>CM029630.1:23126375-24599500 GCA_017311315.1 Dendrocalamus latiflorus
AAGATAAACACCTGTAGAGACCCGAAAATGCAAATCCGGACTCTCCTGTGTATTCTGCACAAGTCCAGGATCACGCTAGTGCACACAGTATTAACAAAGATGAAATATCGAACATATCACAATTTACTAAGAAAAGACTCAAATATTATTAATAATTATCAGAGTGCGACCTTATGGCCAAGCTTACAATAGACTAGCCCGAAGGGCTTAACAAAAACTAGCAGCGGAAATCCAAAAGGAAGCGCAGCAGCCAATCGACACGCCCACAGGCTATCGAGTGGAGAACGAAGCCTAATCCACGAAGACGTCGAAGTACTCTCCTTCTGGAACCTCATGCTGGTGATACTCCTCCTCCTCAACTGAGCAACAGGGGCATAAAGCCGTGAGTACATTGGTACTCAGCAAGTCGTTTGTAACAAATGAATGCAATATAGTGTGCAGGGCTTAACAATGGATAGCTGAAAGGTTAACTTTGCATAAAGCAACGATTTAAAGTAAATACAATAAATAGATTGAAAAGCAACTTTAACAAAAGACATTAAATAAATAATCAAAGGAATTGAATATAACCACAAGTGAACTAACCATTCACTTCCCAGCTCAAACCAACCAGATTTCATAAAGACTCTACCCCTCGTGTGAAATCACCGAGCATTGTCCATGACCGAGGACACGGCTATTCGAATAGTTTTACACTCTGCAGAGGTTGCACAACTGTACCCACACGATGTGATTAGCATCGCGCTAAGGAAATCACAACAAGGCCTTTACAATGATCCATCTCCACCTGATCCCACTCGCTAAGGTTTCGCCGTCGAGTAGGGTAACCCCCTAGTCGATAATTGCCCCCTCTTACGCCACAACAACATCGGTAGTAAAACCAAAGTGGAGACTTCACAAATTATTATGCCAGGTCTATCCCATACTAGACATGTGGTTTGCACGATTAAGCTCAGATCAATGGCGCACAAAGTTAAGTCCTTAAGAATTACCCAGGCGAAACATCCACATCCCAATGTGCAACTTGCACCCCCTTTACTGCACGATCAATCGCCCAAGTGAAAACCAATTTTGTACAACCAACACCAATGACACTACCCATGCCATGGCAACAAGTTTTATAATCGTGGTTAACCACCACATTCAAGTATATCATTAAGTCAAGATTAATTAACCACATGTGATGATGAACCCTTTCGCAAAATAAGCAAGGCTAAGCATTCTAATCGTACCAACCCAATGTGACAAATAACATAGCATCACTAATTAAATTCCCAACCTAAGTTGACAATGGCATCAAGGTATTCCAAAATATCAAGGAGGGAAATAACCAATTGGGACGATAACTACCAATACAAGGGTTTGATAATAAAATAGCGATGCATGATAACTTGAAACAAGATAATACATAATAGATTGAAAACTGGGTTCAACATGATCAAAGGACACGACTTGCCTTGGCCTTGCTCAGTTGACAGCTCTTGATCTTTAAATCCAACTTCCGCTCCTTCGAACGCGTGATCTAACGAGAGAGAACGCAAATCGAAACACAAAATAAAATCAAATAAAATTCAAATGAACTCCAAAAATTCTCAAACTTGAACCAAAAGAGAGAGCTCAATTTTAGATGAATTTAGGAAAAAGAATCGGGTCAATCGGAGCTAGGACGAGGGAGAACCGGCTCTGGGAAGTTTTAATTCAGAGAAAAAGAGACAGACGGGTAGTCGTTACGACCACAAAGGATCCCTACGACCACGCAGAGAAATTACGACCACGAAGAACCTTACGACCACGAAGAACTTTACGACCACGAAGAACAATCCACGACTACGACCACACGGGCGGCTACGACTGCACAGCGGCTACGACACTCAGGCAGACTTACGACCATGAAGTCGTTTACGACCACATGATCGGACTTACCGGTGGCTTTACGACTTACGACTAAGGCTCTACAACGTAGTCGTAGAACCTTACAACCACACAGATCTACGACACACGGATCTACGACACGGATCTACGACACGGATGGCGGCGGGACTCACCGGCGACGGCAGAACGACGGCGAGGATGACACGATCTCGGGCTCCGGCACGACCACGGCAACGACTACGCGTATGACCACGGCTTCGGCGAGGCACACGACCACGGCTTTGGCGAGGCGCACGACCACAGCGGCGGGCGGCACGACTTCGGTTTGCGGCTCAACTCGGAGGCGAGGCTTGACTTGGGATGAGGGAGACACTAGGGGTTCGGCCCTTTTATACCCGGTCGTAGAGGTGTCCTGGTCGGCCATGAGTACGAGTCCGGGTGGGATACGACCTGAGAGTCCCACTCATAAACGAGTACGACTGCTAAAAGCGGGCGGCTGCGATGCGGGGCGGGGTTCTGGATGGCTGACACGCGGCGGGGGCGGAAGCGGTTGCGGCTCGACCGACTGGTTTTTCTTTTTCTTTTTCCAGAAATTCAAACAAATCATTTTGAGCTCTAGAAAATAGCAAATAAATCCAGAAAAATCACATAAAATGCCAGAAAAGCTCTTGAGGCTCAGGGAACTCAAATAAAATACTTTTGGCACATTTTAATGTTTAACTTAATCATATTAAATCCTTTTAATTCATAAAAATTTCATTTAAGCTTTAATTAATTCCAGAAAAATTCAAATGGTGAATTTTATTTCGAAAGCTTCAAAAGGCTCTGAAAATCAGGATGTTACAAACCTCCCCCCTTATACGGAATCTCGACCCCGAGATTCTGGCTCTCTAAGGAATAGGTTTGGAAACTCCGCTCTAAGATCCTTCTCGCTCTCCCAGGTTGCTTCCTCCTTGGAATGGTTGCTCCATTGAACCTTGCAAAAGCGAACGGTCCTTCTTCTGGTTACACGCTCTGCCACTTCCAAAATTTTTATAGGATGTTCTTTATAAGACAGATCCTCCTGAAGATCCACCGCCTCTACGGGCACTGCTTCCTCTGGCACTCTCAAGCACTTCTTTAGTTGAGATACATGGAAAACATCATGGATCCCGCTCAAGGTGTTTGGTAATTCCAGCTGGTATGCAACCTCTCCTTTGCGCTTTAAAATTTTAAATGGCCCCACATACCTTGGCGCTAGCTTTCCCTTCATTTGAAATCTCTTAACACCTTTGAAGGGTGTGATCCTGAGATACACATAGTCATTTGGCTCAAAACTTAAATCTCTTCGACGAGTATCAGCATAACTCTTCTGTCTGGCTTGGGCTGCCTTTAGCCTTTCTTGAATCAAACGCACTTTCTCTTCTGCTTCCTGAAGACATTCTGGCCCGAAGATTTGACTCTCCCCCGTCTCTTTCCAATTGAGAGGGGTTCTACATTTTCTGCCATACAGGGCTTCAAACGGTGACATTTGTAGACTAGTCTGGTAACTGTTATTGTAGGAGAACTCCGCAAAAGGTAAACAACTATCCCATTTAGCTCCGTGATCCAATACACAAGCTCTTAACATATCCTCCAGAATTTGATTCACACGCTCCGTCTGACCATCAGTTTGCGGATGATATGCTGTACTGAAGTTCAAGTGAGTACCCATTGCCTCGTGAAAGCTATTCCAAAATCGTGAAGTAAACTACGACCCACGATCCGATACTATCCTCTTGGGCACCCCATGAAGACTCACAATCCTGGACATGTATAACTCGGCCAATTTATCACCAGAATAAGTTGTTTTGACCGGAAGAAAGTGAGCGACCTTCGTTAGTCGATCCACAATTACCCATATTGAGTCGTAGCCCTCTTTAGTCTTGGGTAAGCCTGTAATAAAGTCCATTCCCACATCTTCCCACTTCCATTCAGGAATCTTCAAGGGTTGCAGCAAACCTGCTGGTCTTTGATGTTCAGCCTTCACTCTTTGGCACACATCGCAAAGTGCTACATACTCGGCTATCTCGCGCTTCATACCTGGCCACCAATATTTGTCTTTAATATCCTGGTACATCTTGGTACTGCCGGGATGGATTGAATATAAGGACTCATGCGCTTCCTTAAGTAATAACTTCTTCAGTTCCCCCTTGTTTGGTACGCACAAACGCGTCTTATACCACATGATTCCCTGATCGTCCTCCACAAAGCCGAGTGCTTTGCCTTCCTTTAAACCTTCTTTGATTCTCTGGATATTTTCATCCCCTGGTTGCTCGTGACAAATCTGACTATCCAGGGTCGGCTGCAAGTCCAAGGTAGCTAACATCCCTTCCTCAACCAACTCCAAACTAAGCTTCTGAAATTCCTCGTGTAGAGCTGGTTGTTTTTCCTTGACCATCACTGTATTGCAATACACCTTTCTACTCAACGCGTCTGCCACTACATTGGCTTTTCCTGGATGATAATGGATTCCGATGTCATAATCCTTTATTAATTCCAACCATCTTCTTTGTCTTAGGTTGAGCTCCGATTGTGTGAAAATATATTTCAGGCTCTTATGATCCGTGTAGATCTCACTTCGGTTACCCATTAAATAGTGACGCCAAATTTTCAGGGCATGCACAACTGCTGCCAACTCCAAGTCATGCGTGGGGTAGTTCTCTTCGTGTGGTCTCAGCTGGCGTGATGCATAAGCCACCACCCTCTTGTCCTGCATCAACACACACCCCAAACCTTTGCGGGATGCATCACAGTAGATCTCAAAGTCCTTCTTGATGTCGGGTAGAATTAGTACTGGCGCTGTTGTTAGGCTCTCCTTTAATTTCTGAAAACTCCTCTCGCACTCCGGCGTCCATTCAAATTTCTTTTCCTTCTTCAACAGCTGAGTGAGCGGGCGCGCTACACTGGAGAATCCTTCAATGAAACGGCGGTAATAACCCGCCATTCCCAGGAAGCTTCTGACCTGAGTTACTGACGTTGGTGCCCTCCAAGTGAGTACATCGTTCACTTTCCCGGGGTCAACTGCTACTCCTTCTGCGGTCATCACATGGCCCAAAAACGCAACTTCCTTTATCCAAAATTCACATTTGCTAAACTTGGCATACAACTTATGCTCTCGCAACCTCTGCAATACCATCTTCAAATGCTCTTCATGTTCTTCCTCATTCTTGGAGTAGATCAGAATGTCATCGATAAACACGACAACGAACTTATCCAGGTAATCCATGAACACCTTGTTCATCAGGTACATGAAGTATGCTGGGGCATTGGTTAGGCCAAAAGACATTACGGAGAATTCGTATAAACCATAACGAGTTGAGAATGCTGTCTTAGGTATATCCTCCGGTCGAATCTTCATTTGATGATAACCTGACCTCAAATCAATCTTGGAAAACACCCCGGCTCCTTTTAGTTGGTCGAACAAGTCATCGATTCTGGGCAAGGGATACTTGTTCTTGATGGTAACTTCATTGAGAGCTCGGTAATCCACGCACATGCGCTGGCTACCATCCTTCTTTTTGACAAACAATACTGGTGCTCCCCACGGAGAGGTACTAGGCCTGACATAGCCTTTATCCAACAACTCTTGTATTTGTTTCTTCAATTCTGCCAATTCATTGGCGGGCATTCGGTAGGGTCTCTTGGAAATAGGCGATGTACCCGGTACTAACTCAATTGCAAACTCTACTTCTCTGTCGGGGGGCATCCCAGGAAGATCATCGGGGAATACATCGGGATATTCTCGTACAATTGGTACTTCCTCTATCATGATCCCTTTGCTTTGGCATACCATCACTTTTTCTGGCTGCTTCATGTTGGCTTCAAATCTAACTTTACTTCCATCTAAACCGACCAAGGTGACGGCTCGACTTCCACATTCCAACACTGCTTGATGCTTTTTGAGCCAATCCATACCCAGAATCACATCCAAAGACTGGATATTTAGCACTACCAAATCAGCGGAGAACTCTATTCCTTGGATGGCTATTTTAACTCTAGGGCATCCTAGATTGGTACTCATCTCAGAGCCCGGGGATTGAACCAGCAAAATAGAACCAAGAGCAACAACTTCCAATTTATGCTTTAGAGCAAAACTCCGGGAAACAAACGAATGTGAAGCTCCAGAATCGAACAAAACTGTGGCAGGAACTGAGTTTACTTGAAACTTACCGATCACAACATCTGGTGCTGCTTGAGCTTCCTCCATGGTGGCATGGTTCACCTGGCCGCGCAGCACGGTCTGCGATCCTTTGTTGGGTTGACTTGATGTTTGCGGTGCTCCGCGTCCTTACCCTGCTGCGGGAGTCCGATCTGGGGTAGAGCCCAAGTTGAAACGAATTGGTGTCAAGGCTTGATTCTGCGGGCATTTGTTGGCATAATGTCCCGTTTCATGGCATTTGAAACAGGTAACTGCTGTCATGGGCTTGGTGATCCTCTGCTGTTGGCTTCCAACTGGAATTGGCCTTGGTCCTGATGAGAACTGGCGAGGAGCTGGTGCAGGTGTTTTGAATCCTGACTGCTGTGGAACACGAGCGGGCTGAAACATACTGAAGCGGGTCCTCTGAGCCTGGTGCATCTGTGATCCTTGCTGCATCATCCTCCGCTTGCGGGATTCCTCTAACTCACGACGACTCTCCTCAATGAGCATCGCTTTGTCCACCATGTTTTGAAAGCTGGCGTAGTCATTTCCCACCACTTGAACTTTCAGACCGGGGTTTAGTCCTTTCTTGAACCTCTTTTGACGGGCATCATCTGTAGCGACATCCTCCGGGGCATAACGGGCTAGCTGGGTGAATTTATTGAGGTACTCACTCACTGACATGTTCTTCTGCTGTAACTCCCGGAATTCCTCCTTCATCTCAATCACTCCGTCCAAAACATGGGTATGACGAAAAGCTGCGGCGAACTCCGCCCAAGTGATGCTATCTTGATCTTCATGAGCAGCACAGTAGTTTTCCCACCATTCAGCTGCAGCGCCTTCCAGCTGGTGGGCGGCATACAAAACCTTCTCGCGGTCCGTACACTGGGCAAGATTAAGCTTCATTTCTGTTGAGCGCATCCAGTCATCGGCTTCCAAAGGCTCCGAAGATCGTGAATAAGTGGGTGGCCTTGTCCTCATGAATTCTGCAAATTTAGACTGTTGACGAACTGGTTGGGGCATTGCCATTTCTTGATTCTGCCGATTCATCATTGCGTTCATATTCTGCATCATGGTATTCATTAATTGGGTCTGGGCAGCCATAAACTGACTCAAGGTCGGATCTAAACCAGCCGGATTCGCATGCTGCTCTGGAGTTGCTTGGTTTCCATTACTGCCTTCCGGATCTTGGTTCATTTGACCGCGTCCTGCGGAGCTCCGGGTGTCAACCATTTCTGCTCTGTTCTGAAGGAAAAGACCATTTGTTGAGAACTGACTCTTCAAGGCTCAATAGGTAAGAGGGAAAAGCAAAGGTAAGTGGTAAACTCGTCTAAGGGGGTAACTAATGGCAATCCTAAAACTAAGCAAACACTTAGCCGAAAAGGCTAACAAAAGAAGCAATAAACTCCACAAAAAGACTTTTGACATGACTGCATCATAATGCTAGAAGCAAAACTGCAGCTCACATCACACCCAATGGCAAATAAGAAGCAAGACGATCTACACGATACTAAAACTATAACAAGGTTCAAAGCTAATGGTTCCTAATCTTCCCGGAAATTCCCAATCTTTTCTTGACATATTGGATGCTTCCTTGATCCAAACTTCACAGCACAGCTTGAAGAATTCCATGCCAACTTTCACTTTGATCGAGGGACGCTCGAGACATCTATGGACATTATGGGGATAAGAAGTCAAATTGAAATTCGAAAACACTATTTCAGAGGAGGCAAGGAGAAAGAATCCTAAGAATGAAGTAAGAATAAAGAATTACTATACAAACATTTGGTTGATTTGATTTAGAAGATAAATTTTGAAAACTTGACTAATTCGACCATTCTAACTAGGGCTTCGTCCTACAGTCGATATAGCTCTGATACCATCTCTGTAGAGACCCGAATATGCAAATCCGGACTCTCCTGTGTATTCTGCACTAGTCCAGGATCACGCTAGTGCACACGGTATTAACAAAGATGAAATATCGAACATATCACAATTTACTAAGAAAAGACTCAAATATTATTAATAATTATCAGAGTGCGACCTTATGGCCAAGCTTACAATAGACTAGCCCGAAGGGCTTAACAAAAACTAGCAGCGGAAATCCAAAAGGAAGCGCAGCAGCCAATCGACACGCCCACAGGCTATCGAGTGGAGAACGAAGCCTAATCCACGAAGACGTCGAAGTACTCTCCTTCTGGAACCTCATGCTGGTGATACTCCTCCTCCTCAACTGAGCAACAGGGGCATAAAGCCGTGAGTACATTGGTACTCAGCAAGTCGTTTGTAACAAATGAATGCAATATAGTGTGCAGGGCTTAACAATGGATAGCTGAAAGGTTAACTTTGCATAAAGCAACGATTTAAAGTAAATACAATAAATAGATTGAAAAGCAACTTTAACAAAAGACATTAAATAAATAATCAAAGGAATTGAATATAACCACAAGTGAACTAACCATTCACTTCCCAGCTCAAACCAACCAGATTTCATAAAGACTCTACCCCTCGTGTGAAATCACCGAGCATTGTCCATGACCGAGGACACGGCTATTCGAATAGTTTTACACTCTGCAGAGGTTGCACAACTGTACCCACACGATGTGATTAGCATCGCGCTAAGGAAATCACAACAAGGCCTTTACAATGATCCATCTCCACCTGATCCCACTCGCTAAGGTTTCGCCGTCGAGTAGGGTAACCCCCTAGTCGATAATTGCCCCCTCTTACGCCACAACAACATCGGTAGTAAAACCAAAGTGGAGACTTCACAAATTATTATGCCAGGTCTATCCCATACTAGACATGTGGTTTGCACGATTAAGCTCAGATCAATGGCGCACAAAGTTAAGTCCTTAAGAATTACCCAGGCGAAACATCCACATCCCAATGTGCAACTTGCACCCCCTTTACTGCACGATCAATCGCCCAAGTGAAAACCAATTTTGTACAACCAACACCAATGACACTACCCATGCCATGGCAACAAGTTTTATAATCGTGGTTAACCACCACATTCAAGTATATCATTAAGTCAAGATTAATTAACCACATGTGATGATGAACCCTTTCGCAAAATAAGCAAGGCTAAGCATTCTAATCGTACCAACCCAATGTGACAAATAACATAGCATCACTAATTAAATTCCCAACCTAAGTTGACAATGGCATCAAGGTATTCCAAAATATCAAGGAGGGAAATAACCAATTGGGACGATAACTACCAATACAAGGGTTTGATAATAAAATAGCGATGCATGATAACTTGAAACAAGATAATACATAATAGATTGAAAACTGGGTTCAACATGATCAAAGGACACGACTTGCCTTGGCCTTGCTCAGTTGACAGCTCTTGATCTTTAAATCCAACTTCCGCTCCTTCGAACGCGTGATCTAACGAGAGAGAACGCAAATCGAAACACAAAATAAAATCAAATAAAATTCAAATGAACTCCAAAAATTCTCAAACTTGAACCAAAAGAGAGAGCTCAATTTTAGATGAATTTAGGAAAAAGAATCGGGTCAATCGGAGCTAGGACGAGGGAGAACCGGCTCTGGGAAGTTTTAATTCAGAGAAAAAGAGACAGACGGGTAGTCGTTACGACCACAAAGGATCCCTACGACCACGCAGAGAAATTACGACCACGAAGAACCTTACGACCACGAAGAACTTTACGACCACGAAGAACAATCCACGACTACGACCACACGGGCGGCTACGACTGCACAGCGGCTACGACTACTCAGGCAGACTTACGACCATGAAGTCGTTTACGACCACATGATCGGACTTACCGGTGGCTTTACGACTTACGACTAAGGCTCTACAACGTAGTCGTAGAACCTTACAACCACACGGATCTACGACACACGGATCTACGACCACGGATCTACGACACGGATGGCGGCGGGACTCACCGGCGACGGCAGAACGACGGCGAGGATGACACGATCTCGGGCTCCGGCACGACCACGGCAATGACTACGCGTATGACCACGGCTTTGGCGAGGCGCACGACCACAGCGGCGGGCGGCACGACTTCGGTTTGCGGCTCAACTCGGAGGCGAGGCTTGACTTGGGATGAGGGAGACACTAGGGGTTCGGCCCTTTTATACCCGGTCGTAGAGGTGTCCTGGTCGGCCACGAGTACGAGTCCGGGTGGGATACGACCTGAGAGTCCCACTCATAAACGAGTACACTGCTAAAAGCGGGCGGCTGCGATGCGGGGCGGGGTTCTGGATGGCTGACACGCGGCGGGGGCGGAAGCGGTTGCGGCTCGACCGACTGGTTTTTCTTTTTCTTTTTCCAGAAATTCAAACAAATCATTTTGAGCTCTAGAAAATAGCAAATAAATCCAGAAAAATCACATAAAATGCCAGAAAAGCTCTTGAGGCTCAGGGAACTCAAATAAAATACTTTTGGCACATTTTAATGTTTAACTTAATCATATTAAATCCTTTTAATTCATAAAAATTTCATTTAAGCTTTAATTAATTCCAGAAAAATTCAAATGGTGAATTTTATTTCGAAAGCTTCAAAAGGCTCTGAAAATCAGGATGTTACAACACCTCAGATCTACAATCATTTCAAAAAAAGTAATGCAATAATAAAAAATACTGTCTGCAATAAAATACAAAGGATGCTGCAACAAATTCGAGAAACATCCGCAACAAAAACATCCTTGGAGAAGGAGGCATGATAGGTACACAGATGGTGATGAGCAACAGAGCATGCCGAGGAGGAGGTTGGCCTGTTACCTTCTTGCCGGTAGGACTGAATCTGACGGCGCCCGGGCGATTCAAGTGCCTCATCACTAGCCCGTTGCTCATAGCCAAAGAGGCCAAACACCACAATGATGAACTCATTGGAGAGGTCAGCAATGCCATTTAGGGTCAAACTTTGAGCTCCTAGGGTTCCCTCCTTTCCCCCTAGGAATTCTTATGGATTTAACCTAAAAATCCAAAGTTGAGTGCTTAATCGTCGGTAACGTGACCTAGATACTAGAGTACCAACCTCGAAACATGAGGAAATTTTCTTGTTACTCCAACCATGCGAAATGCAAATGTTATCAGTTACTAGAATAACTATTGTTTGTAAGCCAAATCAACATATGTATTCAAAGAATTTCCAGGATAACAATTAGAATAGATTTTTCCCTAGGATTCCTTAACAGGACCTTTTGCCGAGATTGAGGTCTCATTAAATTTGATTTTCTCCATCCATATGATCCTACATGAGATTGTTAATTATTAATTTCTCTATCTGTACACTAAAAACACAGTCCAATTTACAAAATTAAAATGATCATTTCCGTCGAATGATTTTGTTCTGGTGTTTGTTTGATTGATCATGATCATTACACCACTAACCAAACCAATTGATTAAAGCTATCTGAAGCCAATTAATTAATCTAGCTAAACCAAATCAATGCCAAATTGCAACAGCCAAATCACACCAATGCCCAACGAAATATCCAGTGGTGGTCAAATGGCCAGGCTTAGAGGTGGCCAAATGGGCCGTGCCAGTTGGGCCGGCCCGAAGCACGATTGATGTGACCACGCCACAAACACACACGACCATAGTGCCCGTCTTAGCATTGTCTAGTTGCTGGTCATATCTTTGTTTCATTAAAAATCCAAACAAAAAAATCCCCCACCCCAAATCCTAATTCCAATTCGGCTGATTTTTCCTTCCTCTGCAGCCGTCACAAAAAATGCCATAACTTTTGTTTCAGAAATTATTTTTGAATGAGACCACCGCCATTAGATTCAAAACTTCATTGTCCATCTATCTGTAAAATTTCACGTCTTTCCAGCAAGGCAGTTAAGGGATATCTGCGGTGAAAGTTGACCTAAAATTTCAGATTGAATCTGCAACAGTCGGCACTTGTGAATTTTGTGCGAATTTTTTGGTCGGTTTCCAGAACTTGGCCCCAAAACAAAAGTTGTGGAAAAAGCCGTCAGAAAATGGAGAAAAAAAGAATACTGACAAAAAGTTACGGCTGAAATACCGATGCGCTATCTAGTGGACAGAAATCTTCAATTTCCAAGTTTTGGAACAATCCTTGTGTTCTTCAATTCCGGATTGCATTCGATTGAATTATATTGTATTTACCACTCTCATAAATTGCCATACACTTATTTTAGCCTTCTTCCATCTTTGGTTGATCAGCAACATTGGCTAAGTGCTAGATACGAACTATAATTCAATTCTGTGCAATTTCTGAAATTAATTGATTGTTTTCCTTTGCTACAAAATACATAGCCTATCCAAGCTCCACTTTTCTACTAACCGAACAAGTCTTGCTGTACCTTGCAATCGTTTTACTCATCACTTGAGTTAGATTTATCACGAACCAGCCACCGGTTGCACCACCTGTTTGCTTTGGTAAGAACTCGTAAGAATTTGGTAAGAGCTTGAGAGATGTGTGACTTGATTTGAGCCTCCATATCCTAGTAGTTGATAGGAACATTTATTTGTGATTTGTTTCCTTGTTTTCTACTAACAATGACAGACTTTGGAAAATGGGTAGATTATGATGTCATCGCAGGCAGATTTGAACTCGAAGGGAAACAATTACCGGTATATATCTTGCCACTCACCGCTGAGAGTACGTCGTCAGACTACTTCTTGTGGGTTACTATGTTGGATAGCTACTTTGAAAGACAGGATCTTGATCCTGTTGAGAAGATGAGCATGGCAAGGACGGCACTGATTGGTGATGTTCAACATTGGTGGTCAAATCTCGATTTCCACTATATATACACATGGGAGCAGATGAAAAGAAATTGCGACATCATTTTGTACCTCCAGCACCCATGGTCACAAGCGAGGTGCAACCTGAGGTAACTGAAAATGTTGATATTGTTTTGGTTCCTACTCCATCTACAGATACCACCGAGATACTTGAAGAGGTGAAGGATGATCTGGTGCATCTTATGCCATTAGTGGAGAAGTTTGAGGTACCTACAATATCTGATGAGGACGATAATGACAAAGGTACTGATTTGGTGCTACAACAAGATATAGAGCAACCTTGTGAGTATATACCCGCTGTAGTGCAATCTTTTGATATTCCTTGTGTTGACTTGAACGAACCATGTGTTGATCTAAATTCTCATAATTTTGCACATGTCGAATTAATTACACATAAGGAAGTATTTGATAGAATATCCCCTGCTGATGCATTGTGCTATATCATGCTTAATGAGGCCATTAGTTTGGATTGTGCTATGGAGAAAGTTTCTGAACTTGCATGTTCAAAATTCTTGTTTAGTGCCAACACTCCTGGGTATAAGTTTAATTTGATTGGAGATTATGGTGTAGAAAACCAATTTCTTGTATATCGAATATGCATAACTTGTGATCACATGAATGAATTGAAGCTTGCTGTTTTGGACAATTCTTGTGTGTTGAATCTTGTTCAATATGAGAGGGAAGTAAAATTTAGTACTTATCCAATGCCTATGTGTTCATCTCTTTTTGCACCATCTAGTATGGACAATCTGAATAAAGATGATGAATTATGGAAGAACTTACAAATCTTTTCACCATTGCTAGATAAATTTGCTAATGCTCAATTGAGATATGATTACATAGATGAATTTTGCTTGACTCCAAAAGTTGTAGCTTTGCCCATATGTGCCACCACTGCAAGTTTACAACTTGAGAGATTTGAATTACATAAATGCTTCACTTACATTTGCAAAACTAGTTGCAATAATTGCTGTGTGAGAAATTTTAATTTGCTCATTAACATATATGATTACTCTTGGGTTAATAATACAATGAGCTTTTATGATCACTGTTGTTTTATAACATTAATTGTGGAACAACAGAGAACTACTAAAACGGATGACATATACATATACCATGCATACACCTTGACTTCTTTGTTACCCTATTTTAAGCTTATCAAAGGCCGAGGACGGCTTTGTTTGCGAGAAGGGGAGGATGATGAGAACATATACTCTATGGATACAACCATATTTCCTATGTTTGTTGTTCCAATTACAAGAATTCCTACGCATCACTTAAATTATCAGGTGAGTTCATTTCAAACAGGTTTCAATTTGTTTGACAAAGAACTTATGATATTACATAATGAGAGTTTGTTGCGTTTGTTATCATGTACCGAGATTTATAATCAAGATCATGTAATACGTGAGGCTACACATATGTTAAAACCGAGAACAGTTTTCGGTCAAGAAGGGGAGGATGATGTGACCACGCCACAAACACACACGACCATAGTGCCCAATATCAAGATTGAACTAAAGGTGAATTCGTTTGTTCAGCTTCAATATATTTTAAATGAGAATAAGATGCTACCTAATAATGAAAATATATATTTTGGCAGCACCACGTCACTTTTACACCAATTCAAGCAAGAGTTCAAGTTAGACACGTTTTGGAATCCAATTCGGCCTCCAGATCAATTCGGATTCAGCCTGACAGGCCCAAATTCAAATGTGCATAACTTTCACATATGAAGTCCGTTTGAGGTCCACGAGTACTTGATGGAAGGCTTATCAAGTCTACTTTCTAAAGGATTCAACTCCATCTTCAAATTCTATCCGAGCCAGCCGCAATCATGAAAAGAGTCCGTGTTGGACACGTACTAGAATCGGATTCGGACTGCTGCAATGGTCCAAGTTTAAACGGACATAACTTCCTCATACGGACTCCGTTTGGGACGTTCTTGTACTTCATGGAAATCTTTTGAAGTCTAGTTTCCAATGGATCCAATCTCATCTTCAAATTCCGTCTGAGCCGGCCGCAATCATCAAAAGAGTCCACATTTGTTTCTGAGTCCGAGTCAAAAAAAGGTGCTGCGCTACCACCACTTGGGCCCATGTGCCTTGTAACCCTAGGGAGTTGTTCTCTCTATATAAGAGCCGCCGTCTCCTCAGCTAGGACTTGGATTTTGTTGAGTTTAAGTTTAGCCATTATGCAAACTTCTGTTCTTCAGTTGTGTCGGACGACCACCTGTCAAGACAGCCTTCGGAATCCCACGTTTTGATCTCAATTTATATATTTGTAATTTCAGATTGCTTGTTATCTTGTTCTTGCGTGTTCTTCGGTTGCATGCAGGAATAGACATTCGTGGTCAGGTCAACCGCGTTCTTGGCACGGTTGATAACATCTTGGGGTTGGTTCAGCGATTGCTAAGGCGCAAGCGACGTCGTACGGTTGTAGTCGGATCGCAAGGGTCACCTCTACCAAAATCGATAGTTATCATCCTATCGGAAGATCGGGACCCCATCGCCTCATCAACGATACTATTGGTTTAGCCCAAACATGGCATGACCCATGACATAATCATCCCAGGTCGGCCCGGCACAATGCATCGGGCTGTGCTTGGGGTGCCGCCCTGACCCAGCATGGCCAGGCATAATCCAGCTAGGCACGACCCGTTAGGCATGACGGTGTGGAAGCCGAACTGGTGACGGTTCAGTGTATCTGCGGGTGGCAGGAGGTGAAGTGGGGGCTGGCAGGAGGTAGTGCACCAGGGGCAGGTGTAGGATCAAGGATAACCGACTAGAGGGGGTGAATAGGAGGTTTTAAATTTTCTTTTCTTCTAAATTAATTCTCTACAATTTCAGTTTAGCAAGAATGTGAAGCACTTAAACCTACACAATTCTAGTCAAGTAGAATATCAACACTAGCTCTATATCAAGCAAATGATCACAATAATACTAACAAATAAGAGTTAGAAGAAAATATGAAAGAGATGTACACAAAGATGTTTTACCGCGGTGTTCGGAAACTTGACGGTTTCCCCTAATTCACGTTGAGGTTAGCCCAAACGAATTGGACCGGCTCCACGAATTAAGCCGAAGCACCTCGAATCCACTAGAGGTAGCTCTTCCCCGCTCCGGGTAGGTGAGCTCCAACCTTCAGACGAACACCGGGTCTTCTCACAAACTCCTTTGAGAAGATCACCGATCAACCTCCTCCCAAACGTCCAGGTGCCGGCAAGCACCAAGAGTAATAAACCAAGGCTTCACTTGATTGCAAAGAAGTGCCAAAACATCAAACTAATGAATGCTATGCACTTTTGGGCTCAACTACCTCAATTGAATGCACAAGAGAGAAAAGAGGTGTGGAGTTAATGCTCAAAGATGTTCAATAGAGTCTCTTCTTACAGTCCTTGAGCAGTGGTACGGGTATTTATACCCCCTTACCAACCAAAACTAGCCATTTGAAATAAATTCCAGAAAAATTAGGGCGAGCGGAACTACCGCCGGCCAACAGCCGGTAGTTCCGCTCCGCCTCTGGCGCGGCAGAACGGCTATGTCAGAGGCTTTGAACTAGCCGTTTAAAAGTCGACGCGGTACTACTACCGTTATAAAATCTGGTACTACTGCTCTGCGGTAGTTCCGGGAAGTCGGCGCGGTACTATCACTTGGGCCGGAGCCAAACTTGGTGCTCTCTGGAAAAAGGCTCCGCCCTTGCCTCCGGAGCTTCCGGGCTCTGAAAGTACCGCTCTATACAGTGGAACTACCGCTTCCAGTGGTAGTTCCAGCGTTGAAATCACTGGTACTTCCGATCTCGTGAAAACTCAGGTACACCCGGACGGTGCTCTCTGAAAAAGGCTCCGCTCAGAATTCGGAGCTTCCGGGCACCGGTAGTTCCGTTTTTGTCTGCGGAATTTCCGCTCTGCGGTAGTTCCGACATTACAAACTGCGGTACTACCGCTATTCTAGGCAAAGCACTGATTTGGCTTTTAAAACATATTTTTAATGAATGCATGATCCTAGTTTGATCCAAATGGCACAATAATTTTGTTATCAAGCTACTTGCCATGATCCCTCTTTATGGTACGATTATTTAGCCTATAATCCGGTCTTCCACCTTTTCTCCTAAGACCGGTAAAAGTGAAAAGGGATCCTATTCTAAGTATATCTTTGTCTTGAGCCATTCTTAGTCTTCACATTGATCCTTAGCTTGCATATTGTCAACCACTTATGGACTTAACCTTTAAATACTCATTAAACACATTAGTCCTATATTCACATAAATTCATTAATTACCAAAACTATTTTTAGAGGCCTAGATGCTTTCAATCTCCCCCTTTTTGGCACCTACCACCTCGCCAGCAGACAGAAGGTAGCCTGCCACCCAGTGGGGGGACGGCAGGTAGGCCTGCCATCCAGTGACGGGGCGGCAAGTGATTAAGCCAGCCGATTAGATAGCTTAATTACCTGCCCTAATTTTTTGGCATTTAGTTGTAAGGACCCAGATTTTACAATCCGGATTTCTCTGTGATTCCACCACACTATTCCCCGGATCAGTAGATAGTGCTCACAGATTACAATTCTGATTATCAAAGTACATATCATGTGGAAGCATAAATATAAAAGTAGACTTACTCATGGGCCGATTAGGCCGAAATCATTAAATTGCAGCAGCAGAAGAACGAAGCACGCAAGTGGGACCTTCAGGACATGCCCACAGGCAGCCAACTGGAGGTGCGCGACCTAGCTCTTGACATCTTCATTTTCTTCACCGCCATGACCAATAGTGTTGCTGAAGTGTAGTGATCTGATTTCTAATTCTGGATTTGTTGTGAAAGCGAGTGTGAGCACAAACCACCGTGCTCCGCGAGCCAATACATAGAATACAAATAAATGGTATGCATGGCTTATCAAAGGAGAGGCTCGGGTTATTTTATTTGCCAAAAATCGCTTTTAGTAGCATTATTATTATTTAATCATAGTGTTATTGTTGCTACCTAAACTCCACACGGCAATTGCCATAATTGACTTAATCCACCGAAAATGCACTTTCTTTATTGACTGCTGTCTAAGACTCCAAACAGCGAGTGACATCATTTGATTAGTCCATCGATCTTACTCTTTCTATTTTGATTGCTATCTAAGGTTCTAAATAGTGAGCAACATCATTTAATTGATCCACCGAACACACACTTTCTATATTCAGTGCGGTCAAAAACTCCAAACAGCGAATATCATCAATTATACAATCCACCAATCAATTGCTGCCTAAATCCCCAAACAGCGAGTATCGTAATTTATATAATCCACCGATCAATTGCTGCCTAAAACTCCAAACAGCTAGTGACATCATTTATCTAATATCATTTAATTAATCCACCAATATCTTAAGTATTCTCAATTCCTAACAATCCAATCCTTTTGTTATTGATCCACAACCATAATTTGTTCTTCCAATAATTAACCCTATTTTCCATTGTCTATCTCTAACTAATTCACTAGTATACCTCCACCAAAAATATCAATGATCAAGTCTACGACTCACTAGTATACATCCACCGAGAGTACACTTTATCAAGATTGTAACCCAATAATTGTTATTATTCCTCCAATATTCTCAAAAATTCAATTCATCTATCTAGTATTTGATCCAATCCTATTAATCTCATTATCGCCAACATCTTCCAAGCATTTATATCAGTTATCAGTGTTGTAATCTAACAATTACCTTTGCACTCCCTAATTCTCCGAAAATCATTTAAATCATCTTTCTAGCCTATATATTTATTTAGGCTCCACCAATTTATTTCTCCCAAAATCCGCACTACCATTTTCACCTTTATGATTGTCATGAATCCACCAACAACTTTACACGGTTAACACAATCAACCATCTACTTTTCTTATGACTCTATCTATTCTTCCTGACATTTTACTTTGTGAGATGTATTATCATTATTCAGAAATATAATACATAGAACTTTCCTGGGACCTAGCAGTCTTGAACAAAAACTTACTGTGTAAGAGAATGCAATAATAATAGCGATCCAGATTCCATCCACCTTTACATGGCATCTACACCATATAGCATCTTTCAGCGTTATAGCCGCTTAACTTACCACTGGGACGACACCCAGGACAATTCAAATTAGGGCTTTCCACTGCCCTCCACTTTTTTCCATTCCCACCCACAAAGTTTTTGAAATAGATCTATATCTGGTTAAGCTCCCATGTCCGCCCATGACCGTGGGTATGGCTATTCGAATAGTTTTGACTCTGCAGAGTTTGTACACTTTCACCACAAGAGATAATCAACTCGTTGCCCCACACGATTCCTTAGCCATGTGGTTGAGCAGACCATCACAGTGACTTTTCAAAGTATCTACTCCCTTTTGTCATCTCACTTTATGGGCTTCTCCCACTTGCGGTGGGTCCCATCTATGCACGGGATGTTCCCCACAGTTACTAACGCAGCCGGGCTCCACTTCCCGCAACGCTTAGAACAGCTGGGAAACTTCACCCTCCACTTGGTGTCCCTTTAGGCCTCCCCTTGCCCTTGCATATCCACTTCCATCCACTACCGGTGAGATGAGTCCGGGGGTTTCGATAAATTTACTTAGCCAAGTTGTACTTTACAGACTTGTGATTTTACTGTTTTACACAGGAGGTCATGACAAGATTCAGTTCTTAGTGGTATCTGGGCGGTCTACCACTAACCCACTTTGTGCATCCACTGCACCACACTCAAACCCTCGAACCATCCGCCCATATATATATGCAAGTTAGGGTTTTTTGGGAACATAAAGTAATCATACCAACATATACCAGTCATTACCACCATGACTTCCTAAACAGATTCTCATGATTGAAATTGATAATGATGCTTGGGGCATTTCAGCGCCCCGAGTATCTATGCAGTACTAAGCAGGGCGTATATTTAGGGACTTATTTTTGAAAGGTTATTATCATAATTTTTGCTAGGGCGACAAGGTTCACACATTCAAATATTCCAAGGAGATGTAATATTAATCAAGTTAAATAATGGGCATATAACTAGAATCTTAAATTAAACATGTATTTGCATATAAAAAACATCATGCAATTTGACAATTTAAATCAAAGTAATTTGCAGAAAACGTAGGTTCAACATGATCAAAGTATTGACTCGCCTGGCGCGGTTTACCGTGGTCTCGTGCTCACTTAACGATTTCCCATTCGAAGGCTCTGAGCCTTCAGTCTTTATCTTCATCTCGATCTCGGCCTCGCTTGATCCACTGATTCTTCAGGATTCCAATTTCTAATTATGCGCTAAGCAACTGAATCCAAGTAAATACAATAACTCAAAAGTCCAGGTAAATCCAAATAAACTCAATTTAGCTTTATTATGAGTTAGTGGGTGGTTTGGGTGATTTGAGACAAGGTCGATGGGGTGCGGGGTGTTAACGGAGTCAACGGAGCTTGAGCGAAGTGAGGAAATGACAACCGGGAAACCCGCTGAGTCGGATGTCAAGGAGGGTTCCGGATAGAGGGATATTCATAGGAATATTCCACTTGCGACTTGAGAATGATTGGCATAGCTGATGGTAGGATACATGGGCTCGATTTTTATATTAAAATCTTTCTTTTATTATTTTTATATTTATCAAAGAGGTCCCATGAGTCGAGCTGAACTGGTGTATGGTTCTAGTTGGGTATTAAGTATTACATGGGTAGAGTGTTGCCCATTATGACCTTGAGGCAGGGGTTCCATAGGCGATGTGTACGGCTTTTAGTTTGTCGAATAACTTCTTATTACCATTCATTTGACACGTAGTATTCTGTCAGAACCCGGAGTAACGACTCTTGGATCCTCTGTGTAAATCGCACTAGTCCAGGATCAGCTAGTGCACACAGTGTACAACAAAGATAAATATCAACCATAATGACATTTATTAACCAAATATGGGCATGAATGCCAAAGTTTACATCAACGACACATAAGCCAAAATTAAGTAATAAGCAGCGGAAGAAAAACCAAAGCGGAAGAAGCCCACTGAGCCTGCCCACAGGCAAACGACAGTAAGACGCGGCCTATTCGTCCAGATCTTCACCGTAGTCGACGACATCTTCCTCTGTGTGGAAAAAGCAAGGTGAGTACAAACTTGTACTCCGCAAGTCAAACGGGAAAATGCACAATAATGATAAAGGCTTCAAAGGAAGGCTTATAGGGTTAGTTTGCATAAAACAACATTTAAGAAATACAATAAGTAGATTGAAATTGCTGAATTTAATATAGAAAGTAAAAACAATATTGTAATTGAAAATAATACCGTTAGTGCAGGCTCCGACCAAACACCAACCTATCCACGGGCATCCCACCGGGACCATCTTTTCCAAAAGCTCACGTATGGATTCCATCCATCCACACGCTTTCACTGCGCAACTCTGATGAATTCCATCCATTCACCAGATTTCAATCTCTCACGGATTCCATCCATCCGCAAGGTTTTCATCTCTCGCGGATTCCATCTATCCACAAGGTTTTCGAAAACGTTTTTGAAAATCAAAATCTAATCCATGAAAAACTTTTACTCAACATGCCCATGACCGTGGGCACGGCTATCCAGGATAGATTATACACTCTGCAGAGGTTGTACAGCTTTACCCACAAGACACGATCATCCTTTTGTGCCACGCGAGTTACACACTTCCTTAGGTGTGCGGCAAGGAGTCGTGACAAGGCCTTTACAATGCAAAGCCTTCAACCTGGTCGAGCCAACTCTAAGGTTTCACCCCAGTAAGGAATCCACCAGACCGGGCCCCCTCTTGAGCCTAGACAAGACTTCTCATGGCTTAACCACGCTCGCCCAAGTGAGACTTCACATGGCACCAACCATGCTCACTTTCAACCTACAACTTGACTCAGGTTGGGACTTTGCAAATTATTCAGCCAGGGCTACCCCATACCAGCCATGTGGTAGTACGATTAGGGCTTTGCAACAGTAGCTCACAGACCGGTCCTTAATCTGACTTAGGCCCAACCACATACCCCCGTGCACGACAATCAACCGATACGGCTCCAACCAACAGGGCATGCCTGCACTCACTACTCTAACCAATTGCATAAGTCTAAACCAGGTTTGATATTTTTGTTTTCAAAATATTTCATAACACTCCTTGACTCACCAAAGTCAAGAGTACATAACATTTTATGTAAAAAAGGGTTATCATTTTATGTGAAAGATATCACAAAACAAATATTATATCTAAGCAGTCTAAGCATTTGATATAAATTCCTCTAGCCAACACTAATGTATTAACTAGAGTTTGAATCTAGGGTGACATGGTGTTGAGGAATTCAAATTCAATGGAGGAATTAACAAGTAGGCATTAACTATATTTGAAACAGAATTGAAATACGTTGAATAAAAATATGCATGCAATATAATTTAAACCAACATAATTTTATTTTGAAAACTGGGATCAACATGATCAAGGAGTGTGACTTGCCTTGCTCTTCAAATTGGTTTGAATCTTCGTCGAAGAAATCTCCCGAATCGTCGAAGTCTACACGTGAAAATAACCCACCAAATTCAAATAAATTCAAATTAAATTCAAATTGACTTCAAAAATTTGAATTGAGGCCATAAATGGATAGAGGGGAATTTTTTATGAATTTAAAAATTTGAATGGGCTAAATCGGAGTTAGGACAAAGGAGAACGGGCTCCGGGAAATTTGAAAAGAGGGAAAATGGAAAATCAGGATTTTTGGAATTATTTTCCTAAAAGAAAAGAATTTATGGACTCAGCATTGCGTCAGCGAAGAATCTTGAATTTTGGCCGAATTATTTTTGTACGGGAAAATGCGGGGAGGAGACTGATAGTGGGCCCCTGGTCCATGGACCGACCCCTGGAAGGGGAAAGGTGCTGACGTGGCACGGTTGGCGGGGCCGGGCTGGCGTGGCGCTGACGGGGAGCGGGGAGTCGACGCGGCGCTGACGTGGCAGCCACATGGGCGCCCGAGGCAGCGCCAGCCGGAGAGCGCATGGGAGCGGCGGCTCGCCGGCGAACGGCGGCGTGGTCCGGAGGAGGTAGAGGGGAGCGAGGGGGGCGAGGAGGTGGGGCGGGCTTTACCGGAGGCGGCCGGGGTTGAGCCGGCAGCGAGGAGGAGCGGCGGCAACGGCGAGGGAGCTCCGGCGGCGGAGAGGTGTGGGCGAGGGGCGGCCGGGGGTGCGCGCGGGCGCGGCGAAGGCGGCGGTGGGGACGGCGAGGCGCGGCAGGGTCCGAGGCGACGTCGATTGCTCGCCGGAGGGGCTTGGTGGCGGCGGCGGCGAGAGAGCACGGCGCGAGGGAGCTTGGGCGGCGGAGGAGGGAATTGGATGGCGGAGGGAGGTGGATGGAGGAGTGGGGGTGCTCGGGAGCTCCTTTTATAGGGTCGAGGGGAGGAGGGGGCGTGGGAATTCGTCGCCGGAGAGGGGGTGATGGCGGCGGCCGTTGCGGGGAGGGAGACGTGGGGAGGTGGGTGATGGGCGCGGAGAAGGGGGAGTCGTGCGCGGAGTGGGGATGGGGGCAGCGCACGCGTGCGGAAAGGCGGGGGAGACCGGGTAGGGCGGGCGGCGGCAGCGCGAGGAAGGAGGAGGCGCGGGGTAGGGGGTGGGTCTGACGCGCGGGCCCGGGCGGAAGAGAGAGAGAGGAGGGGCGAGTGGCCGACGGGTGGGGTCGGCTGGCAATGGGAAAGAGGGAGAGGGGAGAGGAGGCGATGACGGGTGGGCCGGGGTGAGGAGAGAGAGGAGCGGGGGCGCGTGTGGAGTGGGTGGCCGGGATGGGCGACGTGGAGCAGATCTGGCCGTCCACGTGGCGGCCGGAGGGGAAGGGAGAGGTTTTTTTATTTTCAAAATTGATTTTCAGATTTTCAAAGAAGCCCAGAAATTCCATTAAGCCTCAGAAAAATACCAAATGACCTCCAAAAATTCCAGAAAAATTCCTAGAACCTCATGGAGACATTTTTAGCTTAATGAAAATATTTTCAAGTAATGTTGGTATTTAATTTTCATACTTTAAAATACTTTTTATTTTCAAAAATACATTTTAAACTCCTGAAAACTCAGAAAAATCAAACTAGAGCCAAATAAATCCAAATGATTAATTTGACATAAAATTTTTATAGAAAATAAAAATATCATTTTATTTAATAATATTTTTAGGTTTTCACTTAAATTATTTTTCAAATCTAGCTTTTTCAAAAACAGAAAATCTAGGGCAGAACCAAATAGAAAATTTAGGCACAAAAATACTTATTTTAATTTTATTTTTATTTTATTCCATTTTTATTATTTATTTAATTTTTTTTACCAAAAAAATTGGGATGTTACATATTCTATGCGTTCCCAATTAATTAATCGTATAATTGGTTAAACGTTTACTTCAGAATATATGTATATATATATATATATTTTGGTGGGATTATTTCAATGTCTTGATAACCTGGAGTTATTATATTATAGTGCCTATATATTAATATGGCCTTTTGATTTGGATGCGCTCTGTGGATTATCTGATATTAATATTTTATCTTTATTTTATTTTATTTATTATATATTTTTTGCATTGGGCAAAATATTAATTAAATTTTCATTTACCTAGGGCCGGACTTGCTACACAAGGTCATATTTTAATATTGGCATTTAATTAAGTCTACCACTGAGATTTATTTAGATGCTGCAGGCTAGATGATGCAGGCTAGTGAGTGGGATTATATCATGACTTCAAAATTAGATATGTGTTTCTTTTGAAATGGTTAAGGTATACCATTTAATGAATTTTTATAGAGCGACTCGAATTGCCATTCGCCTTGTTACCTTCAAGTTGGGATTATTAAATATAGTCATTTAACCAGGCCATTTCTTTTATTAATGCCTTTAGCTAATAACTATTCTTAAAGTAATTAATAGAGGCACACTAATTATTCATATATGATAATTAAACGGGTATTAAATCCTAAATAATTTTACTTATATCCTAATTAAATTTATTGACTTTCATGAACTAATTCTCGATTTTCCTTAATTTTCTGCAATTGAGACGGATTGATAAAGTTAGAAATAAAAATAAAAACTAAACGTTCGGCGAGGGGATTCAAACCTGCAATCTATGGCATGGTCTCGGCTCGGCTAACCAACCAGGCATTGCTCACTTTGTGCTACTGTGGGAGGAGGTTAAATTGATAAGGCGGCTACTGGAGTCTAGCTCAAGTTAGAGCTCCCAACCAGCCAAAACAGGGGACATGGGGGTGCACGGCCGGCGGAAGGGGCTCCGGCGAGGGGATGTCAGATGGGCGGGGTGAGTTGGCAAAATGGGTCCTCGGGAAGATGTGGAAGCCGGTGGAGGAGGCGGCGCAGCCCGGGACGGCATAGATCAGCGGGGCGGTTGTTCGGGCGGCAGGCGGCGAGGTGGAAACAGGAACGGCGGCGCCGGCGTGGAGAAAGGCAGCAAGTGGCGTGCGTGTAAGCATGAGGAAGACAGTGGGATGCTTACCATGTTGCCGGTCGGGCCGGGGAGGGTCGACGGCGGGCTGGTGGCGCGGACCGGCGGCGGCGCGGGGAGGAGCTACGGTGCCGGCGAGGTTCGTTCGACGGGGGGCTTGGCCGAGGGTAGGAATAGCTTCAACGTGTTCCAAGGGTGCTCGGGGAAAGGGGAATCGACCCGGCGGGCTCGCAATCGGCGGTGAGCTTGTTGATCGGCGGTGGAGAAGAAAGGTGGCGCCGGTGGAGGTTAAGGCCTTAAAACCCGATTGCTTGGGGGAGAATGGAGTGGAGGGGGTGTGGAAGGCAACGACGGCTTCGGTTGCTCTTATCATCACCCGTGCGGAGCTGGCGTCGGTGCTGCTCGTGTGGTCGCATCGGGCGGGCGTGGCAGGAGCGGCGCAGAGTGAGCAGCGACGCGACGGGACCAGCACGCGCGCTATGCAGTCAGAGGAGAGAAAGCTGAGCGTGCGCAGAAGAAAGGGGAGAGAAGAGGAGGGCGACGCGGACGGTGGCTCGACCACAGAAAAGAAAGAAAGAGGCGCAGGCGCTCGAGGAGAAAAGAAACAAGAAGCAATAGCGGGGCGGGACCGGCTGTCAGCGGGTGAAGGCGGAAAGGGAGAGAGAAACGGGAAAAGGGAAGGAGGGCCCGCACGACAGTGGGGGCGGTGAACAGCTGGTGGGCCATGCGGGAAAAGGATGCGGGGAGAGGGGTTGGGCCGGGCCTTCGGCCGGCCTGACCTCTCCTTTCTTTTTTTATTTCTTTATTGTTTATTTAGTGTATATGTATACATATGTATATACAAGTATATATATACATATATATAGTACATATATATTTTTATTTATTTCTATTTTTGTATATGCACATATATATTTATTTTATTTATGTATATATTTTATTTGCACCTTCATTTTATATACATGTAGATATTTCCTTCATGCCTATATATATATTTTTGTATAATTACATTTTATGTATTGCTCATCTTTCTAGGCCTTTTATACACATGTTTGCATATGTTTTATTCATTTATTTTTGTTGCCCATTTATAATACTATTTCAAAATTAAATTCTTATATTTTAATTCAAGTTTCTTCTTCCCTTTGTGGACCATATTTTCATATTTTAATTTTGAATCTTTGGATTTCCATTATTTGCATATTTCCCCTTTATGGCATTGTTAATAGTAGTTTTATTTTTTTATTATATATATATTCTTTTTTGAAGCTTTCTTAAATTTTTGAATCCTCAACCAAAATTCAGAAAATTGCCATAAAATCCATATTTTCAACAAAACATATTGCAAAATAATTTAAGAACTTTATATTTTTAAATTCAAAATTTTCAGGATGTTACAAACCTACCCCCCCTAAATGAATCTCGACCCCGAGATTCCGGTAGAGCAGAAAGAATGGAGGTGGGTTATATTGGCTAGCAAAGGGGTTTTGGGGTGCTGCTCGACGTATAGTTCCTTAGCTCCACAGAGAGATGAAAATCTGCACAATAGGGGTTAGCACTTGGAGAAGTCAAAAGGGAAGAGAGATACCTTGTTCTCCTGGATAGGTTGTAGACTTCCAATTATTTGCTCTTTGACATTGTTGTCTCCACGTCACCGTAGAATGAAGTAGTTGTATCGCCTATTGGACATAGGGTTGTATAGTTTCATACTGATAGGTGGGTAGCAATGGTCTATGCCCTAGGGGTAGAGGGCCTTTGGAATGCAGAGGTACTTCTAGGTGGGGTCTTTTACTTCTATTGGGATCCCGTTCTTAGTCTTTAGCTTCGCCACGCACGATAATTTTATCCATTGTGATGTTGCTCAAAAATTCATACATTTTTTATATTTGTACGAGTTTTTACATATAGAAAACAAGCTCTAAAAATTATGAAATTTTACATGACCTTCAGACATAGTCATAGTTATTGTGTAATTTTTAGAAATTTTATATGACCAAATTTTCCATGTTTATTCAGGTCAATTTACCCATAAATTTGTGATTAAAAAACCTAAATAAAACATGATAAATTCGTACCACATAAAATTCTCAAAAAATTATACAATAACTACGACTATGTTGAGAAGCTTTACATAAAATTACGTAATTTGGAGCTCTTTTGCTATATGTAAAAACTCATACAAATATCAAAATTTTATGAATTTTTGTGCAATATTTGCATTGGATAAAATTACCTAAAAATTATACTATCAAGCACATTGTGTTGGAAAACTGTATATAAATATTTGTAATTTTTGAACTCATTTGGTATATTTGAAAATTCAAAAAATACTAAGTGAAAAATTAGAGCTAGTAATTAAGCCGGCTAATTAGCTGACTTAATCACCTGCCATCCGTTGAGGGGACGGCAGGTGATTAAGCTAGCCGATTAGCTAGCTTAATTACCTGCCCTAATTTTTTGGTTAGTATATGTTTGAATTTTTAAATATATCAAATGAGCTCAAACAATTATGAAAATTTGTGTATAGTCTTCCGACATAACGTACTTGACAGTATAATTTTTGAATAATTTTATTCATTGTGAATATTTCTCAAAAAAAATCATACCATTTTGATATTTGTCTGAGTTTTTACACATAGCAAATGAGCTCCAAGTTACGAAATTTTATGTGAAGCCTTTCGACAAAGTCATAGTTATTGTGTAATTTTTTTTGGAATTTTATGTAGTTTGAATTTGTCATGTTTATTTAGGCTAATTACGATTAAATTATCATGAATTAACATGATAAATTCGGAGCACATAAAATTCCCAAAAAAACACAATTAGGTCGACTGTGTTGGAGGCTTCACATAAAATTTTATAATTTTTAGAGCTCATTTGCTATATGTAACAATTCCTTCAAATATTGAAATCGTATGAATGTTCGAGCAGTATTCAGAGGGGATAAAATTGTAAAAATTATACAATAAAGTCCACTGTGTCAAAAGTCTGGGAATAAAATTTTGTAATTTTTTTAGCCTATTTGCTATGTTTAAAAATTCTAACAAATATGATGTAAAATTACAAATTTAGCACTGATAGCCGACTTAATCAATTGTCGTCCCATAGGCTGGCGACAGGCGCTTGTTGGTGGGCGGGCGGCAGGTGCCACGTGTCGCCTCATCAATGCTACCGCCCGCTCACCGGACAGTAAAAGTGTTATTTTTACAAATACAATATATATATAGCTAGTTTTATAAATACTGTGGAAAATAGTGCCAAATTCGATTTTGTCTCTCCTTTACTTGCTGTTTCTGTTTGTTCTCATTGCGTTCCTCCTCTTTTCCAATCCCACCCCTCCTTCCCCTCAAAATTCACAGCGCCTCCCTCTCGTGCTCCTCCCCGCGCCGCGCCGCGCGAACCCTAACCCTACCCGCTCCAATGGCGCTTCCCGTGTGAGAGGCCGACGCCGACGCAGCTGAGGGAGCAGCGTGGGGGAGTTGTTGCTGGGAGATGTATAAGCAGGGGGGAGGAGGGGGAGGGGCGGGGCTGGACCGGAAGCGCATAAGCGACGCGCTCGACAAGCACCTCGAGAAGGCGGTCGCCGCGGCGACTGCGGCCGCGTCGCCCTCGACGTCCAGGGGGTCGGCGGGGGGCCGCGACCACCACCGCCTCGTCGTGCCGTCCTCCGCCTCATCGATCCCCAAGGGCCGCGGCTCCGAAGGTGACGTCACGCTACACGACCTCCCCCCCCCCCCCCACCCCCACCCCACCCCGTGACGTGATGTGTCGTGAGCCGTGGCCGACCGAAATCCCTGCCTCTCTGACGGGGCTGCGCTGACATGGTCCGGGGCTTGGGGTTGTCAAACGTGGGGTGTGGTGTATTGGTCTACGGTTGGGGTTCCGATGTGTTGATGTGCAGATGGGTTATTGATATTCAGATTTGAGTGTCTGCGGTACAGATTTTTTTTTGTTTCATTTTTGAGGTTGGCATGCGGGGAATGTTAGTGGGAGCTTGGTGAGGGGCATTGGTCTGGCAAATGTTGGGTTTCGGATGTGTGTATGTGCTTTCATTTAGAATGGAGTATTGGTATGTGGTTTTTCGTTAGTGAAGGTGGTAGAGATTTGCAATGGGTTTGTGAAGGGGATCTTCATCATATACCCTCCCTTGAATTGGGGATTTCAGGATTTACCCTCCCAACTCAATGACATGTGGGGTCATCATAAGTCACTGACACGTGGGTTAGGAGGGTAAATCCTGAATTTCCATCTATGAGGAGGGTATATGATGAATAAATCCGTTTGTGAATGGTAATATAAGCTGTGGAGATGTTCTGTTTCCTCTGTTCTGATGTGTCTGCAGGTTGAGAAGGTTTATTTGCTGTTGTATATGCACGTGGAGTTGTCAGTTTGGTTAAGATATTCCGAAAGTGTTTGCAGGTTGTGTTTAGTGGTGCTGTTGTTTGGATGTTTGGAGATGCCAGTGTAGGAGCTTAATGAGGAAGTGCTTGTTTGTCGTATTTCAACTACTATCTGTTAATTTGTTTCGTAAAATATATGTTTGGAAGCAGCAGTTTAGTTTATGTTCTGCGAAATCACATGCAATTTTTGATGTTATTTGTAAGTACATCCTATCATGCGCCCAAAATGGATGCTTTGTGCAATGGTAGCTTATCGGCATTGCCTAACACATTTTCTATTGTTTTGATGTTATTTGCAAATACGTTATCCTAAATAACTTAATCACTTCCAAGGAGAACAAAAAATAATCCTAGACATGTCTCGTTGAAGCAAAAGTCCTTTCAACTCTTGAATTGTTTGCCCATAGTAAGGTGTGCCACCACAGTCACAAGCCAAATGCTCCATAGGATCGGGAAAACCTTATTTTAAGGGCATCATATTTTTTTTAAAAAAATGGTTGCTTCAGTTTCTCTTTTTTTTGGCATGGATGATAGGAATTGCACGGAGGAATGCAATGCATCCATTCTTTGTGGATCAGAGCTGGAATATAACTACTTGCCAGAAATTTAAGATGTAGAACTATTTTTGAAAATTAAACATGTTTTATTTCTACTGCACTGTTCTTAAAGTGGGTCACTCAATATTATCTCTTAAGTTTGATTCAATACAGACATTCTTGGGTTAGTATATTGTTTGCTTAGAATTAGAATGCTAGAGCCTTGAAGTTAAGAGGATAAGTGTGGAATTGTTAGCTTCATGTTTACATATGCTTTTGGAGTTGTTCTTGGATGTACAATACATGCCTTTGTATGATATAGAACATATCTACCTGTCTTTTAATTTCTATTTTATAATGCAGATCTTTTGAATTATTCGAATTTCTGCTTTCTGTACCTGTTTCTAGTGTCAGTTAGATCAAGATTATCGCTAGCTGTGCTTTATTTGAGTTTCTCCTAGGTATATTATGTTTGCACGCATGTTGTACTTGCATTATAATTCGTAAATACTGATGCATTGACACTTCCATGCTTGACATTGCAGGGGAGTCTGAATCTGACAGTGAAGCATCAGATGTTAGTGGTTCTGATGGAGAAGACACCTCATGGATTTCATGGTTTTGCAGCCTAAGAGGGAACGAGTTCTTCTGTGAAGTCGATGATGATTACATACAAGATGACTTCAACCTTTGTGGGCTTAGCAGTCAAGTCCCATATTATGATTATGCTCTTGATCTCATTTTAGATATCGAGTCTTCTCATGGTAAATGTTCTCCATATTTACTCATGCAAATAAAACCTCAAGGTGGATGTATTTGACTAAGAAATGTTCGATGCATTTCTGCACTTGATCTCATTCAGTGGTTGGATAGGGTAAAGCTGTATTGTTTGAAACTAGTATCTTGTATTGTCGCACTGCATTCCCTGTTCAAAACAAAGGCCGAGTTTGATTGACAGAAGGACCAATGAACTATTGTGTAGTTTCATCCATTCATGTTTTAGGCACTTTTACATGTCTTAAGCTAGACATATGCAGAATACCACTGAAATTTACAATTAAGTACTTATGCAAGAAAGTATTGTACTCCTGTTTGCAGATCGCAGGCGTTTTTCTACTTGAATTGATCTCCATGATTGCCCTTTGCCTGAGTTGTAACAAATAGCTGGTGCAGGTCTTTTGATCTTTTATTTACTGTTAGTTGTTGTACGGTCAGTGTTTGCTTGTACACTGTGGATCACCATCTCTCTAGCACCTTTTCTGCATCGCTGCATCATTCTGTGTTGCTTCCCATTAACTATTATATTGGGGGTACATGGTTTGCATGTTGCCCATGTATAATGCCTCTTACTGTTGTTATGCTAATGGTTTTGATTAGATGTGACAAGTTTAATTCCCACAATATGGAACCTTGCATGCTTATTTTATTCTCTGTATCAATAGTTTAGGTGCTCAGAGTCTTTATTAAGAGTGTCGTTGCCAACGGGTTGCTTGGGCATTGGGTTTCTATTTGTGAATACATTTTAGGTATTACATAAAAGATTTTTTTTTCTCAATGCCTTTGACTTCTGTTCTTTACTGTAAACTCAACTAGGTTTTGTGCAGAATTAAAAGGTGTCATAGTAATTAGTTAGCATGAAGAGAAATCTTTATCTCATTAGATCTGCAACATTACATAACGTCAGTGATTTAGTATGGGTTTTGTTTGGTGTCTTTATGCAGTAGCTCTCACTTTTGTGTTAGATATGGTGTATTTTGCATATTCCCTTTTCCATTGCTTACCCATGCTTTTGCTGATGTTCCTTGATTATGTGAATAGGTGATATGTTCACTGAAGAACAAAATGAGTTAGTGGAATCAGCTGCAGAGATGTTGTATGGGCTGATTCATGCACGATACATTTTGACCAGTAAAGGATTGGCTGCTATGGTACCAGTTCTGTGAAACCTTTCTATGTTAACACTTACCAATACTGGTGAAGTTCGATTTATGATAACTCTTATTGACTGTTTTTGGCAGCTGGAGAAGTATAAGAACTATGACTTTGGACGATGCCCACGAGTTTATTGCTGTGGCCAACCATGTCTACCAGTTGGACAATCAGATATCCACCGATCTAGTACTGTGAAGATTTACTGCCCCAAGTGTGAAGACATCTACTATCCACGGTCCAAGTACCAAGGCAGTATCCTGACCACTCTCTTATTATACTGTCTTAATAAATGTGTTTTTCTCTGCATGAAAAAGAGTGCATTTTGAATTTCTAGCATTGCCTGAGATATCTGTTCTAATAATGTTGCCTCGGTACTAAGCTGACACTCAGTGTGGGCTGCAAATGCTCTCATAAGTTCCAATAGTCAGTCAGTGACAGCACATATATAGATAGTCATGGAAACATCTTCAATCACTAACTCTAAACACACAAGCATTTAGTTATCTACCTGTTTACATTTGCCCTCACTCAGTATGTTCAACTCTGAGGTGTAAATGTTACTGTGATACCATAGTTACAGAAAATTGCCATTTTGTCGTTATATTCTGCTGTTTTCTTGACCATGTCCAGACATTGACGGGGCCTACTTCGGGACAACATTCCCCCATCTCTTCCTTATGACATATGAGCACCTCAAGTCTCAGAAGCCCTCGCAGCGCTACGTCCCTCGGGTATTCGGCTTCAAGCTCCACAAGCCGTGACACAGTGATGGGAGTTTTGTGGGTCTAGAGGTCCCGGAAGACTACTGTAAGTGTGCACCTGCCAGATGACAGCGCCCCAGTCATGAGTGCTGCCGCCTGCTGCATGGGTGTGCGCCATGTCTGGTTTATTCCACATTTGAAATGTAGCTATGAAGACACCAACCAATGTTGTAACCTATTCAAAACTGTTCTTTATTAATTAGTAAATCTGGACCTCTTGTTCCAAAGCTGGCCGCTGTTGTTTGAGCCTTGAAAATGTAGTGCTGTCCCAGGCTTCCCAGGCATGGCTTAATTCATCTTGTAGGAAGTAAAAGATATGCTCGCAAATGTATTAGTTTTGGTCGGTATGATCTCGTGCCTGAAATATCATACATGTAGCATGGAGGTGAGGTCCAGCAGCACTTGGTTTGCAGGTAATGATTCTCTTCATGCAAACGTTCTGGTAAGTGGGAGAGAGATTGGCTAGCTTATCAGCAAACATGTCAGGACTCAGGAGCAGCGGCCTCAATGGTTTTCTTTTTTATCCGATTACATGTCTAGAATTTAGAGAGACCGAAGTTAAATCTGTGACTTTTAAAAACTCAGCAATATCAACAGAGCATGTACGGTTTCACTTTAAACGGTTTCTAACTTCTTAATTTCATCTCTTTTTTTAGTTTTTTGGCTTTTTAGAACATTTTTCTTTCAAAACTTTTTATTTTTTATAATTTCATCTAATGTTTTTTATTTTTAAAAAATTTTAATTTAATTACTTAGAAAAAAACTATCAGTCGCTCTAGTGTATATCAGCCACTACAATGAAAAAAGAGCTAGAAGTCACGGCTTATAAGCTAGTAGGTTTAAATTTAACTACTCAGAAAAAGCTAGCAGTCATTATATTGTATTTTAACCGCTACAGAGCAAAAATAATAATAACTAGAAGTCATGACTTATAAGCTAGTTGGAGAGCCTTGCTAGGGCAATAGCTTGCCATGGACATCGACCCGCATATTCCCCCTCATCCATCTGTTGCCGCAACCTCCATTGCCGACGACTCTTGGTTGGTCGCCTGGGCACTAGTGCACAAAAGATCATTACAGACGGTATAAAAACGTCATCACAAATGGTTTCACGAGCCATCTGAGTTTATGGGTCAGTAATAATAGAGGTCATCACAGACGGCTTTCGAACTGTCTGTGATGCAGACTATCACAAGCGGTTTATAGTAGAAATCGTCTGTGATATATGGTTTATCACAGACGTTTCAACTACAAACTGTCGATGATATATTAATATCATAGACGACTTCTACTACAAACCATCTATGATAGTCAACTATCATAAAAATCTACGAGTTAATAACCGTCTGTGATATTCTTTTCTATTCCTAAATATATTTCTGTTTGTTGGCTAGCCTCAGAAATGCTAGCCATGCCCTCTGAAACAAGCAGATCAACACAGTATATATATACATCCAATTCACATTATTCATTTCAGAATCAAGAACATCCATTTCACAAATTAATTAACAGAAATTAAATACAAATGCACACATGAACAATTAAGCTCAATCTTATCCCAGTGAAATTCATTCTACATTGTGGAACTCCCCATCTTCTTTTATGACTTTAGACATCAAGAAGTATGCACATTGTCCTTAAATATGTTTGAAGTCAGCCTATTCCAACGGAGTAATAGCGATGGACGGAACCTGTCGGTAAGAAGATCAATGTCGTGCATACATATATAAATTGATAAGTATGAAATAATTATCATAGGATTGACAAACCTCAGGATTGTTCTTCGCAGAATCGATGAGTAGTTGCAAGTTGTGGCAAACATAGAATCCACAAGTGTTGTTGCCCGACGGCTGCTGGTGGCACTGCAAAAATAGAATTTGTTAGTTCGAGAGGCATTACTATGAAGTGTTGTATAGGATTAATGTGTACTAGCGAATACCGAGAAATCTAGAACGTGTCGCAAGGCATCAATTCCTCCCTTCGATTTTCGTACCTTTGCAACGTACATGGCGAACGACCTATGTGATTCTAAAAAGTTAGCTTTAGTCATTGGGAAAGAAGGAAAGACTACAATAGAATTATCTATAGAGGAAATGTGTTTACCTGTCGATTACTTGTTGGACAACTGTGTAGATAGTTTTGTGCTTCTTTAAGGAATCAAGATTTATTACCATGTTCTATTTTGGTATAATTACAATTAGAATCCAGTGGAATCTGCACAGGTATGTCATGGTCATTAAACCTAAGTTCGTGTTGCTTATAAAGTACAATCAACAAGTATAGCTACTAGTGTAGCACTTACCTCTGGTTGTAAGACATACGTATGAATTTTTTGTCGCGGTGACCTTCCAATGCCTTTGTAATGTAATTCTCAATGAAGCATACATCCTCCTCGATGATATCCATAGCGAGCAAGCGTGGGTTGAGGAAATCAACTGGTGATTTCGTTAATCTGGCTTCACTCACCATGTATCTCTCTTTATATATACACATACACACAAAAGCAATGAGTTATATATGACATTTATCGGCATTACATAAACGTAGACCGTGATTGTACGCACTTATAGTTTTCAGCATCAAATGAGTGAGGCGTCAAGGAAATCGAGTGTGAAGATAAAGAATAAGTCCTTGAATGTCACCATGAAGATACAATCATGAATATTGTGTTGCAGATAATGCAGCATGAACTTGACATTGACACCCGAGCGCCTTTGTTCCTCCGGCTTGTTGGTCTGTTCCATGTAATACATATGCAATCTCTGACAAGATAGTCCTAGAGTTAGGAGGCACTCTTTCGGAATGACCAATGGCTCGCCTAGCATGAATTTTCAGGTCAATAGCAAGTAGGGAATCTCATCATCCGTCTTCTTGGTTTGCCCTTGTCACCTCGGCTATAGGTCGTTTTCACAGTAGTCGATTGGGCACGATATGTAGATGCACCACGCTCTTGTTACATCTGTGTAGGTAGCGTTGGTGCAGATCGTGCCTGTGGAATTGGCACCGGTGCAGATAGCTCATGTGGACTTGGCACCGGTGCAAGTAGCTCGAGCGGACTTGGCACTGGTGTAGATGGCCCACGTGGACTTGGCACCAGTGCAAATAGCTTGAGTAGACTTTGCACACATGCAAAATGGCTCTCATGGACTTGGCACAGGTGCAAGAGCCTCTAGCAGATGTCCCTCTTGGGCCACTGGATGAATGTTCTAATAGGTTGCTCTAGAGTCATGACCTCGTCATTGGGGGGGCATCTGCAGTGGGATGACCTCAAAATTTGCATGAACATCGTCCACATTCACTTTTGTGAAACCTGGCGCTAGAGATACATCGTGCACTAAGGCCTCAGGCCCGAATGGATACACCTGGACCCAAGCAGCGCATAGGGCAACGGGGTTATATCACACTTGGAGCTTACACTTCGCAGCCACCTACATAACGATACAAAATTAGCTATTCCAACAGGTCTATCATTGGATCAAGTATTCTAGAGATAATAATTATTACCAGGATGTCATCGACAACAAATCGGTGGTCGCTTTCCAAGGTTAGGTTCGACGCACAGCTACTCCGACGGTTGGGGGGATGCCTAGCATAGGAGTGGCAGGGACATCCTGCTGATTTTTCCTATACCTTTACATCTCATCTCTAACTAACCTTTGCATCTCATCTCTGATTTTTACTGTAATGTCCTCTCGTAGCTGTGCCTCGTGCTCAACTTTGGCTCTCTTCCTACTTCGGTATGCTTCAGAGTCCTCTGGGAAGCCATATTTCTAAGAAACATAAACACCAAGGCCTCTCATGCAACCTGGATGTTCCTTGTTTCCCAGGGCCGCGGAGAATAAATCTCTCTCCCTAAGTGCCTCGAATGAGCCTTGGGAGGATTGTACACTCAGCGCTTCCAGCGGTGGGACACTTTCTCATCTCAGGGTTTCGAAAAGAGATGCCCCCCACGACACGGTAGATGACCTCACTCTTATCCAATTTCAGGTGCCTCATCAGGGACCCTGGCACATGGCGGGGAGGTTTCCCGCAGGATTGCCCGCTCGTCCTTCTGCCTCCATTGCAGAATTTTACCTGCATACCCAGCAGTGCCTAGTCTGTGGGGTGCATGTTTTTTCTTGGAGGGCCCTGTGCGCCGCACTTTCACTCCTAAAATTATTTGTCATCTTTATCACCACAAACTCTTACCATTGCAGTTCCAGGAAAGGATACTTGTCAAAAGGCGTCAGATCTTTCTCCACGTATTGCTTGACAAGCAGGCTCTTGAAGTTCTTCCATGCTTGGCATGCCGCTAGCAATGCATGTCATCGAACAAAGGCTTGGTGTTCTTCCAGGATCTCGAACGATCGAAAAACTTCCTTCAGCAATTGAATTTTTTGATCTTTGGTTACCATCTTCCACGAAACAAACGTGATCTCAATCACGTACAACTATTCTGACTATTCTTCGGAATGCGGACACTGCTTGATGAGGATTGAGAGGGGTCCCAGACGCATCGACATCCGTGATGGTAAATCGGTCCTAGGGCCTTTTCGATAGTCTTCTTCCTTTTCAGGATTTTCCAGAGGATAATGCATCACACTTATCCGGTGACGATGTCGAAGATTGAGCTAATGACATCTTCAAAAGATAATAGAAGTGAGCAATTCTTGAACCAATTCTTAGTGAAATTAGAATATGATCACATATTTATGTGAAAATTTCTCTAATCAGTCAGGCTTTGAACTCTAGACTACCTTACCGAATATATGAAGACAAGCAATAATAAACTTAACAATGAACTAGAGACAGATATCAAAACTATTTACTTCAAGTGAATCGCATTCGTATCATAGTGTTTCATCTCTGCTTTATCTTTGCATATATGTTGTGCTAGCTGAAATTTCAATTAATCTACTTAGTTCCAGCACTAGAAGATATTGCAAAGAGATTTTGTGGGTTCTGTTTGATATCCCACATGTTCTATGTTCTAAGCATAATATACTGTTTAAATGACTTGGGAGGATTTACATATCTATATGTTGATTTTGTCATTTAAATGCTGGTGGAATTATACTTTAAACCAATTATATTTTACTGGAATTAAATATGAATTATGCTAAAACCGCATTAATTATAACAATCCAGAAAACCAAGCACATATCCAGCAAAGCATATATCCAAAGACATGATAATAATATAGGGATCAAACTATTATCTCTCAACATGAACAACGTAATCAAGCCAAAGGACAATATGCTAAACTGAGCACAATCATGAGCATTTGTAATTAACATAATGCACAGATTAAGAAGTGAGTTTTGCTCTCAGTTTGAGGAGTTGCTCAAGTTAAAACTTGGTCTTTTCACCCTTGTCAACAGATCGTATATCAAAGGGACTAACTCCTCAGTATTATGCTAGTTTAATACTCTAAAATTACCTTAATAAAGTAATAGAATCAACTGCCAGATTTTAAGCACATGACAGAATGAAGAACAACTATTACAGTATCAACAATAATGCTACAGCAACTACAAAAACAAACACCAGAGATGTGCTACGACAGTTATAGCAATAATAACTGAATCTAACAATATTCAATCCAGAACAGTAGTGATTTATACTTAACTAAAGTAAGAAATAAGTAATGATAAATCAATACTAGCAGAATACTCTCTCATTAGTCACAGTGATCTCAATCTGACAAGTTATCCTCATCGAACAATCACAAAGCCCACATTCTATTATGCAAAGTCCCCTCAGTGCTAACACTTTCAAGGAGGGCCGCCGGAGTCGAGAGAGGCGGCGACGGCGTTGAGGAGGTGGTGATGGGCTCGGGAGGGGAAGAGGGCGACTGCCTCAGGGGAAGAAGGCCGCTGAAGTCAGGGGAGGAGGAGGAGGGCGATGGCCTTAGGCGAGGAGTGCTACCGGAGTCGGGGGAGGAGGGCAACGGCCTCGGGAGACAAGTGCCGCTGGGGTAGGGGGAGGAGGAGGAGGAGGAGGAGGAGGAGGAGGGCGATGAGCTATGGAGGAGGAGGAGGGCGATGGGCTCGAGGCGAGGCAGCGGTGTTAGTGGGCAATAAGTGGGGACAAACCCTAGTGTGCAATATATATAAGGGAATAATCACAGACGGTTCTATTTAAGAACCTTCTGTGATATTTATCATCACAGACGGTTCTTATTTAAAATCGTCTGTAATAATAAAACATCACAGACGGTGTTAATGTAAAACCATCTGTGAATTTCTATATCACAGATGGTTTGACTTTAAAACTATCTGTGATGTTCCCTACTTACATTCACATATATATCACACATTCTCATATACATAAATGCAAATTCATATATATATATATATATATATATATATATATATATATATATATATATATATATATATATATATATATATCACATTCTTTTATACATAAATGTAAATTCACATATATATGACTCATTCTCATATACATAAATGCAAATTCACATATATATCACACATTCTCAAATACATGAATGCATATTCACATATATATCACACATTCTTATATACATAAACGCAAATTCACACACACACACACACACACACACACACACACACACACACACACACACACACACACACACACACACACACACACACACACACACATATATATATATATATATATATATATATATATATATATATATATATATATATATATATCACACATTATCATATACATATATAAATGCAAATACAGAACATATCACACATAAACATTTTATTCATCATTTCACTTGCTTATTTCCTTTAAAAATTATCCCTCCATTGTGATTGACGCGTATGTAGCTACTTTCGTCATGTTCTTCCTCTACTCATTGAGTTTATTATATTCTTCCTCATCCACTACATTCTCAACTCCGACAATCCTTTTTTTCCATGAATACCTATGTGGTGCTTCTTATTTGCCTGGTCAGTTACATAGAAAATTTGAATAACTTGGTTAGCAAGTATAAATGGTTTGTCTTTATATCTGACATGTTTGAGATCTATGATAGTGACACTGTATTTGTCTACCTTCACCTATGGGAGATGGACCCAATGGCACTGAAATAAGGGAATGTTGAAAAGCACATAGTCGAGCTCTCAACTCTCCTCTATGAACCCATAATAGGAGTTCCTCAACCTATCGGTATTGAATGCATCTATGAGGACACAAATGTTCTGAGCGTGCGCATAGAATGAGTACCCATTTATGTCATATTCTTCCCATGTCACAACAATAAATATTGATCCTTTTCCAACCATGTCAGCATATCACTTGATGAGCTCCTAGTGAGTCACTCCTTCAACCATTGGTTGAACCGACTGTTGTGTTGTCTCGTAATCCAAACATCCGGCCGCTTTGAATTCTGTTGCCGAAGCACGCCCTTGTGCTGGTCGATATACGGGGACACTTCAGTCATGTGTTGCAAGACCATGAAATGGGCTTGAGCATGTGCATCTATATCTGGAGTGATTGCTTTTCTTCTGATGGTCCCAATACCCTTAAGCCTCCCCTCATGGTGAGAATGAGACACACCTATCGGTTCGACCTGAGTCATGTAATTGTCACAGAACTCAATGACCTCTTGGTTGCATAACTTTCGATGATGCTGCCCTCCGACCGAGATCGATTCTGTACATAGGACTTGAGAATTCTCATGAACCTCTCGAACGGGTACATGCTATGTAGGAACACAGGCCCACACATTTTTATCTCTCACACAATGGCAACAATGAGATAGACCATGATATCAAAAAAATGATGGAGGAAAATACATTTCAAGATGATGTAAAGTCATCACCACCTCATTCTGCAGAGCATCTAGTCCTTCGAGATCGATGACCTTCTGAGAAATTGTGTTAAAAAATAACACAGCCTCATGATTAACTGTCGGACCTTGATCGGCAAAATAATTCTAATTAAAATAGGGAGTATCTACGTTATCAGCACATGATAATTATTAGACTTTATGCCAATTAACTTCAAATCTTCCATCGAAATAAGTTTCTTTATGTTGGAGGAGTAGCCATACGAAACTTTCACATCATACAAATACTGAAACAGTTCAGTTCTCTCAGCCTTGTACAAAGTGTGACAAGTAGGGGGAAGGTAAGTTCGTCCTTTATCGGTGCTAACTCGGGCCTTATGTCCATATCAACCAAGTCAAGCCATGCGTTGACACCATCCTTTATTTTGTCACAAATGTTCAGTAAGAGATCAATCAAGCTGTTACATATATTCTTCTCTATGTGCATGAAATTGATGCGGTGGTGAACTTCTAAGTGGTCCCAATAAGGTAAAAGTCCCAAAATATCGATCTCTTATTCTAGACATTCTTCTCACGGGTCGTCGATTTACATCCCTTTCTGAGCACAACATCTAAATTCTTAACCGTATCATAGATCTCTTTTCCGCTTAAATGCCTAGGAGATGAACTGTCCTTATTCTCTCCATCGAATTATTTCTTCATCTTGCGGTATGGAGTGCTTCAGCCACATACTCTCGGTATCATCTAAGCAGTAGGTACAGGTTTTGGCCCCTTTTGTACTTTGGCCCGACAAGTTAGCAAGGGCAGGATAATCATTTATGGTGCAGAATAACTAGGAGCACAAAGTGAAGTTCTCTTGTTTGTATGCATCCCATACCTGTACCCCTTTGATCCACAGTATTTTTAGATCTTCCACCAATAGCGCTAGGTACACATCAATATCATTTCGAGGATACTTCGGCCCTTGGGTAAGTATCAACAGCAAAATATACTTCCGCTTCATACACAACCAATGAGGAAGGTTGTAGATGCAGGGAGTCACGGGCCAAGTGGTATGTCAGCTGCTCATGTTACCGAAAGGGTGCAAAAAAACCACTTCAAACGGGGAATTACAAGAATATACCATACCACCTTAATAGGAGGTCCTCTCTTCACCTCTATTCCCTCGCCGTCATCTGATTGATTCTTATGCTTGTATCCGGATGCGTTGCAAACTGGACATACATGCATGTTTGCATACTCTTTACGGTAGAGGATACAGTCGTTCGGACATACATGTATTCTTTCTACGTCCATTACCAATGAACAAAGAAGCTCCTTGGCTTTATATGTGATTTTGGGCAACTCATTTCCCTCCGAAAGCATATCCACCAAAAGACCTAATAGTGTCATGAAGTTCTTGTCGGACTAGCCGTTGCTTGCCTTCAATTTCAACAGTTCAAGCACAACTGACAACTTCGTGTACTTTGACTTGCAGCACGTGAGCAACGGTTTCTCTGAGTTCTCCATCAAGCCCTAGAATTTAACATACTCTCTCTCTCATCACAATTCCCTTCTGCATCGTAAAGCATTTGATCTAGATTGTCATCATTTAGCCTATCCGAATCGGAACCACAATCGACATGATCATCCAGCGGCATATCATTGATTTCAACGGTGATTCATTATTACTACCTTCCTGTGTAATCTGCTCTTCACCATGACTGGTCCAACGTAAATACCCCTTTTTGAAACCCCTTCGAATCAAGTGCGCTTCAATCTGCGCTCGGTTCTTAAACATCTTTAGATTCTCACAGTCAATGCATAGACAGTATAAACGTCATTAATGTACTCTTCACTCACACAATTCGCAGCATACATCCAGCTTCGGTCCTATGTTACGCATATAATAATTTAGTATAGCATATTCAATTAATTAATTAATTAGCTATATGTAACAACAATAATTAATTAAACTGAATTAAGTAGAAATAGACTATGAATTGATTAAACCCTAAACCATGCTAGATGTAAAATAATCTTCTCTCTACATCAAGCTAGCTGGATCAACCACCTCCAATTCTTCTTTCACTATAAGTTATAAATCTAATTTATAATGCAATTAGGAACAAATTACTAACCATAGGTAGTCAAAAACTTAGTGGATCTACAATTACTCTTGCCAAATAGTCTCCTTTCACCAAATGGCATCAAAGCCCTACCTCTAGCTTAGAGTAGCAACGTAGATCTAGAATTTAAGACAAAGTGTCGACTGGTCTGTGCGCAATTTAATATAGTGAAATTATCACTAGACGGTTTTTAATACAAACTGTCTATGAAGTATCACAGATGGTTAAAAATAAAAAAACCGTTTGTGATATTTGGCAGTATCACAGATGGTTCTTGTTAAGAACCGTCTAAGATACTTCACAGATGGTTTTGACCACGAACTGTCTATGATATTTAGGGCGGGAAGCAACACAGACAGTTTCTAAACTAAAACCATCTGTAATTGTATTTAATACATATAGTTTTGGAAAACCATCTGTGATGTTGTATCTAATATTAGGCATTTTGTAGTAGTGGGGCCTGGTGTAGTTGATCCGAGCACGACCTCTCCCTCCTCCACAGCCTTATTGGCAACGATCCTACTTGATCGCCGCACCCCTGACCTCGACGTCAATCCCGACCACCGCCGCCTTGCCATCACCAACGCCTACCTCGAAACATGTCCGTACGCGTAAATATACACATGTGATCAATGATAGTATATATGATACGCCAAATTAATCTATTTGGTCTACTGTGTTGTTGCATGCTGCTGCTTTCTCTCATATGGATCTACCATGCGCACGCGTGCATACAAAGCTCGACTCCCCCATGCCGATGATGATGAACGTCATCCATGACGGCCGGCAGGACACCCTCCCCAAGATCAGAGAGATCATCTGTAGCTACAGTCTACTGGCGCCAGAGCTAGGGGCGCAGCAGCACATCGACCTGCACGATGATGAGGACAGCGGCCATGGCAGAGATGTGGCGCCGGCGCTGTCGTGGAACCCTCATGGTGGTACGTGTGTGTTGGGTTTTGACCACTTGAAACTTTGATCTCTGTAGTCGTAACTCACTTACGACTACTCAGTACTTGTTACGACCACTCCAAGATGTGGCTACGACCACTCGGTGTTAACACCACTCAATGCTACGACCACTAGATTTCTGATGGATACGACCACGTTGTGTTGGTTGCAACTACGCTGATGGTTACGACCACTCCTTGCTACTGTGCATGTACTTGTAACCAAGTAACGATCACTCCGTCTTATGACTGCGTCTTCTCGATATGCTCGTTACTAGTAGCCTTGCTACAACCAGCACGTTCTCGTAACGACCACGTCTTCCAGGTCATAACAACCATGCTTGACTTCGATCACGAACACCACCACTCGTAAACTCTGACTAGTTAGCGAGTACACGGTACTCGATACTTCAAATACGCTGAGCACTCGATACCCCGAGCACTTGTATTTCCAATCAGTAGCTCCTCTGCTCTTCTTGTCTTCGAGTATGGTGGCGATAACATGAACACAAGCCAAGAAGACAAGTCAATATTTCGGGGCACAAAAGCGCTCCACTTTTTTGTATTTTCTCTTCCCCTTGTTACTCCTTGTTACAATACTCTACTACTTCCTAGCTTCTTCCGATCACATCTGATCACATCGCTTTGCTCTAGTTTTTCTTACGACTTGGTTGAGGTTTACCTCCTCTTCCTTCTTCATGCTTCGACAGTCCGAAGTGTAGTGCCCATACTTATCACAATTGAAACACTTTATGTGACTGCGATATTCTAATGCGTAGTACCCGTATTTGCCATATTCAAAGCACTTGACATATGACTTATCACGGGATCTATCACCACCTCCTTGCCCAGCCTTATCTCCATGGCCACCTCTGCTGCCTCGACAACTCTGGCCGCCTCACTCGCGCCATCACCCGCGGCTGCTTGATGAGCCACCACTGTCCCTCGGATCTCCCTTTAATAGCAATGTCTGCTGGTTATGGGACTGGGACCCCTACTCATTACGCAACTGAAACCCCTTTAGTAGCTTCTCATGCGCCTTGAGGGATCCAGTGATCTCCTTGATCTTCTTCTTGTCCAGATTGGAGGAGTGCATAAGCGTGGTGATGACAGATATGTACTTCTTTGGAAGCACATGCAAATATTTCTTCACCGCCATAGATTCCTCCATCTTGTCACAGTGAAGTCAAGTTGCCAATGAAGTCGTCCACCGACTGGGTCTCTCCCATCTGGAGATTCTCGTACTCGCTCCGTAAATTCTAGAGTTGCACCTCCTTCACATGATCAACTCCCTCGTGCATCATCTGCAGCGTCTCCCATTCTTCTCATGCCGTCTCCTTGCCAATGAGTTGATGCATCATCACATCTGCCACCGCCTAGAAAATGATGGCCAAAGCCGTCTGGTCCACCTCTTTGTCCTTCCTCTTCGGATCAACTGCACCCCAGACTCCCTGGGTGCACATGCTCGCCTTCATCTTCATTGCCCACACCGGGTAATGATCGGTCATCAGGAGAGGGTACTGGAGGGAGACCAGCCCACTCCGGGCACTCAAAGTCGTCGTTTCTCCCATGTTCTTTAGGTACCACCAAGATTAGCAGGCTCTAATACCACTATTGGGTTTAGACCACTCGAAACTTTGATCTCAGTAGTCGTAACACGCTTAGGACTGCTCAGAGCTTGTTACAACCACTCCAAGATGTGGCTACGACCACTCAGTGTTAAGGCCACTCAATGCTACGACCACCGGATTTCTGATGGATACGACCACGTTGTGTTGGTTGCGACCATGCTGATGGTTACGACCACTCCTTGTTGCTGTGCACGTACTCATAACCGAGTAACGACCACTCCGGCTTACGACTGTGTCTTCCCGATCTGCTCGTACTTGTAGCCTTGTTATGACCAGCATGTCCTCATAACGACCACGCTCGACTTCGATCACGAACACCTCCACTCGTAAACTTTGACTAGTTAGCAAGTACTCGGTACTCGATACTTCGAGTACGCCGAGCACTCGATACCCCAAGAACTTGTATTTCTAATCCATAGCTTCTATGCTCCTCTTGTCTTCGAGTATGGCGATGATAACACGAAAACAAGTCAAGAACACAAATCGATATTCTAGGGCACAAAAACATTCCACTTTTCTGTATTTCCTCTTCCCCTCGTTGTTCCTTGTTACAATACTCACTACTTCCTAGCTTCTTCCGATAGTGTGTAGTGGCTGATGATGATCTTGATAATCTCTAGATACTTCCATGCAAGTGCCAACTCAGTTGATACGTACATGAGTAGGGCTGTAAAAAAAGCTCGAAGCTCACGAGCTACTTGAGTTCGGCTCGTTCTAGGCTCGGTTCGAGCTCGGTTCGAACTTTAAACGAGCCGAACTCGAGCTTGATCTCGAGCTCGCGAGCTTCACCGAGCCGAGCTCGAATAGTTCGCGAGCCCCAATTCGAGCTTAAATAGTAATACATATTAATTCTTACCGAGCTTACTCGAGCCGAACTCGAGCTCGAGCTTTTCTTATTGTTGAAAATTAGTGTATATTTGAATTATTTTGACTGTTATCGAGCTTACTAGAGCCGAGCTCGAGCTTAAAATTTTCTTATTATTGAAAAATAGTGCATAATAAATTATTTTAATTGTTACCGAGTTTCAACGAGCCGAGCTCGAGCCTACTCGAGCTTAGGCCGAGCCGAGCTCGATCCCCAGTCCAAGCTCGGACCCCAACTCGAGCTCGGCTCGAGCTCGACTCGAGCTTCTACCGAGCTCGAGCCTGGAAGGCCAAACTCGCTCGAGCTCGGCTCGTTTACAGCCCTATACATGAGTTGCCTGCTTGCTTGTCTTTTGAGGCATTTTTGCTCCGAGGTGTAGATGTTCCCTCGGTATCCACCGTTAAAGGAACTTTTAGATCCGAGCCCTGAACATAACCCCCTCTTGTATTTTGATGTATCTCCTTTTTCAGTGCACCGTATTTGGGGTTAAAATAACTCATGGTGGGGCCGCCTAGGTGGAGAGGTCAGAGGACGACCTTATCTTTTGGGTAGGTTTTTTTGGTCATGCCTTTGGTTTTTAGTTTATTGTTTTTGAATTATGGATGTTCGTAAGAGAGAGTACGCAGATGGAAATAGTCGTATAAGATTTTGGGTAGTATAGTTGAACTCGATATAGTATCTACAACAATTTACCTGTAGACCCGCCTTGAAAAGACACACTATTTAAAAGCTAGTTACTGTGGCAGGAAGTGATAAGCCAAAGCCAAAAAGAACCCAACCATTATCTTTCCCCTCTCTCTCCTGCCTAGGCTTGTTCCCCTCTCTATGCATCTCCATCTCTCTCCACCCACTCCTACACCGAAGGTGCCACCCTCCATTTCCTCTCCTTCCCCACCATCGGGCACCACCCTCTCCCCATCCCCATCCTCCACTGCTGGTGAAATAGATGTTGCTGGTCTCGATTTGACCATGGCGGGCTCAGATCTGTCTACCCATCACTGTGCGCCATGCTATCCCCCACCACTATCGCTCTGTTGCCACATGCACCTAGCCCCGTCGCCACCAGATCGAGTCTTTGTCACAGCATTACGTATCTCCGAGCAGCGGTGGTTCGTGCATAACGCCCAAAATTGGTATGTTTGAAAATATGATAATTTTAAAACTTTTGATGCATCTTGGTGTGACATGAATTTTTCTAGATTGTTGTTTTGAGGATCTTGATTGTGTCTTGTGTCAATCAAATCAATCAATAAAAATGAAACCAAAAACATGAATCAATTTGAATAAAATTGGAAGTATACACCCTTCAAAAATTTTCCAAATGAAATTCAAATTTGAATTCAAAATTCAAATTGAAAAACAAAATTCATAATTTAAATACTAGAAAACCCAAGTGGGCTAGCTCCTCTGCACCCTCTCTCCACCTTCTTCCTCCCTGGGCCAAACCAAGCACGAACCCACCGCACACTGGCCGTTGCCTCCCCTTGCCATTCTGGCCATTCTGGTAAGCTTCTCCCCAAACTGTCATCGCCGCCATTGCGTCCATGGTGATCCTAGTTTGATTCCTCCAAGGTGGAGCATCTCTCCATAATCCTCCACCTCCCTCGACCCCTAATTGGAGCTCTCGCCCACCCCAGGCCGCTGCCACCACAAGCCTTGCCACGTCACCCTGGGACATCACCACCATACCTTCTCCCAGCACCTCTGCCTCCACGGCCAGCACCGGTAAGTCCCCTTTAGCCCACTCATGCTCATACGCCCCACTTCCCCTCCTCCCTCCTCTCCGGCGCTACCACCCCTTTCCCCACTTTTGTCCGGCCGCCGTGTGTTGCCCCAACACACCTCTACTCCAACCCGGGCCATGGCGCCGCCACTACTGGCTAGCACTAGTCCTCTGCAACCCATTTTAGCCACCATCGTTTCCACTCCAGACACCACTCACCATTGCCACAACCACTAGAGCCGAGCACTACCCCAAAATTTAATAAGTTCAAAAATAACTAAAACTTAAAACTTTTGCTTGTATCTAGTTTTCCTTTGCTTTTGATTGGAGTTTCTTCGAAAAAATAACTTGCAAACACTAATCTTTGGAAAAGAATATACAATTGATGAAATTCAATTTGAATTCTCAAAAGATGATCCATAAAATGATATATGAGAACTTATAATAAAAACCATTTCAAAACCCCAAATATAAGTTCTCTATGCTAGAAATGAAAGTTTGAACTTTTTTAGCGTGTTTCTAAAATTTTCCAAATCCAATTATTGCCTTTAGAATAAAATATTAACCTTCAAAGAATTTTTCACAAACATTTAAAGTAGATGAAATCTTAGAAAAATACACAAAAATTTTCATAATTTTTGACATGTGTTTGCTATATATAAAAATTCCCCCAAAATATCAGAGTAAAATATAAATTCAAAAATCAAATACTCTCTCTCTCCCTATCTCACTGTCGCATGGGGCCCGCTTGTAAGGCATCTTCTTCCACCTCTTGCAGAGCCTCTCATTCGCGCGCCAACACCTGCGACCCCTTCTCCTCTGCTCCTCCCTCCCTCTCTCGCTATGCCTTGGGCTCAGGACCCACACCGCAAGCCTTGCATGACATATCGTCGTCCCTGGCTTGCCCCGGCCTCGTGCACGTAGTTCACCGCACGTAGCTCCATGCCACACCACTCCTGACCGAGTCACCACTGCACTTGACCTCTTCGACCAGCCCCGTCCTGTCTCATCTTTGCAACACCATCATTACTCTTGCAGCTTCCCCTTGCCACCTTCCCTTTGTCCGCGCAGCAGAGCGAGTGTATGAGCTCGCGATTTCTTGCTATGACCGCCACTTTCTCGTCACCATCTCATGCTCTTCCCTTTGGTAGTTAACCTACCCACCAAATCATTTCTCCTCAGTTCTCTAAGCTCCTAGCTCCCTAAATTGCTAGGAATAGAAGCATCGTTCTCGACACCAATGAGCATGCCATCGCATTCTAGCCTCTCTGGTGAGACCCTCTCCCTTCTAACCATGTCATGACATGTCATGCACCCTCCTGAAGCATCTTGCTCATTCAATTGCTTTGAATGCAGTGTAGTGCTGGTTTGCCGTCGTCTTCCCTATCTCCAGCCAGAAATGCCACCACTAGCCATTCTCCTTCTTCGGTGAGCCTTAGCTCGATTCCTTTTATTTCTACCACCATGTGCTTGCATGCAAGCTCACGTGCACCTTGCTGCAACATCTCCATCACCAAAACTCGCCAGTGCCGTGGACCTCCTCTCCACCGCCACTACTCATCACTGACAAGATATTTCTGACTACCTTCGCATCATCCAAGCCCTTAGTGAGCACCTTAGAGACTCATGGATGTTCACATGCCAGTCAATTTGGCCAATGACTGTAGTTTACCTGGCTGTTGCCATGGCCGACCATGGTGTCGCCACAGAGAACCTCATTGTCTCCACTCCGATGACCATAAGTCCATAAGGTTGAGCCTGTAGCTTCACCGTGGCCTCTTAAAGTTGATTTCGTGCTCAAATGAGACCTTTATCTATGCCCTCTACCACACCGTGCTTCACTTGAGCACCGCCGCCGCCTTTCACCGTCACCTACAACCACCTCTCCGGCCATCGCCACCGCCCATTGCTTCACCATGAGCCTACCTTTCCATTTTGCCCACGTCCAAAGCACGTTGCCGCCTCCCTCACCGCCAGCGAGCTCACCAAGGCCGTCATTGTTCACTGCCCTTTGCTCATGCTCTCTGACCAATAGGGCCCACATGTAAGAGACAATTAATTAAGGGCTAATGATTGGTTTAAAACTAATGAGTCAATGTCAAGTGGGTCCAGCCAAAATTAATTAAGTAATTTTAATTAAACTGAGATTTAAAATATGAGTCAATGACATATAGGACCCACTTGGTGTAAAAATAAAACATGATTTAAAATCTGGTTTTAAAATCTATGTTACTAACATGTGTATGCACATCAGTCAATTTAGAAATTAATAAAACTTCGGCCATCAATTTCTGATGAACCACGAAGGTCCTATTCTGGCCCGATCTTTCGATGAAAAGGTAAATTCGGTAGTAGTTGCTCAACTCTCACGATCCTAGCTATGAACTCGCAAGGCTAGAAACCACGCAATCGCTGAACTGCTCGACAAGTCGTCATCAACGTTGCACAAATACCCGGATAACCTGATCACGAAGATCAATTCCTGCATACACCGAAAAAGCACGCAAGAACAAGATAAATAAGCAATCTGAAATTACAAATAGGAATGGAAATTGTATTGTTAAATGGAATTCCGAAGAACAATGTCACTGTTGGTCTCGTCGAACAAGAAGACAAGGTATAAAGTAGCGAAATTAAACTTCAATCAACAAAACCCGCAGAAACTAGAGGGGTGGCGGCCACTATATATAGGAGAAGTGAGAGGCGGCCACGGGTACTGTTCACGTGTGAATCGTGCCACGTGAACAATACCAGAAATCCTAGGTGACCAGCCATATGGACCAAATCAGCCTATTCATTACAAAACCCATGGACCTACAATTGGTAATGTAACACCATGACGTGTAAACACAACACCATAGCATGAAGATGTAGCACCATGACATATAAACGTAGCTCGACTCGTATAAGTAGCTCGGTCTAATTGAAGAATATTACAGTGCAGTAGCCGAAAGTTGTAACATCCCAAATTTTGGAATGTTCGAAAATTTTGAAGAATTTAAAATTCTATTTGCATCTTATTAGCATTTGACGTTTTTGCCGAAACTTTATTTGGATTTTCCCAAGTGTTGTGCTAAACAAAATAATAACTGGAAATAATTCTCAAATACAAATAAGAATTGTGATTGTTGTGGTTACAGACCAAACAGAGAGAGAGTGTAGTAGTGGGGAGTTGAGTAAATGAATGGCTTCCTGCTTCTCCCCGTGGCCTATGCCACACATATATCTCCAAATGCGGAGTGTTTGTACAGTTATACCCTTACACATGAGTATTCCCCTCGGGGGCTCTTATGTCATTACACATGTCCTATTTCGGACCTAACAGGCCTACTGGGCTTAGGTGGGGGCCACCCCTACAACAGGAGCCTCTCGTGGTGAAGGGCTTCACGGGCCGAAGCCATGCCGCTGAGTCCTTTGGCCCCCTCCGTCCCATCGGCCTGTGATACTTGATGACTCGGATAGTTCGCTCGTCCGCTCATGCTTGCGCGAGGGCTATCTTTGGGTCCCGAAGCTGGCGCGGCCTCGAGGCCGAAGGCCCCGGGAAGGCCGAAGGCTTCGACGGGGCCGAGGTCCGGGCGTGCCCTACTTCGCACTCCGGATATTTGTGGGCGAAGTCGAACTTGGTCGGCTGCCCTTGGCAGCCGAGTCTCGGGAATGCTTCGCGCGATGTGGCGCCAGCGCGGGGAGATGGTTGCCTGGTCCAGGAGTGCGCTTTAATGACGCCTGGAATCGCGCCTGCCTTTGTCAGGGGTAGGCTGGATATGGGCACGCGGCCGGCTGTAATTGGAGCGTCGTGGGATGCCAGCGTTCCCACGACCACGGCCGTTCGCCCCTTCCCCAGGAAAAGTGGCCACGCGGCAGGAGTGTATCAGCGCATTGGGCGCTGAGCGGCCACCTACCGGCGCTTGCCGCGGTTTCTAGCGGTTGCACTGCCCGATCGTGGGTAGCCGAACCGCTGTAATTCTGTCGTTCGATCTTCTGCCTGCAGGGGAGACGGGGGGCTTTATAAACCGCCCCTGTGGGCTTCTTGATTGCTTGTGCGTTCCTTCTCATTGTTCTTGCGCCTCCTGCCGCTATTCTCACATTTGCGCCTGCCCGCCGCCGTGGGAGAGAGGGATGGCTGCGCGCGACGACCTCCCAGCTAACAAGGGTGCCGCCCTTGACGACCCTGCGCGTCGCCTTAGCGAGAGCGCCTCGTCGAGCCAGCGTTGCCTGACGTCACCACCGGCGGAGTACCGCCTGGTTCCACGCGACAGGAAGCAAACTACCCATCGCTGGGACGCCGTGAAAAGGTCCAAGGGTTGCTGCTCCCGTGTGCTGGGGCGGAGCCACGTCACGGAGGAGACCCTCCAAACCCTTCTTCGGGAGAAGAAGCTGGAGGAGCGTGCCGGGGCTCGCCTGCCCGGGCCTGACGAAACAGAGCCGAACCCGGGAGAGTCGGAGGCGATCGTCTTCGTGGCATTCTTCGACACCGGGCTCCGAATTCCTGCGACACACTTTGTTCGCGAAGTGATGCGAGCGTACGGGTTGGAGCTGGCGCAGCTGACTCCGACCGCGGTCGTTCGGTTGGCCATCCTTACTTGGGCGATGCGGACGGAGGGTACGCATCCCCGCGCCGAGTTGTTCGCCATCCTGCACGACGCACGGTGCCAACCGAGGAGAGTGGAAGGGGGGCTTACTCGAACTTCGGCAGCGTGGACTTCGTGCTAAGGCCGGAGTGCTCGCACCTATTTCCCGCGTTGGCAACGCGGGAAAAGTGGGAGTCCGGCTGGACACGGCGGTGGTTCTACTACACCGTGACGAGCACGAGCGGCCTCCGGAGACGTGGAGAGCCGATATCATTCGATCGCTGTCCGAATGTGACGCCTCAGCCCAGCGACGAGCAGCAGGTGCGGAGACTTGCTGGGATCGCACTCCGGTTCAACATGCGTGACCTCGCCGAGGAGTTCACCATGTACGGGATATCGCCGCTTTCTTGTAACTGGAAGTACGAGCGGCGAGGGCCCGACCGGAAGGACGGCATCCACCCGGGGGTGTCTTCGCTTCATAGGCCCCCCGCGCCCTGTAAGTATCCCTGCAATATGCCAAGAACCACGTGGGTGGTTGCAGACCCCTAGGTATGACACTCCGCTTGTGCGTGTAGTGCGCTGGTTAGAAGATGCGGAGCGCGCAGCGGCTGTGATGCTTGGGCCGTACACGGCGAAGGAGCACAAGGCCCGTGAGTCCGCAACTTCCTTGGCGAAGCAAGGGTGGATTAATCGGGTGTGCGAGGTTTTGGGAATCCCCGTTCCGGAGCGCCCAGTGCCTGCGGAATCGCCGAGCGGTGCGACGGTGGTGGCGCCATCCTCTCGGTGCGGGGTCGAGTCGGAGGCCATCGCCCTCAGTTCGCCGGTCGTGCCGCCGGTCGAGAACGTGAGGATGGGGGGCGAGACGGGCGCTGGGCTCAGATTGACCGGTTCGGGGGGGGCGCATAACTCCCGATGAGGCCGTGTGTGGTGGCAAGGTGACGAGCGCGCGCCTCGCCATTCTTGAAGATGACGCCTCGTCACCTCCAGCAGTAACCGCAGCGTTGTCGCTGGCGACGGCTTCCGCGGCTGCCAAGGTAGCCACGGAGGCTTCACCTACAACTCCGAAGGCAAAACGGCCTCGGATGCAGTCGCCGCCATCTTCCAGGGGCCGGTTCAGCGTGGCGGGTCCAGTGACTGCGGCCCTGACAGCTAGTGGGGATGCTTCTGGAGCCGGGAGGGTTGTCGCTCCTCAGGCCAGCGAGGCGCTCATGACCCAGGTGGAGGTTGCGGCAGAGGGCACTGGAGGTAGGCACAGTTCGTTTTCCTCGCGCGACTTCGCGAAACTCTCCCCGCTTTGCTCGCTTATTCTGTCGACGTCAGGCGAGGGCAAGAATCGAGCAATGGGGGGGCCCGCGATGTCGCCGGCCTGGTTGGGCCGGGGACTGTGCGTGCCCCAACTGCTGCGGAAGGCGCTGGGGCGGGGGCTCTAGGGACTGACGTCTCCGACTTCGTACCTCGGTGGGAGGCGCTTCACGCCTGGAGCGAGGTGGCAGAATATGCTGGCAGCCGCCTAGATCGACAGGCGCTGCACTCCTACAGGGGCAACCTCTTGGCGCTCGCGCTGGGTGCCTCGGAAATGAGGGTAATGGTCTCTGTTCTCGCTGCATACCCCTTATCTGATAGGTAACCTTTGTTGTTACACTCGTGTAGATGCTTGCAATTAGCAAAGCGCTCGAAGAGACTCGCACGTGCGAGCGGCGGGCACTGGAGGACCAGCTGCGCGTCGCGGACGACGCCAACGTCGCCAAGGAAGAGCTCATTCGGGTGCTGATGGCGGAGCGGACGAGGCTATTGATGACGCGCAGCTGGTGGGCACGAACGCGGCGCTGGCCGCACGCCGCGCGATGGACGAGGCTCAGCGCATTGCGGCGGAGGAGCAGACCGCCCTTCTTCAGCGAATCTCCACGCTAGAGGCAGAAAAGGAACATCTTGCTGCCTCCGTTGCTGAGAAGACGCTATCCTGGGACAACGCGTGCGCCTCCGCGTGGAATGCGATGGAGTCTTTGGAGCAGGCCCTCCAGGGGCTTTGCGTGCACGTGGAGGACGCCACTCATGGCCGGAAAGACCTAATGGAGACGCTTGGGCAAATTGAGGGGGGCTCGAGCGTCGCCCTCTCCGGCGCCAAGGCTTTCGGCACCCACTGCGGCTACATGAGTGCTGGGCTTGCCCTCGCCTTGCTGCACGCCAGTGGGTGCGAGCATGTCAATGAGCTGGCGAACCCTCAGCTCGACTTGCCTACCCAGCCCGGGGTGATATCTCATGCCGTTCGTGCCGCCGAGCCCGCGACCCGAAATTTCCATGACCGAATTTGGAATTATATCGGGGAGCACGCCGCCGCGGTTGCTTTACGGCGGACGCTGTGGAACGAGGGGGCGTGCTTCACTGGCTCGAAGAGGTCCCCCGGTGCAGCGCAGGCGACGCGGGCACTCGTCACGGCGAAGATGGCGCGGACTCACAGGAATAATTCAAAGTTGCGGCGCGTTCCGCGCCATGCGTGTCTGCTTCTGTAATGTAATTATCTTACTCGGGCTAAGCGACAATTCTCCCGTGCACTTGTTGTTATATAATATGCTGTGAGATGAGGGGTCGTGTAAAGCGCGGGTATCCTGTCGCCCCTCATTCGGGTATCAGCAAACGGGCTAGTCAAGGTAGACGCGCGAATGCTCCGTCCCCTACCCGTCGAAGTGGTGGAGCTGGCGCCTAGTCGGGGTAGACGCGCGAGCGCTCCGTCCCCTACCCTTCGAAGTGGTGGCAGTGGAGCTGGCGCCTAGTCAACGTAGACGCGCGAGCACTCCGTCCCCTACCCTTCGAAGTGGTGGCAGCGGAGCTGGCGCCTCGTCGAGGTAGACGCGCGAGCGCTCCGTCCCCTACCCTTCGAAGTGGTGGCAGCGGAGCTGGCGCTTAGTCGACGTAGACGCGCGAGCGCTCCGTCCCCTACCCTTCCAAGTGGTGGCAGCGGAGCTGGCGCCTCGTCAAGGTAGACGCGCGAGCGCTCCGTCCCCTACCCTTCCAAGTGGTGGCAGCGGAGCTGGCGCCTCATCGAGGTAGACGCGCGAGCGCTCCGTCCCCTACCCTTCGAAGTGGTGGCAGCGGAGCTGGCGCCTCGTCGAGGTAGACGCGCGAGCCCTCCGTCCCCTACCCTTCGAAGTGGTGGCAGCGGAGCTGGCACCTCGTCGAGGTAGATGCGCGAGCGCTCCGTCCCCTACCCTTCGAAGTGGTGGCAGCGGAGCTGGCGCCTCGCCGAGGTAGACGCGCGAGCGCTCCGTCCCCTACCCTTCGAAGTGGTGGCAGCGGAGCTGGCGCCTCGCCAAGGTAGACGCGCGAGCGCGCCGTCCCCTACCCTTCGAAGTGGTGGCAGCGGAGCTGGCGCCTTGTCGAGGTAGACGCGCGAGCGCTCCGTCCCCTACCCTTCGAAGTGGTGGCAGCGGAGCAGGCGCCTAGTCGAAGTAGACGTGGGAACCTCGACCACGCCCCTTGGTTTTTATGTTAAGTGCGCGCAAGGGGCGTGCCTGTGCGTGCTTGGGAGTATATCCCCGCCGCGGTTGTACTCCGTAGAGTGCGCGGGGATAGCGCCCACGTTGGGGGGGGTTTATATATACTCCGGAGAGTGCGTGGATCGACATCCACGTCTTATTTATACTCCGAAGAGTACGCACTGGGGCAACGCCCATGCGTGCGCGGGGTTCGCGTCTTGTTTATACTCCGTAGAGTGCGCAGGGATGACATCCGCGTCTTTTTTATACTCCGGAAGAGTGCGTGGGGTCGACATCCACGTCTTATTTATACTCTGAAGAGTACGCACTGGGGCAACGCCCATGCGTGTGCGGGGTTCGCGTCTTGTTTATACTCCGTAGAGTGCGCAGGGATGACATCCGCGTCTTTTTTATACTCCGGAAGAATGCGTGGGGTCGACATCCACGTCTTATTTATACTCCGAAGAGTACGCACTGGGGCAACGCCCATGCGTGCGCGGGGTTCGCGTCTTGTTTATACTCCGTAGAGTGCGCAGGGATGACATCCGCGTCTTTTTTAAACTCCGAAAGAGTGCGTGCGGAGGCGGACCTCGACGCTACGTCTTGTTTAGAGTCCGTAGACTGCACGTGGAGGTGAACCTCCGCGCGTTGCGGGCGATGAAATTGCGTGTAAAGGCGGACCTCGACGCTACATCTTATTTAGAGTCCGTAGACTGCGCGCGGAGGTGAACCTCCGCGCGTTGCGGGCAGTGAAATTGCGTGCGGAGGCGGACCTCGATGCTACGTCTTATTTATACTCCGTAGAGTGCGTGCGGAGGCGGACCTCGACGCTACGTCTTATTTAGAGTCCGTAGACTGCGCGCGGAGGCGAACCTCCGCGCGTTGCGGGTGGTGAAATTGCGTGCAGAGGCGGACCTCGATGCTACGTCTTATTTATACTCCGTAGAGTGCGTGCGGAGGCGGACCTCGACGCTACGTCTTATTTAGAGTCCGTAGACTGCGCGTGGAGGCGTCCCCCCACGCGTCTTTATTCATGCTTATGCACGGTGCACCCGAAGGTGACCCTTCGCGCGCTTCTAGTATGAAAACAGGAGAATGTGCATGAACGATGCACTTTATTAAATTCCCGTTTGCGCGGGTGAGCGATTACAAGGGTTAAGGCACTAACCGTTAGCCGCTTACGTCCGCCGAAGCCGTGGAAGGCCCTTGCCCTTGTGTGCTTGACTTAGGCGTAATACCGCCGTAGCCTGTCCGCATTCCACATGTGGTGGAGCGTGTGCCCTTCCAAGGTGGCTAAGCGATACGCTCCCTTCTGCAGGGCCTCCGCGACGATGTACGGGCCTTCCCATTGGACTCGAGCTTGGCCACCGTCTCCGCGCGGAGTGCCATCTTAAGGACGAGATCTCCCGGTCTAAATTCGCGTGGGTACAGCGAACGATTGCGACCACGCACCATCTGTCACGCGTATTTTATGACGTGCTGTGTTGCGCTTGCCCGGTCTCCGTCAAGGAGATCCACGGACAATTGGCGCTCCTCGTCTGGTGCTTGGATGAGAACCCGCCGCGAGCCAGCCTTTATTTCTTCAGGTATGACCGCCTCATCACCGAAGAGGAACTTGAAAGGCGTGAACCCCGTTGGGCGTGTGACCGTTGTGCGGAGGGACCAGAGGACGCTGTGGAGCTCGCCCGGCCACTTCCCCTTTGGTAACCCGACGAGGCGCTTTTTGATTGCGGTGGAGATGGCGCTGTTTGCCCGCTCCACCGCCCCGTTGGACTGTGGGTGTCCGACCGAGGCGAAACGGAGGGTGATGCCCATGTTGCCGCAGAATTCTTTGAATGGGGCTGCATCGAACTGCAGGCCGTTGTCGACGGTGATCTCCCTGGGCACGCCGAATCGACATATGATGTTCTGCCAGAGGAAGCGCTGCAGAGCTGCCGAGGTAATCTTGGCCAGGGCTACCGCCTCCGGCCACCTGGAGAAGTACACCAGAGCAACCACGACAAATCGTAGGTCTCCTGGGGCCCTGGGAAGCGGCCCCACGACATCGATGCTCCACCTCGCCAGCGGCCATACCGGGGGTATGGGATGGAGGATTGTCGGGGGCCTGTGGATAGCCCTTCCCATCCATTGGCAACCTTGACAACGGCGCACGAGATCCTAGGCATCCGCGATAGCTGTTGGCCAATAAAAACCCTGTATGAATGCCTTGCCCACCAGAGACCTTGGTTGGAGGTGCGAGCCACAGAGGCCCGCATGAATTTCAGCAAGGAGGCGCTTTCCTTCTTCGCGCGAGAGGCACCGCAGGAGCGGCGCGCAGACCCCCTTCTTGTAGAGCGCCCCGTCGAGCACCTGGAAGGACCTAGCGCGTTGCTGCAAACGCCGGAGCTCGGAGGGGTCATCCGGTTCCGCAATGCCTTGCAAGAAAGCGAGAAGGGGCTCCCGCCAGTCACCCTGCTGGGTGATCTGGTGGACAAGGGTCGCATCTCGATTATCCTGTGCTGTGGCCGCCACTGGCAGGGTTTCATAAAATGCCCCTTCGGGAATTGGGAGCTGCTGACTGGCAGCCTTGGCCAGGACGTCAGCTTACTTGTTGTCCGCTCGAGGGATGGCCTTCACCGTGACACCCAAAAAGTGCCGCTCCTTCGCTCGTACGGCTGCTAGGTACTTGGCTAGCTCCGGGTCCTTGGCTTGGTATGACTTGTCCACATGGCCCGCCACTAACCGGGAATCAGTGCGGACGAGGACTCGCCTTGCTCCCATCGCTTTGAGCTTCCCGAGGCCGAAGAGTAATGCCTCGTATTCGGCCGTGTTGTTCGTAGCCGAGAACGCTAGGCGCGCCGAGTATAACAGGCGTTGTCCCTCTGGGGTGGTGATGACGGCGCCCACCCCTGCGCCTGCAACACCGTACGCTCTGTCGGTGTTGAGTGTCCACACCGGGTCTTCGACCTGGAGGGCGGGCTGAGCTGGGGGGTCCATTCCGCGAGGAAGTCCGCCAGAACTTGAGACTTGATTGCCGTTCGAGAGGTGTATGTCATGGAGAACGGGGCCAGCTCCGCCGCCCATTACCAATTCGCCCCGTGGATTCCTTGTGGTGCAGCATCTCTACCAGAGGGAACGATGATGGCACCGTTATCGGGTGCGCCAGGAAGTAATGCCGGAGTTTTCTTGAGGCCATGACCAGCACGTAAGCAAGCTTCTCGAGCTCGGTATATCGCATCTTGGCGCCTTGGAGGGCTTCGGAGACGAAGTACACTAGCCGCTGGAGCGCGCCTTCTTCCAGGACGAGGATGGCGCTGACCGCCGTTGCCGAGGCGGCGAGGTAGAGTAGGAGGGGAGCCTCTGGTGCTGGGGCCACCAGAGTCAGAAGGGTTGCGACGTGTTTCTTGAGGTCGTCGAAGGCCTTGGCGCAGTCGTCGTCCCAATGAAATCCATCGCAGCCGCGGAGGGTCTTGAAAAATGGTAAGCCCCTCTCCGCCGCTCTAGAGAGGAAACGGCTCAAGGCCGCCATGCGGCCTGCCAGCCTCTGGACCTCCCGCGTCGTCTTGGGAGGTTCCATGCCCAGGATAGCGTCAACCTTATCGGGGTTCGCTTGGATGCCTCGCCCAGATACGAGGAAGCCCAATAGCTTGCCCGCCTGTACACCGAAGACACATTTGTCCGCATTGAGCTTGATGCCCGCCTTCCGGAGGTTGTCAAAAGTCTCCTGAAGATCCCGGCCGTGGGAGGCGCGCTGCCGGGTTTTTACTACCACGTCGTCCACGTAGGCCTCCACATTTCTCCCTAGCTGGACAGCCAGGGCCAGCGCGACGAGGCGGGTGAAAGTTGCGCCCGTGTTCTTCAAGCCGAAGGGCATCCTTACGAAGCAGAAGGTCCTCACCGGCGTAATGAAGCTGGTTTTCTCCTCGTCGACCTTGGCCATGTAGACCTGGTGGTAGCCGGAGTAGGCGTCCAAGAAGCTCATGAGCTCGCATCCGGCGGTTGCATCGACCAGTTGGTCTATGCGCGGTAAGGGGTAATCGTCCTTCGGGCATGCCTTGTTGAGGGCGGTGAAGTCGATGCACATGCGCCAGGCTCCGCTGGCCTTTTTAACCAACACCGGATTGGCGAGCCAGTCCGGATGTTGAACCTCGCAGATAACCCCCGCTCGAAGGAGCTTCGCCACCTCCACCTTAGCCGCTTGCTGCCGGTCTGTGGACATACGGCGAACTTTCTGCTTGACGGGCTTGGCGTCAGGGCGGATCACGAGGTTATGTTCGATGAGGGCGCGGTCCACGCCTTTGATATCCTCCGGGGACCATGCGAAAACATCTATGTTGGCCTGGAGGACTCGGAGCAAGTCCTGCTCAACTTCCGGAGGGAGGCCTTCGCCTATGGATACGAACTGCCCCTCCGCTTAAAGCGACACCTTCTTCACCCCGCCCTCCGGGTGGGGCTTAGGTGTCCAACCCGGAGCAGATGGCGTATCCGCCTGGCATTTGTCAATGAGGGCGTGCACCTTGTGGTGCAAGCGTCCAGCTTCGGTCTCGATGCCCCGAGCCATGTCCTGATCGCCGAAGATGGTGATGACGCCCCGCCGTCCTGGGAGCTTCATGCATAGGAATGCGTAATGTGGGACGGCTTCGAAGGAGTTGATGGCGGACTGGCCCAGTACGGCATTATACGGATATGAGACGTCCGTGACGTCGAAGATGACATCTTCGGTCCTGGCGTTGTCGGCCTGGCCCAAGGAGACTTGGAGGCGAACCTGACCCAGAGCCTTCAGAGACTGCCCTCCGAGACCCTGAAGGGGGGCTTCTGAAGCTTTTAACAGACTCTGAGGTATTCCCATACGATCAAGGGCCTCCGCGAACAAAATGTTGGCGGAGCTCCCTCCGTCAATGAGGATGCGCCTGACGTCGCAACCTGCAATGCCGGCCTGGATGACCAAGGGGTCTTGATGGGGGAATTCTACACCCTGGGCATCGGCTGACGTGAAGGTGATGCTGCAAGGGGACGCCCTTCGACGAAGAGCCTCCATCGATGACATTAATGCCACGGCATTGGGTCTCTCCGGGGGACCCAGCACGGAGGGACCGTCTTGCCTATGCTGTACGCGGGCTGTTACAGGGATCGATGTCTTCGAAGCCCGTACATGGGCCACCGCCTGTCGTAATGCCACAACTTTGGTGCATGCCCGCGTGAAATGGCCCCCATAGCCGTGTACTTCGCACCATCTACCGTATTGTAGGATTTCCTGCTCCGCGCGCAGCTTGGCATCGCCGCCTCCTTCGCGTACCCCTGCAACGCGCGAGGTTGACACGGCCCCCCGGGGAATGCCCTGCGCAGCCAGGATCTGGCGGGCCTTTTAGGGTCTCCGCCGGTTACGCCGGGGCTTACGCCTGTCGCCTGGTGAGGTTTGGTGCCCCCCATCGTCGACGGGCTCACGAGTGTTACCTGCGGACGCTTGCTTGTGGTCCGCCCTCGGATTGTCTCTTGCGCTGCTTCTGTGTGACAAGCCCTCCGCTTGCCCGGCGTCGGAGCCGTTGCCGCTGCGTCTCCGTACGTCCTCTTCGGCTCGGGCGTACGCTTCCACTTTGTCGAAGAGCTGTGCCTCCGACTTGAGTGGCTTCCGCGCGTTATATTCGGCGAGTGGTCCCGGGCGAAGACCTTGTGTTGCTGCGTTGATGACGGTTGTTTCGTTGATGTCCTCGACCTGGCAGCGCACTTTCGTGAAGCGTTTGAAGTAATCCCGGAGCCTTTCATCAGGTTTTTGCTTGACTGCGAAGAGCTGGTCCGCATCGACACGCTCGACGTAGTTTCCCTGGAAGTTGCTGTAGAGTTGACCGCGGATTTGTTCCCACGCGTAGATGGACTGTGGCGCAATGGAGAAGAACCAGGACAGCGCCACGCCTTGTAACGCGAGAGGGAGTCCTCTTGCCTTCGTGGTGTCATCGCCGCCAGCGGCTTCGATAGCGGTCTCGTACACGCGCATGAAGGCTCGTGGGTCGGAGTCGCCCTTGTAGGCCTCGATGGCGCTCGGGAACTTGAATCCCTCGGACCAAGCCGCCTGTTGTAAGCTCGCGGAGAGCGGGGACTCCAGATCTATTCGCCGCGATGGGACGCGACTAGACGTAGGGGGTTCGGACGCCACCGCTGGGGGGTGGCTCCGAGCCTCTTGCATGTGCCGCACCGCTCCGCGGAGGTCTGTCAGCTCTCACTAAAACGCGCCAAGGGCCGCCAGCAGGGCGGCTTCCACCGCGGGCGTGGCTGGGGCCATCGGTGCGCTTGGCGGCGCTACTGGTACGGTGGTGACCACGGCCTGTGCGCCCAGGCTGCCCGCCGCGTTGCCACGGAGGGCCCTGGGGCCGCTCGTCGCTTCCGCACTGGGTGGAAAAACGAATGCGCCTGCGTTGCCATCGCCGGGGTTGGTCGTCGGGGTGGTGCTGGTGGGGTTGGTCGTCGCGTCGGTGGCGGGGTCGGGCGTTGCGTCGGTGGCGGGGTTCTCTGTCGCACCTGCACCACCGCTCGTACCTGCGGCTGCTAGAGCCGAAGCCCCAGTGTTAACGCGAGACCTTGCCGCTTCCGCCTTCTTCTTCGCCGCCGACGGTGAAACTTTCCTTGGTGCCATCCTCCTTCAGACTTGGAGGCTTGCTCTTGTCGTCCCCACGGACGGCGCCAACTGTTGTGGTTACAGACCAAACAGAGAGAGAGAGTGTAGTAGTGGGGAGTTGAGTAAATGAATGGCTTCCTGCTTCTCCCCGTGGCCTATGCCACACATATATCTCCAAATGCGGAGTGTTTGTACAGTTATACCCTTACACATGAGTATTCCCCTCGGGGCTCTTATGTCATTACACATGTCCTATTTCGGACCTAACAGGCCTACTGGGCTTAGGTGGGGGCCACCCCTACAACAGTGATGATAAAAGATACAAATTAGTTTAAAATGTGAGTTAAAAATACTAAGAACCAAAATCTAGAAAATCAAATTAAATAAAAATTCACCCTAAATCAAATTGACCCAAGCACTCAAACTCAAGTTCAACTTTGAGGTTTTCAAACTTAAAATTCAAAACTCAATTATAAACTTAAGTCTCAAAAATAATCAAAGTGCAAATTAAAATTAAAAAATCGAAGTCCGAGGGAAAACTAAATAAAATAGAACATAGAGAAATATTAGATTTTGTACCTAGATATTTGAAACAAGATTTGAATTAAATTGAAATCAATGAGCTTAAACATGAAATAGAAACTTAGGTTAAAAATTCAAATCACAAAATTGTGCTTAAAAATTCTTTCCTCTCTATGTTTTCCCTCATTTTCTCCCTATGCCATGTGGGGCCCTCCTCTTTTTCTCTGTCCTCCCTGTCTCCCGATTTTCCTCTGCCTGCGGGCCCGGCCTGCCCTCCTCCCTTTCCCTCTGCGCGTGGGCCTGCTCTCCCGATCTCTCTTCTCCCTCCTGCAGCTGCCCCCCCCCCCCCCCCGATTTTTTGGTACGGATAATCTGTTTTTTATTCGTAAATACATAAATATACCCGCGAGAAAATTTTTTACAAAAATAGTCTCCAGTCGCCCCCCCATTGGGCGACTTCTTCCTTTCGCCCAACCGGAAGGTGACATTTAGGGAATATGTAAACCGTTGGGCGACTTATGAAGTCGCTGTACGGTTGAGCGACTGCAATTGCAATTGCAGTCGCCCAACGGTAGGGCGACAGGGGTGGATATTCCACCGTCCACCCACTGCCCCTACCACTTTTCCCTCGTTCTGCCCAGAGAACCACTTTTCCCTCATTCTGCCCAGAGAGCCAGAGAGAAGAAACGAGAGAAGAAGAAAAGAGGAGGAAGGGGAAGAAAAGAAGGGGAGAAGGGGAGAAGAGAGGGAGGAGGGGAAGAAAAGCAGGGGAGGGGAGAAGAGAAGGAGAGGAGAACAGGGTTGAAGGAGGAGGTGAGGGAGGAAGAAGGAGTCCAAGCTATTCCAACGATTTGGATCCAGGTATTTTTGTTAATTATGTTGTATTTACACTATTATTTAGATGAAATATTGGTGTTAGTAAAAATTGTAGATGTAGTATACATTTTGTAGTATGGAATATTTTGTAGTCTAGAAATTTTACTACCCTTTTTAGTATAGAAAGTTTAGTTTAGTGTTATACGATGTTATTTGACATGTCGTAAATTTCAATCATACATGTAGGGCTACATCATTAATGGCCACTACTACATTGAGAGTGTATTATGGTGCTGGAATTATTCGTGAAGGTCCGAAAGGTGTGGATTTGAGCGATTTTCCGCAAGTCACTCTCGTACTTCCAGATGACGAGAATGCTGCAATGACAGATGTGCAGCATTGGCTGACCCAGAGTTTTTCATTGGACCCCGAGGTGTGCAGCGTCGTTGTGCAAGGGCTTTGGAGCCAGTCTCCCACTGACATCAGATGGGAGTTGAAGACATTGGTGCGCTCTGCTTCATGGAAGGGCTTTGTGCAAGGGTGCCGGCGTCGTGGATACGAGTGTGTCCTGCTTGTGCAACCGTGCTCACTACAAGCAGCTGCGCAAGCTCGTGCATCCGCCTATGCTTCGGGGGGTGCTAGCAGCTCGGGTGGGCCGCACGTTGGTGGAGCTGATGAAGTTGCTCGTGATGAAGGCAATGTGGTACATGGAGGAGAGTTACAGCCGTCAAGCTATAGAGAGGGAACTGGGCAAGCCGATGCGGTACATGGAGGAGAGTTACAGCTGTCAAGCTATAGAGAGGGAACTGGGCAAGCTGATGAAGGAGAGCATAATGAGTATATCGTGCAGCAGATGGAATCTGATGACCAGAGGGCATGAGATGAAGAGCAAGCTGTAGAGGACGACGAGGAGGACAGTTCCGATGATGAAGAAGTTCCTATCCCCCAGGAATGGAACCGGTTTAATGCGGAGGGTGTTTCCGCACATGATGAGCATGAATCACCATGGGAGTATCATGAGACAGAGGTTCGGATACATGCTATGTTTGCTGACAAGGAAGCGCTGCAGGATACCATCAAGCTTTGGGCCCTTTCAATGCAACGGACATTTCGTGTCGTCAAATCAAGCCAGGAGCACTACACTGTGAAGTGCGAGCAGGCTGGTTGTCCTTGGAGGGTGCACGCACGTAGACCCAAGTATGAGACTCACTGGATTGTGTCCAAGGTGGAGCCGCACTCCTGCATTCTAAACACTGTTCTGGCAAGGCATCGTAACCTCACGTCTGGATTTATAGCCAATTTGATGTATGGGGACATATTGTGGTAGCTATTGAGAATAAATTCAAGTATAAGATTAGCTACGCGAAGGCGTGGCGTGCCAAGCAAAAGGCGTTGGAAAAACGTTTTGGCACTTTCGAGGCGGCGTACGACAACCTTCCTCGTATGCTTAAGGTGTTGCAACAAAGGAACCCGGGCACGTACATCGCCGTGCACGAGAAGTCGTCCATAAGTCCACCGGGTTTTGCAGTGTTGCAGAGAGCATTGTTTGCATTTGGTGCAAGCATTCAAGCATTCAAGCACATGCTGCCAGTTATCTTTGTAGATGGGACCTTCTTGACAGGCAAATACAAAGGGCAGCTCCTGACGGCCATAGGCGTTGACGGTAACAATCAAATATTGCCGCTGGCTATTGCATTTGTGGAGAGTGAGAATTATGAGAGCTGGCTGTGGTTTCTCAGACATGTGAAGGCTGGAGTTGTAGGCACCAGTCCTGGTGTGTGCGTAATTCATGATCGCCACGCCGGTATTATAAAGGCGATACGAAAACTTCAAGAAGACCCTGAGGAGACCTTTTTTTGGCCGGACATGAGGAACCGGTGGTGTAGTCGTCACTTAGGGGCAAACTTTTTCAAGCAATTCCCGAAACAATCTTTGATGAAGCTATTCAAGAGGCTGGCTAGGCAGAACCAGCAGAGAAAATTTGATGCTTTATGGGGGTTGTTGGATGAGCACACCAGGAAGAACGTCGACGAGAGGAGCAAGGGGCCGGTCACTCCTGGGGAAGCACAACCGCAATGCTTACCAGCAATCGATGAGTCTAACCCAAGTGGTCCCAGAAGGAGGAGCGCGCGAAACATCAAGTGCTTCTCGCAGTGGATCGAGGGGGAACCATTGGAGAAGTGGTCACTGTTGCACGACACGGATGGCGCAAGGTACGGAATAATGACAACTAACCTTGCCGAGGTGTACAATTGGGTTCTCAGGGGTCTTCGTTCTTAGCCCCTTGTCGCCATCGTGGAAGGTGTTCTTCACAGCACAATCCGCTACTTCAGGGAGAGGCACGCGAGTGCCGCACTTCATGCGGCCAATCTCGGAGCCCTGTATTCATCAAAAATTACTGCGTACATGGAGACGAAGGCACAGAAGGGTCAATTGCACACAGTGCATGTCATGGGCAACAGGGAGCATCGTTTTGAGGTGATACTCCGTGACAGAGCCGGATTTGGGACATCTCGTTCACTTATTACTCACGAGGTATGCCTTGGAGATCATGCAAACGAACCTAGCTGCACATGCAACAAGCTTAAGTTGTTACACAAGCCATGCTCTCATGTCCTCGCTGCATGCGGAACTGTGGGCATGGATCCTTCCAACTTCATGTCCGAGTACTTTTTCAAGGAGAGAATATTGCAAGCTTGGTGTGGGGAGCTCCGGGGGTTCAGGGCGGTGGGAAACTTCGCCACTTTGGACATTTCAGTGAGGACCTGGGTTCCAGATATTAACATGCTGAAGGGTGGGAAGGGTCGGCGACAGAGCCGACGTATTAGAAATAACATGGACGAATCACAAGCTAGAACATCTGGTGCACGTTGTGGGCGATGCGGTCAGGAGGGGCACACAGCTAGACGATGCAATGCATGTCCGGATCAGTAGTTGGTGTTGTAATGCATGCTAAATTTCATGTACCATTTGTAAACCTTGTATGTTACATCCCTTTTCTGTAATGCACTTATTTCGTGGAACGTACTGTTTCCCTTTTCAGTATTGCATTTTTTTTGTGGCTTGTGATAACAACTCCACGTAGATAACAACCAATCCATCACATGCTTAACAACGTTGCACATTACATCGTTATGGAAAAAGGCCACAGAATATGAAGGTTACAGAAAGTAGTACACCCAACACATCAACACAACCGTCCTACCGCCACAGCATCAACACATCAACAAATACATGAACTAAAATACGACACAACCATAACCCTCGTGACCTACATGCCAAACGAGCCTCGTGGCACCCACATGGAGAATTGCTGAGGGGGCCGCATCGAACGTGGCTGGCCGTCATGGTAGTGGCATGCACATATGCAGTTCGGGTTCGCGCGGCAACATGTGGGATCATAAGAGCTTCCTATATTCACGACCTCCTCGTTGCCCCTCTCGCGTTGCATCTGTTCGCGGAGGTCGTTGTTCTCCTCAGTGAGACTCTCCATTCGGTACTCCAAGTCCCATATTCGAGCCCATAATGTATCCACATAACGATCAACATACTGTTCATGAGGAGGGTCGATCCAGCGGGAGAAGTCACATTTTGCCATCTGCAAAAAAAAGGACGGTAAACTTCGAAGGTCCATAAGCAATAAAAAATGTAATATTACTAATTTGTACCCCAGAGCGTGAGCATCGGAAGAAACGTCGCCCGCCATCGTTCGGGGAATCCAAGATCTGGACGACCGCGTACTCATTGTGTCTGCATTTCGGCCACGCTGGTTGAGCACGCCGGCTTGGTATCAATCGGTACTGTGGACCGAACATCTCCCTCCTTTCTAAGGGAATGTCTTCCTTCGGTGACCCAAATCCCACTGGCCCCTCGGCTTCCGACATAGTATGTATCACCACGAAAAAGAGGGTACTTCTTTGTTCGATTTACAATGTCATGGGACCCCAACCGTGCTACTTATAGCAAAACGGGGCACCTTCATGCAGTGACCACAAAAAAAAGATGACAGTTCTGCGTACATACTTGACAAAAGGGGCCATCTTTGCACTGAGATGTGACAATAGAGACCAGCTTTTGCTCATTGACATGACAAAACGGGGCAGCTTTGCTCAGTGAGATGACAAAATATGCCAGCTTTTCGCAGTGAGATGACAAAATATGCCAGCTTTGCGCAGTGAAAAGCCTTCATAGCGACTGTTTCATGCAAACGACTGAAAAGGCTACGTTGTACCACATACATTAGATGGTCCAAGCTATGAATTTATTACGAGACTATAGGCTATGAAAGCCTTCATATGGACATTTATTGCTACACTGGAATCCTGAAAAACGAAAAGATTCCCATGTCGTCCTCTCCATGGACTATGCCCACTGCACCAGATAACCTGCCTACATAAAGGCCTCCCTCCTATGTCTCCCATACCACATCTCCTCCTCAAGGCATCACAATACTACTACACAACAATGTCTTCCTGGAGGTCCGACCCATTTGGAGTGCCAGAGTGGCATGAGCGCCCGAAGTGCCATTGCGGCTTTAGGACGATGTTGTGCGTCTGGACGGATCCAGTACAACGAGCCAACTACGGCCGCAGGTTCTTCAAGTGTCCAGACCTGGATGACGACTTCGTGGTAACGACGACAACTAAATCCTTTGTTTCTCGTTATCGTTTTTCAACTTGATCCATGACATCTACCACGCCACACATAGCCTTGCAAGTTCATCGAATGGGTGGATCGGGTGCCGTCGGCATGGCCAGGGAACCGGCCAAAGGAGGTGGAAAACAAAGGACAATACTTTGTCAAGATGACTCAAGCTCGCGAGGTGGAACGATAGATGCGGCTTGAGCAAGAGCGCCGCGTGAGGGTGGACCAAATCCGTCTGAAGGGCAAGGAGGATGAGCTGCAAAGGAGGCGGGAGCAGCTAAGTCTGCGTGAAGCAGCCATGAAGCGTCAGGAGGAAGAGCTTGAAGCTCGTGAGGCAGCTCTCAAGTCCAAGAGTGACAGGAAGAAGGATGCAGCGGAGCCATCTTCAAGGCGCGAGAAAAAGGGGAAACAACCACGCTACACCCAGTAGACAAAATGTGGCGAGGAAGGCAAAGTGGCCCCCGTCCACACAGTAGGTGGCACGAGCAGTTGGGTGGGTTAGTCGCATATCATGCTATATGTTATGCATGTAATAAAAATACACGCGGCATGTTACTCCCAACTGTATTATGAAGTTTATTTCTATTCACATAAGGTTATTATCTCGTGTGTTCGCGATCAATGATTCAGATAGCAAGTCATTTAACAATATTAACATACCAGTTCTCTTCGTACACTAATTCTTAGTAACAAAAAATATCACTTGCCAATGTATATATCAAACGTTCTACAATCAATTGTTCTTAAAAAAATTTCTCAAAATTTTTAATACACCTACAACATACAATAAACATAAACTTTTATTACAACTATACCATATTTTTTTCCAGTTTAAAACTACAAAATTGACAAAACTCTACAAAATCACGGGGACTGAGTAAAGTCGCCCCTCCATTAGGCGACTGCGCTTATAAGTCGCCCATCCATTGGGCGACTGCCATGCAGTCGCCTGATAGGAAAGCGACTACTTGCAGTCGCTCAAACAACCAGCGACAGATATTTTGTCGCCTCCCGGTTGGACGAAAGGAAGAAGTCGCCCAATGGGGGGCGACTTGAGACTATTTTTGTAAAAAAAATTCTCGCAGGTATATTTATGTATTTACGAATAAAAAACGGATTATCCGTACAAAAAAATCCCCCCCCCCGTCCTCTCTCTTCCCTTCCCCTTTCCTTCTTTTCCTTTTTTTCCCTATTCTTCCTTCGCCCTGACGACAGCACGGTAGCGCCTGCGCCAGCCATCCCGCGCCATGTCCTGCTCTGCCCTGCCTCTGGCCCCTCCTGCTCGCGCACGTCGCCTGCGCCACCCGTCGCGTCCCCACCTACCCCTGAGTCACCCCGCCCTGCGTCCGCACGTCGCTACCGCCCCCATCGCCATCGCGTCGGCCGTCCCCTCGCCATCGACCAGCCTTCGCCAACAGCCCCGCTCCGTCAGCCACAGCATCACCGATTCACTGTCGCCTGCACGGCCGTGCCGTCACCCACACCGAACAGCGCCCGAGGCAACTGCCACCATGGCCATCGGAGCTTCCACGTCGCCCGGTCGGCTCGGGGTCTAAAAAAGTATGAGAGCGCCTCCAACCGCCTCGCCTCATCCCCCTCTCCCTCCCACCGCAGATAATTAACCATTGGTGCCCCACAAGCTCGCCGGTCGTCGCCTCTTCTCCAACTCCGGCGAACCCGTGATCTACCCACCCAGACCACCTCAGGCCAATTGCTTTTGGCAAAAGCATCTCCAGAGCACCCCAACACCGCGCCCGTCCCTGGTCGGAGCCCTTGCCGCCTGTACGTCGCCAGCACCGTGCGCATGCCCACGCCGCCACAGGCTCGCGCCGCCGGCCCATCTCGAAGCTGCTCGGCCCACGCTAGAACCTTCCTCGGGTTCCTCTTGCTCCCAGGGGTCCATTTCACGGGTCGCCGCTTCCCTCCAGCTGCCCCCTCGCCGGCGACGCCGCCTTCTGCCCAGCGCCGCCGTTTCCCCTGTTTCGGTCAGCTAAGTGCCCTGTTTGGAGCTCGGTGCTAGCAGTCACTTCATATGGATTAATCCCTCCCGATGTCACAAAACGGGCAAGTGCCCAGTTGGTCACCAACGCCTGCTGCCTAACACTCTTACCATGAGGTCCCGGGTTCGATTCTCCTCTTTGCACATTTTTATGTTTTTTTACCCATTTCTACTAGACAATAATTAGAAAATAAATCAAGAAAGCTAAGATAATTGATTTAAGATCAAATAAAATTTATATATGCATCAGAATATAAAGTTTATATGCATAAAAGCAATTAAGTGATTAAGAGAAATAGTTTAGTATTAGCTCACTAATGTTTAAATGATTGAAATTTAAGTTAATGATTTCCTAGTATACAATTGAATAAACCTTGGAAATAATTATGTGAGATATAAGTAATTAACATAAATTTAAAATAAAAGATAAGAATTTAATTATAGAGATGGGATAAAAGCATTGTGCAAGGTAGGATCATTAGAGATTTAATGATGGATTAGCTATCAAATATGAGTAACTAATATGGCTTGGTTATTTATTCAAAATCTAATTATTAACAAAAGATGGCATTGACCAGATTTAATAAAAACCCCAACCAAAGTTAGCAAGGTGATTGACAAATCAAGTCGCTTCGTAAAATTTATTAAAAGATATGTCGTAACCATTTAAAATAAACTACACGTGTAAATTAGAAAGTCATAATATACCCCGCGATTAATACCTCGCCGATAAATAAATCTCAACGGTGTATTTAGTTAATAATGATAGTGGAACCTAGTTTTGTATAGCAAAGTCGACCCTAGGTAAGGAGATAGGATGTCAATACCAGTAATTCTCATAACACCTCCAAATTAGAAGGTCATTTTAATATATAGGTACAAGAAAGGTGTGTGTGTGTGTGTGTATATATGTATATGTGTGTGTGTGTGTGTGTGTGTGTGTATATGTATATGTATATATGTAATGGCCATGGGTCATCAATAATTAAAATAATCTTACTAATATGTAATTGGGCGTTCAGTGATACTAGGCATAGCTAGGAATAGTATTTATATCCGAGTTGTATTTAAAACCTAGGATAGTTCAGTAGGTTACCCTAGAATAGCTCAAAGATCACGGGTCAATGAGGAATAGAAATCAGCTGGTGTTAACCATTTAAATAATAATAACCAAGTAAATAGTCCCATGTGCTAATTAATTAGGGTGTTAATCATTTAGTTAATAAATTGATTAATTGACAGTAAGACTCACCTAAAATATCATAGTGCGAGATGCCATAAACCCAAGCTCCGAGATTAATTCGATAAGTTAAACTAATGTACACCATGACCACAATTCATGACCTAATCCTTAAAAAGACAACCCTCGGCACATGATACTCAACACCTCCAGACACTCTTACAATGCTCGTAGGACTAACCTGCCTCATGAAACTCCCTACATAGATGTAAAAATAATAAAAGAATTTACTAAATAAGAGATCGACCAGTGGTATTCTAAAAGTCAGCTATGTCTAGCCATTCTCAAGTCCGAAGCGGAATATTCCTTTATCCTAAACCCTCCTTGACATCCATCTCAGCGGATTTCCCTGTTATCATTCCCTCACTTTACACCAACCCCTTTCGACTCTATCAATACTCCGTACCCAATCAGCCTTGCCTCGAATCACCCAAATCCTCCATTAACTCATAATAAAGCTAAATTGAATTTATTTGGATATGTTTAGATCTTTTGAGTTATTTGCCTTTATTTGGATTCAGTTGATTATCGCGTAATTAGAAATTAGAGTCCTGAAGAATCAAGGGATCAAGCAGGATCAAGAGCAAGGTGAAGATAAGGACCAAAAGCTCAAGACTGTCGCATGAGAAAGTTTTGAGTAAGCTCAAGACCGCGGTAAACCGCGCAAGGCGAGTCAATACTTTGATCATGTTGAACCTACATTTTTTACAAATTACTTTTGTTTAAATTATCAAATTGCATGTTGTTATTTTATGCGCAAATGTATGTTCAATTTCAAGATGCTAGTTATATACCCATTAATGGGCTTGTTACTATTACTCTCATTTGAAACCCTTGAATATCTAAGCCTTGTCACCTTAGTGAAAACTATAATATTATAGCTTTCGAAAATAAGTATACGGTATATCGCTCTGCTTAGTATTGCTTAGATATCCGGGGGTACCAAAAGTGCCCCAAGCATCACTTTATTCATGAGGAACTGGTTTGAGCAGTCATGGTGGTAATGAATGGTATATGTTGGAATGATTTTTTTATGTTCCCAAAAACCTCAATTTGCTTAAATATCTGGGCGGATGGTTCGAGGTTGTGTGAGTGGTGCAGTGGAGGCACAAAGTGGTTAATGGTAGAAACATCTAGGTAACCCTAAGTACCGAATCTTGTGATGATCTCCCAGTGTACAACAATACAACCACAAGCTGGCAAAGTGTAGGCAGGGCTAACTAATTTGTGTGGCTCTAAGGTGGTTACGTGAAGGTGTGAACACGAGCAAAGGGATGGATGGTCACATCCCCGCCTTTGCCCGTGATGGCTCACGGGGAACCCTTCTCGAGGGATGCACACATCCTACAGAAGGCAGAACCTAGCGAGCGTAACCACAGTAGGACTATGCATCGTAAAGGTCCTGTGATAATTTACTCAACCACATGTCTAAGGTATCATGTGGAGCAACGAGTGGATTATCTCTTGTGGGTAAAGTGTACAAACTCTGCAGAGTCTAAAACTATTCGAATGTATGTGCCCACGGTCAAGGGCGGACATGAGAACGTAACTAGATATAGTTCTATTTCAAAAACTTTGTGGGTGGAATTGATAAAGTGGAGGGAAGAGAAAGGCCCTGATTTGTGTTGCCCTGGGTGTCGCCCCAGTGATAAGTTAAGCGGTTATAACGCTGAAAGATTAAGCATATGGTGCAGAGGCCATGTAACGGTGGATGGAATCTGGATCGCTCTTACTATTGCATTCTTTCACATATTATGTTTTAGTTCAAACTGCTAGGTCTCAGGGTATTTCTATGTATTATATTTCGAAAGCAATTTATGGCAAATAAAATAACCCGAGGCTTTCCTTGATAAGCCATGCATATTATCTTAATTGCATTCTGTGGATTGGCTCGCGGAGCACGGTGGTTTGTGCTCACCCTCGCTCTCACAACAAATCCAGAATCAGGAACAAGATCGCTTCGCCTCAGCAATACTCTTGGTCATGATGGCAAAGAAGATGAAGATGACAAGGGTTAGGTCGCGAACCTCCAGTTGGCTGTCTGTAAGCATGTCCTAAGGGTCTCACCTGTGTGTATGTATTTTGATGTTCATTTCTATATCTGTGAGCACTATCTACTGATCCAGCGAATAGTACGGTGGAATCACAGAGAATTCCGGATTGTAAAATCTAGGTCCGACAAAAGTCCTATCTGAGAATATGTAGTTAAAGTAGAGGATGTAGTGCAGCTTGTCAAAATAGTGGTTGCATCCTTAGGGTTGATGTCCTCATCAATTTCTATGAAAAATACGTTGTTTCCAATAAACATAATTATATACACAAGCAGGAAGCAAAACCGTTGTTATATTTGATATTTTGACTGTAGCTACGGAATAGACCATCTATTTCATTTTATTCAAGTCTGAACTCAGAAACGAAAATGAAAGTAGCACTAGGCCTTGGAGCACGGAGAAAATATTCACCATTACAAAAACCCTCGCAGGATTCGAGTTGAAAGAAGAAACAGAAGTCTTTCTTTGAGATGGAGTATAATTTATTTAAGATCATTCCCTCCATCCCTCTCGTCCATGAGTTTGCAAACTTCACGAGTTTGCAAACTTCAACTCACATTCTAAAAATGTAGATGCAAAAGAGACAACAACTTAAGATGTCACCAATCAACCGGTCAAAGCAGCATTGAGCGCACTGTGAACATCCACTCCGATCTGAGCCTCGGCCTTCTCCATGTCAGTTGAGGCTGATCCAAGCTTTGCAGTGAATTCAGTGAGACCCTTCTGGACCAAGCTTGGGTCGATCTGATCCAGAGGGACAGCCTCAACAGCCACAATATCAGCAATGGAGTTTGCATGGATGAATGCAAAGCCACTGCTCACAAAGTACTTGGTCACATCATTTCCCTCGTGTACTGAGAGAACACCAGGCTTGAGCTCTGCGATAGTGGCAACATGGCCTGGCAAAACACCCATCTGACCAGTTGTAGCTGGTACAATTGCCATGTCAACCTGCAAATAGCCAAATGACGCCACATGAGTAGAGAAAAGCAACAAGACAATACTAAGGAGGGGAAAACATTGTGAGATGGTACATTGATAGACCATTTGCCAATCATCTCTCATGAAAATACAACACCGCACAACTGAACATGCTTCAAACACAAAAAAACAAATTCCTCATCACAGACAAATAGCAACAACTTGACAGCTGAGAACATATTTTGAAACCTCTAAACAGCAGAATTAAAGACTTAGCAGTATAGCCTAGAGAAAAATTCCCTCTCAGATAATATAGATCACCATTTCATCTTTTGCCAGTTAGAGCATATTCCAATATTAGCTCAATAACCCCATAGAATGTACACCTGGTTTAAGAAACCATCCCAGAATACAGCACAATAAAATGGTACTTAAGTAAATGGTTGCATATCATTTGTAAGGAAACAATAATAGATGAAGATTAAGAAGGCATGGATGGCAGCAAGCAAGCTAACTGAAACATCAAGAAATTAAGGGCATGTACAATGCAAGATGCTTATACATGAGTGCAAGGTTGTCACGGCGCTCCGGCAAGTCGCGGCGAGGCCGAGGCGCCTGGACGCCTAGTCGACTAGGCGCCCGCCATGGCGACAGTTAGACGATAGTAGTTAGACGACAAATAATAGCTTATATGACTAAAAATTAAATAACTATGCAACATAATAACACAAATTATCCAAATAATCATGTCTCGGGAGGTCTAAATTACAAGAAATCCATTGAAAGAGAGATATGTTTGTAATTTTTAAAAATGTTGAGGACTTAATCGCAAAAAGACACTTCTTAACCAGGCCCCCATCTCCTCTATCTCTCTCCCGAGCCCCGATTCTTCTTAACCAGGCCCCCGATTCCTCTCTCTCCCGACGCCTCCTCTCCCGACTCCTCTCCTCCTCCCCTCTCCCGACGCCTCCTCTCCTCCTTCGCCGCCACCCCTCGTCGCCTCCCCTCCCCGCCGCCTCCTCCCCGCCCGGCGCCTCCCCTCCCCGGCGCCTCCTCCCCCCGCCCGGCGCCTCCCCCCGTCGCCTCCCTTCCCCGGTGCCTCCCCCGTCGCCTCCACACCAAGAGCCACTAGATCGGCCAGATCCGGAGACGACCGATGCGGCTGGGGGTGAGGTGCGGCTCGGGAAGAGGACGGAGGAGGCTGCGGCTCCAGATCTGACCGATGCGGGTTGGGAAGAGGCGGTGCAGCTTTAGATCCGGCCGGCGGTGGCTTCGGATGGAGGAGCGACGGGACTCGAGGCCGCGAGCGCGGCGGCTGCTGCTGTGTGAGACCTCGGCGTCGAGCTCCTAACTCGGTAAGTTGGACGATGGACCATGGCGTCGGGCTCTAGGCGACGCCGTAACAACCTTGCATGAGTGCTTAAAGAGAGAGAATGTAGCCATGTCATCAAGTATCTATGCAAAAGTCATCTATGTTGCGCGTATACTTCCCAAAAGTCATGTATCCGTATCAGATACCGTATCGGATATGGATACTCCACCGATACACTCCGATACGTATCCTACACGTATCCCTGATTTTTTATTTTTCAAAAAAAGAAAAGAAATTCCGATACTTTGTCGATACTTCGCTGATACGGCTTGACCTAATAACCATCCTTCAGTCTATCCTCAGATTCACTCCACCATTCCCCACGCCCACATCTCACGACTCTGTCTCCCCGTCGCTCCCCTTCCCTCCGGTCACCCACTCCCTTTCTGCGCCCGCTCCCTTCCTTCCCCGGCCCAACACCGCCGCCTCCACGCCGACAAGACCCTGCAGCCTCCACGCTCGATCCCCTTCCCTCCTCGCCAAGATGCCGACGCCTAGATCCTCGACACCGCTTGGCCACCTCACCCCTGATTTGACGCCTCCACGCTCTAGGCCCCCTCGGTGAGCCCGATCCCCTTCCCTCCCTGTCTTAACGCCGGTGCCTGAAGGCTGATGCATCGACGCCGCCCGGCCGCCGCACCTTTTGGTTTGGGTTTTGACAGAAATGACAAGACATTATGGCTTGCACACAAGCATTGAGTTTGCTTGGCTTGTTATATTTTGCTTCTACTGTTGGGTTAATATAGTCTAAGTTGTCGATCATTCATGGGCTGGATTAAATCCTTATGATTTAAGTTACAACTCCTTTTATTGAAAGTTTGGACTATAGTAAATGATTTGCCGCAATTGTACTTTAGCTGCATAGATGGTTAGTTACATTCATAGTTAGTACTTGAAAGTTGAAATTCAGCGTGTCATTTCAAAACCTGTTGCAACTTGCAAGCACACTAGTCAATTAGTATGACATATCTAAATGTGTCTTGTTTTTGTACTCTTCATTTGGTCTAGTCTCCTGTGGTTAATTATTGATATAAGTTGTCATGCCAATTAATTAAATAGAAGTGCACCAACCAGTGCATGGTTGTCACGGCGGAGTCGGCGACCACGGCGAGCGAGAGGCGCCTGGACGCCTAGGCGAGGGCCCGGCGACGCCTAGGCGACGGGCACGGCGACGGATTTGAGTCTCGCGTATACACTCTGCCGATGCCGACTCACTCTCTCGCGGTATATACAGCCAACGCCGACTCTCTCGCCTCAGTCTGAGTCTTCCGCCTCTCTCTCGCGTCGCGTCTCGCGACTCCCTCTCTCTCGCGACGTCTCCCTCGACTCCGGTCTCCCCGACGGCCGACTCCGACTCCCGGCGCCGATCTCCCCTCCCCAAAGCTTCCTCCCCCCCCCCCCCCCCGGTGCCTACCCTCCCCGACGCCTCCCCCTGCCGCCGCCTCCCCCCGTCGCCTCCCCTCCCCTCGGCGGCGGGAGCACGCCGGAGCACGGGAGAGAGACGGCGGCGGGAGGAAGGCGGCGCGGCAGGAGGGAGGGAGGCGGCGCAGCCGGAGAGGAGAAGGGCGGACAGCGTACCTGGGCTGGCGGTGAAGCTAGGGTTCAGGCAAGGCGAGGCGATCCTCCGCGACGTCGCCTCCCCGGCGCCAGGACGACTTGGCGTCGCCTAGGTGACGCCGTGACATCAATGAACCAGTGTATGTATGAATGTATGATGTTATAGCCCATCACAGTGTCTGTTATCACATAGAATATTATTAGCTTGTTTATTTCCAATATTTTATCCTTGCTAAAGAACTATGAGCTCATTCGATGTTTGAACTTGTCAGATCATGGCATCTGGTGGTGGTGGATTCAGAGGCTCGAGTGCGTTGTGTAGCATTGGTACTAGTGCGTGTCCTACCCCATCCAGTGGAACCACCTTGGCCAGGAACATCATAAATGCTGCTCATGTGGTACTTTCAACTGACAACGAAAAGAAGCCGCTTTGGAGGTATGTTGAGTTGCTACAGAAGACTAGGAATGGTGCAGGAGGGAATGCACGGTCTAGATGTAGACTTTGTTATCACATTACCCATGGGAGCTACTCAAGAGTTAAAGCACATCTCTTGAAGATATGAAATTATGGTGTGAAGTTTTGTCCAAAGGTTAGAGTCGATGTTCTTGCTCAACTTCACGACAAAATTGCTAAAGCGGAGGTAGTGATTGTGAGAAGCCTGCCAAGAGAAGTTCCACTACCAACAGAGGGGTTGAGTGCGAGGAAGAGAAAGGGGTTTCGGCTATTGAATCAAGCTTCCATAATGAACTATCTGACTATCTATGATTCTGTTATTTATTTGTATATGTGTACTTATTTATTCTCTCATTCTTCACGAATGGTTCATTATATTGGTCTCGTCAACTTGTATAAGGCTAACAGCCAGGAGAGAGAACCGAAGAACCAAACAATTTGCTTATTGCTACATCAATATTAAGGTATTCTCGATTTCTCAATTCGTTATAAGAATTCATTAATTTCTGATTTTTTATCTTTATTACATATACATAAACGTATTGTTGTATCGGTGTTTTTGGGAAAATGGTGAATCGTGGTATCGTCTTATCGTGTATCAGTATCCGTATCAGGGTATCCAGGCAACATAGAAAGACATTTCCTCCTATGCAAGCATCTCTTTTGTGAGTAGTTAGATGTTATATTATCTATTAATTAGATATAGTTATACACAAAAGCACATGTTAAGCACCAGCACCTACTTAAGCATTGATGCTACAAAATAAACACCTTATCTATCCTGTGTGAAAAGAAAAATTAGTTTTCATTGCTAAGCACATCGCTGCAAAGTAATATTTGGCCTAGTTACCACAAGAAGTCAGGAACAGACTTCATGGGCAAAAGCTATAATTGTTGCACAAACAGAAACGGACAACTGTTCAAGCAACACAGTAAATATAAGTGAACAGTAGAATATGATAATATGCGGTTTTGTTGTATGGAATTTCATAATGAAGATTTTGTCAATCAAGAAAATCTACACCAGGGATAATGACACTAACTGAATGACATGCAGTTGCACATTTCCTCAATCCACTATTTGGACTCAGAAGTCAGAACTACAGCTAGAAAACGAGAATGAGGTACCACGCATCACAACATATCCAGATTGCGAACAAAACATTGTATATGCCAATATGAAAAGAAAAGCCGAAAAGCACATCGTACAATCACATGTAATACACCGTTCTAGTCAGAAGTAAACCTAGGCAAAGGAAATATCAGTGAGGAGAATTAGAAACTGACTTCAGAAAAAAAAAACATATAATGATACAAGTAACCCCCAAGGAGGCAGTTCAAAATCCCCACTCTGAAAATCAAACTGCAAGGATTTCATAAAAGAAAAGTCCACCAGGCTACTATGCATTTTGATGGCGCGTAGGTGCTCTAAGAACCTCAAAGTCCACATACACACACCCTGAAAGCAAAAAAATGCATTTCCTTATCAGCAAGGATCAATCATCATTAGGGGGGCTCGAGTTCTACCCAGTTAAGTCAAATAACATCTAGCCACTCAAGTTCTACAGTGCCCACCCAAGAACATCACGTCCGAGCCTGCAAAACATGGAAATGCCGGGCATGATCCAACGACCTCATGCAACCGCAAACTCCAGCCCACCCCTTGACAGGATCGCGCACAACAATCGACCACATCACAAACATTCTGGCTAACCCACAACGTGATCAAAAAGCATTCATCACAACACGATACAAGGAAGAACCCACAACCCCTAACCAAAACCGTGCCTAGGGTTCCCATCACCCCGCGCGATGGACCAGATCGCAACGGGCCCCGCCCTCTCCCGAATCTTCCACCACCCAAACCCACCACCAGCTCGCGCGAACACCCAAAACCCTAGACACGGCGGTACAGATCTGAGATCGGGAAGCGGAAGGCGGGGGAAGAGAGGGGGAGAGCGTGTACCTCCTTGTTGGCGATCTCGGACTTGTAGGGGAGGACGAAGTTGACGGTGAGCTTGGTGGGGATGGTGGCCGGCGTGGGCGGGCGCGGCTGCATGAGCGCGATGGGCGTCTTGGGGACCTCGAGGTTGGGGGCCACTTTCTTCCACGCCTCCACGAACGCCGAGTCCTCGGCCGCCTGCGCGGGCACCTCCGCCGTGGAGAGGACCCTGCGGCCGGTGGCAGCGGCGGCGCGGGAGGCCAGGCGGCGGGCGGTGTGGCGCAGCATCGTCTTTTCTCCTCTGCTCTTGTGGAGGGATGGATGCGGCCTGCGGGTGGGAGTGGGGATAGGCGATTTGGAGGCGGCGAGGGAGGCGAAACTGAGCCCCATAAACTGTTATAATGGCCCTAACCCAGCCCAATCCACTAAGCATATATCACACCCAACCCACCCTTGGGCCCAACCAAAAGAGAGAAGCCCCCAACAGCCACTGCCCATTTCAGCCCTTTGGCCCAAGCCCACATTTATTGTATATTAGGACCCTCCAGGCCGAATATTAAGCAAACGAACAGCCCACGTACAAAGCCTCTTAGATACTTTGATTAGAGCCCAAGAGCATTTGCTTTTATTTGTACGGGATCTACACCTTATCTTTACAAGCAAAATCAACTAAAAAATATCCCATCTTGCCTGGTCCTCCTCGTCTGCTCTGTGTTTTATTCGTTATCTCAGTGTGTTATACTGTTATCTGCGTTCTTGTGCTTTGGGAGAATGTCGTGCAAGAGCCCATATTGTCTTTTGGTGAGCTCGGCCGTGGGCCAAACCTTTTTGCAACCCATTTTATCAACCCGTATATGATCCTGATCCAACCCATTTTGAGCAAAACCAGCCCAGCCCAACCATTTTAACTACAGCCCATATCAAAGTGGCCCGATACCAGCCCGACCAAGAGCCCAGTCCTTTAGGCCCAGACAAGTTTGGCCCTTTACCAGGCCTAACTACACGGCTCAAATTTATTCAAAGCAAAATATAAACGCGCCTTGCCAGTTGCCATCCTCGGGAACTCCCAATTTCAAGCCATGCCCCAAAAGTTCCCAATTTCAAGCCATGCCCCCAAAAAAGGCAGTGGTTTATTTCTGCTTTAGTTTTTAGAAGCTAAAAGGCTGAAATAGATAGATTAGTTTCTTAATTTTGGCTTTTCTTCATTTTTGTTGTTTTTTCTTTTTTTTTTCTCCTGTTCCTTTGTATTATTCGTAGAGATATAGCAATGATAACAATGTTTCCCTTTTCTCTTATTTTTTATTTTCGTTTAATTGAATGACTCAGGAAAAAAAACTAACACACTACGTTGCAATTTCAACCAAAGCCAAACACTGCTAAATAAAGCTGGAATGATCAGGGTTAATTTCGGTTTCATCTTAAATATGGAAAAAGAGCCATCACCATCAAAACACCAATCCTTCGTCACAGAAAAAGAGGCATTTGCAACAGGGTACAAGACAAATGAAGAGTAAAGTGAATCACAAGACAGGCCCAGCCTCAGATACCAAAACATGCCTCAGAAGTCAAGAGAATTGCTTTCCCAAGTTACATAGATCAACCTCCACACAGATCCGCCTTGGAAAAAGCATAATCATAGCAGTAGTACACAAAATGACTAACAGATCCAATTAACTTCCAATTTCCATCAAGGACCCCAAGCTCTTGCGTTCGTTCTTTCAAGCAAACATCACCTACATCATGTGTGATATAAATATCAAAACTACATCGAAAGCATACACAACGTTCAGGCAAGTATCTTGGCCATGTGCGAGAGATCTGAGTCGGCCACCCCACCTATAGCACCTCCATACAAAGCCAATCTGCAGTCGTCTTTGTGACACCATGGAGGCAGGCGATAGCTGCTGCACCTTTCACTTGGATGGCAGCACATCCTGGAGTATTCACATCATACCACTACAAGCCCCCGTTGCCTTCTATACAGGTGAAGGGTATGTGGATAGCGTCGTCAATCCTCCTCTCAAAGCACAAGTTGCCACCTCTTGTTGTCAAGCCCCACTGTGAACTACCACGACAAGAGACATGTCGCAATCCTTGTGCTCCTCAGCACTGGTCGTTGGTCAATAGCCATAGCCATCTTGTACAAAAGCCTGTCCCAAGAAATATCCGGTATGTAGTGTGCCAAAATATGCTTGTGCTGATTGCTTGCAACTGATGCCTGCGCACCATCACTTCTGCATAGTAATGCAGAGAGGCACAACCAAGCAGCTGTGGGCAAAGGATGCAATCCATCAAACTTCAAAAATTTAATGTGGCTTCGGCCATTATATCACAAGCTTTCCTGATCACTGCGGAGGAGATTGAAGGGACTGGGGCTGGGTGTTATAGTGAGCATATGATTGAGAGTACAGAGGAATCATGCTCTGCAAAACATTATGTTAGTTATTGGTTGCAACGATTTTTCAGTCAGAGAAAGGAAACACTGAACACACGCAAATAGATAAACCACCTGCGATTGAAGAGAGCCAGGAGCAACCATTCCATAATGCATCTGAGACGACTCGTCTTGTGATGGATCATTGTATCCCGCTTGTGTAAACATTCCATGTGAACCATGGGCCATGGGATCCTGGATCATTCTAAGAGGCTTAGTCAAGAGAGCAAAAACATGTACAAGGAAAGGCATCAAAAGACTATTTACTAGATGTATGGTTATGAACTACAAAGAACAGACCTGAGATACAATGTCATTTGTTGCACCCGTATGGGAGTATCCTGGATGTGCATTTTGGTTCAAATAATTCCCAGGATATCCAGATTGAGGTCCTTGAGTATACTCAACGCCATAAACTCCTTGAGAAGCCTGTATATGATAGTTACCGTTTTTATTAGAAGCCAATTTCCCACAGTAATAGTGAACTAAAACTTTACAACATTTTTGCATAGTTAATGTTGAACTCGTTTATGTGAATTACAGATCCATGGTGGAAACATATGAATCCAGAAACAGTTGCATTAAAGATGGGACACAAACCTGAGTAGAAAAATCCGCAATGTTGTATGCCACATGAGATCCTTGGCTCTTGAAATCATCTCCAAAGAAGTCCTAGTAACCAAGAAAACATATAGCATCAAGGAGAGAACAATAAGATAGTAATACCATGCATCATTCATTGCTAGTACCTGAGACATCCCACCAATGGAAAACCCGTCGCGGAATGTTTGACTCAAACCTTGGACAGGCATCTAATTTGGAACGGCAAATGTTACTGTAGAACTATTGTTGTTTTGTGTATTACATATAAGATAGAAACAAGCAAACCTGTGTCATTAATCCAGTTTGGGACATTGGACCTCCACCAGAAGGCTGACTGTTCGGATTCTCCAGTCCAGGAAAGTTAAAAGTTGACCCCATGCCACCCATTGCTTGCTGAGAATTCTGCTGATGAGCAGCAAGATGGCCACCAATAGGACCACCAGTATTTGCACGAGGGGCCCCAAAGTTTCTATTCCCAGGTTGAGGCACCGGCGGAACTCCTCCAATGGGTCCATGCAATGATCCCCGGGTTGGAATCGCATACGGTTGAGAATGTGGAGCCCCAGGAAATGGAGGGAAGGGCATACGAGGTAAAGAATAGCCTGATGGGTGCACACCAGGTTTATGAGCCCCATTGGGAGGCCCAAATGGAACAAAGGAATGTACTGGGTTTGGGGGAAAAAAAGAAGGGGTGGAGGAAAAGGTAACATTAGACAAGTTAATAAAAAATGGACAATACACATCATAAAAACGTTATTGTATATACCTTTTCCCCTAGTAGTTCTCTTGTCTGCCACTGGGCTTGAGCCCACAGCGCCAAAGCTAGCTCCATGCATAACACCTTGACCACTACCCAGGAACAGTCTTCGATCATTGTAGATCTGCTCATCAAAATAACATTGACGAGTTGGTAAAACGAAATCAGACTGCTTTCCAGTAGTTATCTGGAAGAACCGAAGAAGACACCTTTTTTGGCTTTTGAAATTGCACCATACTCTGCTTTAAGTTGTTCAATGGTCCTTCTACCAAGCATTCATGCTCCTAAAAACATAAGAATTATAGTGTGAACTTCAGAAACAATTTGAAACACAACACAGTTAGTAAATAATATCATAGACCCCAAAAGAAACAGCAACAAGCCAACAACTAAAATACTAATCATTTGCATCCAAAGTTGTAAAATAAACATCATTCATTATGTATCGAGGAAAAGGTGTACCTTGTAATGTGTCAACAAGCTATTCCAAAGTGGCTGTTTGCTTAAAACTTTAGGATTGCCAAGAATGACTATACCATACCGAGCACGAGTTAATGCAACATTTAACCTGCGTGGATCATTAAGAAACCCAATACCCTGAAAGAGCAAAGAAAATGGTATGTCACATCAATTTACACGATCTGGCGCACAACAGTTTGCTCACCAAGCATGAACAGAACACATACAAACATCATGGTTCAGTTACTACAGAATATATATCAAATGCATTCAACACAACAAAAAAATGCATAGATGCTTCATACAAGAATATTCTAACGGCCTTGGCAGCCTCAAGTGTCAACTTCTACAGGTTTCCAAAATATAAGTAGAACATTTACTAAATTGAATGCAAATGGCTATTTACAGATTGGCTGTGACCACTTGACCAGACAATAATTGAACTGTTAGCATTTAAAAGCATATGGTATGGACACACACAAAACAAATAATTTTAAAGTAGATGGCAAACACTTTAACTTGCATTACATCTAAAATGCACTTGGCATAAATTACCATAGGGCATGTCAACTTTTGTCAAGAAAATTATGGGAGTAAATCAGATAAAACAACAAAGAACCATACCTGGTGCTCATTGCTTCTAACACAAGACAGAATAATGTAATCTTTCTCTCTTCCCTGAAAGGAGTCGACACTTGCTACCTGACATAAGTACAAATAATATAGCGATGCAATTTCCAACATGAGGGGCCTAACATTATAATTTACACGTGTTAGGGTTAACCTCAATTTCCTTGTAAAGTTGTTGGCGAAGAGAACCATTCCTTGACATATAATTTACAATATATGCCCTTTGTCCTTCATAAGGTGTGATAACCCCAATCTGCACATTAAACAAAATATTAATACACATCCAGTTTCCACAGAATTAGTGATTTTTTTAATAAAGGGGCTGGTGCACAAATTGAGATGAAAGGTAAACATTGGAAGATACCTGGCTTGGTACAACACCACTTCTTAGAAATGTAGTCACAATTTTTTCTACATTTGCAGCTTCAGTTCTATTGAGGTAAGATGTCCCGCTAGCACTGATCTCTTCTTGTCCCATCTACAGAAAATCAGTATTAATCAGCCTAAATAAGCAGGAAGAGCTTTTGCATGTACCAAAAATGGCAGCTTGGTGATTGTCCAAGAAGGTACCTGCACATAGAAGAACATAGGCCGATTCGGAACAGGCCAAGGAAAATCAATTCCAGATGACTGTCTCTCGTTTACAGTTACTCCATTTTGCAGTGTGCCTTCATAGAAGCAGTTGGACGGAAATTCTGAAAGACAAGGGTGCATTCTATATTGGACCTATAAATCAAGGATGATTAAGATAGAATCATTAGCTTTCTTCTAAAAGAATGTTAACAGTTAATTGCTGCAATATCATGGTTTAAAACTTGGAAATAACTTGGTGGATATCGCACATCCTACAAAAAAATCAGACATAGACTTCATGTTCATACTTAAAACTCATTTCCACTAAACTTGATTATACAAACTCACAAAGAGAGTGAAAAGAACAGTTTACATAAACTTTCAGGACATCGGAGTACAGTAAAGTACATAATAATACCCTGTGATTCAAAGGTTCTTTTACAAAAAGTAACTGACCTTTTCTTTTGCATCGAACAACGTAAATATTTTTAGAAAATGAAATGTAAAATGTACAAGATAATACCTTAGGTGCCTTCTACACTACTTCCAAATGCATGGATGTGTTTCATATAAAAATTCAATCCATAGAAACAAATATTTGTCTAAGGACCAAACTACAAGAGTAAATATCCCTGTAAAAGCATGTCTTGAGAAACACCAACATAATTATAATAATATTGTTTAAGAAAAAACATAGCTTTCACAGTTTTGACATCAATGATGCGGGATGAGGCATGGAAACCATAGTAACACCACGGTAATACTACTGAGTACTGACAAACAAAACACCAGCAGCAACCGTTACCTGTAGCCTGAATGGCTTGACTCCAAGGATAACAAGACGTTCAAAAAGAGATTGTGCTAATCCTGCACGAGCTGCCTTTTTGCACATGATGACTGGACCCAGTTGGCAATGATCTCCAACAAGAACAACCTAAATAAATTTATAAGTATAAATAAAATAATCAAATTATTCTAAATCGACTCAGTAATTACTTGTTACCTGCTTGACACCAAGCACCAATGGAATAAGACATTCAGGCTCTGTTGCCTGTGTGGACTCATCAATAAGAACCTGACAATAAAATTTGCCATCGCCTCAGGATATAGTACAGAAAGACATCAATATTAACCTGCAGACTGCAGAAAGTAGGTAAATCATTACTTGACGAAAACGGAAGTTCGCCAAACGAGGATCTCCAGCACCAACACAAGTGCAGCAAATCACATCGGCGCTTTGTAATATCTCTCTTTCAGTGGCTCGTTTTAGTGCTTTGTACTTTTTCTCATCACTGCTCGACAATTCACCTGTGGAATGAAAAGGCTAGCATAACAGCTCTAATTCAACAAAATGCAGGCATATCGCATCTCTTTAAGAAAATGTCCAACTATGGCATCACAATGGTTAACACTGGATTATAGACCTTGTTCATCTTTCAGTTGCTGTAGCTTATGCAATTCGCTCTTTTCAGATGTATCAAGATGCTGAACCTGCATGATTGCACAAACACATCAGTAACATCCACCAGGTTTGCGCGCAAGCAGCAAGATAGGAATTAAGAATGAACCTGATAATGAAGTGTCAGATGCTCAACAGGGGATGAAACAGCTTCTCTAGATTTTGCACACAGCCTAACAACCTGTAGTAGGCAACCACAATCACTTAATGAAATTATGAACCATAAATAATGCATCATCAGATAACAGGGAACAACTGTGTACCAAAAGAAGCTGGAGATAGCATCATACAAAATGTGCCCAAAAACAAAGAAATACAATAGTGTATCAGTTCACAATGTGAGTACTGAGTACTATCCAACTGTGCAAGACATATTTTCAATTACTCTTGCAATCAGCTGAAGCATATGAAAAAACTAACTAAACAGTATCAACATCCGCTGAGCCAAAGCTTGTAATTTGAAAACGTCTACCGGCCTATAATGGCTTCAGCACTCAGTACACGCCATATTCAATGGATAGTAGACAAGTGGTTAAAAATGACAGTTGGGAAACTGTAGATAATTGAAATAAACAGTAAATTCACCATTTACCTTGAGACCAGTTGAGCTTATCTTCTCTGCCAATTGATCAACTGCAACATTACTTGGTGCACATACAAGGACCTAAACTTTCAAAACACAGACAAGAGGTTAAACAATGCTTCCAAACTATATAAGCATGACAAATACCATGGCCTCCTATACCTGCCCTTGACCTTGTTTTGCCATGTGATACACAATTGCGGCAGATGTGACAGTTTTCCCAGTTCCAGGTGGACCTTGAATCAAACTAATTGGCTTCTGGAGAACACTTTTAACTGCTAAGACCTGAACACACACACACCACCAGCCCAGAAGAGAACACCAGATCAATGACAAAACATATGTTAATTTAAAAATATTTCCACTAAAGGTTATAACATTATAACAGCTGTTTACCTGTGCTAAATTCAAAATAGGTAATTACATGAGAAAACCCACTAAAATTTCCAAGAACAGGAGAGCAGCACGCTAATCTAAGCCATGAAAATATGTGGCTAAAAGCACTTAATAATAAAAGTAAGATGAGAGAAATCATATATTGTTTTAATTAACAAGAACTCAGTGTTTCAGTGTCAACAGGTTAATACACCAAGGTACCTGGGAAGCATTTAGCTCTGGAAGTCCTGGTGCACCAAAGCGTTTCGGTAGTGTATTACGTATTATTTGATGCTCGACTTCATGTCCCAAAAGGTGATGGTATATGTATCTGGTTGAAGGAATGCAAAAAAGTAAGGATTTGCTCATGGTGTTGTGATTATACAACAAAGAATCCAAATACAAATTTACTGCTAAGAACATTCTGCCTAGAGTTAATTAATGTATCAGGGCCCTATCAAGTGATAAGTGATAACCATGAAGTCATGAACTAATCGAGAGCAACTAAAATTCTAAAAGTTTTATCCAAACTGCTTGTTGATTTGACATTGCTATTTTCAAGCAAGAAGACTGGCTGCTCCTTCAACTCATATAGTATAGATGCATCAAACTCACCCACTGACACTTGTCTCATCTACAGCGAAAGTCTTCATTGCTCCTTGCATCCTATCAAAGCTAGTACTCTTCCAAACAAAATCAACACTGAATCCATGGTTCAAATCAACAGGTACTCCCTGAAATCCAGAAAGGTTTAAGGTGGAAATAACATAAGCTTAGGGATGCTAAAAAGAACCAAGAAACTAATTCCTTATACCTGACTAGCACGAAGCTCAAGTGCCACCTCCTCTTGTGCAGTGAGTTTAATCTGTAGGAACAATATCCTTAACATGAGTATCAACGTGCAAGTGGTCCTAAAGGGGTTACCTTCCAGCTATCAATAAACATGTTTCTAGTACACATACCACATGCCCCACAGATTGCCATGCAGGGTGTGAAGTATCACCGGAATATCTCAGCCGTAGCTCATCTCCAGGGACTAGTCTCAATTCATTATCTTCCTAAAATACAAAATTAATTTCCTATGTTAGGTAAAGATTAAATGGTTTTGTGAGGTAGTAAATGCGGTAAAAAGTTCTCTCGAAAGTACAAGAGCAAAGGAAACATAATCTATAATAAGATAATGAGACTATATTCACAAATACTGTTTATTTCAGTTCTTAAACAAACCTTTGGAAAGACAAAATAGGCTATGCGCTTCTTGTTCAGTCCAATATCCCACCGCACAGTTACACTGTCCTTGCTCTGTGACTCTTTCATCATCTACAGTAAAATAACGAGGAAAAAGTAAAAAATCATAATTCAGTTGTGTGGGGTGGGGGGATGGTGAAGAAATATGAGAACATTCAGAAATATTGTCAGAACACAGTACCTTGTCATAATCAGCCTCGAGCTTTATCAGCGGAGCAAAAACATTTTGATACTGGCAAAAAAGAATAAAGGTATGCTAGTTACAATGCTAGCAAAAAAAAAGAGAAGATTTGAAATGTTGAAATTATTACTAATGCACTAAGATACAAGAAGATATCTGAAATAAGATTTGAAATGTTGAAATTATTACTAATGCAATAAGATACAAGAAGATATCTGAAATAAGCTCAAGAACAAATGCCCTGCTAAACATAATAAGATTTCAAACCTGGTAAGCATCTTCATACTTCAAACCCACTTGCTGGGGTTCATCGTCTACACCAGGCTTTTCAAGATCTTCAAGAGAGGCATCAGGATTTGTTTTCCAGAGCTCTTCCACTTTGTTAATTTGCTGGGCACTAATTTGACGAGCTCTCAGCTGCTCCTGTTCTGAGGGAACCTGGAAGGAAGTGAAATTCTTAATTTATCAAAAAAGAAAATAACAGCAAGACATGCACATGCGCACACATAACCCAACAAAAAAATAAAAAGAGAAAAACACTTACCTTGACAAGCCATGATAAGAAACATCTGTCATCAATAAGTGGACACCACTGACTGAGATCCCAATTCATATCCTTCAATGCATTAACACTCAAGCAGGGCTCTCTGCACAGAAGAACAACAACATTCTCTGCCTTTGCTGAGATAAAACCAAGAAGGAATACATTACGACAACCACAATTGTAGCATTCAAGAATTGTTTCTCCCAAAGGGCTATCCTTGTGGAGGCAAACTTCCTTATGCTTTGCTCTAACCTGTGAAAAATATACAATGATATATAAGCATCTAGTTAATAAGAGATGACGGAATGAATAGCATGAAACCAGGTAGGTTCTTGCACCCAAAAAAAATCTTATGACTGAGGAATCTTGCCTACCATCAACGTGTGTGTTTGGTATATAAAGCCTAAGGTTGATTGTTAAGAATAGCATAGCTATTGCTGGAACACAACTGAGCAATTCCTTTCAGAAGACCCACAGTTTTGCTTTAATCAAAGCTGAATTATGATAATCATCCACGCAGACATGATAGCAGAAAGAGATAGTGCTAATTAGGACATAATTCATTAAATATGTCAACATGTTTTCCATGTTATCCTCTACTTATTTGTTGTACTGTAACTTGGTGCAATAGATGCTGCAACAAAAGATTGTAGGGTTGCAGACCTCATGACAGAAGATGGTGGTATCACATAATCTCTGCTCTATATACCAGAAAAGGTCAAAGGGAGTAATAAGAAACAATGGTACAGCTAGAAGAACAACAAGAAGTAACTTTTCCCTGTCATTCTCAGAATCACTTAGCAGTAACCAATACGGTGTTGCAACATAAGTTGTTAAACAGAGCTTGTGCAACATGTGCTGACACCAGTTATCAGACGAAGTCTTAAAATAAAAGGTAGGCTTTAACAATGTTAACTGCATTTTAAGTGTATCCTATGCAATTTGAGATGGTTTTGCACACAAAATACATATAATTTCCTAGGGAATTGTACACTAAGGATATCTTGACCCCCTTGCAAATAGAACTGAACACCTAGCTCCCAAAATAGGAAGTTATCACAAGTTGTAGCTTTCGGTTCCTATCATCATAAATAATGCAAAATGTCAACGCAGACAATGACAAAAGTGAAACACACTAAGCACAACCACCAATTTTGTCGTCCTCATGACAAACATCACGAGAATACAATCATAAGTGCTATTGAATTTCAAGCTGGATTATCTACACTAAGGGCGTGTTCGTATTGACTTTTGCTTGGAGAAGCCAGAAGCCAATATGAACACCTGGCTTCTCACAGCGACTTCTCCACTCCTTTCGCTTCTGTCTTGTTCCGAGAATAAAACCAGGGGTCACGGACGCATCACACACCCCATTCCTCTCGCTTCTATCTCACGCATGCATCTCTCCCCCTACTTGTCCCACCGCTCGCACCCTCCTTCTAAAAGCCACTTCTTTTAGCCACTTTTATTTATTTTCAACCAAAAGCCATCAGCCACAGCCAAAAGCCATCAGTCGCAGCCAATACGACACTCCCTAAAATACTAACAGGATGAAAAGGCCATTCAACTCTATAATGATTATCTATGACAATTCCGGTCATGTCCACAATCAAAAGTAATGCAGACAATCCTTCTTGAATATTAAAGCCATCCAGCATGGCCAACAGGTTTATCAAAATTGCAACAACCACCAGCGAATTCACCACAAACTATAGAAAATATTAAATCTAACTAATTACTACCCTAAACAGAAAACATCAATCCAATCAAGATGGGTAATTCCAAAATCCTGAACCAAATCCTCAGCAATTTCCACCTGTCCTATCAAGTTGGATAATTCCAAAATCCTAGACTAAATTTTGTCCGACATTACATCAACTTGTGCAGTTCCATCAAATGTATCATCTTCTTAGCTCCTTCAACCAATCCAACACCAAAAACGCTACCAAGCTATAGGAGAATCTTTGTGACACAAACTGGTCATCTGATTGATTTCCAGCAATTTTGTACCGAAGCCCACCGGACTCAACATTCGAAACAAACCATAAGGGGAGAAACCGCACCAGGTGGTTAACGATGTGGGAGCCGGAGGTGTTCCCCCGCGAGTTGCAGAACCACTTGCGGCAGGACGGCACGTTGCACCGCGCCACGCACGCGGGGTTGTGGATCCCGCAGTACCGGCACGCGTGCTCCACGAAGTCGCCCTTGCCGTAGTCGTACCCGTCCTCCCCCGCGCCGGCGCCGGGGGGCTCCTCGAAACTGAGCGCCGCGACCCCCGCGGCGAGCCCGTCCGCCGGCGAGGCCCGCGCCTTGGACGCCGACGACCGCGGCGACTGCGAGGAGGACGAGGCCGGCCGGGTCGGGTCCTGCGGCGCGAGATCGGGGTCCGGGGAGGGTTCCGGCGGCGGGGGCGGCCAGGACGAGGAGGAGGACGGCGCTGGCGGCGGCGGCGCGGATCGGTCGGGCTGGGAGAGCTCCGGGAAGTCGGGGTAGTCGAAGTCGTCTCCCTGCGTATTGAACTCGAGGAAGGTGTAGGCGTCGCCGGCGGCGGCGGAGGGGTCGGGCTGCGAGGCCGTCTCGTAGAGGTCGGCGGCCGCGGCCGCGGCCGAGGAGGGCGGCTGCGTCGCCATCCCCGGCTAGGGTTAGGGTTTTGGTTCGAGGGGGAGGGAGGGAGGGAGACGAGGCGAATCGGTAGGGGAAGGGGAGGGGGAGGGCTCAGGAAGAGAGAGAGACATGGGGATTTGGGTCCCGCTCGGTTGGGCTAAAAAATTATAGTTTGTGATTAAAATTTTACTGTAATTGAAGATGACTTATTTGGTTTAATTAATTTTAAAAATTTTAAAAATAAAAAAATATGCTAGCTCATCACGAACAACGCAAACGAATACGGGAAAAAGAACCGGCAAAAAAACTCAAAAAAAACAAAAGTTCATAAAAAACGAAATTTATAAATAATGAAAAATAAGCTAGAAGCTGAAGCCGAAACGAGTGGGACCCGATTTGATTTGATTGATCTGATTTGAACCATGCGACGGTGGGCGAGCGAGTAGTTTGTTTCGCTTTCGCGCCGCGTGGGATTTGAGGGTGCACGAGGTGAGATTGGAGAAGTTGGCAATGGCCAAAGGCGCAAAGCCTACCGACTACGCCTCGCTTTTAGTTTCTCGTTTCTAGCTTGTAACTTATAATTTTTTTTATTTCTTTTTATGGGTTTTTATTTTTTTTAGGTTTTTTGTCTTTTCTTTTTGCCCCTCATTTCTTTATATTATCCATACTGATATAATATTTTTTATATATATATTTAATTACGTAAAATAAATCAATAACATCTTTCATACAAAATAAGTCATAAGATATAGCTTATAAGCCACTTGTACAGACCATATGAGAGTATGAGTTGAGTTGATGCGGGCTTACAATGGGACGGGAGCTTGAGTGGCTCCCTCTCGATAGCCATGGGAAGTGTGGTGGCAGGGATAGATTTGCGGTTGCATCATCGGTTTAGATCCTATTTCATTGGAAATTTTTCTTTTTTACTACATATTTATTTTTACTTTTATATTGGGAGCTACTCTATGTATTACTTGGCGTAAAATAAATAGTGGATTTATTTCAATCTTTTCTTAAATCTTTTTCAAGGTTCGATAGAGAATTTGATAAGTCAATGACTTTGTATCTGTCTTTCCTAATGCAGTTAACCACTATGATAACTAATCGATTAAAAAAATGGATCGGATTTTGCGATTCTCTTCTCGCTCATGGATTTCTCTTTTTTTAGCGGGTACTACCCCCCATTCGCGTCTGGTTCATTTAAACTTGAATGGGCACAAAGCATCCTCGTGATACTGTTTTCTCCTACAGAACAAAAGAAAGCGCAAGAATTGGGTGTGTTTGATTTGTGCCGAAACCAATCTTGCCAAAATTTGGCTAGCCCCAACAATTTAGCCTTGTTGGATGATTGTAAAATTTTGATAAGCCTATAACCCAGTGGTCAAGCCCATAGTGTCTCTTGCCAATTTTGGCCCAATTATTAGCAATCAAAAGTTTAGCTAAAATTTTGGCTAACCAATTTTTAGTAGGATTGGTTTGGACACCAATCAAACACACCTCAAAAGCCAAGCACTTGATATATCATGTGTCAGCTAAAAAGAGTCTTAGGGTGGGTTCTTTTGGGCTGATGACTTATAGCTTGAATATTTAAATTCTGGATGTTCGCGAGAGACAGTATGCAGAGTGAAATAGTCGCATGCGATTTTAACTAGTACAACTGAATTCAGTATATTTTTTACTATAATTTTTCTATTAATTAAAAAACACAGCGTTTAAAAGTGATTACTATATTCAGCATAAATATAAACCAACTTTAATATCAACAGAACTCATCCTTACCCTCTCCACACATCCTTAGGCCTTCGAAGCCAGTTGAGGACGAGTCGTGCATCTGAAAGCTAGCTCTGACATGGCCAACGATGGCATCCAAGCTGCTGATATTGATTGTTGACGACGGTGCCATCCTGGAACTCCTGAAGACCATAGCCTCATTTTTCGAACAATCAAAACCGGATGCTGTGGTAAAGATCTCCAATCGCGAATAGCAATAGTGGAATCTTATTTCACCCAATAAACTTGAGTACGGAGATATTTGCTTGCGATTTCGGTCGATACAGATAAAATCAGAACAATATCTATAGATTCTGTCTTAAAAAACACTTCGTTTAAAATAGTTATCATAGAAAGCTAAATTATAAACCTAAAAGAACTCACCAAATATTGTAAAGCCCCAAAATCTATTGATTTTTGGCCTATTTGATTATCTCAATAGATCGTCGAAAAACTAGCATACGGAGGAAAAGTTTGAGATCTACCATCAAAAAGGAAAAGGAAAACAAGAGAGAAAAAAAAAGAAAAGTTACTACTATACATGGAAAATACTTACATCGATGGGTCCCTCGGCCTGGTCTACTCCTATTGAACACCGGCAAGGAGAGCTGAGGTGGCAGTAACGAGGGAGCAAGTGGGGTTCTTTTGCCTTGGCGGAGAATGAAAGGAATAGAGGTTGTGTTTTCCAAAAATAGATATTTTTTTGTGTTGTGATTTATGTGTTTTGGTTATTTGCGAGAGAGATTTGTATATGCTTTTGGTCGATATAAATGAAGTTATTACAGTGTCTACTACAATCGATTTGTAGATCCCACATTAAAAAGATACTCTGTTTAAAAATTAGTTATTATAGAAAATAGATTTTAGACCCTGCTCATTTCAGCTTGAGCTTGTGGTTTATTTTTATTATTCATAAATTTCATTTTTTTTCTGACTTTTTGGCCTTTTTGAGTTTTTTTGCCGATTCTTTTTTCACATATTCGTTTGCATTATCCGTGATGGGCTAACTTGCTTTTTCTAGTTTTTTTAAAATTTAATTAGGCTAAATAATCCACCATCAGTTACAACGAAATTTCAATCATAAACTATTTTTTCAGTCCAACCAAACGACACCTTAAAAGTCTAAAAGAAGAGGTCCAATATCTTTAGTTATATTGATTTATGGATTTTTTGTGATGTCTTGCGCTGTTTTTTATTCTTAAATCTGTTGTAAAAGCAGTTGCGACAGATCTAACAGTTTGTTTGCGTATGAAATCCATCTTGTAATAAGTATGATAGGTTCTAAAATCTAGATTTATTTTATTGTGCATTGTTGCCATTTTTCTAAGTGCATTTGTGTCCATTACATTGATTAGGCTGGTATGGACGGAATGTGATGATGTGGCCCTCTCATACATCTATATTTTTTTAAAAACATCGTACACGATTGTTTGTGCTTAGCTTTAATATAGATTAAGATTTTGATCGTGCAAGAAGAATGGGCATGTTTGGTGCGGCTGCGGCTTATGGCTTTGGTTGAAATTTTTGAATTTTAGCTGTTTGCGACAGTGATTATGGAGAGAGATACTCGCTTGCGATTTTGGTTGATACAGATGTTGGGCTTTTAACATGTACTACAATTAATTTGTAGACTCCGTCTTGAGAAAATACCCCGTTTGAAAGTTAGGTACTGTAGCAAAAGCCAAAAGCCGCCAGCTTCGGTCGAAAAGAACAGGCCCAATATAAGGTCACCTGTAGTGGTACGGATTTTGTCATATGGTGGGAATGCAAAAATATGACCTGGAAGGATGCGTTTTAGAACACATGCAGTAATTTTATAGGAAACTATCTAAGACATATAGAATTGCCATGTTACAAGCATGACCCGACGGTCCCTTCACCCTCCGTCCCTTCACCTCCCACCCCCGTCCGGGTCCCTCCTCCTCGCCGTCGCCGGAGCGCGCCACCGGTCGACGGTGGTCGCAAGGAGGGCGGCGGCGGGGATCTTTTCCCCCTTCCCCAGCTTTGCTCGGTGGGGATTAGTTCTCTGATCGCGAGCTCCCCGTCAGCGGCTCTCCTCACCGGCGGCTTGGTGGCCGGCTCGGACGTCCCTCGGCCCGGATCTGCTAGGGCTCGTTGGTGTCAGGCCTTGGTGGCGCCGCGGCGGGTTCCCGAGCAGCGGCGCGAAGGCGGCCCGACGGCGCGTGCGGGGGCGTGGGGGCGGCGTTGACGAGTGCGCGGAGCAGCGTCGAGGAGGGGCGGCGGCGCACTGCGGCCCGGCTTGGTGGCGGGCAGCGGCGGCCGTGCGGTCCGCGCCGAGGTGGCCGACTGGCGGCGTGCGGCTCCGGTGGTCGAGCTCGGATCCAGCGGCGGTGCTGTGGCCCGGTTCGAAGGTGGTTGCCGGGGGCCGGCCTGGGTCTGGCTGGAGGCCAGATGGTGCGGCAGGCTTCGTCGGAGTGCTTGCTGGAGGTCCTTTGCTCTGGTTCGGAGCAGAGTATCTCTTCGCCGAGGTCCTTGCTGGGGATTGAGGTGGCAGATTTGGGGTAGGAGCGGACTTCGGTACTTCCGGGGGTGTCTTCTCCGTCAGATACCTTTTTTCTCATCGATCAAGCATGCATTTGTTAGAACCGGTGGTGGCTCACCACAAGGAAGAGGATCACACAAAGAACAAAAGCACACTGCAGAGACGGTTTTTGCAGGAAGCGGCTCTCTAAGGAGTTCAAGGGTGGCTATGCCATGTCCTTGAGGTGTGCAGGTCTTCGGTGTGTTGGTGGTGGTCTATTTTGTGTGTGGGTAGTGCGTGTGGTGCTGTGGAGGTGCTGGCGAAAGCCTTGCCGGTGTACTTACTGGTCCCGACAACGATGACGCCTTCGGGCGCCATTTTCCTTCTTGGAGGTGTTGTCTTGGCACTCCACAGCCCTCATGTTTTCTGATTTCCAGGTGAAAACCTTGCCTCGGTGAGGCGGGCGGCGTTGGCGACCCTTGTCGTCTCCTTGAAGGCGTCGCCTAGGAGGCCCTTCGTCACGTAAAGTAGACCGAAGTTTGGGTGGCGCAGTCGTTTGAGGATAGGGTCTTGGTTGAAAGTAAGGACGGAGAAGAATTTCTGAAGCGTAGTCTTTCTAGTTTTTTTCATAGTCCTTAAGCTCTCTTTTTCGTTGTTTGCTCCTCAGTTATGAGGCTTTGAGCCTAAGAGCTCGTGTAACTTGTGGTTGTATTGGCTGTATATATCCCTCGTGGATATAGAGGCCGGATTTTATATCCTTTATCTAAAAAAAGGCATGACCCGACACACTCATTCTCGTTAATTGCTAGGCCACCCAATCAAGTGGGGTTACTTTTATATGATTGAGGATGAGAAACTTTGATCATCAATTAGACCCCATATGTTATACATGATCATACATGAATTTCATAGGGTCACTGTATCCAATGTTCCTTTTTTTATATATAAGAACCTTATGATATTCCCACATTTCAAGTGAGGCCGTACACATACACTATATCAGGGGAAAAAATGACAATATCTCCTTGCCCCGTAGCACTGCAATTTCCTCATGATGCTTAATTCTAATAGCAATTGTCTTCCTGACGCTATTAGCGGTATTATGCATTTTTGAAAGGAAAATCTTTCTGATAGTTACAGATTCAACCGTTGGGGCGTTTGGCATCAGCTCATTCTTCGTCGTCTTGTTCTATACTAGGTTTGCAAATTGAATGAGTTCGTCTATTGCGGTGCCAGTACTCACAGGGGAGGAGCCGCCGCCCGACGACCCGAGTGTCTGCCTGGCCTCGCCGACAAGCAGCTCCGTTGAGCCCCATTAATGCATAGTTACATCTAGGTCTTTGATTACTTGATGCTTTGCCCGGTCTTTTGCACTTTGGCTAGCTTTGCCTGGGCTCCCACGCTCGGCTGGCTCTGTCACTGAGTACTTATAACCATCGTACCCTCATGACAATTGTACCAATGGGAAATGAGGATGATCATACGTTGGACCAACCTAACATGCCCTATTTGTATCTAGGGGGGTGTATTAGCCTATTAGGTGAAAAATACAAATTTGGTGCAAAATCCTTTTTCGAACTATTTTAGTGAGTGTATGTCTTTTTTTGTATCTCATAAATATAATCGAATTGGATCTTGAAATTTTGTAGAGATTGACATAGAACACACTCTGCCCTACATCTAGTAATTTTTTTTGGGGGATTTTGAGAAACTTATAAGTTCCATTTTCACCGTATTCACATGTTCATTGGATATTTCATATCGCATTACCGTTAGCCACAAAATGTAGAGGGTGTAAGGTCGAGGAGGCCAACTAGAGAGCGTGGGTGAATAGGTGTTTTTACAATTTCTTTGACTAAAATTGAGTTTTAGATGCGGAAGCGTAAATCAAATCAATTTTGCTTAACTAAAGCCTAAATCATCTAGTTTCACTAAGTGTACCAAGAAGCTATAGCTAGATCAAGGTTTGCACTCCTAGGGTGACAAGCAATCAACTTAATTCTAGAAACGTAAATTGCAAGAATGTAAATGAGCACAAGAGAGCAAACAACAATTGACGCACAATGTTTTACCATAGTGTTTATCTACGTTGAGGTAAGCCCAACGAATTGTATCGGTTCTACGAATTAAGCCAAACACCCCAAATCCCCTAATTGTAGCTATTTCCCCCTTCAGGTAGGTAAGCTCTAATCTTCACAACACATCAGATCTTCTCACAAGCATTTAAAAAGATTACTGAACCACGACGCATCCACACCATTTAGAAGTCTGCAACCTCTAAGAGTAATAAACCAAGCCTTTGCTTAATTCTCACTAAATGCACATGCACAAGTGGATACTCAATCCATATCTAAAAACAACACATGCAACTAGAGACTTTTTTCCTCAATCACAAAATGCAATACATGCATAATTAAGTAGAGAAACTTACACTAACTCAAGAGAATGAAATGGGATGTATCAATCTTGCTCCCAACTAGCCATGGGAGGTATTTATAGCACGCGCGCGCGCGCACACACACACAAAACTAACTGTTGGGTCAAGATTCCAACAAAAACAGGCTAGACCAGTCTGACCGCCAATACATGGCCGGTCAGATCGATCCCTACTACAACTGCAAGAAAACTAGCCCTTACAAACTAGGCTAATCAGACTGCCCATATAGGGTATGGTCAAACCGCTCAAACACCTCAGGTTAGACCTCTCAGCTAAAACCTTAGAGATGCACCAAAAACACGCTCTTTGGAAAAAAAGGTGCAGGCTACACAGCCCAGTCGGGTGTGCAGCTCGGGGATGTTGGTGCTGCTTTGGGATATTTGGAGGAGTTGCAGATGGTGAACCCTTTGGTGTATTATGCAGTAGGAATGGGGCCTGATGGGAAATCAGCTGCGAAGTTCTTCTAGGCTGATGCAAAGTCAATGATTGACTTCAGGAGCTTTGGCTGATGCAAAGTCAATGATTGACTTTAGGAACAAATATGGGTTGAATGTGTATGGGTGACCATTTGCATTGTTTGTTGGCGTGGACAACCACAAGCAGTTGCTTGTGTTTGGTGTAATGTTGCTCTATGATGAGAGTGTTCAATCGTTGAAATGGGTATTTGAGGCATTTGCTGATGCCATGCGTGCTAGGCAGCCAAAGACTATATTGTTTGATGAGCATCCTGAGTGTGTCATTACCGCAGCAGAGGTGTGGCCTAGAACCAACCATTGCACAAGTGTGTGGCATATCTACCATAATTCAAAGAGGTACTTGAAGCAGGTGTTTGAAAGCTCAAAGAGTTTTGGCAATGCTTTGAGTCATTGTGTCTTTGACTGTGAGGATGAGATGGAGTTCTTGTCAGTATGGGAAAAGCTCATTGAGAAACATGACATCGGTGAGAGTGAGTGGCTCAGCACGCTTTTCTTGAATAAATAAAATGGGATTTGCCTTATGCCGAGTAGTCATAGTCGGAGGCTGAGTAGTCGTAATCAAAGACCGAGTGCTTGGAGTAGTCGCCGTAGTCAAGTAGTCAGAGAGGCCAAGCAGTAAAGTAGCCAAGCAATCGAAGTTGAGTTGCCGAGTAGTTGGAGTAGTTGGGTAATCGAGGGAGTCAAGTAATCGCTAGATCTAGTGAGTAGTTGACAGATCTGGCGATAGGAAATGGTGATAGCAGTAGATCTGGCGAGGAGTGACTCGAAGGAGGTCAGATCCATCTAGATAAGAGCCAGAAGGGCCGAGTGCGCATGGTAGCCAAGGGAGCAGCATGCCTCAAGGATGAAGGGAGAAGGAAGCAAGCACTGACACTGAGAAGGGAGAGCAAAGGAGGAAGAGAGCAACAACCGAAGGCCAAGGCATCGACCGAAAGGAGGAGGAGCATTTTCATCGCCCGAGAGGAACCGACATTAAAGGTAAGGAGTAGAGGAGTGCAAAGTGTCGACTGAAGGGGAAGAGGAGGAGGAGCGTTTTGTCGGCCATTTGGCTGTGGGCTGAGCGTCAGCTGTGGGCCAAGGGTAGATCTAGGCTAAAAGGCCTAAGCCTTTGAGATTGCAAAACCCCAAACAGAACAAGAGACAGACGCATGTACCTGGTTGAACCATAGGTCATGGAGGATGTCAGAGCCGCACTTGTGGAGGATGACGAGCGGTGGCACTCGGCCGCCACAAACCCCCGCCGCTATAGCCAGAGGAGGTGGGAGGTGAGGCATCGACAGAGATTCTGTGAGATGGACACCGCGTTCGCCATCCCTGCGCCGGCTGGTTCTGGTGGAGGCTGATTCCTATCTCTAAATTAAATTTGTGTGATGTGTTGGAATTATTTCTTCGTTTCTCATGGGGCAATGTAGGTATCTGCCAATCACAGCTGCCCAATTGGCCGACCACCCCGTCGTTGACCTGCCTGCGCCCACACAGACACCTCTACTGGTGCGGCTAACTGGACTTGCGTTCAAATGCCTACCGAGGGGTGTTTGTGGGCATGTTATTTTTGTTTTTTCCAATGGCTTTTGATTTTTTTCTAATAATTATTGTTATTTATTAGACTAATAAGTCATAATCAAAAGTCATAAATCGCAGCCTAAAAAATAGGCCCCGTATTTATTGCAACTGATGGCTTTTGGCTGAAAATAAATAGTAGTAATTGCAAGAAGTGACTTTTAAGAATAAGAGCGTGGGTGGTGGGAGAAGTGACAGAGAGATGAGTATGTCAGACGGGGGCAAGAGGAGTGAAGTGCATGATACGCTTGTAACTCCTACCTTATCTCTGGAGCGAGAGAAATGAAGAAGGCGCTTTAAGATGTTGGGTATTTATGAACACCCATGAAGAATGCGCATGAGCATATCCAAGTGCTTGTGTTACCTAGGATTATTTAGTATTTACTCAAAATTCAAATTCTGAATTTAAATTTTGGTTTCACATACCGCATCCGTATCCGTAACGTTCTTTAGAGTGTATGCTAAATTGAAAAACACGACAATACAAAACAATTTACGTGGAAACAATAGCGTTAGCATTAAGTAGCAACTAGGATATGTTTATATAGGGTAATATCATTGTGAGGCAGCATGAGCTCTATAGGGAACAACAAAAAGAAATGAGAGTGATTTGACACAATAGGTTAATATGTGGCAAAGTTAATATCTTCCTTCCTTATGTCTAATTTTTCATCTGTCGGATGTCTCCTACGCAATGTTGGGTTAAGGTGTGCTACATGCTTAGGTAGTGAGTTTTTTAATTACTTAGTTAATAACTTGGACGAGGAATAATGGAATGACTCCCACACTTTGCCTCTATTGCTAATATATTTATCTTTGCTAAATCCTGGTTTAACATACACTTTCGTAAAGTCCTAAATACATATTCAACTTCGGTTAGGGACTTAGGAATGATTAAATATAGCGTGACTAAATTTACAAACACATATGATCTTAATTTTACACACGAATTATGTTCTTTATTACTGGAAGATAACTTGTATGGTCATATGTTTTTATGTTCACTACAATTTGAGGCTTCATTTGTACCAGCTTGTAAACAACATGATAAGAAAGCTTAAGATCGTTTAGTTAAGCTGCCATGTTCGGCAAGGAGAACCCAACCATGAAATGGTTAGACAATGCTAGGAGTGCATGTGATCCATAACTTGATGAGGAGAAAGACTGAAACGAAACCAATTTTTGCAAAATCAAAAATTCGAATTGAATTTCCGTTTTGGATTTGGTTTCTTGCTTCCTAGCCCTAATCTACACGAATCTCAGCATAAATCAACCTTTGATCCTTGCCATTGTTGCCTTGAACGGAGGAGATCACGCAGTTACTATGCTCTATCTGAAAATCCACCGCCGCCCAAAATATCGCCACCGCCAGCTCCTGTTTCTTCACTGCCAAGCCATCCCGAGCTATCCCGCGAATTCGAGTCCCTGCCAGCCCACCTCGCCTGTCAGCGCGCGGTGCCACCTCGCCTGCCCCGCCCTGGCGTGCCCTGACACAGCCGACAAGCGTGGCAACACCGCCAACCGCCCACGCACCCCCGGTTCCGCCCTTTCGCGCGCCTTCCCTTCACGGTCGACAGCCGCCCCCTCTGCCACCTTTGATCGCCGCTCTGCACCACCCAAGCTAGCTGTGTCCACCCGAAAAACCTCGAGCTATCCCAGCTTTTCCCGAAACCACCACCGCTGCCGTGGATTTCTCCCTCTCCGGTGCCAACCGCCTTCCTCTCCTATTTAAGCCACATTAGCTCCTTCATTGGATCCCATGGGTCTCCCCGAAGCCCACCAAGCACCCCAAGCTTCCCTCCTCCCCCATATTGCCGGTAATTGCCAAATCCCCAATGTTGAGCCCTAACCCAATTTCCCTTCTCCGGCCAACCAAATTTCAATTAAACCTGTTTATAGCTCCTCTAGCACCCCAGGACCCCACCCCAATCGCCACCTTAGCTCCCCGGCGCCATGAACCTCTCCACCGCCGAAGCCCCTCTCCGTGGCCGGCCTTACACGGTCTTTCCCGGCTTAAACCAACACCTCCACGACCTTGCCCAAGCCCCGTAGATGCTCCAAGGCCAACCCAAGTGTCCAAAGAAGCCTCCTTTTCCTCGCAAGGCTCAAATCGGTCGTGGAAGAAAATGGCTCGCCGCCGGTGATCGCTGGACTTTCCGTCCCGGTCGACCCCAAAAATGGGACCCCGTGACCTCCCCGAACCCGTCCATACCTCCAAAAGCCGCCGCAAGCCACCCTAGCCCCGTCGCAAGCCGCCGCCTTTCTCCCCTGTTCCCTGCGCGCGCTTAGACCGAGTGAGGAAGAAGAACAGTGCCTGTCCGACCGCACCCCCTCCGATTCGGTTGAACCGAATCCATTCGGTCGAGTCCGTTGCGTCCGACCGAACCGGGCCGATGCGGTCGCGCCGAGTCGTCTAGCCAAGTCCGGTTCGAGCCCAAGGAATAGTAACCGACCGAGCCAATGAACAGTACTTGACCCGAACCCAAAAATGCAAGTTTATACTCCCTAGATCTGTTTCGAGCCCGCCAGCCCAAATCTCAAGCCCATTTCCACATATAACCCTCCTATAAGTCCAAAAGCCCAATTTAATGGAGTTTTTCAGATTTTCTTTATTCTTTATTTTCTTTATTCCTAGCTCGATCCTTCGAGCATGGAATTAATTTCTTTTATTTTGTTGGTTTTGCGATAGCTTCCGAAGTCGAGGTTTCGCAGGAGCAGGAGGGAGAAGCTCAAGCCCAGGCCCAGACTGCCGAAGAATACGAATTAATCGAAATCGTAAACCCGCAAGGCAAGTCACACATATTTTTGAACATGTTGATCCTACATTCCCTAAGTTATTTATTTACTTGTATTTTCATTATGCTATTAGTGCACTGTTATTTTATATACAATAAATGCTTAGAATGACATGATACTAGTTATGTCCTACCACCTGAAAAAACCCAGTCTAATTTGATGGGCATATTCACCTTGACAAAACATAGTAGTATTAAATACAATAAGATGTAATCATAGTAGTTTAGAGAATCAACAACATCTACTGTTAGTAAAAGATTTGGTATTTATTTGGGAAGTGGTTCTAGGGTAAGCGATGATCGCTGGATCCTATGACCTTAACCTAGGGTGAAGGCAAAAGCTACAAATCAATGGGAGTGTTGTGGCACTAGGCAGATTTGTAGAAGGGAATTTACCACCGGTGAAAATACAAGGACTAGACCCTTATGCTGAGTAAAGAACATAGTGATCGCCCAACCACAAGCGTTGATACGTCAAATCTGGTCTAGTAACTGCTCAAATTCGATTGAACCTCTACATACGCAAGGCGAAGGCAAAGTGTGAGTCCATACGGAAGGGAATTGAGAAGGGCCGTATGGAAGTTGGCGCCATTGTTGTTTTTATTATTGATGTGATTATCATATGTCCACACAATAGTAGGCTGAGATGAGTCAGAGGTTGTGGTCTGGGCTTGTCGAGGAAACCTACTAGGTAGAGGCTATATAAAGAATTGAGCAGTGAACAATTTTGTTTCCTTTACTCTTTAGCGGGAGTTAAGGAATCTTGTGGGTAAAGCACGGCATCTTTGCAAAGTCATGACTAATTGTATTCGAATACGCCGTGCTTCCGGTAAATGAAGCTATGTTTAATGGGTGAATCCAACAATAAAGCATAAGTAGAATTGGAAAGGATTTGGTAATGTTGATAGTCTGGTAATTGAATCTTGAAAACCCCCTAAAGTTTATAGAAAGTTATGATTTTTTTATGTTTGAAACATGTTTATAACTAAAGTTGCATCCACCTGAAATAAATAAATTTTCCCCATCACTTGATGTACCCTGCATGTAGTTAATAGTAATTTTCGTGTGACTTGTTGAGTACGGTAGTTGTACTCATACTTGCTAAAAACATTAACAGAAATAGCCAGCAATGAGGAGGTAGATGAAGACGAAGAAGTGGAGTTCTACGATATCGATGATACGAGGAATTAGGGTTATCCTCCGCTCAAACGTGCCTGTGGCGTTCTTTTGTTTGTAAGGTATCTAAGGGCCGCTTGCCCTACTGTAAAACTTGGCTTCTATGCCTTTATATTGTAATAAAGCTGGCTTTTGTCTTAAGCATGTGTTGGCAATGGTATACACTCGATTGATGTAACTCACAGCTGAACAGTCCTAGGCAGTTGCGAGAGTTTCATAATACTCCCAGAAATGGGGGTGTTACAAAGACCATATGCCTTCAAATATCGTTATGGACTCCATCCCAAATAAAACCAATTGATGTTATAGAAAATGAACCACTGTTGACAAGAGCAACGAAGTGGACATACGATATAGAAGAGGCATACACCATTGCCAAATATTTCAAGTTAGAGTAGTGCTTCTATACTTTTCACTCCAATAAGAATGTCGCTAATCTCAAAATATATGAATGGATAAGTAATCACTATCTATTATTCAGTTTTATTTTAAAAGTTATGAAATTACTTTGAGCAAAGCATGAAAGCACATCCCTTCAAGTTATTACGGAATATACAAAATGAAAAGGAAGGAACATTGAAAAGTTAATCAAAAATTGGTATGCAACGATGATAAGATTGTCTCTCCATTTGATGATGTGGAATATGATGGAACTAGATAGAGTAGGTTTCACCTAGTACTAATGACAACAAGATCCGTCACAAGCTTCTAGAGGAGAGATGATTGCTCTAAAAATAAACAATGTCATGTAAATGTGCCGTATTTATTCGTATGTGAAAAACTTTGTACGCGCAATGCGAGATGCCCATCACAGCACAGGCCCAACAACCCAAGAAGAGATGACTAAATAGGCGGGCATGACTCACGACGGACGTATCTGGGCACGGCCCATTTAGATATAAGCCTATTTGATCCATTGCTTAAATAGATTGTACCGTAGTGGTCCATAAGCTGAGGCACTAACTTAATCATAATCGGTAAGTCCAACATGATTAGCCTATCGGACCGATCCAGACACGATTTGCCTATTTAGCATAAATTTAAAAAAACATAAAAAATTCTAATAGATACAATTTTTAAAATACAAAAAATTATTTATACTTATAAGCTTAGCTATATAAAATTAAAATAAATAAAATCAAATAAAATATTAAAAAAATGAATGGCCGTAACAGGCCAAGCTAGATCATGCCTAGGTTAGGCCTAGCCTATCCCGACATGCTTGGTCGGGGTGGCAGTCCAAGTACGGTCCGATGTATCGTGGTGGGCCGGCCTGACATAATTCGGTGGTGGCCTATACTGTGCTTGGGCTGAATAACAATAGCGTGTTTTAGCATCGACTCAATAGGCACAGTCTACTTGGCTATCTCTAAACCCAAGGAAAGTTTGTTCGGTACATGGGTCCATATGCAGAGGGCAGTAACGTCACTCTCAAATAGAAAGACAGCGCCTCCCTGCGTCTCCATGATTAGGCTTGACTAGAAGACAATTTCTTACAATGGCGTAGTAAGGGTTGTTTGGTTTGTTCCCGATAGTTGCCATTGAATGACCGAATTCGGTAGGTATTTGATTTATTATCAAATTTTTAACAAGATTCCTTTCTGCTTTGGTTCTCTAGTTTGTGTGCTTGCCAATCTTTGGCCAAAATACTGGCAGTCAATTTGGCGATCAAATTTTGGAAACGTTTGATGGAACAAATTTGTCATCCGATCAAACAGCCCCTAGCTACCACTGTCATAGTATGAACAACAGGCTGAGCGATATTCCGAAATGTATCGTCATCCTTCAGGCACTGTCTAATATGAATGCCTGGATTTTTAAAGCGGTCTTTATATTTCTCTCGTTCTGGAGATAAAGATAGGATCACAGGTACATCACGCACCTCACTTCTCTCACTCTCATCTACACACATATCTCTACCTCACTTTTTCTACCAATCATGTATTTCTTCCAAAAATCACTTCTTTTAGAAGCTACTTGTTTATTTTTAACAAAAAACCATTAGTCACCACAGCTAAAAACTATCGGCTATGGCCAATTTGAAAAAGGCTCTTGCATACAAGGATGACTAGTAGCTCAAGTCATAGAATTTTTGGCACTTTTGACATGTTTTCAATTCGTATTTACAAAAATAGCTGTATACGCACGGAATTGGCAGAAATGACACTTTTGCGGCCTAGTCACCGGGCGGCAGGTCCGTGTAGCTGATACTTGTCCATTAAAGCCCGGCCACCGGGCGGCTTCCCGCCTGCTGCCCCACCACCGGAGCTGGCTTAATCACTTGACGAGTTAGGATTTTCATTTACTATTTGTTTGAATTTTTAAATATAGCAAATGAGCTCCAAAAATTTCAAAATTTTATGTTCAGCTTCCCGACACAACGTACTTCATTGTGTAATTTTTAAAAATTTTATCTGCTATGAATGTTGCTCAAAATTCATATGATTATGATATTTTTAGGATTTATTACATATAGCAAACGAGCTCTAAAAATTATGAAATTTTATGTGTAGTCTTTCGACATAGTTGACTTAGTTGTTGAATTTTTCGAGAATTTTATGTGCTATAAATTTTTCATGTTATTTCATGTTAATTTAATCATAATGAGCGGTATGCATGCTCATTTAATTATCGATTGAAAACGCCTGTATGCATGCTTGGAGTTGGTTTGTAAATTATAAATCGAGGTAATGGTTGAATTTAGTTCGAACTTAATTTATGGATTTGAAACCTTAGGATTTGGTGGTAAGATGGTAATAAAGGACTTCCTTTTGAAGAATTAAATGTGAAAAGACTACGAAATTTGATGTTGCGAATTAAAATAGACTTTATAATAAAGGTGAAAATATCATGGCATATATGATTTGGTTATGTCCATAAGATACAACATCATGCACAATGGAAAAAACCAAAGTACTCCTATGATACACATGCAGCTTTTTAGAATGGAAATAAATTCGACCTACGAGGGACTAGTACATTGTGTCGAGGTGGTTGCACATAAAATTTCGAATTTTTAGAGCTCATTTGCTATATTTAAAAATTTGAACAAGTGGTAAAAAAATCCTAACTCAACATGTTATTAAGTTTGTTAATTTGCTGTCCGGTGGTGGGGCGGCAGACGGACGGCCGTCCGGTGGCCGGGCTCCAATGGATTGGTGTCGGCTGCACGGACCTACTGCTTGGTGATCGAGTGATAGAAGTATCATTTCTACTAATTTTATTATATATATATAGCTATTTTAATAAACACGGATTGGAAACATGCTAAAATACCAAAAATTCCAAGTCTTACACATATATTTGTAGTGCACGTATACTTTCCACGCTGGCGGCGAATAATAACCATAACATTTCCGGGGGGGTTCCGCGCCGCTCGCGCGGTCCACGTCGCCCCTGCCCGCGCGGCCGGCCGGCGCGTGGCGGGGGAATTTCGGTACGGCCGGCCGAGGCACTTTCCTCATATTTTTTGAAAATTATGTAAAGGTCCTTTTTCCTCGCGAAAAGGTCCCTGGCAGTTTTTTTTCACCGAAATTTTTGCAGGATAGCGCCCCGCGGTTTTCTAAATTACGTACGGGTCCTCGTTTATTACGTACAGGCCCTCGGTTTTTTACGAAAAAGACCTTTGACTTTCTCATTTATTACGTACATGCCCTTGATTTTTTGCGAAAAAAACCTTTCACTTTTTCGAAAATACACATGTGCCCTCGATTTTTTTTAAATTTTTTTTCAAACTCCTCACGAATTATCGTCTTTTTTACTTCAGTACACATGGTGACTGGTGCGGCGTGCCTATGAGGCTAGTTGAACTAACAATATTTCGGTTTGCCGAATTTGCCGGTACAGCTAATAAACGGTAGGCACCAGTCTCCGAGGCAACGCCAGGCGCGCAACGGGGATCGCTCGCCATCACTCGCGGGAGGGGAAGGAAGCAAGGGGCAGGCCGAGAGGTTCGCGCAGACCCCCACCGACCCATACCGCGCTAGCGTCCCGCGAGATCTCCCTCCCCCCTCTTGACCCGCCCGCCCGCCGGATCCGACCCGATCTGCTCCCGCCGCCGCCGCACGCCGGAGAAGGGAGGAGGAGAGGAGATGGCCCCCGTGTCGGCGCTGGCCAAGTACAAGCTGGTGTTCCTGGGTGACCAGTCCGTCGGCAAGACCAGCATCATCACCCGCTTCATGTACGACAAGTTCGACAACACCTACCAGGTGCGCCCTCCTCGATCTCTTCGCCTTCCACAATCCCGCGCCTGCCGCTTGTTTGACCTTGCCGATTGCTCGTCTTGACCCGGGGCTGGGCCTGGATCCGGCGCGAGCCGGCGGGCCTTTGGCTCGATCTGGTTCATTGGACGGGTGATTGGATCTGTCGATCAGGCGCGCGGCGTGCGGTCTAGACGTTCTTGGCCGGGGCAATTTCGATGGTATTTATTTTTGTCTGTGATGTATTTCACTAAACGGTGGAATTCTCATGATCTAATTGAGGAAGATGAGTTGGCATGTTGCGGGCTAGGTGTGTAATCACCAAGATGTTATCTGGTTTATTTTGATATTTAAGGCCTGAGAACTTGCGCTCCGGTGGGTGGTATCATTCGATCTTAGGCGTTGTTCGGTGAGAGATATGCCTGCGATGCTTGAGTCTTATCTGAGTGCATTGGCACAATGATTGGGATTGTAATGTCCTGCGTCAGAATTCCAGCGGTGGAAGGTATGGAACGAAAACTAAGAGCTATGTACATCCCTAGCTGCCAAGGCAACGCCAGAAGTGAGAATCTAGTTAGCATTGGTGCTAAGGGTTGTAGGTGAGAGAATCTAGTTAGCATCGGTGTTAAGGGTTGTAGGTATAGTTGCTAAGCCTAGAATTCATGCAATCAAAGCTAAGCTTGGGTGCTGGTGCTAACGCATTTGCTACTCACACATAAAAATAAATTATAAAATATTTTGTAGCACTTAGCAGGGGTTACCGCAAGAATAGCTAACAGTGTTAGTTTGGACAGAGTGGTGGAATATCCACCTTAGCATCTCGTACTTCAGATGCTAAGGGATGTACATGATAACCCTTAGTTTACGATTCCTACCTTTCAATGTCTAGAAATCTGACGTGGGACATTCCTGGGTCCCAATTTGATATGGGACGTTTGGCATTTCCGGGGCTTGGCACCTTGCGCTAAGCACGAGCGTAGCACTAGCCCTGTTTTCACTGAATTGTTATGACTTAAAAGACCTTCATGGCAGTGTAGAATAGATGCCACGATCTGGGTCTGAACTATCGTTGAACTTCTTCATATGTACATCTCCAATAGACATGTTCCTGATGAATGATGACGATTGTTATGCTGTGCTGTATGGTTGTGGAAGTGATGATGATGATGGTGTTCTGATGCCTTTTATTTTTACCACACTTTGTGGAAGTAAAAAAAATAAAATAAAATGTTGGTTTTATAATAATCTTGCTCAGTTAATTGTCTGCTTACATTTTGTTCTTTTGCAAAAAGGCTACAATTGGTATTGACTTTCTGTCGAAGACAATGTACCTTGAAGATAGAACTGTGAGACTCCAACTCTGGTATGGTGACATCTCTTAACATACCGACAAGATGGTCTGTCTGTTGGAGTACTGTTGAGTGCTTACCTTTATCATATGTATTTTCGTTCTTTACTTTTCAGGGATACAGCTGGTCAGGAAAGATTCAGGAGCTTAATTCCAAGCTACATCAGAGATTCTTCTGTTGCTGTGATTGTATTTGATGTTGCAAGTACTCTCTCTCCCCCCATTTCTTTCATCAGCTGTTTCTAAACCCACAAACGTGCAGCACTGGAAGAATTTCTTTAGCGAACTTTGATGTCAGATGTGCAAAAACAGCAATTTTGACTAGCAGCTTCTTTCTTAGTTAATTTCAGATTAAATATGATCATTCCCATCTTTCCTTGTCCCTTATTTTTTCGTTCATGCTGTAGGCAGGCAGTCTTTCTTAAACACTTCAAAGTGGATAGAGGAAGTCCGCGCTGAGAGGGGCAGTGATGTTATCATTGTGCTTGTTGGGAACAAAACTGACCTTGTTGACAAGAGGTGAGTGTGGTTCACATTGTTATTTGTTTCCCTTTAGCTTTTATTGGTTCTATCTGTTGGATGCTAATGATTGCACATTTCCCTTGGTTCTATGTGATGTTAGCTGTAGTTTTTCAGACGTCTTTTGTGTTGTTAGCCCTATGTGTATGGTGTACCAAAATTTGCAGTTTGATTGTCTTATATAGGACAGAACCAGATGATGTCTTATGACATAGTGAGACACATTTATTTGCACCATCATTGAACACTCGAGTAATTGAACACAAAAATCATGTCAAGCAATATAAACTACTGTTATTTGGTTTGTTATACTTTGGAAGTTTTAGTTGGATGTCATGCCACCACAAAGTTTGTGATCGGAAAAATGCCACACACTATGAGTATGACAAGTGGGACCTAGGTCCACATGTCAGTTTTTTTAAGAGAGCTGCTTTTTTTTTTTGTTGCATTTTGGTGTGTGAATTTTTGGAATGAGCTGCACATTTTCAGAACCTCAAATTTGATGACTACAGTTTATGTGCTCAGTCTCCTTTTGCATGATAGGTTAAATTGGCCATTGAGATATTTGAATCTTGTGTCATTAATAAAAAAATTTGCATTGTCATATTTATGGTCAGATACTTGTAACATGAACTAAAGTATTGACATATTGATATTTTGATGCCTTTGAGTTTGAGCCTTTTCTTGAGTCATTTGAGTGTGGTTATTTCCTGTTAGCTACATTAGCTAAACTACCAATGATCTTCTTCCTCCTTAAGAACCTAATGTAATATGTAGAATTTTTTTGTTCGCATATCTTAGCTAAAGTTCTGTTGATTCTCATGCAACAGGCAAGTCTCCGTAGAGGAAGGGGAAGCCAAGGCAAAAGATCTCGGTGTGATGTTTATTGAAACCAGTGCTAAAGCTGGTTTTAACATTAAGGTATGCTTCATAAATAGATATTTCTTTTGTATTTCATTTAGTACAAGTTGGATTCATGTTGGATAAGAATAAGATGCTTATAGAGTAGGCTAGTTTTTCTGAAAGTTCAAAGCAGTGTGCTTTTCTTTTAGAAAGGGTGAAATATGGCTTGTGTAATGAATGGGTCATATATCATTCTTTTTTTCTGGCAAGTTGATTAACCTACTTGATTGTTTTCTATTAACCACCACAAAATTGTGTTCACTGACCAGGCACTGTTCCGTAAGATTGCGGCTGCACTCCCTGGAATGGAGACCCTTTCATCAGCAAAGCAGGAAGACATGGTTGACGTGAACTTGAAGTCCAGCAACGCGAATTCATCCCAGTCGCAGGCGCAGTCTGGTGGATGCAGTTGTTAGCTTCAGTCCCTAAAACTCGCTGCTCTTGATGTCAAGACCCCATGCTATCAGACAGCATCCTGAATGCTTCTCTCAGGAGGGTTGATTGTCTCGAACCAGTGAATCCATCCGAGTCTTGATTCAACGAACGAACCATTTGCATTGGAAAGACAACTTTTTTATGAGTTTAGTATCTTGTCAGTGGCCTAAGCTAGCAACAGTGTATAGTTGGGTTGGCACTGTGAACTCCTATCGCTTGAGCTGAGTATTAGAGTTAGCGATCAGTTTATGTTCAACCTATATTTTCATCTCCCGTCTTGTTTCAGTTAGCCCGAGTCATGTTTTCTATGGTGTACTGAACATATATTGGAATTTTTGTAAGCTATAATAAGGACTACATGGCAATAGCCATATGTTATCGCAGATATTTCAGCATTGGAATGTTTGGTTTTCCAAAATGGTTGGACAGTGGAATTCCAGATAGCCATGTGTTCTATGTGCGATCATAGCAAATCTACGAGGATGTATTCCCTTATTTCTACACTTAGGCCTGAGGAATGCAAGAATTTTGTAACAATTCTTCACTACGGAATGCGCATAAAATTCTTGCACTCAAATATTCCAGTGGTGCGGCTGAAAAAACAACCAACCAAAACTGGAAATCTGTCCCAGTTTTTTTCCTCACCATAGCTCGCTGTATACTGTCCGTGCTTGGTCTGGTCTACAGTCTACACTGGCTTTGCAGCGGTAAGCCTCGTTTGGAACACATAAGTTTCAAAGAAATTTTTGCAGGAATTCCACGTGAAATAGTTTGATTTCTATAGGAATTATGATTTTTTTGCCGTATTTTGAACAGGCCTAAAGGTGCGAATTTAAACTGGAAATCAGGTATTGCGAATTCGATTGGATCAGGTATATATATTTGCACTTTTCACCCCGAATAGCAGCATCTTTCACAATTTAAATGCACACAAAACATTAAAAAAGATGCACAGGTAAATATTGTTTAGTTTTTTCCATTCGGAATATTGTACTATTCACGTCTGAATTCGATAATGCAATCAATTTATGTTTAACTTGATTCATTTGTTACAAAGATTCGTCGTGTTGCACGCAAGATGATAAGTCTAACATTGTCTCGCAGCTCACAAAATTACGTGGATGCCCAAATACAACCGAGTGGAATGGAAACTTTATTTGAACATGTGTTCAATCTCTATTTGGATTCGTGATTGAATCCAACAGGGGAGGACTAGCCCGGATGTACAATAGAAATGTTCTCATCGTACACTCTTCTCTGGTGGTGCAACAATTAAAAAAACATAGCAATATTTAGTATTGACAAGTGTTAACATTTTGAAATAATACTGACAACATTGTTAATAAATTTAAAATATTAATCTCTCAATAATTTCAAAAGATTAAGAGTTGTATTAGAGATGAAATTCAACATAAGCCTCGTATTTACATGATGATTAGCAAAACAAAAAAAAAAAAACGGACTAATTTTAGAAGATGGTAGCGTAACAAATCAACAATCCTAATGTAGCAAAAAATTCTAAACAAATATTTCAATCTAGTTCGGAAATCCCAAAATAACAAATGAACACAACAAAATGATGCAACAAACGGACAACTCCACTGTAAGAAAATAGATATTCTTGTGTAACAAATCAATAGAGCTACTATAACAATAACCTAGAATCATTCACCTCTACACCTTCTCTCCTCCCCTTTAATAACCAACAACATCCCTAATTAGTCCAAGTCATTAAGCCTAATGAGAAACCCGTTAACTCTACTAACACAGGTTTTACATTGCAATTGACTAGGTCAATGACTTATCTTAGAAGAGTAAGTACTAGACTAGGAGCCATCTACAATTGCCTTGCAAATCCCAGTCCAAATTTAACTCATATTTGTGTGGGATCTATCTTAGTAAAGCAAGTCCTAAATTAGGAGCCATCTACAACTACTTCCTGAGTTTCAACTAATTTGAATTAATTTTATTTAGTCAATTTGACTAAGCTCAAGCTATTGTTGACCATATCAAGTAGGGAGCTTAAGAAAAGGAAAAATTGCTCCCTTGCCCCAAAGTTTAATGGTGTTTGCTTATTTTCCCCATGATGTCTCACTGACATGCGGGTCCAAGACCCACATGTCAGTGAGACATCATGGGGCAAATGAGCAAACACCATTAAACTTTGGGGCACATGAGCAAATCCCCCTTAAGAAAATGGTCTTAGTTATACATGACTCCCCTGAGTTCATGCTAAATGCAATGGCAAGCAGTCTTATGAGAAAGAAATGCTGAGATGCAATTATAAGTACAATTAAGATCATCTAAAGTAATGAAAAGACAAGAGCTATTAAATGCCTTTACAATGGAACTAAAGAGCATGGATAATAGACACAGCTGTATATTATATTACAATGCAAGAATAGAAGGTAAATATGCAGTATATTACAAATGTATGCAAATGAAGCGAACTCCCATGGGATGAATCACCCTCAACTCTCCCCGCAAGAAGGCAAAATGGAGTTCAGTCTGAACAAAGTCCAGCACAGCATCCCCTTTCTCCATATGATCTCTAAGGAAGTAATACCTGATGTCTATGTAATTGATCCTAGAATGTTATACTGAGCTCTTAACTATATTAATGGTACTAGTGTTATCATAGAAGAGTTAAACACTATCTAAACAGGCCCGGCTCTGGGGGTAGGCCGGGGGGGGGGCACCGGCCTAGGGCCCTGGGCCAGGGAGGGCCCACCCCCCCGCGCGCAAGCCGCAACGGCCCAACGCCCCACGCCAGAAGGCAGAAAGCGCGACGCCTCGACTACTATCGGCCGAACGTGAACTCCGTCCGCGGCACGGCTTCGACGTGAATACGTGATCGACCGACGACCGCATCAAGGGCTCAAGGCGGCCGTCAATGTCGCGTGCGGGGGATGGGGGCAACGTCGTCTACTCGTCTCCTGCGCCGACATCGTGGGCTCGTGGCCGTCCGCCATGGCGCCATCGCAGCCCGATCACTCGCCGTTCTGCCGCCGAGGTGCCGACTCGCCGTCGTACGTCGTACCATGTACCGTCGACTCGCCGTTCTGCTCTGCTGCCTCGCGCCCGATCACTTGGCTGTCTCTCGATTCCATCTGCATCCGCCGCTGCGCTGCATCGCCGAGGTGAGGCAAGTAGGCAACAATTTACATCTAGTGATCTACTCATCTACTTCAAAAATTAGGTTAGGATTTTATGTTCTTGTTGTTTACTTTACTTTGTAAATTACAGGGTTTAGAATGTTGCCTATGTCATAAGAAATATTGAATAGCTTGGCTATGTGCTGCATTGAGAAAAATATCTTGAACGACATTGATCTCGATGTTATTATTAATGATTTTGCATCAAGAAGTGCTAGAAGAAGTTCCTTTTTATGAAAGACATTGGATATTTGTCGCTCCTATTTGAGGTAAATTAATTCTTACTAGTTACATTTGGTTTATAAACTAGTTAGTACCTAATTAGTTTATCATGTTAGAACTATTGATTTGTGTCACTTTAGACAATATAAAGTTTAAACTGCATATTTTATAAGTAGAAAAAAAATTTATAGTAAAGGGCCCATAGAGCCGAATTCGCCCTAGGGCCCTTGAAAACGTTGAGCCGGCCCTGTATCTAAATCTAACATAAAGTCCCTAAGAGTAGATGAAATCCAAAAAATCTAAGAGCAACTACTGATAGCAGCTACATACTCAGCCTCAGATATGGACTGTGTAACAGAATCTACTTCTTAGAAGACTAAGAGACAAGAGATGTGCCTAATAAATGACAGGTGCCTGAGATACTCTTTCTATCTATTCTATAACTCTTAAAATCTACATATGAGAAAGCACAAAGGGTGAGATAGGAAGAAGAAGAATACTAAAGCCCGTACTCAAGGGTGGACTGGAGGTACCTGAAGATATACTTCATCGCTTGGTGGTGAGATGCACAAGGGGAAGCCTGAAATCGAGTGCATAGACACACTGAGAAGTGTATGTCTGGCCTTGAAATTCGACTGGGATAACACTTGTCTGGCCTCCGTATGAGATGACTTGCTCTGTATGGGAGATTTGTTGGTAATGCTGGATTTATGTTCCTAGTGTTGTATGGCTGCATATCAGCTCGTAATCAAATATGTCTTTTACTTCAGATACTGTCTGATCCCAGGTAGTAAATATATTTGTCAGTGGGACTGTGGGAGTAGTATTAATTTACAGTCTTCCCAGGTAATTTGCTGAAGTGCAGCAAGTTGGTTCCAGGAACTATGTGAGCCTGGTGGCTGGTGCTACCGCAGACGCATAAACCTGGTCAAGGATATGGGTGTTTTATTAAGTTATGGTTGATGATTTTTGTTTATGTTGGTAGTTTTTGTCTGTGTTTTTTTTAACATAGTAGCGGATGGTAGAGATATCGATATAGATGACACACACGGTTTTAAATTTAAAAAGCCATTTAAAGAATCTATTTTAAAAAACCGTCATATTTCAAAGTTTAACTTTTTGAATTCTAGAAAAATTAAAAGCTAAAAAGAATAGGGTATATGAAGAAAATGAACAACACCGGAGCCAATATTTTTAGGAACAGCTGGCGCTGCTGCCTCCCGCCGTTGACATGACATTACAAGCCACTTGTGGCGCTCCTTCGGCTCCGATCGCCGTGCTCGCGCCGCCGTCGATGCCTCTTCTGATCTCACCGCCGGATTGGCCGGTCTCCGCTCCGCGAGATCTAGCATAAACTAGAGCCATCACATGCACAATCTTAATGCTTCCTATGATCCTATCCATGTACATCTGCCTGCCATGATCCATATACAGGTAACCAGTGCAGGTCAAACCAGAATCCTACGGTGCCACGCCATCCGTCCATAGCATTATCATCGTCTTTCATCAGGTGTCGTGATGATTCCTCCGTGCGTGCCATTATTTTTCTGTGTCCTGTTGCAATCTTGCAATCGCTTTGGCCTCACTCTTTCGCTTCGGAAAGCAGTAGGGTACATTTGTAGACATCGTTCACGGTGCAGTACTGCGGTGATGAGTTTGGTCTGTGTGTGTCTCCGTTCGTGACTGTGTGTGGGACAGATCCATTGGAAACTGAGGCGAAAAAAGTTCAGAGAATAAGATACTTGGTGTGGTGGAGGTGTATAGAATGATGCAAAGGTTTTTAAACTGCAGGTCTCACATGCTGCTCCTTGAGATGCCACACAAAAAAAAACACTGGTGCTTGTAACCAGCCTCTCTCTCTCTCTAGTTATTACCATGACCACATAACCACGTCTAGTTATCACCCCAATGTACACGGCTCCACACAGATTGTCTCCAAAGCATTTGCAAATGGTAGTATCAAGGCTCCTTTAACTGAAGAAACTTCTGAATTCGCCTCCGGTTACACGCCTTTAATTAAGCTTTTTACTGGCAACAAGTGACTGCCATGATGGCTTCTTACCGCTTGCTGGGCCCACTTTGAGCTGCGTGCAGCCGTTGACATGTGGTCCATGGCAAACATCAGGTAGGTCGGTCCAGAGAGATTAAAATGGGTGTTGCTCCCAGCCGGATGTTCGATTCGGGTGCTAGCATTGACACTTCAGTCAAAACACTTTATGGCATAGTTTACAACATTATCATATAAACATGTGCAATATTATCATACAACGTTTGCAACATTTTTGTAACAGAGATGTAACAACCGAAAAATTGTAACAAATCGAGAAGGTGCTGCAACAAATCATGCAACATTACAGAAAAGGGGCTGCAACAAAATCGAAAAATATAGGGCGACGAGAAGCTAAGTTTGGAGGAGGAGACGGGCGATCCCGATGCCTATTCTCTTGGTGAGCCTGGTCATGGGCCAGACCAAACCTCACCGTGTCCAATTCATCAGGTCATCCATCTTGGAGACCATGAACTCCGCCGCCTTTGACATCGGCATCGGCGCCCCATCGTACAGCGTGGGTGTGGTCGGGCCAGCCACGGTGGCAACAAAGGAGTAGGTGCGCGGGGCAAAGAGAAGCACGAGCCACGCTGCGCGGGGGAGGAGCACCATGGTTCAGTCGAGGCAGGGGTAGGAGACAGTGGAGTGGCTATGGACTATGGTGAGCACCTTGCGTTGGGATGGCTGGACAACCTCTCCGAGGACGTGAAATCGCTTTATTGTCTGTGCGCTGAAGAAACTCGTTCAGGTTTGGGCGACGAGGATGAAGGTCATCACAAGTTATTTGGATGCACGTGGTTTAGGTATGCACCATCTGACGGGAAAAAAAAAGTCTGGACCGGATGCATGGACTGTAGCAATTTCCGATTAAAATAGATGGTGGAGGAAGCCTCCTGCCAGGAAGAGTGAAGAGAGGTCAAACAAACGGTTCAGGGCCCAAGAATGCAATAATAATAGAGAAACATATGAGTTGGAATGGTATGCCCAGTTGAGATTTTGGAGATAGAGAGAGGCAAAAGAAAAAAAGAAACATATTTGTTATTTCTAAGTCGTTTGAAATTTTCTCAAAGTCATTTCTTGTGACCATTGAATTTGTATAGAGCCTGATGTACCATATGATTGGATGTTGATCTAATGGATAAAGATATAACACAATTTCAATCACCTTACGTATAGACAACCAAAAAACGAAGCCTCCTACCATGTTTGATTTTTCAATAGGAACCTCAATTGAGTTTCGGGAGTTCATTCGTTTGCTCTAAAACAACAGGATTAAACTCCTAGAAAATTTCTTTTAAAATCCTTCGTGTCAAACTCCCCGTGTCAGTTAAATTCGACAACTCTCGATGGCTTATATATATGGAAGTGTCTATACAACATTCGACTATTTTTTAGGACAAAAACAGTCAGATTTTGCGCCGTTAGATGGAGATCTAACGCCCTAGATCATTTTTTTGGAGGGGGCTTGTATGAGTGGACATCTAACGTCCCAGATCAATCTGACTGTTTTTGTCTTCAAAAATAGTCAAATGTTGTATAGACATTCCTTATATATTTTACAGTTTTTTAGCAATTTCGGTCAAATAAACAGTTCAGGGCCCAAAACACAAGAATTGGAATACATGTCCAGTCGAATCCATAGGAACTATGGAGCACAAGAATTTGATGCTTACCAGTAAGTAGTATATGATTCTAGAGAGAGATCAAAGGAAAATTTCCATTAGGTCCAACCTTACGTTTGATTTTCCAACAAGAACACCGATGCTGTTTTTAGAGTTCATTCGTTAGCTCAGAAATGCCATATAGGAAAAGTTTTCAATAGGATTCAACTCCTAGAAAATTCCTTCGAAATTCTTTCATTCCAAACACGCCCTCTGATCAGCCAACCCGTAGCTCCGAAACATTTTTTGAAAAAAAAAATGTCCAAACTGTTTGCCATTTAAATCAGACAACTTTCAACACCTTCTATTTTAGGACCCAGACACCATCGGACCCATGTGTCAGTCTCCCTTCTTAAAAGCACCCTCGTAAGGCTCTGCTCGGTTGGGATGAAAAGTTATGACTTATGGCTGAAATTGTATTGTAGCGGATGAAATTTCACTGTAGCAGAAGGTGACTTATTTAGAGTAATCAAATCTAAAAAAATGTAAAAATAGAAAAATATGCTAGCTCATTACGGACAACGCAAACGAATATGAAAAAAAAGAACCGGCAAAAAAGCTCAAAAAAACAAAAAAATTCAGAAAAAAACGAAATTTATAAATAATAAAAAATAAGTCAAAAATCAAAAGCTAAAACCAAAATAAGTGGGAGCAGGTCCAGCGGCCGCCGAACGGCGACCCCGGGGGGACTGAATGAAGTTAACTCCCAAGTTTGAAGTGAGGATTCAAACTAAAAAACCACCAAAACCCCAGCTCCTCGGTGCTCACTCTACCACTTCACTCCACTCATCCCCAAAATGGGGAGGCTGCTCCCATGCCTTCTCCTCGCCGCCGCCATTTGGAGCTCGAGCTCCGCCGCCGGCGTGCGGTGCGCGCCGGTGTACGGGCCGGACTACCTGGTGGACGGGAACCAGCTGGTGGACATGCAGTACCACATGGGCCCCGTCGTGTCGGGGGCGCCCACCAACCTGTACCTCATCTGGTACGGCCGGTGGGAGGCCGCCGCACAGGCGGTGCTGCGCGACTTCCTCGCCTCCCTCTCCGCGCCGGCGCCCTTCCCCGCCGTCTCCGACTGGTGGGCCCGCACGCCGCGGCTCTACACTGACCAGACGGGCGCCAACGTCACCGCCACCTTCGCCGTCGCGGGCGAGCACTCCGACGCGGGCTATTCCCACGGCGCCTTCCTGCAGCGGATCGACATGCAGTCCGTCATCCGCTCCGCCGTCGTCGCGTACCCGGACCCCCTCCCGCTCGACCCGTACAACGGCGTCTACCTGGTGCTCACATCGCCGGACGTGCAGGTGCAGGAGTTCTGCCGCGCCGTCTGCGGCTTCCACTACTTCACCTTCGCGTCCGTGGTCGGGGTCACCGTGCCGTACGCGTGGGTCGGGAACAGCGGCGCGCAGTGCCCGGGCAAGTGCGCGTACCCGTTCGCCGCACCGGAGTACGGCGGTGGCGGCGGGGGGCAGGTCCTGCGGCCGCCGAACGGCGACCCCGGGGTGGACGGGATGGTGATCGTGCTGGGGCACGAGCTGGCGGAGCTGACCACCAACCCGCTGGTGAACGCGTGGTACGCCGGGGACACGCCGACGGCGCCCACGGAGATCGCCGACCTCTGCCTCGGCGTGTACGGCGACGGCGGCGGCACCGGCGGGCTCGTCGGGAACGTGTCCCGCGCCGCCGACGGCAGCTCCTACAACGTCAACGGCGTCAACGGCAGGCGGTTCCTGGTGCAGTGGCTCTGGAACCCCGTCCGCGGCGCGTGCTATGGGCCCAACTCCAGCAGCAACTGACGCCGCCCTCGCTCGGATTCATCATGGCCTGGTTCTTGCAAGGATGGATCAGCTCATGCCATTGTGCTCAATGGCGTAGCAGCAATGGCGATTCGATCGTTGTTGGATCATCATCACATCGCGCTCATTGTGATGTCCGAAACACCAAGACTCCGATTTCGTCTGTTCCTTTTCTTGATCGGAGATTCGGATGGGTTCAGATTACATGAGTTGTATGCATTTTGATCGATCTGTAGGAAGGACAAGATGCAATTTTTTTCAGTTGTTTGCATTTGCAGCATAAATTGGTATGATCTATTTGGAGGAGTATTGCACTGTTAGAACGTGCATTTCGTTTCAAGCTTATTATTTTCTTTGCTCATACATACTTACAAGTTACTCCTCCAATAAAAAAACCCTACAAGTTACAAAGTGGTTGCTTTCTTCTCTACCCTTTTGACTCTGCTTTCATCATGGAAACGTCTGCAGGTTGGTCTCCTTGCCTCGGTCATTGATGAGCTTTCTGCGTGCAGTTTGGTTCGTTTTACAGTGGACAGTGGATTAGACTCTGGAGTGGAATCAGTGTTTTTTTTTCGTTTGAAGAAATTCTACTTTTGAAGCACTACTGTACTGTTCAGTGGCCTGGCATTGTTACTTGTTGCTGTGTGACTGTGAGGTGATCAATTTGTGCTTGGATACTGCACATAACAATTTTTCCCGCAAAAAAAAATCTGCTGTGACTTATGTTATTTCTGCAGAAGCAAACATATCTGACAGCTATAATCAAGAGTATCCTGAATGTTTTGTTTTACATGTGAGAGAATGTTGACCCGACTTTACAATCTAGAATTCTCTGTAATTCTACCGTACTATTTTTTGGATCAGTAGATAATACACACGAATATATTGCTAAACATCAAATACATATCTCGCAAAGCAGAACTAATACAATACTAAACTTACACATAGGCCGATCAGGCTGGAATCTTTAAAAGGCAGCAATAGAAACGAAAACATCACATATGTGGGACTCTCAGGATATGCCCATAGACAACCAACTAGGACTTGCAACCTAGTTCTTAGCTTCTTCATCTTCTAGTCTTGTTTTTCTCCTTCTTATTTACTGAATGATGTAATTAAGTAACAGTGAGTACGAAGATACTCAGTAAGCTATCATACAGAATGCGATTATAATAGATACAAGGCTAGCAAAGAAACACTTGAGGTTCTTTTATTTGCAGAAGGCCACAGTTGAAATACAATAAGTAGAAAGTCCGAGACTTAGCATATTAAATAAACCATGTTTTAAAGAATGTAATAAGATAATAATCTTAGTGAAGATTTCACCCACATTTTACAAAGTATAATTCTATCCACCATATGCTATTTTTATTTTTTTTTGTTCTATCCACCCTTTATATTAACTGGGTTATATCCACCTAGGGAAACAAAAGCCAGGTTCTATCCACCCATTGTTTTTCTATTCATCCCACCCACAAATGGTTTTTATAAAACATAGGCTAACTCGAGTAAGTTTTTATGCCCTCCACTGACCTGGGCATAGTTGTTTAAATAGTTTTCACTCTGTAGAGGTCGCACATTTTACCTACAAGAGATACCTAACTTATTTTGCCGCCATGCTACCTTTGGCATGTGGCTCAGATGGTCATCACAAGGCCTTTAGAATGCATTTTTCCAATGTGGCTATACCCGCTAAGGTTTTCACTACCATGGGATTCTCTCTATCTGCTCCAAAGGCTCCCTCTTGTGCTGCATGGAAGCTTCCATCCAGCACTCATCTTGTGTTCCATGGGATAGCGTATCTAGTAGGTCGATGCAAATTATTTGCCTAGATCGTACCCATTATAGACTTATAATTGCACTGTTTTACATTAGGAGCTCATCATAATATTCAATCCTTAAGATTAGCTGAACAGTTCTAACACAAACCACACTCTCATGCTTCTACTGCACCAACCCCATTTACCATCCACCTAGGTATGAAACAAGTTTAGTGTTTTGGATTCTAAAATATCCTTTCTAGTTGAAAAACTAGCCACTTTCTTGCAGTGTCCGCCTAAACCAAGTTTTCATGTTTAAAATGGTGTTGGGACAACTTAATGTCCACATGTATCTAAGCAAGGCTAAGCACAAGACCTAGATATGGACATATCATCTAGTATGTATACCATTAATTCTAAGATGACAAGGGTTATGTCCAACGTCAAGGAATGTAATTTACTTGCACAATAATTAATAAGCATTAACTACTAGTTAGCCATAATATAATTTGCTTAATAAAATAAGCATGTAATTTAATATAATAACTTTGCATTCAAAAGGTAGGTAATATGATCAAAGTGGTAACTTACCTCGCTCAATTTACTGCGGCCTTGATCTTACTCAAGCCTTCTCAATCAATGATTTTGAAGCTCTTAGTCTTTATCTCGATCTCGATCTCACTCGATCTGTTTCTACTTCAAGACTCTAAATTCTAGTTACGGGTCTATAAAACCTAAACCCAAACTACACCTCCACTCCAATGCATAACACTCTCAAGATGAGTCCACAAAAATCTAAAATGAAACTATCATACCTACCTATGCTTTTGGGCTATAGCTTGGTCTTAGTGCGAGAGCTCGTGTGAGCGAACCAAAGGCTGATAAGCCACTTTTAAAAGGATATCTTGATAAGCTACTTCGAAACAGCAGCGGAGAAACCATCCTATTTATTTGTTTAAGAGAAATCATAAGCCATAAGCTAAAAATAACAATGTGCTAGCTCTCTCTGGTGCACTCGAGGAGTCACTTCAAATTGGGCCAACATGAATTAGTTAAAGCTACAGCAGCCCTAGTGAAGCTACTATCGATGCTAATGTAGTAACGTAGATCTTTGGACAAGCGGCCTCTTCTTTTCAGTATCTAAAAGCTACTTTTCGGCTTTTCTACAGTAACTAGCTTTCAAAAAAAAGCGTATTTTTAAGACAGAGTCTACAAGTTGATTGTAGTACATATTGTAGCGACTTTATTTATATCGGCCAAAACCTTATGTGAGTTGCTGTTACTCGGTAATTTCTCTCATAAACAGCCTAAAACATATAAATTGCAACAAAAAGTCATAAGCCGAAGCAAAAAAAAGAGGCCTGAATTCTTGCCTAGCCGCTAGAGTTCTCAAGTTGGGGGGGGGGGGATGACCTCACATGGTTATGTGTATAAATTTTTGAGGCAATCTAACTTTAGAGAGTTCAGTGTAACCTGCATGAAAAAGACTCTACTCCATTGACGATTATATCATATTCATACTCAAAAGAAGATAAAAGGCTAAGTTCTTTTTGGTTTATGGCTTATAGTTTATGGCTTCCTTCAAATAAACAAATGGAATGGTTTCTTTGCCGACGTTTTGACGTGGCTTATCAGGATAGTCTTTTTAAAGCGACTTATCGGTATTCTATTCGTTCACACAAGCGCTCACGCTGGAACCAAAAATTATAAGCCATAACTTGCAGCCAAAAAGAACATACCCAAATATTACACAAAACAATACAATTCTGTAGGAATCATTAGACCAAACTTCAATACTTTAAATTGATTACTACAGACTTGCTTGCCCACATAACATCGAACAATACACATCTCTCCTTCTCCCACTGCCTTCTCCTACCACTCCCATTAACTCCCTCCTAGGGGTGCAAACATTTCTCGACTGACTTGTACTGAATCTAGTTGATATCGAATTCGAGAAGGGAGTTAGGTATCCGATCAAATTCAATATCAGATTCGGATATTTTTTAATCAATGTGGTTGTTATTCGATCGAATAGCCCCAACATTCGATATTTTGGATATTGAGCATGTTCTTTTTAGCTTATAAAAGCTACTTTTCGACTTTTCTACGGTAACTAGTTTTTAAACGAAATATCTTTTTAAGATAGGGTCTACTAATTAATTATAGTACATACTGTACCGACTTCATTTATATCGGTAAAAACTACACGTGAGTTTCTATTACTCTGTAATCTCTTGCACAAACAGCTCAAAAGTCATAAACCGTAGCAAAAAAACAATAAGCTTCAAGGAAAAAAACAGGCCCACTACTCGAACGAGTATCTGCCAGTCAGCAACTCAGCACTACAGAGCAGCCGGGCCACTGGCCCAACCGCTGGCGCATAGCGCCCTAGCCCATTGATCCACCGACCAGCCAACCACCAGTCCACCACGTCCAGTACCACCTCCAGTACATTGCGTCCTGGGCATTCCACTACCTTCGGATGTCGAAGTTCATTTTAGATGAACTCCCTCTGCATCTCTCGCCACTGAACTCCCTCTGCATCTCTCGCCAACGCCACCACACGTGCTGGGGGCGCGGCGCGCACTGGGATCGGACCCATTGATTGACTCGCCACTCGACCAGCAGGCACACATCAAAACCAACCGCACAAATGCAACAAATCTAAGCATCCTATCATAGTACATATTGTACCGACTTCATTTATATCGTTAAAAACCGCATGTAAATTTTTATTACTCTGTAATCTCTCACATAAATAGCCCGGCAGGTATGCATCAAAACCAACCGCACGAATGCAACAAATCCAAGCATCTCTTTAGAGGCGGCCACGGCCAATCCGCACGAATCCGATGCGGAGCCGCGTGAATCCGGGCGCCCGCGCACGGCCACCAGCCAGATCCGCGACCACCGCCGTGACTCGATAGTCCACGCATAAATCGAAACCGGACGAAACAACAGAAGGCGTGACTCGAGAGTACTGAGGCTACGAAAATGTCAAAGCGTGCTGGCTGGGGTGTGATGACAGCCACCAGAGGCACAGACCTTATGTTTGCTAGTCACTGTTCTATGTTACTGATCTTGCTTGCCTGCCTTTTCTGATGCAAAATATTCAGTTGCTATCTCTTGGCTGCAGTGCTGAAATTGAGGATACATTCAGTGCTGATTTGGCTGTTGGTTTATCTACGATATGTTCAGTCTGCCCGCCCTTTTTGGTGCGCTTGATAAATTGCCACATTCTTTCTTTTGAAGGAGCTCATCAGAGTGAATCTTAATTTCATGGTGATGTTAATGTAACAACCTTTCTTATGAAATAGGGCTAGATCAAGACCGGTGCACCTTGCAGATCAGAACGTCTTGCCAAATACAACCAGGCAAGAACCTTTCAATCCTATTTGTTTTGTATATCTTGTTAATTTTGTATGGATTATCGATGTGCAAAATTTTGCAACTGGTATTATACAGCCCCGTTAGTGCCATTTTCCTATGTACCTGTGTTGGATAATGATGCATTTATAAGGTGCCTTTTTAATTTTTACTGGCTCCTTTTTTTTATTGGTGCAGCTTCTTAGGATCAAGGAAAAGTTTGGTGATGTCGTTCGTGTATTCTTAGTTTCTCACAAAATATTGGTTTTTGCATATTCGTATTATTCGTTTATATTATCCGCTTTTTGTCTAAAACGTTATGTATCTGTTCCGACAGTATTATATCCGAAACTTCGAATTCGTATTCATATTCGGGTTTACCGTAACCAAATTTGATTCCAAGAAAAAATATAGGTTAAAATATGGTATAAATAATATCCGTTTAAATCCGACCCGGTTGCACCTTACTCCCTCCCTTCGTTAAGAAATCCTAGCCACCGCCACTTTGGATGGTAGCGTGCTTCTCCTTCAACCTCCCTTTACTTCTTCCTTGTTCATGCCACATCGCACCGCTTGCCGTGTCGTTACCTCATCCCGCGTTGGAAACAACTAAAGAAAATCCTTATCTAGCCCTGATCAACTCGGTTTCGGCTTCTGGCTTCTGGCTTATTTTTCACTATTCATAAGTTTCGTCTTTTTCTGAACTTTTGGCTTTTTGTTGAGCTTTTTTGCCGGTTCTTTTTTTCTCATATTTGTTTGTATTATACGTAATGGGCTAACATATTTTTTTATTTTTAAAATTTTTTAAATTTAATTATGCTAAATAAGCCTCTGTCAGTTACAGTGTTTTTTTTTCAGCCAACTACAGTGTTTTCAGCCATAAGCCACGAGCTTTTCAGCCGAACCGATCACCACCAATGTGATTCATCTTATTCCTATCCAATGGATGGCTGTAGAGAGGGAAATGGAAGTGTCGCACCATTATATCAACCATAATCCCCTTCAAATTTGATCGAGGTACTTGCTGGCACCACCACACTCAGCTCTGGCGACTATTTTTCTCCCATGCCTCCTCTGGTGGCCTTGGCTTCGGAGACAACTCTGCAGCCTCAGAGGTGACAGCTCTCCGGTGATCACTTGGCTGGCACGGAGCCGCAGCAAGGTACAACGGGTTGTTCCTACCGTCTTGAGACCTTGTCGATTTGTCAGTAACATTGACGTGAAGACGCCTCATCTTTGCAGGCGTGCAGCCCAGGGCTCGAGCGAGCATGGGAAGGAAAGATTATTGTGTGAGGATTGGGATTTCTAACCATGGAGCCCCCACATGGTCCTGGCCATCTGGTTTTGATCCAATCGTACATTTGTAAGGAAATTTTTTCGTTGATGTGTCCACCCCAATTTAAGCCACTTTCTTGCCTCTTTCCTCCTCCTCCTCCTCTCTCTCTCTCTCTCTCTCTCTCTCAATCTCAACTCTCACCAGTTCTTCTTTGATTTCTCCCAGAATTATCCCCTTCTCTCACAAATTGGTGTGCGTCATAACCAGCGGCCTCACCTTCGGTGATGGGACACAATAAGCCAGACCTCCTTCCACATGGAACTCTTCTCTCGTAGGTGTGGAGTGGAGATCCATCACGACTTGGATTAATTTCTTCTTTCCTTGCTAAGCAATTCTAGTTTGATTTGACGGATTGTTATCTTTCTCCCTGATTGGTTCAATTCTTTGCTATCTCTCCCTAGTTCAGTTCTTTGCTGGTTTGTTTGTATAGGACAAGTATGGCAATAGAGAAGATAAATGATACTTCAAAATTTTCTCAAGTATTCATAAATTCTTCACTTTAGCAGGTACAGAGCTACAAAGATCAGAATTAAAAGCTAAAAACAAAACAACAATATCAAAAACCCAAAAGAGAGATTTTTCAGTACCCCACCAGTCTGACCGCTATAGAGAGTGTTGTCTAATTGATGGCCGGTCTAACTGGTAAGGAGTCGGCGATCTAACCGGCCGCTTGACCATGGTGGTCTGACTGGTGACTGGTTGGATCGGGCCTTAGGGTGGTTTGACAGCTTCCCTGTTTTCAGAATAAAAAATTAGCCCGAGTCAAGACTAAGAATAGTGCAACCCTCAAAATTTTTAACCAAAAGAGATGAAACTTTATGTACACCTTACTTCGGATCTCAGAAAACTATGCTTTCTAAAGATCGTAAGGATCTAGGTCAAAATTCTAACATTTCCCAAGGACAAGAAAGATTGCACTGAAATTGGGCAAACATTAAAATCTTGGGATATGACTTGCTTGTGGATAGATGATAGACAAGATGACTCTAGATGAGTTTTCATAAGTCATAGTAAACTATTTCTCTCGAAGATTCAAAGCAAAACCCTCGGATCAAAAAAAATCTCAATATAAGGTCAAAACCAAGCAAAATCATGTAACTTCAAAATCTTGCATGACTTAGTGTCTAGATAGAAAGGAGTTGATCTACACAAGTCATTTTTATTACTTACACGTCCTAGGTGCATTGCAAGATCAAGAAGGGAAGAGTAGAGGTCAAAACCAACTAGAACAAGAGCAAATCAACCAAATCAAAAAGACACTATGAGTGATGAGCAAAGTTGATTTATTACTACTTAATAACAAAGGTTTTACAACCACTCTTGATTTATTACTACTTAATAATAAAGGTTTTACAACCACTCTACCTGGAGGACAAAAGACCACACCACATCACTTATTCTTTTCTAATTGTAACCCTAGAACATAAGGTTACAATGTTTGGATGGCTAGATGATTGGCTTATAAGCTTCCATCTCCAACCTGTTAAATAGATGAGCCAACTAGCCCACATCTAACCCTAATGGATAGCCCTAATAGATGCTATCCACTAGCACATTTGGGAAAAACCCATTAACCCCCACACAACACAAGTTTTACTCACACACTAACTCATGCATGATTTTCAAAGCACATATGCCCGAATCCGCTAAGTTTTTAGACTTTGATCCATTTGATTTTCTCAGTATCTCCTTGACCTAAACTGCTCTTCCAAGCGCTGCTAAAGTGTTGTAATTTTGCTCCATGTGGTTTTTCGGTATTTGATCTCCTTACCAAAACACCATTTTTTGATCTGGTCTTCACCTTCCCTTACAAACAAGTGCCAAACTTGCCATGTGTAGGTGCACTAATGGCTTGTCATGCATCAGTAAATTTCTCCTATTCTGATTTCACTGCACCACGTCTTACTTGGACCAACCAACCACTTGGTGCAAACTATCGCTCGAACCTTCCCTTCAACATTTCCCGTCTTCCTTGTGCCATACATGAGCTCAACCATCTTACTCGGTATCCTTGATCGTTCTAGGCCTCAGCTTCGCCATAAGTGTAGCTATAACATCCCAAAAATTTGCTTTCTTTAAAAATTTAATTTGAAATTAATTATTTTAAAGTATTTGGATTATTTGTGCAATATTGGAAGAAAATATCAAAATCTCAATTCCAATCTAAATTCCAATAAAAAAAATTTCCAAAGGGTCACCCATCGCCCAAGGCACCACCTCGTTTAACCTTAAGCATTTTCCCATGTGTTAGCTACCTAGAGGCCTCTGCTACTTTCTCTGTTTCCTCCCTCCTTTCTTTCTTTTCTCTTTTCTCACTTGTTACTATTCATCATCTCCTTCATCCGATTGCTTCTATCTTTCTTCATTTCATTACCAGAGCAAACCAAGAGTTAATGAAAGCTAATAAAAACTAAAACCTCCCAACCAAAAATATTAGCGTGCATCTGGGAATGTCCACTTTTAAACCAAGCACTAATTCATAGCTATTTGTTTCCATTTATCCTACCATCTCCTTGTATTCGGCCGTTTCCAAATTTAGTGCCCAAAATCAACGCCATTGTTTTCCTTCCATTTTTTGTCGGTTTCCTTTCTTCACCCAAGCCTTAGATTGGAACTTTGTGACCATGTCACCCTCCTTTTTCCCTCAGCATTTTTGTTTGGAAACTTCCCAATTTGTGCTACCAATCAATTCATCACCTTTCCTTTCCTTTCGCTTGTCCTTGAATACCAAAACGGTCTCATGGTGCCATAAATTCCGTTGGTTTCCTTTCTTTGCCGAAGCTATAAATTGGAGCACCGTGACCTTGTCGCCTTCCTTTCATTTAGCCAAAACCTTCCATCCTCCAAAGAAGTCCCCGAGGCAACGCTTAGGTTGCTAACAACACCACCAGTGTCATTGCAGTCTTCCGACATTGTTGACTGCTTTACCGTCCAAGACCGCCACCGGAGCAATTCCCTCACCAAAGTACTCTACCACCGCCTTCTTTCGCCGTCGCCAACTACTCTCCAGCTATCTTCAGTAAACCCCCTTGCCTGTTGAAAGCGATCGCTCCGCACTTGACCATGATCGACAATCGTAAAGCAAGTTACCGATCAGATTGGTCCGAACATTCTTCACTTCTCTAAGCCTCGACTACGACCGTCTGTGATACTAAATTATCACAGACGGTTCGTTGGTAGGAATCGTCTGTGATACTCGTTTTCTCTGACGCCACCAACTCAGACGGTGTCCAAATAAAACCGTCTGTGTTAGTGTCGGTCACAGACGGTTTTGTCAAACCGTCTGTGATTGGCCGTCTAGTATTAGGCTTTCTGTAGTAGTGATTTAAACTCGAATTTTATACATAACAAACTACACACTTCTCTATTTGCTAAAGATAATAAATGTGTTCTTTACAGGCTACTTCATGAATACTATTATATACTTTTTTTTAGGTTATACTCTTCACTATTATTGATTAACGTTATAGGACTTAAGGAATTCCAAGGGCATGTCAATGGTATAATAAACCTGTTTTGAAATAAGGATACTGCGCTAAATATCGTATGCAGTGGATCCAATTTCATGACTTCATGGATTACAAAACTTGGGGTCTCATAAGACTATATTACTTTAGTTGGAATACCATGTATTGATAACTTGCTGAATTGTTTGGTGTAGCATCACTTAACTCTGTGATGAAGAAAAAGAAGGGACGTACAAGAACAAAGCCATTCCCTCCTTCCAAAAGACTTCGCCTAGAGGTGCAGAGGGTGCTCAAAGAGCGTGTCCAGGATATTGCAGACAAGAAAGGCATCAAACTAAGATTTTGCAGTCTCAAAGAATGTGAAAGCCACATACGTTCGTTGGACAGTCCATGTGAGAACATTAGAGTTGAAATTGGATGGCCGCCAGGGGTTCCATTTGTCCATCCACATGACCTCCCAAACAAGCCAAAGCTCGGGTTTCTGGAAACTTATGAACCTGGGTGGACTGCCTCCCAGCAAGACATGGAGTTAAGTTTTACTGGACCACAAAAATTGCCTTCTCGTTTAACTTTCTTCATGATGGCATTGCTGAAGGTTTAATAGTGCTTTTTAGGTTGTCGAATCATTTCCATTTTTGAAGGTACAACATACAAGCAGGAGAAACGCTTGGTTTTGGTTGATAGGGAAAGAAGTAATTTACATATATGTTAGGGACAATAGGTTGTGGTTACCACCCAAGGCTGTGACCTACCCTATTATCTGAGCTTAGTTACATCCTGGCCCTGTGCTACCACTGTCCATAACCTGTCCTGGAGTGCCAAACACACCAAAAAGCATGCACTTCAACGTCACCCAGCCACCCATGCCTTCCAAATGAGCATTTTAAATGGAGTTCTAGTCGCATCTGCACACTGTGTAAGATATGCTAATTTTGCAGATTGTTGACTGTAGGTTGTCCAAATCCAAGTGATTTTGTTCTGCAGTCCTGTTCGCAGCACAGTGGCCCTTAGTTTTCCCTAGATTTCAACATAGAACTAGATTGTGAGGCTGTGCCTGATGTCATATATCCATCTATTGTCAGCCATGGCAATTTGTATTGATTTGTTTTTTCAACTGAAATGCTCTTAGAGGTTTAGCACAATTTATATTAATGCTTGGCCATCAAGCCATCGAGTGTGTTCCAATTGCAGTATTGTTGACTATGCATTTTACTAACAACTTAAAAATTATACTGTGCTTTTACATGTTACTATGTACTAACATTCCCACATCTGAATTCTCTCTTCTGCAGGAGCCAGTCTCTGTAAATTTAGATGCATTGCCAACCCTGGATATGTTTTGAATTGCCAAGGTTGGCCGGTAGTTTGATCTCACCTACATGTTGAGGAGGTAGGACTATATACTGACACCCAAATGGCGTTGAAGATACATACTTGTAGCGCTCAGGCATGTTAAAAGTGCAACTGCCTGCTGTTGTGATTGTAAACGGTGCCTGTGGTTGTATGAATCGGTTACCAGCTTGCAATAATTTCTTCTTTCATTGTTCGTTAACAATTGGTTAATCTGAATAACCAGGAGAGACGGGCATCATAGTGTGTACAAAGATTTTGGTAAGGTAATCTGCAACAGTCACCCAAAGCTGAAAATTGTAGGCCCGCGGGAATTGGGAAAAGTTCATGTGCCCCTAGCGGGGCCTCGTGGAAGTAAAGCCTTACTATTCAACAGAGGTGTAAACCGTACGGATTATTTCTGACCAATCCGATACCGAATCCAGCCGGTACCGATTTTGGAAAGGAAATTCGGTATCTGGTTGGATTCGGTATCGGTACCGGATAGTTATTTTCAGATTCGGTAGCGAAATCAGAATAGCTAAAACCCAACTGAATAGTATCGGTAAGTGGTAAACCGGATAATATCCGATCGGATATCTGGCACAATGCATGAACAACGGCACAAGCACACCGATGCGCCACCATGCAAAACACGCCATTACGGCCACCCTCTCTGAGAAATCCAAAAATCCCCATCCTAGCCTAGGGTTCCGGAGATCTCTCTCCCCAGGGGCGGACCTAGCACTAAAATTGAGTGGGGGCATGTAGCACATTATCTAGCAAACTGCCGGCTGCCGCACTGAGCCACTGGGGGCCTGCTGAGTTGCGGACTGGGGGCCTATGTGGATTACATCCAAGGGGTATACGTAATTAACGAAATTGACTGGGGGCCAAGGCCCCCACTAATCATGCTTTGGGTCCGCCCCTGTCTCTCCCTCCTGTCGCCAATGTCATCGCCTCTCCCACTGCTTCCCCAACTGGATCTGTCACCATGGAGTCATCTCTGCACCGCCTTTGCTCCCTGTAGCTGCTGACTGGTGCACCGCTGACCACTTCAACGAGCAGCCAAGCTCCTCTTGGTAATCGCCAACCACTCCCTTTTATGCTTCCCTTCTCTCACACACGACAAATTCTAGATTTAGTTTACCCCAAAACGTCTCGATCTATTGCGTCTTGTCCATGTAGTGGCAGCTCCGCAATGCAGATGGACACGGGGCAGGCGAGTGACCTCAGCTGGTAGGAGTGGGAAACGGTAACAAATAATCCGTTTTATCCGATATTTATATCCGAGAAAACGCGAACGTGGAAAGCAAAATCCGAATTTGAAAATGTTCATATTCGTATCTGTATTTGAGAATATTCATATTTGAGACTATTTGCATCGTATTCGATCCATTTCCGGAACCCAGGAAAAATCTAGACGAATTTTGTGTTTCGAAATTTGAATTTGGATGGTTTGAAACCGGTAACCGGTCAAAAACCGGCAAAACCGCTAGAAAATATTAGTATTCGACCGAATTAAGTACATATTCAATTCGAATTCGTATCTGTTACGACATTCGATTCGTATTTGAGAATATTCAAATTCGTTTTAAAAATATGGATTCGTATTCATATTTGCGACTATTCAATTATATCCAATCCGTTTCCATTCCTATCAGCTGGTAATGACCATAGCCAGAGTTCTATTCTCCTCTGCTGCTTTGTTTGTGTGCTTGTTAATATTTGAAGATTCTTATTTGTAGTTTCATGATCTGATCTTATGTTGTTGTGTGCGCAAGTTGTTTGCTCAAATGCCCAGGTGGTTTTGTTTTGCAAGCCTTCGTATTTACTAAACACACAATTATTTATAGAAGTTTAATCAAGGTCGGAGACAAGAAGAAGCATGGATTAAACAACATCATAGGGCCATTTCTCTGTTTTAGTTGATTGGACATCTTATTAGCTTGCTATATAGGACATGCACAACTTTGAATAATCCACATATATTTAACTAAGTAGCATCAACTATTATAGGCGAACATAACAATTAACTATTCTTGTGTACAGGGTATAACTACATTTTGCATACTATGGGCACTGTTGAGATAGTAGCTAGCAATTTGATGTTATCGGGCTGTAGTTTGCTATGATGCTGTATGATCAGGTTTAATTTAGTATAGACTAAACAAGTCCTCGTTTAGTCTTGTATCTAGGGTGAAATTGCTTAAGGCATATGCTGCTATTCCGATTTTGTGTAAAGTTAAAGGCACTAGTTTGTATAATATGGTTTAATTTAAGTTAGATGAGTATTTTTTATAGCTATTTCATGGTTTCTGTGGCTAGCTCTTCTGGTTGGATTTGGATGAGGATTATGTGTTTCCATTTTTTTTGCTGAAATAAATATCATGTCTTCTGATGAATTGTGTTTGTTGGTTGGTTTTTACAGGTTAAAGCTGTTAGGAGCCTATGGGTTGGTGGCATTAGTCCATCAATTTCGAAGGAGGAGCTGGAGGAGAAGTTCCAAAAGTTTGGAAAGATTGAAGGTGGTGCGTTCTCCCACGATTAGACTTTTGCATACGTTGATTTTGAGAAGCTGGAAGATGCAATTTCTGCACATTGAACCTTGAATGGAACAGTTAGGTGGCAAAGAATTGTGTGTTGATTTCCAGAGGTCAAGGGGTAGACCGGTGTGTATCCATTGTTGTTGATTGACTTGGTGAATTGTAGTTTCGTGATTACAAGTTTATGAAGGGGCAGACCGGTGTGTAGTTCGATTTGCTACTTAGTTGCTATGGTTATGCACCGGCCATTTAATAGATCTACTGACTATTGTAATTGCCATCTATTTGGATTTAGGAATTCATGCCTATTGAATGGTGTTACTCCAGTAGCTACTTCAGCTGAGAAAGGTCATCACTGTAAGACTACCAAACAAGTTACTTAGAGCACTAGGATGTTCATCTTTGATTGAGGTAAACATCTATTATTGTCGTGTATATTTGTTGTAAATTTGTTGTAACTCTGGTTCAGTATATATATGTCCGTGCTATCCCTTATATTATCTGTTTTTGATCTAAAACTGTTATATATCCGTCCCAACAGTACCGTATCCAAAACTCTGAATTCGTATTCATATCCAATAATATCCAGCCTTACTATATCCAACTCCGAATCTGAAAAAAAGCAAGTAAAGATATGGTACAAGCAATATCCATCCGAAACCGACCCGATTGCACCCCAACTGTTCAGTTAAAAAACCGGGGCGGCCCTTTTTGCTTTTGCAAATGGTTTTGCTAATATCACAAAGCAATTTTGCTGATGTGGACATCAATGTGTCACACGACATGGTACTGTTGTATTTCTGTCAGAACTGGGAGGCACCGAGCAAACCAGATTTCAGGTATTTTACACCCATTTAAACGTAATGCTGATAAGCATTATGCGAGATGCATTGAAGGAAAGCAAAATAATGAACACGATGAGATAAACGAAAAGAAGCTGACCGGTAGACCACTCGAACCGGGCGGTTACCAGCTCCCAACTGGGATGTAAGATATTTTTTTTCTAGAAAAAACATGTATTTGTAACCCTGGGTGGTAAAAGGACTGACTGACTACCTTAACCGTACACGCATAAATAAATGAATATACTTGTCCACACCAGGTTAGAAAATATACATTTCACGTATATAGAGGCTTTTGAGAGTTGCTCCCGCTGGACTAGTTCTGCCGAACTAATCCTGGATTTTGCTCTATCCCGACTAATAGTACAAACACAAGGTAACCCCCACACTGGAAACATTGGGAAAGGGAAAATCCCAGCGCTAGATGGAAGAAAAAGAAATATCGAGCCCATCGCTCAAGCCTAACACTCGTCTGAGACGATTTCGTCCACTTTATCCTCTTCATCTATCTGACCCGAAACTGGATGCAATGCGCCTGAATCTGCACTCTCATCTACAGGCGTCGGTTCCCCCGTGAGCTTATCTTGGTCGCCGATGCTTCTGGCGTTGTCGAACACATTCTCTTGTTCCGACCCATCATCATCACATGATGCAGGCGCGACAGCTGATCTGCTGCTTGTCCCAGGTTCATCCACTGCTGGCAATACAGAAAATTCTGTAGGTGAATTACCTGATCCAGACAATTCGCTTCTCAGAGCGCTGGGGTCAGGGGTATCCCTCACAGGTGATCTACAAGATCCATTAGCCATGTTATCTACCGCAGGGAGCTCAGTTCTCTGACAACCAGTTTCAAGAGCCTCTGAGCTGGACGTGCAAGTAGCAGCAATAGCTTCTGAACCTTCCATGGTTTTGTGTGATTCTTCAAAAGCGGAAGGAGGTAACCCATCTTGCCCCTGACTGCCAGCTGAAGATGATGATGGAGAGTTCAGGTTGAGTGAAGGGGCACTATTATTGTGATCAACTGCAGGATACGCAGGTGTAGCTTGCATGAATGGTGGTGCTGAAGGAGTAGAGCTGTGATCACCTTGCCCAAATCTAACTTTGAAATGCTCTGTCTGGGGGGAAGCTTGCTGAACCTTGTGGACTCTCCTCTTCTTTGGAGCACTCCTTGGGTCCTTTGGGCGAGAAAGGCAAGGTCCTGGGATAAGGAATGGAGGTATTGATGGTTTTCGTTCTCCAAGAAGTAGGCAAACAGACTGAGCAATTGCTGAAACAGTAGCCGGTAGCTCACATTCAGGTGGCTTAGATGGAGGAGCACGCACAGCCTCCTGAAGCCAATGTGGTAGCTTGTTTGATTTTGAACTTCCAATGTCACCGGAGTTCTCAAGTAGAGGATTTGAGTGCTTTGTTTGATTCAGATTCATCTCCACGGGTTGTTTGCCTAAATTCACAAGCCGCTGCATCTCATGAAACAAATTGGACTGCCCATCTGAAACACCATGAAGAATGTTCTCATGAGAACTTGATCCAAATTCTTTCTGCTGAATGGAACTACTGTCTTGTCTGTTTATGGGCAGTGAGCCAATGCTTTCCTTCATAAAAGGGTTTGGCATAAACGGTGGGACAAATCCAACATCAGGTTTCTCCCACTTGTCAAATGTGCTGCCAGGAAAATCTCCACCATAACCCTGTTTATGCTTGAAATCCTGCCATGGTGTCAATGATGGACCACACTCACTTGAATTCATGTAATTAGTAGGCTCAACATGAGGAAATCTGGATGGTATATCACTGCAACCTAATTGAATATCAGTTAGGTGGGAGTGCAACCTAGGCGGCTCCATCCTCAGTTTGGAGAAGTTACTCCCATTCAGTGCACGAGACATCATTGCATCAGATATTCCAGGAAATGATGTAGAGTTGGAACTTCTGGTGGCTGTAGACATTGGTTCCTCTATAATTTTCTGCTCCTCCAAAATCCATCTCGAAGCCAGCTCTTCATTAGTTCGGTGATTCAAAAACTTCAACTTTGGATCTCTAAGCATGGCATCCCAATTACCCTTTCCATGCCTACGAACTCCAATCCACAAAGCATCAAGTTCATCTTCTGACCAATAATCCGGTTTTGACCTCCTCTTCAAGAATTTGCTTGTGGCATACTGAGCACGCATCATTATATTGTCCAAGACCTTCTTGTGATTTTCAGGCATGGCTGAGTGGATTGATTGAACTGGACTAATACCCAGCCCTGGAAGAAGGCCAGACATGTCTGCCATGAACTTGTGCTTTTGCTTTGAAGTTCCAGCAATATCTGCCATCATGTTTGGTAGCAATGAACTATTTGACAACTCTGGGACAGAATTACGAAAATATTCCTTATTGGTGCCCAGTGACAAGTTGGGAAATAGATCTGGTACCAACTTCATATGCTTCAGTGGAATATAGTCTTCCATACGAAAGTTCGGAGGACCCAATTTGCCTTGAAATGAAGCAATGGAAGATCCAGGATTTTCGACAGTATCACACAGCCCCTTCCCAGATATAGGAGGAATCTGCACACAAGAACTTTGTTGTTATTTTTTTTTCTGCTAATCAATGTAGCTTTTAACTTGATTAAAAGCAAATGGCATGCTCTGCTCAAGAATGATTATTCTTTGCTCTAGCAACAGTATACCCACAAAATCAAATTTTAAAAAAATATATCAATCAGGTTGCTTGCAACATTTCCTCCTAATATAAATAGATTAGGCTAGTATAACTTTTGACTTCTGAATAAAGAAACATGTACAATGTTTAAGTGACTATATGAAATGATGCAGAGGACAGGCGAGTAAAAGAAAAAGGAGCATTGCCAAATAGAGAAGACATACGGGATGGAAGGGGAAGTAACTGTCTGGAATGGTGCTGTTCAGCCTTCGCAAAGCCTCCTCGGATGAACCAGGAAACATAGGTTTACTAGGAGCTGATTGGACATCATTTTTTTGTTCACTAGAATAGTCAGCACCAAGAGTTGACAGCGGTTTATTGGCTACTTCACCACTAGCTCTTTTTAGCTCCTTCACGCTTGGCCCACCAACTGAATTTTTGAATGAGTTCATCTGATCGGCATTTGGAGCACAAAGGCCAAGGACGGGTAAGAGGTGATGTGGAGTCCCTTGATTTAGGACATCTTTCGCCTTTGAGTGGTGCTTCGATGAAACAGCATTTCCGGAAAGTTTGGCATAAAGCTCTTGAGGGATTTCAGGATATCTCTTTGATTTTTTCGAGGATTGCCTCATTTCTGCGGTAGATTCACTGAAACGTTTAGCCCCAGATGGCTGTGCAGAATTGGGATCTTCTACAATTCTCAAAGGATTTACACCATGTTCATTAACACTAGAGTCATATACTTTTATGAACTCTTCAAGCTTATCATCACCATAGTTCTTGATTGTGTGCCGCTGAGCAATCCTTTCCTTTTGTCTAGCTCGGAGCTTTCCACTGTTACAATCAGAAGTAAATCAATGCCTGAAGATGAAAAATGCACATGCAAAAGCAAGTATATGGGTCCCCAGCCTGTGCATGAGAGAAGGGGGGCGGGGGAATATGGAGAGAGGGAGGGGAGGGACATACTATTTTTCCTTCAAAGCCAGTCCAGCTGCAGTGTATTCTCGCTTTGGTTCATCCCCCTCATCAGAGTCCTGTATACCAATATCAGCAAATCATTGCGCAACTGCATACACTATTGAAATATAAGAGTGCAAGGCAAATAGCAAATGGAAAACCACAATGTAGTCAGATATCTTTGGGAGTCTCAGAATGTTATATTTACATGGAAATCATGCAATATTACCAATGTTCAAGAAGACGTTAGGCGCTAGACAGGCGGTGAGGTGGGGCCTAGTGTCTAGGCAGCCTAAGCGGGGTTTAGGCGGGACCTAGGCGGCCGAATTAAAAATGAGAACAACAGGTTGAAGATAAGCAATCATACATATAACTAATGTGCATTTCTATTCTACGGCGGACCTTGCGTGGGTGTACCTAACTAATAGCACTAACATTTCCATTTCAATATAACTATTGAGCATTTATAACTAGTGCTTCCCTAGCTAGCTAGCTAGCAGTCCACTTTCTCCACTTCCCAACTTCCCAATCCACTTTCTCTGCTTTCCTTCTCTCTCTCCAAAATCCCCGTCCACTTTCTCCGCTTCCCTACTACCATGAATGCACCAGACCCCGCCGACACGCCACCCCAATCTGCCTCAAAATTTGCTTGGATATAGCTGAGAGGAACCGTAAGGAGAGAAGGGCATGGCTGTGTGCTAATGGAACGGGGTCATGGGGATGAGGAATAACTCTGAAATCACGAGTAAAGAAACCACTAGTTTTATTAGCAAATTATTAATAAATGTAACCATTTGCTATGTGGTTAAGGTCTTGTTCTTTTCGGCTTTTAGCTTCTACTTTTGGCTTCTCCGGAAATCAAAAGGCCAAACGTCCAAATAGAGCGGTCTCTTGAAACGAATTCTTCAAATAGCTTCCCGAGTCTAAAACCGTGTACGTTATCCGTGTCAAGGTCTCGGCCATCCGCTGCCGTGTCAAAAAGTACAGATAAAAGTCATCAGCCACAACCCCAAAGAACACATCCAAAGTATTGTGGCTTTTGGCTTTAGGCTAAAATTGCAATGTAGCGGCTGTTAGCTTTTTTGAGATATTCAATTAAAGAAAAATGAAGAAAAAATAGGAAAAATAAAAAACACAGTTATATCTCCACGGATAATGCAAAGGAGCAAAAGAAAGAAAAAAAAAAGAAAAAAGTGGGGGGAAAGCCACGTTAAGAAGCTAATACGTTCCAAACGACTTTTGACTTCTAAAAACAAGAAGCCATTGTTGTTTGGAAAGTGTTGTGGCTTTTGGTTTTTGGCTGAAATGATACGGGCCTGTTCTTTTTAGCTGAAACTTATGGCTTTTGGACTGTTCGTGCGAGAGATTATAGAATAACAGAAACTCACGTGCGATTTTTGCCGCTATAAATGAAATTGGTACAATATGTACTACAATTAACTAGTAGACCCTATCTTAAAAAGATATTTCGTTTAAAAGTTAGTTACTGTAGAAAAGCCGAAAAGCAGTTTTTAAAAGCTGAAAAGAATAAGCCCTAGTGGTTGTTAGCTTTTTTTGAGGTATTCAAATAAAAAAATGAAAAAAATAGGAAAAATAAAAACACCGTTATATTTCCACGAATAACGCAAAGGGAAAAGGAAGGGGGGTAACCGTATTAAGAAACCAATGCATTCCAAACGGCTTTTGGCTTCTGAAAGCCAGAACCCATCGCTGTTTGGAACGGGGACTAAATAGTCTATTGTGCCATCCGTTAAGTACCGCATCAGATTTCCATCCAAGTCTTCATTAAGCACGAGCGAGTAGTAGAAGGATTCAAACAAGAAAATCATATTGCTGCAGACAAAATTGAATAACATGGGGCCTGTGGTGAAATTTTGACTTACAGATTCAAAATTTGCAACATTAATACTCAAGAAGCATCGTAAAACCATACAGTTAAATAGTTGATGTTTCCTAAAGGTCAAAATGCATATATTGAGAAAGGACACTTTTGCAAAGGGAAAGCTTTGGCTGAGCTCGAATGTACTACATCCTTTATCATGACTGTCCAGAGTATTGTGCGATTGGGAACAACAGAATCTCTTGCGTGTGCCTTTTTAACTTTTTGAGGGTTTACAGCTCTTAAATTAGAAGCTTTGTTGTCTAGGCGCACAGTAACAACTCTAGGCCTAGGCGAAGCACCACCGTGCTGTACCCAAGGGCAACAGCGCTCAAGGGAAAGCCTGTGAACTTCATAGCATGTGCCAGAGAGCTAAACATCCAAGAAACATGCAAACATGAAACAAGAAAAAAAAAGCTAAGAAATTAATTTTGTGTTTCAACAATTGAGCCAGCAAATTTCCATTTCATCTTGGGCAATTTCTGAAATTAATCGTGGTACAAATTTAATGCAACACATTCCTCAATAAAAATACACGAATGAACTATGGGGGCATAGCTGGTGAAAATTGCTAAATTGTGAATATTCCATGAAAATTTGGTGTGGAAGTTTTCAAAAAATCACAAATAATTATCAGAGATAGGGGAGGACATTTCCTATGACCATGCAGAATTTCAAGATCAAACTCAATTGCATTTTTGAGACACAGAAGGAAAAATACTAAGTGAATAGTGAATCATATCTATCAAATGAGATTTGAGTTTTCGAATGAAATTTGTAGAGATATAGATGATGTCTTTCCCTATCACTGTTAATTTTTTTAGAATGTTATAACTTACACCCAATTTTCATGAAATTTGCATAAAATTGGCTATTTTCACTAGACATTGACCTGATGAAATACTGCTTGGTAAATTACAATGGATCATGCATGTTTAACTGACATGAAAGCACTTGTCCCATATGTCTCTCCTTTTATGTTCTATATTACCTAAAGTGTGTTGGGTGCTGGGCCTCACCACACCTGCCTCAAGGCTCAGAGCCAGCCAACGCAGCCCCCTTGCCTTGCAATGGCTGTCTGACAACTGCAATAACCTATATGCCATTTTACTGTTCAATAATGCAAGTCCCACCACATACTTTTTCTTAAAGTTTGCTCGAATCTCTAGGAGATAAAACAAATAGACGGTGCTGATATCAGTTGTACTACGCCCATGCTTAGAAAGTACGTGTCCTTTTTGCAAAACTATATGTTCATAGGGTTGTAACATTATTATGCCACAATCCAATGGATTATGGTGGCTAAAATTATGAAGATCTATTCACTACTCACTTGCTAGGAGAATAGATCTCCTATGTGATGTTTACCAGCCAGGTATAGTTTTCATGTTGTTAGTAGTAAAGCAGTAAATGAACCAGCAGTGTTTCCTGATCGAAAGAAAAAAAAAAATGCGAAACAAGGTTACGTTCACCATGAAAGTACCTCACTTAAAGCTTCATTGGGAATTGTTGCAAATGTTTCCCTGTAAGAAACAGCCTTCCTTAAACGCTTGCCTCGACCAAGAGATGCCTCCTCCTCAATTTGATACTGCTCCCATCTGAAATGCCAATTTGCAATTAGTAACCAATCATCATGCTGTGCGTGTAGAGAGAGAGAGAGAGAGAGAGCACTAAGCACCAAATTATAGCAAATAGTAAAGTAACAACCATGGCCTTTCATTGTCTCACTTAGACCTTGTTTGGGTGGGCCGGGATCCTGGGCCATCCTGAGTTCAAATTTTCCTGGCCTTAATATTTAAGTACAAACAAGAAAGGGTCTGGCTGTGAAATTTTCCTAAGTTCAAATGAGGTTTTGGTGAACATATGGGAAACAGACCCCATTTGTTCTGCATAACTGCAAAATTTTAAGTGGTGCATGATGCACTTTTCACAAATGAGGGTTCGTGCTACCACAAAATTTGGCTCCACTGTGATAGAACATAAAATTTCATAAGCTGGTATGTATCGTGTGCTAACCTATCCAATTGCATACATGCTAGAATTTTGTTTTCCTTTCCGACTTCTCAAGTTATGGAGTAAACAAGAAAAGAAAAAAACATAAGGCAAAAGACCACCACTGCCAATACATAGCCAAGAGAAATAACAAGTACATGGCATTGTAGAGCACCTGACACGTAAAAGTTTATCCCATTCATTTTCTTCCACATGATTAGCTGCATCCTGCTTTGGTTCAGATGCCTGCTCGCAACCATCATTGTCAATATTTGGAATATCCTCAGTGGCACCAGGATCATCATTCAGCTCATCGTTCCAATCTATTGACTGCTTAACAGATGGAGGTACAAGAAAGTATTAATTGGGACATCCAGAGAGAAGCTATCCATTGCACAAAGTAAAACCTACATCACAATAACAGTGGTAACCACCATACAAAAGAAAAAAAATGTAATTGTTAAGGCAGTCTAAGAACTACAGACCAAATTTAGTGGATGAATCTGTCTGTAACAGAATACTGAACAAAATCTAATCGAACGATACTGGTTAGGATTTCCAAACTAAGTGAAGCTTCCCCAAGTGAACTTCAACAATTTGGTTAAACATGGACAAGATGACATTCATGGTACCATAATCTACCAGGGAATCATTGCATAAATATTGATTATTAGAAGACGACAGAACATGAATTAAATTACCTTAACAGTGCCAAGCATATCGTTGTCCAAGTCTCCATCAGTGCTTTCAGCAACTGTTGATGGAAGGTTGGATCTATCAAGAAGCTTCATGATAGCATTTTCATCCCAAATAAGTTTAGTAGAACCACCAACACATTTGTCCTCATAAACATCACCTAGGCCACCAGTTCTCCTCCTATGCTTAAACTCAACATCAGCTACATCATGTTTAGCACCAGAAGCTTCATTATTATCTTTAACATTCGCACCATCGCTATTCCTGAAGAGTTCCTCTGTTCCCCAGCGAATGATATCTTCCACTTCCTTCTGTGATTCTGATTTGTTAACAAAAAGTTGATCAAGCATCAATTTCTTCTTCGCGAGTTGCAAGATACGCTCCTCAACACTAGCACGTACTACAAGCCTGTAAACTAAAAGCCTGTTTGACTGTCCAATTCTGTGTGCCCTATTCATCGCCTGTATATCAGCATGTGGATTGAAATCAGAATCATATATAATAACAGTGTCTGCAGTTGCCAAATTAATCCCAAGCCCACATGACCGTGTAGATAGCAAGAATACAAAACGAGTCTTGTCCTGATTAAAACGAGCAATCGCTGCCTGGCGGTCTGCCACAGATACCGAACCATCCACTCTTTCAAATGTTTTAGGACCAAACTCTAAAGTCAAATAATCTTCAAGAATGTCAAGGAGTTTTGTCATCTGCGAAAAAATAAGAACACGATGACCATCCCTGTGTAACATTTTAAGCATAGAGTGCAACAAAGTTAACTTTGCTGAGGCCTTTATTTGCATTTCGTGCAAAAACTGTGGTGAACCTGATTCAGGTTCAGTTCCAGGAATAAGATACGGATGGTTGCAGACTTTCCGAAGCTGCATCACTATGTTGAGCAATGACTGATGAGCGCCACCTTTTCCAATGTTGCGCAGTACTTGGTAGTTCTTGGTAAGCATAGCACGATAGTATTCAGCCTGGATTGATGTCAATTCAACAGGTACCATTCGCTCGGTCTTCGGGGGGATATTTCGCATTGCATCCTTTTTCAGCCTTCGAAGCATATGTGGAGCTACAAGTTTCTTCAGCTCCTCCACTTTCTCTGCTGTTGTAAGGTCGTTAAACTTCTCCTCAAACGATGCTAGAGAAGGGAACGAAGCAGGTTGTAAGAAGTTCAATAAATTATACATTTCACCAATGTTGTTCTGTAAGGGAGTTCCAGTCAACAAAACCCTGTGCCGAAATGAAAATGTATTGAGCAAACTGAAAAGTTTGCTGCTAGAATTCTTCAGACGATGGCCCTCATCAACTATAAGAACTTCCCATGAGACAGAACGAAGATATGCAGCATCAACAAGCACCATTTCATAAGTGGTGAGCAAAACATTGAACTTATGAGACTTCTTGGTTTTACCTATGTGGCTTGCATCCCCTGCATGCCACTCATATTGACGAATGATAGATCTTGCCCGTGCAGAACCATGATACTCCACAACATTTAAATCAGGTGCCCAAGATGCAAATTCAGCCATCCAGTTGGGCATAGTAGAAAGAGGAACCAAGACAAGACATGGCAAGTTAATCTTAAATTCACAACAAAGGGATGATAGAAAAGCACAGGCTGACACTGTCTTTCCGAGACCCATCTCATCAGCAAGGATAACATTTTTTGACTTGTGCCAACATTTACGTAGCCAGTTCAATGCTTCCAGTTGATGAGGGAAGAGCATGCCGCCCTGAAGTTCTTTTGGCTGCTCAACCAACACATTGAGCTCTTGGCAGTCTCTTGCATTTGCATAGCCACCTTTCATATCCTTATCCAAAACCTGGCATTCAAAATTTTTGAATTGAGCGACCAAATGGACATACTTCACCATGGTAGATTCATCTAATCTTTCCCAAGTACATTCGTCATAAGGAAGGCTACACCATTTGATCAAAGCCTCTTCTACTTCATCTAAGGAAACACGCAGAGCAATAACTCGTTGTGGTTGGCACCATTGTTCCTTGCAAATGTTTATCAAACCTGTTCCATACTTTGCTTTGTAATTTTCTAGTTTCCTTTTTGCTAATGTTTTTAGTTCAGATTCAGAAACCCAGCTGTTGTGGATGTTTGATTTTCCAACCCATTTGACCAAAAATTCATACGCAGTATCATCATGGTCCTTTCCTGCAATTTCTTCTATTTTTCCATGTACTTTACTTTCAGGTGCATGCTCTTGTTTGGCCTGGACTATTGGATCAACTTTGGAAACTGGAAGATCGATGTCATCCTTTCCTGCTGGAATATCAGATACTGTCTCATGTTCGCCATTTATTGAAGCTGTCACATTTTCTCCTACTATTCCAGCATCTTTTGCTGTGATGGTTTGATCAGTGGAAAATACTGATGTTGTTTTCATGATTTCTTCTGGGTTCAGCAACTTCTTATTTTCACGGGATTTATCATTACTCTTCTTTTGCTCTCCAAGTCCAACACCATCCAAATGATTTTCACCACCATGATTTGCAGATTCATCAACATATACATCCTCCAGAGTGGTATTGGTGTCATTGTTAGAAGACTGTGTTCCTTCATGGAATCTATTTGGAATGACGTGGCTAGTTTCTAGTGCACTGGAAGCACCAGGAGGGGCCATATCTTCCAGCTGCAAATTACTTGATTCAATATGCTCTGATGAAGCATGGAGCGGTGAAATAATTTGGCTTGTCTGAAGCCGACAGCCTAGGATGCGATCAACCTAAGCAAAGAGCAGTTTTTTTTGTGATAATCAGAAATATAACATGGGACAGCAAAGCTGGAAAAATGATTAGATGAAGATACAGCGTATATAGATAAGGTAGTGGCATAGTGCAGCTATGGTACCATACATCACTACCTACAGTAGTAGATAATTGCCAAAACGAACCTGCAGATCCTCCTGAGGAGCCATTATTTTGTCACCTACCACCCTTTGCTCCTGCACCATTTTTTCATGTATATGAACAGCATTCTGAACATAAGTACGTCAGAAAATTAGGACATGGGATAAGGGTGCAAGCATCAAATAAGGTGTTCATCATGTGACAGAAAATTGCATATAATAAGACACCAACAGACATCAGAAAAGCAGTGAAGGCTAATAATGGAAGCAACCAAAAACAGATGATCAGAAAACGCTGCCATGGGAAAAAAAATTATACCCGATGATAAAAGGAAAAAATAATCATGCCAGCTTTATGTTCGGGAAGTACAAAAGCTACCATTGTTTCTTTGTCTGTATGCTAAAAAAGCAAAAACATCAGCACCTCTGAGAAAATTGACAAGATGACTTTAAAAGGCCAAACATTAAAGGAGCGCATATACAGCTAATTCCATGTATTTTCCAGGTGAGATCAAAAAACATTATAAGATATAATATTAAAGAATTGTTAATACTGGCAAGCTTGCTGAGAAAATTTTGCGGCTGCATGCTAGAGCTTAAGCAATTATAACAGAATGGTGCCAATTCTAACAAAAAGAAAAAGAAACCACAGAAAATAGAAATTGTAGTAAAAATGTACATATAATAAATAGTGGCAGAATTAGAAAGAAAGAAACACAAGACAGATATCTTGAGTGGACAACTAACATAACGAATGTGTTCGCCAAGGTATACCAACGAGGAAATCACTCAGGAGCATTTCTGGAAAGGCGCAATATATAAAAAATGCATTTGCCAGGTGAATATTAGAACATAACAAAGTGTTGTTTGAATACCTCAGAATGTCTTTTATCAACAAATTTCACTTTCTTTTTTCCTTTCTTGGTGCTAGATGTAGGTGTTCTTCCATCCAATGATTTTCTTTTTGGCGGTGATTCGCTGTGATCAAGAGATGTAGACGGTTCCGTTGAGGAAACACTGTCAACATCCGTAGCCAAACATTTGAGTTTTTTTGCTTCAAATCTTTTGCTGTCTCTGTGACTATGTTGCCTCTTGCTTTTAGATTTCTTTGGAGACAAATCCATGGGGTGCGGATGTTTCTTCATTTTCAAAGCACTTCCATGTTTCTCCTGTTTCTCTTCTGAAGACTTCCCGAGGAATCCTGACTTCAAGGGCTTGCTATTTGCAGATAGTTCCTTGGTCGATCGCCTCTTCAAATGTAATATCAATGGCTTCTTTTTCTCAACTTCATTATCCTTCATACTGAGGTCACCCTCCTTTAATGCACCACCACATGACAGTTTTCCTTGTTCATTTGATTCACTTTTCTCTTGTGTGGGGCTCCGGGGGCTAAAAGAGACTTTGTTATGGGGAGATGGGCTATTTGATGTATTACTTGTACACATTCTCCTTGCCCTTTCACGTTTAGAAGTGTCAGCATCTGCATTGCCTAACAGCTTCAAGCTAACTTTTTTCGTACGACATCTTGGACATTGCCACTTCCCAGGCGGTGCACGCTATAGAAATGGAAGAATGCAAAGAGATAAAAACTGATCAGTACACCCCAAAAAATATCTAATCAAACAACAGAAATGATTCAAACCTTGAGAGGAGGATCAAGACATTCCAAGTGGTACGTTCGTGGACAGCTATCACAACACAGCAAATTGCCACCAAGATCACATTCTACACACTCATAGAAATACTGAAGACACAAAAGGAACGTATGTGTAAGAAGACTTGAACAGCATAACAGAGGTGACATACAAAGTAATGCGAAGAAAATAACAGTGTATAAAGCCTTGAACTTGCAATAATTATGTACTTGCCACATGGATCACCGGAGAAAGACGTAATTGCTCAGCTGAAATTCAGTATTTATAACTTTATGTTAAAAAATTGCAGTTGAAGTTGACTAGAAGCCCACACAGATGTATGGTGACCTAATAAGATCTTTGATTCCAGTATAGTTTGTAGGAATGTAGCTTGGATGCAATGACACCACAAGAGTTCAGCCATATCCCCATTACGTGTCAAATAAGCAAGCGTTAACATATCTGACTTGATTGTTGCAGGCATGAGAGAGCTCACATGTTAATAAAACATGCAAGCTCCTATTTCAGAAAATTTTCTCTTGACTTACAGTATTTGTGTGAAGAAATTTCCTGAACTCTTAAAATCCAGGTGCCTCACCCTAAGCCATAGTATGTGTGATCAATGAGAAAAGTATTTTATACATTGGTTGCGTTGGAAATTTTGATTAAATCATTGTTTTAGCCTTTAGCTTGCATTTACATGGAAACAAAACACATGCAAGTACCTTAAGAAGTAAATCACAAACAGTGTCAATGTAACAGACTAACAGGCAAACTACAAATGAAAAGGTATTAGAGGAGAAATTCACCCCATCACGCCCTCTTATCTTCTTGGCTGATGGAGAAATGTTAGTGCCATGCTTGAGCTTGAACTTCTTTTTGATGGCACCATTGTTCATTGGAGAGTCCGATGTTGGTGAGGTAGCCTCATGCTCATTTGATGGGCTAACTGTTAACTTGCTTCGTTTTCTTTTGTATTTCAAAACCCAATTTCCATCTGCTGCACTATCACATAAAGAGCTCCTCTCCTTCATCGTCGGAGTATCGCCGTCACATGCTGCTAGAAACAGAAGAATGTATTTCTGTATTAGTAGCTCAAAAATGTCAAAATATACACCCTTAATTCAACAATGTACAGTTAGAAATACCTATGCACTAGAATACTAATCTCAAGTGAGATCAAGCATTAGAACACACCGCTGATGTATTAGAACTACCAAGCACTTGAGGTATATGAATTACTCCAAAACTATTTGTATAATGTTATTATATCTAAATGAAGCATTAGTTGATGAACAGTTCTACTCAAACTGAAGGTTATTATCTGTTTTCGTTAGAATGTGATCTGAGGATAAACACTTACTGCAAGCAAAAAAAAAAAGCAGCCACCTATTGCAACATACAAGAGGCAATACATGGGTTATTGGTTCCAGTGAATGCTTTGTTTTTTTATACCATATTATGAAACAGCAAATACACATATACAACACAACAAGCCGAAACTCATGGTGTGCAATAAAATGAACAAAGCAAAACTTTTTTTACCATGGAAACTCCCGTAAGAAAGCTAAACCACAGCAAACTAGGCTAACCAGAACATAATAAGACAAAATCGTCGGCTGTCACTTGTAACTAATATCACACAGTTAAAACATTACCTATAAAGGAAGAATGCAATAAATAGCCAAATTCCACTCAGAAACCACACACAAAACCTGCCATCCTAATCACCAATACAAAACTGGCCAGCATTACTCACCTCCGTGATACGTTACTACCAAACCTACCATAAATTCCCCATGTTGTGTGCTTTTAAATCCACGTTAAGAACCTACTATAACCGTAACCTAGCACACCACACAAGTAGCACTCAAATTGGATTATGGCAAACTCAAGCATCACGATTCGACTCCATGGTTCTGTCATTAGCCCAAACAGAGAAAATTGGATTTTTGCCATTCGAAACAGTGGGCTTCGCAGTTTTGCCATCACAATCGTTGGTTTCGTAAAAATGCCATCCAAAACATTTGCTTCTTGTTTTCTTTGCCATTTTCCTCCTTTTCTCCTTTTCTTTTATTTCTCCTAAAATCAGTCACGCGAAAGGACAAAATTGCCCATGGGCAATTTCACGTACTGGCTGCTAGCTCGCCCGGTCGATCGCCTGCCGCTTCGTCTCCTGCCGCTCGCATGTGCCTTACTACATGGTTCATACGAATCTACCAAATATTTGAGGGATGAACACTAAATAGTACAGAAGCATAACAACTCAACTGCTCAGGAAATGTATCAACAAATCTGGAAACAAATACTCACTGCATTAGCAATGGTTAGCCAATGGAAGCAGCGTGGGAGGGGATCCTCTGCAAGATCGACCAGCGGGCGAGCGGCAGGAGACGAAGCGGCAGGCGATCGACCGGGCGAGCTAGCAGCCAGTACGTGAAATTGCCCATGGGCAAATTTGTCCTTTCGCATGACTGATTTTAGGAGAAATAAAGGAAAAGGAGAAAAGGAGGAAAAATGGCAAAGAAAACAAGAAGCAAATGTTTTGGATGGTATTTTTGCGAAACCAACGATTGTGATGGCAAAACTGCGAAGCCCACTGTTTCGAATGGCAAAAATCCAATTTTCTCGCCCAAACACCCCCATGCTTCACCCCGTGCGCCTATTGCCATCACAAATCTCCGAAATTCCGCCGCTGTTTGCTCTCTTCCAGACCCTAGTACAGAAACCTAACTAATGAACAAGCTAGCACGCAGGCAACTACGACCAGCTCCCCGTCGGATCACACGAACAGAAGCATCGCACACATCGCACTTGCTCACACAAGCTCGCCGCCGGCTAACAAATTACAAACCTAACACCCAAACGCGCCACGCCCAAACCCAAACCCAAACCCAAATCGGAATCTCCGCCCTAAGCCCGCACCACTCCATCCACCGGTCAAACGCCTCGACAGACAAATTCCTGAGAAAACCCCCACGTCAACCCACCCAAACAGATGCTGAATCGCAGCGCCGAGACGAGAGAACCGGCTCACCTCCCGAGGCCGCCGCAGCGCCCCCCGGAAATCGAGCCGGATCGACGGAGGCCCGGCGGATCGCGCGGCGCGGAGGCCCCCCGGAGCGGCGCGGAGGCGGGGCCGAGCGGAGCAGAGGCGGCGAGGGCTAGGAGGCGGTGGGGGGAATAGATGCGGAGCGGAAGGGGGCAAATGGGGAACGGGGGCGCAGAGGCAGCAGAGCAGCGCGGCTATCGAGGGGTAGGGGGGGTCGTAGCGTGCGTGAGCGAGCGCACAGCCAGCGCTTCCTTCACGCGTCGCTTTCGCTGCCCACCAATGGGGAGGGGTGGGTGACAGGCGGGGCCCGCGGGCGGCAGGGGAGGGACACGTGGGGGCGGGCGCGAGGGGTGGGTGCCGGTTTCCGCGGTGGCGTGAGACGGCGGGGTTGCTCGCCGCGGCCCGCCGCTCCAGGCGCGGGCGGCGGCGGCGGCGGGCGGGCGGATGCGTTGGGATCGGGTGGATCGCTCGCCGCCTGCGAGGGGAAGGGTTGTCGTAGTAAAATTTTTTCGAGGTTTTATACGTTGACAGTTTGAGGTTTTGCAAAGAAGATGCCTCGCGCTTTTTGTTCTTTACATTCTATATGTTACTTTTTGTTGCTTTTCAAACGGTTAGGCTCTTTTTAGGCTGTAGTTATAGTTTTTAATTTATGGTTTTAAATTCTAACGGTTTGTAAAAGATAATATCTAAGAAAAATAGTGATATGCGATTTTTGGTACAACTGAATTCGGTATAATATTTAATATAATCTATTTATAGACATTATATTAAAAAGATACATCATTTAAAAGTTAATTATTGTATCTAAAAATGGTAAACCAAATTCAAAGCTAAGAAAAAACCATCTTATTTGTTTGTCTTTATTAGGACTCTGTTTTCTTTTCAACAAAGTACAGCAACATAGTATATCACGCGTGAGCTAGAAGCTAAGCAAGCAGGAGATCAAATGAACAAGACAGCGGGAGATGGCGTGAGCCTGTGTAGTGGGGCTGGCCTCAATCGGTTGGGCTTCAGTTTCTGGCTTTCGACTTATTTTTCACTATTTATAAATTTTATTTTTTTTATAAATTTTTGTCTTTTTGTTGAGCTTTTTTGCCGGTTCTTTTTTTCTGTATGTGTTTGTATTATACGTAATGGGCTAACATATTTTTTATATTTTTAAAATTTAATTATGCTAAATAAGCCTCTGTCAGTTACAGTGTTTTTTTTCAGCCAGCTACAGTGTTTTTAGCCGTAAGCCACAAAAAAGCCCAAATGATCACCACCCGTCGAACTGAGTGGAATGGCCCACTGCTTAGTGTCTGTAAAAAAGAGCTTAAAAGAGAGAATCATGTACACAAATACACAATTGACTCGAGGTATGGAATGAAATGAATTGAATTTGCTTTTCCGCACCTGTATTGTTCCGTTGTCTCGTCCCAATTTTCTTTTGTAAGAATGTTCATGTTAGTTTTTGCTCATATTTTTTAATTGTGTCTTATAACGTTGGCTGAAAATAAATAATAGTGACTAAAAAAACGATTTTAAGAAGGATAGCACAAGGGCAGCGAGGGAAGTGAGGGAGAAATGTGCGCACGTGATAGGAGCAAGATGAATGAAGTGCGTGTGACTCTCTATCTTATCTTCGGAGCAAAACGATAGTAAGATGAGTAAAGAAACCGCTGCAAAAAACCAGATGGTTGTATTAACTATTAACTTTTAGCTTTTCTAAGCATAAACCAATACGAATAGATCCTAATTCGCACACAATTTTTTCGGTTATCCCAGTTATCCCAAAATTTGGTGCTGATTTGTACTACTCGACCATTCTCTCCAGGTCAAGTTGTTAGAATATAATATGGCTGCATTACTTGCAACAATAAATAAATAATATGGTAGCTTTTATTTGCCATCGCTCGACCATTAAAAACCTTGTTTTGATCATGGTTATTATGGCGATGCGGCGAGGCGCGGCGCCTCACCACCTTCACACAATAATATCGCTTATGGCGCGCGGCGTGGCGACGCCATACACATAAGTAGCCACAAAAATATTGGACTTCCAGAGGGTTTAAACAGAATAAATATAAAGCAAGAAGGACTTTATTGTAATTTCAGAAAATAAGAGGACTAAATTGCAAAATATCAAACCCTAAATCCTAATAACTGGCGTACGTGGCGGCGGTCGCTCGATCAGTTTCGCCCTCTCGCCCGCCCGGCCGCCTCCCTTCTCTCTCCCTCTCTCCTTCCCCATCTCCTCCGCCTTTGGCGCCGGCGAGGCCGAGCCAGCTCGCCGACGGCCGCTCTCTCTTCCCGCCGCCACTCTCCACCGCCCCCAAGCGGCAGCCGCGGAGGAGGCGGTGAAGACTCGTCGCCCGACGAAGCAGGAGGTGGCGCGACGGCGGATCCGGCTACGGCGACGGTGGATCCGGCTGCGGCGTGGGCGGAGGCAGTGGATCCGGCGGCGGCGACGACGGATCCGGCTGCGGCGACGGCGGATCTGGCTGCGGCGACAGCGGAGGTAGTAGATCCGGCGGCGGCGGCGGATCTGGCCGCGGCGATGGCGGATACGGCGCACCTCCATGCTGTCCGGACGGCATGGAGCCTCCGATCCGCCACGGCGATATGGCGACGAGATATCGCCGATATCTCGACGCCATAACAACCTTGGTTTTGATACAATAGGCGTTTTGGAGTAGTATTCACCTCTCCAATCTTGTCTTTGGACTTGAAGAGTAGTATTTTTTTGATGGTGGCAAAACAGATTCGAGAAATTAACATATCTAATTGTTGATGACGATGTCTCTTAATATAAGAAGAGGAATAAGTAACATACATAAAACATGAGAAGAACCATCAACAAGAGTTACATCCTACTCACCATAGAGAGCTTAAAAAATAGCTTCCAATCTATCAAATCGTATCAAGAACTTGTATGAATAATAATAAAAAAGAAACCAATGGTTGCAAGACTAACAAAATAAAGATATGAAAGGTGATGTCATCTGTATACAACCATCTTTAATTTTCCTATGCTCGTGTGTTACTTCTACAAACACCAAACATAAAACCACCAAACAACCATCCACAGTAGCATCGAACAGAGAAAACCACAAGTTCACCATAATAGAAAAAGGTCAATAGTTGTGGCTATTGGAAGACGATCATTAGTGATTAGCACCTAGACAACGATATGCAGTAGCTTGCGACGTATGGCATGTATACAAGAGTCAAACATCTACTACAAAAGTGGTCTACACGCCATATAGACAACTAGAGTGACTGGTATTCTTTGTGCAAACTATACGTTGTACAGTTTTAATTCACTTGGTAATGGTCCATGTATTATCAAAATAGGAATCAAAACCACCTCTTAGTCCGCTAGGAAAGTCACCAGAGTACAGCTACACCCACTAGATTCAACATCCTGATTGCCACCTTTATGCACACATAAGCACGCCACACTAGGGAAGCCCACGCTTAGGGCATCTCCAATGGTCTGAGTCAGCTAGCTATATGCATGTACACATCAGCATATATCCTATGTGGAGGAAAGAGAGTATGCAAAAAAAATCGAGCCAGCTCTTCCTTAAGCACTAGTCTATAACGCCAAACGAGACAGTCTCTATAAATTCTGTGTGTGCATGTAAGCATCAAATAGCTATCCTTATAGATAGCTCTTTAGAATGTTAGCTTTAGTATGTACTATATAGATGATGTGGAAGTCTTATAGTTAGTTGCTAGCTATAACCATTGGAGATGCCCTTATACTCCACGAGGTCGCTAGTTTATCTTTAATTCCCATAATCTAGGAATGTGCCAAAGGGTGCACTCATGCAATTTTTTATCAAAGCCCTATGTAAATCTAGCCATTAGGGACCACTCTACAGATGCCACCTCTCAGGCTGTAATTGATTTTTTGCTACTCTTTAGATTGGATCCATGATTATCTGCCACTTTCACACTATTTAAATAATTTCCACTCAAAAACCACCTAAATTGTCTTTTTGCCCCTGCCCCATCTCCTTTCCTTCACCTTCTCCAACTTCGACAAGGACCTTCGCCATGGGTGACTACCATGTTGATCTCCGGCTACCCCCCAGATCTTTTGCAGCATGTATTGCCCACTATTCATCAGGAAGATGCTGCACAACAACGGGTCCTTATACAAACATGACTTCATCTCATGGTTCCCGTGGAGGAGCTCCATCACCTCCATCAGCTTTGCTACGAACAGGTTGCTCTTGCCGGACACGTCATGCCTTCGGGCGTCATTGGAGTCCGGTCAACGGTGCTCACAAAACACCTGCTCGAGCGTGTTCTTGTACTCACACACATACTTGAGGAAGTTCATGAGGTAGTGGATGAGCGGGTGCAATGCGTCGCCAAGGACTGTGACTGCTTGCCAGCATCGGTGTGGATGGAGCTCTCGAGGTCGCAGAAGGTGGCGGCAGTTGGAGAAGGTGAAGGAGACAATTTAGGTGGGGTTTTGAGTGGAAAATTTTAAAATAATGCCAAAGTGACAAATAATCAAGGATCTAATCTAAAGAGTGGCAAAAAAAAAATCAATTATAGTCCGAGGGGTTGTATTTTATAAAGTGACAATCTATTGAATGGTATATTGTTAATTTCCTCTACTTCGTATATACATTACATGTAATGTGGTGCTTGATGGTGTTTGTGGAGCGTGTGCATCGTTTCTGGTTAAAAAAGAAAGAACCGTTTGGACCTAACAGCCTAACACAGCTTCGGTCAACACCAATCAAAATGGTAAAATGACCTACGGCAGACCATTGGGCGGTTAGTAGGAGTAGTAGGAGGCAGTCAAGTAACCACCTGTGCTGCTTCAGTGCCTTCCCTCACTTTGGCGCCCTCTATTTGTCACGCAAACCCTTTCTTCCAAGGGTGGCCTCCACGGCCTAGGTCCACAGAGAGGGAACGCGATGGTGGCTTGCCAGTTCGTGCTCCGGTAGGCCACCTGCAGTGAGGGGGAGCGTGAGGAGCACGCGGTGGAGTACGACACGAACCACGACCTCAACATCCTCTGCTTCCATATCTTCTCCCTCACCTCCGTCCCACTCGACCTCCAGAAGGTTCGCTTCCCCCAACTCTGCTCTGATGCGATCCGTGCATGCGTGCAGATTGTGGTGGAGGCGGATGGGTCCGTGGTAGATGACGGCACTGACCTGGAGTCCATCTCCGAAGGCCTCCCCCTCGTGGCCATCGATAGGGAGGAGGGGGATGGCTAGGCCAAGAAGTAGAGGCGGCAGAGGCGGCGAGGGCACAGGAGAAGTTCGGCGAGGAGCTTGCAAGGATGATTCAGGTGCGGCATCATTAGTTAACATCCCTGATAGTTGATGGTTTTTGCGATTGGAATTGGAGTAGGGGTAGGCCGGGGATAGCGTGGAAATCAATCTAGTTTGCTTGGTTAATATGGATGGATCGTTTGATGATTTTAAATTTTGGTAGTGGTTGGTAGGGGCCAATTGGTTTTGTTTGGCTTGGTAGGTCCGGGGATAGCGTGGAAATCAATTCTGATGCGATGCGAGGTGGTGACTGAGTGCAGATCAAGGTGGAGGGGGATGGGTCTGTGGTGGACGACACCACCAATGTGGAGTCCATCTCCGCGGGCCTCCGCCTTGTGGCCATTGACGTGGAGGAGGTGGATGATGCGGACGAGGCTACAACGGCGGCTACGAGGGCACAAGGGAAGTCCGATGAGGAGCTTGCGAGGATGCTTTAGGAGCGGCATGATTAATTAACATCCCTGATAGTTGATGGCCTTGTGCGATTTGGAACTAGGGTAGGTGTTTATCTGGGATAGCGTGAAAATTGATCTGCACTGGTTAAGTTAGACAGATTGCACAATGATTTTGATTTTGGTAGTGGCTGGTAGGGGTCACTTGGTTTTGTTTGGTTTGGTATGGTAGTGGCCTAGTGGGTTGGAGGTTAGAGGAAATGAGTGTTAAATTAGCTGCATTTAGCTTGAATGGCATGCAATTTTGTTGCACTCTAGCTTGGATGTTACATGGATTTATAGTATTTAGAGTTGCTTCACATGATTTCCACACCAGAGTTTATTTTTCAGTTTCGCTCAGGTTTGAACCAGGTAGGAAGTGTCTAAGTCCAATTCAGGTGCAAAGTAACCTGTGTTAATCTAGGTTCTTAGGTAGAATACTTGGGTGCTGTTATTCAATTGGGGAGTGAGGTGGAGCAACAAACATGTCAATTTGGTGGAACATGGGGTACTGCATTTCTCCATTGTAGTTTGGATGGTGTAGGTAGTTTTTATACTGCTTGCAATGGTTGGGGATCTATTTTGTTTGATTGGGCATGCACTGGAAAGGAGTAGATGTAAGTTTGGTTTAGGTAGGTCTTAGACTACATTTTGTTCAAGTTTGATGCCCTCTCGCAATTTGAGGTGGGCTAGGTGGCCAACTGGCCCATGTGTGGTTTTGTGCGTGACTTGTAGTGGCCTCATTTTTTATGGGTTTGATTAGGTTCATTTGGTATGAAGTTGGAACAAAAGTTGGGTATATTTAGTTGAATGTAGCAGGAAGAGAACTGTATTTGATCAACTCTGCTTCAGATTTTTCAGGTGGTGTGGAATACCATATTAAATTCAGTTAAATTGGGTTGGTGTAAGGTAGTAAGTTATATCTGAATTTTAGTTGGCAATGGATGGAATTTTTTTGCATCTATTACTTTGCTTCGATTGTTCTAGGAGGCACTACAATCCCACTATAATCTGACGAGTGATGCTATATATCTATTAGTCGTGCACCAGGCGCACTCTCTTCAGCAGCTTGATGCCACTATCGACACCTTCTACCAGAAGATGTCCGCGATGTGGCATTAGCTTGACTCTCTGGGACCGGATGTTTGTCGAACCTGTCCATGTTGTGTGCATTAGAATGCTCATCTAGAGACTCACTGTCTCTATGATTTTCTTACGCATCTTTGGTCAGAGTTTGAGCCTGTTTGTACTCACCTCCTGACTTGTCAGCCACGTCCGTCCATGCTAGAGGCTTTCACAGTTGTTTGTGCTGAGGAGACTATCTTCGTAGTGTGGGCCAACTGCAGCCCACCTTCATTCTAGCTGCTCAGGCGTCTCCTCCAGCACTTGCTCCCACTACATCGGTGCCTCCAGTTGCACCGATGGCAACGACATCTACTATGGGTCTTCATTGCACCTTCTGTGACCGTAATGGTCATACATTCTAGCAGTGCTACAGGCGAAAGAACGAGGGCCATAGGGGTGGTCACCCTCCCAAGGGCACTAATGGCTCTTCCCAGTCTGGTGGTTCTTCTCAGTCCGGCTCTTGCCAGAGCTCCCCTACTGAGGTTCAGCAGGAGATGCTCACACTGCTCCGACACCTTACTGTCTCAGCTTTGTTCAGTTCTGCTGGCTCTGCTGCTCAATCTTCTGGTGCTCCATTGCCACCACCTCCTTCAGGTATCTCTTGTCCTTAGATTCTGGATTCTGGTGCTTTATTCCACATGACACCAAATTCTACTCACCTCATTTTTTGTGAGTCCTCTTGTTCTTCCTTACACGGTTACGACTGTAGATGGCACCTCTCTTCGTGCAATAGTTTGGTATTCTGTTACCCTTATTCTTAATGCGATAGTTTTGGAATATTTAGATGGATGCACCTAGATCCATGCGAAGGAGTCTATGATAATCCCCTGTTGTATGAAAAAGGGTAAAATGTGTTTCTTTTCTCATAATCATATTGCTTTTCCATAAAGTGCTTCTGAGAGTTCATCTAATTTTTCAGTGCAATTACTGATGTTGTGTTGCATGAATTTTCTAGGTGGAATAAGAAGCTAGATTATCCCATCGCTGTTTGAAAAGATGGAGTACATGATGTAACAAAATGCTACACCAGAAAGTGGAACATGGTAGATAATTTTGACTTGGTTTGTGCCTGTGTTAGGGGTGGGTGGGATATCTTTGTTGTTTAGAAGAAAGTGTTTTGATTTTTATCTCATGTGTCCTGCCTTTCATTTGCATATTCTCTCTAGGCGAACGATTACCTCTGAAGATACAATTTCAGCTATTCTATCATCTATAATAGGGAAGTATATCAGTGGATTGTCAATTGATGCACTCTCAGTCATAGAGAACCGTGACAAGAAAGAGTCCGATGAACTTAGTAAAGCTGCCTATCTTGAAGTTGACACTATTGTATCTTTACCTGGAAGGCAAAGTGGTTCTGTGGAATAGAGAAAAGAGAGGTCAGAATTGGGCCAAGTAGACTCACTTAGTTGCTCATCATGCTCTGTTCGGATATGTGTGGATGATCATGTTTCAAAAAATATATGATTCTCTTTCTGCTATTCTTTCACATTGTTGTGATAGAAACATCCCTAAAGAAAGAGTTACTAAAGTTTTCGACACATTGAAGAGTTTGATGCAAAATCTTAAAGATGCCAATTTCAAAAGTAGGTGAGATACATCAGAACAAAAACCACAACAATTTTTTGAGGAGATGTTTCCTTATGTTGAAAGATTGCTTTATGCTATTTCCTTGAAAACAGAGTTGGGTACTAATGGAGAACAATCTATGGCTACAGTTGGAAATCCAATACAAATTACCAGTAGCATTGGATGTAGTGGATGAGATATTGAGTAACTATAAGAACAATATCTTTTACACAAATGGTCACCAATTCCCAAGAGGCAATAGACTCTGTTCAGGTTAAGTCCTTGCAAGCAGTGAGCATCTGCCAATTGGAATTGTATGTGTTGCAAATTGTGCTTTTTTAAAAATATCAATTCATCAAGGCTTGCCCTACAATAGTGTGCTTGAAATTATTTCAGGTAATAGCAGCATTTGATGGCTTTCACTCGTCCAATGGGAAGAACTTGATGGAGCCAAAGGTAATCTTATTGTAGCAACTGGCAATATAATTTTTAGGCACAGTCAGCCTGATTCACATTGATGGGTGCCTCGAGTCTAGAGATATACTTTTTTATAGAAGAAACTCTCGTTTGTACTACCGTGCTGGTTTGCCCCATGCTTATTGATTAATTGGATATGTACCTTGATATGTTGAATTTATATAAATGTAGGTTGTACACTTAGAATTATGAACCAAAATATCTGTGAATCTTGAGCTTTGATTTGCTTGGTTCATATTTTTGCTATTATTCCAACTTGGTCTAATGAAAATGGTTGTGCCCTGTCGAGACCCGAATCTGCTGATCCGGACTCTCCTGTGTATTCTACACTAGTCTAAGATCACGCTAGTGCACACGGTATAAACAAAAATGAAATACCGACCATATCACAATTTACTAAGAAAAGACTCAAATATTATTAATGATTATTAGAGTTGCGACCTTATGGCCAACTTACAGATAATAACCTGAATGGCTTAAGAAACTTGTAGCGGAAAACAAAAATAAGTGTAGTAGCCATTCACATGCTCACAGGCAATCGACTATGGAGCAAAGTCCTAATCCGCAATATCGTCGAAGTATTCTCCTTCTAGTACCTCCTGTTGATCTAGTCCTTCTTTCGCAACTAAACAAATATGGATAAAGCCGTGAGTACATAGAGTACTCAGCAGGTTATTTGTAACAAAGATGCAATATAGTATGTAGGGCTTATCAAAGGATGGCTGAAAGGTTAATTTTGCAGAAAGCAATAATTTAAAGTAAATACAATAAATAGATTGAAAAACAAACTTTGAAAATGATTAATAAATAAGTAATCAAAGGAATTGAGACAAATCACAAGTGAACTGACCATTCACTAATGAATCACCCGTGAACTAAGATTCACGTAATGAACCACCAATGAACTAACCATTCACCCACCAACTTAACCCAACCAGATTTTTATGAAAACTCTACCCATTGTGTGAAATTACCGAGCATTGTTCATGACCGTGGACATGGCTATTCGAATAGTTTTACACTTTGCAAAGGTTCCCATAAGATATGATAATCTCATATTGCCACTAGATTAACACACTTCCTTTGGTGTGCAGCGGAGAGATCATGACAAGGCCTTTACAATGCTCAATCTCAACTCAGTTCCACCTTGCTGACGTTTCACTGTCAAGTAGGCTAACCACCTAGTTGATAATTGCCCCTCTTGCACCCTATGGAATGTTCAATGACACCCACTGACATCTCAATGACGGAACCAAAATTGAAACATCACAAATTAATCAGCCAAGTCCATCTCATATTGGACATATGGTTGTACGGTAAGGCTCAGATCAATGGCGCACAAAAGTTAAGTCCTTAGATATTACTCAGACGAAATATCCACATCCCAATGTGTAAACTGCACCCCCTTTACTGCACGATCATTCGCCCAAGTGAAAACTAATTTTGTAATACCAACACCAATGACACTACCCATGTCATGGTACTCAAATTTTATAACTGTGGCTGACCACCACGTTACAATATATCATTAAGTCAAAGTTAATTAATCATATGTGATGATAACCCAACGTTACTATAAGCATGGCTAAGTATAATAATCGTACAACCCATGTGACTATTAATATTGCATCACTAGATAATTACCCATCCTAAGGTGACAATGGAATCATGGCAAACAAATTAGCAAGGAGGGATTAGTCAATTTGGACAATAACTACCAATACAAAGGTTTATAATAAAATAGCGATGCATGATAATTTTAAAAAAATAATACATAATAGATTTAAAAACTAGGTTCAACATGATCAAAGGATACGACTTGCCTTGGTCATGCTCAGTTAATGGCTCTTGGTCTTCAAATCTTGCTTTAGCTCCTTCGAAGGCATGATCTAACGAGAGAGAAAACAAACGAGGCACAAAATAAATTCAAATAAACTCAAAAAACTTCAAAACCAAAAGATAGAGTTCAATTTTAGATGAATTTATGAAAAATAATCGGGTCAATTGGAGCTAGGACGGAGAAGAACGGGCTCTCAAAAAATCTAATCTAAAGAAAAGGCTGAAAATTGGAAAAACTACTGTACTGTGAATCTGGTGCATGGAAAGGCTAGTCTACTGTGAACCCAGCTCACGAAATAGTGCATGGTGACTGGGCTTGCTGACGTGGTGGCTGACTAGGCAACTAGGGTTGACATGGTAGGTGAGGTAGCAGGTGACTCAACTCGCTTGACAGGCGTGGTCCACGGTCTACGGCACAACGCATCTGACATGCGGGCCCCGGTTGTCAGCGGCACGGTGCGCGGTGGACTGGGTGCACGGAGAAGACGAACTGTCGGTCGAGCGCGGGGTGAGGGGTGACGCGGCGGCTCACGAACCGAGGGAACTAGCACGTGAACCGAGGCGACGTGGAGTGGGCGAGGTGACCGGCGGCGGCGGGGTTTGGTCGGTGGTGACTGAGACAGCGGCACAAGATGGCAAGGTGGGACGGGTCGACGGCTCACTGGCGAAGATGATGGCGGAGGTCGACGGTGAGGCACGGCGGCTTGGGCTCAATGGCGACGAAAACGACGGTCGAGGCGAACTCCAGTGAGAACGACGACGCATAGCGAGCTCGGCTCAGGGACGAGGAAAATGAGAGGAGGGGCACAACTTTATAAGCGCGGATACTGAGGAGAAGGCTCGGGCACGGCTTAGAGTCCGGGGTGGGCACGCACGTCGAGGTGGGGATGACGCGAACGGCGGCGGCAGAGTTCGAAACGAACGCGGCGGCGAGCTCTCAGGAGGAAGACGACTGATAGGTTGGCCCCACCAGTCAGTGGCTCAGAAGGGAAGAACGGCCAGGATTATGGCGCGGCGAAACAATACGGCTGATGGTCGACACGTGGCAACCATCCAACAGGCAGGCGCGGGCTTGAATGGGCGTCGCGTGGCCAGGGCGGGGCAGGCCAGGTCGGCGGGCGAACAAGTGGACCAGCTGGGAGTGGGCTTCGGCCCAACTGGCTTTTGGAGATTTTTTGGATTTTCTATTTTCATAAATTCAAATAAAATCTCTTAAGCTCTAGAAAATAGCAAATAAATCCAGAAAAATCATTGAGACTCAAGGAACTTAAATAAAATACTTCTAGCAAATGTTAATGTTTGGTTTAGTCATATTAAATCCTTTTAATTAATAGAAATTCAATTTAAGCTTTTATTAATTCCAGAAAAATCCAACCGATGAATTTTATTTTAAAAATTTTAAAAAGGCTATGAAAATCAGGATGTTACAGCCCATGCTTCGGTACCCAGGTTGAATCCTTTTTTGTCAATCATAATAACCGTGCAGAAGTTTGGCATTTGATGTCATTTTCCATTACTTTCATCTCATTTGTTCCCCTGATGGATCTATCGACTTTTCTTTTGCTAGATTGGAAATAAAATTCTAATGGTTCAGTTAGGTATGTACTTGTTTTAAGAGTTCATTCTTTAAATTGTTGCAGAAGTTCATTATTTGCACGAACTAGTTAGATGCTAGATGGTAAACCTTTTCTACTCCTCCCATATCCTCATTGCCAATACCCACCTTGAAATTTATTCTAGTTCTTCTCACATTAGATACTGTTCATCAACTTTTGGCAGTAGTGGTCAACTATTTTGATGATGTTCTGCAGAATTTTCATGTTGTGCTAAAGCAAGTTGTTTAAAGTATTTCAAATACTTACAAATTTGGAATTATATTGATTTGTTATACTGGCTAACAAAATGCCAAAATCAATCTGTGGGATTTTTGCTAATTTATAAAATGCTTGATGGCCAAACTTGCGAGTTGGAGTCATCACCACCTCGACCTATAGAGCATCTAGTCCATTGGGATCAATGACCTTCTGAGCAGTTCAGTTAAAGAAATAACAAAGCCTCATGATTTTCGCTCGAACCTTGTTCAACAAAATACTTCTAATTGCAGCAGGATGCATTTGAGTCATCAGCACATGACAATCATGAGACTTCATACCAAGTAATTTCAAATCTTTGATATAAACAAGTTTCTTCATACTGGCTGAATAATCGGATGGAACTTACACACCATACAAGCCCTGGTATAGTTTATTTCTCTCAACCTTGGATAGAGTGTAGCAAGCTAGGGGAAGGTACGTTCAGCCTTTATCGGTTTCTTTCGGTGCTAACTCGATCCTTATGTTCATATCAATTAAGTCACACCGTGCGTTGACACCATCCTTTGTTTCGTTACAAATGTTCAATAAGAAACTAATCAAGCTATCATATACATTCTTCTCTATGTGCATGACATCGATGTAGTGGTGAACTTCTAAGTGCTCTGAATAAGATAAGTCTCAAAAAATTGATCTATTCTCCCAGATCATATCATAGATATCCTTAATCATATCCTTTATCATAGACCTCTTTTTCGTTAAAAGGCCTTGAAACTGAGTCATCCTCTTTTTTATCAAATTATTTCTTCATTTTGTGATATGGATGATACTTGGGAAGGAACATATGGTGATGCAATTACACAGTTTTGCATGAGTTATTCAACCACACACTCTTAGTATCATCTAAACAGTGTGGACATGCTTTGGCTCCTTTTGCACTCGACCCCAATAGATTACCAAAAGCAGAAAAATCATTGATGGTGTAGAACAACATGGTGCGTAGAGTAAAGTTTTCTCGTCTATCCGCATCCCATACCTATACCCCTTCATTCCACAGTATCACAAGAGCTTCCAACAATGGTACTAAATACACTTCAATATCATTCCCAAGTTGCTTCGACCCTTGCATAATTCGGATCATGGGCTAACAAGAGTAAAAACTTGATAGCAAAATACACTTACTAAAGTTCTATACATTCTCTGAAATTCAGAAACTACATTCTGAATTTCAGCCCAGTATTGAACTTATGCTTTGTTATTCTAGACAGAACACAAACACTAGCCTAACATGAACACAATAAGATTATTGCCAACAATTACCTCTAATCTTGTTGTCGTTTTGCCATATCCACCATGCCCAACTTCTCCCTCATCTCAAGGAACTTGACACGGCCGAGGGACTTTGTCAGAATGTCGTCAAGCTACTCCTTAGTTCTGATGTTCCCCACTTCAATTGTCTCACTCTCCACACACTCATGAATGAAATGATATCTTGTATCGATGTGTTTGCTCCTGTCGTGGTGCACTGTGTTCTTACACAACAAGATGGCTGACTTGTTATCAACTAGCAACTTGAACATCTTTCGGTCCTGATTCATCAAATCTCCAAGTAAACGTGCAAGCCAAGTGCCTTGGTAAGATGATGTTGTTGCTACAATATACTCAGCCTCACACGATGACAGAGCCACCACCTTCTGCTTTTGTGAGATCCAAGCGACCAAGCTCAAACCAAGATAGAAAACAACCCCAGAGGTGCTCTTGCGGTCGTCGATGTCTCTAGCAAGATCACTGTCACTGTACCCAAGCAGCTCCATCCATTTGCGGCTTCTCCTTCCATAGCAGTACCCCAAATTGAGTGTACCACTCACATACCTGAGAATGTGCTTCACGGTAGTTAGATGTTCAGCAGTGGGATTCTCCATATACTGGATGGCATTGCCAATAGAGTAGGCAATGTTAGGTCGGGTGTTCACCAAATATCTGAGGCTTCCAACGATGCTTTGGTACATGGTGGCATTGACTAGGGGCTCTTACTTTCCTTCCTTAGCTTGAAACTCTCGTCCATAGGAGTGGCACAAGGATTACACCCATCCATGCTAGTTTCTTTGAGTATCTTAGCAGCATAGGTGGATTGACATAAGGTGATTCCATCACAGGTCTGTTGGACTTCAATCCCCAAATAATAACTGAGCAAGCCAAGATCATTCATACTGAATAACCACTTCATTTGAGTCTTGAATTCAGTGATGTCGCCATTATTTGACCCAGTAATGATCAAGTCGTCAACATAGACTCCCACTAGCAACACCAACGTGCCACTCACCTTCTTGTACACGGCGTGTTCCAGTGAGCTTGCTCAAAACCGAGTGCCACCAAACTCTTATCTAGTTTGGCATTCTACGCTCTTAGTGCTTTCTAGAGCCTGTACAATGCCTTGTTTAACTTCACACTTTGTGCTCTTGTCCTTATATCTCAAAACCAAGCGGTTGGAAGACATACACCTCTTTAGCTAATTCACCATTCAAGAATGACAATTTGACATCTATATGGTGAACTTGCCAACTCTCCTATGCCGCCAAGCTATCCATCCTTGCAATTGAGGTGAAGACCTCATCAAAATCTACTCCATGGTGTTGGACATAGCCCTTCACGACCAAGAAGGCCTTGTGTTTAACAATGGCACTGTTGTGGCTACGGGCCAAACAGGAAAGAAGGGGACTAGTAGGAGAGGAAGAGGAGAGCCAGATCTGTGGAGAGGTGGTGAGAATGAGAGGATGCCCCCTTTGCCCCTCCTGGGGGCTTATATATATGAGTGGGGTAAAATGGGAAATCCCCATTCTACCCCTTAGCACTTACAAGGGATAAGGGTACATTGGTATATTTCTCTACACTATTGGGCCTATTACATGTTGGACTAGTTGCACGGCCCAGTTATGGGGGGTTGGGCCACCCCTACAACAGTACTCCCTCGACAGCAAGCGCTGAGGTCCCGATGGGCGAGCTGACGCGATCAACCACCCCAGCCCCCTGTTCCCCGACAGCAAGCGCGAGGGGGCCGAGTGGTGAGCCGATGCAACTGGTAGCTTGCAGACCCCAGAGGCAATGCCTACGAAGAAATCAACGAACTCCTATGCTGAATCCCGCGCCGTCCCGCCGAGGCGATGCCTACGAGGCGGACGGCGAAGTCTTGCGCGGAGCCGTGCCGTCCGGCGAAGTCGAGCGCCGACGACGTGCCGTCCCGCCGAGGCGATGCCTACAAGGCGGACGGCGAGGTCTTGTGCCGAAGCCGTGCCGTCCCGCCGAGGCGACGCCTACGAGGCGGACGGCGAAGTCGAGTGCTGACGACGTGCCGTCCCACCGAGGCGATGCCTACGAGGCGGACGACGAAGTCTTGCGCCGGAGCCGTGCTGTACCGCCGAGGCGATGCCTACCAAGCGGACGGCGAAGTCGAGTGTTGACGACGTGCCATCCCACCGAGGCGATGCCTACGAGGCGGACGGTGAAGTCGAGTGTTGACGACGTGCCTTCCCACCGAGGCGATGCCTACGAGGCGGACGGCGAAGTCCAGCGCCGGAGCCGTGCCGTCCCGCCGAGGCGATGCCTACCAGGCGGACGGCGAGGTCCTATGCCGGAGCCATGCCGTCTCGCCGAGGCGATGCCTACGAGGCGGACGACGAAGTCGAATGCTGACGACGTGCTGTCCCGCCGAGGCGATGCCTACGAGGCGGACGACGAAGTCCTGCGGCGGCACGGCGAGGTAAAGAAGCGCAGCCGCCGTTCCCCTACCTTCAAAAACAGTGCCCGCGAAGAGCGGGCGCTTGCGGCGTAGGCCGAGGGCACTACACACGCCGAGGTAGGGAGGTGAAGCCGCCGTTCCCCTACCTTCGAAAATAGTGCCCGCGAAGAGCGGGCGCTTGCGGCGTAGGCCGAGGGCACTACGCACGCCGAGGTAGGGAGGTGAAGCCGCCGTTCCCCTACCTTCAAAAGCAGGGCCCGCGGAGAGCGGGCGCTCGCGGCATAGGCCGAAGGCACTACGCACGCCGAGGTAGGGAGGCGAAGCCGCCGTTCCCCTACCTTCGAAAATAGTGCCCGCGAAGAGCGGGCGCTTGCGGCGTAGGCCGAGGGCGCTACACACGCTGAGGTAGGGAGGCGTCGTCGCCGTTCCCCTACCTCGAAAAACGGTGCCCGCGCAGAGCGGGCGCTTGCGGCGTAGGCCGAGGGCGCTACGCACGCTGAGGCAGGGAGGCGTCGCCGCCGTTCCCCTACCTCGAAAAACGGTGCCCGCGAAGAGCGGGCGCTTGCGGCGTAGGCCGAGGGCGCTACGCACGTTGAGGTAGGGAGGCGTCGCCGCCGTTCCCTTACCTCGAAAAACGGTGCCCGCGGATAGGGAGGTGTCGCCGCCGTTCCCCTACCTCGAAAAACGGTGCCCGCGAAGAGTGGGCGCTTGGGGCGTAGGACGACGGCGCTACGCACGCTGAGGTAGGGAGGCATTGCCGCCGTTCCCCTACCTCAAAAAACGGTGCCTACGAAGAGAGGGCGCTTGTGGCGTAGGCCGAGGCGCTATGCACGCTGAGGTAGGGAGGCGTCGTCGCTGTTCCCCTACCTCGAAAAATGGTGCCCGCGAAGAGAGGGGCTTTCGGCGTAGGCCGAGGGCGCTACGCACGCTGAGGTAGGGAGGCGTCGCCGCCGTTCCCCTACCTTGAAAAACGGTGCCCGCGAAGAGCGGGCGCTTACGGCGTAGGCCCATGGCGCTACGCACGCTGAGGTAGGGAGGCGTCGCCGCCGTTCCCCTACCTCGAAAAAACGGTGCCCGCGCAGAGCGGGCGCTTGCGGCGTAGGCCGAGGGCGCTACGCACGCTGAGGTAGGGAGGCGTCGCCGCCGTTCCCCTACCTCGAAAAATGGTGCCCGTGCAGAGCGGGCGCTTGCGGCGTAGGCCGAGGGCGCTACGCAGGCTGAGGTAGGGAGGCGTCGCCGCCGTTCCCCTACCTTGAAAAAGGGGTGCCCGCGCAGAGCGGGCGCTTGCGGCGTAGGCCGAGGGCGCTACGCACGCTGAGGTAGGGAGGCGTCGCCGCCGTTCCCCTACCTCCAAAAACGGTGCCCGCGAAAAGCGGGCGCTTGCGGCGTAGGTCGAGGGCGCTACGCACGCTGAGATAGGGAGGCGTCGCCACCGTTCCCCTACCTCGAAAAACGGTGCCCGTGGAGAGCGGGCGCTTTCGGCGTAGGCCGAGGGCGCTACGCACACTGAGGTAGGGAGGCGTCCCCGCCGTTCCCCTACCTTGAAAAACGGTGCCCGCGCAGAGCGGGCGCTTGCGGCGTAGGTCGAGGGCGGTACGCACGCTGAGGTAGGGAGGCGTCACCGCCGTTCCCCTACCTCAAAAAACGGTGCCCGCGGAGAGTGGGCGCTTGCGGCGTAGGCCGAGGGCGCTACGCACGCTGAGGTAGGGAGGCGTCGCCGCCGTTCCCCTACCTCGAAAAACGGTGCCCGCGCAGAGCGGGCGCTTGCGGCGTAGGCCGAGGGCGCTACGCACGTTGAGGTAGGGAGGCGTCGCCGCCGTTGCCCTACCTCGAAAAACGGTGCCCGCACAGAGCAGGCGCTTGCGGCGTAGGCCGAGGGCGCTAGGCACGCTGAGGCAGGGAGGCGTCGCCGCCGTTCCCCTACCTCGAAAAACGGTGCCCGCGAAGAGCGGGCGCTTGCGGCGTAGGCCGAGGGCGCTACGCACGTTGAGGTAGGGAGGCGTCGCCGCCGTTCCCTTACCTCGAAAAACGGTGCCCGCGGATAGGGAGGTGTCGCCGCCGTTCCCCTACCTCGAAAAACGGTGCCCGCGAAGAGTGGGCGCTTGGGGCGTAGGACGACGGCGCTACGCACGCTGAGGTAGGGAGGCATTGCCGCCGTTCCCCTACCTCAAAAAACGGTGCCTACGAAGAGAGGGCGCTTGTGGCGTAGGCCGAGGCGCTATGCACGCTGAGGTAGGGAGGCGTCGTCGCTGTTCCCCTACCTCGAAAAATGGTGCCCGCGAAGAGAGGGGCTTTCGGCGTAGGCCGAGGGCGCTACGCACGCTGAGGTAGGGAGGCGTCGCCGCCGTTCCCCTACCTTGAAAAACGGTGCCCGCGAAGAGCGGGCGCTTACGGCGTAGGCCCATGGCGCTACGCACGCTGAGGTAGGGAGGCGTCGCCGCCGTTCCCCTACCTCGAAAAAACGGTGCCCGCGCAGAGCGGGCGCTTGCGGCGTAGGCCGAGGGCGCTACGCACGCTGAGGTAGGGAGGCGTCGCCGCCGTTCCCCTACCTTGAAAAAGGGGTGCCCGCGCAGAGCGGGCGCTTGCGGCGTAGGCCGAGGGCGCTACGCACGCTGAGGTAGGGAGGCGTCGCCGCCGTTCCCCTACCTCCAAAAACGGTGCCCGCGAAAAGCGGGCGCTTGCGGCGTAGGTCGAGGGCGCTACGCACGCTGAGATAGGGAGGCGTCGCCACCGTTCCCCTACCTCGAAAAACGGTGCCCGTGGAGAGCGGGCGCTTTCGGCGTAGGCCGAGGGCGCTACGCACACTGAGGTAGGGAGGCGTCCCCGCCGTTCCCCTACCTTGAAAAACGGTGCCCGCGCAGAGCGGGCGCTTGCGGCGTAGGTCGAGGGCGGTACGCACGCTGAGGTAGGGAGGCGTCGCCGCCGTTCCCCTACCTCAAAAAACGGTGCCCGCGGAGAGTGGGCGCTTGCGGCGTATGCCGAGGGCGCTACGCACGCTGAGGTAGGGAGGCGTCGCCGCCGTTCCCCTACCTCGAAAAACGGTGCCCGCGCAGAGCGGGCGCTTGCGGCGTAGGCCGAGGGCGCTACGCACGTTGAGGTAGGGAGGCGTCGCCGCCGTTGCCCTACCTCGAAAAACGGTGCCCGCACAGAGCAGGCGCTTGCGGCGTAGGCCGAGGGCGCTAGGCACGCTGAGGTAGGGAGGCGAAGCCGCCGTTCCCCTACCTCGAAAAACGGTGCCCGCGCAGAGCGGGCGCTTGCAGCGTAGGCCGAGGGCGCTACGCACGCTGAGGTAGGGAGGCGTCGCCGCCGTTCCCCTACCTCGAAAAACGGTGCCCGCGAAGAGCGGGCGCTTGCGGCGTAGGCCGAGGGCGCTACGCACGCTGAGGTAGGGAGGCGTCGCCGCCGTTCCCCTACCTTGAAAAACGGTGCCCGCGGAGAGCGGGCGCTTGCGGCGTAGGCCGAGGGCGCTACGCACGCTGAGGTAGGGAGGCGTCGCCGCCGTTCCCCTACCTCGAAAAACGGTGCCCGCGCAGAGCAGGCGCTTGCGGCGTAGGCCGAGGGCGCTAGGCACGCTGAGGTAGGGAGGCGAAGCCGCCGTTCCCCTACCTCGAAAAACGGTGCCCGCGCAGAGCGGGCGCTTGCGGCGTAGGCCGAGGGCGCTACGCACGCTGAGGTAGGGAGGCGTCGCCGCCGTTCCCCTACCTTGAAAAAGGGGTGCCTGCGCAGAGCGGGCGCTTGCGGCGTAGGCCGAGGGCGCTACGCACGCTGAGGTAGGGAGGCGTCGCCGCCGTTCCTCTACCTCGAAAAACGGTGCCCGCGAAGAGCGGGCGCTTGCGGCGTAGGCCGAGGGTGCTACGCACGCTGAGGTAGGGAGGCGTCGCCGCCGTTCCCCTACCTCGAAAACGGTGCCCGCGGAGAGCGGGCGCTTGCGGCGTAGGCCAAGGGCGCTACGCACGCTGAGGTAGGGTGGCGTCGCCGCCGTTCCCCTACCTCGAAAAACGGTGCCCGCGCAGAGCGGGCGCTTGCGGCGTAGGCCGAGGGCGCTACGCACGCTGAGGTAGGGAGGCATCGCCGCCGTTCCCCTACCTCGAAATACGGTGCCCGCGCAGATCGGGCGTTTGTGGCGTAGGCCGAGGGCGCTACGCACGCTGAGGTAGGGAGGCGTCGCCGCCGTTCCCCTACCTTGAAAAAGTCACGGTGCACTCCCTGGTGCAACGCGCACGAGTGCACGATATCCAAGTGGTGCGCCGCTTAAAGCGAGGCACTCCCTTGTGTCTCGGCCGGTCGCAATTTTTATACTCCGTAGAGTGCGTGGGAACAACATCCACGTCTTATTTATACTCCGTAGAGTGCGTGCGGAGGTGGACCTCGACGTTACCTCTTAATTTATAGTCCGTAGACTCGCGCGTGCATAGGCGTACCTCGATGCTACGACTTATTTAAAGTCTGTAGACTGGTGCGTGCGGAGGCGTACCTCGACGCTACGTCTTAATTTATAGTCCGTAGACTCGCGCGTGCGGAGGCGGACCTCGACGCTACGTCTTATTTAAAGTCCGTAGACTGGTGCGTGCGGAGGCGTACCTCGACGCTACGTCTTAATTTATAGTCCGTAGACTCGCGCGTGCGGAGGCGGACCTCGACGCTACGTCTTATTTAAAGTCCGTAGACTGGTGCGTGCGGAGGCGTACCTCGACGCTACGTCTTATTTATACTCCGTAGAGTGTGCGCGGAGGCGTCCCCCCGTTGCGTCTTATTTAAAGTCCGTAGACTGGTGCGTGCGGAGGTGTACCTCGACGCTACGTCTTATTTAGAGTCCGTAGATTGGCGCGTGCGGAGGCAAGCTCAACGCTATGTCTTATTTAGACTCCGTAGAGTACGCCGACGCTCGAGGCAATCGTGCGATTTAAACAAAAAACGACGAAAACAGAGACATCAAAGAAATGGCCGAACACTTGCGACAACAAAATGCTCCAAAGTGCGGTGCCAGGAAAGCATTAAATGCTCCAAAACAGGCCAAAACCGAAGGAGCAAATATAGCCAAATCAAATGCTCTTAAAATGGAACCGCAGTCGCACAGAATGATATGATGACCAACCATTTTTCAATGCCATGTACGCAAGGAGTGCAGTAGGGATTATTAAAGCATTGTACGTGATCATATGCTGGGCGTACCAGGAGGGTTGGCGGCATCGCGGAGTAGACTCCGCAAGTGCGGAGACCTCGGCTACATGAAGCTAGCGGGGGCCTCGTCATGGGGTGCGAAGCCGCCTCGACGGCCGCTATGGTTTGCTCGGACTCTGGTATACGTCCTGTCCCGTGCGCCTTGCTGCCAATCAACACATGCATGCATGAATGAATGCATGCATGTGTGAGTATGAGCATATGCGTCACTGCCAACGAGCGGAGCCCGACGGCATGCGGAGGTGAACAGCCTCCACGCCGACGGAGTCTCGCCGAGGAGTCAAGGCGAAGGCCGGCGAAAGCTCCCTGGCGCCGAGGCGGGGTGTCGCGGGTAGGCCGGTGGAGTCCTTGCGGAGTCGAGTGAAGGTCGGCGAAGTCCTGCCAGCGTCGAGGCGAAGTGTCGTCGTGGCCAGCTCAATCTTTGCGGCCTGCTGCACGCTGGGCAGCAAGTTGTAGTAGATCGCCTTAAGGAAGACGCCGCGAAGGTCGGCTCCGAGCAACGCGACTTCGGCGAGGCGAGCGAACCCAGGCAAACTGCGACTTCGGCGAAGTGAAGGCAAAGGCCGAAGGCGTCGTCGTGGAGGCGAAGCTGTGGCAAGGTCGGCCGGCTGGTTCGAACTCCAGTGGATCGAAGGCGGGCGGAGGCCCTCAACGCCGTCTCCCGCTAGCTCTGCAACCTCGCTGGGGTGGACGCCATGGCACCTTCCCCTGGCTCCCGGCGACTTCGCGTGGGCGGAGGCCGGCGAAGTCTCTCGCCGAGGACGCGCGAGGGCCCAGGGTGCCACGTCTCCTCGAAGGAGCTAGCGGAGGAGGTGTCCGGACAGAGGCTTCGAAGGCCGGTGAGGAGGTGAGCTGACGGAGGCCCCTAGTGGCGAAACCGGAGCGAAGGGCGAAACCGAGGTAGACGTCGTCGCGCTTTCCCCATGGTCACCGGCACCGAACGCTGTGAGGTTGGGTGCCATGCGACGTTACTGACGTTAAGGATGTTGACCTCATGGAGGAGCCGGCGTCACAGAAACTCGGGGTCGCGCGGAGACTCGGCGCCAGGGCCGTCCCGCCGCGGGGGCTCTGCATCGCGCGGAGGCTTGTCGCGGAGGCTCGACGCCGCACGGAGACCAGCGCGGAGGCACGGAGACCAGCGCGGAGGCACAGTGGACGCCACAGAGCCTGGCTCGCCGAAGGCATGGCCCGGCCTTAACGCGGCGGACGCATTGCTCTGCGGCGTCGCTCGGTGCGGAGACAAGCAGCGCGGTGGCGCGGAGTGCTCCGGAGACCTCACGGGGGCTTCGCAGACGTGGCGCCGAGACGCGCGGAGACTGGGAAGTGAGCATGGAGGCGGAGACACGGCGCCGTGTACTTGCCGGCCGTACGTGGCCTGGCTGCAACCGGGAGAAGCGCCGTGCGGCGGGTTCGACGAATCCCACGTCGTCGTAGATAGAGGGAGAAGCTCCTGCATGCCTCATGGCTTCGTTGCGAAGTTGGCGGGCCGATGAAGTCCTCGCGCATGGCAGTGGCTCCTCGATAACTGTGGCTTCGGCGAGGCGAAGACGGAGGCTGGATGAGTCGTCGCGGAGACGAGCGAAGGCAGTCGAAGACATCCCAAAGCTGGCGAGGTGACACTGGCAGGCCGGCGAGATAGTCGCTCAAAGACTTCCCAAAGCTGGCGAGGTGACGCGCGATGCTTTCTGGAGGCTTACGCGGAGACCTTGACGCAGAGGCTTAGCGTTGAGCGGAGATTTGGAAGCTTGGCGGATGACGCTTCGTGGTTGCGCAGTCCGAAGCTAAGCCGGAGTGGAGGCTCGGCGTGAGGACCGGAGCACGGCGCGGAGTCGGAGCTCGACGCGGAGCAGCGTCCCATGCGCGCACGGCAGAGCGCGAAGGTTGACGGCGGCAAGACGCGGAGACGGAGTGCGTGCACTAGCCATGCAAGCAGGCGCACGTGTTCATTTCCCTGGCTGCAGCCGTAAAAAGCGCCGCGCGGCGAGCTCGACGAACCACACGTCGCCGTGCTTCCTACAGGGGCCCAGCAGCAAGACGTGGAGGCGGAGCCTCTATGCATGCATATGTGCACGGGTATGCATACATAGTTACGTAAATAAATATGCATGGTATGCATACATAGTTAGGTAAATAAATATGCATGCATGGATAGTTACGTAAATGAGTACTCCCTTGCCCTGTCGTGGTCGAGGTCACCGGTGCAGGAGGTGAGATGAAGGCACGCGAGGTCGAAGCCGTGGCTGGCGAAGCTCGGCGAGGCCTCCCCCAGCGGAGGCTATCCTCGGTGTCCTATACGTAGCTCCTTTCCACGCCACAGAACCTGGCTCGGAGAGGGCGTAGCCTACTTCGACTCGCTGCGAGGTGTACCCCGCGTGGATCCCAACGCGGGCGAGCCGAAGGCGTGTAGGCTCCCTGGCCGAAAGGGTTGTGCCCCAGGTCGTCCAAGACGTCGTTCTCTGCCTGCCGCTGCTTGACCCGCGAGATGGCACAGATGCCATGAATGAAGCAGCATGCTCCCAAGAATAGAAAAGATCCACGTAGCCGCCGCTTGAATGTTCGAGAAATCTCTTTCATACGTAACTTCTAGCCGGTCCCCACGGACGGCGCCATCTGTTGTGGCTACGGGCCAAACAGGAAAGAAAGGGACTAGTAGGAGAGGAAGAGGAGAGCCAGATCTGCGGAGAGGTGGTGAGAATGAGAGGATGCCCCCTTTGCCCCTCCTGGGGGCTTATATATATGAGTGGGGTAAAATGGGAAATCCCCGTTCTACCCCTTAGCACTTACAAGGGATAAGGGTACATTGGTATATTTCTCTACACTATTGGGCCTATTACATGTTGGACTAGTTGCACGGCCCAGTTACGGGGGGTTGGGCCACCCCTACAACAGGCACCTTGGGGGTCTTTCTTTCATCAAAATCCTGACAACTCCACAAGCTTCCAGGTTGCATTATCTTCAATGAACTTTAGCTCTTCTTGCATAGCACACCTTCAACACTCTTCTTTCATAGCCTCCTCAAAACTCATCGGTTCTTTTGATGCTATCAAGCACAGGTCCAAATGCTTGGACTGCAGCTCATTGGAATTGGTAGCGTCGTAGACCTCCCAGAGTGAATGGAACCGACATGGTCCTCAAATGACGATGCAGTCAGCATCGTTGACTCGATCAGCATGACTAGTGTAATAGCTCCCAGTTTGTACCATGCAACTCTCAGTCTGCACCACTTTGCACTGGTGTGCTGCTTTTGCCACTCTGTCAGTGTCAATGCTGCCACCAACACCGGTGCTGCCAATGCCTGTGTCCCCAGGCGTGTCATCCATAGCCAGCATATGTTCCCTCTGTGATACGGGGTCGCCCGATCTTCTCGACGTAGGATCTGGATACTCACGAGGATTCGACGAATCGTAGTGATCTCCCGTTGCCAATGCAAGAGTTAGCACTCTATAATTCGCCCAACCACACGTGTTGAACTTCACGACCACCGATGAAGTTCCATCGCGCTCCCAATTCCCAGCGGAAAGGTTGAACGATCTTGATTTCAATGAACTCCCAATTCCCTCATGTTGGTTCAGCCAACAGAAAGAACAAGAGTAATCTTTTATCAAAAGTGGTTTCCCTTTTACAATGGGGGTCTACCCCTCAATATATAGTCTCAGCCTAAGGCTATTCAACACTAAATTTTCCATGTGGTACTATTCACGCGCAAGCTACTGTAGCGCGGTACTGTTCACGGGACTGGTACTGTAGTGCGGTACTGTTCACGGCCCAGTACTGTAGCGCGGAACTGTTCATGGGCTGGATATTGTAGCGCGTACTGTTCATGCGTGGCACTATTCATGGACCGATCATTGTTCATACCGTGGACTTGTGCTTTCTTGGATGACGGCCACATATCCTTGATCTCCATCCATCGTTGACTCTTCAAACCTGAGCACAAGTAAAATATTGTTTTTAGGTAGTATAAAATTCTCATTAAAATTAATGACATATTCATTAAGGAGCAGGTTCACCTGAGATTGTAGTTTCTTGGCTCGTGCTCTTGTTATTGGTCCTGTTATTGAAGTCTCATTACTAGCTTTGGCATTACTATCGATGTCCTCATCATCCTCTCCCTCTTGAAAAGGAGTCGACCTCGACTCTATACAATCTTGTCCAAAGAAAGGTGATCAATCAGCAACATTAAATGTAGAACTTACCCCATAGTCATCACCGGGAAGCTCAATCTTGTATGCATTGTCATTGATCTTGGTAAGAACTTTAAAAGGTCCATCACCACGGGGCATCAATTTGGATCTACGCTTCTGCGGAAAGCGATCTTTGCGAAGGTGTACCCACACTAAATCTGAGAGACCATGTGGTCGTGATCCCATGAGAGTGATGAGTAATTGACAAGGGTTTAGGTCAGTCGAGTTTGGTTTGAGTAGTCGGATCATGTCGTTGCGTGGTGCAACGGGCTCGGTCGGACTTTGGTCAAACCTGGTCATTTGGGCTTAGGATGCATATTCTAATGTTTTGACAGGTTTGGACTTCATCTGTGGTAAGTGTGATGGTAATTACGCTTTCATGTATCGAGCGGTGCTATTTGACGTGTTTTCTTGTCTGTGTGGCTGCAGGACGTCGAGTGGAGTCGTGGCGAGACACGGTGGACCGGACTAGGCGCAGGTGGCGCTGAGGTCAGAACGGTCAGGATGTGTCGAAGACGACGTGGACTCGAGGTGGTTGCGAGGCGTGCGAGGCAAGGAGCGCGGAAGCTTCCCGGAAGGTGCAGGAGGGGCGAATCGGGAAATTCGCAAGGCTACACAGGCGGGAGCGGGCTCCGTTGGATTTAGACGGCGTAACGGGGCGGAGACCCGTTAGCCATGGGCTATAAAAGGAGAGGAGGGGCTGCATGCCCACTTGAACACTTTGAAGAGGGAATTAGGGTTTGGTAGTCAAAAGAGGCTTTGGGAGGTTGTTTCTCCTTTGCTCTTTAGTGGGTGAGAGTTGGTGTATACAGCAGTGGGTGTTCCCTATGTGTTCCCTTGGTCTCCTTCGATGTATCCAGTATGAGTGTTCTGTGAGTTCTTGAGAGAGGAGATGGAGAGTTCTTGATCATTCCAAGCATGTATGGGGTTGTAGGAAGTGTATGAGCTGATACTTCTTGTAATCATGTATCTCTCTTCCTCATTATCAATCCAAGATGGTTTTATTTGAGTTTGTTTGATTCCCATGCTCTCTGTTGTTTATTTCCTTCGATGTTCCTCTCTGCAGATTTTTGATTCTCGTTGCTTTGAGTTCTTGTTTGCTAGAAAGTGCCAAAATGGGTTGCTATGACATGTGTGATGCTCAAAAGCCATTTGGCTAGTTAATCCTCAGAGCAAATCAAGTTTGATTTCAGTTTTCCAGTTTTGAGCCCTCTCTGTTCATGTTCTTCATTTCTAGGGTTTTGTTCAGTTCTTGTTTCCTTTGAGAAGATGGCCTAATCTTTGGTCTGAGAATCCCTTGGGCTATTGCTAACGTAACTGCAAAATATCTAGAGCCAAGGATTAAAGACCTTTGAGCAATTTGATCTTTAGTGCCTCTCTCTGAAGTTTGCATTATTTTCTAGGGTTTTGTCCAGATTCTATTTCTCACTTTGGGATGACTTGAAATTTGGGCTGTAGACTCTTGAGGATATTGCTATCATATCCCCAAAATTTCAGAGTCAGGGGATTAAGGGTTAGAGAGTAATTCGATTTTTGGTGCTGCTCTTTGTAAGTTACAGTTTGTTGGGCATAATCTGAAATTCCAGTGCTTTTGGGTGTTTCTAGTGTTGATTAAGGCCTCCCTATTATTTGGTTTAGTTCCCAGGTGATTTGGTCTTAAAAGAATGGAAGCCATCTCGTTATCTTCTTGATTTGGGCAAGTAAAGTGAAGTTTTAATCTGCAGTCTGAAATTTCAGAGCTTCTGGTTTTGGTTCTTTCTGATATTTGGTGCTAGGGTTACTTCTCTATGGTTAAGGCCTTTTCAAGTGTGTTAGTCTTTCTTTCTTATAGCTTTGTCTGATTTTGGAGAAGTCTCAAGAAGCTCTCATGAATACTGTCTGAAGGAAGCCATCTCTTGTTTTGATTTTGTCCTTCTCTGTTATAGCTTCTTTCAGTTGGGTCTTTGAGTTGAGTTTCAAGAGTCTCATTGCTCATCCACTTCATAGCTCATCTTAGCTATTGGAGAGGAGAATTTTCGTAAGTACTTGAAGGAGTTGAAAGTTTAATTGTCCGACATTCACCCCCCTCTGTCGCCATTTCGGTCCAACAAAATCACCTGGTTCAAAAAGCATCTTCTTTTTAGATTTGTTAGCTTTGGAAGCATAAGCACGTACCTTCTTTTCAATTACCTCTTTAGTTGTGGCATGGAGCTTTTTCACAAAATCAGCACGTTTAGAAGCCTCCATATTTGCACGTTCTTGTAGTGGAAGTGGAAGTAAATCGAGAGGCGTAATTGGTTTGAATCCGTACACCACCTCAAATGGACTCAATTGAGTTGTAGAATGTACCGCTCTGTTATATGCAAACTCCACATGCGGTAGACAATCTTCCCACTCTTTCAAGTTCTTCTTTATCATGGTACGTAACAGCGTTGAAAGTGTGCGGTTCACCACCTCCGTTTGCCCATCTGTTTGTGGGTGACAAGTCGTTGAAAACAACAACTTTGTCCCAAACTTGGCCCACAAAGTCTTCCAAAAGTAGCTCATGAACTTGACATCGCGATATGAAACAATGGTTCTTGGCATTCCATGCAATCTCACAATCTCCCTGAAAAACAAGTCAGCTACATGCTACGCATCATCGCTCTTATGACAGGGAATAAAATGTGCCATTTTAGAGAACCGATCCACAACAACAAAGACTGAATCCCTCCCCCTCTTGGTCCTAGGCAGTCCTAACACAAAATCCATGCTACACCAAATTCTGGATTCTGGATTCTGGTGCTTTATTCCACATGACACCAAATTCTACTCACCTCATTTTTTGTGAGTCCTCTTGTTCTTCCTTACACGGTTACGACTGTAGATGGCACCTCTCTTCGTGCAATAGTTTGGTATTCTGTTACCCTTATTCTTAATGCGATAGTTTTGGAATATTTAGATGGATGCACCTAGATCCATGCGAAGGAGTCTATGATAATCCCCTGTTGTATGAAAAAGGGTAAAATGTGTTTCTTTTCTCATAATCATATTGCTTTTCCATAAAGTGCTTCTGAGAGTTCATCTAATTTTTCAGTGCAATTACTGATGTTGTGTTGCATGAATTTTCTAGGTGGAATAAGAAGCTAGATTATCCCATCGCTGTTTGAAAAGATGGAGTACATGATGTAACAAAATGCTACACCAGAAAGTGGAACATGGTAGATAATTTTGACTTGGTTTGTGCCTGTGTTAGGGGTGGGTGGGATATCTTTGTTGTTTAGAAGAAAGTGTTTTGATTTTTATCTCATGTGTCCTGCCTTTCATTTGCATATTCTCTCTAGGCGAACGATTACCTCTGAAGATACAATTTCAGCTATTCTATCATCTATAATAGGGAAGTATATCAGTGGATTGTCAATTGATGCACTCTCAGTCATAGAGAACCGTGACAAGAAAGAGTCCGATGAACTTAGTAAAGCTGCCTATCTTGAAGTTGACACTATTGTATCTTTACCTGGAAGGCAAAGTGGTTCTGTGGAATAGAGAAAAGAGAGGTCAGAATTGGGCCAAGTAGACTCACTTAGTTGCTCATCATGCTCTGTTCGGATATGTGTGGATGATCATGTTTCAAAAATATATGATTCTCTTTCTGCTATTCTTTCACATTGTTGTGATAGAAACATCCCTAAAGAAAGAGTTACTAAAGTTTTCGACACATTGAAGAGTTTGATGCAAAATCTTAAAGATGCCAATTTCAAAAGTAGGTGAGATACATCAGAACAAAAACCACAACAATTTTTTGAGGAGATGTTTCCTTATGTTGAAAGATTGCTTTATGCTATTTCCTTGAAAACAGAGTTGGGTACTAATGGAGAACAATCTATGGCTACAGTTGGAAATCCAATACAAATTACCAGTAGCATTGGATGTAGTGGATGAGATATTGAGTAACTATAAGAACAATATCTTTTACACAAATGGTCACCAATTCCCAAGAGGCAATAGACTCTGTTCAGGTTAAGTCCTTGCAAGCAGTGAGCATCTGCCAATTGGAATTGTATGTGTTGCAAATTGTGCTTTTTTAAAAATATCAATTCATCAAGGCTTGCCCTACAATAGTGTGCTTGAAATTATTTCAGGTAATAGCAGCATTTGATGGCTTTCACTCGTCCAATGGGAAGAACTTGATGGAGCCAAAGGTAATCTTATTGTAGCAACTGGCAATATAATTTTTAGGCACAGTCAGCCTGATTCACATTGATGGGTGCCTCGAGTCTAGAGATATACTTTTTTATAGAAGAAACTCTCGTTTGTACTACCGTGCTGGTTTGCCCCATGCTTATTGATTAATTGGATATGTACCTTGATATGTTGAATTTATATAAATGTAGGTTGTACACTTAGAATTATGAACCAAAATATCTGTGAATCTTGAGCTTTGATTTGCTTGGTTCATATTTTTGCTATTATTCCAACTTGGTCTAATGAAAATGGTTGTGCCCTGTCGAGACCCGAATCTGCTGATCCGGACTCTCCTGTGTATTCTACACTAGTCTAAGATCACGCTAGTGCACACGGTATAAACAAAAATGAAATACCGACCATATCACAATTTACTAAGAAAAGACTCAAATATTATTAATGATTATTAGAGTTGCGACCTTATGGCCAACTTACAGATAATAACCTGAATGGCTTAAGAAACTTGTAGCGGAAAACAAAAATAAGTGTAGTAGCCATTCACATGCTCACAGGCAATCGACTATGGAGCAAAGTCCTAATCCGCAATATCGTCGAAGTATTCTCCTTCTAGTACCTCCTGTTGATCTAGTCCTTCTTTCGCAACTAAACAAATATGGATAAAGCCGTGAGTACATAGAGTACTCAGCAGGTTATTTGTAACAAAGATGCAATATAGTATGTAGGGCTTATCAAAGGATGGCTGAAAGGTTAATTTTGCAGAAAGCAATAATTTAAAGTAAATACAATAAATAGATTGAAAAACAAACTTTGAAAATGATTAATAAATAAGTAATCAAAGGAATTGAGACAAATCACAAGTGAACTGACCATTCACTAATGAATCACCCGTGAACTAAGATTCACGTAATGAACCACCAATGAACTAACCATTCACCCACCAACTTAACCCAACCAGATTTTTATGAAAACTCTACCCATTGTGTGAAATTACCGAGCATTGTTCATGACCGTGGACATGGCTATTCGAATAGTTTTACACTTTGCAAAGGTTCCCATAAGATATGATAATCTCATATTGCCACTAGATTAACACACTTCCTTTGGTGTGCAGCGGAGAGATCATGACAAGGCCTTTACAATGCTCAATCTCAACTCAGTTCCACCTTGCTGACGTTTCACTGTCAAGTAGGCTAACCACCTAGTTGATAATTGCCCCTCTTGCACCCTATGGAATGTTCAATGACACCCACTGACATCTCAATGACGGAACCAAAATTGAAACATCACAAATTAATCAGCCAAGTCCATCTCATATTGGACATATGGTTGTACGGTAAGGCTCAGATCAATGGCGCACAAAAGTTAAGTCCTTAGATATTACTCAGACGAAATATCCACATCCCAATGTGTAAACTGCACCCCCTTTACTGCACGATCATTCGCCCAAGTGAAAACTAATTTTGTAATACCAACACCAATGACACTACCCATGTCATGGTACTCAAATTTTATAACTGTGGCTGACCACCACGTTACAATATATCATTAAGTCAAAGTTAATTAATCATATGTGATGATAACCCAACGTTACTATAAGCATGGCTAAGTATAATAATCGTACAACCCATGTGACTATTAATATTGCATCACTAGATAATTACCCATCCTAAGGTGACAATGGAATCATGGCAAACAAATTAGCAAGGAGGGATTAGTCAATTTGGACAATAACTACCAATACAAAGGTTTATAATAAAATAGCGATGCATGATAATTTTAAAAAAATAATACATAATAGATTTAAAAACTAGGTTCAACATGATCAAAGGATACGACTTGCCTTGGTCATGCTCAGTTAATGGCTCTTGGTCTTCAAATCTTGCTTTAGCTCCTTCGAAGGCATGATCTAACGAGAGAGAAAACAAACGAGGCACAAAATAAATTCAAATAAACTCAAAAAACTTCAAAACCAAAAGATAGAGTTCAATTTTAGATGAATTTATGAAAAATAATCGGGTCAATTGGAGCTAGGACGGAGAAGAACGGGCTCTCAAAAAATCTAATCTAAAGAAAAGGCTGAAAATTGGAAAAACTACTGTACTGTGAATCTGGTGCATGGAAAGGCTAGTCTACTGTGAACCCAGCTCACGAAATAGTGCATGGTGACTGGGCTTGCTGACGTGGTGGCTGACTAGGCAACTAGGGTTGACATGGTAGGTGAGGTAGCAGGTGACTCAACTCGCTTGACAGGCGTGGTCCACGGTCTACGGCACAACGCATCTGACATGCGGGCCCCGGTTGTCAGCGGCACGGTGCGCGGTGGACTGGGTGCACGGAGAAGACGAACTGTCGGTCGAGCGCGGGGTGAGGGGTGACGCGGCGGCTCACGAACCGAGGGAACTAGCACGTGAACCGAGGCGACGTGGAGTGGGCGAGGTGACCGGCGGCGGCGGGGTTTGGTCGGTGGTGACTGAGACAGCGGCACAAGATGGCAAGGTGGGACGGGTCGACGGCTCACTGGCGAAGATGATGGCGGAGGTCGACGGTGAGGCACGGCGGCTTGGGCTCAATGGCGACGAAAACGACGGTCGAGGCGAACTCCAGTGAGAACGACGACGCATAGCGAGCTCGGCTCAGGGACGAGGAAAATGAGAGGAGGGGCACAACTTTATAAGCGCGGATACTGAGGAGAAGGCTCGGGCACGGCTTAGAGTCCGGGGTGGGCACGCACGTCGAGGTGGGGATGACGCGAACGGCGGCGGCAGAGTTCGAAACGAACGCGGCGGCGAGCTCTCAGGAGGAAGACGACTGATAGGTTGGCCCCACCAGTCAGTGGCTCAGAAGGGAAGAACGGCCAGGATTATGGCGCGGCGAAACAATACGGCTGATGGTCGACACGTGGCAACCATCCAACAGGCAGGCGCGGGCTTGAATGGGCGTCGCGTGGCCAGGGCGGGGCAGGCCAGGTCGGCGGGCGGACAAGTGGACCAGCTGGGAGTGGGCTTCGGCCCAACTGGCTTTTGGAGATTTTTTGGATTTTCTATTTTCATAAATTCAAATAAAATCTCTTAAGCTCTAGAAAATAGCAAATAAATCCAGAAAAATCATTGAGACTCAAGGAACTTAAATAAAATACTTCTAGCAAATGTTAATGTTTGGTTTAGTCATATTAAATCCTTTTAATTAATAGAAATTCAATTTAAGCTTTTATTAATTCCAGAAAAATCCAACCGATGAATTTTATTTTAAAAATTTTAAAAAGGCTATGAAAATCAGGATGTTACAGCCCATGCTTCGGTACCCAGGTTGAATCCTTTTTTGTCAATCATAATAACCGTGCAGAAGTTTGGCATTTGATGTCATTTTCCATTACTTTCATCTCATTTGTTCCCCTGATGGATCTATCGACTTTTCTTTTGCTAGATTGGAAATAAAATTCTAATGGTTCAGTTAGGTATGTACTTGTTTTAAGAGTTCATTCTTTAAATTGTTGCAGAAGTTCATTATTTGCACGAACTAGTTAGATGCTAGATGGTAAACCTTTTCTACTCCTCCCATATCCTCATTGCCAATACCCACCTTGAAATTTATTCTAGTTCTTCTCACATTAGATACTGTTCATCAACTTTTGGCAGTAGTGGTCAACTATTTTGATGATGTTCTGCAGAATTTTCATGTTGTGCTAAAGCAAGTTGTTTAAAGTATTTCAAATACTTACAAATTTGGAATTATATTGATTTGTTATACTGGCTAACAAAATGCCAAAATCAATCTGTGGGATTTTTGCTAATTTATAAAATGCTTGATGGCCAAACTTGCGAGTTGGAGTCATCACCACCTCGACCTATAGAGCATCTAGTCCATTGGGATCAATGACCTTCTGAGCAGTTCAGTTAAAGAAATAACAAAGCCTCATGATTTTCGCTCGAACCTTGTTCAACAAAATACTTCTAATTGCAGCAGGATGCATTTGAGTCATCAGCACATGACAATCATGAGACTTCATACCAAGTAATTTCAAATCTTTGATATAAACAAGTTTCTTCATACTGGCTAAATAATCGGATGGAACTTACACACCATACAAGCCCTGGTATAGTTTATTTCTCTCAACCTTGGATAGAGTGTAGCAAGCTAGGGGAAGGTACGTTCAGCCTTTATCGGTTTCTTTCGGTGCTAACTCGATCCTTATGTTCATATCAATTAAGTCACACCGTGCGTTGACACCATCCTTTGTTTCGTTACAAATGTTCAATAAGAAACTAATCAAGCTATCATATACATTCTTCTCTATGTGCATGACATCGATGTAGTGGTGAACTTCTAAGTGCTCTGAATAAGATAAGTCTCAAAAAATTGATCTATTCTCCCAGATCATATCATAGATATCCTTAATCATATCCTTTATCATAGACCTCTTTTTCGTTAAAAGGCCTTGAAACTGAGTCATCCTCTTTTTTATCAAATTATTTCTTCATTTTGTGATATGGATGATACTTGGGAAGGAACATATGGTGATGCAATTACACAGTTTTGCATGAGTTATTCAACCACACACTCTTAGTATCATCTAAACAGTGTGGACATGCTTTGGCTCCTTTTGCACTCGACCCCAATAGATTACCAAAAGCAGAAAAATCATTGATGGTGTAGAACAACATGGTGCGTAGAGTAAAGTTTTCTCGTCTATCCGCATCCCATACCTATACCCCTTCATTCCACAGTATCACAAGAGCTTCCAACAATGGTACTAAATACACTTCAATATCATTCCCAAGTTGCTTCGACCCTTGCATAATTCGGATCATGGGCTAACAAGAGTAAAAACTTGATAGCAAAATACACTTACTAAAGTTCTATACATTCTCTGAAATTCAGAAACTACATTCTGAATTTCAGCCCAGTATTGAACTTATGCTTTGTTATTCTAGACAGAACACAAACACTAGCCTAACATGAACACAATAAGATTATTGCCAACAATTACCTCTAATCTTGTTGTCGTTTTGCCATATCCACCATGCCCAACTTCTCCCTCATCTCAAGGAACTTGACACGGCCGAGGGACTTTGTCAGAATGTCGTCAAGCTACTCCTTAGTTCTGATGTTCCCCACTTCAATTGTCTCACTCTCCACACACTCATGAATGAAATGATATCTTGTATCGATGTGTTTGCTCCTGTCGTGGTGCACTGTGTTCTTACACAACAAGATGGCTGACTTGTTATCAACTAGCAACTTGAACATCTTTCGGTCCTGATTCATCAAATCTCCAAGTAAACGTGCAAGCCAAGTGCCTTGGTAAGATGATGTTGTTGCTACAATATACTCAGCCTCACACGATGACAGAGCCACCACCTTCTGCTTTTGTGAGATCCAAGCGACCAAGCTCAAACCAAGATAGAAAACAACCCCAGAGGTGCTCTTGCGGTCGTCGATGTCTCTAGCAAGATCACTGTCACTGTACCCAAGCAGCTCCATCCATTTGCGGCTTCTCCTTCCATAGCAGTACCCCAAATTGAGTGTACCACTCACATACCTGAGAATGTGCTTCACGGTAGTTAGATGTTCAGCAGTGGGATTCTCCATATACTGGATGGCATTGCCAATAGAGTAGGCAATGTTAGGTCGGGTGTTCACCAAATATCTGAGGCTTCCAACGATGCTTTGGTACATGGTGGCATTGACTAGGGGCTCTTACTTTCCTTCCTTAGCTTGAAACTCTCGTCCATAGGAGTGGCACAAGGATTACACCCATCCATGCTAGTTTCTTTGAGTATCTTAGCAGCATAGGTGGATTGACATAAGGTGATTCCATCACAGGTCTGTTGGACTTCAATCCCCAAATAATAACTGAGCAAGCCAAGATCATTCATACTGAATAACCACTTCATTTGAGTCTTGAATTCAGTGATGTCGCCATTATTTGACCCAGTAATGATCAAGTCGTCAACATAGACTCCCACTAGCAACACCAACGTGCCACTCACCTTCTTGTACACGGCGTGTTCCAGTGAGCTTGCTCAAAACCGAGTGCCACCAAACTCTTATCTAGTTTGGCATTCTACGCTCTTAGTGCTTTCTAGAGCCTGTACAATGCCTTGTTTAACTTCACACTTTGTGCTCTTGTCCTTATATCTCAAAACCAAGCGGTTGGAAGACATACACCTCTTTAGCTAATTCACCATTCAAGAATGACAATTTGACATCTATATGGTGAACTTGCCAACTCTCCTATGCCGCCAAGCTATCCATCCTTGCAATTGAGGTGAAGACCTCATCAAAATCTACTCCATGGTGTTGGACATAGCCCTTCACGACCAAGAAGGCCTTGTGTTTAACAATGGCACTGTTGTGGCTACGGGCCAAACAGGAAAGAAGGGGACTAGTAGGAGAGGAAGAGGAGAGCCAGATCTGTGGAGAGGTGGTGAGAATGAGAGGATGCCCCCTTTGCCCCTCCTGGGGGCTTATATATATGAGTGGGGTAAAATGGGAAATCCCCATTCTACCCCTTAGCACTTACAAGGGATAAGGGTACATTGGTATATTTCTCTACACTATTGGGCCTATTACATGTTGGACTAGTTGCACGGCCCAGTTATGGGGGGTTGGGCCACCCCTACAACAGTACTCCCTCGACAGCAAGCGCTGAGGTCCCGATGGGCGAGCTGACGCGATCAACCACCCCAGCCCCCTGTTCCCCGACAGCAAGCGCGAGGGGGCCGAGTGGTGAGCCGATGCAACTGGTAGCTTGCAGACCCCAGAGGCAATGCCTACGAAGAAATCAACGAACTCCTATGCTGAATCCCGCGCCGTCCCGCCGAGGCGATGCCTACGAGGCGGACGGCGAAGTCTTGCGCGGAGCCGTGCCGTCCGGCGAAGTCGAGCGCCGACGACGTGCCGTCCCGCCGAGGCGATGCCTACAAGGCGGACGGCGAGGTCTTGTGCCGAAGCCGTGCCGTCCCGCCGAGGCGACGCCTACGAGGCGGACGGCGAAGTCGAGTGCTGACGACGTGCCGTCCCACCGAGGCGATGCCTACGAGGCGGACGACGAAGTCTTGCGCCGGAGCCGTGCTGTACCGCCGAGGCGATGCCTACCAAGCGGACGGCGAAGTCGAGTGTTGACGACGTGCCATCCCACCGAGGCGATGCCTACGAGGCGGACGGTGAAGTCGAGTGTTGACGACGTGCCTTCCCACCGAGGCGATGCCTACGAGGCGGACGGCGAAGTCCAGCGCCGGAGCCGTGCCGTCCCGCCGAGGCGATGCCTACCAGGCGGACGGCGAGGTCCTATGCCGGAGCCATGCCGTCTCGCCGAGGCGATGCCTACGAGGCGGACGACGAAGTCGAATGCTGACGACGTGCTGTCCCGCCGAGGCGATGCCTACGAGGCGGACGACGAAGTCCTGCGGCGGCACGGCGAGGTAAAGAAGCGCAGCCGCCGTTCCCCTACCTTCAAAAACAGTGCCCGCGAAGAGCGGGCGCTTGCGGCGTAGGCCGAGGGCACTACACACGCCGAGGTAGGGAGGTGAAGCCGCCGTTCCCCTACCTTCGAAAATAGTGCCCGCGAAGAGCGGGCGCTTGCGGCGTAGGCCGAGGGCACTACGCACGCCGAGGTAGGGAGGTGAAGCCGCCGTTCCCCTACCTTCAAAAGCAGGGCCCGCGGAGAGCGGGCGCTCGCGGCATAGGCCGAAGGCACTACGCACGCCGAGGTAGGGAGGCGAAGCCGCCGTTCCCCTACCTTCGAAAATAGTGCCCGCGAAGAGCGGGCGCTTGCGGCGTAGGCCGAGGGCGCTACACACGCTGAGGTAGGGAGGCGTCGTCGCCGTTCCCCTACCTCGAAAAACGGTGCCCGCGCAGAGCGGGCGCTTGCGGCGTAGGCCGAGGGCGCTACGCACGCTGAGGCAGGGAGGCGTCGCCGCCGTTCCCCTACCTCAAAAAACGGTGCCCGCGAAGAGCGGGCGCTTGCGGCGTAGGCCGAGGGCGCTACGCACGTTGAGGTAGGGAGGCGTCGCCGCCGTTCCCTTACCTCGAAAAACGGTGCCCGCGGATAGGGAGGTGTCGCCGCCGTTCCCCTACCTCGAAAAACGGTGCCCGCGAAGAGTGGGCGCTTGGGGCGTAGGACGACGGCGCTACGCACGCTGAGGTAGGGAGGCATTGCCGCCGTTCCCCTACCTCAAAAAACGGTGCCTACGAAGAGAGGGCGCTTGTGGCGTAGGCCGAGGCGCTATGCACGCTGAGGTAGGGAGGCGTCGTCGCTGTTCCCCTACCTCGAAAAATGGTGCCCGCGAAGAGAGGGCGCTTTCGGCGTAGGCCGAGGGCGCTACGCACGCTGAGGTAGGGAGGCGTCGCCGCCGTTCCCCTACCTTGAAAAACGGTGCCCGCGAAGAGCGGGCGCTTACGGCGTAGGCCCATGGCGCTACGCACGCTGAGGTAGGGAGGCGTCGCCGCCGTTCCCCTACCTCGAAAAAACGGTGCCCGCGCAGAGCGGGCGCTTGCGGCGTAGGCCGAGGGCGCTACGCACGCTGAGGTAGGGAGGCGTCGCCGCCGTTCCCCTACCTCGAAAAATGGTGCCCGTGCAGAGCGGGCGCTTGCGGCGTAGGCCGAGGGCGCTACGCAGGCTGAGGTAGGGAGGCGTCGCCGCCGTTCCCCTACCTTGAAAAAGGGGTGCCCGCGCAGAGCGGGCGCTTGCGGCGTAGGCCGAGGGCGCTACGCACGCTGAGGTAGGGAGGCGTCGCCGCCGTTCCCCTACCTCCAAAAACGGTGCCCGCGAAAAGCGGGCGCTTGCGGCGTAGGTCGAGGGCGCTACGCACGCTGAGATAGGGAGGCGTCGCCACCGTTCCCCTACCTCGAAAAACGGTGCCCGTGGAGAGCGGGCGCTTTCGGCGTAGGCCGAGGGCGCTACGCACACTGAGGTAGGGAGGCGTCCCCGCCGTTCCCCTACCTTGAAAAACGGTGCCCGCGCAGAGCGGGCGCTTGCGGCGTAGGTCGAGGGCGGTACGCACGCTGAGGTAGGGAGGCGTCGCCGCCGTTCCCCTACCTCAAAAAACGGTGCCCGCGGAGAGTGGGCGCTTGCGGCGTATGCCGAGGGCGCTACGCACGCTGAGGTAGGGAGGCGTCGCCGCCGTTCCCCTACCTCGAAAAACGGTGCCCGCGCAGAGCGGGCGCTTGCGGCGTAGGCCGAGGGCGCTACGCACGTTGAGGTAGGGAGGCGTCGCCGCCGTTGCCCTACCTCGAAAAACGGTGCCCGCACAGAGCAGGCGCTTGCGGCGTAGGCCGAGGGCGCTAGGCACGCTGAGGTAGGGAGGCGAAGCCGCCGTTCCCCTACCTCGAAAAACGGTGCCCGCGCAGAGCGGGCGCTTGCAGCGTAGGCCGAGGGCGCTACGCACGCTGAGGTAGGGAGGCGTCGCCGCCGTTCCCCTACCTCGAAAAACGGTGCCCGCGAAGAGCGGGCGCTTGCGGCGTAGGCCGAGGGCGCTACGCACGCTGAGGTAGGGAGGCGTCGCCGCCGTTCCCCTACCTTGAAAAACGGTGCCCGCGGAGAGCGGGCGCTTGCGGCGTAGGCCGAGGGCGCTACGCACGCTGAGGTAGGGAGGCGTCGCCGCCGTTCCCCTACCTCGAAAAACGGTGCCCGCGCAGAGCAGGCGCTTGCGGCGTAGGCCGAGGGCGCTAGGCACGCTGAGGTAGGGAGGCGAAGCCGCCGTTCCCCTACCTCGAAAAACGGTGCCCGCGCAGAGCGGGCGCTTGCGGCGTAGGCCGAGGGCGCTACGCACGCTGAGGTAGGGAGGCGTCGCCGCCGTTCCCCTACCTTGAAAAAGGGGTGCCTGCGCAGAGCGGGCGCTTGCGGCGTAGGCCGAGGGCGCTACGCACGCTGAGGTAGGGAGGCGTCGCCGCCGTTCCCCTACCTCGAAAAACGGTGCCCGCGAAGAGCGGGCGCTTGCGGCGTAGGCCGAGGGTGCTACGCACGCTGAGGTAGGGAGGCGTCGCCGCCGTTCCCCTACCTCGAAAAACGGTGCCCGCGGAGAGCGGGCGCTTGCGGCGTAGGCCGAGGGCGCTACGCACGCTGAGGTAGGGTGGCGTCGCCGCCGTTCCCCTACCTCGAAAAACGGTGCCCGCGCAGAGCGGGCGCTTGCGGCGTAGGCCGAGGGCGCTACGCACGCTGAGGTAGGGAGGCATCGCCGCCGTTCCCCTACCTCGAAAAACGGTGCCCGCGCAGATCGGGCGTTTGTGGCGTAGGCCGAGGGCGCTACGCACGCTGAGGTAGGGAGGCGTCGCCGCCGTTCCCCTACCTTGAAAAAGTCACGGTGCACTCCCTGGTGCAACGCGCACGAGTGCACGATATCCAAGTGGTGCGCCGCTTAAAGCGAGGCACTCCCTTGTGTCTCGGCCGGTCGCAATTTTTATACTCCGTAGAGTGCGTGGGAACAACATCCACGTCTTATTTATACTCCGTAGAGTGCGTGCGGAGGTGGACCTCGACGTTACCTCTTAATTTATAGTCCGTAGACTCGCGCGTGCATAGGCGTACCTCGATGCTACGACTTATTTAAAGTCTGTAGACTGGTGCGTGCGGAGGCGTACCTCGACGCTACGTCTTAATTTATAGTCCGTAGACTCGCGCGTGCGGAGGCGGACCTCGACGCTACGTCTTATTTAAAGTCCGTAGACTGGTGCGTGCGGAGGCGTACCTCGACGCTACGTCTTAATTTATAGTCCGTAGACTCGCGCGTGCGGAGGCGGACCTCGACGCTACGTCTTATTTAAAGTCCGTAGACTGGTGCGTGCGGAGGCGTACCTCGACGCTACGTCTTATTTATACTCCGTAGAGTGTGCGCGGAGGCGTCCCCCCGTTGCGTCTTATTTAAAGTCCGTAGACTGGTGCGTGCGGAGGTGTACCTCGACGCTACGTCTTATTTAGAGTCCGTAGATTGGCGCGTGCGGAGGCAAGCTCAACGCTATGTCTTATTTAGACTCCGTAGAGTACGCCGACGCTCGAGGCAATCGTGCGATTTAAACAAAAAACGACGAAAACAGAGACATCAAAGAAATGGCCGAACACTTGCGACAACAAAATGCTCCAAAGTGCGGTGCCAGGAAAGCATTAAATGCTCCAAAACAGGCCAAAACCGAAGGAGCAAATATAGCCAAATCAAATGCTCTTAAAATGGAACCGCAGTCGCACAGAATGATATGATGACCAACCATTTTTCAATGCCATGTACGCAAGGAGTGCAGTAGGGATTATTAAAGCATTGTACGTGATCATATGCTGGGCGTACCAGGAGGGTTGGCGGCATCGCGGAGTAGACTCCGCAAGTGCGGAGACCTCGGCTACATGAAGCTAGCGGGGGCCTCGTCATGGGGTGCGAAGCCGCCTCGACGGCCGCTATGGTTTGCTCGGACTCTGGTATACGTCCTGTCCCGTGCGCCTTGCTGCCAATCAACACATGCATGCATGAATGAATGCATGCATGTGTGAGTATGAGCATATGCGTCACTGCCAACGAGCGGAGCCCGACGGCATGCGGAGGTGAACAGCCTCCACGCCGACGGAGTCTCGCCGAGGAGTCAAGGCGAAGGCCGGCGAAAGCTCCCTGGCGCCGAGGCGGGGTGTCGCGGGTAGGCCGGTGGAGTCCTTGCGGAGTCGAGTGAAGGTCGGCGAAGTCCTGCCAGCGTCGAGGCGAAGTGTCGTCGTGGCCAGCTCAATCTTTGCGGCCTGCTGCACGCTGGGCAGCAAGTTGTAGTAGATCGCCTTAAGGAAGACGCCGCGAAGGTCGGCTCCGAGCAACGCGACTTCGGCGAGGCGAGCGAACCCAGGCAAACTGCGACTTCGGCGAAGTGAAGGCAAAGGCCGAAGGCGTCGTCGTGGAGGCGAAGCTGTGGCAAGGTCGGCCGGCTGGTTCGAACTCCAGTGGATCGAAGGCGGGCGGAGGCCCTCAACGCCGTCTCCCGCTAGCTCTGCAACCTCGCTGGGGTGGACGCCATGGCACCTTCCCCTGGCTCCCGGCGACTTCGCGTGGGCGGAGGCCGGCGAAGTCTCTCGCCGAGGACGCGCGAGGGCCCAGGGTGCCACGTCTCCTCGAAGGAGCTAGCGGAGGAGGTGTCCGGACAGAGGCTTCGAAGGCCGGTGAGGAGGTGAGCTGACGGAGGCCCCTAGTGGCGAAACCGGAGCGAAGGGCGAAACCGAGGTAGACGTCGTCGCGCTTTCCCCATGGTCACCGGCACCGAACGCTGTGAGGTTGGGTGCCATGCGACGTTACTGACGTTAAGGATGTTGACCTCATGGAGGAGCCGGCGTCACAGAAACTCGGGGTCGCGCGGAGACTCGGCGCCAGGGCCGTCCCGCCGCGGGGGCTCTGCATCGCGCGGAGGCTTGTCGCGGAGGCTCGACGCCGCACGGAGACCAGCGCGGAGGCACGGAGACCAGCGCGGAGGCACAGTGGACGCCACAGAGCCTGGCTCGCCGAAGGCATGGCCCGGCCTTGACGCGGCGGACGCATTGCTCTGCGGCGTCGCTCGGTGCGGAGACAAGCAGCGCGGTGGCGCGGAGTGCTCCGGAGACCTCACGGGGGCTTCGCAGACGTGGCGCCGAGACGCGCGGAGACTGGGAAGTGAGCATGGAGGCGGAGACACGGCGCCGTGTACTTGCCGGCCGTACGTGGCCTGGCTGCAACCGGGAGAAGCGCCGTGCGGCGGGTTCGACGAATCCCACGTCGTCGTAGATAGAGGGAGAAGCTCCTGCATGCCTCATGGCTTCGTTGCGAAGTTGGCGGGCCGATGAAGTCCTCGCGCATGGCAGTGGCTCCTCGATAACTGTGGCTTCGGCGAGGCGAAGACGGAGGCTGGATGAGTCGTCGCGGAGACGAGCGAAGGCAGTCGAAGACATCCCAAAGCTGGCGAGGTGACACTGGCAGGCCGGCGAGATAGTCGCTCAAAGACTTCCCAAAGCTGGCGAGGTGACGCGCGATGCTTTCTGGAGGCTTACGCGGAGACCTTGACGCAGAGGCTTAGCGTTGAGCGGAGATTTGGAAGCTTGGCGGATGACGCTTCGTGGTTGCGCAGTCCGAAGCTAAGCCGGAGTGGAGGCTCGGCGTGAGGACCGGAGCACGGCGCGGAGTCGGAGCTCGACGCGGAGCAGCGTCCCATGCGCGCACGGCAGAGCGCGAAGGTTGACGGCGGCAAGACGCGGAGACGGAGTGCGTGCACTAGCCATGCAAGCAGGCGCACGTGTTCATTTCCCTGGCTGCAGCCGTAAAAAGCGCCGCGCGGCGAGCTCGACGAACCACACGTCGCCGTGCTTCCTACAGGGGCCCAGCAGCAAGACGTGGAGGCGGAGCCTCTATGCATGCATATGTGCACGGGTATGCATACATAGTTACGTAAATAAATATGCATGGTATGCATACATAGTTAGGTAAATAAATATGCATGCATGGATAGTTACGTAAATGAGTACTCCCTTGCCCTGTCGTGGTCGAGGTCACCGGTGCAGGAGGTGAGATGAAGGCACGCGAGGTCGAAGCCGTGGCTGGCGAAGCTCGGCGAGGCCTCCCCCAGCGGAGGCTATCCTCGGTGTCCTATACGTAGCTCCTTTCCACGCCACAGAACCTGGCTCGGAGAGGGCGTAGCCTACTTCGACTCGCTGCGAGGTGTACCCCGCGTGGATCCCAACGCGGGCGAGCCGAAGGCGTGTAGGCTCCCTGGCCGAAAGGGTTGTGCCCCAGGTCGTCCAAGACGTCGTTCTCTGCCTGCCGCTGCTTGACCCGCGAGATGGCACAGATGCCATGAATGAAGCAGCATGCTCCCAAGAATAGAAAAGATCCACGTAGCCGCCGCTTGAATGTTCGAGAAATCTCTTTCATACGTAACTTCTAGCCGGTCCCCACGGACGGCGCCATCTGTTGTGGCTACGGGCCAAACAGGAAAGAAAGGGACTAGTAGGAGAGGAAGAGGAGAGCCAGATCTGCGGAGAGGTGGTGAGAATGAGAGGATGCCCCCTTTGCCCCTCCTGGGGGCTTATATATATGAGTGGGGTAAAATGGGAAATCCCCGTTCTACCCCTTAGCACTTACAAGGGATAAGGGTACATTGGTATATTTCTCTACACTATTGGGCCTATTACATGTTGGACTAGTTGCACGGCCCAGTTACGGGGGGTTGGGCCACCCCTACAACAGGCACCTTGGGGGTCTTTCTTTCATCAAAATCCTGACAACTCCACAAGCTTCCAGGTTGCATTATCTTCAATGAACTTTAGCTCTTCTTGCATAGCACACCTTCAACACTCTTCTTTCATAGCCTCCTCAAAACTCATCGGTTCTTTTGATGCTATCAAGCACAGGTCCAAATGCTTGGACTGCAGCTCATTGGAATTGGTAGCGTCGTAGACCTCCCAGAGTGAATGGAACCGACATGGTCCTCAAATGACGATGCACTCAGCATCGTTGACTCGATCAGCATGACTAGTGTAATAGCTCCCAGTTTGTACCATGCAACTCTCAGTCTGCACCACTTTGCACTGGTGTGCTGCTTTTGCCACTCTGTCAGTGTCAATGCTGCCACCAACACCGGTGCTGCCAATGCCTGTGTCCCCAGGCGTGTCATCCATAGCCAGCATATGTTCCCTCTGTGATACGGGGTCGCCCGATCTTCTCGACGTAGGATCTGGATACTCACGAGGATTCGACGAATCGTAGTGATCTCCCGTTGCCAATGCAAGAGTTAGCACTCTATAATTCGCCCAACCACACGTGTTGAACTTCACGACCACCGATGAAGTTCCATCGCGCTCCCAATTCCCAGCGGAAAGGTTGAACGATCTTGATTTCAATGAACTCCCAATTCCCTCATGTTGGTTCAGCCAACAGAAAGAACAAGAGTAATCTTTTATCAAAAGTGGTTTCCCTTTTACAATGGGGGTCTACCCCTCAATATATAGTCTCAGCCTAAGGCTATTCAACACTAAATTTTCCATGTGGTACTATTCACGCGCAAGCTACTGTAGCGCGGTACTGTTCACGGGACTGGTACTGTAGTGCGGTACTGTTCACGGCCCAGTACTGTAGCGCGGAACTGTTCATGGGCTGGATATTGTAGCGCGTACTGTTCATGCGTGGCACTATTCATGGACCGATCATTGTTCATACCGTGGACTTGTGCTTTCTTGGATGACGGCCACATATCCTTGATCTCCATCCATCGTTGACTCTTCAAACCTGAGCACAAGTAAAATATTGTTTTTAGGTAGTATAAAATTCTCATTAAAATTAATGACATATTCATTAAGGAGCAGGTTCACCTGAGATTGTAGTTTCTTGGCTCGTGCTCTTGTTATTGGTCCTGTTATTGAAGTCTCATTACTAGCTTTGGCATTACTATCGATGTCCTCATCATCCTCTCCCTCTTGAAAAGGAGTCGACCTCGACTCTATACAATCTTGTCCAAAGAAAGGTGATCAATCAGCAACATTAAATGTAGAACTTACCCCATAGTCATCACCGGGAAGCTCAATCTTGTATGCATTGTCATTGATCTTGGTAAGAACTTTAAAAGGTCCATCACCACGGGGCATCAATTTGGATCTACGCTTCTGCGGAAAGCGATCTTTGCGAAGGTGTACCCACACTAAATCTGAGAGACCATGTGGTCGTGATCCCATGAGAGTGATGAGTAATTGACAAGGGTTTAGGTCAGTCGAGTTTGGTTTGAGTAGTCGGATCATGTCGTTGCGTGGTGCAACGGGCTCGGTCGGACTTTGGTCAAACCTGGTCATTTGGGCTTAGGATGCATATTCTAATGTTTTGACAGGTTTGGACTTCATCTGTGGTAAGTGTGATGGTAATTACGCTTTCATGTATCGAGCGGTGCTATTTGACGTGTTTTCTTGTCTGTGTGGCTGCAGGACGTCGAGTGGAGTCGTGGCGAGACACGGTGGACCGGACTAGGCGCAGGTGGCGCTGAGGTCAGAACGGTCAGGATGTGTCGAAGACGACGTGGACTCGAGGTGGTTGCGAGGCGTGCGAGGCAAGGAGCGCGGAAGCTTCCCGGAAGGTGCAGGAGGGGCGAATCGGGAAATTCGCAAGGCTACACAGGCGGGAGCGGGCTCCGTTGGATTTAGACGGCGTAACGGGGCGGAGACCCGTTAGCCATGGGCTATAAAAGGAGAGGAGGGGCTGCATGCCCACTTGAACACTTTGAAGAGGGAATTAGGGTTTGGTAGTCAAAAGAGGCTTTGGGAGGTTGTTTCTCCTTTGCTCTTTAGTGGGTGAGAGTTGGTGTATACAGCAGTGGGTGTTCCCTATGTGTTCCCTTGGTCTCCTTCGATGTATCCAGTATGAGTGTTCTGTGAGTTCTTGAGAGAGGAGATGGAGAGTTCTTGATCATTCCAAGCATGTATGGGGTTGTAGGAAGTGTATGAGCTGATACTTCTTGTAATCATGTATCTCTCTTCCTCATTATCAATCCAAGATGGTTTTATTTGAGTTTGTTTGATTCCCATGCTCTCTGTTGTTTATTTCCTTCGATGTTCCTCTCTGCAGATTTTTGATTCTCGTTGCTTTGAGTTCTTGTTTGCTAGAAAGTGCCAAAATGGGTTGCTATGACATGTGTGATGCTCAAAAGCCATTTGGCTAGTTAATCCTCAGAGCAAATCAAGTTTGATTTCAGTTTTCCAGTTTTGAGCCCTCTCTGTTCATGTTCTTCATTTCTAGGGTTTTGTTCAGTTCTTGTTTCCTTTGAGAAGATGGCCTAATCTTTGGTCTGAGAATCCCTTGGGCTATTGCTAACGTAACTGCAAAATATCTAGAGCCAAGGATTAAAGACCTTTGAGCAATTTGATCTTTAGTGCCTCTCTCTGAAGTTTGCATTATTTTCTAGGGTTTTGTCCAGATTCTATTTCTCACTTTGGGATGACTTGAAATTTGGGCTGTAGACTCTTGAGGATATTGCTATCATATCCCCAAAATTTCAGAGTCAGGGGATTAAGGGTTAGAGAGTAATTCGATTTTTGGTGCTGCTCTTTGTAAGTTACAGTTTGTTGGGCATAATCTGAAATTCCAGTGCTTTTGGGTGTTTCTAGTGTTGATTAAGGCCTCCCTATTATTTGGTTTAGTTCCCAGGTGATTTGGTCTTAAAAGAATGGAAGCCATCTCGTTATCTTCTTGATTTGGGCAAGTAAAGTGAAGTTTTAATCTGCAGTCTGAAATTTCAGAGCTTCTGGTTTTGGTTCTTTCTGATATTTGGTGCTAGGGTTACTTCTCTATGGTTAAGGCCTTTTCAAGTGTGTTAGTCTTTCTTTCTTATAGCTTTGTCTGATTTTGGAGAAGTCTCAAGAAGCTCTCATGAATACTGTCTGAAGGAAGCCATCTCTTGTTTTGATTTTGTCCTTCTCTGTTATAGCTTCTTTCAGTTGGGTCTTTGAGTTGAGTTTCAAGAGTCTCATTGCTCATCCACTTCATAGCTCATCTTAGCTATTGGAGAGGAGAATTTTCGTAAGTACTTGAAGGAGTTGAAAGTTTAATTGTCCGACATTCACCCCCCTCTGTCGCCATTTCGGTCCAACAAAATCACCTGGTTCAAAAAGCATCTTCTTTTTAGATTTGTTAGCTTTGGAAGCATAAGCACGTACCTTCTTTTCAATTACCTCTTTAGTTGTGGCATGGAGCTTTTTCACAAAATCAGCACGTTTAGAAGCCTCCATATTTGCACGTTCTTGTAGTGGAAGTGGAAGTAAATCGAGAGGCGTAATTGGTTTGAATCCGTACACCACCTCAAATGGACTCAATTGAGTTGTAGAATGTACCGCTCTGTTATATGCAAACTCCACATGCGGTAGACAATCTTCCCACTCTTTCAAGTTCTTCTTTATCATGGTACGTAACAGCGTTGAAAGTGTGCGGTTCACCACCTCCGTTTGCCCATCTGTTTGTGGGTGACAAGTCGTTGAAAACAACAACTTTGTCCCAAACTTGGCCCACAAAGTCTTCCAAAAGTAGCTCATGAACTTGACATCGCGATATGAAACAATGGTTCTTGGCATTCCATGCAATCTCACAATCTCCCTGAAAAACAAGTCAGCTACATGCTACGCATCATCGCTCTTATGACAGGGAATAAAATGTGCCATTTTAGAGAACCGATCCACAACAACAAAGACTGAATCCCTCCCCCTCTTGGTCCTAGGCAGTCCTAACACAAAATCCATGCTAATATATTCCCAAGGAGCACTAGGAACAGGAAGTGGAGTATACAAACCATGTGGATTGAGTTTTGACTTCGCCTTATGGCATGTGATGCATCTTTGAACAAACCTCTCGATGTCTCGCCTCATCTTTGGCCAATAGAAGTGATCAGCCAACATCATGTAAGTCTTCTCCCTCCCAAAATGCCCCATCAATCCTCCTGCATGAGATTCCTGCAACAATAACAAACGCACAGAGGAATCCGGAACACATAGCTTATTCATGCGAAAGAGAAAACCATCATGAATGTGAAACTTATCCCAGCCTTTCCCATCTTTGCAATTAGAATATGGTGCTGCAAATTCATGATTGGAAGCATATAAATATTTCAAACTTTCCAACCCTGGTACCTTTACCTCCAACTGAGTTAAAAGCACATGTTTTCTAGACAATGCATCAGCTACCACATTCTCTTTGCCTTTCTTATATTTGACAATGTATGGAAAGGTCTTAATGAATTCTACCCACTTAGCATGTCTACGATTTAATTTTGCTTGGCCCTTTAAGTATTTCAAAGATTCATGATCAGAATGTATTATGAATTCCTTAGGCCAAAGATAATGTTGCCAAATTTCCAACACACGCACAAGAGCATATAATTTTTTATCATAAACAGGATAATTCAATTGTGCACCATGAAGTTTCTCACTGAAATATGCAACATGTTTTCTTTCTTGCATCAAAACACCACCAATACCTATTCCACTAGCATCACATTCAATCTCAAAAGTTTTTGTGAAATCAGGTAAAGCAAGCAATGGTGCTTCAGTAAAACATTTCTTCAATTCAGCAAAAGCTTTGTCTTGTTTTTCTCCCCACTCAAAAATCACTCCCTTTTTAGTTAATTCATTTAATGGGGGCAGCAATGGTGCTAAAATCTTTCACAAATCGCCGATAGAAACTAGCAAGCCCATGGAAGCTACGAATCTGACTAACATTCACAGGAATTGGCCAATTTCTAATAGCTTCGATTTTAGATTCATCCACTTCAATGCCATGAGCTGAAACAACATAGCCTAGAAACACAACCTTACTAGTGCAAAAAGTACACTTCTCAAGATTGGCATACAAGCATTCTTTCCTAAGCACTTCTAGCACTTGTTTGATGTGTTCAAATCCAAACAACAGCTATATATCAGAATATCATCAAAGTAAACTACCACAAATTTTCCAATGAAGTGTCTCAAAACATGGTTCATTAAGCGCATGAATGTACTAGGAGCATTGGACAATCCAAAAGGCATCACTAACCATTCATACAAGCCAAATTTCGTTTTAAAAGCAGTTTTCCATTCATCACCATGTTTCATTCTTATTTGATGGTAGCCACTTCGCAAGTCAATCTTAGAAAAGATAGTAGAACCACTTAACTCATCAAGCATATCATCTAACCTAGGAATAGGATGACGATAGCGAACAGTTATGTTGTTAATAGCTCTACAGTCTATGCACATTCTCCAAGTACCATCTTTCTTAGGAACAAGAATAACAGGAATGGCACAAGGACTAAGACTCTCACGTACGTACCCTTTGTCCAAAAGTGCTTGCACTTGGCGCTAAATCTCCTTTGTTTCTTCTGGATTTGTGCGGTACGACGGCCGGTTGGGAAGAGGGACTCCCGGGACTAAGTCAATTTGATGCTCAATACCTCGAATAGGTGGTAGACCAGCAGGCACCTCTCCGGAAACACGTCGTCATAAGCCTGCAAAACTTGAGAAACAGCACTGGGAAGAGATGTTAAGTCATTAGTAGAAAGCAATGCATCCTTGTACAGCAATACAAGGTGCATCAAAGAGGGATCATCTTTCATCTCTCTTAGATCAGATTTGGTGGCTATCATGACTAAGTTTTTCTCTTCCTCACTCTTGCTTTTACCTCTCGGGTTTGGTTTGTGGCTCTCGCTCACCTTTTGTGGAATCACACTCTTTTGTTCTCTCCCTTTCTCACTCTCAACTTGCACTTCAATTTTTTTTGTACATTATCATTTACAATTTGAGAAGGAGTCAACGGTCGCAGCACCACTTGTTTGTTGTTCCACCAAAACTTATATTGATTAGTTCTTTCGTCATGAAGCACAACACGATCATATTGCCATGGTCGTCCTAGCAGTAAGTGACATACATCCATAGGCACAACATCACACTCCACCGTATCACGATAGGTGCCAATTTCAAATTCAACATCCACGGTGTATCCCACATTCAACGAGCCTTTCTCATGCAACCACTGGATCTGATATGGATGTGGATGTTTCTTGTACTTCAAACCAAGTTTATTGCAAAGCTCCTTGCTAGCCAAATTATAACAACTCCCACCATCAATGATTACCTTGCAGAATTTGCTATCTTTACTAACTTGAGCTCTTGTGTGGAATAAATTGCAGCGCTGTTCATGGGAAGGCTTTGGTTGCACACTCAACACCGTTGGCACACACACAAGTATAGGACCAACACCGGGATCACAATACTCTATGTCTTGCTCCTCCTCATGTGCATCATCATATGTCCCCAAATCAGCATGGTGATCATTCTCTTCTTCACTTGCAGAATCATATTCCCCATTCTCTAATATCAACATCGTCTTGTTATTTGGGCAATCCTTTTGCATATGACCACGACCAAGGCACTTGAAGCATTATATGCTGCTACTCTTCGCTGTAGAACCCGCAGAAGAAGAACCACTAGCTGCTGGATTTGATGGCTTCCTTGCACTTGGAGTGGCTTCTTCCTTCTTGCTAGATGATGGGCAAAAGCTTGAACCACCACTTGGAGCTGTTCTTTGGCTTATTTGTGATTTGGAACCATATCTTCCTCCGCTGGACGGTGTACGGGCAGCAAAGGACGTTGATCTTGCAAACTTAGCATCCTCTTGCAATTGTCTTTCTGCCTTTGTAGCTTGATGCACTAACTCATAAAGATTGTTATAAGGCTGAAAATTGACAATTCTTTTGACTTGATGGTTCAAACCTGAGAGGAAGCGTGCCATGGTTTGCTTTTCTTGTTCTTGAACCTTGGCTCGAATCATGGCTAGCTCCATCTCCTTGTAGTACTCCTCCACAGAATGTGCTCCCTGCTTCATATTCTGCAATTTATCAAATAGATCACGCTTGTAATGGCGAGGAACAAAACGGGCTCTCATTTCCCGCTTCATCTCTTGCCATGTTGCAACAGGGTTTTCTCCATTCTCAGCTCTTTGAGTAATGACTTGTTCCCACCAATCCAAAGCATAACCTTCAAACTCATGTGATGCCAACTGTATCTTTCTCTCATCCGTATAGTGATGCATACGGAATATTTTGTCAACCTTCAGTTCCCAAGTGAGATACTCCTCGGGATCAGTCCCACCTGCAAACTTGGGCATGGAAAACTTGAGCTTACCCAATCCATCATCTTCATTGCGTGGACGACGATAATGGTCTTTGTAATGCAAAGCAAAATCACCATCCTCTTCCATCGCATGAGCACCACCACCACGCCCACCACGGCCTCCACCTAGACCCTGGCCATGCCCTCCATGGGCTCCTCCTCGTCCTCCTAGCTGTGGTGGACGCACCACATTGGCCGCCACTCGGTGTTGCGGTGCAGGAGGTACATGTGCAGCAGCTTCTCCTCCTTGAACACTTGCTTCATCGCCACCATTGCGAGCTTGTGTGAGCCTAGTGAGGGCTCCAATGTCCTCCCGCAATTGGCGCACATTTTCATCAGCTTGTATCTCCATATTTTGCATATCCCTTGCAATTTGATCAGCAAAAGCATCATGTTTCTCATGGAGTTGATCGAGCCCTTGGCGTAGCTCACGTTGAAAGTGTTCACGGAGTGCTCCAAATTGATACTGCTTGACGAATGCTTGAGTTTCATTTGTCTCACCACTCTCATCATGGTGTTCTCCTCCACCTGACATGGTTAGCTATGCAAGAAACCAATAGCTATGTAGAATAATGCTTTATGGAAATCACTCAATCTCCCTGTTTTCTCTCCCAAGTAAAGTTCTTACCCTCCCGAAGTGAATTAAAGCCAATAAAAACTTACACCTGGTAGAAGTGACAACAACACAGTGATGATCAAGCGAATTTAAGAGTGTTCACTACTTGCACACAACGGTTATATGGTGGAGCTTGGCATGGGAGTGTATATCCTAGCAATCTGAAATTCTTGATGTTGTAAAGTTAAGTAATAATCCAAGCTAGAATACTTTGTCTAAGTGCTAATCCAAAAGATTTAAGTGAAGTATATGAACGCACACGCAAAGATTAATGTGACTCGATGCAAACAAAGGAATGAGCTAACTAGAAGCAATCTGAAATTAAATATTAGATAGCTCGTTTTGCACCAAGTACTAGGAGAGACGCTAGCCAATTGCAATGATATGAATGTAAGGGCACGAGATTGCTCAAGAGATTAAATTAGACAATCTGAATTTATGGATTAAGAATTCACCCAATTTGGCCAATGCTTTTTTTTCTTTCTTTCTTTCTTTCTTTCTTTCCTCCACTGTTTTTTTGCTCAACTTCTTTTTTTTCTTTCAAAGGCCAAACTAGGTTTAATTGTTCTTTTGGTTTTGCACAGGTCACAAATATTCAGCAAGGTGTAAAGTACTCAAGAGCAGCCCTAGATGCAATATTCAACAGCTAGTCTCAACTGATGAAAAGAATACCAGCAAGATTTTTTTTGGATTTTGGATTGGACACAAAGATTAGGCTACGCAAATAAACACGAACGATCAGCACCTAAACAAAAATTCTAATGGATCAAAACCTAACAAAACTCACAAAATTAACAGATGCAAAAACTAGGGTTTGGTTAATTTTTGTTGCAATTTTCAGTTTAATGGACTATAGGACAAAAAATAAATCAATCTAAAAGTATGGGTAAATAATCCTACCGAGTAAACCGCGCTCTGATACCAAGATGATACGGGGTTGTCCGATCTTCTCGACGTAGGATCTGGATACTCACGAGGATTCGACGAATCGTAGTGATCTCCCGTTGCCAATGCAAGAGTTAGCACTCTATAATTCGCCCAACCACACGTGTTGAACTTCATGACCACCGATGAAGTTCCATCGCGCTCCCAATTCCCAGCGGAAAGGTTGAACGATCTTGATTTCAATGAACTCCCAATTCCCTCATGTTGGTTCAGCCAACAGAAAGAACAAGAGTAATCTTTTATCAAAAGTGGTTCCCCTTTTACAATGGGGGTCTACCCCTCAATATATAGTCTCAGCCTAAGGCTATTCAACACTAAATTTTCCATGTGGTACTATTCTCGCGCAAGCTACTGTAGCGCGATACTGTTCACGGGACTGGTACTGTAGTGCGGTACTGTTCACGGCCCAGTACTGTAGCGCAGAACTGTTCATGGGCTGGATACTGTAGCGCGTACTGTTCATGCGTGGCACTATTCATGGACCGATCATTGTTCATGCCGTGGACTTGTGCTTTCTTGGATGACGGCCACATATCCTTGATCTCCATCCATCGTTGACTCTTCAAACCTGAGCACAAGTGAAACATTGTTTTTAGGTAGTATAAAATTCTCATTAAAATTAATGACATATTCATTAAGGAGCAGGTTCACTTGAGATTGTAGTTTCTTGGCTCGTGCTCTTGTTATTGGTCCTATTATTGAAGTCTTATTACTAGCTTTGGCATTACTATCGATGTCCTCATCACTCTGGTTCTCTACACCACCTGAATCATCATTAGTTTCATACTGAATGGTGAACATGTCACCGTGGTTGGATTGCGAGGCGCTCTTGTCAGTGCACGCTCCCTAGCTCCATTCCCTTTCTTCTTCAAATATCACTGTTGTGGTTACAAACCAAACAGATAGAGAGATGGTAGTGGAGAGGTGGGAGTGTTCTGCCTCATCCTCCCCCTCATCCTGATATATATATATATATATATTCACATGGGGTATGCTTTTACAGTTATACCCTTACATGCATGCCTCCCCATCAGGGGCACTTATGTCATTACACACGTTAATCTAGTTCTTATAACCTCCTACCAGGCCTGCTGGGCTTAGGTGGGGGCCACCCCTACGACAGGAGCCTCTCATGGTGAAGGGCTTCACAGGGCCGAAGCCATGCCGCCGAGTCCTTTGGCCCCCTCCGTCCCCTGCGGCCTGTGAATTCCTCCAAGCTTGTGGTTGAGGAGTCCGAGGTCTGGGATGGAAGGTGCCTTGTTGAAGCAGACACGCGCGCGCTCCGTCCCCTACCGGGTGGCAGCGGAGGCTGGCGCCTAGTCGAAGCCGAGGCGCGCGCGCTCCGTCCCCTACCCTTCGAACGGGTGGCAGCGGAGGCTGGCGCCTAGTCGAAGTAGGCGCGCGCGCTCCGTCCCCTACCCTTCGAACGGGTGGCAGCGGAGGCTGGCGCCTAGTCGAAGCCGAGGCGCGCACGCTCTGTCCCCTACCCTTCGAACGGGTGGCAGCGGAGGCTGGCGCCTAGTTGAAGTAGAGGCGCGCGCGCTCCGTCCCCTACCCTTCGAACGGGTGGCAGCGGAGGCTGGCGCCTAGTCGAAGCCGAGGCGCGCGCGCTCCGTCCCCTACCCTTCGAACGGGTGGCAGCGGAGGCTGGCGCCTAGTCGAAGTACGCACGCGCTCCGTCCTCTACCCTTCAAACGGGTGGCAGCGGAGGCTGGCGCCTAGTCGAAGTACGCGCGCGCTCCGTCCCCTACCCTTCGAACGGGTGGCAGCGGAGGCTGGCGCCTAGTCGAAGTCAAGGCGCGCGCGCTCCATCCCCTACCCTTCGAACGGGTGGCAGCGGAGGCTGGCGCGTAGTCGAAGTCGAGGCGCGCGCGCTCCGTCCTCACGCTAAAATTGGAGCTTGGCGCCGATATTGTTGCGCGTTGGAGCTGTTGTGACCTTGCAGTCTGGTAGTGCGCTTTTAATGGCGGCTGGAATCACGCCGACGCCTGGCCTGGCAGAAGTCAGGCTGTCACGTCGTGCCGTTTGCCATTCTGCAGGTGGGACACGTGGCGACTCACGACTGGTGCGTCGTGGGATGTGAGCGGTTGCATGACCGCGGCCATTCGCCTCTTCCCCAGGGAAGTTGGACGCGTGTTGGAGGCGTGGTGCGCTGCTTGGTCACCTACCGGGCATGGCCCTCCAAGCCCCGGCGGTTCTTCTTTCCAAAACGTGGGCAGCCGAATCGCTGCGCGTTTGATCTGTCTGTGCTTCGAGCCACATGAGAGGCGAGCGGCCTTTATAAAGTGCCAGTGTTGAGGTGGAGGCGCCCTTGCTTGCTTTTTGTTTGTTTTTGGTTTGCGGCTTTGCTTCCGCCCGTGCTAATTGTAACGCCAGTTGCTCTTTTCCCTGCTTCTTTCTCGCTGGTCGCGAAGAGCGATGGCTAGCCATGATGCCACCACTTACCATCCCCGCAGCGGTTCCTTGCCCAGCCAAGGTGAGGTGTCCCCTCCTTCCTGGGAGTACGAGTTGGTGCCGCGGGGGAGCTCGTGCGCCAACAAGTGGTGGGACGCCGTGGAGCACTCGGGAGGCAGCTGTTCCCGTGTGCTGGGGAAGAGCCGTGTGACTGAAGGGACGCTGCAGCGACTCGTGGATGAGAGGAAGATCGTGGATTGCGATGGGGCTCGCCTACCCCGTCGAGACGAGACGGAGCCGAAGCCCCGGGCAATGGAGGCGATTGTTTTTGTCGCGTTCTTCGACGCCGGCCTTCGAATGCCCTCCACGTTGTTCATGGGCGAGGTCCTGTGGGCTTACAAGTTGGAGCTAGCCCAACTGACGCCCCACGCAATACTCCGCCTAGCTGTCTTCACGTGGGCGATGTGGACAGAGGGGTGGCGTCCCAGCGCGAGCTTATTCGCCACCCTGCACGACGCACGCTGTCGACCCCGAAAAGTTGACGGGGCGGTGTCCAACTTCGGCGGTGTGGACTTCGTGCTCCGGGCGTCGTGCGCGACATTGTTCCCCGTGCCAGCTTCGCCGAGGCAATGGGAGTCCGGCTGGACTCGGCAGTGGTTCTACTACACCGTGACCGACAAGAGCGGAATGCAGTACCGAGGTGGGCCGATCTCGTTTAACAGCACGCCGAGTTTGAAGGCAGAGACCGACGACACGCGAAAGCTACAAGGTCTTGTCGGTGTTGCCCGTCGAATGAGCCTGCGCGACCTTGCCGAGGAGTTCACAATGTATGGGGCGGCGCCCCTCTCCTCCCGGGGGAAGTATGTTGGACAGAACGGCCCCCGCGAGGACGGGTTCAGCCCATCCGTATCTCACCTGCTTCCGCCCTCCGCTCCTGGTAAGTCATCCAGTACATTTTTTTCGCGCGCCGTTGTATCTGTTTGGTCTCCGCCTGGCTGACGTGATCTCCTGTGCAGTGGCTCGGCTAGAAGATGCGGAGCGCGCGATTACGGCGCTCCTCGGCCCGTACACACTTAAGGAACACCAGGCTCGCGAGGCCGTAGTCAAGGCGGCTAAGCAAGGGCGGGTAAACCGTACATGCGAAGCTCTAGGCATTACTGTGCCCGAACGCTTGGTGCCGGAGGAGCTTCCTGCCGGGACTCCGGGCACTCAGGATGGTGATAGCCCTGCGAGGGTGTTATCCTCGCGACGCCGGGCCCGTTCCCCTGGGCCCGGCTACACTGGTTCGGAGGGACACGTCGCCCCGAATCCCCCGGCACCCTCCGCCGACGCCAACAAACCCGTGCTTGCGGCCATCGGTGAGCCAGAACTCGCCAACCCGGGGGGGAGCACCGTTCCTGGTGAAGAAAACACGGTTGATGGTGCGCTACCAACCGCGGCGGGTGGCGAGGGCGCGCCCCCTACAGAGGAAACCGTGGGGGCGACGGGAACCGTAGCTGGTGTTGCCCCGGAAGAATCACTTGTGTCGCCGCCGACGAAACGCCCTCGGACGCAGTCCCCGCCACCAGCGAGGGGTCGATACGCCGTTGCGGGGCCTTGTCGCGAGATTACGGCGTCTGGCGCGGCCGAGAAGACCTCCTCGCCGACCACCGAGACGCCCGCCTCCCGCTTGGCCGTCGGAACGGCGCCACTTCCTACCGTGGCGAGAGGCGCAGGAGGTAGGTGTGAATCCCTTTCCTCTCGTGACTTCGCGAAACTCTCTCCGATCTGCTCGCTCATTCTGCCAACATTAGGCGAGACGAAGTCTCCCGGACATGGCGAAGGATCGAGCAGCGGAGGTATGCGCGAAGTCCAAAGAGCTGTGCAGGGTGCCTCGCAGATGTCCGTTGTGTTGGCGTGGCTGCGGCCTCGGTAAATCCTGACGCGTTGGGGCTGGGGCTCGCTCGGACTTCCTCCCTCGCCTGGAGATACTTCGCGTCCTTGCTGCAGCCGCAGAGCGTGCCGACAACGGCCTTGACCGAGAAATGCTGTCGTCATGCGAGGGGGATCTCCTAGCGCTCGCGCTGCAGGCCTCCGAGATGAGGGTAAACATGTGCGCTTCAGCTTGCAAGGTACTGCCGGGTGCTTGCTGACTTGTTGTTTTTACCAGACGCTTGCCCTTAGCCGGTCCTTTGACGAGGCCCGCGTTCGGGAGTGGAGGGCTCTGGAAGCCAGCCTACGTGAAGCAAACGATGCTCTCGCAGCGAAGGATGAAGAACTTCGCGTGCTGGGGGGCGCCATGGCGGCCGCACAACTCGAGGCCACGGAAGCCAAGTGCGCCGCGGCTGAGGAGCGCGCTGCCTTTCTGCAGTAGATCGCCGCCCTAGAAGGGGAGAACGCCCAGCTGGCGGAGTCTGCTGCAGGGAATAGTCTCATCTTGGAAAATGCGTCCACATCAGCGTGGCGGGCCATGGAGTCTCTGAACCAGGCCCTCCGAGATCTGTGCGTCAGAGTGCCGGACCCTACGCACGGGCCGGAGGCCCTGTCGGAGACGCTCGGGTTGATCGAGGAGGGGGCTGGGGTTGCTCTTCGTGGCGCCAGAACGTTTGGCGAGCACTGCGGCTATGTTGATGCGTGCTTCGCCCTCGCCCTGCTTCACACTCGTGGGTGCAGACACACCCATGAGCTGGCGAATCCTCAACTGGATCCTCCCGGCCGTCCAGAAGTTATGGCGGACGCCATTCGCTCCATCGGGCCTAGCCTGCAAAACTTCCATCAACGGATCTGGGGCCGCTTCGGGGAAGATGCAGCGAGGGTCGCCGTGCAGCAAACGCTGCATGGGGAGGGGGACCTCCTCCACTGGCTCGAAGGAGTCCTTCAGGGTCACGGCGACGATGGCACGGGTTCGTCCGCACCGCGCCAAGGCTGAGCGGTTGGTCGGTAGGGCGAGAGGATGATGTACTGGTTCGTGTGCTTGTAGGCATATAGCCCTCTTGCTTTTATAACGAAACCAAGCAGTACCTTTCTTAGTGTTACCTGCCGCCGAACGCGAAGTGAAGACCTCCGCATCTTGTTTATATTCCGCAAAGCTCGCAGGGAAGACACCCGCGTCTTATTTATACTCCGCAGGCTGGTGCATGCGGAGGCGAACCTCGACGCTACGCTTTTCTTTATAGTCCGGAGACTCGCACGTGCGGAGGCGGACCTTGACGCTACGTCTTATTTAAAGTCCGTGGACTGGCGCGTGCGGAGGCGAACCTCGACGCTGCGACTTGCTTTATAGTCCGGAGACTCGCGCGTGCGGAGGCGGACCTCGACGCTACGTCTTATTTAGAGTCCGTAGACTGGTGCGCGCGAGGGCGTCCCCCCGCTGCGTCTTATTTAAAGTCCGTAGACTGGTGCGTGCGGAGGCGGACCTCGACGCTACGTCTTATTTAAAGTCCGTAGACTGGTGCGTGCGGAGGCGGACCTCGATGCTATGTCTTATTTAAAGTCCGTAGACTGGTGCGTGCGGAGGCGGACCTCGACGCTACGTCTTATTTAAAGTCCGTAGACTGGTGCGTGCAGAGGCGGACCTCGACGCTACATCTTATTTAAAGTCCGTAGACTGGTGCGTGCGGAGGCGGACCTCGACGTTACGTCTTCCTTTATAGTCCGGAGACTCACGCGTGCGGAGGCGGATCTCGACGCTACGTCTTATTTAAAGTCCGTGGACTGGTGCGTGCGGAGGCGGACCTCGACGCTACGTCTTCCTTTATAGTCCGGAGACTCGCGCGTGTGGAGGCAGACCTCCACGCTACGTCTTGTTTAGAGTCCATGGACTAGTGCGTGCGGAGGCGGACCTCGACGCTACGTCTTCCTTTATAGTCCGGAGACTCGCGCGTGCGGAGGCAGACCTCAATGCTACGTCTTGTTTAGAGTCCGTGGACTAGTGCGTGCGAAGCGGACCTCGACGCTACGTCTTCCTTTATAGTCCGGAGACTCGCGCGTGCGGAGGCAGACCTCAACGCTACGTCTTGTTTAGAGTCCGTGGACTAGTGCGTGCGAAGGCGGACCTCGACGCTACGTCTTCCTTTATAGTCCGGAGACTCGCGCATGCGGAGGCAGACCTCAACGCTACGTCTTGTTTAGAGTCCGTGGACTAGTGCGTGCGGAGGCGGACCTCGACGCTACGTCTTCCTTTATAGTTCGGAGACTCGTGCGTGCGGAGGCAGACCTCAACGCTATGTCTTGTTTAGAGTCCGTGGACTAGTGCGTGCGGAGGCGGACCTCGACGCTACGTCTTCTTTTATAGTCCGGAGACTCGCGCGTGCGGAGGCAGACCTCAACGCTACGTCTTGTTTAGAGTCCGTGGACTTTGCTCTGCTCAGCGCGGGCAGGGAATGCGCCGGGAACAGCAACCTTTATTGAACTCCCGTTTGCGCGGGCGAGCATCGTATAACAAAGGGCTGGTGGCTCTACGCTTGTTGTCCTACTTCTAGGCGTAGTATCGCCGCAACCTGTCCGCATTCCATGTGTGTCGGAGGGTTTGCCCCTCGAGCGTGGCGAGGCAATACGCCCCCTTTGGCAATGCCTCCATCACAATGTACGGGCCTTCCCACTTGGACTCCAGCTTGCCAGCGGTCTCCGCCTGAAGCGCCACTCTGAGAACGAGATCCCCAGGCTTGAATCCCCGCGGGCATATAGAGCAGTCCCGAGTACGCATTGTCTGCCGCGCATACTTCTCGACATGGTGGGCGGCATCTGCCCGTAGCCCGTCGAGGAGGTCCAAGGATACACGGTGCTCCTCTTCGGGTGCTTGGACGAGGACCCTCCGCGAGCCAGCCTTGATTTCCTCGGGCGTCATTGCTTCGTCGCCGAAAAGGAGCTTGAACGGCGTGAATCCCGTCGGGCGCGTTACGGTTGTGCGAAGCGACCAAAGAACGTTGTGAAGCTCGCTCGGCCACATGCCCTTCGGCAACCCGACCAGGCGCTTTTTGATGGCAGCGGAGATGGCGCCATTCGCCCGTTCGACCGCCTTGTTGGACTGGGGATGCCCTACCGAGGCGAATCGGAGGGTGATGCCCATGCTGTCACAATAGTCTTTGAATAGGGTGGCGTCGAACTGCAGGCCATTGTCAACCGTGAGCTCCCGGGGCACGCCGAAGCGACATATGATGTTTTGCCAGAGGAAGCGCTGTATGGCCGCAGAAGTTACTTTAGCCAGGGCGACTGCTTCCGGCCATCTGGAGAAATACTCCAGCGCGACCACCACGAACCGGAGGTCCCCTAGAGCTCGGGCAAGCGGTCCTACTATGTCGACGCCCCAGCGTGCCAGCGGCCACACCGGAAAAATAGGGTTGAGGCTCGTCGGGGGCCTGCGGATGATGCGCGCCATCCACTGGCATCCTTGGCACCGACGGACGAGGTCCTGGGCGTCGGTGATGGCAGTTGGCCAGTAGAAGCCATGCCGGAACGCCTTGCCAACTAATGACCTCGGTGCCAGGTGGGATCCGCACGCGCCCGCGTGGATCTCCGCAAGGAGCTCCTTTCCCCCCTCAGTCGAGAGGCAGCGCAAGAGCGGTGCGCAAACCCCTCTCTTGTAGAGTATCCCTTCGAACACCTGGAAGGATCTTGCGCGGTGCTGCAAGCGCCGAAGCTCGGCGGGGTCCTCCGGCTCGGCGATGCCTTGCAAGAAATTGAAGATGGGCTCTCGCCAATCACCCGGCCGGTCAATGTGGTGGACGAGTGCCGCGTCCCGGTTGTCCTGCGCGATGGCCGCCTGCCCTAATATCTCATAAAACGCCCCCTCCGGGGGGGTAGTTGCTGGCTGACCACCTTAGCGAGGGCGTCGGCCTGCTCGTTCTCCGCGCGGGGGATGGCCTTGACGGTGACGCCCAAAAAGTGCCTTTCCCTCGCCCTCACAGCCGCGAGGTACTTGGCCAACTCAGGGTCCTTGGCTTGATATAACTTATCCACATGACCGGCCACCAAGCGCGAGTCGGTGCGTACGAGCACCCGTCTCGCGCCGACTGCCTTGAGCTTCGCCAGGCCAAAGAGCAGCGCCTCGTACTCAGCCGTGTTGTTGGTGGCGGGGAAGGCGAGGTGCGCCGAGTATAGCAAACGCTGTCCTTCGGGCGTGTCGATCACCGCACCTACGCCCGCGCTCGCGACGCCGTAAGCTCCGTCAATGGTAAGCGTCCAGACGGGGTCGTCGTGCGTCTTGACTGGTTGGGCCGGCGGGGTCCATTCGGCAAGGAAATCCGCCAGGACTTGGGATTTGATTGCCGTTCGTGAAGCATACGTCAAGGAGAAGGGGGCGAGCTCGGCGGCCCATTTGCCGATGCGCCCTGTGGACTCCTTGTTGTGTAACATCTCTGCCAGGGGGAATGAAGAAGGCACTGTGATCGGGCGGGCCAGAAAGTAATGTCGAAGTTTCCTGGAGGCCATGACCAGCGCGTAGGCGAGCTTCTCAAGCTCCGTGTACCTTGTCTTGGCGCCTTGGAGGGCTTTAGAGACAAAGTATACGGGCCGCTGTATGGCGCCTTCCTCTAAGACGAGGACGGCGCTGACCGCGGTGGCGGACGCGGCCAGATATAGCAGGAGGGGAGCCTCTGGTGCTGGGGCGACCAGAGTGGGGAGGCTTGCCAGGTGCTCCTTGAGCTCGTTGAAGGCCCTCGCGCAATCCCCGTCACAACGAAATCCGTCGCACCCGCGGAGTGTCTTGAAAAATGGCAGGCCCCGCTCCGCCGCCCTGGATAGGAAGGGGCTTAATGCTGCCATGCGGCCCGCCAGCCTCTGGACCTCCCTCGTCGTCTTGGGCGGCTCCATACCCAGGACACGAGGAAACCTAGGAGTTTGCCCGCCTGCACCCCGAAGACACATTTGTCGGGGTTGAGCTTGATGCCCGTCTTCCGGAGGTTGTCGAAGGTCTCCTGGAGGTCCCGGCCATGCAGAGCAAGCTGCCGGGTTTTGACCACCACGTCATCGACGTAAGCTTCGACGTTCCTCCCGAGCTGGGCGGCCAGGGCAATAGCGACGAGACGGGTAAAGGTAGCGCCTGCGTTCTTCAAGCCAAAGGGCATTCTGACGAAGCAGAACGTCCCAAGAGGTGTGATGAAACTGGTCTTCTCCTCGTCGTCTTCGGCCATGTACACCTGGTGGTAGCCGGAATAGGCGTCCAGGAAACTCATGAGTTCGCACCCCGCGGTGGCGTCGACCAGCTGGTCGATGCGCGGCAAGGGGTAATTGTCCTTTGGGCACGCCTTGTTGAGTGCCGTGAAGTCGATGCACATACGCCAGGCCCCGCTGGCCTTTTTGACTAGTACCGGGTTAGCGAGCCACTCTAGATGGTGGACCTTGCGGATGACCCCGGCGCGAAGAAGCTTCGCCACCTCCATCTTGGCCGCCTGTTGCCGATCCATCGACATACGCCGAAGCCTTTGCTTGACCGGCTTGGCGTCGGGGCGGACCGCCAAGCGATGCTCGATTACTGCTCGGCCTACGCCCTTGATGTCCTCCGGGGACCATGCGAAAATGTCAATGTTGTTCTGAAGCACTCGGAGCAGATCCCGTTCGACCCCCGGTGGGAGCCCCTCGCCGATGGACACAAACTGCCCCTCCGCCTGGAGCGGCACCTTCTTGACTCCGCCCTCGGGCCGAGGCTTGGGCGTCCACCCAGGGGCGGAGGGGCCATCGCCGAGCGTGCCGGAGAGGGCGTGCACCGGGCGATGCGGAACGCGGCTGCCGACCTCGGCACGTCTGGCCAGGTCCTGATCGCCGAAGACGGTGATGACACCCTCTGGACCCGGGAGCTTCATACACAAAAACGCGTAGTGCGGGATCGCCTCGAAAGAGTTGATGGCGGGCTGGCCCAGTATGGCATTGTAGGGATGTGGGATATCTACGACGTCGAAGGTGACCTGCTCGGTCCGGATGTTACCCTTATTGCCCTCCTGACGGAACGTGACCGGAAGGGACATGTGCCCCAAGGCCTGCAGTGGTTGACCCCCGAAGCCTTGAAGTGGAGCTCCTGGCTGCTCTAGCCGGCTTCGGGGGATCCCCATACGATCGAGGGCTTCGGCGAACAAGATATTCGCGGAGCTTCCCCCGTCGACAAGGATGCGCCTGACGTCGCAGTGTGCTATGTGGGCCTGGATGACTAGAGGGTCTTGGTGAGGGTACTCCACACCGCTGGCGTCGTTCACGTCGAAGGTGATGTTGCGGGGCGGCATCCATAATTGCGGCTGCTCCCCGGGGGCCCTTGAGGAGGAGCCTCCGGTGATGACGCTAACGATGCGATGCTGCGCTCCCTTCGTTGCGGCGGCTCTTATGGGGCTACCGCTTGGATGCTCCACGTGGGCTCCGGCAGGGGGCCGAGGAGGCAGAGCTCGAAACCCGGCCGTCACCCTCCGCAGCTCCATAACTGCGGTGCATGCCCTTGTGTAATGATCACCGTAGCCGTGTACCTCGCACCACTTGCCATAGTGTAGGAGCTCTTGTTCTGCGTGGGGTTGGTCGCCGCAAGCAAGTCCGCCTTCCGATCCCCGGTCCCCCCTTTGTGAGGCGGGGTCGGGTCCTTGGCGGGCGCTCTCGGTGTCGAGGACATGATGGGCCGCCTGTGACCTGCGCTGGCGGCGCCGAGGTTTATGCCTGCTCCTTGAGGGGCCTTCCCGTACTCTGGTGTCGCTGCCTCGGGGAGGGCCTCCCCGGGGCTCTCGGCCGCGGCCCTGCTTCGAGGAGGGACCACCCGCCCCTACTTCGCGCGGGGGGCGCTCCCCATGGGCGAGGTCGAGGGCGGTAATGCCGCGTCTTCGCGCATCCTCCTCTGCCCGCGCATACTCGTCCATTTTGTCGAAGAGCTTGGCGACTGTCTTGATTGGCCTCCGCGCATTGTACTCGGCCATCGGGCCCGGATGAAGGCCCTGTATGGCTGCATTAACGACGGTGGTTTCATTAACGTCTCTTACTTGGCATCAAATTCTGGCGAAGCACTTGAGGTAGTCTCGGAGCTTCTCCGAGGGTCTTTGCTTCACAGCGAAGAGTTGGTCCGCGTCGACTCGCTCGACGCAATTTCCTTGGAAGCTGTTGTGAAGACGGTCGTGGAGCTGCTCCCACGCGTAGATGGAGCCCGGCTCTATGGTAAAGAACCAAGAGAGCACCACCCCTTGCAACGCGAGGGGAAGTCCCTTCGCCTTCGTGGTGTCGTCTCCGCCCGCGGCTTCGATCGCGGTTTCGTACACGCGCACGAACTCGCGGGGGTCCGTGTCGCCCTTGTACGAGTCGATGGCGCTAGGAAACTTGAAGTCTTGAGGCCACGCCGCCTGCTGCAGCCCTGCCAAAAGCGGGGATTCCGGATCTACGCGCCGCAGCGGCGCACGGCTAGACGTGGGGGCTTCGCGACTGTCCGCCCTCTCCGGCGTGGGCTCGGGCGCGGTTACTGGCGTGGCCTGCTGGCTCCGAGCCTCTTGTATATCGCGGACGGCTCTGCGAAGGTCCCCCAGCTCCCGCTGGAACGCGTTGAGGGCTGCTAGTATGGCGCTTTCCACCGCAGGCGCTGTCGGGGCCGCCGGAACACCCAGCGGACGGGTCGGTGCCGGGACCATCGCTTCACGATCTCCAGATCCGCCGGATGCTGCATTGCGGCCACCCCCGGCCACCTGATCCGCGCTGCCGGTGAGGGTGGCGGGGGCTGTCGTTGTAGTGCCAGCGACGGGGTTGGGTGTCGTTGTAGCGGCGCTGGCGGGGTCGGTCGCTGTGGTGCCGGCGTCGACGTCCGCGACCACGGCGCCTGCGTTGCCGCCAGCTCCTTCGGCGGCCGATGCCGAAGCCATGGTATTCACGCACCGCTCCGACCCAGCCATCCTCTTTCCCTTCGCCGCCGCTGATGAAGCTTTTTTCGGTGCCATCCTTCTTCTTCGGTCTTCGAGCTTGTCCTTGTCCTCCCCACGGACGGCGCCAACTGTTGTGGTTACAGACCAAACAGAGAGAGAGATGGTAGTGGAGAGGTGGGAGTGTTCTGCCTCATCCTGATATATATATTCACATGGGGTATGCTTTTACAGTTATACCCTTACATGCATGCCTCCCCATCAAGGGCACTTATGTCATTACACACGTTAATATGGTTCTTATAACCTCCTACCAGGCCTGCTAAGCTTAGGTGGGGGCCACCCCTACGACAATCACATCACGGCTCACGTGCACCTTCCGATTCTTGGTGTCGTACACACGATAAGCCTTAGAACCCGGATCATACACAATGAAGACCATGGGAGTGCTTTGATCTTGTAGCTTGCTGAGATGTGGTACAGCCATCTTCACATGAGCTACACACACAAAGGTACGTAGATGGTGTACCTTGGGCTTCCTGTTGTACAAAGCCTCATACGCTACTGTGGTTGACACTTCACCCCAAAATCTCCCTGACATCTTCTTACTCTTCAACAGGCTTCTAGTCATTTCGACGATGGTTTGGTTTTGCCACTCGGCCACCCCATTCTATTGGGGTGTATAGGGAGCAGGAGCCGCCAGGAACCACTTTATCCCCAAATTGTCACAGAATGCATGGAAATCATTTGAGGTGAACTCTCCTCCCCAATCAATTCTAAGTGCCTTCACTTTTAGACTGGTCTCCAGCTCGACCTTGCCCTTCACAGACTTGAATGCAGCCAGGGCCTCATCCTTTGAGTTGATAAGCACTATCCACATGAATCTAGTGCAATCATCAACAATTAACAAGAAATATCTCTTCCTTGATGGCGTAGTTGGTGAGATAGGTCCACATAAATCTGCACGAAGTAGCTCTAAGGGTGATTGCACGTGGTATGTTACTGCCAAAGGAAATGGCAGACGGTGCTGCTTGCCTGCCAAGCATCCTTCACACAGCTACTTGACATGATGATCTGTGGCAACCCCTTGAACGTCTGTTGCTTGGACATGTCCCTTAGTGCATGGAAGTTCAGATGGCCAAACCTCACATGCCAAAGCCATTCCTTCTCCTTGTGGACTGTCATTAGGCACACAGGTTCCGTTAGCTGCAACTTCAACACATACAACCTGTTGCTCGACCTTCTCACCTTTGCCAACAAGCGACGCTCTTGATCATAGATGCATAAAGTCCCATCCTCTAGCATGGTTTTTCAACCGTTCTCATTGAGTTGTCCTAGGCTTACAATATTGTTTCGCAACTAAGGGATAAAGTATACATCAGTGAGAACCTTGTGCTCCTTGGTTTGGCTCTGGAATAATGTAGTCCTGCAGCTGTGGATCTTTGCAGCGGATCCATCACCAAACTTCACCGTAACTGACACCTTCATGTCTAGGTACGTGAATGCATCACGCACCCGTACATGTCATTGCTTGCCCCTGAGTCAAGGTACCATGTGAGGTTCTTGCAAGAGTCCCCATCTCCAAGCTTGGGAACTACTTTTTCTTCATTGAGAAGCACTATTGTAGCAGGAAGGTTCGTGAGCTGCAAAAGCTTACTCACTTGGACCATCAATAGGGCCAGTTCATCATCATTCTTCTCGACAAGGTGTGCCTTCACCTCCTTCTTCTTTGATCGGCACTCCGATGAGTAATGCCCGTAGTTTTGACAATTGTAGCATTGCACCTTCATCTTGTCAAACTTGAACTCCTTGTCATTGCCACACACACCATCAGCATGGTCGTGATCTCACCCACATCCGTGGCCTCTGCCGTGACCATGGCCACAGCCGCCTCTCTTGGTGCTACTCCTGGACGCCTTGCCTCCCTTCTTTTCCTCTTTGGCTTTCCATTGAGCCGAAGTGAGCAATACATGCTCATCGTCTTCATCATCGGTGTTGCATAGGCGCTCCTTGTGCGCTTTGAGGTGCTCGATGAGCCCTTCCACCATCATGGTCTTGAGGTATGCAAATTGCTAGATGGAGCTAACAATCTGTAAAAATTTGTTAGGGAGTGACAGGACCATCCTCTTGACGACGTACGAGTCCTCCACATTCTCGCCAAGTTCATGAATTTTGTTGACGATGGTGCCAACCTTGAATGCATAGTCCTCGATGGTCTCGATGCTCTTCATCTTAAGCCTGTCGAGCTCCTCCTTAAGGGATTGTACCCTCGCTTCCTGGACGCATTCAGCCCCAAGGAACATGGTCTTCAGGGTGGTCCACACCTCCCTTGCACTCCTCTTCTTCGTGACAAGGAAGAGCACATCTTTGGGGATGGTGCTGAAGATGGCTGCACGTGCCACCTTGTTCAGCTTCACATCCACTGGCTCCTTTAGATCTACAGGATCTACCGTGTCCCACATCTCATTTTCCTCCATCATGGCCTGCATATTGATAGACCAAGCCAAGAAATTTGTTCATGTCAGCACGGGATAAGGCAGCCCGGCCGAACTCTCCTTCCCTACACCTTGATTGGTCCCCATCTTGTCCTCTGGCATGTACTTGGGCATCCGCCGGTGGTTGCACCTTCACTAACCTGAGCTTCGATACCAAGTGTTGGATTGAGGATGCCCGATTCCCCGTGCACGTGATAGCTGGACACACCCGATCACCAAAGATACATAGAGGAGTCATAGAGAGCAGAGAAAGCACACACAGGAGTTGTGACACACTCTAGAACTAGCATCAGTTTTATGCTACTCTGTTATTCCTCTGATTTCATATGCGCTACAATACTATGACAAAAGATAGGCAAATGCTAATTTAACTCACACACTCTCCAGACTCCAATAAACAGTCCGGATTCTAAGCCAACTACACTCGCGTGACTTAGCCACAATCCTGACAATTCGGATCATGGGCTAACAAGACTAAAAACGAGATAACAAAAGACACTAACTGAAGTTCTGTACATTCTCTAAAATTCAAAAACTGCATTCTAAATTTTAGCCCAGTATCTAACTTCCACTGCTACAGACAGCCCTATCACAGACGGTTCGGAACCGTCATCACAGACGGTTCCTGAACCGTCGGTGTTTAGGTGTCAGTGATAGTTGGTGGTTATCACAGACGGTTCCCGAGCCGTCTGTGATAACTCACATTACAGACGGTCTTTATTACTAACCGTCTGTGATAGGCGAGTATCGCAGACGATTGTTTATAAAAAACCATCTGTGATACTCGCCTATCACAGACGGTTAGTAATAAAGACCGTCTGTGATATACACAATATCACAGACGGTTTTTATTACTAACCGTCTGTGATATTGTGTATATCACAGACGGTTAGTAGTAAAGGCCGTCTGTGATATCATTCACACCACAGACGGCACTCTTTGAAACCGTCTGTGATATTGTATCACAGATGGTTTTTAACAACGAACCGTCTGTGATACCAAGTGCATCATCCATTTTATTTGCTGTTTTTTGGCTAGCCTCAGGATATGCTAGCCATACCCTCTGAAAGCAAGCAAGCAAGCAGATTACAGATAAATGACAGATATAAGTTAATTGCAACTCATAGTAAATTACAACAAAATTCGATACACAGATGAATATAACAAACGGCCAGCAGATCACATACATATATAGAATGAAAATCGTTACACAAAATCTGACAAATGAATTCAATTGAAGGAATTGTTTGATTTGTACAATTGAATCCAATGTTTCAACATCTAATTATCACCATTGCCGGCGTGGAACTCTCCCCTCTTATTTATGACCTCTGCTATCAAGAATTCGGAGATGATTGCACGGATGTCGACGAGATTGTCAAGATCGTATGCACTTTCGTCGAAGTCCACCCGCTGTCGCTAGGAGCAATGTTAAGTCATTAATTAGCATGTGTGTGTAATATAAATACATATATATAATCAGAAAATAATAATTATTGGAAGGACCTGACAAACCTCTGGATCATTGATCTTAGTACCCATGATTTCCATCATATGGCGGCAAACGTAGAATCCACATACGTTGCCCTGTAGCTGCTGGTGGCACTGCAAAAATAGAATTACATACATCGGTATTGTCAATTCTAGAGGCATTATTACAAAGTATGATATAGGATTATTGTGTTGTAGCGGGTACCGGAAATCGCGTGTTGTGTCGTAGCGTGTCACTGGATTTGTCGTGTGTTCCTCCTTGGGCAACATATTCGGCAAACGCCCTACGTGATTCAAAAAACTTAGCCTCGGCCGTGGCAAACAAAAGAAATATTACAATAGAGTTATGTATGGAGGAAATGAGTTTACCTGTTAAGTACTTCTTGCACACGACTGAAGTCGTGGTTGCTCCTAAGGAGGGAATCAAGGTATATTACCTTGCTCCACTTTGGTACAATCACAATCAAAATCCAGTGATTCCTAGTCATATGTGTCGCCACAGTGATTAATCCTAAGTTCATGCTGCATGTAAAGTACAAATGAAACATATGTGTGGCAACTAGTGAAGCACTTACCCTTGGTTGAAGGGTACCATGACGTACTCCATGTCGGTGTGAGCAATCAATCCCCTCGTTATGTAACCTTGCACGAAGGATGCATCTACGTTGATACATTGCTCGGAGACCAAGTGAGGGTCGAGGAAACCCACCGGTCATCGCAATCGCCAGACTTGTTGGATCATGTATCTATACATAAAGAAAGAGTAATGACATTTATCTGTATAACGTGAATGTATTCATTGTACAGTACACTTACAGTGTCCAGCATCGTAGAAGTGAGGCGTCGAGTTCGTCGAGATTGAATAGTAAGAATAAATCTTCGAATGTCACGACGATGTAGCCCGAGTCGTGGAGGAAATGCGTCTCCTTATATTTCAGAGTGAATGCACTCTGCCGGATTGGCTTCATGTTGGACTTCTCCATGTACCAGGCATGCAATGTATTGCAAATCAAACCAAGCTGGGATAATTGTGACTCGGGCACCAATGACACTCCTAGAGTAAACTTCCATGACACGGGACGCGGCTTAATTTTCTTCGCATGAGCCTTGGAGGCCTTGGAGCCTCGCTTATGATATGTTCTCGGTGGCGTCTCGGCGAGAGCCGATGCAATAGACTTTACTGGATTTGGAGGTGGAGGTGGAGCCACCGGAGCCGATGTGCCGGGTCCAGGGCGACGTCCCTCTTGGGCCACTGGATGTGAAGATTGTGGCACGGACATGTCGAGGACGATGTCCCTCTTGGGCCACTGAATAAATGTGTGGACGGTATCCCCTAATGTCTTAATCTCTTCGTTTGGGGGCTTCTCAAGAGGGACGGTCTTAAAAATATCATTAATCATGTCCACCTGGACCTTTATGAAACCGGTGTCTACTTGTACACCGTGTACCAGCGTCCCTGGCAGCAGTGGATACACCATGCCGCGCCCAGCGTCAACGGGAATAGAGCCAACAAGCCTGACTTTGAGGCTGCAAGGCATGGGCTCCTACATAACGATACAAGATGAGTTAAGGCGTCCACCAGAGATATCTATGTACCATTCTAAAGAGGTACATTACCTGAATATCATCAATAGGTAAGTGGGCATCGCTATGTTCAGAAATTGGTGTGGACGCGCAGCTACTGCGACGTTGAGGGGGACTGGGTACCGCAGTAGTAGGAGTGGGTTGCGATTGGTTACGGACTTGTCTCAGTTCTTCCCGCAATGAATCTATCTCTCCTCGAAGTGAGGCACTCTGCTCTTGAAGTGAGGCAGATAGTTGTTCCTCAAGTTGAGCACGAAGCTCCTGTTTTATTTGTTCGCTGCGGTACGCCTTGGATCTCTTCCTACTCCTATATGTCTCGGAGTAATCTGGAAATCCGTACCTCCAAGGTACATAAACCCCCATGCCTCGTGTGCGACCTGGGTGCTCCTTGTTTCCCAAGGCCTGTGATAGTAAATCTATCTCCCTATATTCTTCAAAGGAGCCACGAGAAGATTCGGTAGTCAATGATTGCTGCAAGAGGCAATTAATCATGTTATTTTTGAACCCATGAAGTTCAAGAGGTGTTAACAACTATGTTGTTTAACATATTTTACCAGGCGTTGGGACACTTCCTCATCTGCGGGGTTTTTGAAAGAGACACCCGAAGATGTGGTTGATGACCTCGCTCTTAACCAGTTTCGAGCGCGCTCGTTTGCGATCCCAGCAAATGGCGGAGAGGCCTCCGATCGGATTGCGACCTCATCCTGCATCCTCCATTGCGGGATTTTACCCGCGTACCCAGCAGTGCCAAGTCTGTGAGGGTGCGTGTTTTGTGACTGGAGAGCCTTGTGCGTCGCACTTTGTTGTTCAAATTCGGTCGTCGTCTTCATCTGCACAAAGGCCTCCCATGTTTCCGGCGACACGAAAGGATACTTCGTGAAGGGCGTGACATCCTTGGACACGTACTTCGTCACAAGAGTGCTCTTAAAATTCTTCCATGCTTTTCCCATCGCGAGGAGCGCCTGCCGTTGCACGAGTCCCTGTACTTTTGCTGGGATCTCGAACGAATTTGTAATTTCCTCCCATAGCTGATTTTTGTGATCCTTTGTCAAATCTTTCCAACTTGCTATGGTGATGGGGACCCGTTGCCTTCCAATTATCCCGCAGGTAGTCCGAAATGATGACGCTGCTTTTGTCAGTTCCAGAGGGATCCCATTCGGAGAGACCACCGTGATGGTCATTCGGCCCTCTGGCCTTTTCGATACTCCTCGGCCACGTTTAGTTTTCGCAATCTTGGGAGCGTGAGACCCAGATGACGACGACGAAGACTGTGTGGACGCCATCTCTCTTCTAAGAAAAACTAACTGCAGTGAGCTATGGTCCCAGCTTGTCAAAGTTCTATGAATCAAGTGACACAAACCAGTGCATCAAGTTCATTGAACAAGATACACTGGAGTGTGTCACTTGCTTTATGCCCTTTGACAAAGTTCTAACGATTAACTAACTACAGTGAGCTATGGGCCTTCTAACATGTGAAGCATATAACATGTGAAGCATATAACATGAGCATATAACATGTGAAGCATATAACATAAAATACATGTGAAGCTCGGAGGGAGAGGCGTCGGGAGGGACCGGCGTCGGGAGGGACCAAAACCTAGCTAGCAGGGGCGCTGCAGAGTGGAGACAAGAGACTGCGCGAGAGCGGACTCCGCAGACCTAGCTGCGGGTATTTAAAGATAAGCTATCACAGACGGTTCCTTAAACGAACCGTCTGTGGTAGAGGTATCACAGACGGTTCTATCGATATAACCGTCTGTGATATGCATATTATCACAGACGGTTCTATATATATAACCGTATGTGATATCCATATTATCACAGACGGTTATATCGATAGAACCGTCTGTGATGTGTTATCACAGACGGTTTCTTTTGATAAACCGCCTGTGATAGTTCACTATAAATACCCGCAGCTAGCTAGGTTCCTATGTCATTTTACAATTACAATATGGAACATAGATACATTTATGAAAAACGCAAGCATAACCATAAATATAACTATTTCTTAGTTCCTTAGTCATTTTACAATTACAATGGAACATACATACATTTATGAAAAACACAAGCATAACCAATATCATTTATTACACTTTGGCTATATCATTTTAAATAAAGCCCTTCACGATGATCGACACGCATATAGCTTGCTTCATCGCCTTGTTCTTCCTCGAGCCTGATGCCGTCTCCGAATGGAGGCAAATCATCAAATTCATTGTACTCTTCCTCATCCACAACATTCTCAACCCCGACAATCCTTCTTTTTCCCTGAAGAACTACATGGCGCTTCTTATTTGCCGGGTCGGTTACATAAAATACTTGAACAACTTGCCTCGCGAGTACGAATAGTTCGTCTTTGTATCCTACACATTCGAGGTCCACGGTAGTGACGCCGTACTTGTCAACCTTTACACCCCGTGGGAGTTGGACCCAACGGCACCGAAATAGAGAATTTTTGAAAATTACGTAGTCAAGCTCCCAAATCTCCTCTACAAGCCCGTAGTACGAGCTTGGGCCAGCGGTACTGCCGTGCGCATCATAGGCATCTATGCGGACACCTGAGTTCTGCACTGTGCTCTTTCTATCTTGATCTGTTGTATAAAATGTGTAGCCATTAATGTCGTATCCTTGCCATGTCACAATTGTAAATTTTGGCCCTTTTGCCAACCATTGTAGTGTTTCACTTGACGACCTCCTAGTTAATTGCGCCTTCAACCATTCGTTGAACTGACGGTTGTGTTGTCTCGTGATCCAAACTTCTGACTGGCCTGCATTCTCCTGACGTAGCATGTCCTTGTGCTCTTCAATATATGGGGTCACTTCAGTCATGTGTTGTAAAACCATGAAATGGGCTTGAGCATACGTATTTTGATCTGGAGTTATTGCTTTCCTCCCGATAGTCCCGATACCCTCTAACCCCCCTCGTGACGAGATAGAGGTACACCTATCGGCTCTACCTGAGCCATGTAGCCGATGCAGAATTCAATGAACTCTTCTGTTGTATAACTTTCGATGATGCTACCCTCCGGTCGAGATCGATTGCGTACATAGGACTTCAGAATTCCCATGTACCTCTAGAAAGGGTACATATGACGTAGAAATACGGGGCCACATATTTTTATCTCTTTCACAAGGTGGACCATGATATCAAAAAATGATGGAGGGAAATACATCTCTAAATGACATAGAGTTGTCACCACCTCGGTTTGCAGAGCATCTAGTCCATCCAGATCAATGACCTTCTGAGCAATTGCGTTGAAGAAATAACATAGCCTTATGATTGTCACTCGAACCTTGTTCGGCAAAATACTTCTAATTGCAACAGGTAGCATTTGAGTCATTAGCACATGACAGTCGTGAGACTTCATGCCAATTAATTTCAAATGTTCCATGGAAACAAGTTTCTTCATGCTTGTGGAGTGACCGGATGGAACTTTCACACCATTTAAGGACTGGCACAATTCAGTTCTCTCGGACTTAGACAGAGTGTAACATGCTGGGGGAAGGTACGTCCGGCCTTTATCGGTCTCTATCGGTGCTAACTCGGTCCTGATGTTCATAGCGACTAAGTCACGCCTTGCGTTAACACCATCCTTTGTTTTATCAGGAATGTTCAGTAAGAGACCAATCAAACTGTCACATACATTCTTCTCTACGTGCATGACATTGATGCAATTGCAAACTTCTAAGTGCTCCCAATAAGGCAAGTCCCAAAATATTGACCTCTTTTTCCACATGTTCTTCCTCAATTTACGTCCCTTTCCAAACACAACATTTATACCCTTGACCATATCATACACCTCTTTCCTGCTAAAAGGTCTTGGTACTGAGTCATCCTCTTTTTTCGTCAAATTGTTTCTTCATCTTACGGTATGTGTGATACTTTGGAAGGAACCTACGGTGACGCATGTACACAGTTTTTCGCGAGTTGTTCAACCACACACTCTCGGTATAATCTAAGCAGTGCGGACACGCTTTGGCTCCTTTTATACTCAACCCTGACAGGTTACCAAGGGCAGGAAAATCATTAATGGTGCAGAACAACATGGCGCGTAGAGTGAAGTTCTCTTGTTTGTCTGCATCCCATACATGTACCCCTTCATTCCACAGTATTGCAAGATGTTCCACCAATGGGGCTAGTAACACATCAATATCGTTGCCAGGTTGCTTCGGCCCTTGGATAAGTAGTGACATCAAAATATATTTTCGCTTCATACACAGCCAAGGAGGAAGGTTGTACATGCACAGAGTCACGGGCCAGGTGCTATGTCGGCTGCTCATGTTACCAAAAGGATTCATTCCATCTGTACTCAATCCAAACCTTATATTTCTCGGTTCCACACCGAAATCTACAAACATCCTATCGATGTTCCTCCACTGGGCAGAATCAACAACATGTCTTATCATTCCGTCTTTCTTACGCTGCTTGCAGTGCCAACGCATCAATCTTGCATCCTTGCGGTTTGCAAATAAACGCTTCAAACGGGGGATTACAGGAAGATACCACATCACCTTAGCAGGAGGTCCTTGCTTCACCTCGATGCCCTTCCCATCATCAGAGTCATTTTTACGCTTGTATCGGGATGCTTTGCACACCGGACAAACATGTAAGCTAGTATACTCTTTACGGTACAGGATACAATCATTCCGACATGCATGTATTCTTTCTACTTCCATTCCTAATGGACAAACAATCTTCTTCGCTTGGTAGGTGGTTCTCGGCAACACATTTCCCGTTGGAAGCATGTCCACTAGGAGACCTAATAATGCCGTGAAACTCTTGTCAGACCAACCATTACTTGCCTTCAATTTTAGCAGTTCTAGAACTGATGACAACCTCGTGTATTGCGGCTTGCAGCCCGGGAACAAAGGTTTCTCCGAGTCCTCCATCAAGCCCTCGAATTTACCAAACTCTCTCTCACTATAGTTCCCTTCTGCATCACGTAACATTTGATCCAGATTGTCATCCTGCGACCTATCCTCATGATCGAAAGAATAGTCCACAGGATAACAAGCTAGTGAACTCTTCATGGAACGACGGTGCGGGTGAACAAGACACACTTACCACACTTACAGCTATATATGCTCACAGTGGATGAACTCACACGTGACTAGTACCGGTGAAAAGGTAGATGGGGCATTATTTATAAGGGCCGAGCAGAGGGAGGAACCGCTGCCTGCCATTCGATGTGGAGAGAATGGACGGGTGAGATCGAAATCCTGGGTATACGCCAATTATTGGTGACACGTGATTATCACATGCCAATTATTGGTGATATGTGATTATCATAGACGGTTATTAACGCAAACTGTGTGTGATAATAAATATCATAGACGGTTCTTAATACGAGCCGTCTGTGATGTTTCAGTTATCATAGACGGTTCGTATTACTAACCGTCTGTGAAAATATACTGACGGTTGCCAGTATAAACCGTCTGTGACAGTTTAATCACAGACGGTTCCGTATAAACCGTCTGTCATAAGCTTTATCTCAGAACGCTTCGTGTTTCGATCGTCTAATTAACGTCTCTCGATCGTGATACGAAGCGTCTATATCATTAATGTTTGGGTATACGAACCGTCTGTGCTAAAGGTTAAATATGCACGCGTAATCCAGGTCTCTTCTACGTACGTACAATATGGCTTCTACTATTTTGTGGTCATCTCCTTCCTCTCATCTGTTCATCAAGAATTGTTTGGCCGGAACCTTACACAGGCGGCCACCAATTTGCATCTAGAGCAGCTTCTCCGCACACGCCCTACTCTCCTTCCCCGACTTTCTTGCATCCGTCAGCTCGACCTGATCATCCGCCGTCGACGGAGGCGTCTCGCTGCCGCTCAAGAAAGGGAAACAACCCTTACCCTGGTTATTCTCCACAATGTGCGCAAAGCGAAAGAAGCTCTACACGCATTGGAGAGACTGATGGATAGCCTTGCCGATCAAGCAGAAACGGCAGATTTTGAGGAATCTGCCCATGCATACCTCTACGACATTATGGGCTATGCTACTGATTATTTGCCCAGGCTGGAGGAGGAAGTGCTGAGGACAAGGACAATCTTAACGGCGTTCGAGAAGTCAGTGGCTGATCCTCCAAGTCCCAAAGTCGAAGAAGAAGCGTACGAAGCCCAAAAGATTACAATTTGGGAAACTCTTTACCTGTGCGACTTTTGTAATAAATTTACCTCTAATTGAAATTAATAAATTTGCCTTTAATTTGTGATCTCTTGTCTCAATAGTTCTGTAGTTAAGTTATTAGAAGCAATGTGTACTTATATATTAACCTCTGATCATGAACAGAATATAACAGACAAAGGGACATCACAGACGGTTCTTTTCAAAAACCATCTGTGAACATTCACAGACGGTTCTTAAGAAGAACCGTCTGTGATAGTCTACACAACACAGACGGTTTTTAATAAAAAACCGTCTGTGATAATTCCAGATTATCACAGTTGGTTTTTTATTAAAAACCGTCTGTGATAATTCCAGATTATCACAGTCGGTTTTTTATTAAAAACCGTCTGTGATACTAAAGTATCACAGACGGTTCATCGGTAAGGACCGTCTGTGATACTCGACCACTAACACAGACGGTGTCCAAATTAAAACCGTCTGTGTTAGTGTCAATCACAAACGGTTTTGTCAAACCGTCTGTGATGTAGCCGTCCAGTATAGCCTCTTTTGTAGTAGTAGTGTTCTGTTCTGTTATTCCAGATAGAACACAAACACTAGCCTGACATGAACACAACAAGATTAGTACCAACAGTGGAGGTGGATTCTGATGATGGGGGAGGCGGATTCGATAGTGAGGATGCGGATTGAGAGGCAAATAGCTAGACCCAATGGAGGGGAGCTCGATTCAATGGATTCCACTGGCAGTGAGCCGAAGGAGGAGGCAATGAATCAGATTTGGGACATCCAAGAAAGCGATGCTTGGAGCAGGAGCGATAGGGTTGGCACGCTGAAGAGAGGAGAGGAGGGGACGCGGTGCGCCGCTTGGGACAGCAGTGGGGGCTGGGGCGTCGGGGCCTCAGGGGTGGTGTAGTAAAGAGAGGAGGGGAGGGGAGGTGCACGTGGGATGGATGGGGCGGCTTGGAGTTTGGGAGGTGGTAAAGGTGGTGATCGGTTCGGCTGAAAAGCTCATGGCTTATGGCTGAAAACACTGTAGCTGGCTGAAAAAAGCACTGTAGCTGACAGAGGCTTATTTAGCATAATTAAATTTAAAAAAATTTAAAATATAAAAAATATGTTAGCCCATTACGTATAATACAAACAAATACAGGAAAAAAAAAGAACCGGCAAAAAAGCTCAACAAAAAGCCAAAAGTTCAGAAAAAGACGAAACTTATGAATAGTGAAAAATAAGCCCGAAGCCAGAAGCCGAAACCGAGTTGATCAGGGCCACTTGTGTGGCTTTGGCGCAGCCTGTGAAAGTTTGTATACCTCAGCCCATAAAAAGGGGCTTTTGGCTTTAACGGATCCCTCGTAGATAATGTGTCCCATTAGTCTTTCTACGGTAGAACAGAAGACCCCATATAATAGGCTATTGCCGGCAGTTAACTTGTTCTGAACTTTATTTATCCCCGACAAATGGTGTGAGCTATACTGTATTTCCCATCAAATAGTATATTCCTGACAGAAAACCTACCAACCTACCAGCCATCTGAAATTTTCCCCAGCGGATCATTGCCCTCGATGCAGTAGGTCCGCTCATATTGAATTTTACTGATGGCTTTTGACTTTAGCTTATAAATAGTAATAGTTTGTAGAAAACCGTACGGAGAGATAGAGAAATTCATGTGCGATTTTTATCGATATAAATAAAGTCAATACAATGTGTACTACGATCGACTAGTAGACCCCACCTTAAAAGATATTCTGTTTGAAAGATACGTACTATAAAAAAGCTATTTACTATATAAAATCAGTTTTTAGAAACCAATATAAATAGGGCTATGTAGTGTTATCCTGCGTCGCTCTCAGCTCCAATCATGGTGAGACTTCCAATTTGCGGTTTAAACAATTAACTCGCGTACACAAAGCTCACCTAAAAGGAGGAGATTAGCCTAATTGAGCTGTCAATTGAAGTGTACCGCTTTGCAAACTCGCCATCCAATAGTTGCCTATTCCAGTAGGTTACTTGCAGCTTCGTGGATATGAATCTTGGTGTGTGGTTTGCTTCTTGTTTTCCAATGCTTTTCTTTGTGCTTTCTTGAGCAATGGTTCAAACAAAAGCTGTGGTAGAGTAATAGTTGATTTATAGTTTTCTCACGGCTCATTTTCTTGTTTTCTTGTGCCTCTAAGAACGCTTGATCAACTCTGGAAAATAGTGTGTAATTTCTAATGTTTTTGCATGAGAATCGACAAAAGCTGTTTGAATGCACACCCTCGGTAGCAAAGATGGCAGAAAACTGGCCGGTTTTGCTATGTGGCTAGTCCTGATTCTAGGATAGTAAAAGTAATGCCCGCAATTTTTCTAAAATCTTCACATTCAATTGACCATATTATCACGTCGTATTGAAAGCTAGCCTCTTTTTTGTTATGCCTTCTTTGACACGAGCTGGAAGATTCTACGGTTCCTTTCTATCCAAATGTTCCACATTATGTAAATGGCCATTCCATTGAAGTCCCTCTTTTAATCTTTTGGAGTTAAGAGGTGTGCCTGTTACCACTAGTTGAGGATGTCAAGTCAGAGAGAAGGACTTGTTGACGGGCCTGTTCTTTTCGGCTGCAGCTTATAGCTTTTGGCTGAAATTTTTGAATTTTGGCTGTTTACGGTACAGATTACGGAGAGACAGATACTCACTTGCGATTTTGGCTGGTACAGATGTTGGGCTTTTAACGTGTAGATCGTTTAACTTGTAGACCCCGTCTTGAGAAAATACTCCGTTTAAAAGTTAGGTACTGTAGCAGAAGCCAAAAGCCACTTTTAAAAGCCCAAAAGAACACCCCCGTCGTATGGTGTGGTTGGCCCATGAAAGGTGTAAAGGACTGTGGTCCACATGTCGGCCGTAGAGGGACAACGGGGTGAAGATGTGCGCTTGTTTCACTGATTCCCGAGTGTTTCGTAAAGACACTCGGGAATTTTCCCAGGTGCGAACGCAAATACTCGGGAAGGCAGATTCGATGGACTATAATTCCCCGTGTTCTCACAGAGGCACCCAGGAGAGGTTTGTCAGGGGAGGGTGTAGCTTGCAAGCTTCCCGTGCGTGTGGTTAGTGCCACACGGGAGAGTTCAATGGCGTGATCTTAGCAAACGGGCATTACAGTCTCCCGAGTGCCTGCAAAATGGTAGCACTCGGGAGAAAAAAGTGATGGCGTGGCAAAAATTTCATTGGTGGGGCATTCTTTTGGGGGTGCTAATATTTCACCAAGGAGCGCGTGTTCCGCCCTACAGCTCTGCCCGGCTTCCTCACACCACACTTACCCAGCCCACACCCATCCTGCTAGTACCGCACTGTATCAGTGAGCTTTACCACCACCAAATAGCATTTTCCCATTCCGCACGACCACTTGAGCACCGACGTCAGAGCCGTGGACCACCGCCACCAGTTCCGTGGACCGCCGCCGCTGCCGCAGCCAGTGCGCCACCGGTTTCATGGACAACCGTTGCCGGTGCTGTGGACCACTACCACCACCATAGCCAGTGTGCTCCAGCTGTTTTCCTGGCTCCTCCTCTATCAAATCTGCTAGTGCCATCCTCATGTCACTCCGCTACCCGGGAATCGTATTCACAATCCTCACTGTCGTTGGTGTCGCCCTCGAGAGGTAATGGAGAAAGGGGAAAAGAAAGAATTTTTGCCTTTTCCTCTTGCTGCATTTAGATTTGTAATTCCTTAATCTGTAGTTCATATGCATTTGCCTGATCCGGATGTGTTAGGGGTCAAGCCAAAAATCTAGGTGGAAGGATAGACTGACACACTACTATTACTACAAAAGAGGCTGTACTGGACGGGTACATCACAGACGGTTCATATAGAACCATCTGTGTTTAAACTATTACAGACGGTTTATACTAGCAACCGTCTGTGATATTTTCATAGACGGTTATTAACACGAACCGTCTGTGACGTCTCAATTATCACAGGTTTAGTGAAAACATATCGCTTTTAGATCTATATACGTCTTCTTAGTGATCAGAGGTTAGTACTCAATTGCTTTTAATAACTTTTATGCCCTGTAATTAAAAGAGATGATAACTAGGTTTTTGTTTAGATCTAGCTAGCTAGATTAGAAAGATAATGGTACTTTGCTCAATTTCAAAATGGGTAAGTACTCCTAGTTTACTTCAATATATTCTTACTTAATATTATTGTGTCATGAATACGTAGCTAGTTAGCTAGCTACCTAATATAGATGTCATGTGCAATTAAGTATAGCTAGTCTGATTTGCTATAGTAGCGCTAATAATCTTCCTGTAATTCCCCATTTGAAGCGTTTATTTGCAAACCTCAAGGATGTAAGATTGATGCGTTGGCACTCGGAGCAGTGTAAGAAAGACGGAATGATACAACACGTTGCTAATTCTGCCCAATGGAGAAACATCAATATGATGTTTGTAGATTTTAGTGTGGAACTGAGGAATATAAGGTTTGGGTTGAGTACAGATAGAATGAATCCTTTTGATAACATGAGCAGCCGACATAGCACCTGACCCATGACTCTGTGCATGTACAACATTCCTCCTTGGCTGTGTATGAAGCGGAAGTATATTTTGATGTCACTACTTATCCAATGGCCGAAGCAACCTGGGAATGATATTGATGTGTACCGAGCACCATAGGTGAAAGATCTTGCAATACTGTAGAACGAAGGAGTACATGTATGGGATGTGGACAAACAACAGAACTTCACTCTATGTGTCATGTTGTTCTGCACCATTAATGATTTTTCTGCCCTTGGTAACCTATCAGGATTGAGTACAAAAGGAGCCAAAGCTTGTCCGCACTGCATAGATTATACCAAAAGCGTGTCGTTGAACAACTTGCGCAAAATTGTGTACATGCGTCACCGTAGGTTCCTTCCAAAGTATCACCTATACCACAGGATGAAGAAACAATTTGACAGAAAAAAGAGGATGACTCAATACCAAGGCCCTTTAGTGAGACAGAGGTGTATGATATGGTCAATGATATCGACATTGTGCTTGGAAAGGGACGTAAATTGAGAACCTGTCGGAAGAACATGTGGAAGAAGAGGTCAATATTTTGGGACTTGCTTTATTGGGAGCACTTGGAAGTTTGCAATTGCATTAATGTCATGTACGTAGAGAAGAATGTATGTGACAGTTTGATTGGTCTCTTACTGAACATTCCTGATAAAACAAAGGATAGTGTCAACACAAGGCGTGACTTGGTCGCTATGAACATCAGCACCGATAGAGACCAATAAAGTCCGGACGTACCTTCCCCCAGCTTACTACACTATGTCTAAGTCTAAGAGAACTAAATTGTGCTAGTGCTTGCATGGTGTGAAAGTTCCATCCGGTTACTCCACCAGCATAAAGAGACTTGTTTCCATAGAAAATTTGAAATTAATCGACATGAAGTCTCATGACTGTCATGTACTAATGACACAAATGCTTCCTGTTGCATTTAGAAGTATTTTGCCGAACAAGGTTCGAGTGACAATAATGAGACTATGCTACGCAATTGCTCCAAGGGTCATCGATCCCGATGGACTAGATGCTCTGCAGATCGAGGTGGTGATGACTCTATGTCATCTTGAGATGTATTTTCCTCCATCATTTTTTGATATCATGGTCTATCTCATAGTCTAGCTTATGAAAGAGATAAAGATATGCGACCTTGTGTTTCTATGTCATATGTACCCGTTCAAGAGGTATATGGGAATTCTCAAATCCTATTTACGCAGTCAATCTCAGCCAGAGGGTACCATCATCGAAGGTTATGCAACCGAAGAGGTCATTGAGTTCTGCATTGATTATATAGTTCAGGTTGAACCGATAGGTGTACCTCTATCTCGTCATGAGGAGAGGCTAGAGGGTATCGGGACCATCGAAAGGAAAGCAATAACTCCATATCTAGATATGTATGCTCAAGCCCATTTCATGGTTTTACAACATATGACTGAGGTGACCCTGTATATTGAAGAGCACAAGCACATGATACGCCAAGAGAATCCAAGCCAGTCAGAGGTTTGGATCATGAGACAACACAACCGTCGGTTCGACAAATGGTTGAATGTGCGATTGACTGGGAGGTCGTCAAGTGAAACACTATAATGGTTAGCAAAAGGGCCAAAATTTACAATTGAGACATGACAAGGATACGACATTAATGGGTACACATTTTGTACAATAGATTAGGATAGAAAGAGCATAGTGCAGATAATAGGTGTCCGCATAGATGCATTTCATGCACACATCTATACCACTGGCCCAAGTACTATGAGATTGTAGAGGAGATTTGGGAGCTTGACTACATAATTTTCAGGATCCCTCTATTTCGGTGCCATTGGGTCCGACTCCCACGAGATGTAAAGGTCAATAAGTTCGATGTCACTACTGTGGACCTCGAATATGTAGGATACAAAGATGAACCATTGTACTCGCGAGACAAGTAGTTCATGTTTTTTATGTAACCGACCTAGCAAATAAGAAGCGCCACTTAGTTCTTCATAGAAAAAGAAGAATTGTCGGAGTTGAGAATGTCGTGGATGAGGAAGAATATAATTAATTTGACGAGTTAACTCCATTCAGAGATGGCATCAAGCTCGAGGAATAACAAGATGATGATGAAAGCTATATGCGTATCGATCATCGTGAAGGGCTTTATTTAAAAGGAAATAGCCAAGTGTAATCTATGATCTCACACAGTAAGCACCTATTTAGAAATTATTGCAATGTAATCAAAATTAAGAAACTTGGCATGTAATTATGGAACTATTCCATTGTAATTGATTTAGTAACTAAGAAATAATTACATTTTATGATTATGCTTGCTTTTTTATATTGCATGGCTTACATGCATTTCTTAAGGCTAGTTGAAAAATAGGAAACTATTACAAGCGGTTTAGCGGAAAAACCGTCTGTGATATGCCACATATCACAGACGGTTCAGTAATGGGACCGTCTGTGATAATTCCTCTATAAATAAACCTGCTATAGATTTTGCACTCACTCCTCACTCACGCACTCCATCTCCGCCACTCCTGTTAAGTTTTGCTCCCCCACGACGCCGCCTCTCCCTCCTGATGCCGCCCGCCTCTACCTCCCGATGCCGCCTCTCCCTCCCGATGCTGGCTGCCTCTCCCTCCCGACGCCGCCACTCCTCCCAATGTCACCTCTCCCTCCCGTCGTCGGCTGCCTCTCCCTCTCGACGCCTCCTCTCCTCCCGACGCCGCCTCTCCTCCCTAAGGTTTGAATCTCATTTGGTATATCCAATTAGTGAAGAGTATAGACTATAGTAGCGGGACGGACAAGGTTAATTCTTGTGTAACACTACATCTGAGAGCACTAAACTAAAATTTGAGCTTTATGCTTTAGTTGATTCTCTGTTCTTGAGAATGCTCTTTATGCTCATTTCAGCAGTCATCATGCTTCCTACTCTATGTTTATGCTTTTAATGACATGGTAGAATTACATGTTTATATGCAATTTTTGTCATTTATATACTACTACAAATGTGCTTTGATCATATTTAATTATGCTAGAATTAAATCTAAATATATACATTACTATAAGAGGAGGATTTCATGTTGTTGCTACAAGATCTATTTGGAATGGCATGTTACCCTTCCAAAGGGATCTTTTAGCAATAATATATGCCACATAGACCTTTAAAAGGTATAAAGCAAATTACACACTTCAATGTATTAGGTTCAATGAAGTAAGTTATGGCTCAATGAGGAGGAAAAGACTGTGGCTATAACCAACTTCATTGAACTTGAGACACTGGTGTGTGTCATTAGCTTCATAGAACTCATCGTTGTCATCACTTCGGTCTGATGCTCCAAAGACCAAGATAACTAAGTGTGCCAAAGGAGTATCGAAAAGGCCAGAGGGCCAAATGGCCATCATGATGACCTCTCCGGATGGAGTCCCTCTACAACCGAAGAAAGCAACGGCAGCATTCCTAGTACATGCAGAGGTCCAACATGAAGCCAAACTAACATAGTGGATTCACCGTGAGATACACGGAAGCGCATTTTCTCCATGACTCAGGCTACTTCATCATGACGTTCAAAAATTATTCTTACTATTCAACCTCGATGAACTTGATGTCTCACTTCTACGATGCTAGACACTGTAAGTGTACTGTACAATCATATTCTACATTCACGTAATACCGATAAATATCATAACTCATTGCTTATGTATAGATCCATGATCCAACAAGTCCGACGATGGCAAGAACCGATGGGTTTTCTTTACCCGCACTTGGTATCTTAGCAATCCATCAATGATAATACATCCTTCATCCAAGATTACATAACAACGGGATTGATTGCTTATAGTAACAAGGAGTACATCATGGTACCCTTCAACTAAGGGTAAGTGCTTCACTAGTTGTCATACAAATTTCATTTATAGTAGTAAATGAACTTAGTATTAATCACTATGGTGATATATATGATTACGGGTCATTAGATTCTGATCGTGATTGTACCAAAGTAGAACAAGGTAATATACCTTGATTCCTTACTTATTGGCAACCACGACTTCACCCGTGTGCAACAAGCAATTGACAGGTAAACTCATTTCCCCCATACATAACTCTATTATAATCTTCCCATCGTTTGCAATGGTCAAGACTAACTTTTTGGAATCACGTAGGTCGTTCAGTGCTTACGTTGCTCAGGAAGGGAGATACAAGGAATCCAACGCTACACTGCGACATAGGATACGATTTTCGGTACCCGCTATAACACAAAAAATCATATATCATACTTCATTACAATGTCTCTAGAATTGACAATACCTATGTATGTAATTCTATTTTTACAGTGCCACCAGTAGCTACAAGGCAACGTATGTGGATTCTACATTTGCCGCCATATGAAGGAAATCATGAATGCTAAGACGAATGATCCAGAAGTTTGTCAACCTGCTAATAATTATTTTATGATTATCAATATATATGCACTAATGAATTTAACTACTCCTAGCGACATCGTGTGGAATTTGACAAAAGCGCAATCGATCTTGACAAACTCATCGAAATTCGAGGAAAGCTCTTCCAATTCTTGATAGCAGAGGTCATAAACAACACTTGAAGTTTCACCTCAGCAATGATGATTAGATGTTAAAACATTGGATACAATTGTTATCACTCAATTATGCTTAATCAAACAATTCATTAAGTTGTTTAATTTATTTATGAGATCCACGTAATGATTGTCATGTGCTATACATGTGATCTGCTTGCATTGTTTAATTCATTTATGATATTTGTGTAATAATTATTCTGTGCTATATATGTGTGATCTTCTTGCTTATTTTCAGAGTGCATGGCCAGCATTTCTTGAAGCTAGCCCAAAAACATAAAATAACATAGCTTTTGGAATAGCTATCACAGACGATTTGGTATTCCAAGCCATCTGTGATATATAGATATCACAGACGGTTTTTAAAACACAATCGTCAGTGATATGTACGATATCACAGATGGTTAGTAACAAAAACTATCTGTGATATTCTGCTATCACAGATAGTTGTTAAAAACAATCGTCTATGATATATACGATATCATAGATGGTTTTTTGAAAAACCGTTTATGATAGCGGAATATCACAGACGGTTTGGTTTAGGAGCCGTCTGTGATAACCACATATTATCACTGACACATAAATGCAGATAGTTTAGAAACCGTCTGTGATGATGGTTTTGAACCGTCTGTGATAACACCGTTTGTAGTATATGAAATGGTGTTTGTTGGTTGGGCTATGATATGGTGTTGTTGCTTGTGCTATGAAATGATAGCTTTTGGATGTGTGCTTGCCTGGATGGGTACCTAAACCCATCACCGTGAAATTGCCTTCGTGTGTCGACACTCGGATACAAACACACGGGAAAGTAACCTCTCCCTAGTGTTTGTGGGCCAACACACGGATAAGGGTGGAAAATTAGCTGAGGGCTCACAAGCCGGCTTGAGCTCATTACGAGCCAAGTCGGGTTGGCTCGAGCTCGTAAATTTTCAAGCCAAGCCAAGCCTCCTTCTCAGCTCGCAAAAAAATGAGTCGAGCTCAAGCCGCTTGTGTCTACCGTCGGCTCGACCCACTAGTTCCCTCCCTAAGTCTCTCGTCTCACATCTCTCCTGTGCAATTGTGATCGCGATCTCGATTTGCCATTCCCCATATTGCCCTCCCTACCATCCCGATGGCCGACGCCGACGCCAATGCCCCTCCCTCGCCACCCCGCCCACGATGCAGTCCAATGCCTCCCTACCCGGCCATGCCCACCCTTGTCTCCGCCTGTCTATACCCGACCTCTGACGCCACTCCTGCCACCACCAAAACCCCCAATCTCCCTGACACCCCCACCTCCGTGAACCCTGACACCCCCTTCTCCGACGCCGATGCTTCCGCCATCACCTCCTCTGATGCTGTCGTGGATGCCCCCCTCCCGGCAAGGGCAAGAAGAAGGCCAAGCAGCCAGCCCACGCCCCACTAGTGCCAACGGTGTAGGCTTTGGCTTCGGGCATCCCTTCTCTCCTTTCCCACCACTACCACCACCATCCAGCACGAGGGCCTCTCTCTCCACCGAGCCGCCGCCTTCTTCGAGTATCAGCCATGGCAGAGCAGGTTAGTCGCCTCTCTTCTTCCACTGCATGTGCCCTCTGTCCGATTGCCTTGGAGACGTTCGGACCGCTCCGAACGTTCGATCATTCTGCGGCGTTCGATTAGTTTTGGATGGTCAATGGTGACGGTGACGTTCAGACCAGGCCGAATGATCCCGCCATTGGATTGGCGAGAGACGCTTGTAGCCGTTTGATTGACTTGAAGGTGCGGTTGCGGATGAGTCAATCCCTTAACCTAATCCTAACCCTTCAGCCACCACGCCCAAATTCCCATTCCCAAATTCCTGATCTGCATTCGGTCGATCCCCTTCCACCGCGCTACGCGCCACGTCGCTTGCCCCTCCCACAGCGTTGCCCGCCCCAACCACCGCGCCGCCTGCCCCTCCCACCTTGCTGCCCGCCCCTCCCACCTTGCCACCACACCCCGTCCTCCCTTGGCCACGTGCACTCCCCGTCAACCCGTCCTCCCCCTGGGCCCTAGCTCCGTCCCCATGCTATCCCCCCTTAGCAAACTGGCAAGCTCGGTGAGGTGTTTTTTTTTAATTTTTTGTTGATGTTTTGTAGTGTAATGTCTCTCATTTTTGTGAATGATTTTGTAGTGTGACATATCATAGCTATTTATAACTTGCTTCCTATGTAATCCTCATAAAGGAATTTTCTTTGCGAGAATTGTTTATGACATAATGTATGAACTGTGTCTGTATTGTGTGATTGTCGTGTAATGTTCTGAAATAATGTATGAACTGGCAGTAATAATATGGCAATTGTTCAGGATATTACAGAACTGTTTTTGTATCTTGAACAACTCATTTTAGTATTAACAATTTTTGTGAATGATTTTTCTCTCATGTATTTATATGTTCGTAAGTCATGACTCATATGTATTCAATTACTATATTGTGTTGCTGCCTGCTGCAGTGTTGTGTTGAAACCATACAAATTAAAATGAGCTAAGCGCTGTGTTGAATTGTGCGTTTTCTGTGTTGAATTGTGCGGCTCGCGAGCCGGCTCGAGCCAACTCAAACCGAAAAATGAGCCAAGTCGAGTCGGTCCTTTAGCTCATTTCTTAAACGAGCTGAGCCACAGCTTCGAGTGAGCTCGGCCGAGCCTGGCTCAAGCCGACTCGGCTCGGCTCATTTTCACCCCTACACACGGGAAACGTATTTGGCCGACGCAATGCTCCCGTGTGCCCTTCTCCGACGGCTAACCTTTGGAGAAATTGTTTACCAAGCGTGCTATGATTGTGCCCTTTGGAGTCCCTCATGCATGGACTTTGAGAAAAATGTTTTTCAATAAATGTTTGTGCTATGATTGTTGGAAGAGATTGATACTCAAATAAGGTTTTGTAGGATAGGTGGCTATAAATTTGATGACCAAATAGCACTACTGTTTGCTAAAAAAAATCCATGACATTCGTTAATTAATGTCATAGAAGTTATGTACAACCCGCCAAGTGTTGTGCTGGTAGAAATTTTGTAGGAAACAGTACAAATCATTTAGATTTCCTTTAAAACTCCTGTCCGAACAGTCGTACATTTAGAAGATAATTTAATGCAATGTAACGACATATTTAGATACTTTGTACATACTTCCGCAAGTTGAGTGGATTGTAATTGCTTTGTACTCTAGTGCTTTGTTTCCAATAATGCATGCATGGAAACAAGGGTGTTTTGTAATTGTTGGAAAAAGGAACTTCCGAGTTCGACTCTCTCTGTTGTAAAATCCGTCGGCAATTGCAAGACAAAATTAATGGGACTGGTCACAAAAGCATGTATCACACTAAAACCATTAGTAAACATTCATCTTGTAAGTTCATCTGCATGACTAAATTAGTCAGTCTGGTGTAAGGTGGTTATTATATGTAGGTCACATATATGTTTTTTCACATAGAAGAATTTGAGTGATCCAAGATATACAGAAATATACATATTCCATTTCTCCTTAAAGAATTAAATTTGATTAATTTAAATTAGATCTACACATATAGTACATATGTATTAGTTATACTTTTGCATTACCAAAAGATCTCATACTGGATAATTGAACGGAAATATCCAGCAGCTGGCAGTGTATATGACACATATATGCTGAAATGTGCATTATTTTATGTATTTCACATTAATTGTTTTTTAAACAAAAGGTCTTTCAGCAGATTGTTGACACATGCATGGTGTATCGTTCTAAATGCGGTAAAATTTTACTTTATATTTCATATTCTAGTATTAAACCATTTTATTTCAAGGCATTAATTGTTGCATTTGTTAAAAATGGCGGAGTGCAGTTGTAGGATAATGCCATGTACATTATGTATACTAAAATTTCATATCTGAATTGTTTCATACCCTGGCATTTAAAGACAAGAAAAAAAGGAAGGTTACTCTCCATGTGAACAAAGAGAGGAAATTTTCAGTACCCCTTTTAAGATTACACCAATATAATGCTTCACGTTATACTTTAATTAGCTGGTAACATGGAAATCTTCTCGTCATAAAATATGGCTCAGGGTGGCCTTCTACTTCCATGTACACGTGTGCTTGCAACGCTCGGTTAAGTTATCTTCTAATTTCCAATATATATGGAGACAAAAGGTGTTACTGCAAGCTTGCAAGGTGTAGTGTATGTTGGAGAATGCTTGAGAGCTTTTATTTCTTGTGTAATGCATGCATGGTTATCCTTTTCAAGATGTATACATGGAGACAAAAGGTGTTATTGCAAGCATGCAAGCAAGGTGCAGTGTCTGTTGGAGAAAACTTGTATGCTTCTGCATACATCGACAAAATTAAACAAACTTTTCTTGCACTAAAAGATTGAAACGTATGTATGCTTGCTAGTAACTGACTTGTTCCTTTGCATGGGTTTAACCAAAGTGCAAGCAAATGATGCAAAAAAAAAGATAATACAATTTAAAGGGATATATTTATCTGTGCTAAGACAAATGTACCTTTTTCCCCATGTGAATAATCAGCTTGCTAGATTTGAAATGAAACAATTGAAGAGACCACAAACATGTGAATAACAACATATCACGAATGGTTATTACTAGCTAGAAAATAAATTTAAATAGCTTAATTTATTGATATCTCAATCAGATCGAGTTCAATGCGTCACTCGGCTTAGGATGCATTTCTAGGGGATAGGACGATCTGAATCAAGAATTAACTCAGGAAATGAACATCAAAAGGGAAAGAACGCATCGAATGAAAACATGGAAATAAACTAATTAGGGGTGAGGATAATGAGATTAGCAATCCCATTGCAGCTGCTCCATGGCGTTGCCGGCGCCCCCGCAAAACATCCCGCACGACTCCATCAGTTCCAGATCGAAGGCCGTCGTTGCACCGGCGCCGCCGTACACCGCCGACGAGACGTCCATCATCTCCACGCCCTTGCCGGCTGCACCACCACCGTTCATCACCATCGGCGGTCCAACCACCGCCTCCTGCACTAGCCCTTGCTGCTGCTGCTGCGCCACCTCCATCCCTGCACCCATGCCCGGCTCGACGGTGGTGGCCCACATTGCCGCCGTCTCGTCCATGAACGCTGCCATGCCCGGGTTGAAACCATTGCCGTTGGGCATGCCAGCGGCGAGCTCCATGGAAGAGGAGGAAGAGGAGGCGTTCATGAAGTCCATGGAGGAGTGGACACCGGCATTCTGATCCCTGAAGCTCATCAGCACGTCGCCGCTGTTGTCTGTGTACGGGTAGCCCGGCATCGCCGCGGCGGCCTGGTGATCGTGCACCATCAGCATACCAGGGTCAGGGACGTCGTACAATGCCGGCGGCATCACTGGCGGTGCGACCGTGACGGCGTCGAAGGCCGCCTTGGTCGGGGAGCTAATGGTGAACGGCGTGGTCGTGACCGCGACGTTGGCTACGGCGCCATTGGACAGGAACTGGGCAGGATTGCTAGGGTTTGCGGTGTTGCCATGGAGGAGGGTCTTGGAGGCCGGGAGGAGGTTGTGGGTCTTGGGGTCGAGGCCCTGAGCGATGAGCTTCTTCTTGATGCACGAGTTCCAAAAGTTCTTCACCTCGTTGTCCGTGCGTCCTGGCAGGTGCTTGGCGATCTGTGCCCACCTGCGAGCTCAAACCGGTCGAAATTTCTGAGTTTCACGGACCGATCAACTCACCCAAAAATTGAGAAGGCATATGTAGCGTGTATATGAAAGATTAAAAAAATAGTCCGATTTTCGAGAAAACTGGTTCTACAGGAATTAACTTTCAAATCGGGAAAAAAAACAGATTTACTAGTTTTTTGCCAGATATAAAGGAAATTTATAACAATATTCACTGCTACAAAAAGCCTAATATTAGACGGTCATCACAGATGATTCCTGAAAATCGTCAGTATTAAATATAAGCACAGACGGTTTTAGTTTAAAGACCGTCTGTGATGCTGTCAGCATCAAAAACCGTCTGTAAAGAGATAATATCATAGATGATTCATGATGAGAACCATCTGTTATACTTCACAGACAGTTCTTACCAAGAATCGTCCGTGATATTTCCAAATATCACATACAGTTCTTGGCAAGAACTATTTGTGATACATTATAGATGGTTTTTAATACAAACCGCCTGTGATAATAAAGTTATCACAAACGATTTGTATTAAAAACTATTTGTGATAATTCCACTATATTAACTGCGCGCAGACTAGTCAACCCTCTATCTTAAATTCTAGATCTAGCTATTGCTTTAAGTTGGAGGCAGGGGCTTTGAGGCGGCAATTTGGTGAAAGGAGACTATTTGGCAAGAGTGATTTTCGATCTATTCATTTCTTGACTACGTATGGTTAGTAATTTGTTCCTAATTGTATTATAATTTAGATCTATAGCTTTTGGTGAAATAAGAATTGAAGATGATTTAAATCGAGCTAGCTTGATCTAGAGAGAAGTTTATTTCCATCTAGAGAAAAGTTTATTAACCATAGGTAGTTTATTAACCATAGATTAGAGAGAAATTATTTACATCTAGCATGGTTTAGGGTTTAATCAATTTATAGTTTATTTCTACTTAATTTAATTAATTAATTATTCTTGCTAAACTATTATTATATACATAATGTAGGACCAAAGCTGCATGTACGCTAGGAACCATGTGATTGAAGAGTACATTAATGGTGTATCTACTTTCATAAGAACTGTCGAGGAAGATATTTTGAATAAGGGGGTGGAATATGTGTACTATCCATGTATTGACCGCGATAATATAAAGATGTCTAAAAACCGAACGCAGATTGAAGCACACTTGATTTAAAGGAGTTTCAAAAAGGGATATGTGTGTTGGACCAGTCATGGTGAAGAGCAAACTACATAGCAAGATAGTAATAATGATATCGCCGACGAAATCAATGATATACTATCGAATGATGTCGATTGTGGTTCTGATTCAGATATGCTGCATGATGACAATCTGAATCAGATGCTTCGTGATTTCGCAACATGCAACTACTCGTCGATTTCACGAAGATCAATATTGATCCTCAGGTTAATTTGTCAATCTTACAATAATTATTTCATACTTATCAATTTATATATGTATGCACGACATTGATCTTCCTCCCGACATGTTCTGTCCATCGCTACAACTCTGTTGGAACAGCCCGAACTCTCAAAGATTCGAGGACAGTGTGTGCACTTCTTGTGGTCTAAAGTTATAAAAGAAAATAGAGAATTCCACAATGTATAACAAATTTCACTGGGATAAGATTGAGCTTAATTATTCATGTATACATGTATTTGCTCATGGATGAACAATTTATTTCATTTCAGTTAATTGATTTGTGAAATTGATTTCTTCTTTCTGAAATGAATGAATGTAAATTGGATGTATATATACTGTGTTGATATATTTGTTTCAGATAGCATGCATAGCTAGCATTTCCTAAGGCTAGTCAACTAATAGAAATAAATTTGTGAATAGAAAAGAATATTACAGACGGTTTTAGCTACAAACCGTCTGTGATTTCTACTATCACAGACGGTTTGTAGCTGAAACCGTCTGTGATATAAGACTTATCACAGACAATTTCAACTACGTACCATCTGTGATATTTAAGACGGTTCGTAGTTGAAACCGTCTATGATAAGTCTTATATCACAGACGGTTTCAGAAATCGTTTGTGAGTAGACTATCACAGATGGATTGTAATTGAAATCGTCTGTAAAATACTACATCACATATGGTTTGACAGACATCTGTGATGATCTCATATTATTACTAACACATTAACTTTGACGGCTCACGAAATCGTTTGTGATGATGTTTTTAAACTGTCCGTAATGACATATTTTGTAGTGGTGATTAAAGTATAAGTGTGCATACGCTCTCGTGGTACGTAACCTCTCTTGCCTTGGGAAGAGAGGCTTGGGTTTGAACCTCTAAAACTGCCATCTTTTTTGGCCTTTTTCATTTTAGCTTCAAAAATTTCAGATTTTAATTTGAAATTTTTGGCTGAAGTTTTTTGATAATCAATAAAAATTGGTTCTTATCGGTGACCTCCGACCTCCGGTAAAGAATAAAAACCGATTTTCAAAACCTGCGTATATGGACATACCGGTTGCCGAGGATGCGGTGGACGTCGATGATGGTGCGCTCCTCCTGCTCGGAGAAGGTGCCACGCTTGAGGTCCGGTCGGAGGTAGTTGATCCACCGGAGCCGGCAGCTCTTGCCGCACCGCTGCAGCCCTGATGATCGATTCGGCAGCCATGAAGAACAGATGCAGTAGGACGGATCGATGCATGGAGCCATGGAGCGGTTCACCCTACCGGCGTGCTTGGGGACGGAGCTCCAGCAGCTGTGACCGTGGGCGATGATGTACTTGACGAGCTTGTCGTCCTCCTCCGGCGACCAGAGCCCCCGCTTCACCTTCTGCTTGCTGCAGCAGTGGTGCCCCATAGCCGGCCGGCGGCGGCTGTCCTACCTCTCTCTCTCTCTCCCCTCCCAACAGTGTATGTAAAGCCTCGCGCACGCGCAAAGACGCACCCCCTGCGTGTGTGTTGGTCAATTGAACTTTATGCCTCTGCGTGGGGGGGAAGGAAACACCAAATAAAGTAGGTTAATTGTCCGATCCATCAAAAAGGTACAGAAATTAATTAACTAGCTAGGTAATTTAGCGATAAGAACAGTAGTAGTGAATAGTAGTGATTAGTGAGTGCATCAGGATGGCGTCGTTTGCACTCAACGAGCCGGGGGATCTTTCTTGTATCTTTGCCATGCCCTAGAGTACCAAACGATCACTGGTAATTGTAAATCATCGGTTGCCAAAACTTGTGAGAGCGAGACGCTTTGCATGGAAGCTGCCGGGAATCTTGAAGCACAAGAGGTGATGCTGAAATGCCTGCTCGCTGTCGGTGCATCGGACTACATACAGATAGAAGTCGAAAATAAAAATCAGTTAAAAAGCCAAAGAAAACGGGGCCATACTAGGTCTTAATTTGCTGCGGTCTTGCGTCTTGCTATACGAACGTTAGGGTCGAGCACAGTGGAAAATGGAGGAGACGAATGCTTTGTACAGTGTTTTGATCTGATCCATTGATCCTGTGGTCGAAAGATTGCACGCAGTCTTTCGCACTACCATCTTTTTTAAGGGCACGCTACGATTTATTGAAACTATATAACCCCAACCTGAGCATTGCTCTGGTGGCCAGCGATTTAGCTATTGCCTCGGTTTAATGGAGTCTTGAACATCCTCCTAGGAATAAAAAGGGCAAGGTAGTAAGGATGTATTCTGCTCCACAAGTCAATGCTTCCTACGGCAGCAGCTGGGACTGGGAGAGAGTTGTCATATACGTCATTTGATCCAGTAAGACTGACGCTTGCTCATTCAGAGTAGAAACGTCCCTCGCTCATATATTTCGGTCACGTTGAGTTGGGTCTACTTTTATGGCTACATTGTAAGTTGTTAAGGGTATAAGTCACTAGATTAATTAAAAATTAAGACTTTACTATAGAGAAGGTCATCACAAACGATTTGTAATCGTCATCAGAGATGGTTTCTAAACCGTCTGATTTATTGCGTCAGTGATAATAGATGATTATCACAGACGGCTCTTAAACTATCTATGATAATTCACAACACAAACGATTTTGTTTAAAAACCATGTGTGATATCCAATATATCACAGGCGACTAATACCAAAAAACTATCTATGATGGTCTATGTATCACAAATACTTTTGTATTAGAAACTGTCTATGATAGTTCTTTGTACCCTCTGAAAATAAGCAAGTAGAATACAGATAAATAACAGATAAGTATATGACAGTCAGAGTAATAGTTATTTTAAAACATCATTCCAATAAGATCTTATAGCAACAATATATGCTAAGATGAGAAAAAGAGAATCAATTGTCCACAAATTCTTCTGGAAAGTAGTCAGACTGCTCATATTAATATTTTTCAACAACTACAAGAGAAATATTAAACCACTATACACTTAGGCTTCAAAGGACATAAAACAAATCACATACTACAGTGTGTCAGGTTCTATAAAGTAGGTCATAGTTGTTGTCTCTTTCTCATCATGCTACGTATTGGGCAAGACAGCGAAGTGTGTCGCAAAAAAGGCGGTGAAGTATATCTAAGACAGCAACCAAGCCCAACATGCAACATGATAAGGAGGAAGAGACAGCAGCCATGACCTACTTCATAGAACCTGACACATTAGAGCGTGTGATTTGCTTCATACCCTTTGAAAACTAAGTGTATAGTGCTTTAATGTTCCTCTTATAGTTATTGAGAAATGCCAACATGAATAACCTGACTACTTTCCAGAAGAATTTGTTAACAATTTGTTATCCTTTTCTCATCTTAGCATATATTGTTGGTACAAAAACTCATTGGAATGGTATTTTAAAATAACTACTACTCCAACTGACATGGTTTTAAAACACTAACAAAGTCTTGCATGCCCCACAATTCAGTTTGAGTTATAATTCACTTATATGTCATTTATCTGTATTCTATTTACTTGTTTTCAAAGGGCATAGCTAGTATTTCTTGAGTCTAGCCGAAAACAGAAAAAAAATAGCTTTAGAAATAACTATACAACCTCTCTCTTAGTTACTCCTTTGGTCTAGTCATCAGACGCATTCGGCGAAACTGAGTCCGAAGAATGAGCGGACGTCCTCTCGCTTGGTAACCTGACTAATATCGGAAAAGCTTAATAACTAGAATTTACACAAAGTGCATGAGCGACACTTAATATAATTTTTCATACCTACCACATTAATATAGACTAACACATTATAGGTATGACCACACACACTTTCCACTTGGATTTCTCTTGCATTATCAAGTTAATCATTATCAATTCATCATATACCTTCAGTTTAAATGATTAAGTATAATTATGATGCCTTAAACAATGGGCTAAGAACTAAAACAATGGTATCTAGATAAATGTAAATCAATCTATAGCAACTATATGTATTTCTTTGACAATTTATCCAAAGTATCACACACTGACACACAAAGATACTATGATAAGAATGCTTTGTGGGAAGAAACGAAGTAAAGCTCAAATACTATGCCAATATATGGTTTACATTAATCTAGACAGAAAATACCATGCATCTCAGTGATTAGCTAATGTCTACCTATCAAACTAAGCTAAGAGAAAATATATCATTAGATGTCAGTATCTACCTAAAGCTAACAAATATGCACTTGTGACTTATGACTTGATACAATTATACATATTAGGCTATCTCATACACTGTTTTTTGGAGCCAGCTATTTCATACACCCTTGAAGAAAGAAGTCTGTTGTGGTTACAAACCAAACTGAGAGAGATGTGGTAGTGGAGAGTTGGGAGAGAGTGATCCCCTCTCTCCTAGCCTTCCCTTGTATATATATTCATATGGGCTGTGTTTTTACAATCGTGCCCTTACATCGATACCTCCCTGTCAGGGGTATTTAAGCCAGTACACATGTCCCATTTTGGGCCCTATAACCTTCTAACAGGCCTGCTGGGTTTAGGTGGGGGCCACCCCTACAACAGGAGCCTCTCATGGTGAAGGGCTTCACAGGGCCGAAGCCATGTTGCCGAGTCCTTTGGCCCCCTCCGTCCCTGCGGCCTGTGAACTTCTCCGAATTTGTGGAGCATTGGTGTGCAGCGGGTCCCGGGGTCTGAGGCCGTAGCCGAAGCCGATGCCCGGATTGGTAGCTGAGGTAGACGCGCGAGAGCTCTGTCCCGAGCTGGCGTCTAGTCGAAGTAGACGCGCGCGCTCTGTCCCCTACCTTTCAAACGGGTGGCAGCGGAGCTGGCGCCTAGCCAAAGTAGACGCGCAAGCGCTCCGTCCCCTACCCTTCGAACGGGTGGCAGCGGAGCTGGCGCCTAGCCGAAGTAGACGCGCGCGCGCTCCGTCCCCTACCCTTCGAACGGGTGGCAGCGGAGCTGGCGCCTAGCCGAAGTAGACGCGCGAGCGCTCCGTCCCCTAGCCTTCGAACGGGTGGCAGCGGAGATGGCACGTAGCCGAAGTAGACGCGCGTGCGCTCCCTCCCCTACCCTTCGAATGGGTGGCAGCGGAGCTGGCACCTAGCCGAAGTAGACGCGCGAGCGCTCTGTCCCCTACCCTTCGAACGGGTGGCAGCGGAGCTGGCGCCTAGCCGACGTAGACGCGCGAGCGCTCCGTCCCCTACCCTTCAAACGGGTGGCAGCGGAGCTGTCGCCTAGCCAAAGTAGACGCGCGCGAGCTCCCTCCCCTACCCTTCGAACCGGTGGCAGCGGAGCTGGCGCCTAGGCGAAGTAGACGCGCGAGCGCTCCGTCCCCTACCCTTCAAACGGGTGGCAGCGGAGCTGGCGCGTAGCCGAAGTAGACGCGCGAGCGCTCCGTCCCCTACCCTTCAAACGGGTGGCAGCGGAGCTGGCGCGTAGCCGAAGTAGACGCGCGTGCGCTCCGTCCCCTACCCTTCGAACAGGTGGCAGCGGAGCTGGCGCGTAGCCAAAGTAGACGCGCGCGCGCTCCGTCCCCTACCCTTCGAACGGGTGGCAGCGGAGCTGGCGCCTAGGCGAAGTAGACGCACGCGCGCTTCGTCCCCTACCCTTCGAACGGGTGGCAGCGGAGCTGGCGCGTAGCCGAAGTAGACGCTGCAACGGCTTGTACGGGAAGGGAAGATCGAGGAGCGTGATGGGCTCGCCTACCCCGTCGCGACGAGACAGAGCCGAGGCCCCGGGAGATGGAGGCGATCGTTTTCATTGCGTTTTTCGACGCCGGCCTTCGAATGCCCTCAACAATGTTTGTGGGCAAAGTCCTGCGGGCCTACGAGTTGGAATTAGCACAGCTGACGCCAAGCGCCATAGTCCGCCTAGCTGTCTTTGCGTGGGCGGCACGAACAAAAGGCCGGCGTCCCAGCGCGAGCCTGTTCGTCACCCTGCACGACGCATGCTGCCGACCCAAGAAAGTCGGGGAGGGGGCTGTATCCAACTTTGGCGGCGTGGACTTCGTGCTGCGAGCGTCCTGCACGACGCTATTCCCTGCGTCGGCCACCTTGGGGAGGTGGGAGTCCGGCTGGACGCGGCGGTGGTTTTATTACATCGTGACCAGCGCGAGCGACCTGCTGTGCCGAGGTGGGCCAATCTTGTTCAATATCTCGCCAAGTGTGAAGCCGGAGGCTGACGACGCACAGAGGCTATGGAGGCTTTCTGGCGTTGCGCGTCGGCTAAGTATGCGCGACTTGGCCAAAGAGTTTACGATGTACGGGGTGGCGCCCCTCTCCTCCCGGTGGAAGTACACGCGACGGGGCGACGACTGAGAGGACGGGGTTCGCCCGCCACTGTCTTGCCTGCTTCTGCCCTCCACTCCTTGTAAGTCGTGCAGTGCGTTGGTACGCATCCATTTGTGTCTGCGTAGTCCCCGCCTGATAAGACTTGTCTTTTGTGCAGTGGCCCGGCTAGAAGATGCAGAGCACGCGGTTGTGGCGTTCCTCGGTCCGTACACGCTCAAGGAGCACAAGCTGCGTGAGGCCGTGACCAAAGCGGCGAAGCAGGGGCGGATAAATCGCACGTGCGAGGTTCTGGGCATTGCTGTGCCCGAGCGCGCGGTGCCGGCGGAGGCTCCCGCAGGGATCCCGGACCATCGTGGCGATGGTAGCCAAGCGGGGGTATTGCCTTCGCGGCGCCGGGCCTGCTCCGAGGTTGCCGCACCCAGCCCGCCAGCCACCTCGGCGGCTGGCGCCGCTGGGACAGGACGTGCGACCGGCGATGAGTCTGGCCGGACCAGTTCGGGTGGGCGCGTCGTCTCGAGCCCATTGGTGGCACCATCCGCCGGCGCTGTCGAGGCCATACGCACGGCCTTCGCTGGGCCGGAACCTGCCAACCCGTGGGGGACGTCGCTCCTAGCGAGAGTGCTGCGGCCGGCGGTGCTTTGCCACCCACGGCGGCTGCCAAGGACGCGCCCGGGGCGGTAGGGACTGAAGGCGCGACAGGAGCTGCGACTGCTAGCGCCGCGGAAGAATCGCCTGCAGTGCCACAGGCGAAACGTCCTCGTGTCCAGTCTCCCTCGCCTCCGAGGGAGCGGTACAGCGTCGCCGGCCCTGTGCTTGGAGTTGTGGTGCCCGACGCGGCCGAAGGGTCTTCTCGACCGCCCACCGAGGCACCCGCCCCCCTGCCGACGGTTGAACGGGTACCCCCTTCCGTCGCGGCGGAGGGTGCAGGAGGTAGGCGCAGCTCCCTTTCCTCGCACGACTTCGCGAAACTCTTTCCGATTTGCTCGCTCATTCCATCGACATCAGGCGAGACGAAGTCTCCCAGACGTGAAGGATCGAGCAACGAGGGTGTGCGCGACGTCCCGGACCTTGTGCAGGGTGCCCTACAGGCGTCTGCCGCCGTTGAAGTGGCCGAAGCCTCCGCAGGCCCTGACGCGGCGGGGGCGGAGCTTGTTCTCTCCGACTTCCTCCCGCGCCTGGAGACACTTCGCGCTTTTAACGCAGCTATGGAGCACGCCCGCGGCGGCTTGGATCGGCAGATGCTGTCGTCGTGCTGCAGGCCTCGGAGATAAGGGTAAGGGTGTGCGCTCGCGGTTGCTAGAGTACTACCGGGCACCTACTCTTGTTGCTATTCCCAGACGCTTGTCATCAGCCAAGCACTGGATGAGGCCCGTATTCGGGAGTGGAGAGCCCTGGAGGTCGGTCTTCGTGCTGCGGATGACGCTCACGCCACGAAGGACGAACAGCTTCACGCGCTGGAGGGCGCCCTGGCGGCCGCGCAACACAGGACCGAGGAAGTCCAGCGCGCCGCGGCGGAGGAACGTAGCTCCTTTTTACAGCAGATCACCACTCTAAAGAAGGAGAAGGCCCAGCTGGTGGAGTCTCTTGCAGAGAAGGAGCGCGCCTTGGACAATGCGTCCATGTCAGCGTGGAGGGTGATGGAGTCTCTGAACCGGGCCCTGCGGGATCTGTGTGTTGACGTGCCGGACGCTACTCACGGGCCGGAGGACTTGGTGGAGACGCTCGGGCTGGTCGAGGAAGGGGCCGACGTTGCTCTCCGCAGCGCTAGCACCTTCAGCTAGCATTGCAGCTTCCTCGGCGCATGCCTCGTCCTCGCCATGCTCCACACGCATGGGTGTAGACATGTCCATGAGCTGGCGAACCCTCACCTGGATCTCCCTGCTCGGCCGGAGGCGATGTCGGACGCTATTCGCTTCATCGAGCCTGGCCTCCGAAACTTTCACCGACGGATCTGGGGCTATGTCGGGGAGGACGCGGCCAGAGTTGCAGTGCAACAAACGCTGCATGGGGGTGGGGACCTCCTCCGCTGGCTCGAAGGAGTTCCCCGGCGCCACAATGGCGGCGCGGGCCCCTCGGCACCGCACGAAGGATGATCGGTTGGTTAGGGGAGTGGTGTACTGCGCGCTCCTGTTTTTGTGGTCATGTAACCCCGATATTTTTTGCAGTAAACCGAAGCAGCACCCGTTCTTAATGTTGTATGCTGCTTTTATATTCCGAGGAGTACACACGGGGGCAACGCCTGTGCGTGCACAGGATCTACGTCTTGTTTATACTCCGGAGAGTGCGCGCAAGGGCGTCCCTCCTGCTGCGTCTTATTTAGAGTCCGTAGACTGGCGCGTGCGGAGGCGGACCTCGATGCTACGACTTCATTTAGAGTCCGTAGACTGGCACGTGCGGAGGCGGACCTCGACGCTACGACTTCATTTAGAGTCCGTAGACTGGCGCGTGCGGAGGCGGACCTCGACGCTACGACTTCATTTAGAGTCCGTAGACTGGCGCGTGCGGAGGCAGACCTCGACGCTACGACTTCATTTAGAGTCCGTAGACTGGCGCGTGCGGAGGCGGACCTCGAGTGCGGGGGTGATCTTCTACACATTATGACCAGACAACATGGTACTTTCTGCGAACAGCCAGTTTTATTGAACTCCCGTTTGCGTGGGTGAGCATCGTACAAGGAGGGGCTGATGCCATTATACTTTTCGTCCTGCTTCTAGGCGTAATATCGCCGCAACTTATCCGTGTTCCATGTGTGGCGGAGAGTTTGCCCCTCGAGTGTGGCGAGGCGGTATGCTCCCTTCTGTAATGCTTCCGCCACGATGTATGGACCTTCCCACTTGGACTCCAGCTTGCCAACGGTCTCTGCATGGAGCGCCACTCTGAGGACGAGATCCCCAGACTTGAACCCTCGCGGATATAGTGACCGGTCTCGAGTACGCACTGTCTGCCGCACGTATTTTTCAACATGTTGGGATGCGCTCGCCCGCGCTCCATCGAGGAGGTCCAAGGACACGCGACGCTCCTCGTCGGGCGCTTGGACGAGGACCCTCCGCAAGCCAGCCTTGATTTCCTCAGGCGTCACCGCCTCATCACCAAAAAGGAGCTTGAAAGGCGTGAACCCCGTCGGGCGTGTTACCGTTGTGCGAAGGGACCAGAGGACGCTGTGATGCTCGCTCGGCCATTTTCCCTTTGGCAACCCTACCAGGCGCTTTTTAACGGCGATAGAGATGGCACCATTCGCCCTCTCGACTGCTCCGTTGGACTGAGGGTGCCCGACCGAGGCGAACCGAAGCGTGATGCCCATACTGTCACAGAACTCTTTGAATATGGTGGCGTCGAATTGCGGGCTGTTGTCGACGGTGAGCTCCCTGGGCACGCCGAAGCGACATATAATGTTCTGCCAGAGGAAGCGCTGCATGGCCGCCGAGGTTATTTTGGCCAGAGCTACCGCCTCCGGCCACCTGGAAAAATATTCCAACGCAACTACCACGAACCGCAGGTCCCCTGGGGCTCGGGGATGTGGTCCCACTATGTCGACGCCCTAGCGTGCCAGCGGCCACACCGGGGGAATAGGGTTGAGGTTCGTCGGGGGCCTGCGGATGATACGTCCCATCCACTGTCACCCCTGACACCGACGCACGAGGTCCTGGGCGTCAGTGATGGCAGTCGGCCAGTAAAAGCCTTGCCTGAATGCCTTGCCGACCAAAGACCTTGGCGCGAGGTGCGACCCACAGACCCCCGCATGGATCTCCGTAAGGAGGTTTTTCCCTTCTTCGTGCGAGAGGCAGCGCAGGAGCGGTGCACAGACTCCCTTTTTGTAGAGTGTCCCTTCAAACACCTGGAAGGATCTGGCACGGTGTTGCAGATGCTGGAGCTCGGCGGGGTCCTCCGGCTCGGCAATACCCTGCAGGAAATTGAAGATAGGCTCTCGCCAGTCGCCCTGCTGGACGATGTGGTGAACGAGGGCCGCATCCCGGTTGTCCTACGCGATAGCCGCCTGCGGTAACACTTCGTAAAACGCCCCGTCAGGGGGTGGCAGTTGTTGGCTGGCCGCCTTTGCGAGGGCGTCGGCCTGCTCATTTTCCGCGCGAGGGATGGCCTTGACCGTGACGCCCAAGAAATGCCTTTCCCTCGCTCTTACGGCCGCGAGGTATTTGGCCAGCTCGGGGTCCTTGGCTTGATATGACTTGTCTACGTGGTCTGCCACCAAACGTGAGTCCGTGCGGACGAGCACGCGCCGCGCACCAATTTCCTTGAGCTTCGTCAGGCCGAAGAGCAGCGCTTCATACTCAGTCGTGTTATTGGTGGCCGGAAACGCAAGGCGCGCCGAGTATAACAGGCGCTGCCCCTCGGGCGTAACAATCACTGCGCCTACGCCTGCGCCCGCGACGCCGTAGGCGCCGTCGATGGTGAGTGTCCATACTGGGTCGTCGTGCTTCTAGGCGGGCTGAGCCGGCGGAGTCCATTCTGCGAGGAAGTCAGCGAGAACTTGAGATTTGATTGCCGTCCGCGAGGCGTATGTCAGAGAGAACGGGGCGAGCTCGGCAGCCCACTTGCCGATGCGCCCCGTAGATTCCTTATTGTGTAACATCTCCGCCAGGGGGAACGAGGAAGGCACTGTGATTGGGTGAGCCAAAAAATAATGTCGAAGCTTTCTAGAGGCCATGACCAACGCGTAAGCAGCTTTTCAAGCTCTGTATATCTCGTCTTGGCGCCTTGGAGGGCTTCGGAGACAAAGTATACGGGCCGCTGTACGGCGCCTTCCTCTAGGACGAGGACGGCACTGACCGCTGTAACCGACGCGGCCAGATAGAGCAAGAGGGAAGCCTCTGGTGTTGGGGCGACCAGAGTGGGGAGGCTCGCCAGGTGTTTCTTGAGCTCGTTGAAGGCCTCCACACAGTCGCTATCCCAACGAAATCTGTCACACCCGCGGAGTGTCTTAAAGAATGGCAGACCCCGCTCCGCTGTCCTAGATAGGAAGCGGCTTAGGAATGCCATGCGGCCCGCCAGCCTCTGGACCTCCCTCGTCGTTTTGGGCGGCTCCATGCCCATGATGGCCTCCACCTTATCGGGATTCGCCTGGATGCCTCGTCCGGATACGAGGAAGCCCAGTAGTTTGCCCGCCTGCACGCCAAAGACGCATTTGTCGGGGTTGAGCTTGATGCCAGCCTTCCTGAGGTTGTCGAAGGTCTCCTGGAGGTCCCAGCCGTGCGAAGCGAGCTGTCGGGTTTTGACTACCACGTCGTCGACGTAGGCTTCCACATTCCTCGCGAGCTGGGCGGCGAGGGCAAGTGCGACGACGCGGGTGAAGGTAGCGCCTGCGTTCTTCAAGCCGAAGGGCATCCTGACGAAGCAGAAAGTCTCAATCGGTGTGATGAAACTGGTCTTGTCCTCGTCGTCTTCGGCCATGTATACCTGGTGGTAGCCAGAGTAGGCATCCAGGAAACTCATTAGCTCGCACCCGGCGGTAGCGTCGACCAGTTGATCGATGCGTGGCAAGGGGTAATTGTCCTTTGGGCACGCCTTGTTGAGTGCCGTGAAGTCAATGCACATACACCAGGACCCGCTGGCCTTTTTGACCAATACCGGGTTGGCGAGCCACTCTGGGTGGTGGACCTCGCGAATGACCCCGGCCCGGAGAAGCTTCGCCACCTCCACCTTGGCCGCCTGCTGCCGATCCATGGACATGCGACGAAGCTTTTGCTTGACCGGCTTGGCGTCAGGTGACCATGCTTGATTACTGCGCGGTCTACGCCCTTAATGTCCTCCGGTGACTATGCAAAAATGTCGGCGTTGTTCTGAAGCACTTGGAGTAGGCCTCGCTCGACCTCCGTAGGGAGCCCCTCGCCAATGGACACAAACTGCCCCTCCGCCTGGAGCGGAACCTTTTTGACTCCACCCTCGGGCCGAGGCTTAGGTGTTCATCCCGGAGCGGAGGGCGTATCGCCGAGCATGCCTGGGAGGACGTGCACCGGCCGGTGTAAATCCCGGCTGCTGACTTCGACACGTCTGGCGAGGTCCTGGTCGCCGAAGACAGTGATCACGCCCTCCGGGCCTGGGAGCTTCATACATAAGAAGGCGTGGTGCGGGATCGCCTCGAGGGAGTTGATGGCGGGCCGTCCCAATATGACGTTGTAGGGGTGCGGGATGTCTACGACATCGAAGATGACGTGCGCGCTTCGGGTGTTACCCTCCTGGCGGAATGTAACTGGAAGGGACACGTGTCCTATGGCCTCCAGCGGTTGGCCTCCGAAGCCTTGAAGTGGAGCTCCCGACTGCTCTAAGTGGCTTCGGGGGATTCCCATACGATCGAGGGCCCCTGCGAACAGAATGTTCGCAGAGCTCCCCCCGTCGACGAGGATGCGCCTGACGTCATGGCCTGCGATGTGAGCCTGAATGACTAAAGGGTCTTGGTGAGGGAACTCCACACCCCTGACGTCATCCAGGGTGAAGGTAATGTCGCGGGGCGGTACCCACGGTTGCGACTGCTCCAAGGGGGCCCCCGATAGGGACCCTCCGGTGATGACGCTGATGGAGCGGCACCACGTGCCTTCCCCGGATGCAGCCCGAGCTTCGGCCGTCATCCGTCGCAACTCCATGACATCGACGCACGTCTTCGTGTGGTAGTCGCCGTAACCGTGCACCTCACACCACTTGCCGTAATCTAGAATTTCTTGTTCCGCGCGGGGTCACCCGTCCTGATCTGGTCCGCCTTCCCATCCCCGGCCCCCTCCCCGCGAGGTGGGGGCAGGTCCTCGAGGGGCATTCTCGATGCCGAGGACATGGCGGACCTTTTGTGGCCTGCACTGGCGACGTCGAGGCTTGCGCCTGCCCCTTGAAGAGCCTTCCTGCCCCCCGGTATCGCTACTGCCGGGAGTGTCTCCCCGGGGTTCTCGTCTGCGGCCCTGCTTCGAGGAATCATCACTCGCCCCCCCTCGTGTGGCAAGCGCTTTGCTTGGGCGAGGTCGGGGGCGGCGGCGCTGCGTCTCCGCGCCTCCTCCTCTGCCCGCGCATACTCCTCCATTTTGTCGAAGAGCTTGGCGACTGTCTTGATAGGCTTCCGCGCGTTGTATTCGGCCATGGGGCTCGGACGAAGGCCCTGTATGGCCGCGTTGATGACGGTTGTCTCATTAATGTCTTTGACTTGGCAGCGCACCTTCGCGAAGCGCTTGGAGTAGTCCCGGAGCATCTCCGAAGGTTTCTGCTTTACTGCGAAGAGCTGGTCTGCGTCGACTCGCTCGACATAGCTCCCTTGAAAGTTGTTGTAAAGGCGGTCGCGGATCTGCTCCCACGCGTAAATGGAGTTTGGCTCTATGGTAAAAAACCAGGAACGCGCCACTCCTTGCAGCACGTGGGGGAGCCCCTTCGCCTTTGTGGTGTCGTCTCCACCCGCGGCCTCGATTGCGGTTTCGTACACGCGCACGAATTCGCGGGGGTCCGTCTCACCTTTGTAAGGCTCGATGACACTGGGGAATTTGAAGTCTTCGGGCCACGCCGCCTGCTGTAGTCCTGCCGAAAGCGGGGACTCTAGATCGACGCGTCGCAGGGGCACGCGGCTGGATGTGGGGGCGTCGCGGCTGTCTGCCCTTTCCGGCGCGGGCTCTGGCGTGACCACGGTGCGGCTTGCTGGCTCTGAGCCTCTTGCATGTCTCGGACAGCCCCGCGAAGATCCCCGAGCTCCCGCTGGAACGCATTGAGGGCCGCCAGCAGGGCGCTCTCCACCGCTGGTGCGGGCGGGGCCGCCGGCGGACGGGTTGGCACGGGTACGATCGCCTCGTGAGCTTACGAGCTGCCGGTCGCTCCGTTGTGGCTATCTCCGACCGCCCGGTCCGCGCTACCGGCGAGGGTGGCGGGGTTGGTCGCTGTCGCATCGGCGGGGTTGGTCGTTGTAGCGGCGGTGGCGGGGTTGGTTGCTGTCGCAGCGCCAGGGGCGGGGTCGGTCATCGCAGCGCCGGTGGCAGGGTCGGTCGTCACAGCGGCGGTGGCGGGGTCGGTCGTCGCAATGCCGGTGGCAGGGTCGGTCGTCGCAGTGCGAGCGTCAACGTCCGCGACCACCGCGCCCGCGATAGCCGATGCCGAAGCCCTGGTACCCACGCGACGCTCTGACCCAGCCGCCTTCTTTCCCTTCGCCGCCGTCGACGAAGCTTTTTTCGGTGCCATCCTTCTTCGGATTTCAGGCTTGCTCCCGTCCTCCCCACGGACGACGCCAACTGTTGTGGTTACAGACCAAACAGAGAGAGATGTGGTAGTGGAGAGTTGGGAGAGAGTGATCCCCTCTCTCCTAGCCTTCCCTTATATATATATTCATATGGGCTGTGCTTTTACAATCGTGCCCTTACATCGATACCTCCCTGTCAGGGGTATTTAAGCCATTACACATGTCCCATTTTGGGTCCTATAACCTTCTAACAGGCCTGCTGGGTTTAGGTGGGGGCCACCCCTACAACAAAGTCAATTATAAAATAAAACCATGAGGAAGAATATGAGACCTAGGCCGGTGGAGATATGGTGGTTGCCATAGAGGAAGATGAGGCCGAGGACGGTCCACTTGGCAACGACTAATTAATCAGAGCCGAGGAGGGAGGGGGCTACGCTTGGTGAGGTGAGCGGCGGCGCGCTGGAGGGAAAGAGCTGGCACTACTACAAAAGAGGCTATACTGGACGGTTACATCACAGACGGTTCATACAGAACCGTCTGTGCTTAAACTATCACAGACAGTTTACACTAGCAACCGTCTGTGATATTTTCACAGATGGTTATTAACACAACCCATCTGTGATAATTGAGACATCACATACGGTTCTTAATACGAACTGTTTGTGATAATTGAGACATCACAGACGGTTCGTGCTAATAACTGTCTGTGAAAGTTGCGGACATCACAGATGGTTCATATAAAAAATCGTCTCTGATATTGTGGACATTACAAATGGTTCTTATAACAAACTGTCTGTGATATTGTGGACATCACAGACGATTTGTATGAGTAACCATCTGTGAATTATCGCAGATGATTATTAACAAAAAACGGTCTATGATAATGTTCGTATCACAAACCGTTTGTGGTTGGAACCGTCTGGGATAATCTGTGCTATTAAATATCGGGCGTACGTGGTCTCGACACATATCTATTTTTCATTGTGCTGTATTAGCGGAGCGAGGTGGGCGGCTTTGGGGAGTTTAGTGAAAACATATCACTTGTAGATCTATATACGTCGTATTAGTGACCAGGAGTTAGTACTCAATTGTTTCTAATAACTTATATTCCTTGTAATTGAAAGAGATGATAGCTAGGTTTTTGTTTAGATCTAGCTAGCTAGGTTTAGAAAGATAATGGTATTTTGCTCACTTTCAAAATGGTTAAGTACTCCTAATTTACTTCAATATATTCTTGCTTAATATTATTGTGTCATGAATACGTGGCTAGCTAGCTACCTACCTAATATAGATGTTATGTGTAATTAAGTATAGCTAGTCTGATTTGCTATATTAGCGCTAATAATCATTTTTTACACCCATTTGTTACATGTGTAGCATAGATGGACCGAAGCTGGATGTACGTTGAGAACCGTGTGAGTGATGAGTACATTAATGGCGTGTCTGCTTTTAAAAGAGCTGTCGAGCTGGATATGTTGAAGAAGAGGATGTAATATATGTACTGTCTATACATTGATTGTGATAATCTAAAGATGTTTAGCAACTCAGCGCAGATCGAAGCTCACTTGATTTGAATGGGTTTCAGAAAGGGGTACAAATGTTGGACCAATCACGGTGAAGAGAAGATTACACAAGAAGGTAGTTATGACATCGTCGAGGGAAACAACGATATGCCGGTTGTGGACTATGCTTTCGATCATGAGGATAGGTCGCAGAATGACAATCTGGATCAGATGCTACGTGGTACAAAAGGGAACTATAGTGAGAGAGTTTGGTAAATTCGAGGGCTTGATGGAGGACTCAGAGAAACATTTATTCTCAGGCTGCAAGCCGTAATACACGAGGTTGTCATCAATTTTAGAACTGCTAAAACTGAAGGCAAACAATGGTTCGTCCGACAAGAGTTTCATAGCATTATTAGGTCTCCTAGCGGACATGCTTCCAAAGGGCAATATGTTGCCGAGAACTACCTACCAAGTCAAGAAGATTCTTTGTCCATTAGGAATGCAAGTAGAAGTAATACATGCATATCCGAATGATTTTATCCTCTATCATAAAGAGTATGCTAGCTTACATGTTTGTCCGATGTGTAAAGTATCCTGATACAAACGTAAAAATGACTCCGATGATAGGAAGTGCATCGAGGTGAAGAAAGGACCTCCTACTAAGGTGTTGTGGTATCTTCCTGTAATTCCCTGTTTGAAGCCTTTATTTGCAAACCGCAAGGATGCAAGATTGATGCGTTGGCACTCGGAGCAACGTAAGAAAGACGGAATGATAAGACATGTTGCTGATTCTTCCCAATGGAGGAACAATGATAGGATGTTTGAAGACTTCGGTGTGGAACTGAGGAATATAAGATTTGGGTTGAGTCCAGATGGAATAAATTCTTTTGGTAACATGAGCAGCCGACATAGCACCTGACTCGTGACTCTGTGCATGTACAACATTTCTCCTTGGCTGTGTATGAAACGAAAGTATATTTTGATGTCACTACTTATCCAAGGGCCGAAGCAACCTAGGAATGATATTGATGTGTACTTAGCACCATTGGTGGAAGATATTACAATACTGTGGAACGAAGGGGTACATGTATGGGGTGCGGATAAACGAGAGAACTTCATTCTACGCGCCATGTTGTTCAGCACCATTAATGATTTTTCTGCCCTTGGTAACCTATCAGGGTTGAGTACAAAAGGAGTCAAAGCTTGTCTGCACAGCTTAGATTATACCAAGAGTGTGTGGTTGAACAACTCGCGCAAAACTGTGTACATGCGTCACCGTAAGTTCCTTCCAAAGTATCACCTATACCGCAAGATGAAAAAATAATTTGATGGAAAAAAAGAGGATGGCTCAGTACCAAGGCTTTTTAGCGGGAAAGAGGTCTATGATATGATCCAGGATATCGACGTTGTGCTTGAAAAGGGACGTAAATTGAGGACTTGTCGGAAGAACATGTGGAAGAAGAGGTCAATATTTTGAGACTTGCCTTATTGGGAGCACTTAGAAGTTCATAATTGCATCGATGTCATGCATGTAGAGAAGAATGCATGTGATAGTTTGATTGATTTCTTACTGAATATTCCTGATAAAACAAAGGATGGTGTCAACGCAAGCCATGACTTGGTCGCTATGAACATCAGGACCGAGTTAGCACCAATAGAGACCAATAAAGGCCAGACGTACCTTCCCCCAGCTTGCTACACTCTGTCTAAGTCCGAGAGAACTCAATTGTGCTAGTCCTTGCATGGTGTGAAAGTTCCGTCCGGTCACACCACCAGCATGAAGAAACTTGTTTCCATGGAACATTTGAAATTAATTAGTATGAAGTCTCATGACTGTCATGTGCTAATGACACAAATGCTACATGTTGCAATTAGAAATATTTTGCCGAACAAGGTTCGAGTGACAATCATAAGGCTATGTTATTTTTTTAATGCAATTGCTCAAAAGGTTATCGATCCTGATGGACTAGATGCTCTGCAGACCGAGGTGGTGACATCTAGAGATGTATTTTCCTCCGTCATTTTTTATATCATGGTCCATCTCATCGTCCACCTTGTGAAAGAGATAAAGATATGTATCCCCGTGTTTCTACGTCATATGTATCCGTTCGAAAGGTACATGAGAATTCTCAAGTCCTATGTACGCAGTCGATCTCGACCGGAGGGTAGCATCATCGAAGGTTATACAACTGAAGAGGTCATTGAATTCTGCATAAGCTACATGGCTCATGTCAAACCGATAGGTGTACCTCTATCTCAACACGAGGGGCGCTATAGGGTATCAGGACTACCGGAAGGAAAGTAATAACTCCGAATCGATATACATATGCTCAAGCCCATTTCACGGTTATACAACACATGACTGAAGTGACCCCATATATTGAAGAGCACAAGAACATGCTACGCCAAGAGAATGCTAGCCAGTCAGAGGTTTGGATCACAAGACAATACGACCATCAGTTCAACGAATGGTTGAAGGTGCGATTGACTGGGAGGTCGTCAAGTGAAACACTACAATGGTTGGCAAAAGGGCTAAAATTTACAATTGTGACATGGCAAGGATATGACATTAATGGCTACACATTTTATACAATAGATCAGGATAGAAATAGCACAGTGCAGAACTCAGGTGTCCGCATAGATGCCTATGATGCGCATGTTAGTACCGCTGGCCCAAACTTGTACTACGGACTTGTAGAAGAAATTTGGGAGCTTGACTACGTAATTTTCAAGATTCGTCTATTTCGGTGCCGTTGGGTCCAACTCCCACGGGGTGTAAAGGTCGACAAGTACGACGTCATTACTGTGGACCTCGAATGTGTAAGATTAGACAAACCATTTGTACTCGCGAGGCAAGTTGTTCAAGTATTTTATGTAACTGACCCGGCAAATAAGAAGTGCTATGTAGTTCTTCATGGAAAAAGAAGAATTGTCAGAGTTGAGAATGTTGTGGATGAGGAAGAGTACAATCAATTTGATGAGTTGCCTTCATTTGAAAATAGCATCAGGCTCGAGGAAGAACAAGACGATGAAGCAAGCTATATGCGTGTTGATCATCGTGAAGGGCTTTATTTAAAAGGAAATAGCCAAGTGTAATAAATGATCCCGCACAGCCAGCACCTATTGGAAATTGTTGCAATGTAATCATAATTAGGAAACTTGGCATGTAATTATGGAACTATATTCCATTGTAATTATAATTGATTCAGTAACTAAGAAATAGTTATATTTATGATTATGCTTTCATTTTTCATATTGCATAGCTAGCATGATTTTTTTGTGGCTAGATGGAGTGAGCTATCACAGGCGGTTTATCGGAACAAACAGTCTGTGATAATACTATCACAGACAGTTCTATAAAAAACATCACAGACGGTTCCATAAAAGAACTGCTTGTGATTGTATTATCATAGACGGTTCCATAAAACAACCGTCTATGATAGTATTATCACAGATGATTCCATAAATGAATCGTCTGTGATAGTTTCCATATAAATATACCCCAAGGATAGGTTCTGCTCGCAGAGTCCTCACTCACATACTCCATCTCCACTATCCCTAGTTGATTTTGCTAGATCGGTTGCTCAGTCGCGCACGACGTTGCCTCTCCCTCCCATCGTCGTCCGTCTCTCCGTCCCGACGCTGATCGCCTCTCTCTCTCTCACGATGCCGCCTCTCCCTCCCAACGCCTCCTCTCCCTCCCGTCGCCGTCCGCCTCTCCCTCCCGACACCGACCGCCTCTCCCTCCCGACGCCAGCCGCCTCTCCCTCACGCCGCCGCCTCTCCTTTCTGACGTTGTTCGCCTCTCTCTCATTTGTCTATCTTGTGGTCAGTCTTAATAGTTGGCTAATTTATTTTGTGATCTTCAGTAGTTGGCTAATTTATTTTATGACCTTTAGTACTTCATGATATATGCTTCACTTGTTAGCTACAAGCTCTAATACTAAAATTGGATATTCAAGCTTGAGCTCTAAATTTTAATATTACTGTTATTTGTCAATCTTATGGTCAGTCTCAATAGTTGGCTAATTTGTTTTGTGATCTTCAGTAGTTGGCTAATTTGTTTTATGACCTTTAGTACTTCATGATATATGCTTCACTTGTTAGCTACAAGTTCTAATATTAAAATTGGATATTCAAGCTTGAGCTCTAAATTTTTACTATCACTGTCATTTGTCAATCTTGTGGACTGTCTCAATAGTTGGCTAATTTGTTTTGTGATCTTCAGTAGTTGGCTAATTTGTTTTATGACATTTAGTACTTCGTGATATATGCTTCACTTGTTAGCTACAAGATCTAATACTAAAATTGGATATTCAAGCTTGAGTGATAAATTGTTACTATTACTGTCATTTGTCAATCTTGTGGCCTGTCTCAATAGTTGGCTAATTATTTGTTTTGTGATCTTCAGTATTTGGATAATTTATTTTATGGCCTTTAGTACTTCATGATATATGCTTCACTTGTTAGCTACAAGATCTATTTGGAATAGTATGTTACTGTTCCTAAGGGACCTTGTAGCAATAATATATGCCATATAGACCTTCAAAGAATATGAAGCAAGTTACACACTCCAGTGTGTTAGGTTCAATGAACTTGAGACACCGGTGTGTGTAATTTGATTCATAGAACTTTTTTTACGCCCATAGCTCACTACAGTTAGTTTTTTCTTACAAGAGAGATGACATCCACACAGTCATCGTCATCGTCATCTAGGTCTCACGCTCCCAAGATTGAGATAACTAAGTGTGGCCGAGGAGTATCACAAAGGCCAGAGGGCCAAATGACCATCACGGTGGTCTCTCCGGATGGGGTCCCTCTGCAACCGAAAAAAGTAGCGGCAGCATTTTGAACTACCTATGGGATAATTGGAAGGCAACGGGTCCACATCACCATACCAAGCTAGAACGATTTGGCAAAGGATCAGAAAAATCAGCTGTGGGAGGAAATAACAAATTTGTTCGAGATCCGAGCAGAAGTACAAGGACTCATGCAACGGCAGGCGCTCCTCACAATGGGAAAGCATGGAAGAACTTTCAGAGCACTCTTGTCACGCAGTACGTGGCCAAGGATTTCATGCCCTTCACGAGGTATCCTTTCATGTCGCTGGAAACATGGGAGGCCTTTGTGTAGATGAAGACAACAAACGAATTTGAACAACAAAGTGTGGTGCACAAGGCTCTTCAGTCACAAAACATTCACCCTTACAGACTAGGCACCACTGGGTACACGGGTAAAATCCCGCGGTGAAGGATGTAGGACGAGGTCGCAATCCGATCGAAGGCCTCCCCGCCATTTGCCAAGATCGCAAATGAGCGTGCCCGAAACTGGTTTTGAGCGAGGTCATCAACCACATTTTCGAGTGCCTCCTCTTTCAAAAACACCGCAGACGAGGAAGTGTCCTAACGCCTAGTAAGATATGTTAAGCTACATAATTGTTAATACCTCTTGAACTTTATGGGTTCGAAAATAACATGATTGTCTCTTGCAGCAATCATTGACTATCGAATCTTCCTAAGGCTCCTTTCAAGAATACAAGGAGAGAGATATACTATCACAGGCCCTAGGAAACAAGGAGCACCCAGGTCGCATGCGAGGCCTGGGGGTTTACATATCTTGGAGGCATGAATTTCTAAATGACTCCGAGACATATAAGGAAGAGATCCAAGGCCTATCACAACGAACAAATAAAATAGGAGCTTCGTGCACAACTTAAGGAATAGCTATCTGCCTCGCTTCAAGAGAAGACTGCTTTACTTTGAGGAGAGATAGATTTATTGAGGGAAGAACTGAGACAAGTCCGCAACTAATCGCAACTCACCCCCTTTAATGCGGCACCCAGTCCCCCTCAACATCGGAGTAGCTGCGTGTCCACGCCAATTACTGAATATAGCGACTCGCACTTACCTATCGATGACATCCAGCTAATGTACCTCTTTAGAATGCTACATAGATAGATCTCCCTAGTGGACGCATTAGCTCATCTTGTATTGTTATGTAGGAGCCCACGCCTTGCATTTTCAGAGTCAGATTTGTTGGCTCCATTCCCATTAACGCTGGGCGAGGGATGGCATATTCATGGCTGTCAGGGATGCTGGTGTACGGTGTACAAGTAGAGACCAGTTTCGTGAAGGTTCAGGTGGACATGATTAATGATGTTTTCAGTACCGTCCCTCTTGAGAAGCCCCCAAATGAAGAGATTACAAAATTAGGGGATGTCATCCACACATTCATCCAGTGACCCAAGAGGGACATCGCCTTGGACTCGTCCGTGCCACGATCTCCACATCCAGTGGCCCAAGAGGGACATCACCCTGGACCTATCACATCGGCTCCGGTGGCTCCACCTCCAGCTCTGGTTCTAAAGCCTATTGCATCAGCTCCCATGGAGACGCTGCCGAAAATGTATCATAAGCGAGGCTCTAAGACCCAACCGAAGAACATTAAGGCACGTCCCAAGCAATGGAAGTTCATTCTCGGATTGTCGTTAGTCCCCAAGTCACAATTACCCTGGTTTGGTCTGGTTTGCAATACATTGCATACCTGTACATGCAGAGGTCCAACATGAAGCCAAACCAGCACAGTGGATTCACTGTGAGATACATGGAGGCACATTTCCTCCATGACTCAGGCTACTTCATCGTGACCTTCGAATACTTATTCTTACTATTCAACCTCAACAAACTCGACGCCTTACTTCTATGATGTTGGACACTGTAAGTATACTGTACAATGAAGTTCTACATTCACATCATACCAATAAATGCCATTACTCTTTGCTTATGTATCGATACATAATCCAATAAGTCCGGCGACAGCAACAACCGATGGGTTTCCTCGACTCACACTTGGTCTCTGAGCAATCCATCAATGAAAATGCATCCTTCGTCTAAGATTATGTAACGAGCGGATTGATTGCTCACAGTGACAAAGAGTACATCATGGTACCCTTCAACCAAGGGTAAGTGCTTCACTAGTTGCCACATAAGTTTCATTTGTACTTTATACGCAACATGAACTTAGGATTGATCACTATGGCGACACACATGACTAGGTCTCACTGGATTTTGATTGTGATTGTACTAAAGTGGAGCAAGGTAATATACCTTGATTCCCTACTTAAGAGCAACCATAACTTCACTCATGTGCGAGAAGCAATTGACAGGTAAACTCATTTTCTCCATACATAACTCTATTGTAATCTTTCCTTCGTTTGCAATGGGGGAGGCTAACTTTTTTGGAATCACATAGGTCGTTTGCCGCTTATGTTGCTCAGAGAGAGAGGCACTAGGAATCCAGTGACACTTTGCGACACAGGACGCAATTTCCGGTACCCACTACAACACAACAATCCTATATCACACTTTGTTATAATGCCTCTAGAATTGACAATACCTATGTATATAATTCTATTTTTACAATGCCACTAGCAGCTATAGGGCAATGTATGTGGATTCTACGTTTGCTGCCATATGAAGGAAATCATGGACACTAAGAGGAATGATCCAGAGGTTTGTCAATCTTCCAATAATTATTATTTTCTGATTGTATATATGTATATACACACACACATGCTAATTAATGACTTAACATTGCTCCTAGTGACAGCGTGATGTGACGATGGCCCGATCTTCCGAGAGGTACTGATAAGTCGATTGTGGAGATCTCGACGTTGATGATCCAAAGGCTCCGACCAAAACAGATCGAACCCCTCGCAATCACTACACCACTGCTCCGTTGGTTATCAACCGTGCCGAACACGATTGACCTCGCCAAGAAGGCTATCTCCTGCAAGCGAATCGAGAACACAAGCAAGAGAGTAAAAGATGCAATCTGAAATTGCGAATAATGTTTAAGTTCACAAGTTGGGGTTCCTCAAACCGAACATGCGGCGAAACTGCTAAGCAGAATAAACTCTTAAGAAAACCCGAGGAAAACTAAAGGGGTGCGACCTCCTTAAATAGGAGTGGGGGAGGCCGCACTTATCTAACAAAAGGGGATGTGGTACTATTCACGGGTACTGTTCACATGAACAGTACACCCATGATTAGTGCAGGCCCAAATAGTCTAAGTGTGATTACAAGGCCCAAGGCCCACTTTGACTCGGACTGGAAAAGTGACGCCACTTGTTTTGCAGTTTCTGATCGGCTCGGATGGAATTTCGAGGTGAGACTAGATTCATCTGAAAGTAGACTCCAAGATCTTTCCAACGAATACTCACGGGCCCCGAGAAACCTTCTAGATCAAAAGTTATGGTCATTTGAAGTAGGCACTGTCCAGCAGTCCGAATCTGAGTCGAACTCGCGAATATGAGTTGGCTTGCGCTTGACGGTTCCACTTCTACACTTGAGCTCGCGTGGTTCTTCTCCATGGTTCCTAAGGACAAGAAAATCACAAGTCTTAGGAAGTATCGAATGCTCAGCGGAAATATTATTGACTCCTAAAAACGAGTTTACCTGATAGTTGAGTTGACGAGCACGTGCCCGAGTGATTGGACCTTGCCCATCATTCATGGAAGCAGTAAGAGGGGTGTTCATATCAATAGAAGTGATGTCCTCATCATCCTCCCCTTCTTGAATTGGAGTCGTCCTCGACTCAAGCTCATCTTCCACGCCCAAGCAAGGTCGCAAATCTGCAATGTTAAAGGTGGGGCTAACCCCAAAATCTGCAGGCAAGTCTAACTTATATGCATTATCATTAATACGTTCAAGCACTCTAAAAGGACCATCTGCACGAGGCATGAGTTTAGACTTTCTCAATTCAGGAAATCGTTCTTTACGCAAGTGTAACCACACAAGATCACCCGGTTCAAAAGTAATATGCTTGCGTCCTTGACTACCAGCAACTTTATATTTAGCATTCATAATCTCAATGTTCTCTTTAGTTGTCTCATGCATCTTACGTATGAAATCAGCACGTTGTTGCGCATCACAATTTACTTTTTCTGAAGCCGGAAGAGGCAACAAGTCGATAGGTGCACGAGGTATGAAACCATAAACAATTTCAAAAGGGCATTTCTTCGTGGTAGAATGCAGCGAACGATTATAAGCAAATTCCACATGAGGCAAACATTCCTCCCACATTTTTAAGTTCTTTTTAAGCACAGCCCTAAGCATAGTAGACAATGTTCTATTGACTACCTCAGTTTGTCCATCAGTTTGGGGATGACAGGTAGTGGAAAATAACAGTTTAGTTCCCAACTTTCCCCACAAGGTTCTCCAAAAATGACTAAGAAATTTAGCATCACGATCTGAAACTATCGTATTCGGAATACCATGCAAGAGAACAATTTCCTTAAAGAACAAATCAGCAACATGTGTAGCATCATCACTTTTATGACATGGTATAAAATGAGCCATCTTAGAGAATCTATCCACGACAACAAAAATACTATCCCTCCCCTTCTTTGTCCTAGGAAGCCCTAAAACAAAGTCCATAGAAATATCTTCCCAAGGTACGCTTGGAACAGGAAGAGGTATGTATAAACCATGAGGATTAAGTCGTGACTTAGCTTTTTGGCACGTGGTGCAGCGAGAAATGAAGCGTTCGACGTCACGCCTCATCTTTGGCCAATAAAAATGGTGGAACAGAATGTCCTCAGTCTTCTTCACGCCGAAGTGGCCCATCAATCCTCCTCCATGCGCCTCCTGTAACAACAAAAGACGAACGGAGCCAACAGGAATGCATAGCTTGCCAGCACGGTATATGAAACCATCATGCACAACAAATTTATTCCAACCCTTTCCCTCTTGACAATTTAGCAACACGTCTTTAAAATCAGCATCATGCACATATTGCTCCTTTATTGTCTCTAACCCAAAGATTTTGAAATCAAGTTGTGAAAGCATGGTATATCTCCTAGACAACGCATCAGCTATCACATTTTCTTTGCCCTTTTTATATTTAATGACATAGGGAAAAGATTCAATAAACTCAATCCACTTAGCATGTCTACGGTTCAGGTTGGTTTGACTTCGAATATGTTTCAAGGATTCATGATCAGAATGTATTACAAACTCTTTGGGCCATAAATAATGCTGCCATGTTTCCAAAGTTCGAACTAGAGCATATAATTCTTTATCATAGGTAGAATAGTTCAAACTAGGACCACTTAACTTTTCACTAAAGTAAGCAACAGGTTTTCCTTCTTGCATTAACACACCCCCAAGACCTATGCCACTAGCATCACATTCTAATTCAAAAGTCTTGCTGAAATCAGGAAGTTGAAGCAAAGGGGCATGTGTTAACTTATCTTTGAGAGTGTCGAAAGCTTGTTGATGATTGGTGGCCCAAGTAAAAGGAACACCCTTCTTTGTAAGTTCATTCAATGGTGCAGTGAGGGTGCTGAAATCTCGAACAAAACGCCGATAGAAACCAGCGAGCCCGAGAAAACTCCGCACTTGTGTGACCGTTTTAGGAGGCGGCCAACTCTGGATAGCGATGATCTTGGCTTGATCAACCTCAATTCCCTGCGCAGTAACAACATAGCCAAGAAACAAACTCGATCGGTGCAAAAGGTGCACTTTTCGAGGTTACCAAACAAACGTGCATCTCTCAAAGCAACAAAAACAGCACGTAAGTGTTCAAGATGTTCATCTAGTGACTTGCTGTAAATCAATATATCATCAAAGTAAACTACCACAAACTTACCAATGAAAGCACGTAAAACCTCGTTCATTAATCTCATGAAAGTGCTAGGGGCATTAGTTAAACCAAAAGGCATCACTAGCCACTCATATAACCCGAACTTAGTTTTAAATGCCGTCTTCCATTCATCTCCAAGTTTCATTCTAATTTGGTGGTATCCACTACGCAAGTCAACTTTAGAAAACATTGTAGAGCCACTTAATTCATCAAGCATGTCGTCTAACCTAGGAATAGGATGACGGTATCTAATGGTAATATTATTAATAGCTCTACAATCAACACACATACGCCACGACCCATCTTTCTTTGGAACCAAAAGTACAGGAACAGCACATGGACTAAGGCTCTCACGTACGTACCCTTTGTCAAGCAAGTCTCGCACTTGACGCTCAATCTCCTTAGTCTCCTCCGGGTTGGTTCGGTATGGCGCACGGTTGGGTAGGGAAGCTCCTGGAATCAAATCAATTTGATGTTCAATACCCCTAATTGGTGGCAGCCCTGGGGGTATCTCAGTAGGAAACACAATCTCAAATTCCTGCAAAAGGTTAGTGACAGCAGACGGCAAAGAGCTAGATATATCATCAAGTGAAAATAAAGCATCTTTGCATATCAAAGCATAGCATGACATTTCATCATGACAAATTTCAGCAAGATCAGATTTGGTTGCAAGCATGACACAACCCTTTAATTTAATTCCCTCGGTCCTAGAACTAGATGGCAACCTCTCTTTCTTAGGTGGGAAAACATCCTTCACTACTTGCTGATTTTCAGATTCATGTTCAAGTTCTTTCTTCTTATTTTCAGCTAGCTCTTTATCACAATTAGCAATTTCAGTGGGTGTCAAAGGTAGCAAAGTTATTTTCTTTCCTTTGTGCACAAGAGAGTATTTATTACTTCTACCATGATGAGTTGCATCGGTATCAAATTCCCATGGGCGACCTAATAAAAGTGAGCATGCTTGCATAGGTACTACATCGAAATCAGCAACATCATGATAGGAACCAATGGAAAATTGCACTCTCGCAGATTGTGTTACCTTCACCTTACCGCTGTTGTTGAACCACTGAATGTGGTATGGGTGAGGATGCGCACGTGTGGTCAAGCCAAGCTTCTTGACCAATCCTGAATCCACCAAGTTATTGCAGCTCCCGCCATCAATTATAACACGAACACGGCAATCCTTGACGATGAGGAACATCTGAAACAAATTATGACGTTGTAGCTTCTCCTCTTGCTCTCTTTGAGTGCTCAGTACTCGCTGCACAATTATGGTTCTATAACTCGCCGTAGCAGCGGCACCTAAAATCTCCTCACCATCACTATCTGTCTCATGATCATCATCATCACCTGCAAGGTTAGCTGCAAGAGCATATTCATCCTCAACATCACTAGCACTTACATAACCACCATCTTCTGTCGCAATGTACGCCCGCTGACTTGGGCAATCTCTCATGACGTGGCCCATCCCTTTACAACGGTGGCACACAATGCCCGTCGTACGGCCCGTGGAAGCAACCGATGAAGAGCTCTTTGCTGGTGCTTGCACACTAGTAGATTTGCTCGCCTCGGGTGCTCGTGATGGTGGTGGCAGTGCTGCTGAACGCGCCCTACTCACAGAGGGGGCAGCAGCTCGAAAAACAGGAGGTGGGGCTGTCTTGGGTTGCTCCTGTGTTGGTCTCGATGTAGACGTACCTCCAAAATTGCTCCTTGTCCTTTGTTGTCTACCCTGCAATTCTTTCTCTGCCAAACAAGCAAGCTGGAACAATCTATTGATATCATTATACTCTTTGTAATCAATTATGTCCTGAATTTCACGCCTTAATCCCCCATAAAAACGAGCCATCTTATCTTCCTCATCCTCTTCAACATTACAACGCAGCATGCCTATTTGCAGTTCTTGATAATATTCCTCAACAGATCTATTACCTTGGTCTAAGCGCTGCAATTTCTTACGCATTTCACGTTTAAAAGCAGGAGGAACAAATCTAGCACGCATAGCTACCTTCAATCTATCCCATATATCAGGGGCTAAGCCAGAATTAACTACTTGAGTCCACCAAATGATAGCAAAATCTTTAAATTCACTAGTAGCTTGTCTGACTCTATGCACTTCAGGAACTAGATGGGCATTAAATTTTTGTTCAACTGTCATCTCCCAATCTAGATAAGTTTCAGCATCATAGGTACCCGCAAAAGATGGTATGGAAAATTTAACTTTAGCAAACGGGTCATCATGAACATGAGCATTGTGATACTGAAAATTATTGTTACCTCCCATACCATGACGGTTCTGATGAGGATGGTGTCGTGGCCGTGCAGCACCGGCGTCACGGTTTTGTCTCTCATTATCATCTCCCTCCTCATGATCTTGGCCTCCATTGTTTGGTGGCCGATTCACCATTCTTTCAAGGCGTGTAGTGAGTGTTGCAATGCTCTCATTGATGGAAAGTTGCATTGTATCCATCTTCCTATCGATGTCATCAGTAATGGCAGCGCGTTGTTCATCCAAAAGCGTCATGAGCTCTCCCTTTAAAACACACTCTTGCGCATCAGACGTCTCACCTGCCATGGTTAGTAGCAAACAAAAGACAACACAAAGGTATTATCCCTATCAACTACTAGGTGGCGAGAAGTAGAATCACACACTCTTAAGCGTCTTATCACACTCTTACAAGTGTTCTTACCAATGTAGCAGGTGGTACAACCGGTGGCTGGTTCGTGACACCGTGTCGAGCGTGGGTACGATTGCAAGAGGGAACCTGTTCTGATCAAGAGTAGGTGTAGCTTGGAAGGCACAATATGGTAGCAATGGAGAACAATCAGTTCATTTCAGAATTGCATAGAATTGAATTATAGTTCGTATCTAGCACTTAGCCTATGTTGCTGATCAACCAAGGATGGAAGAAGGCTAAGAATAAGTGTATGGCAAAGTGTAGGAGTGGTAAATACAAGATAATTCAATCCAATTCAATTTGGAATTGAAGAACACAAGGATTGACCCAAAACTGAAAACTTCAGATTTCTGTCCACTGGACAGCACGTTGGTAATTCGGCCGTAACTTTTTGTCAGATGAGTCTTTTTCACTGATTCTTTTTTTTACTGTTTTCTGACGGCTTTTTCTACAGATTTTGTTTTGGGGCCAACTTCTGAATCCCAACACAGAAATTCGCACAAAAATCACAACTGCTGACTGTTGCAGATTCAGAACAGATAATTGGGTCAACTTTCACCGCACATATCTCTTAACTGCCTGGCTGGAATGACGTGAAATTTTACAGATAGATGGATAAGGAATTTTTGAATCTAATGGCGGTGGTCCCACTCAAAAATAATCTCGGAATCAAAAGATATGATGTTTTTGGTGGCGGCTGCAGAGGAAGGAAAAATCAGCCGAAATTGGAAATTAGGGTTTGGGGTGGGGAATTTTTTTTTTGTTTGGATTTTCAATGGAACAAAGATATGACCAGCAACTAGACAATACTATGATGGTCATTTGAAGTAGGCGCTGTCCAGCAGTCCGAATCTGAGTCGAACTCGCGAATATGAGTTGGCTTGCGCTTGACGGTTCCACTTCTACAGTTGAGCTCGCGTGGTTCTTCTCCATGGTTCCTAAGGACAAGAAAATCACAAGTCTTAGGAAGTATCGAATGCTCAGCGGAAATATTATTGACTCCTAAAAACGAGTTTACCTGATAGTTGAGTTGACGAGCACGTGCCCGAGTGATTGGACCTTGCCCATCATTCATGGAAGCAGTAAGAGGGGTGTTCATATCAATAGAAGTGATGTCCTCATCACAGTGTGTGGACTTCGACGAAAGTGCATTTAATCTTGACAAAATTGTCGAAATTCGTAGAAACCTCTCCCAATTCTTGCTAGCAGAGGTCATAAACAAGACTAGAGAGTTCCACCCCAGGAATGGTAATTAGATGTTGGAACATTGGATTCAATTGTAATCACTCAATTGTGCTTAATCAAACAATTATTTAAGTTAATTCATTTGTAAGATATGTGTAACGATTTTCATGCTACATATTGATCTGCTTGTGTTGTTTCATTCATCTGTGTGATTTGTGTAATGATTGTCATGTGCTATATATATACGTGATCTTACTTGTTTTTAGAGGGCATGGCTAGCATATCTTGAGGCTAGCCGAAAAAGAGCAAACAAAATCACTGTTGAAATATCTATCACAGATGGTTTAGTGTTCCAAACTGTCTGTGATATATATCCCAGACGGTTTCAAACACTGAACCGTCTATGATATGCACAAATTACATACGGTTTTTGTTATTAACTGTCTATGATATGGTGTATATCACAGACGATTCAGAATACCGAACCATCTGTGATATGAACCATATCACAGACAGTTAATAACAAAAATCATATGTGATATCGTTCATATCATAGATGGTTAATACAAAAAACTGTCTGTGATAGTCGAGTATCACAAACGGTTTTTTTTTAAAAAAACCGTCTGTGTTGTAATTTATCACAGACGGTGTGGGAGCCGTTTGTGATAACTAGCTATTATCACTGACACATAAAGGCAGACAATTCAGAAACCGTTTGTGATGATGGTTTTGAACCGTCTATGATAACACTGTCTGTAGTAGTGTGGGCGGCCGGTGGTGAAGAGGAAAAGGATGAGCTGGACGGTGGGATTTGGCGGAGGCGCAACGGAGGTGCGGCGGTGGCACCAGAGGTGAAGGGGGAGCTGAGAAGGCACACGGGTGTATTGAAAAACCTAAGTATGCGGCGTAGTAGTAAGTTAGGTTTTTGCCCCTGTATATATGGAACAATATTATCATAGATGGTTTTTAAAAATAACATCTGTAACGTCTACGTATCACATATGGCTTTCAAAAAATTGTCTATAATGTATCACTGATGGCTTTTCACAAAAACCGTCTATGATAAGTATATACATCACAGACGATTTTTATTACGAAATGTGATTTATCACATACTATTTGTGAAAAAACTGTCTATGATAAATAAATTATCATAGACGGTTCTTACCATGGGTTACAAACCACGCTAGTAAAACTATCTAAGATAACTACACTATAACTTAATACTGACGGATTCTATAGAACTATTTATGATAAGACGTCAAGTATAACTTTCTCTATGGTAGCAGATATTTACCCCTTTTACCTCGCCACCTAGCCAGGCCGGTTCTTCAACCCATTCCAAACGGCTCAGTTTTTGGAGGGTCATCCGTATACCACTATATACCGTCAATTAAACCGATCGGCTCCTTGCAATGTTCGGTTAGATGCTCTTCAGATTTAGCAAGGCCGAGTAACTTGCTTCATCGTGTGCTACTTAGATCATTCGCTAACTAAATTATTTATGAAAATGACGTATGGCACATAGGTATCGTTTTGGTCCTATTGGCACCAGGAAAATGAAAGCAAGGAAATCCAAGCAAATTAATGATGTATAACTTTTGAAGGCATGAATAGATTTCGAAAAAAATATTATAATGCATGAATCGTAGTAATATTAGGAAATGTGACATAGAGAACAGACATCAAATGTACATCTACGTACGCATATGCATACACACATGTTACACGTGTATCCCTCTAGATTTTTCTTGGTGCAATCTCTAAAATCGAACTTTGATCATTAGTTTTTTTTACAATATATTGTTCATAACTACAAGATTATGATCATATGAAATTCCTTTCAAATACGATCCAACAGTATCACGTATGTGCCACACAAACTATATTTTGTTAGACTAATTGTGTTAATAAAAAATTATGAAGTTTGGATATTAAAATGTGTCTCGTGAGTTAATGGTTCTGTTTTTGCGTGAGCTCGTGCAAATGAGTAACAAATAAAAATTCTCCAATGATGTGGCTTAACTGGAGTGTAACCCACCGTAACATTTCCTGCATCTGTGGGGGCAAAGGCCCTAGTGCAGCTAGTATAGGGAGAAAGAGTGCTAAATCCAGCTTCGTAAAGAATTGCAAGATCGGAATAATTCAGTAGAGTTCCAAACTACTACTAGCTAGCATGTGGTTTTTGGTAACCAATGGCCTTCATTGTCTTCTTATATAAAAAAAAATTAATACTAGCTAGAAATTCAAGGTCTAGCCATGATTTCAATCCCGGTTAAGAGCTCCTAATTAAGACTCTTGTTACATTGGGATTAGGAGTCAAATTTTCAGACGACTAAGTAGAGACCAAAACCTCCAAGCAATTAATATTGTTTAATTTGCTTGACATCGGCCATTACTTGCCATGACAAGTAGCTCTTGTCCATTGGCCTCTCTTTCTCTACCTCTTTTCCATACCTTTCTGTTGTTTTTTTCTCACTCAAGATCCTGCAAAACACTGTGCAGTGTGCACACGAAACCTCCTGCACCCGCAGCCCTATCCTTTTCTTTTCGCTGCCTAGCTAGCTAATTAATTAACAAAAAGAGAAATAAAGCTGGCCAAAATCTTGTGCTTTAAGCTGCCAGTGCATGAAGAAGTTTTAGCCTTTCTTCTTCACATCGTCATTAAAACTGTCTTTTCTTGTTGCAAGCATGTAACTCCTGGGCCCTACGTATATGCAATTTTGTCTGATGCAATGTCATGACATACGTGTCGGATGCGACACAATCACACAAACATAACTGATGAACATGAGATATTGCGGAGTGGCAATATATGTCTTTATCGATCTACCCAATGCTTTACACGTTGGCCAATGATCTGTTTAATTAAATCAAAATCGTGTGTTACAACATGGGAGTTTGTTAAGAGCATATACTCTCAAGGATATATAGATATCTGAGCTCTAGCAGTAAATCAACAAATAGCTTGCTAAGTCTTCACTTGGTGTTGATATAAGTTTGTGGATCCCACTCGATCTTTATGATGAATATTCTGACTCTGTCAAAATATAACAAACCGCCTAGATGACTGAACCAACGCCGCTGTCACAAATTCTTGATTCTATTTTAATTTCATTGAATGTTCCAAGCTAAGCCATAGACGTAACTCAAATTATTAGGGTTTGTTGTTTGAGTAACATCTTCAATTGTTATCTCTATCTTTTGGGACATCCATGAACAATATTTTAATTTGTATGTCGTTGTCTCGTTTGTTGTCCCTGCACCCTACGAACGTGTAATTTGGACCTCACAAATACGTCAATGACATTTTTAGTACTAAATTCGTATCTTTAGACAATCTCTACACTACTACAAAAGGCCTAATAGTAGACGCCAAATCACAGACGGTTTTGTGAAACCGTCTGTGATTTACACTATTACAGACGGTTTTAATTTGGAGGCCGTCTGTGGTATTTGTGGCGGGAAAAAGGAGTATCACAGACGGTTCTTACCGCTGAACCGTCTGTGATATTATAATATCACAGACGGTTTTATAATAAAAACCGTCTGTGATATTCCAGATTATCACAGACGGTTTTATAACAAAAACCGTCTGTGATATTCCAATATCACAGACGGTTTTTGTTATAAAACCGTCTGTGATAATCTGGAATATCACAGACGGTTTTTATTATAAAACCGTCTGTGATATTATAGTATCACAGACGGTTTTATAATAAAAACCGTCTGTGATACGTTTCCCGCCTTGCAATCCCTCAAAATTTCATATTTTCCCGCTTAAGTCCGAGTATGGTTCAGTTTTGAGACACTTTCAGTAAAACGGGCATAACTTTTGCATACGGTGTCCGTTTTCGACGTTCTTGTACTCGTTGGAAAGCTAACGACGAGCCCGATCCAAAAAAACGACCCGCTTGCGCCCGTCGCCCTCCAAGACCCCGAAAATCGGCCATCTTTGGACCTAAACCTGCGTCGCAAGTTTTTTGTTTCTGTTTTTGCCCTTTTTCTTGGTCTTATTTTCGGAATTTGGATTTTTCTTCAACTGCAAAGTTGTAGATCTCGTTGAAACCTTTCAAATGAGTATATATAAGTCATATAGAACATTGCTATTTTATCTTTTCATACTAGTTGTTTGTATTACATCGGTATATAAAATTGTGTGCTCTAATTCACAGACGGTTCTATATGTAGAACCGTCTGTGATATTCATTCATCACAGACGGTTCTATATGTAGAACCGTCTATAATAATCTGACAGCTGGGCCAGTCGATCCTGCACCTCACCCCACGGATCGTAGCTCTACCTCTCTGTCTCGGCGCCAAAAAATTTCGAACTCCTGCCTCTCCCTCCCTCTCCCTCCCCTATAAATATAATCCAAACTCAGCCTCTTTGCTGGTCTGTTCTTCCTTGTTGTCCTCTTCCTTGCTGTTCTCCTCCTCCTTGCTGTTCTCCTCCTCCTTGCTGTCCTCCTCCTTACTGTCCACATCCATGCAGACGACGCACAAGTCTACGGCGATGATAGTGGACGTCAAAGACATCCAGCTCATGCGTTGCATCAGGGGCGAGAAGGATGGTGGGCGTCAAAGGCATAGAGGATCTTTGCTTGTTGTGTAACCTGCTCGTTGTTCTTGTTGTTCTTGTTGTGTAATATGCTCGTTGTTCTTATTGTGTAATCTGCTCGTTGTTTTGGAATATTGTAATGGTAGGCTCTAATATTAATAAAAATGGATGTTTTATGTTTGTGAAATGAATTGAGATATGAATTGGATATATACATGTACATATTGATCTGCTTGTTTCAAAGGGTATGTCTAGCATTTCCCGAGGCTAGCCAATAAACAGAAATATGTTTAGGAGTAGAAGGCAATATCACAGACGGTTTTTAGTTAAAAACCGTCTGTGATTTATACATATCACAGACGGTTCTTAACTAAAAACCGTCTGTGATAATTATATATCACAGACGGTTTTTAACTAAAAACCGTCTGTGATAACTATATATCACAGACGGTTTTTAACTAAAAACCGTCTGTGATTATAACTATCACAGACGGTTTTTAGTTAAAAACCGTCTGTGATATTTGCATCACAGACGGTTTGAAAACCGTCTGTGATGACCTCGTATTATCACTGACCCATAATTTCAGACGGTTCACAAAACCGTCTGTGATGACGTTTTTGAACCGTCTGTGATGACCTTTTCTGTAGTAGTGCTACTTGAAACCAACAGTGACTGTTGCTAATGTCTTATGACAGGTCATCCAATGCACATTGAAAGCTCGAGACCTGTTTACAAGTCGATCGATCAGCAACTGCGCTGCACGCATTGCATATGAATTAATTGCAATGCCTTTATATAAATAAATATAAACAACTGGTGGCACTTCATTTGCTCGGTGTGTGAGACAAATTTCTATAATAATCTTGAAAAAAATCCTAGAAGTTATCTGATTGATCGAAAGAAGAAGCATCTAAACCCCTTATTTTGTTTGGCTATATTATAACATTATAGATTAATTAGATCTGTGTAACAGTACAATAATATTTCTGAATTTAAATATGTATCTAGCCACGCAATTGCGTGGGTAATTCAACTATAGTTTTGTGGAATAGCAGACATACACAGTTTTAGGAATTAGTAGCCTATTGTAACATGTATTTAAGATTATATTCAATTTTAGTTAGATACTCCATTTCAAAATATAAGGTATATAGCTTTTGCAATCTTGTTTCAAAGTATAAAGCATGCATGTGAATTTATTGACAGTTATCTTGTTTGCTCTTATTTATCACATATTCTCTCTCTCCAGCACTTGTAAAACTCTCAATATATACCTATTCAATCACTTTTCAGGTATTCATAGCATGGATAAACATGGTCATTTTCTCTTGTCTTTCTGCTTGTTTCGGAACCTCCTTAATCCTCACGCCTAGTCAAAATACGCCTTACAAAAAAGAGGGAGTACATGCACATTTTATTCTTTCGGTATAATGTTTTTCCTTACCATTCCTCTTAAATTAGTGCGACATACATATACGACACGATGCTATTGCAGGGTTTTTTAAAAGGCTTTTTACAAATTAGTGCAGATTATCTGCTTTAAATTGCAATTTATTGAGCTTGTAAGGCCCCGTTGAAGTCTCCGGGAAAAAGCATCAATCCGCTGATGGCATTCACCAGACTCGTATCAGGCCAAAAATTAGTATACCCTTTTTTTTAGATAGAAAGCTTCGGTTTTCCATTAAGCGAATGGTACAACTAAAGTTGCTGACCACAAGAGAAGATACACATTCAGGAAAATGATACATGCGATCACCCTGACTGGCCAAAGTATGGGCAACTTGGTCACAAGACCGATTACAATATTCAAGTCTTAAAATCAAGAAAAGTTACATAAAAAGCAAGAACTTTTCTCCTCTGAAAAGGACTCCTCTGCTGGACAGATCATGATCAATTACTTGCAAAGCTTACATTAGGAAAATGAAACAACTTACTCAAAAGAACAGCAAAGAAGAGAAATAAAAAAAATAAACTAGTTCACTCCAGGCTATGGAAAGTTACGGCCCATGGGCTTTTCTCTTTTCGCTCACTTCGACCCGGCCGCTCGCAGTCCCCTCTTCGAGCTCGCCGTCCACGCCCACGACCTCGCCCGCACCACGCCGTCCGGTCCACCCCGAGAGGAGAAGCGAGCGCAGCCACCCCCTCCACGGCGAGATGCCGGCGACGCCGACCATCATCGGCGCCCTGCTGGGGCTGGGCACCCAGATGTACTCCAACGCCCTCCGCAAGCTCCCCTACATGCGCCGTATAGCCCCCCCCCCCCCCCCCCCCCCCTCTCTTCCGCCCCCTCCCTGGAACCCCATTTCTTGATCTCTTGATCTGTCTTCGCGTTGCGTCCTGCCATCCATCCTTCGTCCTGGTTCTTGGTTTTGTCTGATCCGCAGTGCTTTGTACCGGCACTGTGGTGTTTTGGTCGTTTCGGGCGTCGCTGTTGGTCTTAGGTGTCCTAGATGTGATGTGGTTCTTGATTTAGGTTTAGTGAGCTCTAGATCTGGTGATTGGTCGTTGGCTTCGCCTGCTGAGACCTATTGTTGGTATTAGGTCTAGAAAGTTTGTGGTGATTTTGGGTGGCAGAAAAAAGTGATGATGCTATAAATTTACCATTTGGCTTGATTTGAGGGAGCATGCTCTCAGTGATAGTCTCTTTTGCTTTAGAGGTTAAGATCGATTCATCCTTGTGTGGTTTTCTTTCCACTATATTTAGATCCTTGGGAGCATGTCTTGGGGATGGGTTTGGGTGCGGTGTTCGTGAACCAGCTGGTGAAGTGGGATGAGAAGCTCAAGGAGGACCTCGACAAGATGCTTGAACGTGCAAAGCAAGCCAACGAGCGGCGCTACTTTGGTTCGTGCTCATTTCCTCCAACATTTTTGGAATTTGGATTTTCATTTTTATTTTGCTATGCTGTTATCAGTAGTGCCCGGTTGTGACTTTTCCCATCATCTCAGTAATGCAAACTTAAAGGATAAGTAGTAAACTATATTTTCCAAACTCCTCTAGGCATTTTGACTTTGCATTCTTGATTATGCTACGCTGCTAGAAGAATTAGTGGTGCCTCCTCATCTTGGCAGTGCTGTTAGAGGACTTACAAGTATATCACAATAATGTTTTTTAAACTCCTTCATCAACTCTGATATGGTTCATCAATAATATGTTTTCCAATCAGCTCAATAAGCTATGCATGATTGATTCAACCAGCCATGTAGACAGTAAAGATACAAGATTTACAGAATTACTAACTTCCCATTCTGAGTGGTATGCACAACTGATGTATCAGAACTTGCTTGAACTTGGAGATCTTTTCTTGATTGTTGTGTTGAAGGCTTGAATTGGAATTGATAACCTTGGAGCTAGCTTGGTGAAATTCTCTCCCAGCCTTCGTTTGGAACAAAGGAATACTATATGAATTTTGAGGATTTAAAACTCTGAGATTTTTCAAATGATATGGGGGATTTAGGATGAGCTTAAAATCTTTCTGAAAAATACCCAGATATATCTCTACTTTTCCCATAAAATATAGATCTCTCTGCCAAAATCCAATTTGACCCAAGTGCTGCACTGTTGCACCTGAAGTTAGTGGATGGCAGTGAACCACAGGGGAGTGAGGGTCTCAAGAGAATCCTCCAGATGGTGGTCAGTATGAGCTTGGTTCATTTATCCTAGCTTCATTGTTTGCAATGGGGGAATACCCACAGTTATCCTTGCAAATGCCATCTATTTGTTTGTATTGCTGTATGTGACGTAATCATCAGTACAAACAAATAGAATAAATCGTATTCTTGATTGTGTTTTAGAGATCTGTATACTTCACTTATTGCTTGTTTTAAATACAGTTCCTTTAATATGCAGTCTTGTGTTAGATGCATGGAAGGATGAACGCGTAAAGGTTAGTTGTATTGAACTCAACCCAAAAGGCTATATATAGAGTACATAGAACACGCACAAGACTAAACCCTAGAACTAAGAAATACCACAAATACCTTTATCCTTAACACCCCCCTCAAATACTAGGCGTATGCAATAGCATTGCATTTGAAAGAGTTGATACTAAACTAGAAAAATCTAAAATCCAAGTCTTGAAGATGTCGCCGTAGCGTGCAGCTTTTGAAAATTGTGTCGAGTACCAAAAAATCTCTATCCAAGGTCGTGTGGTAGCCCATAAAGCATGGTGGCGAAGATGGAAGTCCAAGAAGATGGCGGCGTGGAAGGAAAGCGTGGCGGCCTTAAAACTCGGGGCGGCGGCTTAGAGAGAAGTAACGGCTTTAAAACTTATACAATCTGCAGCGGCTCAAAGAGAAGAGCGGCGACTGCGACCATGCGAAAAGGAGAAGACCACACTCGATCCAAGAGATTAGACCGTTGCTAGCAAAGCAATCTGTTGACTGACACAGAAATTTGTGGACTCGAATGGCTTTGACGAACTGAAAAAGATCTGGATTTGGAAAAAAAAAAGACTCAAATTATTAAGCAGCAGAATTGGTAGCTCCCAAACCAACACAAAAGATATGACATATCCTAGCTAGGACTACGGCTGGAGAACTCCAACAAAAAGCTTCCATAGCAGGTCATCAGACATAAACGCCACTTGCAAGGAGCACGAACAGAGATCCAAAGCCCAGAAAGACAGAAACAATGGCCGCTGTGATAATCTCCTTTGTAGGCCAAAAGCAGCCCAGTGCAGTAGGCTGCAGCATAGTTAGTGAGACCAACTTCAAGACCATATCATGGCAACTCATGAGAATAGGCAGCAGCCATCTAAAGCTCCCTTAAGGGCACCAAAGACACGGTTTCCAGTAGTGGTCCTAATAAGGCCAACATCCAAAAGTGCACGCATAGGAGCTCGCCGAATCCAGCCTGTCAGCAGCGCAAGCACGCAAGCATGAGCGCGGCGGCCTGGCGGCGGCGTGAGAAGACCAACACCCGACAGGGAGAAAAGTCTTGGCCAGCACAAGAGATCCAACAAAGCGGTGAGCAGATCCGGTCGGCGTGACAGGGAGCTTGAGGCCGCCGGATCTGGCGCGGAGGCGACTGGATCCGGGCTGGGTGTGTCAAGGCCAACGACGGCAAGGATCCGGTTGGGATGGAGATGGCGATTGACAATGCCTCCCCTGCAAGCGAAGATGGCCCGTATCCACCTCGAAGAGGGCCAGATCTGGTCTTGGCGGAGGTGGAGACAAACAGACAACGACGTAGACGACAGCGCGGGCGATGGTGGCTACCCCCGGGAGCGGTGATCGCTCCTCCTGGGGACAGTAGATGCGGAAGATGAGCAGAGGTGTCGGCCTGGTGTTAGCTGCCCCTAGGAGCAGAGATCGATCTTCTCAGGGGCAACGGCAATGGAAGACCCAGTTGGCGGCTGGAAAACCTAGGGCTCTGATACCATGTTAGACGCGCGGAAGGATGAACGCATAAATGTTAGTTGTATTGAACTCAACCCATAGGGCTATATATAGAGTACATAGGATACGCACAAAAGTAAACCCTAGAGCTAGAAAATACCGTAAATACCCTAATATCCTTAACACTTAGTTCTCAAGTGGAATGTAAATAGTCACACCCATTGGGATCCCCAACCCTTATTACTATCCAGGCTTGATCTCTGGTATTGTTTCCTTGCAGGGAGGGGGTTTTGGTTCTCTGCTACCTCTGTCCCTATCTCCATTCTAAATCCAGTACTTGGATTGTGTTAGATTGCTTGAGCCCGTTGTAACTGCATTTTCTGGACGAGTCTGAAGCTAAACTTGTCTTGTTGCAAACCTGTGAAGATTCTGCATGATCTCATGAGTATTTTGTTGATTTTATATTTTTAATGTTCTGTTTCGACTTATGTTTAGTCTAGCCACAGAACTTTGTTATATTAACTGTCCCATGGTTCATCAGCTGTGGCAAGGGCATTATCTATCATTACTTGCAATGCTTTCTAGCATAATATTTCCATTCCATGTATACATTTTAATTCTTATCAAATTATTTGTTTGGAGCCCTTAATGGACTAGAACTAATGGTCACGTTTCTTACATTGTTTAATGTCAATCCTCCTATGTTATCTACCTGTCACTCTAAAATGAGGGCCGCAGCACATGACAAATAGCTAACATCCGTAACCAAGAAATGGATCTCATAAAAAAGAAACAATTTTGTGATTACCTTTTATTGGCAGACAAAAACTAAATAGGTGTTGTAGTAGCAGGAAAATTTTGGATGGAGAAATGGAGGGTATATGAAAACGAAAAGGATAACTTTTTTGAAAGGTTAAAAATGATATCTTGATAAATCTTCTGATACCAACAAGGTGGAAATTAAACACGAAGTATAGGTTATAGCCATGATGTCTGGTTTTGATATGCGGGCTTGGATAATCGATGTGAAGAGATTAGATTTTCTTTTTCTTAATACAGCCAAACTGTATTAACCCTTACCGTAGAAAGGATGATAATTATTCAACTATCATTTGATGTCCAACAGTTGTAGAGCTCAACAAGTTACATCACTTTCAGAAGTTAGTACACTGCTTGTTTGTGAGTGAGTTAAATGCATTTCCAATTGAACCATTTTCTTGATGCGCACTAACATCCATAGCTACAAATATGAATATATGATGCTCTGTTTGATATCATTGTGCTTAATTTATTAACCTTTTGTTCTACTTTTCTGCAGATGATGATGAAGATTAGCTATTCAAATTTGTTTGTCAACAACAAGTCTTTTTGCAGTTTGCTTTTGTCAGTACACATGGTCTGGACCATCTATCTGTAGTTGCTGTATCAACACTTGGTTCCGCATCTCGGCACTGTAATAAACTGTTGTTTCACAAAGGATGTGATCGTTTGCTTGTATAAGAAACCAGTCATGGTACTTGAATCTGATGGCTTACCTTCTCTGATGCAAAATTATTCAGCTCCAATAATTATGCTTTTTACATAGTTAACATTGCTGCTATCCAAACTGTGAGATTCTACTGATGCGAAACATCACTTCGCTCGTTCATTCATCTCCCTATCAGTAGACATCATTCGTCTCCCTATCACTAGACATTTCTTTTCCTCGTTGCTCTTTTTGTTCACCGCAATGATTCTCTTTGACTTGTAACTGCCAAGCCTTCCTATTAAAGTAAAACTGTTCTTTCACCCTATCAGCACTTCATTACTGTCCCTCATTTTGCAACGCGGTACTGTTACACGTCTGTTTCAGCTACTTGCACAATGATATTACAAGAATCTCAACCGTCACTGACTTTTTCTTTCCAGATTCTACTTCGTGGACATTTTCAGATGCTTGTACAAACAATCTCCAAACCCAGTCAAATTGACAGTTAAAACAATCCAATTGAAGGGGATTCTTTGCTTGATTCGATGTGCACACCCTAGAAACCAAAAGTTTTTGTCAATTCTTTCATGCAAGAAAGACAGGCCAATTAACCTTTTGAATCAAGAAACAGAGGGAAAAGCTCCTAGGACACATTCCGGCCTTTGCAATCCTAACGCTTCTGCTCGCCGGCGCGGTAATAATCGAGCGAAATGTGGAGCAGCAGGTCGGAGACCTGCCGGGCCGTCGGCCTCTCCCCCGGCGCCGCCCTCGTGCACCGGAGCGCCACCTCGAGCACCTCCATCATCGACGACTCCTCGCGCGGCGCTAGCGGCTTCAGAGCGGGGTCGAACACCTGCTCCCGGGCCGGCAACGGCGCGTCGGTCCGGGACTGCACCCACCTCACCATGTCCACGTCGCCGCCGAAAGTCTTGTCAGTCGGCATGAGCCCGGTGACGAGCTCCATGAGCACGATGCCCATGCTGTAGACATCGCTCTTCTCGGTCGCCTTCAAGCTGTAAGCACACTCTGCACAGAGATGCAATGTACACACATGGTCGGTACAAGATATCTGTGATGTCTCAATTTTTTCGTTTCTGTAGCATTTCAGGTACCGAAATCACCTGGGGCGATGTACCCGTATGATCCGGCAAAGCAGGAGGCTGACTCGGTGCACTCTTTGCCGGCGTGCCGGTTCTCGGCGACGGCCTTCGCCAGGCCGAAGTCCCCGAGGTGCGCCTCCATGTCGCCGTCGAGGAGCACGTTGCCGGACTTGATGTCACGGTGCACGACCCGCGGCACGCAGTCGTGGTGGAGGTACTCGACGCCCTGCACCAGCCCCGCCGCGACCTTGAGGCGCGCGTCCCAGCTTAGCACCCCCTTCTTGCGATCGCCGCCGTGCAGCCAGTCGTAGAGGCTGCCGTTCTCCATGTACTCGTAGATGAGCATGCTGCCGCCGCCTCCGCCGTTGTGGCTGACGAACCCGAGCAGCTTGACCAGGTGCCGGTGCCGGACGCTGCCCAGGATCTTGATCTCCCGAGCGAAGCTCTTGTCGTGCAGCAGCATGTCGCTGTCCATGTGCACGATCCTCTTCACGGCCACCGTCTCGCCGGTGGACAGCTCCGCCCTGTACACTGTCCCCGACCCGCCGGAGCCGATGGCGAACTGGTCGCTCAGGTTGGCCGTTGCCTCCATGATCGCCTCCCACCGGAACTCCCGCCGCGCCGAGCCCTTGACGACGAGCTGTCGGTTTGTGTTGCCCAGGCTCGACGAGAAGACCGTGCAGTTCACCTCCCCCGACCGCCGTCCCCGCCGCCGCACCGCCATCAGCACGAGAAAAATCACCAAGAGCACTATCGTCAGCGTGACCGCCGCGGACACAAGAGCGATCGACGCCGAGTGCAGCGTCGACCGGCCATCCCCACTGCTGCAACCTCTCAACGGGCTGCCGCAAAGCCGGGCATTGTCGGCGAACGCGCCCTGCGGCCACCGAGAGAACTCGGCGCCCAGCCTCCCTTCCAGCCGGTTGCTTGACAAGTCCAACTGCACCAGGCTTCTCATTCTGGCGATCTGCGACGGCACTGCTCCGACCAGGGCATTGTGAGAAAGGTTCAAATCTTCCAGCTTGGACAGTGACCCGAGTGATGCAGGGATGTCACCACTGAGATTGTTGCTGCTCAAATCCAACAAGCTCTGCAACTCCTGCAGCTTGCCGATGTCAGGAGGGATCGGACCGGACAGGTAATTCTGCGACAAATTCAGCTCATACAGGTTGCTCAATTTTGCCACGGTCGCCGGAATCGGGCCGGAGAGCTGGTTGTGCGCAAGATTCAGCACGTTGAGGGAAGCCAAGCTGCCCATTTCAGGTGGCACTGTTCCATTGATCTGGTTGTCGTCGAGCGAGAGCTTCAGGAGCTTGGAGCAGTTACTAAGCTGCACCGGCATTGCTCCGGCGAACTCGTTAGCGGAGAGCGTCAGCTCGCCGAGCAGCGGCAGCGTGCCCAGCCAGGCCGGCACGGGCCCTGACAGCCGGTTGTTGTTGAGGAAGATGCGGCTGAGCTGCGTGCACCGCGAGAGCGCGTCCGGGATACCACCGGTGAGCGCGTTGTTCGACACGTCCAGCAGCGTTAGCGCCGCGACGATGCCGAGCGACGGCGGGATCGGCCCGGAGAGCGCGTTGCTCCCGAGGCGCACACGTTGGAGCGACGGCGACCGCCCGAGCTGCGCCGGGATACCGCCCTCAAACGAGTTGTTGGTGGCGTCGAACGACAGCAGCCTCGCCGAGCCGCAGAGCGGCAGGAGGCTGCCGGCGAACCGGTTGTGCGCGATGTTGACCCTCGTGATGTTCCGGCACTCGAACATGCCGTCCGGGATGGCGCCGGAGAGCGAGTTGTTGTACAGCATGAACTGCTCCAGTGATCGGAGCTTCCCGAACGTCCCCGGGATCGTCCCCGACAGCGCATTGTCCGCCAAATCAAGGACCGCGAGATTCCGGCACTCTCCGAGCTCCGGCGGTATCCGGCCCAACAACTCGTTCTGCCGGAGGTGAAGGAAGACCAGCTCGGACAACTTCCCGATGGACGCCGGTAAGCTCCCATTGAACTGGTTCCCAAAGAAGTCGATCATCTGCAAGCTCGCGCACTCCCCGATGGTCTCCGGTATCTCGCCGGCGAACTGGTTCTCGTACAAGTACAGCACCTCCAGGTTCCCGAGGCGGCCGACGGCGTCCGGCAGCCGGCCGGTGAGCTTGTTGTGATACAATGCCAGAGTCCTGAGCTCGGTGAGGTTGAAGAGCTCCGGCGGCAGCTCCCCAGAGAGGCTGTTGTTGTTGAGCAGCAGGTCCGTCAGGTTCCCGAGCTCGCTGAGCAAGGCCGGGATGGCGCCGGAGAGGCTGTTGTTTGCCAGGTCGAGCTGCGTCAGCGCCCGGCACCGCGACAGCCCCTCCGGTATCTCCCCGGAGAAGTTGTTTGTCGAGAGCATGAGGTGCTCGAGGCTAATGGACTCTGCTCCATCGCCGCCGCCGCACAGGTCTCCCGGGAGGCGGCCGGTGAAGCGGTTGTCGGAGAGCGCCAAGAAACTGAGCTCCGGCAGTCGGCCGATTTCGGCGGGGAGCTCGCCGGAGATCATATTGCCGGACAGGTCGACCGTGCGCACGCGCGAGAGCGCGCCGAGCGCGCGCGGGATGCGCCCAGAGAGGCGGTTGTTCATGAGGTTGAGGTACACGAGCTCGCCGAGCGCGCCGATCTCCGGCGGTATGGCACCCTCCAATGAGTTGTTCCCCAGGTTCAGCTTCTGGAGGCCGGTGAGCCTCCCGAGCACCGGCGGTATCGCGCCGGTGAGCTGGTTGCCGGCGAGCGAGAGCACCACGAGGCTCGCCATGCCGCCGATGTCCGGCGGTATCGTCCCGGACAGGGAGTTCTGCTGCAGGTTCAAGGCCGTGAGAGCGGCGAGCCTCCCAAGGCTCCTCGGGATCGCTCCGGTGAGGTTGCACGACGCGAGGCCGAGCACGGTGAGGTTCCCGAGCTCCCCGAGCGCGTCGGGTATAGGCCCCGAGAGCCCCGGGTTGTCGCCGAGGCGGAGCACCTGGAGCGTGGCGAGCTTGCCCAGCGACGCCGGTACCTCGCCGTTGAGCTGGTTGGAGTAGAGCATCAGCACGGCGAGCCTCCCCAGCCCCCCCAGCGCCGCCGGGACGGGGCCCGTGAGCCTGTTCGACGACAGGTCGATCGCCTCGAGCCCGTCGAGCCGCGCGAGCGCCCCCGGCACCGGCCCGGCCAGCCCCGCGCCAGACAGGTTGAGGCCAGTTACCCTGAACCCCGCCGTGTCGCACGCCACGCCGGCCCAGGAACAGAACCCCGACGAGCCGCCGCCCCCTGACCAGCCCTCCAATACCCCCTCGGGATCCTCCACAAACGCATTCTTCACCTCCAACAGCACGTCGCCGTCACCCGCCGCCGACACCGTCACCGCCGCCGCCGCCAAGCAAGAAACCACAACCACCAGCAGCCACGCCGGGGCCAAGAACCGCCGCACCGGTGGCGCCATTACTGTACTTTCTCGGCGCGCCCGCCCACTTCTCACTAGCCACCACCACCACTTCTGAGCAGAGCAGCTGCGTTCACACGCGCCCGCGCCGCATACACGCATGCAGCGCGGGTGGATATGTGCATGGGCGCATCGATTCCCGCGCGCGCTAGCTGCGCGAGTCCGCGTCGGGAAGTGGAGACGAAGGGGAGCTAGGACGGTAGAGTTAAGGGGGTGGCGGTGTCCGTGCTGTGTCAGCGCATGGCATCGAATGGCACCGACTGCGTCGGCCTCTAGAAGGAGTAGTTGCGCTTGGGAAATGGCAGAGCTCAGCTCAATTGCTCAAACACGAGGAGAGGAGAGAGAGAGAGAGGCAGTTGGGGAGTGAGTAGAGTTGATCGGGGGCGAGGAGAGAGAGGAGTTCGTAGAAAGAGAGTGGTTGGCCGCCCTTTTTATGGGTTTGAGGATCCGCCATGGCTGGGGACTTTGTAGGTCTGGGTAGGCTGGGACGATTTGACGAGTTGGGGCCCCTGCCCGGGAGGGATTTGTTAATGCCCCACCGATTAATGATCGTCTTCATCCTGATAGATTGATGCACGGTGGACGGAAATGGAGTCGGCGAGGTTGAGGGCGGGCGTGCATGCATGGTCGGCCGCAGGAGGAGTACCGGGACTAGCCTAGGCCTCCGCGTGCAACGGATGCTGTTGGGCTTGGGAGTTAATGCCAAGCGAGCGTGCCACTGAGAGGAACATAGACGAGTTAATGACTGACGCAACAGAGTACGGCCCGTTTCAAATAGGATCACCTCTGACTTTTGATTTTTCGTACCTAAAAGTCGTTTAAAACAAGTTATTTTTAACTCATTTTTTTGCTTCTTCTTCCACGTTATCTGTAAAGATATGGTAGTATTTTTTTAATTAAATACATCAAAAAACTAATAGCCACTATAATAATATTTTAACTAAAAGAGCTGCAGTATTTTAGAACAGGAGCTAAGAGCATCTCCAACAATGTTCTCTAAATCTCATCCTCTAAATCACTTTTTAGAGGACACAATCTAGAATATAGAAGACTAAAAATATGTAACCTCCAACAAGTCCTCTAAATATGGTCCCCTAAATTAAAATCTGGGTCCACAAAAACTACCAACCAAAGAATTTAGGGGATCGGATGGCGCAGGAGCGTTGGAACCGATTTAGGGGATGGTGTACGTCCTCCATATATGGGGGACGAAAAATCAGGGATGGAGTCCTCTATATTTTTGGGTACCACTTAGGGGATCTGTTGGAGCCCTTTTTTACCTTTTCTTCTAAAATATAGGGGATATGAGCACTTTAGAAGATTTGTTGGAGATGCTCTAAATCTCGTTTGTTGGGGATACGGCGCCAATTTGACTTCATGCATCAGCTTTGTCCATTTGACCCCTTTTAACATATGCACGCATAGAGATGTCAATGGGTACCCGAAACCCGATACCCGGTGGGTTTTTACTCTATTAGGACATGGGTCTGAGTCAATTTTCTAACCCATGGATTTCTTAATGGGCAAAAAGCCCAACCCATCGGGTCTGCCGGGTTCGGGTACGTTCCTATAGTACCCAAACCCGTAAACCCATGGGTAATATAAACCCGATCCATAAGACTTATAAACCCAGGCTCCCAGCCTCCTAGCCAAACCAGCCCAGCCCATAGCCCATTAGCCATTTAGCCCCAAGCCCCCAAATCAAATGCGGCAATGCCCCATTCCCATACGGCTAACCCTAGCTAGCACTCGCCACGGTCACTACTCACTCCTCCCCAGTCCCCACCCCGATTCAACAGCCGCCCCAGAGGCGGCGCATCTAGCGCTCCGCGCTCGGTCTCCGGCAGTCTCCACGCTCGCTCTCCCGTCCCGCAGCTCCTGCTCCTGCTCCCGCCACTCTCACCGCATGCTCGTCCTCCCGCACGCCCTCGCCGTCGCCTCGCCTCCCAGTTCAGCCCGCCGCCCCCACGCCGCAGCCAACGCGCATCACAGCAGTAGGCCCTTGGCCATGGCGCTGCCCTCCGTCTCCAACGAAGATGGCCGGTGAACTTCTTCCTCCTCTTCATTAACCATTGTTGCAGCTCGCATTACTGACCCGACGGGCGACCCATGGGTACCCATTAACCCAGTGGGCATGGGTCTGAGCAAAATTTTGCACCCGTCATAGGGATGGGTTTTTTAGCGGGCACGTCCAACTTTCATGGGCACGGGTTTGGGATAGCAAAACCCAGCGGGTTTATGCCCGTTGCCATCTCTATGCACGCATAAGTTTTACAGGAAACAATTCAGCAGGAACAAGAGCAACTCCCCCATGTAGCTCGTACCAGTAGATAATGTCTAGATAGGCCACTCGTAAGCCAAGAAGTATGCAATGGTATAGTACTGCCTCCTTTCAAAAATCTTTGCAGCCAAACTTTTTTAGCTCTAACTACTTACATATAAAAAAACTATTTAGATTAATCAAATGAAAATGGTATCACGAGATTAGTTATGAAAAATATTTCATAGTATAATAGTTTTATACTTTTAATGAAAATATTCATATAAAAAACAGTAATCAAAGTTGTATGTTAGAGAATGTGTCAATTTCCAGAATGTTGTAGCAAATTCTTTAATAGGAGTAGTATTTTACATTTGGTGGATTTCCTTACATGACACAGGAACTTTGCATCATCTCTTACATGCCACTTATTATCTTTACATCATCTCTTACATGCCACTTATTATCTCACTGATATATGGGTCTAAACCCATCTTGTCACTTAGACAATAGAGGGATTTTGCAAAATATTCAATAACATATAAGAAATTAATCCTATTTTGGAAAGCTTTTTTACCACTGCTACTACCTATTGTGATTGAAACCAGTAGTCCCTAGCCGTAGTTGTATTTTGAGGAGAAAAGCTCAAAGAAAACACCTTACACATCTAGGATGAAAGGATCGATAAACAGTGTGGTCTATTCGACTATTCGTGTGAAGGGAATCTGGGATCTCGTTTTCACTAGGGCCTACGGCGACGTTTGCAGCAGGATAGGCACATGGACCGTGCTAAGCTGTAGGAAATGAATAATGATAAGGCAGGCTCTCCCCCGCTCATTTCCATTTTAGTTTCTAATTTATTACTTATTTTTTACTATTTTTAAATTTTATTTTTCTGTCCTTTAGTTTTTTTAGTTTTTTACCGGTTCTTTTTTCTGTATTCGTTTACATTGTCCGTGATGTGCTAATTATTTTTATTTAAAATTTTTTAATTTAATTATACCAAATAAGGCACCATCAGTTACAGTGCAATTTCAGCTAGCTATAGTATAATTTTAGCCATATGCCATATTTTTTAACCCAAATGACCGGGCTGTATAACGAACCGATTATTTTCTTTGCACGAAGAACTTGCATGTGACCCATGAAAAAAAGGAAAATCTTATGATTGATTTTGGGGATAAAATTTTTAGATAGATTAGGCCGTCTTTTTCACTTAACCAAGGGCAGGAGCTCCGCCAAGATCAAAACCCGATAGGAAGATGTTTCCATGTATCAAATGCATAGTGAATATATTAATATTGATGTAGATTTAAAAGATGATTTTAGCTACTTATCCTTTGAGTATATCAATATTAGTACAAGCTGTTACATGGATGGAAAGCACGGAATGGCCCTGTGCGATCGTAAAATATGACCGAATCTACCTGAAGACCACTTTTACATGTGTGGAATACGCGGGTTGCCTTCCCGTGGGAGCGCAGGAGATTTCAGTTCGCGCGCTGTTGTTGTTCCTTGGCAACGTGGGAAGATTGGAAAGTTGGTGCGGATGCGATGCGACGACGGGAAACTCGCGTAGCAGCGACCACTATCCTTGGTTGCCCAGTTCCAGTTGCCCCTGGGCCTGCACAGCGAAGCATGCAAGAGCGCTCTGCATCCCTATACCATGGCCCATGCATGCACACCCAGCACAGGGTAGAATCTTCTGCAGTTGCGACTGTATGACAGTGTGAGTGACTAAGAGCAACTCCAGCAGGGCCCCTACTTGAGCCCTCAAACCTCATATTTGAGGGCTTGAGGCAAAAATAGAGGTCCAGCAGGGCCCCTACTAGAGCCCTCAAATTTGAGGAGCCCCTCAAATCCCCCCTTCAGCCCTCATTCCTAGGGGCCCCCTACTCTGGCTCTCATTTTTTAGCTCTTCCCCATCGCCTCCCTCCCCGCCGCTGGCCCGACGACCCCGCCGCGCCTCCTCCTCCAGTCCCTCGCCCTCGTCCTCACCTCCGGCCTCTCCTCCCTCCACCCCGCCCTCTCCTCCCGCCTCCTCAACTCCCTCCTCCCCCACCTCCCCCGCAGCCGCCTCCCGGCACTCCTCCGTCTCCTCCCCCGCGACCACCTCACGCTTCTCCTCCTCTCCTCCAAGCACCATCGCCCCCGCACCATCCCCACCGCCTCCGCCCTCCACGCCTTCACCGTCTCCTCCGGCCACCTCCCCTCCGACCTCCGCCTCGCCAACTCCCTCCTCTCGCTCTACCTCTCCCTCGGCTTTCCCGCCTCCGCACGCCGCCTCCTCGCCGACATCCCCCGCCCGGACACCGTTACCTGCGCGCGGCTTTCTTCCCCACACGCGACGCCCGTACCACGTACGCACGCCGCCCGGCATCCCCGCCCGCCTCCGCGACTTCCTGTCCCTGGCGCCCACCTCCTTCCCCTCCCCGTCGAGCCCTGCGGATGCAGCTCCCTTCCCCGGCGGCGCGACCCTCGTCCGGATCTGGCAAGTCCGGCGAGCCCTCTCCTCGGCAACTCCCTTTCCCCGGCAGCGCAACCCTCGCCGGCATGGCCAAGTCCACGAGGAAGAAGAAGAAGATGAAGAAAGAGGATGACAAACGGGTCCCGCGTGTCATTCCCTACTAGAATGAATTTGAGGGCCCTAATTTGAGGGCTTCTGCTGGAGTTCAACTCAAAAAACAGGGCCCTCAAAAGTAGGGAGAGCCCTCAAATCAAAAGTAGGGACTCTGATTTGAGGGCTCCTGCTGGAGTTGCTCTAAGGCCGTGGTCCACCTATCTTTTGGTTTAAGTTTTTTGTTGTGTTTTCTAACTGAAATTATAATATAGCAATGATTAGTTTTTTCTAAAGAAAAAATTGAAAAAATGTATATTATCAGGATCAATACAAAAGAATAAGGGGAAAAAGCCTAAAAAGCCAAAAAAATAGAATAAACCAAAATTAGAAGTCAATGCATATCAAATAGCTTCTAACTTAAATAAATCAAAAACTAAAAAAATAGAAACTGAAACCGTTTAAACCGGCGCCTAAACTAAACTGCCTTTTTTTCATTGCAACGAATAAGACTTATTTCTCTCGCACTTTGAACTTTAGAGAGAAATGAGACTCGAATTTACCGAGATGTAATTACAACCTTGTGTGTCTATTATTACATCCTAAGAGAGTTCTCAATTGGTATGATTTTACAGTTGTTGGTGCATAAAACCGGAAAAAAATCGTGAAAAACCGATCTCTTTGTGACAGGAGCCTTGCCGCGCGTACGAACAATTTTGTAGGAACTCGAGCGGCTGACAGTCGGACTCTTAGAGCAAGTCCAATAATAGAGCCAAGTATTTGGCTATAAGTCAAGTTATAAGAGCCAAGTTATACAATAATTTGTCTACAAAAGATTTTTTATTATTATGTAGTACCATGACTCACATTCTTTTTCCTATTCCTCCTCACATACATTTATTATCTGAGCCCACCACTGCATAGGCTCTCGTGCCCAACTTGTTGCTTGCATGAAAGCCAAGCTCTCATCTCTCTCCTTTCTTCTCTCCTCCACATCAGCAAAAATGCTGACTAGCTTGGCTATAAGACCATTATTGGACTTGCTCTTAAGCGCAATGGAGCCGGTGCACATCGTTGATGGTAGGTCCTTAGTGGCTTAACCTGATATTTACAAAAATAAATGTATGCACATGGGAACTATAAAAATGCCACTTCTGCAGCCGGTCACGGAGAGGCAGCGGCCTGCAGGCGACAGGTGGCGTCCCGACACTTGCCGTCCGCCCACCGGACAACCACGCGCCTGCCGTCCGGCCACCGGACAGCCGCGCGCCTGCTGCCCGGCCACCGACCGGTAGTAGCCTGCCGCCCCACCACAGTACAACAGGTAATTAAGCCAGCTAATTAGCCGACTTAATTACCTGTCTAAATACTATTTTATGTGTCATATTTGTTCAAATTTTTAAATAAAGAAAATGAGCTCAAAAACTTTCAAAATTTTATGTACAACTTTACAACACAACGTACTTTATTGTGTAATTTTTTGGATAATTTTATCCACTTTGAATGTTGCTTAAAAATTCGTAATATTGAGATAAATGCAGGAGTTGTTATATATAGCAAATGAGCTCCAAAAATTATGAAATTTTATGTAAAGCTTTCTGACATGGTCCACTTAATTGTGTATTTTTATGGGAATTTTATGTACTACAACTTTACCGTATTAATTTATGTTAATTTAATCATAATTAGCGATATGCGATGCATTTTTTGCAATGCATGACCTCTGTCCTTCGCACATATGTCAGCCCGTTGCTACTATATTTTCTTTCCCACAACGTCCTTCGCATAATTGTTACTCTGTACATGCCGTCCCCCTTCGCGCGCTCCCTCGCCTGCACTGATGTTGTTATGTCTGTGATGTCCCCCGTCGCCCACACAAATGTCAGTTTGTCTATATCGTCCTGCCTCGCCTACTCTCTCATGCGCACATATGTCACTCTTATCATGCTGTCCCCCGTCGCCGCGGTGCTGCGTGTCGACAACGCGTCTATAATTTCTAGTGGCAACGCACCGGGTTCCCTTTTCTCTCAGCTTCAAATACGGAGCTCTCGCAATCGCTTATCGCTCATGTAAATTATGTTTCGTTTCTTGGGGAAAAAGAATCTTCTCCGTCATACAGTAACATAGCATGGCCGATGCCGAGGGGCCAATCGGAGCAGGGTCGCCTAATGAAGACCTTCCCTTGGAAAAGAAGGAGGACTTTGGCCCTAACTACTGCTTGATGCCAAATAAGTGGGCTCAACCAATATAGCCAAAACGCAGACACAGGGAGGACGTGGTCGTGCAGCTCATCGAAGGCCATTTCAATAGAGGGCAACGTTTCTTTCGATGCCCACACCCAGGTACAATTAGCAAATAGTTTATTTTCTCTTACTGCTAATAGAGCTTCTATATTAACTCTCCTTTCCAGCAGATGGCAAAATATGACTTCGTCTGCTAAATCGATCCTCTCCTTGAATGCTATGTTGTGAGGTATGTGGATACACTGTAGAAGTGAATCTTAGAGATGGAGGCACAGGTTGATAGTCTCAATGTGGATAACGATGACCTCCGCCAACAAATGCAACGCGAGAGAGGCAACGAGGAGGTTGTCAACATAGGAAGTTCGTATGATCCCACATGCTGCTACATGAACCCTAGTTGTATATGTGCATGCCACTACAATGATGACCAGCCACATCCGAGACACCCCCACTACAACACTCTATGTGGATAGCGCAAGGCACCTTCTACTAGTAGGCACGCACAGAGAAGCTTGTAGCATGGTACTCTCCCCTATAGTTTGCAATTATATTCAATCTCGTAAACCATGTAACTGAATGGTGTACACGTCGTTACGGTTGGTATTTATTGAGTGGACTGTTCAAACGTTGTGTCGTGTGCACTAAGCTAGAGGGGTCGATATGCATTGAATAAACGTACATCGTACAAAGGAATACAAATAAGAATGTAATAATATTACACACCTCATATGCGATAATAGATTACGGAGTTAATCATTCAGGTAATAAATTGATTAATTACCAATTACATCTCAAATTGGTACAAATATGAATTAATGCGATACAGTAAAAGATATATGAAATTATGACACTGAATGGCGACCAGACGAGCTCGGTCAGTTGGAGCAATCCTTCATTGATTGCCCGGAGGTCTTTTATATTCTGTATTTCACTGTGCGGGTAATGCTGCTACGTTGGCTCGCATCCATATCATTCTGAAAGCGCTGTGTCTGTCGACGTCCCTTCACGGTTATCTTTAACTCCTTGTTGGGGGCCCATTGTAGCATGTCTGGCCAAAGATCCATGTAGTTCATGTCAAAGCCGTAAGAATGAAACTCTACACTCCATATACTAAAAAGGTGTTGCATGTCATAGTACTTTGCGATGTACAGCTCTGACATCTACCTCATTGCGCACATGCCTTGTACACATGGGAGCATGGCTTGTGTAGGAGCTTCGACTTGTTGCACGTGCATGTTTCGACATCACCCAGGACACATGCCTGTTTCATTTCACTCCTAGCATGACTGTTTACATATTTTTGCTAAAGCATGATCTCATACTTCCTCTGGATGCTATCAATTACCCGGATGTCGTGCATTCGGGCCTTCTCCATCTTATGGTCCATGTGCCTCTGCATGTTCTCAGACCATTTCTTGCCTTCATCTATTTGTCGCCTGGCCACAATGGCTCTATTGATGAAATAACCAACAGTAACAAGTACATGTCTCCTCCACGTTCACGGTGATGGGGAGGCACCGCACGTCTTTCAAGATGCTGTTGTACACCTCGGACATGTTGGTCATCATAATCCTATACCCTGCACCTCCGTGTCATAGAAGGGACTATTTCTCTAATTCAGGAGCGTGGCGACGAATCCACTCCAACAAACTTATGGCGTCGCGGGTTGCTTTCCCTCCGTAGTACGCCTTTCTAGCTTTGTCCAAATGGACTCAAACTTCCACCTCTAGTTTTGCAGACATAACACCTTGAATATTTTCAGAACTTCCTAGCCGCGGAACCGTGTGAACAACTAGATGCCTCATGCACCACCGGGTTCATACGTCATTCCACTCCTAAGGGGTTTGGTCCCATGCTGCATGGTGTTCAGCGCGGCCATCAACCCAGCATTGTGATCTGTGATGACACAAACATTGGGTTGATTACCAACTACTGTTTGCTTCACATTTGCCAGGAACTAGAGTCAACTAGACGTGTTCTCGCTCTCCACAATGGCAAATGCCACTGGGAGAAGCTGGTCGTTCACGTCGGCCACCACCGCGGTGAGAATGGTTCTCTTGTACCTCCCTATGAGAAAAGTGCCATCCATCGTGATCACAGAGTGACAAACTTGAAACCCTCAATGGCCTGGGCGAAAGCTCAGAATAATCGTCCCAATATGAAGCAGTTGGGACCCCTGTCAACATATGGACCCTCTTTGTACGTCCCATACATGGACTTGATGACCTTATGTTTGCCTCGTCAGACCTTAGTATAGCTAACTAGATAGCCAACCATATTGGCGACTTTCGATATGAGCATCTTTGGGGAGACGAACACATCCATCGCAACTAGGTGGCTGATGATGCTTGCCACATATGCGAAAGTCACGTTTCGATGATGGCGTAGGGGCTCGCTGAGTACACAAGTGTGGTCGATCATCATCTCGATTGAGAAGACCGAGCCAAAAATCTTATCTCATTGAGCACTGACCTTTGCAGGGTATCCTTCCACTATGCACTTCACTGCGTAATTGGCTCGGTTGGACTGGTGCACTCGGTATACACGACTAATAGATAAGGTGTACCGTGCAATAGCTTATGCACAACTGTCTTGCTATGGAAACATTGCTCAACTAGGAGGGTGTTAACTTGAAACTCCAACTATGACCCTTCTTCTTGCGGTAGTATGAGGGAACGCACCGCAACATCGTTGAGTCTGGAGGACACATAAGGCACCTCCGATGACACAATTCCCCTAGGTGGACCAGCCGTTTGCTGTGAGTCGTCGTCAGGATCATCGGAGCCTAGGTCAGTGTCCTCGTCGGACTCCAACTGAGGTACACCATCGGCCTCCCGTAAATGGCTGCCTTGGGTTGAGAGGCAATTTGCATGTAATGTCTCCATGCTACGATGCCATTTACCTTCATGAGCTCCCACACGTCATTCGTGCAGGTGATCCCCTCGATCGAAGTTTCATCGTCATTGCCTCAAGCGTACTCCCTCCGGATGTAGCTTCGTTGCTCGTAAATATTCATGGCATCGAGCCCCTCAACCCAGAGCACCTTGTACTGGTAGGTCGATAGGTCCAGCCCGTACAAGACCATCGCTGTAAAACATTGTCAAGTGTTCCATATATGTGACTACCTAAAGTCACAACAATTAGATCCGCAGTAAGCGTTACAACAAAAAATCATGACAAGTAGTATGTAAGTTAATGATTACATGTGTATAACTACATACGAATAATTCATTAATTACCCAAAATTTGATTAACCGTCCGAAAAAATTACGAGTGATTCATTACCATCATATGTAGTACTTAATTACTAAACACTAACTCATTACTTAACCATAACTAATTGCCACTACAGCATTATGACTGCTTAATTATACACTACCATACAATAACAAATTATGGGTACCGTACGTACACAAAAATAGTAAAAACTATGTCTAAATTACTATGACCTACTTACTTTATAATACAAACTACATTAATTAAGACTAATTAAATAACACTAATTAATTAGGACTACGAGAATAATGTCAGAAGGGTGCGACAAAAATTTACCTATCTTTCGGGAGAAGCAAATAGCACTGCCACGTCCTCCTGCCGCATCCTTAATGAGCTAGCACTAGCTTCTCAAATTAATTATCTATACACTCTAAATTTTAAGCGACGACCATGAGAATGGGCTTTTGCGATGAGTAACTAAGATGACCGATGACCAACTGCGAGAGGTTCGTATTTATGACCGAGCAAAAAGGGAATCTGGTGCGCTCATCCCACAAATTGTAATACTGACAAAAAGGGAACTCCTTGTCGACACGTAGCACTGCGGGCGAGGGGACGACATGGTAATACTAACCAATGTGGAGACGAGGGAGTGGGCGAGGGGGGACAACAGAGACATAACAACATTAGTGCGGACGAGGGAGTGCGCGAGGGGGGACGGCACGAACAGAGTGACAATTGTGCGAAGGATGCAGTGGGAAAGGAAAAATAGCAGCAACGGGCTGAAATATATGCGAAGGACAGAGGTTGCACACTGCAAAAGATGTATCGCATATAGCTAATTACGACTAAATTAACATAAATTAAGATGATAAATTTGGAACGCATAAAATTTCTATAAAATTACACAATTATGTGGACTATGTGGGAGGCTTCACATAAAATTTTGTAATTTTTGGAACTTGTTTGCTATACATAACAAGTCCTGCAAATATATCAATAGTATGAATTTTTGAGCTATATTCAGAGCAGATAAAAATTGTTGAAAAAAATTACACAATAAAGTACGTTGTGTTGGGAAGCTGCACATAAAAATTTCAAAATTTTCGAGTTCATTTGCTATATTTAAAATTTTGAATAAATATGACACATAAAATAATATTTAATCAGGTAATTAAACCGTCTGCTGTATTGTGTTGGGGCGGCAGGCCACCTACCATTCGGTGGCTGGGCGGTAGGCGCGTGGTCGTCCGGTGGCCAGGCGGTATGCGCCCGAAACACCACGTATCACCTGCAGGCCGCTGCCGCCCGACACCGAGCGGCAAAAGTGCTATTTTTTACCATTCCCATATATGGCTATTCTTGCAAATACAGGTATAAAATGCGCTATATATTCCAAAAACTCGTGTGCATTGGTTTTACAGTCGTGCAATGGTCGATGAACTTTAGAGCGTAGGAAATTCACAGGTTTTATACGCTATTTGGAAAGCAGGAATTTTACAGAAATTTCACAACAATTAGATTAATTCCTGCAAAAAAATACATAAATAAATTTCCGTGTTTGAAACGGGTGTCTTAGGTCCCGTTCAAAACTACTTGATGGTGTTTAATTGTGACTGCTATCTTTTGATTGAAATAAGAACTATAGCGGTTGTTAGCTTTTAACTATGACATTCAATTAAAGTAAAATAAAGTAAAATAAAAATTATTATATCTTTTTGAACAATGAAAAAACCAGTTAAAGATTTAACGCATTCAAAAACCAATTTCCACCCCTGCGTACCTGTGGAGCCAAACGGCGGTGCCGTGTTTACGTCGCGATTCGGGAACTGTAAGGTTTGGTGGGCCCCACCGGACAGCAGGGGTGGGAAAGAAAAGGTGACGCGACGGAAGTTTCCGTGGTGGCGGGGAGAGGCAGGGCCGGCGGTCAAAACGTGGGCCCGACACAATATTGTCTGCTTCTGACGCGTCGTTGACGCCGTGGGCCCGTCCCATTATCCCGCCATTGCTGCTACTACTGCAGCAGTACTTCATTCTCTTCGCATGATACCACAAGAGATATAGGAGGTCCATTCGTATTAGTTCCTGGTTTTACCTTTTAACTTTGTCTTATAAATAGTATTTAATTTATACAAAAATTTATAGAGAAATCTTCACGTATGATTTTAGCCGATATAAATAAAGTCACTATAGTGTATATTACAATTAACTAGTAGACTATATCTTGAAAAAACACTTGACGAGGATATAACAATCTTCAAATAATTATTTATTTGTAAATGATATTTTTACGTCATTATACTTGTTGAGTATACTGCTTATCTATGAGAAAGAGATTTTACATGGTAGTCCTAAGCTCTTCTACAACCACTTTTTAGTCGTAAGCTCTTCTACGACCGTAGTCATAACCTCTTCTATGATCATGACCTAGTTGTAAGTTATCCTATGACCACTTAGTGGTCGTAAATCCTCCTACAATTAAACCAATCTTCGACTAACATATCTATGACAACCTATTACATCATGGATTTGTCTGATGAGGCGATTAGCACGTGCATTTATTCTCTGGAATAACTGCACATAACCTCTATCTCTCTGACAATAACCACCACACGACGCATGAGTTACCACGTCTCTTTGCCAATAACTCCCGTTGGACGGTTATCATCCAAAATGTGAAGGCGTCTCTTAGCATGGAACAATTGCCACCGCTTCGCAAGCTATATAAAGGTTGACGTTAGGGAGAAGAATGGGAGAGATCAGACCCAAGAGAGAATAGAAGTAGAGCAAGACATTTCGTATTTCCTCTCTCGATTGTAATCAGCTCATTGAAGCAATAACCACACAGGAGTATGATTATTTTTCTCTCAGGAGAAGACCTAAACCCGTATAAAAATCCTTGTCTTTTCTCTGTATGATTGTAGCCAGGTCGTAATAAGTGATCCCCGAATCCAAGAAATCATACATAAGATCGATACTAAAACATTGATAACACTCTATTTAAAATCTAGGTGCTGTAAAAAAATTATTTACTATAAAAAGTAGTTTTTAGAAACTAATATGAACAAGACCATAATTGTGTACTGACAGGCACCCTACATGCATGCAGAGTATCATTGGTTTAGAGGAGCTTGACTAAACATTTTCAAGTACTAGCATGAGCTAGTTACCATTTGGAGGACGAGAGGGCTAAATGTGAGGTAAGAAGCATGCTTTATTGGCCTAGGTTTTTTAGCTTATACTTTATGATTTATGGTTATTTCTGAATAAATAAATAAAACGACTTCTCTGTCGTCTTTTTGAAGTGACTTGTTGGAACAGTCTTTTTAAAACAACTTAGCGGTATTCGGTTCATTCGTACGAATGCTCACACTAAAATCAAAAGCCATCAACCATAACTATAAACCATCAGTCGCAACTTCCACGTATTTTTTACCCTCTTTTAGGACTCCAAGGAATGGACCAAAAATCGTACCGGTTGCTACCAAAAGCTAGCACTGCCCAACAATATTGTCTGGTTCCGATAAAAATTTTACTTCTGGAGAGCTAAAATTCCTTTGAAAGTTAAAACCTTTTTGTGGTTGGCTTGGCGTAATGCAATCCTGACAAAAGATAATTTGATCAGGAGAAAAGGGAAAGGCAAACCAATTTGTTGTTTTTGCAGTGAACCTGTAACAGTCATGTATCTTTTCTTTGAATGTGTTGCTGCTAAATATGTGTGGAGTATAGGAGGTATTGTCATTGGGGCTAACTGTAGCCCTTGCAGTTTTGCTCAATATTTTTGGTGGATCAAAACTTATTTGACCAAGGATACCAATATGTAAGCTGTCGACCTAGCAGCAATTTGTTGGGCTATGTAGAAGTTAAGAAACAGAGCTTGTTTTGAAAAAGAAAAGTTAATTCGATCTCCTGCTAAGATCATTTGTTATGCTTGCTCCTTTTTGAACTTCTGGGCAGGACCACAACAAGAATGTCAAAGAGGCTGTTGCGGTCGGTGCTGGGCCACCACAGCATGAAGCACTTCGTCACCATGATCAAGGAGGAGGATGTCCCGGGGACCAAGATACCGTCATGCAGATTACCAATGGAGAAGAGGATGCAGGACCGGACGAAGAACACTGACGTTCTCAGAGCGATGGGGGAGAAAGGGAACAATCTGAAGGCTGACGAAAACAAAAAGAAGAAGAAGAAGAAGAAGAAGAAGAAGAAGAAGAAGAAGAAGAAGAAGAAGAAGAAGAAGAAGAAGAAGAAGGAAGAAATGGCATTCACAAGTTGAGATTGGATGAAGCTTGTCTGTGATTGATTTTGGAACTATATAGTTAAATCGTTACTGTGCTGTCAAAAACTGTAATTTTGTTTTGTTTACTTTTCTCTTCCCAGTTTGCTGTAAATGATGCTTGGTGCATTTATTTACAGAAATTGGGCGAGGAAGTGGCTAGCTATTATGCCCCTATTCTTTTGGCTTTTCAGCAGGTTTTGTCTTTTGGTTTATCTCAACAATCGCTATTTATTAAACTAATAAGTCATAACTCAAAAGAATAGACCATAGTAACCTAAACCATGTACTTCTTCCATTATGTTTAGGTAATGGAATCCAAGTTATCGTGTGGAACAAAAAAAAGTACCCTTCCTTTTAGGCTGTAGCTTGCTTACACCGGGTCGGATCCGTCACCCCAGTGGGAGATCCAAGACCCGTTAGCTAAGTAACTGGGGTAGCTTGTCACAGGCGGCCGAGAGGGCAAATGGTGTTGGGCAATATGGGAATTTCCCTCATTTTTAGATTAAAGAAATCTCAGCGTGGGGACCACCTGTAAGAGATATGAGGGAGAGGGATGTGATCGGTTGACCGATCAGCCGAGCGAAAGGGTCAGATCATGCTTTCCTCTTCTTGCGCTAGACTTGGTCCGACGATTGGTGCGGCACCGTTTCCCCTCTCCTCTTATTTTAGATCTTCCCCATCTTCTCTTTAAAATCGAGCCATGGGAAAGCTTTCGAGCAATGACAATAGAGAGCAATAAAGAGAACATACCAAGATCTAAGAGCAAGTGGATGCGGTCTTTTCTTGTCTCCTGTGCGGTTTGCTCTGGTGAACTCATTGGGGTCTTGGTGATTTCTAGATCGGCGAAGCTCTGCTGATTCTTTGTGGTGTAGTCAGCGTTGGTTGTTGGTCGTTCAGTCGTGGTCATCCAGCCACGGTCGTCCAACCGTGGTCGTCCAGCCGCGGTCGGTCAGCTGTGGTCGCTTTTCCATGGTCGGTTGGCCATGATCAACCTGCAGTGATCGATCTATTGTAGTCGAGTTGCTTCATCTAATTAGAGATTGTGTTGGCTTTGTGCGGCAACACTTGCATCTCGACTTCACGATTTGGTGAGTACTGATATGTGAAGTTGGGCATTGTATCTTTGTTAACCTCTCCGGCGATATCCAGGCATACAACGGTGATTGGTTTTCTGGGATATCGTCCTCGCGACGAGCCTTGCCCTTACTATCATCTCGGTGGCTTAGATTACCACCACCCAATAAGCTATTTTTTTACATTCTTAGGGCTCGTTTGATATGGCTGCGGCTTATGGCTTTTGGCTGAAATTTTTGAATTTTAGCTGTTTGCGACAAAGATTACAGAGAGAGAGATACTAGCTTGCAATTTTGGTTGATACAGATGTTGAACATGTACTACAATTAACTTGTAGATCTCCTCTTGAGAAACTACTCCGTTTGAAAGTTAGATACTATAGCAAAAGCCGCTTTTAGAAGCCGTTAAAGAACAGGCCCTTAATTCCTATTATGGATATGTTTACTGTGCTAGTGTGATATCTTTGTTTAATTATCTCTGAAATACGTGATAATTACTAGCACCGGGAGTACTTTGCATAATAAATTGTGGGCTTTTAAGATTGCTCGATGAGGAAACTAGTTATATTTGATATCATAGTGATAGTTTAGAGATATTATGCTAGTTTGATTTGTTGATTACACACAAGAGTTAGTGCACATTCTTTGCTGTTTCGTTCTGGTCTTAGCCTAAAGTCTACTGATTCAGCTATAATACATTTTGTCTCTGTTCTGAATATTGTCGACAATAGATTAATGTTGTAGTAATTCATTTCTACTCTATGTTTTAATTAGAACATGAAATTGATTCAGTCACTATTCTAAAGTAATGTTTAGATTGATAAACTAGTAGAATATAAAAAGGATTGTCACTTAGATTGTTGATATATTGACTAGAGTTGAGAAGGCCAAGTTGAGAACTTGAATAACTCCTCTGCTGAGAGCAAATTCACACTAAATAGCATGTGTGCTATGCAGACTTCAATTGCCCCACTGTCTTGATCAGTTAAGCATATTGTTTTGTCTAAATGACTTGAATGCTATGTCAGTCTCAAAAGACATTTTCTTCATGTCATTTATTTCCTGCTAGTCATATGCTTTACTGCTATTACTTATATCAGAATTAATCTAAAAATAATGCTAAAACTACTTAATCTCCAATAATCTAGAAAACCAATTCTTGTTGAAATGCTTCATCATCTGATTTCATTAAACTGAAAGTATTTGATGGCGCTAATTTTAAGCATTGGCAAGCCAAGACAAAGATGCGATTGATTGACCTAAAATTATTTTGGGTCATTTCGGATCCTCCAGTCCTTTCTTTGGAAGGCGAGAATCTAACTCGTTGGGAGGATGCAAACCATTCAGCTTTGGCTAGGCTATTGGTCGTTCTGTCAAACTAGTTTTTCGATGTCTATGTTAACCTTATGGAGACCAAAAAGTTGTGGAATGTGATGAATGAGAAATATTCAGAAGGAGATAATGGAAATGAGTCTTTCATTACTGCAAATTACTTGAATTACAAGATGATAGAGTGGTGGTTAGTGATGGAGCAGCTTCACGAGCTACAGCTCAGTATGACTGTCTCCTACTAGAGAGTTTTCAAGTAAATGTTATATTGGCCAAGTTATCGCCTTCGTGGCGAGATTTTGTGACTGCTCGGAGACACATTAAGGAGTGGATGACAATCAATGAATTGTCAGCCACTGTTAATGTAGAAGAGTGTTCCAGGGCCAGGGGTGATGAGAAGTCCCATGTCCAAGCCCACTAGGTGGAAGTCAAGAACTTTAAGAGCATTGGGAAGAAAGTCAAGAAACATCTCTAGAACAAGCCTAAGATCCAGCCAATGAAGAATAAGAAGGTGATCTTTACTTGTTACGTGTGTAGCAAAGAAGGCCATAAGGCCAACAAGTGCCATGATCGTAAAGGCAAGGGATCATCTCCAAATCAGCACAAGAGTAAGGCAGAAGCCAATGTGGCTGTAGCCAGTCCCGTCTCAAATGGGTATGTACCTCAGGTCTTTATGGCTAATTTATTAGTTGATTGGTGGATTGATAAGATGCAAATAGACATATCCGTGTTGATCGTTCGTGTTTCTCTTCATTTCAGGATGACGCTAGTGGCTTCATCTTAATGGGCAACGATGCTGCTACTATAGTACGTGGGATTGACAAGATCTTCCTGAAGCTCACTTTTGGCAAGACGCTCATCCTTGGAGACATATTGTATGTACTTGCAATGCCCCGTAATCTAATCAGTGGGTCCATGCTTTGTAGGCAAGGAATAAATCTTGTTTTTGAGTCTAATAAGGTTGTGTTGACCAAATTTAGTACTTTTATAGGAAAAGTCTATGAAAGCAGAGGTATGTTCCGCTTATCCATTCTTGGCTTCAATAATCCAAACATTTTTAATGTTACTCGTCGCAATAAAGTTTATGATACTTGGCACTCTCGTTTATGTCATGTTAATTATGAAGCCATAGAGCGGTTAAACAAAATGAGTTTAATTCCAAGTTATAAGTACGAGAAGGGCTCAAAGTGTGAAGTGTGTGTGCAAGCAAAATGGCCTAGAAAACCTTTTCATAGTGTTGAGAGGCGAGACATTTCTCTACTTGAGCTAACACATTCTGATTTTTGTAAGATGAATGACATTTTAACTAAAGGTGACAAGCGTTATTTATTTACTCATTGATGATGTGACTAAGTACAATTATATGTACTTACTTAAGTCGAAAAATGAAGTAATAGAACATTTTAAAATATATAAGGCTGAGGTGGAAAGCCAACTAGAAAAGAAAATCAAATGATTGAGATCAGACCGAGGTGAATACATCTATAATGAATTCTCTCAATTCTGTGAAGAAGGTGAAATAATTCATGAAGTTACTCCACTGTATTCTCCCTAATCAAATGGAGTAGTCGAATATAAGAACCGAATTCTTTGTGACTTGATGAATGCCATGTTATAGAGTTCAGGCATGTTGGACTCATGGTGGGGTAAGGCAGTTCTCAAAACTAATTATGTCTTGAATAGGGTGCCTCTCTGTAATAGCGAGAAAACATCTTATGAAGGATGGAAGGAGAGAAAACTGAATATCCTTTATTTGTGCATGGGATTGTCTTGCAAAAGTGCACGTATCTTTGCCGAAGAAAAGAAAACTTGGTCCTAAGACTGTTGATAGTGTCTTTCTATGATACACCTATCACAGCACAACATACAGATTTCTCGTAATCAATCCGAGGTTAGCGATATCGCTAATAACGTCCTTATGGAATCTCATGATATGACTTTCTTTGAGAATGTGTTTCCTATGGGAGCAAATGAAGTCATTGTTCCTGATAGTTCTAATGAACACTCTATTCCTCCTAGTGTGGATGACATAGCTCTTGAATTGGAGTTAAGGAGGAGTAAGATATAGAGGACTGAAAAGTCTTTAGGCATTGACTATGTCACCTATCTCGTGGATGATGAACCACGTACCCTTTCAAAGGCATACGCATCCCCAGATACAGAGTACTGGAAGGATGCAGTTCGTAGCGAGATGGATTCCATCATTGCTAATAAAACTTGGGAGATTACTGATCCTCAAAATGGATATAAGCCAATGGGATGTAAATGGATCTTCAAAAGAAAGCGAAGACCCGATGGTACTATTGAAAAGTACAAGGCCCGACTGGTGGCTAAGAGTTTTACTCAAAAGGAGGGTGAAGACTATTTTGACACATACTCACCTGTGGCTCGATTACCCGCAATTCAAGTGCTTCAGCACTAGCTACTATATGTAAACTCCATGTACATTAAATGGATGTTAAGACTGCTTTTCTACATGGAGAGTTAGATGAGGAAATTTACATGCAACAGCCTGGTGGTTTTATGGCTAAAGGGCAAGAGAGGAGAGTATGTCACTTGATTAAATTTTGTTACGGTCTAAAACAAGCTCCCAAGCAATGGCATGAGAATTTTGATAATACGTTGATTTCGGTTGGCTTTTGTGTTAACGAAGCCAATAAGTGTGTATATTATCGATTGAATGGGAGTGAAGGTGTCATCCTCTGTCTTTATATGGATGACATACTATTGTTCGGGACCAACATGGATGTAATCAACAAAACCAAGCCGTTCCTCTCCCAAAACTTTGATATGAAAGATCTTGGTGAAGTTGATATTATTCTAAGTATCAAGCTGTTAAAGGGTGATAATGGGATTACCTTAATATAATCTCATTATGTGGATAAGATCCTGAACTGCTTTGGATTCATGGATGCTAAGCTTGTAACCACACCCTATGATCCAAATAGTAAGCTACATAAAACACTGGACATGGAAAATACCAGTTTAAATGCTCTCAAATAATTGGGTCCTTGATGTATTTAACTAGTGCAACGAGGCCTGACATCTCATATGCCATAAGCAGATTGAGTGAATACACGGCCAATCCAGGATATGATCATTGGATAGCACTAGAATGGTACTTAAGTATCTAAAAGGAACCAAAAATTTGGGGATACATTATACTGGTCATCTGCAGTCCTTGAATGATTCAGTGACTCTAACTGAATCAGTAACTCAGATGGTATGAAGGCTATAAGTGATTATATATTCACTCTAATAGGTGGGCTATTGCATGGAAGTCCTCTAAATAGACTATCCTTACACAGTCCACCATAGAGGCTGAGCTAGTAGCTCTTGACTCAGCAGTAGTAGAGGCGGAATGGCTCAAAGAGCTTCTTTCTAACCTACCAATATTAGAAAAGCCAATACCGATTGTCTTAACTTATTGCGATAACCAAACCATTCTGGTTAAGGTTAAGAGTACGAAAGATAACGTGAAGTCCTCAAAACATATTAAGAGGTGACTTAAGTTAGTTTGGCATGCTAGAGAGACTGTTGTAATCACAGTAGAATACATCCAGTTCGAAAGGAATCTAGTAGATCCTTCCATTAAAGGAATAGCGTGCAAGGTCATTCTAGTAGTATCAAAGGGAATGGGGCTCATACCTATTTGATAGTCTTGAATGGTGGTAACCTATCCTAGAAGAGTGGAGATCCATAAACTAGGCTCTAGGAAACAAATTGTGAAAGACTGGAAGTACACATTAATTAGAGTCCCATGAGCTGCAGTACTCTAAACTGTATGGCAGGTTGAGCAATAGTTCTTAATGAATTTGATGCCTTATATGGCAACAGGAACTGTCCTACAGAGTTCCCTAGATATTTCACCTAAGTGAGTATGGCCGTGGGGTCGCGATCAAAAGAAAGTAATGGTATGCTTTCTTGAATACTCATGAAAAGATATAGGAACATGACCGTAACATTCCAACCCGAGAGGTGCGGTTCAGCTGCGTTGTACAGAGTGCAGTATAAGTAAAAACTCTCACAGCAAGACACTAGATCAAGGCGTAGTCCTCCGTTATTTGTACAGAGTCATAGTTTTTATTGCTAGGCATTGGGTTCAAACCCGCAAGGTACACTTTGTCAAATGACTGTATATCAAACATAGCTACTTCAATCCTATTTGAGATGTGAAAAATTGAGGAAAATTGGTGGGGATTGTTGGGCAATATGGGAATTTTCCTCATTTCTGGATTAAAGAAATCCCAGCGTAGGGCCCATCTATAAGAGATATGAAGGAGGGGGATGTGGTCGGTTGACCGATCAACTAAGAGAAGGGGTCAAATCGTGCTCTCCTCTTCTTGTGCTGGACTTGGTCCGACGGCTGGTGGGGCGTCGTTTCCCCTCTCCTCTTATTTTGGATCTTTCCCTTCTCTTTAAAATCGAACCATGGGAAAGCTTTCGAGCAACAGTAATAGAGAGTAATCAAGAGAACATACCAAGATCTAAGAGCAAGTGGCGGCGGTCTTTCCTTGTCTCCTGTGTAGTTTGCTCTGACGAACTCAATGCGGTCTCGGTGATTTGTACATCGGCAAGGCTCTGCTGATTCTCTGTGGTGTAGTCGGCCTTGGCTGTTGGTCGTTCAGCCGTGGTCGTACAGCCGCGGTCGTTCCATCATGGTCATCCAACCGTGGTCGATTTGCCATTGTCGATTTGTCATGGTCGTTTTACTATGGTCGGTTAGCCGTAGTCGATATGCCATGGTTGACTTGCTATAGTCGATTGGCCATCATCGACCTGCAGTGATCGATCTGCCATGGTCGAGTTGCTTCATCTGATTGGAGATTGCGTTGGCTTTGTGCAGCAACTTGGCTTCACGATTTGGTGAGTACTGATTTGTGAAGCTAGGCATTGTATCTCCATTAAGCTCTCCGGTGATATCCGGGCACATGCCGATGATTGGTTTTCTGGGACATCGTCCTTGCGACGAGCCTTGCCCTTTCTTGTTGTCTCGGTGGCTTGGGTTGCCACCGCCCAGTAAGCTGTTCTTTACATTATTAATTCCTATTATGCATATATTTATCGTGCTAGTGTGATATCTTTGTTTAATTATCTCTGAAATATGTGATAATTACTAGCACCGTGAGTACTTTGCATAATAGATTGTGGGCTTTTAAGATTGCTCGATGAGGAAACTAGTCATATTTGAGATCATAGTGACAGTTTAGAGATATTCTGCTAGTTTGGTTTATTGATTATACACAAGAGTTAGTGCATATTCTTTGCTATTCTGTTATGGTCTTAGCTTGAAGTCTGTTGATTCAGCCATAGTACATATTGTCTCTGTTTTGAATATTGTCGACAACAGATTAATACTGTAGTAGTTCATTTCTGCTATATGTTTTGATTAGAACATGAAATTGATTCAATCACTACTCTGAAGTAATATTTAGATTGACAAACTAGCAGAACATAAAAGAATTGTCACTTAGATTGTTGATATATTGACTAGAATTGAGAATGCCAAGTTGAGAACTTGAGTAACTCATCTGCTGAGGGCAAATTCACGCTAAATAAGATGTGTGCTATGCAAACTTCAATTGCCCACTAGCTTGATTAGTTAAGCATATTGTTTTGTTTAAATGACTTGAATGTTATGCCAGTCTCAAGAGACATTTTCTTCATGTAATTTATTTCCTACTGGTCACATGCTTTACTATTATTGCTTATATATGGAATTAATATGAAAATAATGCTAAAACTACTTAATTTCCAACAAATGGCCCCTTGAATAAGAAGAATGGAACAACAATGATTCCCTAATCCTTAGTAAATCATGCTAATAGTACTAGCTTAAGCACTATCCGCAGTCTATTATTCCCTTCGCTGCTCACTGAAGCATATCCGTTCATATTGGTTTTGACTTATAAACAGTAACAGCTTGTAGAGAACCTTATAGAGATAGAGACACTGGAGTGCGATTTTGGCCAATATAAATAAATTCACTACAGTATGTACTACAATCGACTAGTAAACCCCACTTTAAAAAGACACCCCGTTTAAAAGTTAGTTACTATAGAAAAGTCATTTATTATAAAAATAACTTTTAAAAGCCAATATGAATAAGGCCTATAGTTTATCATTACGTAGGTTTGGACGTCTGATGCTGAATTGAATTGATTAACAGCGTTGCTTGGGTAAACTAACACTGGCGGGCGATTATCATTCGCAAGCCCAACGCACCGGGACCTACTTATCAGTGATGGTTTGTATTGCTGTACATGAAGGCGTGTTCGTGCCACTGAGAGAGTTTCCGCTAGACTAGTCTGCAATTAGGCCCCATTTCAAAAGGCTTTAGCTTCTGGCTTTTTTAATTTTAAGCTTATTTAAGTTAGAAATCACTTGGAATGCATCAGCTTCTATTTTTAGCTTATTTTATCTTTTTTGGCTTTTATTTTCTCTATATTTCTTTGCATTGTATGTGGCGATATAACGGTTTTTAATTTTTTTTCTTATTTTTTTTCTCAGAAAAAGCTAACTGTCGCTATAATGTAATCTCAACCAATAGCTAAAAGCTAAAGTCTTAAACCGTTTTGGGCAGCCCGGTGTCATTGGAGTTGAGCCACCGAATGACTGTGTCCTCTTGTAGCCGCGATTTCTCACCAAATTAGAATTTGGATGGGAATTTGCGGGGTGCTTTGTATGTAACAAGATTTGGATCCTCTCCAAGGCAAGTCGGACAAGCACAGTAGCGTGACCTCAATTATTCTGCGCCATAGATGCTACAGTGCCTATGCTGCAGAACTATTCGCTGCAATGATTTCCAACCGTGCTGCACAGTACCTGCTATAGTGATTTACAATTTCTCCTCGCTATTTACCACTGGGAGCCGGTTCCATATGCAGCTAGGCATAAACTAAAGTAAACTAAAGTATATATGTGGTACTTGTTGCTTTGTGATACCCAAGTGTTCGTGTAATTGAAGCATGTCAAAGCATAATCCAGTTGTGGGGTTTTTTAATGATCCGTACTTATTGTAGTACTGTTTGTTTGGTACCTGAAAGTCTTGCAATGGTCACAGCAATTCAAGTACTTGATGCTCTTGTAAAAGTCCCATTCAAACTGGTTTGGGCTTTTGATTTTCGGTTTTCACAAACCGAAATAAGCGCATCAGCTTTTTAATTTTAGTTTTTTTAGTTTTTAGTTTTTTCCTTTATATTGTCTGTGAAGATATAACAATGTTTTTTCTTATTTTTGTTTATTTTTTAATTGAATGACTTAGAAAAGTATAATTTTAGTCAAAAGTTAATAACCGAAAACACCAGCTGAAGCCGGATTAAACAGCCTCAAAGTCTTTTGGGAGTTGTATTGCACTATAGGACACTAGAATTCAGCTTAGCTTTAATTAAAAACAAATTGTCAAGTAGTAATTGTTAAAATTTGAAGTCATAAGGGATTAACATTGGTGGTGATCGGTTCGGCTGAAAAGCTCGTGGCTTATGGCTGAAAATACTGTAGCTGGCTGAAAAAAGCGCTGTAGCTGACAGAGGCTTATTTAACATAATTAAATTTAAAAAAATTAAAAATAAAAAAATATGTTAGCCCATTACGTATAATACAAACAAATACGGGAAAAAAAGAACCAGCAAAAAAGCTCAACAAAAAGCCAAAAGTTCAGAAAAAGACGAAACTTATGAATAGTGAAAAATAAGCCAGAAGCCGAAGCCGAGTTGATCAGGGCCAATTGAAAATGAGGAGGTGGATGAAGATGCCATTGGCAGATGCCCAAGGTCCCTAGAGGGATAACGTCAGGAAGCTGAGATCAACACCAACGCGGCCCTGATTGGGTTGATCAGGCCGGCGAGCTGAGCTTCGCCGTGGTTTGCGGGGTATCTTTGCCAGTTGCAAGAGCTCCTATTCTTTTTTTTTAAAAAAAATCTAAATATCAATTGACGAAACTCTATACTAAAGGCGTGTGACTGGTAATTTTTTCCGCGATTATGTGACTGGGAATTAATTTCATGATCATTCAATAATTAACGTCCCAGCACATAAATTTTGCAGGAAAGTTGTACACCTTATCTTAAATTCCTACCAAAATGGGGCCTAAGATTGTCCACCCACTACAAATTCGAAATCGAGTGAAAGCTTGGGAAAAATAGTTTGACTCAAATAAAATCTCCTTTACGTTTGAGTATTATAAATATTTTGCAAATTAACCAACTACAGTCTGCACATCTAGCAGTCTGCACATCTAGTAGACTGCTCACTTGTCCATTGGCCAGTATTCTTAGGTTAAGTCAGGTCTGTATTGTACCATGACATTGTTCTTGTGTACCTGCCGTAGATAGGTGTGGTGGGGATAACCCCAAACTTTTTATTAAAAAAATCTTACATGAAGATGGAGCTTCTAGTTTGGTAAGCTGATCCTCTTTCTCCTCCCCTCCTTCCCTTTACTATATCCATCTAGACCATTGTGTACTTGCTGATAATTGAGCTAGTAGCATCTGCTCTGCCTTTATGTCACTAGCTTGTTCCTCCCAAAGTGCACCCTTTAATTTCCTTTGTTTATGATACTTATTTAACGTGATGTGTTTGACACTTAAGTCAAACCTAACATCATAAACAAAATCCAATACGGATGACACCTCGACAAGCGTGTGATGCGTATGTATAACCTGGACAGAGGTCAACCCGACACAAAAGTAGTAGGATGGAAAGGTAGAGCAGCAGTATATATGTTCGAAATTTAGACCTATTTGGACCCCTGGACACCACAAATTCCGGTTTTGGCCCCTATGGAAATTTATTCCACTTCTGGACCCCTGTTGAGCGCGAAATCACGGGAAGGCGACACGTGGGCGGGTCGTGCGGAAGCTGGCCGCGCGACCGAGCTGGCGGCGCGCCCGGGCGCGCGACTCCCCGCCGACCGCGCGACCGCCTCGCCCCAGCGCGCGACCGCCCCGCCCAGCGCGCGTCCCCGGTCCCGCGGTCGCACGAGCGCGCGTTTGCTCCCCCGACCGCATGTCCCCGACTGCAATACTCGTGAATATTTGTATGGTTTCGCAATTTTGTAGTTATAAACTGAGAAAAAAATAGATAAAATTGCAATAATAATTTATGTTCATTGTTAGTTGCAGATGTAAAAAAAATTTGGAATTTTTTTTAAAAACGATTAATCATAGAACGATCGTTTCGTAAAGTGGTAAGTGATATTTAGGGTTTCGTATGGTTTTTAGGTTTGCAATCACCATGTTATTTGTATGTTTTGTCAATTTTGTAAATGTAAACTCGGAAAGAATCTGACCAAGTAGTAATAAAAGTTTATATTCATTATAACTTGTAGATGCCAATAAAATTTTGGTAAATTTTTTTAGGAACAATTGACCGTAGAATGATCGATACAAATAGTGGTAAGTGACTTTTAAGGTTTGCTGTGTTTTTAGGGTTTGCAATCTCCGTGATTGTTTTCAGTTTTGGCAATTTTGTAGTTATAAACTGGATAAAAATCAGATAAAGTTGTAATAAAAGATTATGTTCATTGTAAGTTGTAGATGCATAAAAAATTTTGGTAAATTTTTTTAGGAAAGATTGACCGTAGAACGGTCGATACATAAAATGGTAAGTGATACTGTGAAGGTGAGTAACATGGAATGCGATACATAATTTTTGGTACATTTAATATTGTTAAATGAGGTGCTACGTGAATCATGGAATGCGAAAATACTAGATATTAAATTTCATAATACAGTTGGGAGTAACATGTCGCGTAGATTTTTATTACATGCATAACATATAGCATGATATGCGACTAACCCACCCAACTGCTCGTACGACCTACTGTGTGGACCGGGGCCACTTTCCCTTCCTTGCCCGCTCGGCGTTGAACTCCTCCGCGGCCTCTTTTGCCTTAGCCGCAATTTCCCTCTTTCTCTCGCGCTCCATCTCGCGAGCCTCCCGATCCCTACGCGTGCACGCTTCAAGATGAGCTTGCGTCTCGCGCTGTATACGCAGGGTGTGCTCGTGCTTGCGGCGCTCCTCCTCCAGCAACTCCTTCTCCTTTGTGACATTCCACTCCTCGAAGTCGAGGGTCCATTGGTCCTCAGGGTGGATCTCAAGATCGATCCATTTGCGGTAGGCACATAGGGGCTCCGGAGACTGTAAATAAAAGAGAGATATTGTTAGTGCGTGTTGTGAAGGAGAAAAGGTAGGGGAAAATGGTGCATGTGGTCGTTACCGGCTGCCGATAGGTTGCGGTGTCAAAACGGCGGTTGCGGTAGTCACTGGAGTAGTTTGCGCAACCCCAGTACCGCATACCTAGACTGATGTGGTGCTTAGACTTGAAGAACTTGCACACGTCCCCGCACCAACAAAGGGGAGGTGTCTCCCCCTCAGGTGGTAGTTGTGGCGAACGCTCGGTGGGGACGTCCGGGATGGGGTTGTTGCTACGCGGGCGCTCTGGGGGGGACCTTTCATCGTAGCACGATGGGCTTGTTCTACCCGGGCCTGTATCGCCCTTATTTTCTCATCGCGGGCGGCATCGCGGGCTGCAGCCGACCGTGCTATGTCACGGGTCTCCTCCCAATCTTTCACCATCTTGTCCCATTGCTTCTTCTTGCCTTTGTCCATCCCGGTTGGGTGAGGGAAGCGCAATGTAGTATGGGGTTTGGATGTGCAATGTTCGCTGGGAAATGGAATGCATACCAATTTATAGGGGCCGTTTTGTCTCTACTCGTACGTGTAAAGATGGTCCGTGTGGTCGTAGCAGTGAGTAAAGATGGGAGTGCTGCGATATCACTGAAAAAAGGCCCCCGTTTTGTCATGTCACTGCCCAAAGCTGGCATCTTTTGTCATCTCACTGAGCAAAGCTGACCTCTTGTTGTCATGTCACTGAGCACAGCTGCCCTCTTTAGTACTGTTCCTGCCCAAAGCTGGCATCTTTTGTCATCCCACTGAGCAAAGCTGACCTCTTTTGTCATATCACTGAGCAAAGCTGCCCCGTTTTATCATGTCACTGCGCAAAGCTGGCATCTGTTGTCATCTCACTGAGCAAAGCTGTCTCGTTTTGTCATGTCTCTGAGCAAAGCTGCCTCGTTTTATCATGTCACTGCGCAAAGCTGGCATGTGTTGTCATCTCACTGAGCAAAGCTGCCCCGTTTTGTTATGTCTCTGAGCACAGCTGCCATGTTTTGTCATCTCACTGAGCAAAGCTGGCCTCTTTTTGTCATTTGACTGAGGACAACTGCTCTCTTTAGTAATGTCACTGCCCAAAGCTGGCATCTTTTGGCATCCCACTGAGGACAACTGCTCTCTTTAGTAATCACGAATTGGCTATACTCATGCCTTTTGGCATTGTTTAGGTGTTTAGCTCTCGCCAATGGCCTCTTATCTCTAAATACAGAGCATCAGTGCACACTCAGTCACCCAAGCTAGAAATGATGTCCTCCTTATTCAAGCCACGGGGAACCGAAGATGATGGCCTCATTCGGTAAGAGGTGTTATTTGATCCAATATTAAAATTTATTTCATTGTCAATATTATGTACATCTGTCCCGGTATGCATTTTATGCTTTCTTATGTAATGCCTTTTGAATGTGATGTGTATCATTGCACTTGGGACTTTCAGGGAATGACTTATTGACTTTGACACTAGCTCAGGGACTGAAAATGGATAATTGATGAGATAGGCTCCTCCCCTGAAGACCTGCAGGAATTTGTGCATTCACTCTCTTACGTGTACGTAGAAAATTGTACCACACGTCATTCTGCCAAGTTAAAGTATTAGCCTAATATGTATATGTCGTAATGGCCTAGCCAGAGTCATCAAGCAGCTCGGTAGGCGGTAGCTCAACAGCAGCCCGTTTTGTCTAGTCACTGAGCAAAAGCTGACCTGTTTTGTCTAGTCACTGAGCAACTGACCTCTTTTGTCATGTCACTGAGCAAAGCTGCCCCTTTTTGTGAGGTCACCTCAAAAGCTGGCATGTTTTGTCTCCTCACTGAGCATGGTGTGGGGTCCAGATTTGTGTTGTCTGTGGTCTTTGTGCGTGAGGCTACCCCCCACACGGCCTATAAAACGGAGCCATCCCTCACATACTCCCTGGCCATGTTATCAGTCACCTCCTGAGTAAGTTGTTCACAATCTGTGTAGTTTTATTTCGTGCTCACTCCCCCAGACTAGGCAATGAGTCAGCTCAGCACGTCTTCATGGGCACCCACGGTGATGTGCCCAAATTGCAACTTGGTGGTTAGACGTAGGACATCACAGACGGCCAAGAATCCCGGACGACACTACTACAAGTGCCCCAATCACTCGGTGAGTCATATTGTTTCGGGTTCATTCAAATCGTGGTGGTATGTTTAAAAATCTTCTTGTCATGGAATCGCAGGAAGCTCATGGTGGTTGCCGATTCTGGGTGTGGGAGGATGAAATGGGAAATAGGAATGACAGTGTTCGCCGTGAGAGAGTTGTCGTGGGGGGTTGCGACCCCGTCGGGATGCAGCATCGTTTCGACAGACTAGAGTGGAAGATAAATTTAATGTTGTGTGCTATTTTGTTTCTTGTGTTTATTGTTATCCTCAAGTTGTAGTGCGTCAGGTTATCCTCGTGTATGTTCGCAATGTTTTATGCTATCTTGTCGTCAAGCTCTTTTGGTAATGTTTTATGTACGGTTGTGTTGTATTTTAGTTCTTGTGTTCGTTGGTGTGTTGGTGGTTGTACTACTTGCTACATGTCATGTACGTGAAATGTATGAGTTGTTCGTGTTGTCTTTGCCTGATGCCTTCTCCTCGTATATGTTGGTAATTTTTTATGGAATTTTTTGTACGGATAATCCCTTTTTTATTTGATATATACATTGGTAAGTGATATTTTTATGTTACTAAGAATTAGTGTACCAAGAGTATGTTAATATTGTTAAATGACTTGCTATCTGAATCATTGAATGCGAACACACGAGATAATAACCTTATGTGAATAGAAATAAACTTCATAACATGCCGCGTACAATTTTATTACATGCATAACATATAGCATGATATGCGACTAACCCACCCAACTGCTCGTAACATTTTGTCTACTGGGTGTAGCGTGGTTGTTTCCCCTTTTTATCGCGCCTTGAAGATGGCTCCGCTGCATCCTTTTTCCTGTCATTCTTGGACTTGAGAGCTGCCTCCCGAGCTTGAAGCTCTTCCTCCTGACGCTTGATGGCTGCTTCACGCAGACTTAGCTGCTCCCGCCTCCTTTGCAGCTCATCCTCCTTGCCCTTCAGACGGATTTGGTCCACCCTCACGCGGCGCTCTTGCTCACGCCGCATCTGTCGTTCCACCTCGCGAGCCTGAGTCATCTTGACAAAGTATTGTCCTTTGTTTTCCACCTCCACTGCCTGGTTATGTGGCCATGTCGGCGACACCCGATCCACCCATTCGATGAACATGCAAGCCTATGTGTGGCATGGTAGATGTCATGGATCAAGTTGAAAAACGACAACGAGAAACAAATGATTTAGTTGTCGTCGTTACCATGAAATCGTCATCCAGGTTTGGACACTTGAAGAACCTACGGCCGTATTTGGCTCGCTCTTCTTGATCCGTCCAGACTCCCAACATCGTCCTAAAGCCGCAGCGGCACTTCGGGCGCTCATGCCACTCCGGCACTCCAAATGGGTCGGACCTCCAGGAAGATATTGTTGTGTAGTAGTATTGTGAAGGCTTGAGGAGGAGATGTGGTATGGAAGACATATGAGGCCTTTATGTAGGCAGGTTATCTGGTGCAGTGGGCATAGTCCATGGAAATGTCCCTATGTAGGCTTTTCAGAGCCTGTATCCTGTATTTATGAAACAACAAGGAAAGGTGACATGAAAACTCACTGGAAAGGATACATGCCTATGACGTGAACACTCACTGTAAAGGCTACAGCCTACGCCCCTATTTTGTTGGTTTCTGTAGCGATAGGCTTTTCAGAGTAGCAATAAATGTTCCTATGTAGGCTTTTCAGAGTAGCAATAAATGTTCGTATGAAGGCTTTTCAGATCGTAGTCTTTATGTAGGCAGTTTAGCTGGCATGTGTTGTCATCTGACTGAGCAAAGCTGCCCCGATTTGTCATATCACTGCGTAAAGCTGGCATGTGTTGTCATCTCACCGAGTAAAGCTGAGCGCTTTTGTCATGTCTCTGGGCAAAGCAGCTATCTTTTGTCCCGCCATTCGATATAAATAGCACGGTAGAGGTCCCATGAAGTTGTAGCCAGAAAACCCTGTAAATCGAACAAAGAACATACCATGGCGGAAGATGAGGGGCCAGTCGGATATGGGTCACCGAAGGAAGACCTTCCCTTGGAAAGGAGGGAGATGTTCGGACCACAGTACCGCTTGGTACCAAGCTGGCGTGCGCAACCAGCGTGGCCGAAATGCAGACACAATGAGTACGTGGTCGTGCAGGTCCTGGAAGGGCCGAACGATGGCGGGCGCCGTTTCTTCCGATGCCCACGCTCCGGGGTACAAATTACTAATAGTATATTTTTTTATTGCTTATGGACCCTCCATGTTTACTGTCATTTTTCGCAGATGGCGAAATGCGACTTCTCCCGCTGGATCGACCCTCCTCATGAACGGTATATTGACCGTTATGTGGGTACTTTATGGGACCGAATAATGGACTTGGAGTACCGAATGGAGACTCTCAATGAGGAGAACAATGAGCTCCGCCAACAGATGCAACGCGAGAGGGGAAACGAGGAGGTTGTCAACATAGGAAGCTCTTATGATCCCACATGTTGCTGCGCGAACCCGAGCTGCATATGTGCGTGCCACTACCACGATGGCCAGCCCCGTCCGAGGCGGCCCCCTCAGCAGTTCTCCATGTGGGTGCCACGAGGCTCGTTTGGCATGTAGGCCACGAGCGTACCGAATGTGTTGATGCTGTGCCAGTAGGACTGTTGTGTTGATGTTTTGGGTGTACAACTTTCCATAAATTCTGTCTGTATGTGCAATGTATGTATTGTTTCGTGTTGTAAGTGCATGACACCTTCATTTTCTGTGACCTTCATATTCTGTGCCCTCTTTCCATAACGATGTAATGTGCAACGTTGTTAAGCATGTGATGAATTGGTTGTTATGTACGTGGAGTTGTTATCACAAGGCAAAAAAAATTGCAATACTTAAATGGTACATACTTAAATGACATTGTAAATAAGTGCATTACAGAAAAGGGATGTAACATACAAGGTTTACAAATGGTACATGAAATTTAGCATGCATTACAACACCAACTACTGATCCGGACATGCATTGCATCGTCTAGGTGTGTGGGCGGCAGGCGGTGGAATAAGTGGTCAAGCTACGTTATGCTACGTTGTCGTCAAGCTATGTCTTCTCCCGCTACCCCGTGTTGTCATCTCTCAGTTGGTTGTATGCCGTACTAAATCAAAGAACTTAGAGCAACCCTTTTATACTGGAAACCATCTTTGAACATCAAATCATCAAGCACTTGAAAAACATCACAAATATTACAAAAGCACAATTTAAAAAATTCATTCATCATCTCGTCGTCGCCGCCTCGTACGGCGCATATGATCCTCTGAGAAGGTGAACCTACTAGGGGAGCGGGGTGCATCGCGAAGATCGTAGTGCGAGGGGTGTGGCCGAGGCGGCGGTGGGTACAACTCTGTGGACAGTTGCGACGGCTGGTCATAAAGCATAGAGCTCACCCAATCGGAGGAGGTGCCTACGTCCTGCTTAGATGGTACAACTGAATTAGACAATGGAAAGTACGAAAATTGTTCATAATGAAATACACATGTTTAGTGCATACCGGGGTATGTGGCTGGTGAAATGAGGATGTCGACGGGAAGTCCCCCATGTACTCGTGCGATGTCATGCCTTGATAGGTCGGCACAACCCACCTGTCCCGGTCATATAGGTTGGTCTGCACCTGTCCCGGGAGATACGAGGGCATCTGCCCCTCTGGTTGGTCGGGCGAGTCAGGGGCGCTGTCTGGAGTGGGCCCCCGTCGTCCTGGAGAGCGCGGTCGCTCGTCCGTCGCCCTCCGTGATGACGATGCCCGTTGCGACGTGCTATCCCGTCGCAATTGCTGCAAGACGAACATGTGGTTAGACATAAATGGTAAATGAGTGCATGAACAAATAGTTGCCAATTGTCGAACCGCCGGGCCGAAGCGCGTGGAGGCCGAGCGACCGTAGCTTGGCCGACTCTCGGACAGCCCCTCTGGTTCGTGCGGCGATGACGACCTCCGTGATGACGTCGCCCTCCGTAGCTGCGTGCTATCCTGTTGCAATTGCTGCAAGTCGAACATGTGCGTAGACATAAATGGTAAATGAGTGCATGAACAGATAGTTGCGAATTGTCGAACCGCCGGGCCGAAGCGCGTGGAGGCCGAGCGACCGTAGCTTTGCCAACTCTCGGACGGCCCCTCTGGTTCGTGCGGCGATGTCGACCTCCGTGATGACGTCGCCCTCCGTAGCAGTGTGCTATCCTGTCGCAATTGCTGCAAGACGAACATGTGGTTAGACATAAATGGTAAATGAGTGCATAAACAAATAGTTGACAATTGTCGAACCGCCGGGCCGAAGCGCGTGGAGGCCGAGGATGGCCGTGCTGATCCTGGTGCTGACGGAGGCGCGGTGGGAGGTGGTGCTCCCTGGCCACGTCCGCCACCGCGTGTAGCAACAACGTCATCTCGGTGGTGACCGCAACTCAAGGCCCGTATCGCACCCCTTGCCCTTTCGCTGATGCTGCGCATATAACTTACCCACCGAGATTCGGTATTTGACTTCCTATGTCGTATAGCCTCATTAGCCTCGATGTCGATACGATGTAGCCGGTCCACCTGCAGTGAAACAAACAGTCACTTCAAATGTAATCCTGCATTGCGTAATGACACAGTACTCTCATACCGCCTCGTCGACCCGTGCCGCTAGATGACAGTCTGGACCTTCCTGTATAGCTGCCTCGTGAACAGCATGAAGTGGAGGTTGTGGCGGCTCCCCTGCAATAAGCCTACAGCGGGTGCGTGGAGCGTACCGGTCAAGGTACGCCCTGTACGGCGCGGGGTTGTCCGGGTCGTACGGCCGTGTCTCATCCACAAGCATCGTATGCGCATGGTCAGACCACATGTCTGTCCACGTCCGCTGTGTGGCTCTCCAGTCTTCGGTCGCTCGCCCTCTCCTCGATTGCCTGCAAGTCCATTGAGACATTACACAATTAGTACGGTACTGACATTGACACTAATGCAGTAATTAAATTTGGGGTGTACTGACATACCGGTGGAACTCCTCCGCAAGAGGGCGTCCTGCCATGGGAGGGACATGCTGGTACAGCCCGAACTGTCTCATGACTCGGTGTGGGCTGTACGGCTCGACGCAGTGCGCGAACACCAAGTGGCAGGTCGTCATCCAGTACCTCTGATCTCGCTCGCACTGGTATGACAACCCGTGGGGGCCGTGTTCGCAATTAACTGTGGAGACCATGGCCACCAGTCTACGTCGCCAAACGCCAGAAGCTCGAACCTCTGGTGGAAATCCGAGTACGCACGTCTCGGTCTCTCCCTGGCCCACCTCAACTGACCATGCGTCCAACGTGTACCCATTGTGGGCGCATCAATGGGGTCGTCACCACCATACAACTGCGGGATGAGGTCATAAGGGTGCACACGACGACCAAAGTCAGGCCTGCCAACGGGGAAGTGTTCCCATGACCACAACTGAAGGAGAAGGTAGCAGGCGGCTAGGATCGGCTCGCTGGCCGCGGTACGCTGCGAGGCGTCACACAAGCCTCGGTATGTGGAGCTAAGGACTGCTGATCCCCAGCTATACTGTGGCTGCTGACCAGGCCAGCCATCCGCCAAGGACTCCGCTAGCGGTATGTAGCTAGGCTGCACGGAGTCTCCAGTCGTGCTAGGGAACAAGACGTACCCGAACAGATATAGCAGGTATGCAACGAAGTGCGTCCGCACCGCGACCTCATCTGCGTCTGCAGGACAGGTCATGAAGCGACGAAGCCATCCATGTGGCACCCCAGCTGCGTTGTCTCGGATCGCATGACCGAACCGGTGACCCAGACGGACCTTCCAATCTGCTGCCTTCGGGGGTGGCACCAAAGCAGCACCACGGAGGGGTAGACCTGTAATCATCGTGACGTCCTGCAGCGTAACCGTCATCTCCCCCCACCGGAAGTGGAAGGTGTGAGTCTCCGGCCTCCATCGATCAACGAGAACTGACAACAGTGGCGCATCGTACTGGAACCCATGCGGTAGATCCAACATGCGGGCAATGGGTAGCAGACCGGTGTCCCGCAGTAGTGGGATGTACCGAGGGTCGAGACGCCAGTTCTCTCGGGGGCCCCTAAGGACGAAGCAAGGAGGCCCCTGTGCGGGTGCCGACAACCACACATGGCATCGGTGGTGCTCGTCCCAACGGGGCTCTAGCAGCTCGAACGCCATGTCCTGCCAAAGAAGGATAACAAGTTAGTGTACATTACAACAAAATGTGCAACAAATAACAACATAATTAACAACAAATGTTACGACAGGGAAACGTACGGAATGTACAAAAACATACGTAAAATGTGCACACGAATATGACCCACACGACAAGGAAACATATGGAATGTGCGAAAATATACATAACATGGTAATGTGCAATACATAGCTACACCATCGAGCCAACAATTAAGCGTACACCTCCTGAATAATACATTACATATGGATTGTGGTTGGTACTACGGAGCGTTGCTTGATGCCGGCCTGTTTGGGCACTGACTGAGGGAGTGGCCAAAGGTCTTGCATAGCCTACACTTCGGGCGCCGAACACGATCCCCTCGCTGGCTCTCATCCATGTCGTTGCGGATGCGACGGCTTTGTCGTCTTCCACGCCCGACATGCTTCAGTGCATCGTTGGGCACCCACTTTATCTCCCCCGGCCATAATTCCCTGTAGTGCATGTCTACCCCGTAGGAATGGAACTCTGCACTCCAGGTTGCATACAAGTGCTGCATGTCATAGTACTTGGAGATGTACTGTGTCGACGCCTGGTTCCATACAGCGCAGGCCGCGTACACATGGGAGCATGGCTTGTGCAGAAGCTGGGGCTTGTTGCAGGTGCAAGATGCTTCATCACCAATCGTGCATACCTGCTTGCGCTCCCCTCTAATGTGACCCATGACATACTTCTGCCTTAGACGGACCTCAAACTTTCTCCTTAAGCCATCAATGGGCTGAGCAATGTGGGTTCGAGCCTTCTCCATCTTCCTGTCCATGAAGGCCTGCATGACCTCAGAGTATTGCTTGTTTTCCTCAACGTGCTTCTGCGCCATCCTGGCTCTATTCACAAAGTACCCGACGGTACGGTTCCAGGTCTCAGCCACATTTGCCGTGATCGGCAGGGATCTGACGCCCTTCAATACACCATTGTAAACCTCGGACATGTTGGTTGTCATGATCCCATACCTCGCCCCACCGGTGTCGTGCAACAAAGACCACATTTCCAAGTCAGGTGCATTGGACTGAACCCATTGTGAGAATACCCCGACTCTTGTGGAGCCTCCCTCCACGGCCCCTGCTTCTGCATGCACATGCTTCGTAGCCTCCTGATCGAGCTGCTTCCGCAGGGCGTCAAACTTCCGCTTCTGGTTCTGCATGCATAGCTTCTTGAACATCTTCATGAGGTCCTTGCTACGGAACCTTCTGTGGAAGTTCGCTGCAATATGCCTCATGCACCAGCGGTTCTTCACATCAGTCCACTGGACGGGGGCCTGCGTCCCATTCTGCAACGTTCCCAACGCAGACAGCAAGCCTGCATTGCGGTCGGAGATAAGGCACACTTCAGGCATGTCTTGCACTACGGCATTCTTCAAATTGCAAAGAAACCAAAGCCAGCTATCTGTATTCTCGTTCTCCACAATTGCAAATGCCACTGGGAGTAACTGGTCATTTGCATCGGCTGCAACTGCGGTAAGGATAGTGCCCTTGTACTTGCCGGATAGGAACGTCCCATCTACGGTTAGCACTGGACGGCACCACCTGAACCCTTGTATCGCCTGATGGAAGGCCCAGAACACTCTGTCAAGAATGAAACAGTTCGGGCCCTCCGTAGGATGGACCCTCTCCTGCCTGTTTATGTAAGTGCCTGGGTTTGATTGTGCAATTTGATTCAGCATTCTTGGGACCAGGTCGTACGCCTCCTCGTACGTCCCATACATTCCGTGCAGCACCTTTCGCTTCGCCCGCCACACCTTCTTGTAGCTCACTTCGTAGCCCGCCTCGTTCGCTACTGCTGCCATCAGAACCTTCGGGGTAATTGACACATCCGCCTGAACGAGGTGCGTGACCACCTCCGCAACATAACGTGATCTCATGTTGCGGTGTCTATGTACTGGCCCCGCAAGCTCGCAACTGTGATCTTGCAGCACCGTTATCCGGAACTCCGTGCCAACGCCCTTGTACCGTTGTGCACGGACTTTGCCACCACATGACCCGTCCACACACTTCACAACGTACGTGTCCGGCTTTGACTTGTGGACCCGATACGTCCGGCTTATGTTGACGGCATGTCTAGCAATAGCCTGCTGGACAGCACTCTTATTACGGAAGCACTGCCCCAGAAAGAGTGCGCCCTCGCTGAACCCCCATTCTCCCTCCTCCGCCTGTGGACGACACATATGCACCGTCCGTCGTAACAACACGACCTACCACCCCTCCAGGTGCACCTTCGCCATCCTCGTCCTCTCCAGAACTGCCTGTTTCCACCTCCTCCTCCTCCTCGCTGTCCTCTTCTTCCACCTGGTCCCCCAGATACTCATGACAGTCAATATGGGCGGCCCACCACCTCTCGTGCACACCTTCGTTGGGCTGGAAATTCTCCGCACGCCTCGTATTGTCTTCATCACCCACTTCCTCGCCCACATGTTCTCCCGCAGGAGCGTCTTCATGACCGCCGGCCACTACATCTCCACCAGCGGCATCACAACCAACCATGGCTGATGATTCTGCCCTCTCCACGAACTCGACATACACCATTGGCCTGCCATATATCGCAGCATCAGGGTTGCACACGACCTCCATGTAGTTCGCCCATGAGGCGTCATTGGTCACCTTCAGAAGTTGCCATATGCTCCCCCTTCCGTCATCCACCATTGAGGCATAGACTGCCTCGATCCGTAACTTCTTCCTTGCGGTCTGTCGATCGAACGCTGAATGGACACACCTCCGTAGCTCAGACAAGCTCATGGCGCTCAGACCGGGTGCCCGGATCACGGTCCGCTCGCAATTTGACAGGTCCGCCCCATACAGCCCATCACGTACGAGACCACTCCCATAAAACACCATCAATTGTTCAATGCCAGCCATTGCGTACCTAACATAAGTGCATAATCAACCATTTTAGTACACAGCATGTAACAATCGTACCATCTAATTAACAGTTTCGATTATTATATGTTTTGTATTTCTAAATCTACGATTTATTTGTAACTATTTCACTTTCTAATTGTACCATACATCAAATTAAATATACATATCATTTTTTTCATCAAATGACCTTCATACTACGGTCATTCACTAAGCGTACTAATTATACAAATTGTCTCTAATCTAACTACTACAAATTTACCACCTACAAATGCTCTAACATAAATATTTACTTTTTCAACACATACACATTATTTAAACTACAATCTTTTCTAACTATGGACATAAAAAGTCTATGTAGCAAACGACATTTGGACGCAGCAAATATTTCTAAAAAGTAAATGTCTATGTAAATTTCTAGTGGTATATAGATAGAAAACGACATAAACACTACAAATAACTACGGTCAACATTTTTCGAGACGCAGCAAACGACATAAACAACGTATATAGATTTGAAGTGTGTAAACCATTCGAAAAATTCACTTCAAAAGGTATCCGTTTATTTTGATTTTGGGATAAGTTCAAAGCGAAAAGATGCTGGGCTAGAGTAGAGTAGAGGTGGTGGCGGGTGCCATGCCATTTCTGATTTCTTTCTCCTTCCACCACCTCGATTCTATACGATACAGTACAGCCAACAAGCGCACTAGCACGCAGACCAAGATCTTCCCCACTTGCAAACTTACTGCACAGTCCTCACCTGCTCCTCCCCACACCATACCTGTTACTTTGCTCAGTTACCACTTCTGTACCTTTCACCCTCCATTATTTCTAATCTATCATATTTATTTCTAATTTATTTTAATCCTAGTACTATTGTTATCACCTACAATTGCTCTAACATAAATATGTGTTTTCTCAACGTATATTTTCCACCTAACTGAAACTACTTTACAGTACATATGTTCACAAAAAAAAATGAAACCCTATATACACTACAATACATCATGCTAAACATATGCAATATTTCCTATACATACATAGCGTATAAAATATTGACATAAAATAACAGTAACACACGATGGTTTCGTTAATTCAGGCCTAATGACATACATAAAATTATAGTTGCATGGGCACAAAACTTACCTCTTGTTGATGCTCACGACACGATCTACAACTTTTCTACTTGCCAAGTCCACTGATTCCAAACGAAAACAATTCAACTCTTCCGGCTTTCGCTCCTCTCTTTTCTTCAGCACAAACTAACTACATTACAACACGTAACTTCAACATAAAATACAACATTATCTACACTACAATAAAGCATGCATCATATGTTGATTTTTACCTACACATACACACTGTATGACACATTGACTTATAATACATATATTCACATAAAGATTACCTACAAATACATAACGTACCAAATATTGACATCGCGTATCACACATTCACATAAAATAACATTACCAAACAATGGTTTGTGCTAATCGACTAATTATGGACTAATCACATACATAAAATTTTAGTTTCGCGGGCACAAGACTTACCTCTTCTTGAAGCACACGAGACGATCTACAACTTTTGTATTTGCAAAAACCGCAGATTCCGAACAAACACAACTCAAATCTACGGGTTTTCACTCGTCACTTTCCTTCGCTTCCTCACTCTCTCGCTCTAGCTTCGTTTCAGCTGTGCTTGAGCTTCCTGGCTGGCCAAGCAGAAATCCCTCTCCTTGCGCTTTTAAGTCTGCATGCGCGTGTGCTCCTGAGGGGGGCCGTTTTTGGGCTTCTGACGCGTGTGCGGTTGGATACAAGAAAAAGCCTTCCCAGCGTGCTGCTGCTTTTTTTCATTTTGGCCGAAAGGACAGGACGCCATTCAAAGATTCGCGCGGTCGGCGTCAAGACACGCGCTGGGCGGGGCTGGACGCGCGCTCGGCGGGGCGGGACGCGCGCTCGGGCGACGGACGCGCGGTCGGAGCGGGGGACACGCGGTCACGCGAGGCGGTCGCGCGCTCCAGCGCCGCGCCAGGGCGGTCGTGCGGTCCCCGACCGCACGACCGGGCGACGTGGCGGCAGCGGAGAGACGCGCGGTGAGGAGGGGTATAGATTTGGAATTTATTTCAAAAGGGGGCCAAAAATGGAAATTAAATTATTTAGGGGTCCAACAGTGTCCAAATTTCTATATGTTCATGCGCAGCTTTCTGGAGGCAAAATGGAGTACAAGAAAGGTGCCTGCGTATGCGTGATCGTAGCTATTGGACTGGTTATAACAAATGTATGTTACCTGAAACACTCGAGCTCTATGAGAAAAAGTTGTCTAATCCAATGTATTAACTTCTTATTGGATAAAGTTGCGTAAAGTTTACTTTTAACTATTTGGAAATTCTCAAGAAGAGTATTTATATTTGTTAGTGGTCAACAGAGACGTCAATTTACTGGGCCAAATTCATGGCATGACTCAATCTATTAGATAGAAAACTAGAGACAAAGAAATAGTTTTTTTCTATCATCGATCTGTTCTTTTGTTTATCCTTCTCTTGTCTCGTGTTAGGCCATGAATTTTGGCCACACTTGCGCCGACTCGCGCCCAACCCTAAATATAATCCACTGTAGTGACCAATCGCCCCGATCAACTCTTCGGCTTCTGACTTCTGGCTTATTTTTCACTATTCATAAGTTTTATCTTTTTCTGAACTTCTGGCTTTTTGTTGAGCTTTTTTGCCAGTTCTTTTTTTCCCGTATTTGTTTGTATTATACGTAATGGGCTAACATATTTTTTTATTTTTAAATTTTTTTAAATTTAATTGTGCTAAATAATCCTCTGTCAGCTACAGAGCTTTTTTCAGCCAGCTACAGTGTTTTCAGCCATAAGCCACGAGCTTTTCAGCCGAACCGATCACCACCAAGATCTCTACCAAAGCTGATGCAAAATATCGTGCAAGAGGACGCCACATCACCGTTATTTTTTTCTCTACCGAACACGAATGTATACTCAATGGATTATATGTACAAGTAATATTCTAGAACTCAGTACAAAATCCTCGAATTTTAGGAGAAAACTAATGGGAAAGTGGTGGACTGGTGGTGAAAGAAAATGATAAGACCTTTTATCCTCTATAATTATCTCCCTCTAATACTAAATTATTACAAAAAAGAATACTCGATGGAATTTCCAAGCGAAGTGCTAGTTCAATTCCAGTTCCTTGGAACACTTCAAACCATAACCTTGGTACTTCCTACTAGAAATGTTAACCAGTAACAAAAATTAGGAATAGAAAACATATACCTACACAGAGTCAAAGAATGCTCTTCTGGCATGTTCATATTGATTGCAGTTGATGGTTTTTTACTACGGTTAATATTTTTTGTTAAAAATAAATAGTAATAGCTTAAAGAAATAACTTTTAAAAGGAGGACGTGAGCGGTAGGGAAAGTGAAGAAGAGATGCATACGCGAGATGGAAATAAGAGAAGTGGAATGCGTGATGCGCATGTGACCCCTTACTTTATCTTCGAAGCAAGAGGAGTGGGAAAATTGTTTTGGAAGTCAGGTATTCCCATATTATCTTTTATTTAGAAATAAAAGCTAATATAAACAGCCATGTATATGTATATGTATATGTATATGTATATGTATATGTATATGTATATGTATATGTATATGTATATGTATATGTATATCTGTGTGTGCGAAAGGGTCTCTAGCCCAGTGGTTAGAGCGCCTCAGTAGCACCCCCAGGTCCTGGGTTCGAATCCCTCAGGGCGAATTTCAGGTCTAGGGGTAAAAAAAACCCCCTCGCCTGCTACCACACCAAAGCATGGGTCAAGGCCCGGCCCGGTCGTTGGTCGTTCTCACCCAGGCAACGGTGCCCCTGTGTAAGGGTGGAGCAGGGGTTCGGCCGTCTTACCCCCGCAGGTCGAGTTTTTTTTATATCTGTGCGTGCGCGCAATGCTCGTTAACTTGATTGGCAAGAGAAAGGTACAATTCCATCGACCCAGAATCCAGATAATAATGCGCATGAATCAGGCCCATGCATGTGGAAATTTTTGTACGGATAACCCATTTTTTATTCGAAAATACAGAAATATACCCGCGACAAATTTTTTTACACAAATAGGCTCGAGTCGCCAAACCATTGGGCGATTTACGTTTGTCACCCCACCAAAACGCGACTTATAAAGAATCTGGTAACCGTTGGGCGATTAAATGCAATCGCCTCCCCGTTAAGCGATTCAATTGAATCGCCCCCCCGTTCGGCGACATAAAGAAGAGTCGCCCAACGGGGAGGCGACTGCATGTGAATATAGCCCGACGGCCAAGCCCCTTTTCTTCCCCACGCCTGCTCGCCATTCACTCTCCACCGCGCGAGAAGACAGAGCAGAAGAGAGGAAGGAAGAGGAGGAGGAGAGGGGAAGAAGAGAAGGAGAGGGAGAGGAGAGGGAAGAAGAGAAGGAGAGGGGGAGGAGAGGGAAGAAGAGAAGGAGAGGGAGAGGAGGAGAAGCCGCGGGATTTGCAGGTATTTTCCTAATTTTAGAAAATTTATTTTAGAAAATTTGTTTAAATAAATTTAGTTTAGAAAATCTAGTGTAGATATTTAGTTTACAAATTTAGTTTAGATATTTAGTTTAGAAAATTTAGTTTAGAAAATTAGCTTAGATATTTAGTTTAGAAAATCTAGTTTAGAACATTAAATTTAGAAATGTAGATGCAGTTTACAAATTTAGATGTACAAATTTAAATGTAGAAAAATATAGTTTTTTGTATAATATTTGTAATGCATTATTGTGGAAAATTTACTTTAGAAAATTTGTTTAGATAAATTTAGTTTAGAAAATGTAGTGTAGAGTGTAGATATTTAGTTTACAAATTTAGTTTAGATATTTAGTAGAGATATTTAGTTTAGAAAATTAGCTTAGATATTTAGTTTAGATATTTAGTTTAGAAAATCTAGTTTAGAACATTAAATTTAGAAATTTAGATGCAGTTTACAAATTTAGATGTACAATTTACTTTAGAAATTTATTGTATATCATTTAGAAATTTATTGTAGAAATTTAGATGAAATGAAGAAAATTTAAATGTAGAAAATTATTGTGTCGAAATTTTGTATACTATTTTTCATGTATTATTGTAGAAAATGTAGTGTACAAATTTACATTTAGATAATTTTACAGTTATGGCGGGTGACTGGCGGTACACGCTGTTGGACGAGCACTTGGACCGCGTGCACCGCGCTTCCCGTCGTGCGTCGCCACCGGGGAGCACGGACGAGTCGACTGAGCTGGGAGTGGTCCGGACACGCACACCTCGTGTGGCCTGGGGACTCGACCCCCGTTGGACTGCCAGGTTTGCACTACGCCAACGTTTTAGTATTACCATAAAAATATTTAATGCTGACCTTCACTTTATTTGCAGGCTACGGGATGCCGGACTTCTCCCTCTTGCCCGGATGGTGCAGGCCACGGATGAGGACGGAGGTGCCTTGGCCGGGGAGGGGGACGAGGCGGGCGTGGAGCGATCACGACGCTTCCCGTTCTACCGTTCCCTGCTGACGGCTTTGGTGGACCGTTGGCGGCCCGAGACACACACTTTCCATCTACCAGTCGGGGAGATGGCGCCGACCCTGCAGGACGTGTCCTTACTCCTTGGCCTTCCGGTCGCGGGAGACGCTGCCTTCCTACCGGAGGCTCCCACCGAGTGGCGCGAGGACCTGCTCGGCAGATTCCAGGGGGTCCTTCCACCGGCCGATCAGCACCACATCTTCGACGAGAGGCAGAAGCATGGACCGACGCTGAGGTGGCTGGCACAGTACCGGGTACGTGGTGTTTCAAGTCGATCGCGTCTTCGAAACTCTTATTTGTGCAATTACATACTAATAAAAACTTGTTCGCATTCAGGTTGAGCGCATGGTTGCAGATGCTGACGATTACCAGGTCGCGCGCCACCTGGAGGCTTACTTGCTGTGGCTGTTTGGTTGGGTGCTCTTCACCACTAGCCACGGCAACACCGTTGACGCGCTCCTTATCGCTTATGCGAGGGCGATTGCGGACGGCGAGGCCGTCCAGATCAGCTGGGGATCGGCTGCACTTGCCGCGACGTACCGCGGCCTGTGCGATGCGTGCACGAGGATTAAGGCGAACTTGATCCTCACGGGATGTCCCCTGCTGCTACAGTTGTGGTCGTTCGAGCGCTTCAGTCTCGGACGACCTGTACTAGACGACATGGGTCCCTACGGGGCCGAGATGTACCCGGGGGGAGACATCGACCGGCCGACGATGGGTTCTATTTGGTGTCGTCGACGAGTGAGTTTTATTTTATCGTAGTCAACTTATTAACGATCGTCGTACTAAAATAATTTGCCTTTCTTGCAGGTACAGTTCGCGCACGTGCAGGTCACGCGGGCGTACCACCCCTTCGTGGAGCAGTTGGACCGCCTCGCAGACTCCGACGTGCGCTGGGAGCCTTACGCAGCGGAGGCAGTGCAGGCCCGTGCTCCTGACGGGTTGTCTGCACTATGCTGGCGTGACCAGACTTTCTGGCTGACCCGCCGGAAGCTCGTGTACGGCATCTACGTGGAGGACTACGCACCGCAGCGAGTCATGCGGCAGTTTGGGCTGCGGCAGGCACTTCTTGTACCAGTCGGGCCGCCGATTCCGCCCCGCGTGCACGCGTGAGTGATCGCTTCTGATATTTTTGTACGTACTTACTATTGTGATCGCAAGTACTTACATTACGTAATGGTTCCATAAACAGGCACAACACGAAGGGTGTCAAGAAAGGCACGGACTGGTCTAGGAGGATGCAGCCCTGGATTGCGCAGTGGGAGGGTGCACTGGATGACCGCGTGGAGGAGGACCGGCCATACGACATAGCCGACTACGCGGAGTACCTCATCTGGTACCAGGGGCGGACTCGTACCAGGCTGGTACATGTCGTTGACCCACCTGCCCCACACGTCGCCGCACCGACAGACGCATACCCTACGCACTTCGCACGCGACGCTCACATCGCGGTACGTAACTTGTAATTTCAAAAATTCTCAAATGGCAATATCATTTCGATGATGGACCATTCTATGTCTTTTTGTCCAGGCTGACGTCGGTGCCGCGATGTGGTCGGAGTCCTCCGCACTAGTGCAGAGGTGGGGCACAGGTGGGGAGTTGACCTGTGAGGAGGCCGTCAGCTTTGCGCGACGGATGGAGGCAGGGTGTAGACGTATCGTCAGCCTACTGTCCTGGACGAGGTTACCGGTGGTATCCACACCTACGGCCAGTGCAACCCGACCACCAGTGCCACCCCGACCACCAGTGCCACCCCGACCAGCGTGGCACTACTCCGGAGGTAGTACGTGGACACGTCCACCTCCCCCGGAGCAGCCAGGGAGTTCTACGTGGACACGTCCACCTCCCCCGGACCAGCTAGGGAGTTCTGCTTGGTCACGGCCTCCTACGTACATCCCCGGCTTCCACACGGATGATTTCATGGCGCCATGTACGGGTACGCATCGTCCGAGCTTGTTTTTAACCTAAGACGACATGCAACGAACTAACGATATTACTATTGCAGGTCCTTACCAGCAGCAGGGACGCTTCTCCCCGGGCCACATCGAGGTGGACCAATTTTTTGCGGACTAGCCTGGGCCGTCCTCTGACGCAGCACCGGAGGTTCTCTCCGGCAGTGGCCTCCCCGGTGCACCGAAGGACACACAGCCGGAGGTGCATGTGACTCCACCGGCGCAGCCGCGGGTGCGAAACCCACCTGATCGTTTTACTTTTTCGGACCCTCGTCACCCGCCGCCTCGTAATCCGTTGCACCGGAGGACGGCCAAGCGGGTCCGTATGGCAGGACGCGGGCGCGGTGATGGAGCACCTTAGGGTGGGGAGTGAGGGGTGTATGTCATGCATGTAATGGATAAATACGCGGCATGTTACTGCGTTATATTATAAAGTTCATTTAAATTCAAACAATGCTATTATCTCTTCTTTTCGTATAGAAAAATTATTTCTATATCAAGTAATGTGACAAATATTAAATACCAGTTCTTGTGTGACTTAATTACGAAATTACAAAATAATGTGACATATACCAGTATATGTGACTATACCACATTTTTTACGAGTTTCAAATTACAAAATTCACAAAACCCTTAACAGGATCCATGCGCCTAGAGGTAGATTGGCGAGCCGAAGAAAAGAGGGCTTGGCCGTTGGGCTGTATTGACATGCAGTCGCCCCCCCCCCCCCCCCCGTTGGGCGACTCTTCTTTATGTCGCCGAACGGGGGGGGGGCGATTCAATTGAATCGCTTAACGGGGAGGCGATTACATGTAATCGCCCAACGGTTACCAGATTCTTTATAAGTCGCTTTTTGGTGGGGCGACAAGCGTAATTCGCCCAATGGTTTGGCGACTCGAGCCTATTTGTGTAAAAAATTTTGTCGCGGGTATATTTCTGTATTTTCGAATAAAAAATGGGTTATCCGTACAAAAATTTCCATGCATGTGCACGAAGCTCGCTTGGTGGCTGCTACTGGGGCCAATGCACCAACCGGCGGGCTAATTGAGCCTAACTACAGGTGGGTTATTTTCGGTGATTGACGGTTTATAGTTGTGATCATAGTTTTTAGTTTTAGTGTAAGTATATGTATAAATAAATTAAATATTGATAAATTATTTTAAAAAGATTATTCCGGTAAACCGTTTAAAAAAAGACAAAAAAATCATTCTGTTTATTTATTTGAGAGAAGTTATATACTATAAATTATAAGTTAAAAGGAATAGTCTGCTACTATCCGGCACAAAAAAAGCAGATAGCCCCAAGTTCAGCTACGGTTCAGAAGGTTTTCTCTTCAGCTCACTGTGCCGATCGATCAGACGAGCTTGGCAGATATTTCGATACGATACGTGAACAGCAAACCACACTTTACTCAAAGCTTAAATTGCGTGCTCAGGGTTCATAGGAACCTACTATAATTTTCGATGTAATTGCACCGTGCAAATTAGCTTTTTGTTATCTGTTGCTGCTGGTGCAGATGCTGATCCGTACTCTTGCGGGGACGCTGCCCCCTTGGAACATCCGGGTGTTCTTGCATGGCTTGAACAGCGCCCTGACGGCGATGGGTTAACGGCAAGGCTTGGGCGATCCGGATTCTAGGGTTCTTCGATCTCTTGTGCAATTAATTAAAGATGGTTGCGAGACAATGAAATTAATTTTTGTTAGTGTGAGTGAGCTGATCGGTGTATGAAATTCTAATGTATTTGTTTATCGGAGTGTTCCGATGATCGCTTGCCTTTGTGTAGAAATTTGGCGGAGCTGAATTACTGACAAATTTGATCTTTTTGAGAAATTGGTAACAAGAAAACGAGAAAAAAAGGGTTTTACGTGGCAGAGGTTTTATGTGGCACGTGCCTAGTTCTGACGTTTCCCTGAATCTTGATTTTGTGATAAGGCAGCATGCACTCTGTGTTCAAGTATTCAAGATACATGAGAAATTATCATCTAAAAAAGATATATGAGAAATTGGGAATTGTCTTTGCGTCCTTTTTCATATGGTTACTGTTATGCCCATGAGAAGAAGTATTTGACGTGAAAAATCACTGCCGGATTTCTTGCCTCGGGGTATAAGGTGCGAGCAGGCCAGTGTACTAAAGTACACAAAAATAAATAAACACAAGAAAGATAGGAAAAATATGTATCTTATTCATTTATTTGAGAATAACAAAAATTACAAATTCCCTTTGTGTGTATGCGCTCCATAGCCTGCTTTGCGTAGCAGATTTGACATAGACGATGTGGTCTCCTGATCCCCGGGGCCTCAGAAGGTTCTCGGTTAATTGCATCTGCGGGGTAAACCTACAAAATACCTCCGATTAAACTATGCATTGGTCATTGTCTTCAGTCTTCGCTTCATATTCTCCATGCATGTGATGAATGATCAATGTAGATGTGGGCGTTGGCATTATTCATAGCCTTGTCGGTCTATAAGGTTGTTGATAGCGTAGCCTTTGTATTGGCAGCGCCTGCCTATGCTGTTCAACCTCGTCGGTATCGAGCAACACAAGGGAATGGGATGATTAAAAGTGTGCATGTTTCACGTCAAGTGTGACTGATTTGACCATCAGTTGAAATCCCTAGTCGGAAGCCATCGACCATCGGTCGTAAGCAGTGGCGGACCCAGGATTAAAATAGAGCTAGGGCGAAGTCAGAAGTGTGAAACAAACATTATTACCTAAAAGCAAAATAATCCATGATCAAACTACGTTGCAATCATACTAATAAGAGTATGTTATCTAAAATAGAAATAGCAACTACAATTCGCATGTAGACTTCAGAAAAATATATTTCAATATATTTGAAACTTTGCTAAAATAGCTCTTCAAATCCATTTCTATCGAATCAAACAAGCAAGCAATCACAATACCTCAATACATTTCAATAATTCATTTGATTTCCGTAAGGATTAGAGACTCCTTCTCCATTAGATAATCCATGGCAACTATGCAATCTCCAGGTTCAAGAACAACCTCCTCCACATCTGAGTCTAGAGTAGTTTGGCTCCATTGCAGTGGTTGCTATGAGGGACAAAGCAGGGCGATCAACAAAACAGAAAATACTAGCAAAGCAGACGTACTCACCACACCGACATCGGCGTCAACGGCAGAGACGACGAGGGTATCGCCGTCGAGCTGGAGCTGCTGCACGATCCTGGTCACCAGCCTCAGCTTCTTCATCTCGCCGCCGCCCCCCAGGTCGCTGGCAGCGCCGAGCGAGGATGATGAGCACGGGGGGCTTCCGGTCGCAACGGAGGGCGTTGGGAAATGAGGGCGGCGATCTGGGCGAGAGGAACCACGCGAGCAAAGAGAAGGGAGGGAGGGGGTGACGGGCGGCGGGACGGGGGAAGCTCGTCGGAGTAACGGGGCGCGACGGATGGCGGGACGCAGGCACGGGCGTCTAGGACTCTCCCACCGGCCGCTGCTAGGGTTAGGGTTGGTTCTCCGCTCGCCAGTCACCTCTCTGGCTCTCTCGGTGTCGATCTCGACTCTCGATTTGAGGCATTGAGCCTTGGGCTTCACTGGCTTCTCTCGGTGTCGGTCTCTCCATTGGGCCAGGAAGCCAGGCAGTGGGCCGGACCGCCGGAGTCCTCTACCTTGGCCGTCGCCCCTCCCACGGGCCACGATGCAGGAGCCAGCAAACGCCGGCAGCAGCAGCCGAGTAGCACACCAGCTCTGGAGGAGGAGGAGGAGGAGGAGGAGGAGGGGGGTTCCGCCAGCGCCCGGAGCTCAGGCGGCCGCCCGACCTCGCCCGAAGGGCAGGTCCGCCACTGGTCGTAAGACGGTAGTCGAAATCTATTGACCATCGATCATGGTCAGTAGTCGGAAGCCATGGACAATCCGTTGTGGCTAGCAATCAGAAGCCAACGATGATCAGTCGCAAGCCGGTTGCTGTAGAAGGACCGATTGCCATAGCTTGCCTCGTCTAAGTATTACTGGTGATTGGCGGGTGTACGAGTACAATGGACAGTCGAAAGTGTAAGAATACAACATGTCATTGGAGGTGATCGAGTACCAAAGGTGGTCAACGACGCTCGAGTACAATGAGTAGTCAAAGGCATACGAGTGCCAAAGGCGGTCATGAATATCCGAGTATGAAGGATGGTCGACGACGCTTGAGTACACTGAACGGTCGTAAATGGCCGAGTATTAAAGGCGGGTGGAAGCGTCCATATCCGACAAGTGGTCGAAGGCACTCGCATATGGCAAGCAGAGTAAGGCGTTCGAGCTCGAGGAACAGTCGGAGACGTTCGTCATTGACAAGTGATCGAAGGCACTTGTGTACGATAAGCAATCGGAGGCATTCAAACTTGAGAAGCCATTGGAAGTGTTTGCCTTCGACAAACAGTTAGAGGCACTTGTATACGATAAGCAATCGGAGGTGTCCAAGTACCAAAGGCTGTCGAAGCTGCTTGAGTATGGCGAGCGATCGTGGATGACCAAGTATCAAAGTCGTTTGGGGACGTTCAAGTATGACAAGCCATCGAATGTGTACGAGTGCCAAAGGCGGTCGTGAACGTTCGAGTATGAAAGACAGTCCATGATGCTCGAGTACAGCGAGCGGTCATTGGCGACCGAGTATTAAAGATGGTCAGAGGTGCCTGCCTTCGACAAGTGGTCGGAGGCTCCCGTCTTCAACAAGCGGTCGGAGGCACCCATCTTCGACAAGTGGTCGAAGGCGCTCATGTATGACAAGTGGTCGGAGACGTCTGCCTTCAAGAAGCGGTCGAAGGCGTCTGTCTTCGGCAAGCGATTGGAGATGCCCGTGTACGACGTGCGATCAGAGACATCTAGGCACACTAGGCGGTCGTAAATGTTAGGGTACTATGGGCTTTCGATGGTGGCTGAGTGTTGAAAGCGATCGATGACATCCTGGCACAGCAGACGGTCATAGACGATCGGGCCCAGTGGGTGATCAGAGACATTCAAGCACTGAGAGCGGTCAATGCTGCTCGAGTGTCAAAAGCGATCGTAGACATCAGAGCGCAGTGGATGGTCATAAGCGACCAAGTATCAACGATGGTTGATGACATCCGTGCATGGTGGACAGTCATAAGTGATCGAGTATAGGAGATGGTCGTGAGCGATCAAATATCACAAGTGGTCAATGACATCCAAGCACAGCTGGCAGTTGTAAGCTCCCTAGCACGGCAAGCGGTCGATGATGTCCAGGTACAGCCGGTAGTCATAAGTGACCAGGCATAGCAGGCGATCGTACATGATCGAATATCACTAGCGGTCGTAAGCGACTGAGTACGGCAGGTGGTCGTGAGCGATCAAATATCACAGGTGGTCAACAACGTCCAAGCACAACGGGCAGTCATAAGCTCCCTAGCATGGCAAGCAGTCAATGATGTCTAGGTACAACCGACGGTCGTAAGTGACCAGGCACAGCAGGCGGTCATGAGCGACCGAGTACGATGAGCAATTGATGGTGCCTGAGGAGGTCGATGACGCCTAAGTACAGCGGACGGTCGATGGCGACCGGGTACTGTGGGCGGTTGATGATGTCCAAGTAAGGTGGGCAGTTGATGGTGCCTGAGGAGGTCAATGACGCCTGAGTATAGTGGGTGGTCGATGGCGACCGAGTACCGTGGGTGGTTGATGGTGCCTAAGTGTAGAAAATGGTCGGTGACGTCCGAGTACTGATGATGTCCAAGTGATGTGCGCAGTCGATGGCCCCGGGTGTTGAAAGTGGTCCTAGATGTCTAGGCCCAGTGGGTGGTTGATGACGCTCAAGTGTTGTGGGTGATTGATGGTGTCCAAGTACGGTGGGCTGTTGATGGTGCCTGAGGAGGTTGACGATGCCTGAGTACAGCAGGCGGTTGATGGCGGCCAGGTACCATGGGCGGTTGTTGGCGCCTAAGCGCAGCAAATGGTCAGTGACGTCGGTGCACTAATGATGTCCGAGTGTTGTGGGCAGTTGATAGCCCCAGGTGTTGAAAGCAGCCGTAGCCGTCCAGGCTTAGCAGGTGGTTGATGACATCCGAATGTTGTGGGCGATTGGTGGCGCCTCAGTATTGAAAGCTATCGTATGTGACCGGGTATCAGCAGCGGTTGGTGATGTCTGAGTATATCAAATGGTCATAAGCGACCGATCACAGAACGTGGTCATAAGTGATCAAGCACAGGAGGCGGCCGTAAGCGACCGAGTATCAAAGCTCAGAAGGTAGTTGACGACGTCCAAGTATCACCAGCGATCGATGATGCTCAAGTGCGGTAGACGGTCGTAAGGGACTGAGCCCAGAAGGTGGTCTACAACGTCCAAGTACAGCTGGCGGTCGTAAGTGACCGAGTATCACCGGTGGTTGTAAGCGACCGAGTACGGTAGGTGGTCGTGAGTGACTGAGTATAGCAGGTGGTCGTAGAAGACCAAGCTCAGTGGGCGACTGTGACAACTTCAATGTAGTGAGGGCATACAACAAGAAGGACGCCAAGACCACAAGGGCAGACCATCTTCATTATATTGGAGCGGCGGTTGGTGTCATCACATCCTGGGCGATGAGAAGGACTTGTGAGTAGCACCATCCACCTTGCCCTATGGAGCTATCATCAGATTAGAGGTACGAGCGGGACAAACCTGGTACATGGAGAATCATCGCGGTCGCATAGCTTGGTCGGAGCATGCGCCACATGCAAGAGTGAGAGAATTTCATGCTTCAAGTCTAATGAGATGATGGTGATCGTGCTAGCCCCATCGTTGTGGCCATAGGCTGCCCGATAGCAAGCTCCAAAGCACTTCCTGGACAGCATCACCAATAGCGACCGTAGGCATTTGCAGCCGTCCCGCTACTGTCATCATCTATCAGCATGTGAGCTAGCTCCGTTCATCCCTCTCTCTGGGGTGTACAAGTGCAATCAGTGTTTCCGTCCCTTTCCCCACGTCTATTCGTGTTCGTCTCTATGTTCCTCCTCTACGGCTTCCCCCCACTTCTCCTTTTACAGGCATGAGCGAAAGGTCGTAGGCAATATACGTGGCTCCCACACGGTGCCAATCATGCTATTAATTTTGAGATCAAATTCCTGATTGATTACCGATTTCCTACATTCTAAACCTCTGCTTTCCATATTAAAAAAATTTGTTGAGAATTACTTCCATCAGATGGAGATACGGTCATAGGCTGCCATAAATTGGCCACATGCCTTGTGATCGGCTGAGAACATGCGACCGTATGAGGTATGGCGTAACGACCGATTGAATTGGACCATAGATCGTGTTGGGAACTAATCTTGTTGTTGATAGTCGATATGCCACGGTCGAGCAACCGTGGTTGACATAGTGTAATCAAAGACTAGCGATTGATCGAAAGCCGAAAGTACCGGCTCTGTGCAAGCGGTACGACTGGACTTGCAGTAGAATCAATGTGGTCGACGAGTTGTGGAAGACACAACATGGTCGAAATGACTGTGGTCAAGCAACCCTGGTCGACACAACGTCGTCGTAATAACATGGTCGACAACATGTGGTCGTCTCAATGTGGTCGAAGACCGATGAACTCATAAGACGATCTTGGTGCATATATTTCATGGTCGGCTAAGACTTGCAGCCATATGAGATGCAATGCATCGACCATGCACCGACAACTTGAGGACCAGGTCATGTGCCGTTTCATTATCCGGTCTTAAAGAAATTAAGTCTTACGTAGCACGTACACATACCATAGTTTTCTTCCCAAATATGTGTCTCTGTATTTGCTTTGACTTAGTGTATTTGTGCGAAAACTTATCAAACAAGAAGCATGGGCAAGTGTCCACGCTTTGGTGTTACAACAGCTACTGCACATTGCTGGATAAAGAATTATCTACAGAGTTTCGTGCATGTAAACATTCTTGGAACAATACCGGATTGAACAAAAAGGTCTCGAGAATATGATATCTTAACTAGTAACAGAAAATTGACTATGACAAATCAACAAGAATTACCTTTTTTTTGCAGGGATTGTCGTATTGAAGCGACGAAAAAGTGAAAAGAAAAACGTTACATATTTCTCTGAATGATCATTCACATTGTCAGTCGTTTATAAAGTACTGGGAATTATCTCCACTGTTGATCTTGATGACTGGCCTGTCACTTGACTTTGATGTTTAAATACTTGCTGAATTGAACAGAGAAATGAAACAATAACAATTTTGTTGATTATCACAGATCTGTTCCTCTGGTGTGGTTCCTGTTAACTGCTACAATGTGTACGATGCAGATCGAACACCTTAATTGCCGTTTGTACGACTTTGCTAGTAGATGTGGACATTAAGCCGGCAACTTCTGAAAAAAATTCAGATTACAGAATCCAAAAAAAAGTAGTTGGTGATCCAACAAGCAAGTCATGTTGACATTCTAACGCATTTCGTCATTTGATCTTTGAACAAACTTCGTCGCGAATAATCTTCCACGGCCGAATTGGACAACGAAAACTCTTGATCGAAGTAAACCACGAAATGGACAGATTTCTTCTACAAGCTGCAAGCTTCATGTATACACATTCTTGGTCAGATGGAAAAGGAACATCAAGTGTACACTCAACAAAAAGTATGCAGCACATGTAGGATACAGGACAGAAGTAGCAACATCAAAACTTGTTGCATGATTTGGATCGGGAGAACAATGTCAAATGCTGCAACCTTGCAAGGCTAATTGTGACTTCGCTTGCATGAACTGCTGGATTCAGACATAACAGTTAGGTCAAGTCGCTATTTTAAGATCTCGCAGTTGAAAAAATGTAACCTGCCTTCTGGTTTGCCCTGCTGGATTTGTCCTTTGCTCTAATTTCATGCAGCGAAAAATAAGGATTCCATTCAGAGTACCGACACTGCATACATCAGATGCGTTTTCACATTATTGCCGAATGTTTCAGATGAAGAGCGCTAAATTCGTGCAACATTGCATGTATCAGTATGAACGCTAGACTGCTAAATTGCTTGTTCTGCAGATACTACCACCCTGAAATTCCTGCAGAGTAAATGAGGCAAAGTCGGACAAGGAAGCTGAGAATAAAAAGAACTGAACATATTTTCTTCTCACCTTGGTAAGATTAATTTCTCTTGCACAAGATCCACTGTTCACACACAAATCACATTAATCAGGTGTTTGTTTGTTTGTTTTACACTAATCTTCTCACCTTTGAACGGTTTAAACTGAGGAGTGCTAACTGCCAGCTGCAACACTGAATTGACCAACATGATAATATTTCAGCCTTGGCTACCGAATTCAGATATACATCAACACGAGCATCTTCAGAATTCTGATTACACATCATATATTTATGAGGCAAAGTCAAATTTGAGAACTGGGAGTAAAACCACAGATGTCACATACATGGCAATGCGCTTTTTTAGCTGGATTTTGTCCTTTGCACTGGCTTATGCAGCAAAGAATTCAACCCACATATCTGTATTCTACAGTATCTGTACACACTGCAAGCAAAGCATTTGTATACTCTCCTGATAACGCGTGTGTCAGCAAAGTCATGGATTAGATATATGCTGGCCAGGGCATTGAAGTCCAGTAGGTAGGACGACACCACTGAAAGAAACGCAGTGTGCAGCCATGAACTGAACACTGCAAGACACCGACAGCAGAGGACGGGACTCGTCTCATCAGCGAAATCTTTATATTTTGTTTTTTTTTTCACAAATCTAGCCTCCTCTCAAGCGCAAAATTATACGAGACCAACACGTGGCAAATTTCATGCTAGGGGAGCGCGGAAATTACATTTCCGCAGTACTGTAGCGCGGCCTTTTAAATTCCGCACCAGGGAAGCGCGGAAAATGGCATTCCCACGCTGTAGATACTGTAGTTATAGTACAAAATCCACAGTACTGTAGCGCGGAAATGTCGTTTCCGCACTCCCCAGGTGCGGATTTGCCACGTGTTGGCTTTGCATAATTCCACGCTGTTGTGGCTACAGACCAAACAGAGAGAGAGGTGGTAGTGGAGAGTGATGAAGACGAATGTAATGGCCTCCTTCCCCCCATGGTCGGTGTTCTATATATATACATGGGGAGTGTTTTTACAATTATGCCCTTACAGCTGATTATCCCCTTCAGGGTTATTTGTGTCATTACATGAGGCCTATTCCGGGCCTTATAACTTCCTACCAGGCCTGCTGGGTTTAGGTGGGGGCCACCCCTACGACAGGAGCCTCTCATGGTGAAGGGCTTCACAGGGCCGAAGCCATGTCGCCGAGTCCTTTGGCCCCCTCCGTCCCCGCGGCCTGTGAACTTCTCCAGACTTGACCCGGGGCTGCGCTGTGGCCGAAGCAGATGCGTGCTTTTCCGGCCGTCCACGTGGTGAAGCGTGCTTGGCGCGGTGCGGGCCTTGAGGCGTCGTGACCATCAATGTGACGGCGGACTCCCGGCATATGGACTTCTGAGGCGTGCGCGCTCCATAGTCGTTGCGACCTTGCCGCCCGGTGGTGTGCTTTTTAATGACGGTTGGCTTGCCGGGGGGCAGGCTGTCGCATCATGTGGTGCGCCTTCTCGTGAGTGGGGCGTGCGACCTAAACCCAGCAGGCCTGGTAGGAAGTTATAAGGCCCGGAATAGGCCTCATGTAATGACACAAATACCCCTGAAGGGGATAATCAGCTGTAAGGGCATAATTGTAAAAACACTCCCCATGTATATATATAGAACACCGACCATGGGGGGAAGGAGGCCATTACATTCATCTTCATCACTCTCCACTACCACCTCTCTCTCTGTTTGGTCTGTAGCCACAACAGTTGGCGCCGTCCGTGGGGAGGACAAGGACAAGCCTGAAGACCGAAGAAGAAGGATGGCACCGAAAAAAGCTTCGTCAGCGGCGGCGAAGGGAAAGAAGGCGGCCGGGCCGGAGCGTCGTATGAGTACCAGGGCTTCGGCATCGGCAGCGGCGGGCGCGGGTAGCGATGCAGGCGCGGTGGCCGAAGACGTCGACGTCCGCGCGGTGACGACCAACCTCGTCACCGGCACCGCGATGACCAACCCCGGCACCGGCGTCGCGACGACCAACCTCGTCACCGGCACCGCGACGACCAACCTCGTCACTGGCACCGCGACGACCAACCCCGGCACCGGCGTCGCAGGGACGGACCCCGCGGTCGAAGACGTCGACGCTGGTGCGGCGACAACCGACCCCGCCGACGCAACGACAGCCGACCTCGCCGCCCCCGCCGCAACCCTCGCCGGCAGCGCGGACCGGGCGGTTCGAGGTAGCCACGACGGAGCGACCGGCAGCTCGGGACCTCGCGACGCGGTCGTGCCCGCGCCGATCCGCCCGTTGGGAGTACCGGCGACCCCGCCTGCACAGGCGGCAGAAAGCGCCCTGCTGGCGGCCCTCAACGCGTTCCAGCGGGAGCTAGGGGACCTTCGCGGAGCCGTCCGAGATATGCAAGAGGCTCGGAGCCAGCAGCCCACGCCAGTAGTCGCGCCCGAGCCCACGACGGAGAGGGCGGACAGTCGCGAAGCCCCCACGTCTAGCCGCGTGCCGCTGCGGCGTGTAGATCCGGAGTCCCCGCTCTCGGCGGGGCTGCAGCAAGCGGCATGGCCCGAAGACTTCAAGTTTCCTAGCGCCATCGACTCGTACAAAGGCGACACGGACCCCCGTGAGTTCGTGCGCGTGTACAAAACCGCGATCGAAGCCGCGGGTGGAGACGACACCACGAAGGCGAAGGGACTCCCCCTCGCGCTGCAAGGCGTGGCGCTCTCTTGGTTCTTTACCATAGAGCCGGGCTCCATCTACACGTGGGAGCAGCTCCGCGTCCGCCTTCACAACAACTTCCAAGGAAACTACGTCGACCGAGTCGACGCGGACCAACTCTTTGCTGTCAAGCAAAAACCCTCGGAGAAGCTCCGGGACTACTTCAAACGCTTCGCCAAGATTCGATGCCAAGTGAAAGACGTTAACGAAACCACCATCGTTAATGCAACCATACAGGGCCTTCGTCCGGGCCCGATGGCCGAGTACAACGCGCGAAAGCCAATCAAGACGGTGGCGAAGCTCTTCGACAAAATGGAGGAATATGCCAGGGCGGAAGAAGACGCACGGCGAAGGCAAGGGGACGACTCCGACACCAACCAGGCCGGAGCCTCGGCAAAAGCCGAAGATCCCCCGAAGAACGGCTTTTCGAAGGGAAAACGTAAGCAGGAGTCGTCCAGGGACGCGCCCGACCGCAGGGACGCCTCGCATAAGGAGTCGTCCGATCAGCCCAAGCGCAGTCAGCAGAGGTCGAGGCGAAACCGGTACGTCCTCGACATTGAGGGCGGTTCCGACGAGGGCGCTCCTGCGGGCCGAGGCGGTCGGGGGCGCCGTGGCCGTGGGCGTGGCCGTGGCCGGGGCCGCGACGATAAAGGTCGCGGAGATTACGACGACCAGCACCAGGGACTGTGGTGTGTAGTCCACGGCCGCGGCAACCATGATACCCACACCTGCACCTCCATCGCGGTGCTCCGCGATAGCGTCGCTAGGGACAGGAACCTAGAGACGCGTCCGCCTGCGGTGGCCCACGTCCAATTCCCGTACGAGGCCCCCGTGCAGGTACAGGCGCAAGGGATGCAACCCCAGGAAGGCACTTTACGGATCCAGGCTCACGTACAGCAACCTCGGGAGGGCCTCCTGTCGCTCCAGGCTCCGGAGGCAACCCACCGCAGGATAATTAACATCATATCCGGAGGCTCTGCGCTAGAATTCGCCTCAGCACGGCAGCAGAAGGCCTATGCGCGAAGACTACATCATGTGGCGGCATACCCAGCGCAAGCACCCCCGGACTGGGCGCGACACGAAGTCACATTCACACCCGGCGACGCCCAAGGCGTGGACTTCCCTCATCAGGACCCCCTGGTCATCCGGGTCACTATCGCGGGATGCGACGTGGGGCGTGCCCTGGTGGACGGCGGTAGCTCCGCAAACGTATTGTTTGCGGCGGCCTTCGACCAGATGGGGATCCCTCGCAGCCGCCTAGGGCCCTCGGGAGTCCCACTGCAGGGCTTTGGGGGACAACCCCTGCGGGCGCTGGGACAAGTAGGTCTTCAAGTCTCCTTCGGCCGAGATGACAATGTGCGGGCCGAAGATGCCACCTTCGACGTGGTCGACCTTCCGTACCCCTACAATGCCATAGTAGGGCGCCCAATCCTCAACTCCTTCGGCGCGGTACCACATCACGGCTATCTATGCATGAAGATCCCGGGTCCCCGGGCCATCATCACCGTCCGAGGCGACCAGGATATGGCCCGGCGCATCGAGCCAGGTACCAGGTGCCCGCGTCGCGAAGCCCAACGGCGCTCCTAGAGCCGGCGCCGGCGTCACAACGCGGTGGTCCGCGGGGCCAGTCAGAGGCGCCTTAGCGGGCCCTGCAGGGGTCTAGCGACTAGAGGCTTCGGCCGCACCAAGGAAAAACGGTTAGTACATCCGCCCCTTGTAATTGCTTGCCCGCGCAAACGGGGATGTAATGAAGATCGCCGTTTGTCGCTAATATTTCTTCATCGTGCGCAAGCACGTGGCGGAGGCGCGCGCGCTCCCGCAGCATAAATCGAAGTCGCACGTTCGCGTGTGCACTCGCCGTAGCCAAAGGTGACGGGCCTGAGTATAAACAAAGACGCACGTTCGCGTGTGCACTCGCCGTAGCCAAAGGTGATGGGCCTGAGTATAAACAAAGACGCACGTTCGTGTGTGCACTCGCCGTAGCCAGGGGTACGGGCCTGAGTATAAACAAAGACGCACGTTCGCGTGTGCACTCGCCGTAGCCAAAGGTGACGGGCCTGAGTATAAACAAAGACGCACGTTCCCGTGTGCACTCGCCGTAGCCAGGGGTACGGGACTGAGTATAAATCGAAGTCGCACGTTCGCGTGTGCACTCGCCGTAGCCAAAGGTGACAGACTTGAGTATAAACAAAGACGCACGTTCGCGTGTGCACTCGCCGTAGCCAGGGGTACAGGACTGAGTATAAATCGAAGTCGCACGTTCGCGTGTGCACTCGCCGTAGCCAAAGGTGACGGGCCTGAGTATAAACAAAGACGCACGTTCGCGTGTGCACTCGCCGTAGCCAGGGGTACGGGACTGAGTATAAATCGAAGTCGCACGTTCGCGTGTGCACTCGCCGTAGCCAAAGATGACGGGCCTGAGTATAAACAAAAGACGCAGCGGGGGGACGCCTCCGCGCGCACTCTACGGAGTATAAATAAGACGTAGCGTCGAGCCTAGCTCCGCACGCAACGGTCTACGGACTATAAATAAGACGTAGCGTCGAGCCTAGCTCTGCACGCACCAGTCTACGGACTTTAAATAAGACGTAGCGTTGAGGTCCGCCTCCGCACGCGCGAGTCTCCGGACTATAAAGGAAGTCGTAGCGTCGAGGTCCGCCTCCGCACGCACCAGTCTACGGACTTTAAATAAGATGTAGCGTCGAGGTCTGCCTCCGCACGCGCGAGTCTCCGGACTATAAAGGAAGTCGTAGCGTCGAGGTCCGCCTCCGCACACACCAGTCTACGGACTTTAAATAAGACGTAGCGTCGAGGTCCGCCTCCGCACGCGCGAGTCTCCGGACTATAAAGGAAGTTGTAGCGTCGAGGTCCGCCTCCGCACGCACCAGTCTACGAACTTTAAATAAGGCGTAGCGTCGAGGTCCGCCTCCGCACGCGCGAGTCTCCGGACTATAAAGGAAGTCGTAGCGTCGAGGTCCGCCTCCGCACACACTAGTCCACGGGCTTTGAATAAGGCACAGCGTCGAGGTCCGCCTCCGCCCACGCCAGCCTACGGGCCGTAAAAAGTTGAGGTACCAAGGACTGCCCCCGCAAGCGCCGTTCTAAGGAACCCTTGCGCAGTTACTTCACCAACGGTGGCATCAACACATCCTAAAATGCCAGGAAATCTGCATACCGGAGAAATCACAAGTACAAAGGTCCGGCAGCATCCTTGCCGCTCTAAGCCGCTATCCCGTGGGTTCGTCCTTAACACGCGCCAAAACTGGGGCCTCGCTCGAGGAAGGCCGGCCCGCCCAAAAGTCCAGCGACTCCTCGGCCCTTCGCCAGCGTCGAAGGCGTCGCCGCATTGAAAGGTCGGCTGCACGAAGCTGGTCCCAGCAAGAAAGCTGCCCGGGATATAGGCGAAAGTCAGAATGCATACAGCAAGTGTGTACATTCGCAAAAAGAGGGAGTAGTACAACACACGCCTACACCTAGGCACCACGGCGTCAGACCTGCGGGTTCCCGGCGCCCTCGGAGGGCCCAGCGCCGCCCTCGTCGCGTCGAGGGATCCCGTCAAGAAATTGGCCGAGGCTCCCCGTCCCGTAGACCGACTTTCGGAGCTTGATCCGTGCAGCATCTGGCCCGGCGTAAGCCCAGATCCGGTCGAAGAAGGGCCCGAGGGCACGGCGAGTGGAGTGGACGGCACCGGACATTACTCCGGCCCCGCCGGGCATCTCCAGCTGGGGGTCATCCAGCCCGGCGACGTGCGTGCAACCGCGGTGCTGCAGGAGCGCGCACACCAAGCAGGCCGACGTGTACGCGCAATGGGTGCCAAAGGACGTCGCCCCGTCGCGCGCGACGTTGGCGGCATCCCCGATCCAGCGGAGCGTCCGGGACAACTCCTCTGGGCCGAAGGCGCGCTCCGGCACCTCAGTCACCAGCCCTTGAAGATGGCTCTCCAGCGCTTGCATGGCATCCCACGCCACCACCGAGGCGTCGCCAAGCGTCTGGTTACGCCCCGCTAGAGTCAAGGCAAGCTCGCCTTTTTCCTTCTCTAGCGAGGCAACCTGTTCCAGGAACCCGGCCCGCTCCGCCGCAAACTCCTGTTCAACAGCTGCCGCGGCCGACTCCCGCGCTGACGCGACAAGTACCTCGGCGTGTGCCCTCGCCTCGGCGCATTCCGCTTCCAGCAGGCGGATGCGGGCGTCCTGGGCAGAGCGGGCTCCAGAGGCTTCGCGTAGCTCCTCCTCGACGGCCCGCAGCCTATCCTCGAGCGTCGTGCGGCCGCGAGCATAGGCCGTTTGCAAGGCCTGCCCCAGCACCAGTGTCTGCAGAAGGGAAAGGCTTAGCAAGCTCAGCCAGCTCAGGCGTCGTCGTATGAAGTACTTACCCTCACCCCAGACACCTCGAAGGCGTCCTGGAGGTGCTCCGCCCCGTAGGCCTGCAGCACTTGCGGGTCGACACTGGTGGCCGCGTCACTCACAATTCCGCGCCACGCCCTCAGCGTCTCCGGGGGCGGCACGAAGTCCGCAGGGCTTACGCACGCGGAGGTCCCGTGTTCTGCCAAGCGCTCCCCCTCCGGAATGAGCAACGCTGTAAATAGGAATACAGGTGAGCACCGCAAGGCATAAAAGCGTACACCAGAGTAAGCTACGCCACCCTACCTTCGGTAGCAGAAGGCATGGTCCCGTCGCGGGCCGAAGCCTCTGCGTTCGGGGAGGGCGACGGCTGTCCTTGCGCGGCGGGAGGCGTGGCCAGAGGGGCAGAAGGCACGTATGCCGCAGGGCCCCCGGCACTTGCGCTGGAGTCCCACAAGCTTCTGATGCCCGTGGCCACGACGAATCCCCGCGGTGTCAGGTGGAGCTCCGGCCGCACACACGGCCGTTTAGCCGGGGCGGCCTGCAGCGAAACCACCCCCGCAGTCGCGGCTGGGGAAACCCCCGCGGTCGCACCGCCCGGGGGCGAAGGTTCCGCGGTGACGATTGTCGAAGGAGGCACCTCGGTTCCTGCCGTTGTCGTTAAAGGCAGTATGGCTTCGTGCGCCCCCGCGGAGGGCGCCTCCGGCACCACAACAGCCACGGCCAAAGGGTCCACCTCAGCATCGCCGGTCCGCACGGGTTCCGCCTCGACAACTTCGGTGGGCGGCGAGGCTTCCCCCCTCCGGCTGCTTGTGGCAAACCCACCGTCCGGGGCGCTCGCCGAAGATACCTCGCCTTCGACGTCTGCCCCACCCAAGCCCGAATCGGCATACCTCGCCGAGTCCGACTCCGCGTCCGCCGCGCCCTCCGAAACACTAGCCGCAGTAGTAGCAGCTGCCGCGCTAAGCGCGGCAGGCGCCCCGCTGCGCCCCTCTTCCGAGACAGGGCCTTCTTCTTCTTCGCTGCACCGTCGTCTGGAGCGACACGGTCCGGCACGGCAAGGCCCAGGGCCTCGCATACGCGGTTTATTCGACCCAGCCCCGCCTCGGCGAGAGCAGACGCGCGCTGCTCATGCTCCCTGGCGGTGTACGGCCCCAGGAATACGCGTGCGGCCTTCTCCGCCTCCTCCAAGGAAATCCCTGAAGCAAAGGAGAAGGGCATTAGCATCTAACGCATTTCGCGTGAACAAAGGCGGGGCGCGATCGAGGCTTACGAAGACTGGGCGGCGCCGGCAGCGAGCAGACCCATGGCGAAACATTGTCGTCTCGACGCCTCTCGGCGGCAAGACGCCAGTCGTGGGCAAGCGGTGCCACGCCGTACATCACGTACTCTTCGGCGAGGTCGCGCATGTTGAAGCGGGCGGCCATGCCTACGAGCCGCTTGACCCTCCGCCTGTCCTCAGCATCGAGCGTTCGGCCGGGCGAGGGCTTGAATGCAATCGGTCGGCCTGTGCACTCAAGGCCGCCCCCGCTCTCCACACGGTGGTAGAACCACCGCTTCATCCAATAAGACTCCCACTTCCCGCGAGTTGAGTTCGCAGGGAAGAGCTTCTGGCACGACGGACGAAGAATAAAAGTGACGCTACCGAAGCTCGACAGCGTCCCGTCCTTCCGACCCTTGGGCTGGCATCGTGCCTCGTGGAGATAGGCGAACAACGACGCGCTGGGCCAACACGCCCCCGAACGCAAGGCCTAGCTGTACACCGCAAGCCGGGCCACGGCGTTCGGAGTCAGTTGCGCCAGCTCCAGCTTGAAGGTCCGCAGCACGTCGCCCACCATAGCCGCCGCTGGGATCCGGAGCCCCGCGTCGAAAAAGGCAACAAACACGACCGCCTCCGACCTCTCGGGATGAGGTTCCGTCTCGTCGGCGGCGGGCAATCGCACCTCCTGGCGCCCGGACAACTTCCCCGCGCGCAGGAGCCCTTGGATCGTCTTCTCGGTCACGAGCGAGGGGCCTAGCTCGCCGGAGAACGTGCCTTCCTCCTCCGCCACCAGCCGCTCCTGGTCCGCCGCCGCTGGGTCGCGCTCTTGGAGCGCGTATTTCACCTTCAACAGCGAGGACCGCCGGCGAATGTCAGGGCCACCAACCGCCTGGCCGCGCTCGCTACTGGAGGCCATCGCTTCCCACGGAGAGACTGAGGCGGTGAAGATAGCGTGAAGGTGTAGAAGGCGGAGCAGACAGGAAAGAGGGCGTAAAGGTGCGAGGACGCTGTTACGGGGGGGCTATTTCAAGCCACCTCGCCCATACCGCCGCTACCGAAGCGTCGCAACGATTCGCGTGCCGGATGCAACCACAGCGGTGTAAAGGCCCGCCCCGCACGATTCCCCGTAACTGAAAGCGAAGAGTCGCGAGGGTCCGTGTACAAGGCGCGACCGCAGTCGTACACGCGCCCGTCCAGCGCGACGCCTCACACCCAACGCTGGAAGGTCGCGACCACAGGCGCCAAGGACCGCCACAGCACGGCGTTGCCTAGCCGCGGTTATGGGCGCACCAATGGGCCAGGGGATCACAACCGCCCCGGCGCCGCGCCATTCACTACCCGCCCCGTGTCCCCCTCGCCTAGGGAAAAGGCGAGTGGCCGCAAGCACGCAACCGTCCACCTCCCGCCGCCCACCAGTCGTAGGCCGCCGCGTGCCCCGGGCGCGTCGGGTCACACGGTACGGGAACCTAACCCTGGCAGACCAGGGGTCGGCGTGATTCCAGGAACCTTTACAGCGCAAGATCGCCTCACAAGATCCCAAGTCACCGCCCACGTGGCGGTGTTCTACCCGTTCGAAGGGTACGAAGCGGAGTGCGCGCGCGTCTACTTCAACTAGGCGCTAGCTTCGCTGCCACCCGTTCGAAGGGTAGGGGACGGAGCGCGCGCGCCTACTTCGACTAGGCGCCAGCTTCGCTGCCACCCGTTCGAAGGGTACGAAGCGGAGTGCGCGCGCGTCTACTTCAACTAAGCGCCAGCTTCGCTGCCACCCGACCGAAGGGTAGGGGACGGAGCGCGCGCGCGCCTACTTCGACTAGGCACCAGCTTCGCTGCCACCCGCTCGAAGGGCAGGGGACGGAGCGCGCGCGCCTACTTCAACTAGGCGCCAGCTTCGCTGCCACCCGTTCGAAGGGTAGGGGACAGAGCGCGCGCGCCAACTTCGACTAGGCGCCAGCTTCGCTGCCACCCGTTCGAAGGGTACGAAGCGGAGTGCGCACGCGTCTACTTCAACTAGGCGCCAGCTTCGCTACCACCCGTTCGAAGGGTAGGGGACGGAGCGCGCGCGTCTACTTCCACTAGGCGCCAGCTTCGCTGCCACCCGTTCGAAGGGTAGGGGACAGAGCGCGCGCGCCTACTTCAACTAGGCGCCAGCTTCGCTGCCACCCGTTCGAAGGGTACGAAGCGGAGTGCGCGCGCGTCTACTTCAACTAGGCGCCACCTTCACTGCCACCCGTTCGAAGGGTAGGGGACGGAGCGCGCGCGTCTACTTCAACTAGGCGCCAGCTTCGCTCCCACTCGTTCGAAGGGTAGGGGACGGAGCGCGCGCGCCTACTTCGACTAGGCGCCAGCTTCGCTGCCACCCGTTCGAAGGGTAGGGGACAGAGCGCGCGCGTCTACTTCAACTAGGCGCCAGCTGCGCTGCCACGCGTTCGAAGGGTAGGGGACGGAGCGCGCGCGCCTACTTCGACTAGGCGCCAGCTTCGCTGCCACCCGTTCGAAGGGTAGGGGACGGAGCGCGCGCGTCTACTTCCACTAGGCGCCAGCTTCGCTGCCACCCGTTCGAAGGGTAGGGGATGGAGCGCGCGCCTACTTCCACTAGGTGCCAGCTTCGCTGCCACCCGTTCGAAGGGTACGAAGCGGAGTGCGCGCGCGCCTACTTCAACTAGGCGCCAGCTTCGCTGCCACCCGTTCGAAGGGTAGGGGACGGAGCGCACGCGTCTACTTCCACTAGGCGCCAGCTTCGCTGCCACCCGTTCGAAGGGTAGGGGACGGAGCGCGCGCGCCTACTTCGACTAGGCGCCAGCTTCGCTGCCATCCGCTCGAAGGGTACGAAGCGGAGTGCGCGCGCGTCTACTTCAACTAGGCGCCAGCTTCGCTGCCACCCATACGAAGGGTAGGGACGGAGCGCGCACGTCTACTTCCACTAGGCGTCAGCTTCGCTGCCACCCATTCGAAGGGTTGGGGACGGAGCGCGCGCGTCTACTTCAACTAGGCGCCAGCTTCGCTGCCACCCATTCGAAGGGTAGGGGACGGAGCGCGCGCGTCTACTTCAACTAGGCGCCAGCTTCGCTGCCACCCGTTCGAAGGGTAGGGGACGGAGCGCGCGCGTCTACTTCCACTAGGCGCCAGCTTCGCTGCCACCCGTTCGAAGGGTAGGGGACGGAGCGCGTGCGTCTACTTCCACTAGGCGCCAGCTTCGCTGCCACCCATTCGAAGGGTACGGGACGGAGCGCGCGCGTCTACTAGGCGAGGGGATGGAGCGAGCTTGAAGAATGGCGAACAGCACATACGACCACCATAACTCGAACATGCAAAGGTCAATTTGTGGCAAGAGCAGACATGATCTCGTAAACAGATATGCGTCGCCACACCAGCACATGCTCGTTCGCACGATCAGAGCGGATGGATGACTTCATATCTGTCTACGAGAGCAAGTCAGGCCTTGCCATTTCCGCGTCAAGCTGTGAAGCATTTCCACAAACAGGACGTATTTTGTTCACCGGCGCTCGCGGGCATTGACGACGGTCGACGCAGTCATCAAACGCAGGTGAACAAAATTTTCCCTACATATGAGAAGCTAACCATGAACAGGTACGGGATGTGCAGCAAGGGATGTCTATGGAGCGGCCCCCGGCGCCAACATATTTATACTCGCCCTCACCAGGCGAAAAGCCGCCAGCACGGAGGGATGCCAATCGGCGGCACGCCAACCGATGGAAGCACAAGCGGGGGGCATCGGGCGGTTCAGCTACCAGGGGTGCGTGAGTGCAACCGTCCGCATCCCACCGCGTGCACACCGGGAACCATCGCACGCCCCACTCACGAGAAGGCGCACCACATGATGCGACAGCCTGCCCCCCGGCAAGCCAACCGTCATTAAAAAGCACACCACCGGGCGGCAAGGTCGCAACGACTATGGAGCGTGCACGCCTCAGAAGTCCATATGCCGGGAGTCCGCCGTCACATTGATGGTCACGACGCCTCAAGGCCCGCACCGCGCCAAGCACGCTTCACCACGTGGATGGCCGGAAAAGCACGCATCTGCTTCGGCCACAGCGCAGCCCCGGGTCAAGTCTGGAGAAGTTCACAGGCCGCGGGGACGGAGGGGGCCAAAGGACTCGGCGACATGGCTTCGGCCCTGTGAAGCCCTTCACCATGAGAGGCTCCTGTCGTAGGGGTGGCCCCCACCTAAACCCAGCAGGCCTGGTAGGAAGTTATAAGGCCCGGAATAGGCCTCATGTAATGACACAAATACCCCTGAAGGGGATAATCAGCTGTAAGGGCATAATTGTAAAAACACTCCCCATGTATATATATAGAACACCGACCATGGGAGGAAGGAGGCCATTACATTCATCTTCATCACTCTCCACTACCACCTCTCTCTCTGTTTGGTCTGTAGCCACAACACACGCTAAGAGAGGGCTAGATTTGCAAAAAAAAAATCTCAAAGGGCTAGAACTGCAAAAAAGTGGCACCATGGGGCTAAAATAGTAAAGATTTTCTCATTAGCCTGTGAGCTCAAAAGTATGCCTAATAGGACACTGAGGGCATGTTTGTATTAGCTTTTGCTGGTGGCTTTTGGCTTTAGCTGATGAATAGTAGTGGCTAATAAATACTAACTGCTGATAGAAGCGGTTTATAAAAGCTAGGATGTTTATATTGGCTTATGGATTTTGATTTTTTGCTGAGTGCATTATGTAAGAAAAAGAGCAAACGACGGTGCAACACAAGGCGCTATAACATTCGGACCACCACACGAGTTACAAAATTGCGATACAATAAAGCTTATAGAAACTAGGGCATTCGTATTAGCTTTGGTTTCTCTAAGTAGAAACCAGAAACTAAAGCCAATACGAACGGACGTGATACCTCAAACTACTGTTTTCAAGGACAAGATCAATTCATGGCCACTACCATGGTTTCAACACTTATCCTTTTCTTTGATGCAAAACAGTGGAAAGCCTCGTACTGTGGTATGTTAATATAATAATAATAATGTACAATATGTAAACTAAACTAGATTGTATCTAGCCAATTACAAATATCTTCTCTAAAGCTATCCTTTACTCTATGCAAATGAAGAGTAACCTCCATCTTGAATCGAAGCTTCCAAACAACTACACTATATGGACTATGCTCGAAAATAAACTCATTGCATTGCTTCCAGATATGCCAAGTAGCCATAATAAAAAACTCCATGAAAAAATACTTGCTGGAAGCTAAGCTAGACTGCAAGACCATGTGCAAAACATCAGCATCCAAAGTCCAATTGATTCCAATGGCACTCCAACATTGCAGGCTAAAAGGACAATTAAAGAATAAATGCCATGAGCCCATGAGGTCTCTTCGGCAGCACTATCACAAAGGACATAGTGAATGCTCCCAGCAACATTGAAATGCTTCCGTTGCAGGACATTCCGGGTATTCAATATATACATCATAAGGAGCCAAGCAAAAACTTTAAGTTTCATCACATATTTACTCTTCCAAATGTGCGAATATATCATGGAAGCATGGAGTTGACTGAACTGATGAGCATAGAATCGCTAGGAACAATAAATATCATTACCCTAGATATAAGTACAATGATCTATCTGGTGTGGCTGAATAACAAGGTGTGCTTGAAACTACTATAGCTCAATATACTCCTAATGCGCTTCCTCAGATAGTGGCAATTGGAACAGGGTGATAGTGGCAATTGGAACAGGGACTAAAGATCACTTTTAGACATGAACTCCCTAACGAAAATGTCCTAGTTTCTGACATAAGAGTAAAGTCTAGGGTACTTTCGACAAAGGAGATGCCCTTCTCAACAATCCTTCCAGAAAAGGATATCACGTCCATCTCCCATCTTACCCATGGCAATCCCTTAGAACAATGAAGCGGTCTTCATGACAGCACGCCACCAAAAAGAGCCACAAGCACTTGCAGCATGAGGAACTACATGTCCATAATATGCCTCCCAAATAAGGCGCACCCATGGAATATCCTGTCGACCAAAAAAATCATGCAAGTGTTTCACGAGCAAAGCATCATTTTGCAAATGCAAATTGAGAAATCCAAGCCCCCCTTTCTTTTGCAGACGGCAAACTATTTCCCAAGAGGCCAAAGAATTACATTGTACTTGTAACTCTTTAGAACCTCTCCAAAGACAATGCCGTCGAGCTCTATCAATGTGATCAATTACCTTTTTGGGCAATCAAAGCAAGCACATATAGTAGATTGGTTGAAGAGAGAGAACTGCATTAACCACCGTAAGCCGACCACCATAAGAGAGAAAAGATGTGGTGCTAGAAAGCCATTGTTCCACTCTATCAATCAAGGGCGAGAAATCCTTTACTTTCAGCTTGGTTGTGCCTAGAGGCAATCTCAAGTGAACGGCATGACACCAATTTTACATCCAAACAAACCTGCTAAGAGTTCAACTGTCTCTGCACAAACATTAATCGGTATCATAGAAGACTTGTGATAGTTAACTCAAAGACCAATGGAAGCCGCAAATGTTTGTAGAAGGCCTCACAAACATGACAACTGCCTAGCACAAGCTGGTAGGATTATTAGTGTATCATCAACATACTGCACAATTGGGTAATCATGAACACTTGAGACTGGGATGGGATGACAAAGATCTGTTAGTCGCTGGACTCTTGCTCTTGGTGATAGCAAGATCCTTACTCTCATGGAGAGGATGACACTAGAAGATGGGGCAAGTTTTTCTTGTTTATTGCTCTCACAATGCCATACCAACCTGAGGGGTTGAGGATACATATTTATAGGCTGAGAACCAGCCAAGCATATGCTAAGATGCTATCCTAGATGCTGTCCTAAAGCGGTCAATACGTTGTCCTAAAAGCAGATGCTGTCCTAAAAGCAGATGCTGTCCTAAAGCAAAAGCAGATGCTGTCCTAAAAGCAGATGCTGTCCTAAAGCAGTCAAAAAACAAAAACTACCACAGCCCCACAAAGACCACAGTACAGGGACTTATTCATCATTCTCCCCCTAAGTCTTGTGCGTCGTCTTGTGGGAGGGTTGAACCATCCTGATCTTGGAGCAGAGCTCAAGGAACTTGATCCTTCCAAGAGGCTTGGTGAGCAGATCCGCAAGCTGATCCGTGGTGTTGATGTAGCTTGCCTTGATGCTTCCTTCATCCAAGCAGCCTCGGATGAAATGGTACTTCACCCGGATGTGCTTGCTCTGTTCATAAAAAACGGGGTTCTTTGCCAGGGCTAGAGCGGACTTGCTGTCCACCCTGAGCTCCACTGCTTCAGTGTCCCTGCCGAGGAGATCACCAAGCAGTCGAGCGAGCCAGAGTGCCTGAGTCGAAGCGGTGGAAGCCGCTATGTACTCGGCCTCACAGCTGGACAGGGCCACCACCTGCTGCTTGACTGACTGCCAGTGAACGAGACACTTGCCGAGGAAGAAGAGAATCCCGCTTGTGCTCTTGCTGGTGTCGATGTCGCCCGCGTGGTCGCTGTACCCGACGAAGTGTGCCGCGCCGGGACACCTCGGGTAATGGAGGCCGTGGTCAAGAGTCCCCGCAACATAGCGGATGATCCTCTTCACAGCCTGCTGATGCTCCGTCGTCGGTCGTTGCATGAACCGACTAACGTAGCCGACGGAGAATGCCAAGTCCGGTCGTGTGTGGGCGAGGTAGCGAAGGCTCCCCACAAGACACCGGTACTGCGTAGCGTCCACCTCCTCCGTCGTGCTGTCGCGGCTCAGCTTCAGCCTCTCCTCCATTGGAGTGAGAGCTGGGTTGCAGTCGGTGAGCCCAGCTAGCTCAACGACGCGCTTGGCGTAGGCGGTCTGTCGAAGCGTGATCCCGGAATCATCCTGGTGCACCTCGATCCCTAAGTAGAAGGAGAGGGGCCCCAGGTCACTCATCTGGAAGGTGGCCTTCATCTCTTCCTTGAATGCCGCCACCTCCGCATCCTTGGTGCCGGTGATCACCAAGTCGTCGACGTAGACGCCCACCAGCAGGGCGTTGACGCCTTTGCCCCGCCGGTATACTGCAGCCTCGTGTGCGCTCTGCTGGAACCCCATTTGCTTGAGGGTGGAGTCCAGCTTACCGTTCCAGGCTCGTGGTGCCTGCCGCAAGCCGTAGAGGGCCTTGCGCAGGCGGAGAACCTTGCCCTCCTTGCCGGGGATGACGAATCCCGGCGGCTGACGGACGTAGACCTCCTCCTTCAAGTCGCCGTTGAGGAAGGCGGACTTGACGTCCATGTGATGGACGCGCCAATCCTCCTGGGCTGCAAGTGCGAGGAGAAGACGAACGGACTCCATGCGCGCGACGGGTGCGAAGGCGTCATCGAAGTCGACCCCCTCCTGCTGCACGAAGCCTCGTGCCACCAAGCGAGCCTTGTGCTTGACGATGGCGCCGGCTTCATCCCGCTTCAGCTTGAACACCCACTTAAGGGTGATCGCGCAGTGACCGGCAGGAAGATCCGCCAGCTCCCACGTCCGGTTCTGCTCGACAGCGTCCATCTCCTGCTTCATCGCGGCACGCCACGCCGCGTCTCCCTCCGCCTCAGCGAAGGAGCGGGGCTCGCCATCGTCGCACGCCAAGTGCAGCTCCGCCTCGAAGTCGTGCTGCGCCAGTCCAGGGACGGGCAGCTCGCCGAGGATGTTGTCCATGGTACGATAGCGCAGAGGCTCGTCGTCGTGGTAGGCGTCGACGCGGTCCTCGTCGTGAGACAGCGGAGTAGCGAACTCCACCGTGCGCTGCTCGTCGTGGACCGAAGCTGTTGGGGCCGATTCCGGTGGTGTGGCCGCCGGTGCAGGAGAGTGGTGAGCCGGTGCGGGAGAGCGTGGAGTGGCCGGTGGTGAAGAGTGGGGCGTAGCCGGTGCCGAAGGTGGTGGAGCACTCGCCGGAGCTGGTGGCGAGCAAGGTGTCGAGGTGGACGAGCTCGGTGAAGACGAGCTGCTAGCTCCCCCGGCTCTCTCGAAGTGGACGTAGTCAACAACAAAGTCCCTGAGAGTCGAAGTCGAACCGTCGTCCACCGCCTTGTCCCACGTCCAGCCTCGCCCTTCGTCGAACACAGTGTCACGCGAGATGCGGACGCGCTGTGTGACAGGGTCGAGGATGCGGTAGGCCTTCGAGCCCTCCGCGTAGCCGATGAACACTCCCGGAGTGCTCCTGTCGTCGAGCTTGCCGATGTGGCCAAGCTCCTTGGCGAACGCGAGGGAGCCGAAGACCCGCAAGTGGGAGACCGCCGGCTTGCGCCCATGCCAAGCCTCGTACGGCGTCCTGCCGTCGAGCGCCTTGGTAGGCGAGCGGTTGAGGATGTAGACGACCGTCACCACCGCCTCTCCCCAGAAGACAGCCGGCATCCCCCTCTGCTTGAGGAGGGCCCGAGCCATCCCCACAACCGTCTGGTTGCGCCGCTCGACGACGCCGTTCTGCTGCGGGCTGTACGGCGCGGAGTAGTAGCGCTGAATGCCCTCATCAGCGCAGTACGACGCGAATTCAGCTGCCGTGAATTCGCCGCCGTTGTCTGTGCACAGCACGCGCAGCTTGCGGCCGCACTCCGCCTCCGCAGTAGCCTGCGTGCGCCTGATGGCGTCCGCAGCCTCTCCCTTGCTGCCGAGGACCATCACCCACATGTAGCGGGAGAGGTCGTCGACGAGCAGCATGAAGTAGTGTCGTCCTCCCGGTGTGGCCGGTGTCACCGGGCCACACAGGTCCCCGTGTACGAGCTCGAGCCTCTCCTTGGCTCGGAAACTCGCCCGCTGGGGAAACGGGAGTCACCTCTGCTTCGTCAACACGCAGACGTCGCAGAGCTGCTCCACATGGTCAAGGCACGGCAGGCCTCGCACCATTTCCGTGGCACTGAGCCGCTTCAGGGCCTCGAAGTGAAGGTGCCCAAAGCGCTCGTGCCACTGCCACGCCTCGTCGTCCCGACGAGCAGCGAGACAGAGGGGTTGTGCCACCTGCACGTGAAGAGTGTAGAGTCGATTTGCGCCTCTGGTTACCTTGGCAAGAAGGCGGTGTCGAAGATCCCAAATCCACAGCACCCCGTGCTCGATCTCGACACGCGAGCCGTTCTCATCCAGCTGTCCCAAGCTGATGATGGAGTTCCGCAGATCGGGGATGTAGTAGACGCCGGTGAGCAGCCGGTGCTCGCTAGTCTTGGCGACGAAGACGACAGAGCCGACGCCCTTGATCTCCACGGCGGAGGCGTCGCCAAACTTGACGGTGCCTCGAACGCCTGAGTCGAGCTCGGAGAAGAACTCCCGCCGCCCGGTCATGTGGTGGGTGGCGCCGGTGTCAAGGCACCACCCGTCGGTCTTGTCATTGCCGGAACTGTCGCCGAGGAGGGCGTGTGCTTTTGGCTCGTCAAAGTGGAGGAGAGCCACTGCGGCCGGTGCCGCTGGAGGTAGTTCGATGCTCGCATGAGCAATGAACAGGACCGGCTGCTCCTCCTCCTCCGCTTGCGCGACGTGGGCCTGGCCGCGTCGTGGCTGTCGACACTCCTTGGCCCAATGACCAAGCTTGCCGCAGTTGTGGCAAGAGTCGTCTCGTGCCGGCTTTTGCTTGCCAGCATCGCCGCCCTGGGCGCCTTTGCGCGGCTTGCCACGCTTGCCACTCTTGCGGCCGCCTGTCGTGGAAGAAGGCTCCCCCTTCTTCTTGTCACCTTGGCCGGCATCCCACTGCTCCCGAGTGAGGAGGAGCTTCCCGCCAATGGTGACGGGTCCCGAGGGGCGTTGTGGCTCATCAATGTCGACGACCTTGAGGCGACCCAACGCCTCCTCGATGGTCATCGTGGAGAGGTCCAGCAGAGACCCGATCGAGCGAGCCATCTGCTTGTACTTCTCGGGGACGCAGCGGAAGAGCTTCTCCACAACTCTCTCTTCGCCGTAGGTGTCGTCGCCGAACTGCACCAACTTGTGCAACAGAGTGTTGAGACGGAGAGCAAAGTCATCAACGTCCTCACCTGGCTTGAAGGCCAGGTGCTCCCACTCCGTGCGTAGTGCCTGCAGTGTAGACTTACGGGCGCGGTCGCTGCCGATGCGTGCTGCAGCGATGGCATCCCAAGCCTCTTTGGCAGTCCGCTTGTTGGTAAGCGAGAACTGCATCTCGGGCGGGACTGCGGCGATGAGAGCATCCAGCGCCCGTCGATCCTGGTCGTAGTCGACGTCGCCATACCGGACTGCATCCCACATATGCCGCACCTGGAGCTTCACCCTCATCACCGCAGCCCACTCGACGTAGTTGGTCTTGGTGAGGGTAGGCCACCCGCCGCCGGGGCCGACGTCCCTGACGACAGCCTGGTACTCGTGGTGACCACGGTACCGAACCGGGGAGAGAGAGCCGCGTTGCCTGTGAGGGCCGCGCTCTCCGTCGACCCGTACGCCGCCGCCGTGCGTGCCTCCTCCAGGAGCGCCACCGCCGTGTGCGCCTCCTTCAGGAGCGCCGCCGGCGCGTCCGCGCCTGTCTGGGCTGCCGCCGCGCTCGTGGGCGTGCGTGGCTGCCCATTGCGCCGTTCGCCCTTGCGCTGCCTCCCTCTCCAGCAGCTGAGGGTCCGCGTCGGCGCTGTCATCAACAGAGCCGGAGCTGCTGTTGCTGCCGCGCAGAGCCTTGACCTCTGCTGCTACCGCACGCGCTGCATCTGCCGCCGCCGCTGCTTCCACCTCCGCCCTGGCTGCTGCCAGCTCCGCCGCTGCCAGCCTTGACGCCCTTTCCGCCGCCGCAGCGGTCTCTGCCGCCGCTCGCTCGCGCTGCTCTGCCGCGACGAGCTCGGCCGTCTGCTGACGCCGCATGCTCGAGGCGACCGAGCGCTGAGACTGCCCTGCGGACATGGCGCGCTACTGGGGGGCTGTTGCGTGGAGAGAGGGCTGCTTCTGACGAGTTGCTGCCCGTCTCCGGAGAGGAGTGAGCGGGGACAGCCGGAGCTGCTGCTGCTACCGGCTGGGGCTGCTGCGAGGCCGGAGAAGGAGATGAGCAGGAGATGCCCAGGCTACAGGATAGTATGGCTCTGATACCACTTGTTAGTCGCTGGACTCTTGCTCTTGGTGATAGCAAGATCCTTACTCTCATGGAGAGGATGACACTAGGAGATGGGGCAAGTTTTTCTTGTTTATTGCTCACACAATGCCATACCAACCTGAGGGGTTGAGGATACATATTTATAGGCTGAGAACCAGCCAAGCATATGCTAAGATGCTATCCTAGATGCTGTCCTAAAAGCAGATGCTGTCCTAAAAGAAGATGCTGTCCTAAAAGCAGATGCTGTCCTAAAACAAAAGCAGATGCTGTCCTAAAAGCAGATGCTGTCTTAAAGCAGTCAAAAAACAAAAACTACCACAGCCCCACAAAGACCACAGTACAGGGACTTATTCATCAAGATCAGCTCCAAGGACAAATAAAAGAGGTGATAAAGCATCACCTTGCCTCACACCACACCGACACTGAAAGATTTTCCCAGACACTCCATTAAGAAGCACCGAGGATTAATCCGAGGACAGAATATGAGAAATCCAAGAAACCCATCTACTGGGAAACCCTTAGCACACAGAACTAATAAAATAGTAGAATGCTCTATTGTATCAAAGGCTTTCTCAAAATCCAGTTTAAGAATGAAAAATTCTCTCTTGCTCTGATGGCACAGATGGATATACTCAAAGGCCCAAGCTAAACAGTACTGCATTGTCATATTCTTGATCAAACCATATTGATTTTTGTGAACCAGCTGTAAAATTACCTTCTGCAGCCTATTTGCCAAAATCTTTGTTAGTAACTTTAAGGTTAAGTTCAAAATAGAGATAGGTCTATAATTATTAACTGATTCCGGGCTCGGTTTTTTGGGAACAAGAGTAATATAAGATCAATTAATACTATGAATATCCACTCTACCATTGAAGAAGTCATCACAGAGCAAATAGAAGTCCTCTTTGATAATGTCCCAACATTTCTAAATAAACATACCACTAAACCATCCGGTCTCAGAGCTTTGCCCAAAGGCAACATATAAACTACATCATTCACTTCTTTTGTGGAATAGTCAGCAGCTAAGTCATGAAGATGCATCAAAGATGGCATTAATTCATCCATATTAAAATGCATAATCGACTTTGCTATTACCCCGAGGAAGATGAAATTGTCCACCATCTTCAATATGAAGTCTCACTGGAATAAATCGACTAGGATTATAAACTTCAAAGGCAGCCATGGGGATGGGAAAGAGTTGCAAAGGCATAGAAGCTTGGCTGTTTCTGTGAGCATTGGGGTTTAGCGGTGAAGCCAAAGTCAGGGCAGAGGGGGATGAAAAGCTAGCAATATGGGAACTTGTGCCAATTGCACAGGCCAGGGGAGCAATATTCCTGCCCTTATTATGGGTCGGCCTAGTACTTTTACATTGTAAAACTAGAACCCAAATCAGTTGTGAACTCTTACAGGAAGAGAGACATTGACGGGATATATGTCCATAATTATAGCAGGATTGGCACCGAATTTGTTTGCAGATTCTATAATCGAGTGGCCCCAACTTAAACAACGAGAAAAAGAAACCTAATTAATGGCCTCCCAGAAGAAGGCGCAATTGCACTAACATACCAGAATTTGAATTTGAACTCCGATGAACACGGGAAGACAACGCAGAGTCCTTGCTTGGGAAAGAATGGCGTGCCACCAGCAATAAGTTGAATGGTGCAATGCGAGAATTTGGGTCTTGTAGCTGAAGATCATTGTGGAGATGCAAAAAAACTGATCCAACTTTGATCGGAACACTATGTCAATAACCTTAACAGAAGGATGATCAACAAAGGAAACTCTCTTGGTACTGAATTTAGATTTTAAAATTTAAAGAGATAGGTTTCTTATGCAAGGAAACCAAAGTCCACTCATTCTGATGCTCCCACATCCATAGCTGATATTCTTTACAATAATTTGGACCTCCATCGTGCCATAGGTGAAAATGAATCGAAAAATCCTTTGTAGCACAATGCTTGAGAGCGTAAACTAGAAATCCAACTTCTTTGGATGCCATAGAAAAATGATAACCATAATCATAAGCTCGTTTGACCCAAAAATTCGAGGCTAAACCTTCAAGACAACATTGAAGTACAGTGCCAACCAAAACCTCTGACAAATGAAAAGTGAAACGAGAGAAAGAAGCAATCAACAAGAATTTTGTCCCCGAAGAGGTCGGATGAACTGACATACTAAATCTCCGAAGAACTTTTGCCTCAAATCATTTGCCACTCTCGAAATCCCAGTCATGATGTAGAGCTGGCAAAGACATGATCAATCATGGAGAAGGATATCACCAGGAAGAAGCAGGAGACCCAGATCACCCTTCATCTCTCCGCTGACCACCCTTCGTTAAGTTTCCCTGTGATCTCCTTTGAATGTGCCTCCAAGTTTGTTGTTGGATCTTCTTGCTTTCTTCTTCTTTTTTGAAAGGTGGTCTCAGAACTTGCAAATAAGTAGTCTAAAAAAACCTTACAATTAAATGTTATCCACTATACCCCTTTAATGTAAAATCAGTGATGTTTTTAGCAAAAAATACGGATTTGCACGACAAGCTATCATCTCCCACTGTTATACTCAGAAATCACTTTGGTAACTAAAACTGAAAATTACTTTGTCCATGGTGTTCAATCCAAATCACTAATTCTTCTTATCTACTCAGAAAGTTTGTACATACATGGAAGTAATTGTGCAACTACAACAGTTCCTCTAGCTCTACAATCATTAGAGCTTGCTTGGGACACAAGAATTTCACCAGAGAAACTTCAATTACCATAGAAATATATAAATTTTCCCCATTCCAAATGGACCTTTTATGGCAATGACTCCTTTGATCAAAACTCGAAACCAATAGTCCAAATACCCCCTGCCCATCGTTTGATGACTAATGTCTATTGCCCCCCCATACATAAGAAGTCAATGCCTTAACCGTATAGTCACCAAGTCAAGGGTATACATTGGCTGATGAGGACATCTTTGGCTGTGTTGTTCCACATGTTATTTGCAATTCATCTACTTTAAAACAACATGAGCATACAAAAAGTGCTAAAACATTTGCCAAGAAGATTAACATTGAAATGAACTTGTTTCTCTCTATTCCTACTAATGTTATTCATGAGAATGGAATACTACCTCATGTCACTACTTTATGTATTATCAGGTTTGACAAATAGACGATTTTGAAACCGAGAGGGAGGCTGGGGCCAAAGCATTGGAGGATCACAAGGAAGAACAACAGATTTCAGCTTGCAAACTTCAAGGAAGAAAGGACCATACAACCATAAGTAAAGAATGAGAAAGCCCAACCGGCCAAGCATACATCACAACCCATGAGGCCACCAAGAAGAAGCCCGTGTCATGGGAGAGCAAAAGGGGAGAGGTCCAAAAAGCTCAAGTTTTGGTTGGGGTTTCTAAACCCAATTTGGAATTTCTTCAAGCCTAACCGAAATCAAACTCGAAATCTACTCAGAACTCAGTTTGGATTTAGTTTGAGACAGTCCACAAGGCCATAATAAAAAAGTCATAGCTTTCACAAACGGAGTCCGATTTAGGTGTTCTTGGGCTTGTTGGAAACCTTATTCTAAGGCCCATCATATGGGTAAGATGTCAGCATTGAATAGCAACTAGAGAGGGAAATTGGGTGTTTCTTTTCACGTGTTCTTGCTTTTCCCTTCGTCAATTGCAGGGTACATGTAACATCCTGAAAATTTAAATTTTAAAATATGTGCATTTTTTAAATTATTTTGCAATGTATTCCATTTGAATTTGGAGTTTATATTGTTTTCCTGATCATTTGGCAAAGAATTTTAAAAATTAAAAGAATCAAAAGGAGACAAACATGTTTAAAACATTAGGGAGTTAAAATCTAGAATAAGAATCTGAAAAGATGATCCATAAAATATAAGGAGAGAATTGTAATTAAGCATAAAATCTTATCCATGAAAATAATGGTATGAATAGCAAAGGGGCAAGCAAATTAAAAAGGTCAACAATTATACACACACACATATATAAATCCATACAAAATAAGAATAAGGCATTTAGGGGAATAACCAGTGAATGGGGAATAGAAATATATATGTACAAATAGAGATAATAGCAAAATAAATTGATAATAAAAACCAAACCAAAACAAAACAAAACAAAGAAAAGAAAAGCGGTGGGGGTCAGACCAAGCCAAGTTGGTCCAGCCCAACCCCCACTCCTCCCTCATTCCAGCGCGCGGCCCAGCCCCCCTCTTCCCTTCCTCTGCCCGAGCGCCCCCCCCCCAATGGCCACTATTCTTCTTCTCCACCCCACCCCGCTCTCCCTCCGGGCCGCATCACCCTCGCCCCGACACCGCAGCCCAGCCCGCTCCCTGCGCTCGGACCGCAGGCGCCCGCGTTCGGACCAGTGGTCGGCCGTGTCCGGACCGCTGGGCACCGCCGCCTCCAACCGCGCCACTCTGCTGTCTGCCGCCGCCCTCTTTTTCTCCCCCGCGCTGCCGTCCCGTCCCCTCATGCGCGTGGCTCGAGCCTCCTGCCACTCGGCATGCGCAGCGCAATGGCATGATGCCAAATCTCTGGGGGGGATCCCCTGCTCTGCCGCCGCCTGCAACCGCCGCTCGCCGATAAGACCAAGCGGGCAAGGTCCCGAGGATGGCCTCGCCCATTTGCCTATAAGAGCCACCAGGAGCCTCCACGGACTCCCCACCTCACCCTCATCCTCCCGCAGAGAACAATCGAGCCTAGAGCTTCCCAATTGCCGCCGCGCCCGTCTTCTTCCCCAACTCCGGCCGCCGCGCTCCCCGCTGAACCAAGCCACCAAAACTCAATTCATTTCTCCCACATCTTTCCCAGGAAGTCGCGAAGACATCCCCGGCCTCACCGGAGCTCTTCTTTGGCCGTACCCCGCCGGCGCCAAGAACCCCTCCCGAACTGCTGCCACCGCACGCCGCCGGCCGCCACCGTGCCCCCTCGGCCCCCGCCGACCCCACCACCAGCACCCCCGACGCTCGAGGAACCCATTTTGCCCTTCTCCCGTACCCCTCCGACCGCCGCTCGCCGCCGACGCCACAGCCCCACCGCCACCCTCGGCCTCCTCTACCCGGCTCCCTCCGTGAGGTAGTTCAAAGGGAGACATTCGCCTTATTGGGTAAGCAACACTGAATGGCTCACTTGGCTAGCATCGCTCACTCCTTTTCCCCCCTAAAACTCCCCGGCTCCACAGCGCGCCGGGTCGAGTTTCTTCTTTTATTTCATCTGACAAGAGGGCCCCACCTGTCAGTGGCAGCAGCCCCCGAGCGGTCCACTGACAGTAGGTCCCACCTGTCAGGGGCGCAATTCGTAACTGTAATGGCAGGTAGTTAAGGATTAAATGACAGTTATGAATACTAATAATTAATGATTAGCAAAAATGTCTCCACTGACATGTGGGCCATAACCCATATATATTAGAATAACCTCCGGGCCCACCTGGCATACATACAGTACATGAATAATGAAATAGAAAGAACGAATTAAAAACACCAGTAGGACCCACCTGTCAGGATTTTCTTATTTTCTGGAATTTCATTGGACTGAGAACTTCAAATGAACATAACTTATTCAATTTAACTCCAAATTGAGTGAGACAAATTTCTAAATTCATATAAATTCAAGATCTATCTAATGGAACTAAAATCATGATTTTTAGAGTTCATTTGAATTTCTGGTGATATTTTGAGTGATTTGTTGCTTTTCTTTTTATTTTTATTTGAATGTCGCGCACGATAAAATAGCGCACGAGGCTCAAGAGGAAGAGGCTGAGGTAGTCACCCTAGAAGCTCAAGAGAATCAAGACCTCGATCCCTGTGACCCAGGTGAGTCAATACTTTGATCATGTTGAACCTACATTTTATGCAAATTACTTTTGTTTAAAATATCAAATTGCATGCTGTTATTTTATGTGCAAGTATATGTTTGATTTGAAAACTTTAGTTATATGCCCATTGTTCAACTTGATTAGTATTACACCCCTCTTTGGAATATTGTAGATGTGAGCCTTGTCACCCTAGTGGAAAAATTATAATGGTTAGCTTTCGAAAATAAGTCAATATCTATACGCCATGCTTAGTGCTGCTTAGATAAACGGGGGCACCAAAACTGCCCCAAAGCATCACTTTGAATTATGAGAACTTGGTTGGGCAGTCATGATGGAAATGACTGGTATATTTGGTTATGGATATTTTATGCTCCCCAAAAACCTCAAGATGCTGAATTATCTGGGCGGATGGTTCGAGGGTGTGAGTGTGTAGTGCAATGGAAGCACAAAAGGGTTAGTGGTAGAACCGCCCAGATACCACTAAGGACTGAATCTTGTCATGACCTCCCAAGGTACAACAGTACAACCACAAGCTGGCAAAGTGTAGGCAGGGTTTACTAATTTGTGTGGCTCTAAGGTGGTTACGTGAAGGTATGACCACGAGCAAAGGGATGGATGGTTTCATCCCCGCCTTTGCCCGTGATGGCTCACGAGGGACCCTTCCCGAGGGATGTGCGTATCCTACGGAAGATAGACCTTAGCGGGCGTAACCACAGTAGTACTATGCATTGTAACAATCCTGTGATAGTCTACTCAACCGCATGGCTAAGGAATCATGTGGGGCAACGAGGAGATTTATCTCTTGTGGGTAAAGTGTGCAAACTCTGCAGAGTCAAAACTATTCGAATAGTCGTGCCCACGGTTAAGGGCGGACATGGGAACTTAACTAGATATAGTTCTGTTTCAAAAATTTTATGGGTGGAAATGGTAAAGTGGAGGGTAGAGAAATGCCCTTATTTGTGTTGCCCTGGGTGTCACCCTAGTGATAAGTTAAGCGGTTATGACGCTGAAGAATTAAGCATATGGTGCAGAGACCATGTAACGGTGGATGGAATCTGAATCACTATTAATATTGCAATCTTTCACAACTTATGTTTTGGTGCAAACTGCTAGGTCTTAGGAAATTTCTATGTATTGTATTTCGAAAGCAATTTATGGCAAATAAAATAACCCGAGCCTTCCTTTGATAAGCCATGTATATTATTTAATTGCATCCTATGTATTGGCTCGCGGAGCACGGTGGTTTGTGCTCACACTCGCATTACCCAAAACAAAGACGAAGGATCATTATGCCCATGAAGACACCCCTACCATTGAAGGAAGGACAAATGAAGGGAACTAGGGCGTAGGCTACGTTGTTTAGCCATAGACAAGTTGACCCTTGGCTTTGTGTGCACGTATATTATCGGATTCCCGATGATATATATTGCACACATTACCCTTCCAGTCGCTTGCCTGTGGTTATGGACTTACTTTTGCTTCTGTTTCCGCTGCTTGTTTGTAATGAAGACATTTGGCCTAATCGGCCCTTTTGTAAACTCTCACCCGATGAGGTGTATTTTAATTCTGTAATATTATTATTAATGGTCATGCGATGTATGATGTGATTCAGCAATGTACCTGTGCGCACTATCTACTGATCCAGGGAATAGTGTAGTAAACACATAAGATTCTGAATTGAAAAATCTGGGTCTGACAGTACATCTTTCACTTCCTCGTGGTCGGGTGAAAGAACCATCAATAGTGTGGTTGGGTGAGTTCATACGCCGCAGTTATTGCACGGGCAACAGTTGACCACACCAGATACATCTTTCACTTCCTCGTGGTCGGGTGGAAGAACCATCAATAGTGTGGTTGGGTGTGTTCATACGCCGCAGTTATTGCACGGGCAACAGTTGACCACACCAGACTCATCAGGTTGCACTAGTTATCCTTGATCCTACGTCAAGAAGATCAAATCCCCATATCATCTTGGTATCAGAGCGCGGTTAACTCGGTAGGATTATTTACCCTTGTTTTCATATTGATTTATTTCTATCCTAAGTCTAAGAAAACCAAAAATTGCAACAAAAAGAATTTCAAACCCTAATTTTTAATATGTTATTTTTAGTGAGTTTTGCTAAGTTTTAGTCCATTAAATTTTTTGTTTAATCATAATCGTCATGTTCTTTTGCGTAGCTTAATCCTTATGTTTCATTTAAACCCTAAAATTCGTTGGTTTTGAACTCTTCAAAACCACACCAAAAATAGAAAATTCATCAATCTGCTACAATGCCACATGCGCTCCAGTACCATGCAAGCTACACGAAATTTTGAGCTACACGTCCGCGTGGTGAACATCACACAATCGCTATAGTAGTCATTGCTACTGTAGCCCCCCGCATTGCTTGTCCTGCATTTGGAAGTTAAAATAATTTGAGCTTCACTTATATCTTTCATCTTTTAAGACTAGCTATTGGTAATTGCATCTGGGGCTATTCTTAGAATTATTTACACCTTGCTGAATCTAGTTGGGAGTTACGAAAACAAGAGGGAAAGCAAAACCCTAGTTTTGGCTGAAAGAAAGAAAGAGAGAAAAAGGCAAGCAATCCAAATCAAAAGCCACGGTAAAAGAAAGAAAAGGGATAAAAAAAATAAAAGGAAGTTTAGACTGCATACATACCATACCACAACTCTTCCTTTCAGTTGCCCTAATAACCAAGGGGGGGGGGGAGAGTATTGTTCATGTAGATGTGAGCAAGAAAAGTAAAAAAGAAAAGCTTTGGCAGAAACTTGGTGAGTAAACCCTAGTTTGTATTTTCAGATTGTGTATTTAATTTCTTTAAGCAATCTTGTGCCCTTATTTTCATATCATTGTAATTAGTTAGCGTCTCTCTTAATACTTGGTACAAAATGAGCTAGTTTAATCTCAATTTCACATTGCTTCTCACTAGTTCAATTCCTTTGTTTGTAGAGTCACGTTTATCTTTGCGTATGCATTCATATATGTCACTTAAACCTTTTGGATCAGCACATAGGCAAGATACCATAGCTTGGATCATTACATAGCTTTACAATAACTTGAATTTCAGATTGCATAGGTTATACTCTTTCATACCTTGCTCCACTAAATAACAGTTGTTGTGCAATTGAGAAACACTCTTAAATTCACTTGACCATCATCATTGCTGGTTGTAACTACTACCAAGTATTAAATTTTGGCCTCAACTCACTTCGAAATGGTAAGAATTTTTCGTTGGTAAGAAGAGTGAGATTGAGTGTTTTTCACACATATGTATATTGCACAACTAACCATGGTAGGATATTCAACTATTCGTTTCTCTTGGTGCGAGCAAAATGGCAATAGATCTTCAGTATTTCATTCCTCTTAGTGCAATTTCGAGCCCAACAACTTGTATTTTTCTTTCAATGGAAGTGATGATCTAAAAGAGTATCCTGAGTGGGAATAGCGAATGGAGAAAGCGTTTAGATTTTAGAAACTTCCCAAATCTCAAGAGGTGATGCGAGCCACTATGAAGTTTGAAGACTATGCTTATAGTTGGCGGCAACAACTATTTGAAAAATGATTCATTAAATCTTGGGGTAGATTTGAAGGCATACATGAGGAGTGAATTTGTGTCATCCTACTATGCATGGGACTTGCTTCACCATGTGGAGAGTATCATACAAGGGAGTAATATTGTTCAAGATTACTATTTTGAGCTGCAAAGTGTATTGCGCCATGCCGGTGTTACTAGTGCATTAAGGGAGAAGGCATACTTGAAAGGTGGCTTGAATTATAATATCAACACTACACTTTCACATAAATATTTTAATAGTGTGCATAATCTTGTGAATTGTGCTATTGAGAAGGAGAAGAGAATTAAGGAGAGTCATGCACAACAGTTACATGTGAGCTAACCCTTTCGTTCTTATGCCTTTACTAGTGTGACACTGACACATGAGAAGATGAACGAGCATGAGACACACGAGCATAAGTTTGTGTGCCTTGTGGCCGACCCTAGGGGTCATATATACTCTTGTATTCGTCCCTCTTGTGCTTTAAGACAACAATTAATAGATTGATTTCAAAAAAGAGAACATATGGCACTTGTTCTTCTTCTAGCATTACATAGCAACTAGAGAGGGGAATTGAGTATTTCTCTTCACATGTTCTTGCTTTTTTCCTTCAGCAATTGCAGGACACATCGTAGATTGTTGCATAGGCAGCGATTGGTCACATTAGACTCATCAAGTTACACTAGTCATCCTTGATCCTATATCGAAAAAAGCGAGCCCCCGTATCATTGGACCCCATAAGTCGACCGGTAACCCTTGCTAGTTGTTGCCACAGTTGGGTCGAACAGGCCGAAGCTCCGATCAACGTAATAGCACTTGATTATTGGCCCTAATTGGTTCAGTAGTTGCAGTAGAGCTACTCTTTTCTCAGTCACAGCTAACATTCCCTTCTCGGTGCAGCGAGTAGCCCTAGCTAGCAACTAGCAAGGTGACCTAACTCATTTGGGTTTTTTGGTGGTTTATAGTTTATTTTTCACTGTTTGGCACTGTAGCTGGTTTATTTTGCATTATAGTTACCGATGGTTTTTTTTTTGCGTAATTAAATTTAAAATTTTCAAAATAGAAAAAAGGTTAGCCACATCACAGATAATGAAAAGGAATACGGGAAAATAGAAAAAACAAAAAAAGCTCAAAAAATAAAAAACCAGAAAATAATGAAAATAAAGAATTAGGAGCCAGAAACTAAAAAGTGAAACCAAAAGAGCAGTGTCGAGGCAGCTTGCAGTTTCGGCTCGTTACGCGTTCCTTCCCGTCGTCCGCAGGTAGCCGCGCGCGCAATTGCACGTAACAACCGGGTAGAGTACATCGGACAAAAAGGAAATCGGTGGTTCCCCCCGTGTGTCCGAGGGTTGTTCAACTTCAACATCGCTCGATCGATTTCAGTTTCACGATCGGACAGTACAGGCGCCTTACTTAGCTAGAAATGCGGCGTAGCTCTGCCAGATAGCGGTGGGAACGGAGGGCTCCGCTCGCCTTAGATCACGCGCGCTCGCGGCGAGGCAACGTCAATGCCCTGGCTCGTCCGGTTCTGGCAGGGACGAGTCACATGTGAGATGAGGCCGAGGGGAAGGTGATGATGCCGAGGCCAGCTGATCAGACGGCGAAATGGCCTGGGTCACATCGATCTCACTATCTCACAACAGGCAACGGAGCAGACACAGCAAGGGACTGAAGTGATCCTGAACTGACTGAATGATATGTGACAAATGACAATGTTGTCAGCGGATCCTGTGAAGCCACCAAACTACCTTTTGACTCGCCGAGGAAGGTGACAAGGGCTGCACAGCGCACACGCATGCAAGTACTGCTAGCTTGAGTGAGCCCCCCCCCCCCCGGGGGTCTCATGTACACCGTCACGGGCTCAACAGTGATCAAGTCAGGCATGCATGCATGTGAGAACCTGTCAAGAGTCATTCCAGTGCATCCTTTCCTTTTCTGAGATCACCATTCTATTACATTAGCTCCCTGATCTTGCAATGCATCATGGTCAAGACTCCTGAGTTTCACATGGCGACGATAGCCTGCACTGCAGGGGGATATATACGTTGTACTGAAGACGTCTGCATATACCTGTCTCCTCTTCACTGATTGCCGATTGCTCGGTGAATAGTACGGCGTGACCGGACTGGGAGCAGGAATGAGGGGGCACAGTTTGATGACTGAGATACATCCATGAGGGCATTTCCGTTTCCACTCCCATTCGGTATTTCGGTTGTCGGATCCTGACTGATCTCGCGGGCTGCAAACAGCTGGTCAGCGAGCACGTATGCATGACTCTGGGATGATGGAGCCGTCCCGCAATATAAATCTGAAATCCAGCGCGTATACTAGGAATCATATTATTTTAGTAATATTTAAATAAATTAGGTTATATTTTTTATTAGATAAGTATAGTACTATTTTTTATTAAAGACAAATATAATCTGATTTTATTAAATATTATTCAAATAATATATCTTCTAAATATGCGTGTTAGAGATATATTGCGAGGCGGAGAGAGTATTTCATTCATATGTTGTGCTAGCTCTGACAATACCGCATTGTTTCCTTTTTTCTCCCTTTCACCACTGGCTTCGTCTTTGAGAAACTTGAGCCGAATGATCACTAGCTATTGGGTGGGTTATTTTGGCTGTGGATTATGTCTTTTGATTTATGGTTTTTGAATTCCCCTTATTCGTGAGAGAGAATATGAAGAGTGATAGTCGCATATGATTTTGACCGGTGTAGCTGAAGTCGGTACAATATTTATTATCATCAACTTGTAGAACTTGTCTTAAAAAGACGCACGTTTAAAAGCTAATTACTGTAGCAAAGAACAAAAACTAAAAGTCTAAAGCCATAATATATGCTTGCAGATAAATATATGTGATAATACCCCAGTAGACCAAAAGACAATCGACATCAACTTGTTTAAACGGCTTTGCTACTTGTAATTTGCCTATTTTTTTGGGATAGACTATTGCATAAGCGACTGAAATTTTTTTATCTTTCAGTCACCTAAAGTTGCACTTTGAATCACCTGAAATTGCACATGTTTTTTTTAAGGGGGCTGCAATTTTAGTTGATTGAGAGTGCAATTTCAGGTCACCTGAAGTTGCACTCTGAATCACCTAAAGTTACAACTGTTTTTTTAGGGGGCTGCAATTTTAGTTCATTGAGAGTGCAATTTCAGATAATTGAAACATAAAAAAATTTCAGTCGCCCTGTGCAATAGCAAAATTGTTTTTTTAAGAAAAAGTGTAAGTCGATTTTCCTAACCATTAGATCAGCTTTGAGGTGTGTCTGCGAATTTTTTTTTCTCCAGTTGTCAAGAGAAAACCGGTCGGTCACCTTAAACTGATACAACTCTTTATAAAGAATGCAAGGTATACGATTTTAGTTGTAACCTTGTAAGTAGACAACTCTTTTTTTAGAATGCAAGGTATACGATTTTAGTCTTGGTCTTCACCGGAGCAAGCCAGTGTCTTCCCAGTTATACTATGGGGCATATCTTTCTTGCCTCATCTCCTACGATTTACCGCTAGTTTTTCTTGAGACTCAATCTACAGTTTGGTGTACGCTACTGTATATCACACAACTACCTTTTACTACACGTTTGAGACATCAATACAGTTCTAAAAATATAACTTTAACTGTTACTTTCTATTGTAATAGATTTATAAAATCTAAAAATATACTTTTCGAGACAAATCTATATCTATTGTTTTCATATATTTAATCTAAATATTAAAAAAGATATTGATAACTAAAGTTTAGGATATTTGACTAAGGGTACCACAAAATGACATTTTTTAGTGCAAGGGAATACTGCTTTGCTGGAAAAGAACTGCCCAATTGTAGTTACACAGCCCAGCCCAACAGGTATAGGGCCTAGGCTGAAACAAGCCTATTAAGGCCCAATAAATAGGCCCAGAAAATATGGGCCAGGCCCCTGTCCAGGTCTGTTGACCAGTTCAGGCACAAAGCAGAACTCGATTCGGCTCGCCTCACTCCGCCGCCTCGCCGGCTGGATTCCCACGCCTCCCATGCCGCCGGCGAGGAGCCTGGCCGCCATCATGCGGCGGCCCGGACCCCTCCTCCTCCTCCTCCCCCTGCTCCTTCTCCTCCTGCATCTGGCCTCCTCACCTCGCTCCATCCCCGCGCTCCGCAACCCCGGCCAGACCTGCGACTACTCCGCCGGCGAGTGGGTGCCCGACGCCTCCGCGGGCTCCCGCCTCCGGTACGACCACACCTGCAAGGAGATCTTCAAGGGGTGGAGCTGCGTCGCCAATGGCAAGCGCAACGGCCGCGCCCTCCTCCGCTGGCGGTGGAAGCCCGCGGGGTGCGAGCGCCTACCCCGGCTCGACCCGCTCCGGTTCTTGGAACGCCACAGGAACACCAACATTGGTTTGTACTCGTCCCCATTTCGATATTTCTGGTGATTAGCGCTTGAGATGCGACATCGTGTGCAGAGTGAAGTCTGTTGGTGTGCTGCTGCCTTGTAGCTTTAGATGCAGTTGATCCGGGAGTTGGGGTTCTTGGGCGTCTTTGACGGCCCCGTTTTTTAGGGCCGTTTGGCTTGCCCGAAAGTCAAACAAACGGGGCGAATGTTTGAAGCGAATTCTTCGAACGTCTTCACTTTCACTGCCTTCTTAGAGCAAATCTAATAGAAGAGGTGGCTAGGACTAGCTAAATAAGTAAAAAGAGTACACGTGACTCATGGTGAAAGGAGCTAATACAATAAGTAGAGGTTACCTCTACTAAAGCACTCAAACATTTAATACTTGCATAAATATATCAGGGGTCACCTCTTGCATGAGGGACAGTTTACCTCTCTCTCCTCGTATGATGTGCTAGAGGTCACCTCTTGCATGAGGGGCAGCTTGCCTCTCTCTCCTCTTTTCTCTCTCTTCCACATATGATTGTGTTGACGTGGATTTCGCTAGAGTCGACCTAGTCAGTATTATTGTACTTGCTCTTAAAAAGCTATCAGCCACACCAAAAACTATCTTGCCGTAACCCAAAAGAACAGGTTTGCTTTGTAGAATGTGGCAATGTGCCCTGTGCATACTGCTTAGTTACTGACCGATCAGCATGCGATGAATGTGCCCGAGCCTTCAAACGGGGGTAGCTTGATATGCATTCTTCCTTTTAGAGCAATGGGACATCGAAACTGTAAGCTGGGTTCTTTTTGGTTTATCACTTTCTGCTACAGTTATTAGCTTTTAAACGATCCGTCTTTTTAAGACGGGGTCCATAGGTTGATTATAGTAAACACGGTATCGAGTTCAGCTATACCGGTCAAAATCGCATAGAATTGTTTCCTTTTGCGTACTGTCTCTCGTGAACTGCTAGAATTCAAAAATCATAAGTCAAGCTAAAGCTACAGCTCAAAAGAACTCACGACAGTTCCATTTTATTGAAACTGGCAGCCAGTTCACAGCACATGTTTTTTTGCAGCATTTGCTACAAATCGCCTGTTTTGCCACAAGATTACACTCCTTACATTCTCAGACTCCCACGGAGTCTATTTTCTCCTCACCAGACATAAAGATCATCATCCATCATCTCGACTTGATCCCCCTCTTCCTTTTGCTGTACACGGCAAGACTCCCTTTCAGCTCGCAGTATGTCACATGCTCATCAAAGGCATTGGAGCCTGCAGCTTCTTCTCCAACATAGTAAATTGCTCCATCTTGAGAAACATGGGCTCCTTGAAAATAGGTCGCCAGTTCCAGAGCAAGTTCAGTAGTCGCCTCCACACTGTTTCATACTTGACCAGGGCTGCAACTGAAAAACCATGTTATTTCTACAACGCCAGATACTCCAAAAGGTTGCAGCACAAACATTATTCAGAACAGAGTTGTTGGAATTATTCAATCAAAGCTTAGCAGTAGATTCATAATTACGACTGATATAACCTCAAAAACATGGGAAACTATGCCCCCAAATGTTCTTAGCAACCGCACGTTCAAAAAAGAGATGTAAAACAGTTTCATTTTCATTCCAAAAACTACAAGTTGTTCCTCTGTTGATACCTTTTTTCAACAAATTATCTCTAGTCATGATTTTCGACTTGATATGCATTCTTGGTGCCCTCTATAGGTGAATGTACCGAGATTTACATGTAATTGTATGGCTGCCATCTTGTAGTACTGCTTATGTGGGAGAATGTTCAATTGTCATGATTCCTTCTACATGCTTGCGATTATAATGGCATAAGGAGAAAGTTGGGTTGATGCAAAGTTTAAATGTTGAAGCCAGTTGGTTCAAATTTGTCTCTTTTGCTAGGTGTACTGTATTCAGAGACCCCTTGAATCTGCCATCTTATGATGATGTATGTCCGATGCTTTGTTGTAGGATTTGTGGGCGATTCATTGAACCGGAACATGTTTGTTTCATTGGTCTGCATGCTTAGGGGAGTGAGTGGAGAGGTTCGCAAGTGGCGTCCAGCAGGGGCAGACCGAGGTTTCACATTCCTTCGTTATAATCTCACCCTGGCATACCACAGGACCAATCTTTTGGTACGCTATGGTAGGTAAGGATTGTCATTTGTATTAATACCAAATTATGGTCCTTTGGAGATATGGCTAACTTCTATTGTTGTGAGTTGTACAAATTATCTTCTGAAACTTGGGGCATCTTGCTTTCAGTCTAGGACTCTAGGTGTAACTTAGTATTGAAATGCTTCAAGTAGACCATTCTTGCTGCCCATTTTCCAAAATATTGGATTACTATTAATAAACTTTTCTCTTGTCCTTTCAATATTTTTGCTCTAAATTTCCTTTGTTTAATCTGTTGTTATCTACTGTTTGCCTCACCTTCTTGATCTGCATTAGATGGTTGTTCATAGTTTTTTTTCATACATGACACTGCTGGCTATCTATTTGGTCATCATTGATCAAAGCCATATTGCTGGTTGTGTAGGTGGTCAGCCAGTCCAAATGGAGGCCCCCTAGAATCTCTCGGATACAAGCAAGGCTACAGGGTTGATGTTGATATTCCCGACCAAACATGGGAAGAGACACCAAGCTTCCATGATGTTCTTATTTTTAACACGGGGCATTGGTGCGTGGACATCATAATTCGTAAGCCAGATAAGCATTAAATCAACAATGTTATCACATACATGCTGAATTGTTGTTCCCAAACGATCAATATTCAATGCAATCCTGGATCCTATGTTGTAAACTCACTGAGTAATCAGTTAACAGCTCAATATTGTTATGTTACTCTTCCATTTACTGTAGTCGCATGATTTGTCTTCTCCCTCAATCTCAGTGCACTCATCTAGATATCATTCACAGTTTGTGCTGCTATTCATCTATTTTATTTTTATCAGATCTACTTTGCCTAGGCACATCATTACATCAGACAACAATGGTTGTGTTCATAGGTTGCTTACATGATCTGACTGGTGCTACTAAAATATCTTGGTTAACCTATTAGTGATGGAAGAGATTTGTGGTGTTATCAACTTACTGTTTATCTTTCAGAGTGCAGAGCAGTCATGAATTTTAGTCACGATGAGACATGTTATCTTCTGGCTGCTTTGCTTAACTAGTTTTTGTGCTGAGCTAGACAAATCTACTGATACATACACTCTACCACGTGACAAGGGCCAATTTACCAAGTTGTCACCTGATTTCCTGATCCTTGTTTTGTTCTGTTGTAACGCATACGTATTTCGTATTACTGGGCTCAACCTCCTTTGCTTTATACAGGTGGTGGGCTCCTTCAAAGTTTGATCCAATACAGTCACCAATGTTATTCTTTGAGAAGGGGATGCCAGTTATACCTCCTTTGCTGCCACCTGCAGGACTAGATTTGGCTCTTAGACACATGGTACGCTTATAGTTGTGTTTGTTCACTTTCCTGAAAATTCCTGTTTAGTTTTCCTTGCTAGGTAACGCTGAACCAATAAGTATTTTAGCCATGCGTGAACCTCGTATGTAAATGAATCCTGAAGTCATTCTCTGATTATGGGATGAACTGGCATTTTCTGCGAAACAATACATATCATTCAGTGGGTTATTACCTCAGCTATTAGTCTATGAGAGGTGGATATTGTATTTCATGTAGTTGACTGGTTTGCGTCGCCTTTTCCTTAAATGTTCACCCTGTGCATTTATTCTGAATGGCTTGCCTCAATATCCTGTGAACTCTACTAAAGAAGAAAATTACTGCCTTGCTATTTTCTATCATCATGATGTTCAACTTATCTTTCTCTTTCTATGAATAAACAATTTTCATCAGATAACATTTGTGAACAAAGCAATGAGACCTAACGGGGTGAAATTCTTCCGCACTCAATCTCCTAGACATTTCGAAGGTGGTGACTGGAATGAAGGTGGATCTTGTCAGCGAGACCAGCCCTTGTCCTCGGAAGAGGTACTGAAACTACAGTGCATTGAAATCTTGGATAGCAGTTTTTCATCTTTTCTCGCATGCTTTTATTTTCTTTCCCTTTTTTCTTTTGACATCATGCATATTATCCTGACATGGATCTCTACCGAGGTACATCCTTCTACTATGTTCAAGTGTTCTTAGGTAGTCGTAATCTGGTGTATGACACAAGTTGTTTAAATAAGGACTCGCAGTTGTAATATGGAGTGAAAAAACAAAGGCTCTAGCAAGTGGATACTTGGATGGTGTGACCGCACCAGTCTTGTTTTCTAACAGCATATACATGTCTATAAGTTGGCTTATTAAACTTAGTTTTAAGGCCAGTAAGCTAAGTTATTGTACGAGTATCCGCAACTGTTTGGATAGACCTATGTGTGTGTAGGGCAATGAAAACTTTGTTGTGAACTAGCACGATAAAGGGGTAATCATCTGTCGGAGAGAAGTTGGACGGTGACGACTTGAAGTAGAACGGCTCTAGGTGAAGAGAGCACCGATTGAGGGAGGAATAGATCTAGAATAGCTGATCAAGGAAACAATCACAGCTGGACTTTAGGGACTATAGACTTGTTTATTCATCTTTATTTTATTAAAGATATAATGCTATCCCGTTTATATGGATAACTTGAACTCTAAAAAATAATCTCTAACTTAAAGAAACAAACTAATTAAAAATAAGCTTTCAAACTACTCAAATCAATATAATCCCTAAGAAAGAAAGCTAATCACTGTTGCTACAGTAACCACGGTAAACAGTACACGCGTGCTGCAGTAACCGCGTATGTAACATTACACCCCTCCCAGTGAGACAACTTGTCCTCGAGCTGTAACATAGGGCGACAAACTTCTCCAATGGGGGTAGGTGAATCTGTTGGTGCATGATTTTCAACATCATCGTCATCTGCTTCATTAGGTTGTCTAGTAGGGATAACTTGGCAATAGAAACCATGGTGGCTCTGATATCAATTGTTGTGAACTAGCACAACAAAGAAGTAATCATCTATCAGAGAGAGGTCAGATGACAACAACTTGAAGTAAAACGGCGCTAGGTGAAGAGGGCACCAATTGAAGGATGAATAGATCTAGAATAGCTGGTCAAGGGAACGACCATAGCTAGACTTTAGGGACTAATGACTTGTTTATTCATCTTTGCTTGATTAAAGAAGATACAATGATATCCCTTTTATAAGGATAGCTTAACTTGACTCTTAAGTAGGGGTGGATATCGAGCCAACTGCTCGTCTTATCGAGTTTTTTCTAAAATTGGCATATTTTGATTTAATATCATTTTACGGATAATTTAAAAGTATTTTTAGAAACGAGCTAACGAGCCGAGCTTGAGCAAAATTCAAATTCATTTAAAATCAACTCATTTTAATGTTTAACCAATTAACAAGTATAATTGAAGCAATTTTGAACCGAGCCAACGAGCCCACTAACGAGTTTTTTTTCCACCCCTACTCTTAAGAAATAATCTCTAACTTAAAAAACAAATTAACCGAGGATAAGCTACCAAACTAACCAAATTAATCCAATCCTTAAGAAAGGAAATTAATTGTGGTTGCTACAGTAACCACGTGATCAGTACGCGCGTGTTGCAATAACCGCGCACGTAACAAACTTATATATCTGAACAATACAGTTGCAATCTATTTTATCCCAACATAAAGAAATAAAAATTTGATTCCTCCGATTGCCTGACTTTTCATAAAGTACTCTAAAATATTTTTCAGCCACTTTTGAAATTTTTTTATGCATGCTTTTATATTGACCTAGCCATTTCAAGCACAAGCAGAACACCTAAAAAGAACCAACATTCACATGACATCCAAAATAGTTGCAATTCTCAACATTTATCCTCTGCGATCATCAATCTGCACAACGGATTCCAATGGAGCAGAGTATTTGCACCGTAAATGTGCAGTAACTAACAGGCGAGCAAACCCATACTTACCAGATTTCATTTAGCTTATTTGGAATAACACTCGTCTGCTGAACCTGCATTCGGTTTTTGAAGGTGATTGAATGGTTTAATGTTTCAGTGTTGTTGTAATATTATGCTTTTTCGTTTGGTACAAACACCAAATTTAGGGCTTTAAAACTTGATGATTGTTTGGCACTTGGAGTTTTTAGACTAATATCTTGGACCCAAACTTGTTAAGGTCGAAGAACTTTTCTCTTTGGACAACAATGGCACAAACATAGAAGTACGCGTGGTCAACCAGCACTTGATGAAGGCTATCGGGCAGTCTACTTTCAGAGTTTTGAATGTCACTCGCATGAGTGAATTCCGAGCTGATGCTCATCCTTCGACAACTGGCGGGAAGAAGCACGATGATTGCATGCATTGGTGTTTGCCAGGACCAACGGATACATGGAATGATTTGCTAGCAGCAAATCTTGCTGCAATTGAGAGCTAATCTGACGAAAGTCGAGCACTTGTCTGAGAAGTTTTCCCCAATTTTTTCCTGCGGCATGAATACAACGAAGCATCAATTCGTTGGGTAAAATAGAGATTTGCTCGGAATACCGAGCTGGTATTCCCTGCATCTTGTTCATATAGGCGAGATCATTTTTTTTCCAATATATTATTTTGGACCCCGTACATTTAATCCCATTTAGGAGTTTTACTGATACGTACTCCTAAATCCTAGAGTAGGTTAAATTGATTTGTTCTCAGGTCACGCCCCACCAGAATACACTTGTGCATTATTTTGTGCCATTGTATTCGCAAGAGTAGGCAGGAAATTATTTTATGGCAATTGTACTTTGGCTTTTGGTATATATATGCAAGACATGCACGAGGTGTCGACAAGATGCCATGCTTGCATTATCTCCCGACATGTGAAGAAGCTCAACAAAATTCATGTGGACTTGCTTTGCTGATACACACATGCAGTACCTGTGCAATAGCACGATGATAACAAACGCTGACCTCCGTTAATGATTATCTCTAATCATTTCCCCTAGCTACGTGCAAACCATTTATAATTCCATCATGTGTTGCTCCTCACGTCGTTGCAAGCTCAAGCATCCACCTCACGCACGTGCTTGCATGTGTGACGAAACCAGCTCACAAGCTATATATATATAACCTGCATTGAAACCCCAGGTCATCCATCACCCACAAAAGAGAGGCCTTCGGTTCTTCCGACGAGCAAGATGAGGACGTCGTCGGGTCTATCGTTCCTTTGCCCTGTCGGGGTTCCTCCTCGCCGCGCCGGCGGCGGCAAACGACTACGCCGGCGGCAACGTCGTGCAAGCCGGCCGGCTCCCAGCTGCCTGCCTACCTGAAGCCCGTGGACGGCCTCGACGCCGCGTACTACGTACATACACATTACACCAGGTGCATCAGGCATGAAATGAACTCCTCGGACTTGATTTCCCCAAGATTTTATTAGCCTTGCATGCTTGCATGTATGTGGCTCTCTCATTAGGGCTCTGACGAGTCCATCGTGATTGACGCTCAAGGGAGCGAGAAGTACGCGGCAGCGAGCAAGACGCTCCGGGGCTTAGAGTTGATCGAGGCCATCAAGACGGAGCTGGAGGCCAAGTGCCCAGACAATCTCCTGGGACGACATCCTCACCACCGCTGTCCGTGACGCAAGCACATAGGAACGTAGCAAGCACCTCGTTTCACCTATTACACATGCAGTCAAACTTTTTAAACTTTTATCATCGACGTTTATTAGTTGCGTACGTGCAGGTCGGAGTGGACCGCTTGGCCGCTCAAGTACGGCCGGAAGGACGGCCGCGAGTCCCGCGCCGAGGAGGCCGACCGGTACGTCCCCATGGGCCGCGAGAGCATCACCGACCTCATCAACTTCTCCGAGTCCAGGGGCCTCAACATCCTCGACCTCGTCGTCCTCTCTCCGGTACACCCCTCTCTCTCTCTCCCTCCCTCCCTCCCTCCCTCTCTCTCTTAACAGACGCACAAGAATGGAGCAGGCGACTGACTGACATGCATGCATGTTGTTCGATCGTACGTGATCGGCGCATGGAGGAGCGCACATGATCGGGCGCGTCACGCTCGGCGCCGTGAAGCCGCGGCTGTGCAACTACCAGGGCAGCGGCGAGCCGGACGGGACGCTGGACCGCCGGTACGACAACTTCCTGCGGCGCAAGTGCCACCGCGGCGACGCCGATGTTGGCCTAGAGACGGAACCAAACAGTGGTGGACCCAGGATAAAAATATAGGGGGCTAATGAAATTTGCTTACCGGTTTGTCAAATACCGAGTTGCCGGCCTATGGTTTCCATTTGAAGAGAATTCCAGCACAAAGGATCATCCTGCAGAGAGCAATCAGATTGCTCAAGAGCACAATTTTGCCACAACTCTCCTACCTATCTTTGTCATTGCCATCTGCATCACATAAAGGAGAAAGCTCAAAGAAGATCCCCTCAACTTCAACGTGCTCAACATTGTCGTCGACGTCGTCAGGCAAGTCAGTCTAGAGATTCGAAACCTGAAAAGAAATAAAACATTTCTCATGCCTACCAAACAAATTAACAATATATCTGATGAAAACTGCAACGTGCAAAGTAACATTTGTCAGCCAATTACATTTTCTGTAGTGAACGTTTGCAAATTGTCTGAGAATGCACACACCTGACAAGAAGACATACCAAAACAAGCAATATTTCTTTCATGTCTCAGTTTCCTTCCTGGAATCTGACATTTTTTAGTCATGTTTTGCAGTGCTTATGGAAATGTGGGGGTTCTCAGTGGGCTACAGTTGCAGTAGACAGATCAACCCAGACCAGTTATGCACTGACAGAGGGATCTGCTTTGCCGGGAGGTGGAGCGATTCCGGCAAACTCATCCTCATTCTTGTGATATTCTTCAGGAGGCTGAAGAAGTTCAGCATGAAAGGAGGCAAAGCATGGAAGCTTAGTTAGATGTAGCACCTGGTGAACATTGCAGGCACTTGTGGTCATGGAGTTTGGTGAAAAATCCATTTGAGCTCCAAAACAAAAGGATATTTTTCTTTTTCTCTTCCTTTCCCCCTTGTGTATTCATTTTTCATGTAGAAAGGAACCTTCTACTAGTCATCCTTGATCAGACTCACCTGCAAGTGTTGGCAGTTTTAGATTTGGTGATGAAAGTTAATCAATCAACTTATGCCAATTAGCTTGACTCTCTTCACATGTAGAGATGGTTTTGTCACTGCAATAATCATTTCTTACAACTATCCCGATGCCAAAAAGCTAGGTGTTATTGTGGAATTAGTATCCACATACTGACATAATATGTATGCTAGGGGTGTACAGAGAGATTCCGATCAAGTGGTGGCCAGTAATATAGTATCAGTACTATCAATATGTTTAATTACCTCTCCTGGCTCAGTCCTTGCTTGGTCTGTCGACAGAGGCCGACGGCCAACTTAGCAACGCGAACCCAATCCCCTGCAGCCCTGCTTGCTCCACCTCCAGTCCTCCACTGGCAGTCTGGCTCCACTCCATGCGACCACGCCTCCCCGGCCGGCTTCCAAAGTTCCAAACTTTCAATGCTGCCCGCAGCCGCAAGCCCGCCTCCCCGGCTGCCTGCCTCCTCGATTTGCTAGGACCGCTGCCCAACCAAACCAGATCTAGCTCAGGCCGTCGCCCGTCCACAGCCGGCTTCCTCTGGCTCGATCGCTCGAGCCGCTGCGCTACCCACCGATCGGCTTCGGGGTTCCTCTTTGTTGCACTTGCGCCGCCGGCCGCCCCTCGTCGTGCGCCGTTTAGTCTCTCATCTCTCTACGCGATGGCGGCACATGTGGCCATGCGGGGGTTCTAGGAGGGGGCCGGGGGGGCCAGCCCCACCTGACCCCTGGGTGGGTCCGCCCCTGGAACCAAACACGCACACACACTGCTACAGACAGTCCTATCACAGACGGTTCCTGAAACGTCAGTGTTTATGTGTCAGTGATAATATGTGGTTATCACAGACGGCTTGGAAGCCGTCTGTGATAACTCACATTACAAAACCGTCTGTAATAGTACATTAATGTACTCTTCTAAAAACAGATACGTTATTAATGTACCCTTCACTCACACGGTTCTCAATGTACATCCAATTTCGGTCCATCTACGCTACACAAGTAACAAATAGGTGTCAAAAATGATTATTACCGTTACTACATAGCAAATCAGACTAGCTATATAGACTTGCATGTCCATGACATGCATCTATATATATTACGTAGGTATATAGCTAGCTAGCCACGTATTCATGACATAATAATGTTAAGCAAGAATGTTAACTAGTACTTACCTATTCTAAAATCAAGCAAACTAACATTATCTTTCTAAACAAAGCTAGCTAGATTTAAATTAAACAAAAACCTAGCTATCATCTCCGGCCTTCAATTACAAAAATATGCATGCATATAAGTTATTAAAAGTAATTGAGTACTAACCTCTGATCAGATCACTAAGAAGACAGCGATATGTTTTCACCCCGAACTCCCTAAAGCCGGCCACCTTGCTCCACCGATGCAATGCAATGAATTAAGACAGATCTGTGTCGACATCGAGCAAGTATGCGTAGTAATTAATAGTGCAGAATATCACAGACGGTTCCAACCACAAACGATATGTGAAACCAATATATCACAGACGGTTCATGTTAATAATCGTTTGTGAATTATCACAGACGGTTATTAATACGAACCATTTGTGATGTCCACAATATCACAGACGGTTCGTAATACCAACCGTTTGTGATTGGTGCGTATCACAGACGGATCGTATATAGAATCGTCTGTGATCGTCCTACATTATCACAGACGGTTATTAACATGAACCATTTGTGATGTCCATAATATCACAGACGGTTTGTAATACCAACCGTCTGTGATTGGTGCGTATCACAGACGGTTCGTATATAGAACCGTCTGTGATAGTCCTTCACAGACGATTTATACCACAAACCGTCTATGATAGTTACTCTATACCTGACATTTTTTCTGTTTTTTGGCTAGCCTCAAGAAATTAAATAATGTTACCCATGGCCTTTGAAAACAAGTAAATACAGACACAAGCACAACATCACATTCAGATCTATTACAAGATAACAAGCTAATGAACCCTTCATGGCACGACATTGAAGCTAAACAAGACACCCTTACGACACTTACGACAAAAGTGTGTTGTCTAGCCTCTCGCCGTGCCACAACGGAGGCGCTAGCTCACGGCAGTAGTCGGCTTTGTGGAGGAACAAGCAAATACAGAGGCAAGCACAACAATACATTCAGATCTATTACAGGATAACAAGCTAACGAACCCTTCGTGGCACGATAGTCACTCTGAACAAGACACACTTACGATACTTACGGCAAGAGTGTGTTGTCCAGAATGCTGTCGTGCCACAACGGAGGCACTAGCTCACAGTGGAGGGGAGATGCATGCAGGAAGCTAGCTAGTGAATGAACTCACGCGTGACTAGTACCGGTGGAAAGGTAGATAAGGGCCGAGCAGTGGGAGGAACTGGTGCCTGCCATTCGATGTGGAGAGAATGGACGAGTGAGATCGAAATCCTAGGTATATGCCAATTATCGGTGACATGTGATTATCACAGACGGTTCTTAATACGAACCGTCTGTGATGTCTCGATTATCACAGACGGTTCGTATAAAAATCGTCTGTGAAAGTTCACAGACAGTTATCAATATGAACCGTCTGTGATGTCTCGATTATCACAAACGGTTCGTATTAAGAACCGTCTGTGAAAGTTCACGGACAGTTATTAACACAAACCATCTGTGTTGTCTTGATTATCGCAGACGGTTCGTGTTAATAACCGTCTGTGAAAATATCGCAGACGGTTGGTATTATGAACCGTCTGTGATAGTTTAAGCACAGACGGTTCAGTATGAACCGTCTGTGATGTACCCGTCCAGTATAGCCTCTTTTGTAGTAGTGACACGATAGTCGAAACTCACACAAACACCTTTGCACAACTCAAGACACACTAGATATTTGCGCTGCGTCAACCCGCCACCAATTTTTTATTTTCTCATCTATTTATAGACTCTGATTACAACTATACAGGCTAACACTACTTGACTCTTTCGGCCACAATCCCCATGACTCGCACATTCCCCACTACCCATACGACTAGCTCCACTAACCATCACACTCGGTTTAGTGGACACGATCAGTTACATGTAGACTAATTGCTAACTGGCCTGGTCTATGACCGCACACAATCTTTTGGGTTCTGCATCGGATCCATTCACGAGTCCTTTGACCATGTCCTGTAAACTACAATGCCTCAACCATGCCTCACAACCACGGCTGCTTCGACCACAGTGCCTTCGACCACGGTGCATTCGACCGCTTCATTGACCATGGCTTATCACCACATTTTCGACTACAGTGCCTTCGATTGCTTCACCGACCATGACTTGTCGACCAGCATCTTCGGCAATTCCGCTCACACAGACGGTACTATCAGTCTTCGAGCATGGTTGAGTACTGTAGCTTACGAGTACTGACCATTGACCACTATGCAGCTCAACTTACGACTGCGACTTCTACGACTACTGTGCTACGACCAATGTAGCACGACTACTGCTACAATACTGCTCCGAGTACCGACTACATCGACTTAAGACTATGACCACTTCACAGTTCGACTTACAATTACGACCACTGCACAGTTTGACTTACAACTACGACCACTGTGTAGTTCGACTTACAACTATGACTATTACAATTGGTCTACTACTAAGGAGTCTCCGACTGCTCTCTGACTTCGGGTCTTTGACTTGCACTCAACACACGACTGCAGAGTATTCAAACACACTAAGCACTCGACACGACTACGCAGTACTCAACACATGAGTACGACCACACAGTACTCAAAACACGAGTACTCGACACGACCACGCAGTACTCGAACATACCAAGTACTCGACAAATGACCACTAACAACAACACAACAAGATTAATTCCAACAATCACCCCCTAATCTTGTTGCCGTTATTCTTGAGTACCTTCACTCCAACCTTCAGAGCAGCATTGGTTTGTTATCAGAGTTAGCCATCATGAGATACGCCTCCGCCTTGTTCGGCTTGCGGCACTCACTAGCAAAGTACCCTCGTATGCCACAGTTGTAGTACTTCACCTTCTTCTTGTTGGACCTCTGCTCACTGGTCTATGAGTCATTGTCATCCTCATTGTCCCCATTGCCATCTCTACGACCACGACCATCTTTGATGCGGCTACCACCACAATCACGGTTCTTCCTCACGCCGCTGCCTGACCCTTCATTTTTCTTCTTGTTGAGGGTCTGCCACTATGCATGCGCGAGCAACAGATGCTCGCTCTGTTTTGTGTCGATTCCGATGCACTCATCATAGGCCTTGTATCGCCTGAGGAGGACTTCGACTATGAGGGTCTTCAAGTCTACGCACTGCTCGATGGATGTCACGAGCTGCATGTAGCACAATGGAGCGGCCCAAAAAAACCTGTGAACAACAGCAATTTCATCTATTGTGGTGTCGCCCAACGATCAGATGCCGAAGACAACCGACGCCACCCGACCGGTGAAGTCTTCGATGGACTCCCTTTTCTCTATATTCAGCCCTTCGAAGTCTCTCTTGAGGGACTGTAGCCTGGCTTTGTACATGCGCTCGTGCCCCATGTGCGCCATTTTGATCACCTCCCATGCTGACGTGGTCGTGTTCTTCCCAGCGAGGCAAGACATGACTGCCTCTGGCATTGGCTGGTACATGGCAAACAATGCCATCCGATCCTTCTAGTACTCGGCGGCACTACGTTTGATTGCTTCCCACACATTCTGAGCCTAAAGTGCTACCCGCATCTTCATCACCCATATGGTGTAGTTCATCTGGGTGAGCTATGGGTACGACAACGTCACTGTGCCCTCCCTCTTCACGGCCACCTGCGAGTTGGAGGTGGAAGAATCACCTCATAGCAGCCCGTGAACCATTGACAGAGGCACACTCCTTCCTTCTCTCGGCATCTTCTTGACTCACGGGAATCACCGAGTCTTCTTTTCCGACACACGAGAAACTCCAGGCTCTAATACCAATTGTGGACCCAAGGACAGAACCAGACGCGCACACATAGTGGTTGAAACTCACACGAACACCTCTACACAACTCAAGACACACTAGAGATTTGTGTTGCGTCAATCCGCCATTGACTTTTCATTTTCTCATCTATTTATAGACTCTGATTACAAGTGTACAGGCTAACACTACTCGACTCTTCCGGCCACGATCTTCATGACTCGCACACTCCCCACTACCCGTACGACTTACTTCACTAACCATCACACTCAGTTTAGTGGACACGACCAGTTACATTCAGACTACCTGCTATCTGGCGTAGTCTACAACCGCACACAAACTTTCAGGTTCTGCTTCGGGTCCATTCATGAGTCCTTAGTCCATGTCCTGTCGACTACGATGCCTCGACCATGTCTCACGACCACGACTGCTTCAACCATAGTGCCTTCAACCACAGTGCCTTCGACCGCTTCACATACTGCGACTTTTTGACCACATCTTCGACTATGATACCTTCGACCATCTCACCGACCATGGCTTGTCGACCAGCATCTCCGGTAGTTTCGCTCACACAGACAGTACTACCGGTCTTTGAGCCTAACCATCAATCACTATTTATTAATATAAACTACATCTCAAAAGAACACCACCAAAATCGGTGCCACTGGGATCCCAAGCCACTTCTAATTGTTTCCAATGTAGTAAAAGCCTCTAGGATGAGCTCGATGTCTAGGATCCCATGCCACTTGGGCCTATTTATATTGACTTTTAGTTTTGGATTTTACTTATAAATAGTAATAGTTTGTAGAGAAACTTGTAAAGAAGGACAATTGCGTGCGATTTTGGCCGATATAAATGAAGTCACTACACTATATAATACAATCGACTAGTATACTACATCTTAAAAGACACTACATTTAAAAGGTAGATACTATAGAAAAATCATTCACTATAAAAATAGCTTTTAGAAGCCAATACGGATTGCTTAATTGTTTGATACCAACCGTAAGCCCGCCATCATCAACACTTTTTAGCCTCTATGTGTGCGCACGCTAGTACTTAAAAAACAAAAATGCTATTTTTCAGGCGCCCCTAGCTTCCCTTTCTCACGGACGTGTCTCCGATACGTTGGATCTCTCAACGAATGCCATCATCCGTCTAATCGTGCAAGTGGGGATTTGCGGGGTGTTCGTGAGTTGGGTCTTTTTCCTCCAATTTTTGTCACACGTTGTGGAGTATACCTGCATCACATGTCGCTAACCGATGCACCCCCAGTTTTCCAACCCCCATTCCTCGTGCCCCCTTCTCTGGTATTCTCGCGATGACGACGGGACCATCACCGAGTCCCCCTTCACTTGCTCCCCACCGCACACTCCCCGTCTCCACCGTCGTCGTGGCGACACAACTCTCCTCTCCAACTTCAATTTGTGCCATATAAATGGAAGAACGTCGTGCTGCGCCTCCTCCGCATCATATTTGCATCGAAGAGGAGGACAGACGGCAACAACTTGCAATTTTAGGGGGAGGGCGCGTGGGTAGGGGTGGATATTGAGCCGGCTCGGCTCGGTTCGATAAAGCTCGTTTAAAAGACGGCTCAGCTCGGCTCGTTAGAGTAATGTAGGACCGAAATGGCAACAGAGGGGGGGTGAATGGTGCCTTCAAAACGCCCCAAGTATTCGCACGATTTCTTCTCCGATAGCTATAGTAGCTATGAAGTCAGAAGAGGTTTGCTAACTGGACGATGAAAACTAGACCGACGAAACAATGGACAAAAGCCGGGAGGACAGCAGAGCTAGCGAACTGAAAAAGGGACTGCAAGCATAACCGAAAAGAAATGCAAAACTGAAAATTGAAAAACTGCAGTTCACTGAAAACTGTAAAGCAAAGCTGAAAACTGAAAACTGAAAACTGGACAGCAAATCTGAAAACTGAAACTACAGTTCACTAAAAACTGAACAACAAATCTGAAAACTAAAAATTGCAGTTCACTGAAACCTGGACAGCAAATCTGAAAACTGAAACTGCAGTTTGCTGAAAACTGGACAGCAAATCTGAAAACTGAAACTGCAGTTCACTGAAAACTGAATAGCAAATCTGAAAACTGAAAATTGCAGTTCACTGAAAACTGGACAGCAAATCTGAAAACTAAAAATACTGACTTTACTGCCAAAAACAGATCATAGAAAAACCAAGTCGGCAGACGTGCAGAAAACAGCAAAGAAGGAAGTCTAACCGGAGATCTATAACCGGTCTGACTGCAGAAACATACCCGGCCTGACCGGTCTTGTAAATCTGGTCTATTCGGCAATAGCTCAGGTTAGTTTGCTGTCTAATAGCTGGGAGCTACAGAAATTGAAAGAAACGGCAAAAGGCTACCGAAAATTGCAGCAATCAATAAAAAGAGATGAAGAGCAAAAGCAGTGAAAAATTTGAACTCTCACTGCTCTTCTTAGACCAAAGGAATCAGAGATTTACACTTAATTGACAACTCATTTCAGAGAGTAAATAGTCAAATTGAAATACCAATTCCCTGAGAAATAGTTGACTTAACAAGAAACCGAGAAACTGAATTTAGCCAACCTACAGCCTGCTGACTGAAAACAGCAAAACCTGAGAGCATATTACCCGAAAACAAGTGCAGCACAGTAAAAACTTGAACCGAGCCAAACTGCAAAGAAAATGACTAGAATATGCAATTCTTTTTAGGATAAATGATCATTACTTCAATCCAAATAGCCGCTTGATCTTAGAGACAGACAAAGCACACAAGAAGCAGTTTTGGATCAAGATTCAGAGCAAGAACCCGAAAAATGAAATGATGAATAGAGTGAAACCAAAAGCTGAAAAGCTTGGGATTCTCATGTCTATCGATGATGAATCTTTTGATTTCCACAGGGAAATATCACAGGAGAATAACACACAAAGCTAGAACATCATTTTGTTGAGAAATTCAGAAATACGAGAAACCTCTGCCTCCAAACCCTAGAAAAAGAAAACAGGGGAAATGCGTTGAAGACAGTTTTGCAATGAGATAAGGCTATTAAAAAATCCTGCTCTCGGGAATAAGCTGGCCAAAGAGCCTTGAATCGATTCCCAGTTCAAAGCAGAAAAGATTTAGCTACTCAAGCAAAAGATTCAACTCAAATACAACGCTAGCAGGGAAGAACAGAGAGTGACAAAGAAAATAACTGAAGCAGAAAAACAGCAAATGAAGGCATGAAACCATATCATCTCAGACAAAGACATTCTCATATAGATTAGGAGAGATGAATGATTACAAAGGGGTTTTGCTACAGTCAACTCAAACCATCTCTTACAATCTCAAAGTAACACCCACACACAGAGGGAAAGACAAGAACTCACGAACTCATACAGACAAGGAGACAGAAAGCAAAACTATTTTTGCTCAAGGTCCTACAGTCATCACAGACAAGAAAACATCACATAGCACCGCTCGAGATAATATAATCAACATTAGCATTAGTGAAACGTACTTAAGCATGAAATTGCCCAAACGACCGATCGGAAAGAAGGACAAGCGATTCAAGCACGTCTAACCAAACTAGACTGCGCCATGCGCCGACTTGGCGCGAACCAACAAAATCAAACTTAAACTTTCCAGAACACGTGTCAATTACTCATCACAAACATGGGGTCACATCCACATGGTCTCTCAAGTAACGAGCTAAAAGTAAGGCTTAGCTCGCCTCGTTGTAAAGCTCGGGCTCGGCTCGTTAGGCTCGTTGCTGGCTTCTGCTACCGATCGAAACAGCAATATATACTACATCAATACATACTGGAGTGAAACAAAAAAGAAGCTAGAATACAAGCTGATAGCTAATACTACATCAATACATACACAGTTGCTAGCAAATACTACATCAATACATACAGTCTGACAGTCACAGTTGCTAGCAAAGCAAAGTGTAACATATTTTGCACACACATACACAGTTGCTAGCAAATAACATAAGTCAAACAGCAATACAAGTCCACTTCACAAATCACAGCCATACAATGGGCGTCTAGGGGCATTCTCAAACAGCAATACAAGCTGGAAGTGGAAATAACAGCAATACAATACATAACAAAGCAAATAATAGCAATACAAGTCAGCACTCAGCAGTAGCATGATAGCACCACCAGGCGTCCAGGCCACCAAGCCGACATACAACACCACCAGGCCAACACAGGTTACACAGCAGAAGTGCACAAGCAGCAGAACACAATTACGCAACACTACAGCAGCAAACAGCAGTCACTGACAACAGACAGCAGCAGCAGAAGTTCACTACATTGCCATTTGCATTGCCACCAACAGACAGTAGCAGCAGAAGTTCATTGCATTGCCATTTGCATTGCCACCAGCAGACAGTAGTAGCAGAAGTTCACTGCTGACAGACAGCAGATAGCAGTCACTGCATTGCCAAAATCACTGCACCAGCAGACAACAGTCACTGCATTGCCAAAATCAGTACATTGCCAAAATGTTGGACTGCATACAGTGCACCAGCAGCAGAAGTACCAATGAATATATTCAAAAGGAAAAGACAAACAAATATTAATGAACATAGTATACAACAGCAAACGAAGGATTTTGGTAGAGAGACTTACAATCCAGTCGTTATTGTCCTAGCTGCTAGCCACCACACCCTCAGGAAATGGTATAAATTCGACACCATCCTCATCATCTTCTTTCTGCAATAGAAAATCGAGTTAGACTCAATAGTAACAAAGATGATAGTTAAATGAGTTAGTGTGGAACAACATACCACAAACATTGGAGGTGTCATGTCATTGTGCAAACCTCGTATCCAGCTAGAAGCACATATTAGTGCATCAACCATAGCTGGGCACAATGCAGTACGATAATCATCAAGTACTCTACCGCCAGTACTAAAGGTTGATTCCAAAGATACCGTGCTAGCAGGTACAGATAAGAATTTCTTTGCCATATTGGACACTATCGAGAACCTATGAGCATTCAACCTCCACCAATCTAGCAATTTGAAACTTGTGTCTGCTAAAGGATGATTTGGTTCATCCAGATAGATGAGTAATTCTGATTTAGTTGGTTCCGTAGAAGTGGATCGCAAAAATGTCTAAAACTCATTTGAAACTGAGGCCAATGAGCTACTAGTTTCTATGGTTGAAGAGGACTCGACATGCTATTGGCAGCTTTGGTGTGCCGATGCTGCATCTCATATGTGGCATACAGATCAAACAACTCGACACGGATTTCAGTCTCCTCAGTAATGGCTTTGGAGGAGTCAAATATCTGTGTAAAACGCCAACTAACAAACCTCATCTTAAACCTAGGATCAAGAATAGTAACAATAACCATAACTTTATTTTTTTCAGCCCAATACTTGTCAAACTTGTCTATCATTGCTGAACCCATACGCTTGACATGTTCATCAGTATAAATGCTTGCAGCCCTCAATGCAATCTTAACATTCACTAAGTAAGGATAGAAAACATTAGCTGTTGGATATAGAGAACCTAAAAATGCAGTAGTTACCTCAGCCAATGCTTTCAATATTGGTTGAATTTTGTTGTATAATGCCCATTCTTCATTCGAAGGCTGCCACTTGTAATTAGCATCGGAATCAGCATAGCACATTAATGCATCCTTGTAGGCAATGCAAGCAGACAACATTCTATATGTTGAACTCCACCTTGTTGACACGTCCAACTTTAAGCCCTCTCCAACTTCCAAAGCAATGGATTTACAAATTTCTAAGAATTTGTACATACAGGATGGAGACTTCTTCATATACTTGACAGATTCCCTAAATTTGCTAATCAAGTTTCCAATGGTGCCATACCATCATTCACTACCAAATTCACTATATGAGAACAACAACGAACATGAAAATATGCAAGAACAAAGTTTTTTGATCCCCTAGCAATGAACTAGGCTATCAAACTCCTAGCAGCAATATCATTTGAGGAAGCATTGTCAAGAGTAATCGTCATAATCTTGTCTTCTATTTTCCATGCAGTTATACACTCAAAGACTGCCTAAGCTATCACAATCTCGGTGTGTGGAGGATCCAACTCAACAAAGTTTAGCACACGGCATTGCATAGCCCAATTAGAATCAATGTAATGCGCCACCAAACTCATATAACAAAGGTTTTGATTGGAAGTCCACAAATCACAGGTTAAACTTATGTTATCCACAGCTTTAAGATTCTTCCTAAGGTTTTCTTTTTCTGTTTGGTAAACCTTTATGCATTCAGCCCTTATAGTCTTTCTACCAATAAAATGGTATGATACATTCATATACCTCATCAACACATTAAACCAAATGTGCTCTACCATCTTAAATGGATACTCATGGACAATTATTATCTTTGCAATTCATCTACGAGTTTCCTCATGGTCATTTTCACTAGGATTAACAAAAGGTAAACTTGATCCCTCGGGGTCATAGTTGAGTGTACCTTGAGCCTTTTGCCTTCCCACTTTGTTTAGATAGGGGGCACACTTGGGAATGTGCCTTTTCAGATGTGAAGTGGCTCCCCCATGCTTGTAAGAGAACAGTCCATAACAAAACCGACACTTGGCCTTCATCTCAGTCACCCCTTTCTCCTTCTTGGATGGGACATTGACCACCTTGAATAGCTTCCAACAATTTGAACGCTTTCCTCTACCCTTTTTGGTGGGAGACACTTCAATTCCCTTCTTCCTTTTCACTCTTCTGTTGGTATCATCATCTTCCACCACAACTGCTACCACATGCGCATCATCGCTTGCAGAATCCAGGGAAACATGTGAACCTGCACTGTCATTTGACAAATCAAGCATGTCCGACGAGACAGGCTGCTCGCACTGCTCACCCTGCAACTATACAAAATTAGAGGCAGTATTCAGGCAGGCTGTCAAAATACTATATAACAAATGCTAAAGCACAATATACACACATGCTAAAGCCAACAAATTGTGCATACCAAATCAGTTATTGTGAATCTAACCAGTAATCAGCACATCTTTATAACAAATGAGACGACCCATGAGTATGAACAAACATATCATTATATCAAACCATCTAAATATAAGGCACTATCTAAAAAATTCTACTCACTCTGCCCTCACATAATTCAAAGGCAGTACAAAGAAACACATCAACTATAGCACCTTCATATAGCTTCAACTAAAATTTAAAACCCCCTACACCCATATCAGAAAATCAAACTACATCCTTGGCACTGTCAAAATATTCAGGCATCACAAAATTTAAAAGATAGATACACTCTCAAGTCTCAATCCAATCAACTGTGATAATGTGATACTGTCAAAATATTTAGGCATCACAAAATTTAAAAGATGGATACTCCCAACTGTCATGTGCTATACTGCTATACACAGTCAACAAACAAAATCCAAGATACACTCTCAAATCTCCATTAAACTCTCAAGAACATGGGTTGAGGAGCTACTTTACCGAGGCTGTCGGGGTCGGAGCTGCTTTGCCACTGCAAAGTAGCCGTGGACAGGGGCTGGGGACGCGGTTCACCACTGGGGTTGATGCCGAGGTGGAGCTGGAGCCGGACCCGGAGGACCTCCTCTCTCCGCGGTTCTTTGACTCCATGCTGGCCTGCGCATGCCGCTCCATGCGCCAGACGCCGATGAGAGGTCGATGGCGAGGGGAGGTGCGGCACCGTGGCGGCAGCGCCGGATCTAGGGTTGACACTTAAGGTAGGCGATGGCCAACGGGAAGGGGGTGGAGGCTGAGACGAGAAGGAGGGGAGGGGCCGACGCCGGCGGACGGTGAGGGTGCGGTGCGGCAACATGGCAGTGGCACCGGATCTAGGGTTGACACTTAGGGAAGGCGATGGCCGATGGGAAGGGCGGTGGAGGCTGAGGCGAGGAGGAGGGGAGGGGCCGGCACCGGCGGACGGTGAGGGTGCGGTGCTGCACCCTCGCGGTGGCGCCAGATCTAGGGTTGAGAAGGGATCGGGAGTGCGTCGGTGTCACCTTATCGGAAGACAAGAAGGGGATCGAGAATAGATCGGGAGTGCGTCGCCTGGTCTGTGTGACTGTGTCGGTGTCGGTGCATCTTGACTCTTGAGCGCCGGGTGATGGGCCGCCGAGGCGCCGAGCGAGTCGGGCGCAGATGGGCCGGCCTGAGCCACCCTCCCGACCGAGCCAAACGAGCCAGACGAGCGGCTCGTGAGCCAGCTCGGGCTCGGCTCGTTAAGAAGCCGAGCCCAACCTCTGGCTCGGCTCGTAAATGCCACGAGCCGAGCCGAGCCGAGTCGAGTCAAGCCGCGAGCCATATGTCCACCCCTAGGCGTGGGGGAGCTGTAATTGATTTTTATTTGAAAAGAATTCTTAGCTGAATTTTTGTTTTAAATTTTTTGTCAATCTTTCTTAACTGAATTCTTTAACTGTTTTTTATTTGAAAAAAATTCTTAGTTGATTTTTGTTGGATTTTATAACCGAATTTTGTTCTAAATTGAATTTTTCTGAATCGAAATAATTTTTATCAATTGTTTTTTTTTCGAATCAATTTTTTTCTCAATGGAAACACGGGCCTCCGTCGCACAGCACAGAAAGCAAAGGGGAAGGTCTGGCCCAACGGGGTGCTCGGCCCATAAAGGTAAGTAGCTTGGCTGGCCTCGTCACAGACGCCCGTAGCTTAGTTGCACTCCTAAAAAAATGGGGATCTTCATCATATACCCTTTCTTAAATTGGGGATTTCAGGATTTACCCTCCTACCTCAATGACATGTGGGGTCATCATAAGTCACTGACACGTAGGCCAGGAAGGTAAATCCTGAATTTCCATCTATGAGGAGGGTATATGATGATAAATACGGCACAAATAATAGGAGGATGGACAAGGGTGGTGAAAATAGGCCATGAGTCCTTGCCCATCACACATACACTCCAGGCCAATCATGAAGCCGCAAGGGCAACTCAAGATCTTTCGAGTTTAGGGTAAAACCAAGGCCTAGCGCCCGCGTTTATACGAATACAGTTGGTGACTTATGGCAGATCTTTTATAGCCTTAGCGTAAACATTTGTGCGAATAAACCAAATGCCAATAAAATGCTTTGAAAATACTGTCTCGATAAATTATTTTGAAAGACTCGTCCGACTTGTTTGTTTGAGAGGAGCTGTAACCTATAAATCATAAGTCATAAACTAAAAAAAGAGTGGCCAATATGGTGGTACCACACCACTTGGACATCAACGAATAGTAAAGAAAAACAGTGCCGCGCTTGAGTACAGCAGCATATGACATGGCGGCAATTTATTGAGAGATCTAGTCCAGCCACCTAGGTCCAAGATAAATGCTCTCAACAAAAGGAGAAGAACAAATAGAATACTTGGCTGATGATGGGCGAGAAACGAAAGAACATGTGGAGGCAATGGTACCGAGGAAGAGGTCCATTACGGTTTAGGTAGCAGGGCCCGGCGCAACCTCCATGCACGTTCTTGAGCAGGACTTAAGATTATACTAGAGAGGCGCCGAAGTTATGAAATTAATAAATATAGGTGAAGAATTCTTCGAATGTTTTATGCTGCAAAACTTTCCCAATGTCTCGTAGCATTTCTAATCTACCGACACGAAAGTTCAGCAACAGCCATTGCTGAGAATTCGTAGTTTTGGTAATTCATACGTCAGAAGTGCTATCACAATAGCAAGGCAACTTTTTTTTCTTTTTAGCAACTAGGGTAAACACTACTCCCAAGTGCTGACATCAGTTGAGTTTTTGGATGCATTATTTCATTTCATAATGAGCAATTAAATAAATCTAAAGGCCATGCATTTAGAAAGTCATGCATTACATGGCCGGACTGAGTATTGCATTTAGAAAGAAACGGTGGAAATATTGCATTTAGAAAGTCATGGCCGGATTGAGTATTTAAAGGCCATCTCATTAGGCGATCAGGTATACAAGTTATCTTTCTCGAGAACGCGCAAAACAAACTTGTGTGTCATTTCATTAATAGAAAAAGAAAGAGTACACCTAATCACCTAATCAAATTAGTCTCGTGAGAAAGTATAATAGAGCTCGCTTAGACCTCTTTTCAATTCAGAAACCGAAAAAAAGAAAAACATAAGAGATTAGAATAACATCAACAAAAGCAACACAAGGAGAGGCTCCTCCGAAGCAGCTATTTTGCCGGGCGGGGGGAAGCAGGCTGCGTGCTGCGTGGAGGTCCCCAAGCCGGAGATGTCGGCGAGCCTCGCGGCAGAAAGGGACCCGGCCGGACGGCAACCTTTTTCGCTCGGTGTATGCATAGGAACGGATGCTACCTTACAACTACATGCATTTTGCTCATGCCTGATCACTAGCTACCTAGCACCTTGGCTCTTTCAAATGTTTCAAGTTCCAATTCTACATGACATGGCGAATGATTTGAACCATGACATCAACTAGATAATTGGGTGGGAAAATCGATTGGACTACTGACTAAAGAACTGTTTGAAAAAAAAAACAACTACATAATGGGATAGGAAATCGATTGGCTCGAGCAAGGTCTTGTTTGAAATAAAAGAGTTTCCATGAATTTTGTAGCAATGGACTCCCTTATAACTTTTTCTTATATATAAGGACCAGTCCAGAACACGAACAAAAAAACCCCACATGAACAGGAAAAAAAAAAGTAGAGTATAGAGGAATCCTATAGGAATTGAAAACACAGGAATCGCTCACAAGATATGTTTGGATGCTTCACAAAAAATACAGGAATTTTGGATGCAGATGTTTGTTAGTAATTAAAAGAGAGAAAGGGATGATAATGTGCATCAGAATTGTTTTGACGCAGTCCTAAAAGGTGTTCGGGTTGTAGAAATTGCTCTCTAGAATCCAATATGAAACTTTCCATCGTACAAACTTTGGAGGAATTCAATCATGCATGAGATCTCTGACATCATGAGAAAATTTTCTTATCACGAGGATCCTCTATAATCTTCTACCATCTTTGACTCTAGAACTGAATCATTTCCTTGTATCTTGAGTTGTCCAACAGCTTTTCTCTCCTACATATCTATATGCAACTATTGTATCCCCGATTAATATTCATATTTCATCTGAAGCAACCGAAGAGACCTCCTTGCAACTAACCATGCGTTTTAAGTTAAATTCATTTTGGATTCTACTACCTTGACACTCTCTATTATTTCTCAATCTCTTTAATTATTTTCCATATTATTTTTCCTTGAGTTCGAGACGGCCCTCACAACCTGGCTGTTTCACTAGGAACTCTTAAATGTCGAGTAATTAATTAGCTATTTTACTTTGGAGTTCTGACTATATATGAACGCATGCATGGTATGCATAATACCAACATTAAGCCCGGGGGGATTCACGGCCCCCGGGCGTGTCCACGTCAGCGCTTCCCCGCCCGCGCGCGCGCCCCGGCCGCCGCGTGGCGGGGCATTTCCCGTACGGCCGGAGGAGGTAGTTTCCTCCGGTTTTGCGGAAATTACGTATAGGTCCTTTTTTCTCGCGAAAAGGTCCCTGTAAGTTTTTTTCCCAAAAAAATTTTTTGGATTGCGCCCCGCAGGTTCCCGAAATTACGTATAGGCCCTTATTTACTTACAAACAGGTCCTTACAAGTCCTCGATTTTTTTCAAAAAACCCCTTTAGCTTTCTCGAAATTGCGTACGTGCCCTCGATTTTTTTAAAAAAAACTCCTCCCGAATTATCGCCTCTTTTACTTCGGTACACACGGTGGCTGGCGCGGCGTGTCGCCGCGCCTATGAGGCTAGTTATGCTACATTGCGAGGACTGTTCCTTTCTCAGGATAGGGGAGCCGAACCCGGCCGGTACGTACGTTGGTTGAACATGGAGCTAGCTATGAGAGACAGTAGCTGCATGCTAGCAAGTAGCCAAAGATGGCTAGCTTTTGCGTGTGGCCGGATCTGAACGTGATTGATACGGCTAAGCACCATAAGCTCCGAAAAAAAGGTGGTGAAGAAATATCCATGTAGATGCATGCATGCACATCTATCTAAAAGTTGCGAATTATGTGGTGTATGTGTGATAGCTATATAACTCCATGGAATGCAATTATATATAGTTTATAGAGACTCTTTTTATATATGCAGGATTGATCGATAGTATATGAAAAGTTCTCTTTAGAATATATCTAAGCAAAAACCAACAAAAACAAAAGGGCAAAGATCTCCATGTGGTCAATGCCTAGTCTAACAGTGATGTATCTATGATCGATCAATATGGTTCTGAAAGATAGCACTGATCCATTCATCTATCATCAAACAGGTCATGACAATATACATTTGTATTTTGAAGCTTGATACATATACATTTATTTAGAGATAAATTGTATGAGAAAAAACTTAAAGTCTCACTACGACAGTGGGGGGTGAGTGTTTCGTGTCTGGATAACTTTGTGCGCCACACTTTCCTGTTGAAATTTAGTTATCGTCTTCATCCGCACAAAGACCTCCCATGTTTTCGGTGACATGAAAGGATACCTCATGAAGTGCGTGTGATCCTTGGTCATATACTGTATGACAAGCATGCTCTTGCAGGTTTTCCACTCTTTCCCATCGCGAGGAGCGCATGCCATTGCATGCATTCCTGGACTTCTGCTAGGATCTCGAACGAGTTTGAAATTTCCGTCCACGACACATTTCTCTCATCTTCTGTCAAACCTTTCCAGTTTGCTATGGTGATGGGGCCTTGTTCGACAAAATACTTCTAATTGCAACAGAAAGCAAATGTGTCATTAGCACATGACAATTGTAACACATCATGCCAATTAATTTCAAATCTTGCATGTAAACAAGTTTCTTCATTTGATGGAGTAATCAGACGGAATTTTCACACCATACAAGCACTGACATAGTTCAGCTCTCTTGGACTTTTACATAGTGTAACAAACTGGAGAAAGGTATGTTCGGTCTTTATCGATCTCTATCGGTGCTAACTCAGTCCTTATGTTCATAGCGACCAAGTCATGCCGTGTGTTGACACCATTCTTTGTTTTATCATGAATGTTCAGTAAGAGACTAATCAGGCTATCACATACATTCTTCTCTACGTGTATAACATCGATACAATTACAAATTTCTAAGTGCTCCTAGTAAGGCAAGTCCTAAAATACTAACATCTTCTTCCATATGTTCTATTGATGGGTCCTCAACTTACGTCGCTTTCTAAGCACAATATTAATATCCTTGACCATATCATAGACCTCTTTTCCGCTAAAAGGCCTTGGTGCCGAGTTATCCTCTTTTTTCGTCAAATTGTTTCTTCATCTTACGGTATGGGTGATACCGTAGAAGAAACCTACGGTGACACATGTATACAGTTTTGTGCAAGTTGTTCCACCACACACTTTTGGTATAATCTAAGTAGTGTGGACATACTTTGACTCCTTTCGTACTCAATTCTGACTGATTACCAAGGGTAGAAAAATCATTGATGGTACAGAACAACATAGTGCGCAGAGTGAAGTTCTCTCGTTTGCCCACATCCTATACCTGTAACCCTTTGTTTCACAGTGTCACAAGATCTTCCACCAATGGTGCTAGATACACATCAATACCGTTCCCAGGTTGCTTCATCCCTTGGATAAGTGGTGGCATCAAAATATACTTCTGTTTCATACACAACCAAAGAGGAAGGTTGTATATGCATATATTCACGGGTCAGGTGCTATGTCAGCTACTCATGTTATCGAAAGGATTCAATCCATCTGTACTCAACCCAAATCTTATATTCCTCGGTTTTGCAATGATGTCTACAAACATCCTATCTATGTTCTTCCACTGGACGGAATCAGCAATGTGTCTTATCATTCCGCCTTTCTTACGTTTCTCCTAGTGTCAACGCAACAATCTTGCATCCTTTCGGTTTGCAAATAAATGCTTTAAACATGGAATTATAGGCAGACACCACAACATCTTAGCAGGAGGTCCTTGCTTCACCTTGATGCATTCACTGTCATTGGAGTCATTCTTACTCTTATATCGAGATGCTTTGAACAATGGACAAACACGTAATTTTACATGCTCTTTGCGATAGAGGATACAATCATTCGGACATGCATGTATTCTTTCTATTTCAATTCCCAATGGACAAAGAATCTTCTTAGCTTGGTAGGTGGTTCTCAGCAACACATTTCTCTCTGAAAGGATGTTTGCTAGGAGACATAACAAAATCGTGAAACTCTTATCGGATCAACCATTACTTGACTTTAATTTCAGCAATTCAAGAACAACGACAACCTTGTGTATTGCGACTTGCAGCCCAGGAACAAAGGTTTCTCCAGGTACTCCATCAAGCTCTCGAATTTGCAAAACTCTCTTTCACTATAGTTTCCTTCTGCATCTCGTAGCATCTGATCTCGATTGTCATCATACGACCTATCCTCATCAAAAGCACAATCCATAACCGGTATATCGTTGTCTCCCTCGACACCTTCCTATATAATTTTCTCTTCACCATGACTGGTCTAACATGTATACCCCTTTTTGAAACTTATTCGAATCAAGTAAGTTTCGATCTGTGCTGAGTTGGTAAATATATTTAGATTATCGCAATCAATGCATGGACAGTACATATATTTCATCCACTTCTTCAACATATCTTGCTCGGCCGCTCTTCTCAAAGCAGAGACGCCATTATGTACTCTTTATTTACATGGTTTTCAATGTACATCCAGTTTTGGTCCATCTACACTACACATGTAACAAATTAGTGTCGAATTGGGTTATTAATGCTACTATAGCTAACCAGTTACATACTATTCATGAAGCAATATATATCAAGCAAAAAATAATATATTGAAGTAAATTAGGAGTACTGATCCATACGTAAATTGCAGCAAACTACTAATTAAGCTACATCTAAATCTAGCTATCATCTCTTTATTATAAGGCATATAAATTAGAAACAAATACTAACCTCTAATCACCTAGCTAGAATAAATCGATCTACAAACAGCTAGATTTACAATCGGAATGCTTCCTCAAAGTCGGTCGCCTCCTTCAATGCAGCGCAATGAAGATAGATCTGTTGGGACCAGTTTGGCTTTGTACTAATTAATAACGCGACGTATCCCGGGCACGTCCAACCACAAATTGTCTATAATATGTAATTATCACAGACGATTTGTATTAATAACCGTCTATGAACTATCATAGACTATTCGTATTAATAAATGTCTATGATATGTACAAATATCATAGACGATTCGTGTTAATAACCGTCTATGAACTATCCCAGACGGTTATTAATACGAATCGTCTGTGATAGTGGCTCATCACAGACATCATAGATGGTTCATATTAAAAACCATTTGTGATATTTACATACATCACAAACGGCAAATAGTCACTCTATAAAATCGTCTCTGATAATAATAGCATAAACTGTTCCTATGAACCGTCTGTAATAAGACGTCTAGTATAGTTCATTTTGTAAAAGTATCTCTTCCTTCAAATAAATCCTTTAAAGGCCTTTCCAAAGGCAACAACTAGATGATTTGCAAACCTAAAAAAAAAGTGACCTATTTTTTTTTTTTTTTGGAAATTTTCCCTTTTTTCAAGAGTACATTGAGAACGGACAAGCATCCTATTTCGAAGATGGAAGCGCAGAAGCACTAGATACAACACTCATAAAGCACTATAGCGGATATATGTTAGTTATATATGTAATCAAAACCTATTTCATTTTGAATAGTATTTTTAAAAAAAATCTTTGGAACGTACATATGAAAAAAAACAAGTAACCCATTGTGAAAAATATTTATTTGCGATTATAAGGAAAATACACACGCGCACATACATGAGTGTCCCTGAGTACACACATAGAAAAATAGAGACTAGATATAAATTCACAACCTTACAACATTTTTACTGAAGTACACACGTATACACAAAGGTTAACATTAGGATTTGAACCCTGTTGAGAGAATTCGTACATCCACAACTCCTCGTCTCTACTATCCCAATAGAGGTGGTTCTGAAATATTTTTAACTGTTATATATAATAATTAATAAAAGCTAATGACCAAACTATGACATATGTTTGGAACATAGCAATTTTGTGAGAATTTCGTATAAAATGGTTCAATTCCCACGGAAATTACCTTGCAAAAATTCATAACTGTCCTGGTAAGAGCATCTCCAAGAGACTCTTTATCTTGCACTTTTTCTCCAAATTAGATGACCCAAGGAAAAAACACCCTCCAACAGCTCTTTTATCCTGTTATCTATTTTGTAGTGGAGCCGAATTCCACCATCTCGCTCGCGAAACCTGGCGAGGCATTGCGGCTCGCTAGCTGCTTTCCTCCCGCTCATTTTTCCATTTTCCCGCGCTAGTCGATCGTCTTCCCACGCGGAATCCCTCCCTCTCGCGCCCCCTCCCACGCGGACCTCCCCCGCGTCGAAGCCTCCCGCGGCGCCCTTTCCCCCCTCCTCCCTGCGGGCGCAGGATTGGAGGCCCTGCAAGCTCCCGGCGGGTCGCATCCCATTCTTCGTTTGCTCCACGGACATTTGTTTGCTCCGCAAGCTTGTGATGTGTAAAACACTACAGTACAGACCAATATAAACGGCACATATATTTTGCCTTTTATCTAAGTAAGTGCCTTGGAATGCTTTTCGAAGGCACATAGATAACCACGACAGTTATATGTACCTTTATTTCCTAATGAAAGCCGACACATGCTATGTGCCGCGATGACAATTCACGGCACATATATGTGCCCCTGTATTCAAAGATAGCTAAAATAGAGAGTCTGCTAGAGTTGGAGGAACAAAATATAAAAAAAGGGTTGGGATGACTCTTCAAAATATATTATGGGTGTCCCTATTTTAACAAGACTCTTGGAGTTGCTCTAACCTGTGACTCTAATAATTTTTTATAGGGAGTTTGTCACATCTGACATTCAAGTCAGAAGTCATTGAAGTACCTGAATGATGAATATGTTATATTCCAACATCAATTTTACATAACCAGGATGTGTGATGCACGCGACTGCGACTCGCACAGGCAGACCTTCGCCGCAAGTGTTCGCCACGTAGAAGCAACTTGTCGTCCAGAGAAGAGAACTGAAGACCGTAGCTGCCACGTTTAGAAGACACCAAGCCGCCACGTGCATGTCCTATGTTATGATGATAACAGCAGGGCGTTTGTAACGCCCCCGTTTCTGGGAGGAACAGGAGCGTCACTAAACCGCAACCACCCAGGAGTTTGGTTACAGACCGAACAAGTATCATTCCTGCTTACAAACATTTAAGAAGAGTTAGCTTGATTGAAATAAAACCTAACGGTCAATTTTTACAAAAGACGGGCGGGCAAGCCCAAATATACTTACATTGCAGAAGAACCGCAAGGGCACCACAGGAAAGCCTGAGTGCGGTCGCAACCCTAACACGAAAATCCGAATTGCCTTCTCTTCCTTCTGATATCTGTAGATTTTGCAAGCCTGAGTACTCCAACCCCGTACTCAGCAAATCACAAGGGAAATCCTAACTTACCACATGCACGGATCAACAAAGGAATGGAGTATACTTGGTTTATTACTTTGAGTGGATGCAGTTTCATTTGCAAATATTTTGATAAGACGGACCCAAAACTACTCCTCAAGATCTCAGAGGTTTTTCATGAAAGGTTAATTAACCATCTGAACAAGTTAAAGCATGTACAAAAGTACTTAAGCTTCGCGGCTGGAATCACCCAAGTGACACAGCTCCAATAACCGGGAGCACGGCGTATTCGAATACCATTCATTTGACTCTGCAGAGTTTGCTCAGCTTTACCCACACGATCCCTTAACTCCCGCGACAGAGTTAAGAAAGCCAGGTCGTTTCACTGCTCAACTCTTTATATAGACTCTACCCGGTAGAATCCACTCGGGTCTGGCTCACACACACACACACCCACAAAAAGAGAAAACAAACATCCGCTTCGAGTGAACTCTACCGTTGTTAGACACCCGCCGCACGGCCTGCCTAACCCTTGATACTCAAACACCTACTCCTCAACACCTGTAGAGTTTCAATCGAGTTGAGCAGCTACTAAACCAGTGTTGACGAGTCAACTCCTGTGGTTGAGCGGTTACCATGTCATTTGCTCAGCGCAAGGGTTTGGTCCTTATATTTTTCCCCCAGGGGACCGCAACCCCCTGCCAGGTCCGCGACCTGCAACCTAGGGTAAAAGGCGGGCGAAAACCGTCTTGCGGCGCACCACAGCCCCCCTTACCCTATCCTGCGCATCGACATACTCCGCCCTATGGCACGGTGTCCCATACCACCCTGCCCTAGAGTCGGGTTTTCCAAATTCTATTGGCCCGCAGCCACAACCTTATTAGTGTAAAGACTTTGCAAGATAATAATAATCTACAATTATCTAGATTAACAGATAATTATTTCTAGGGTTACAAAGGCATGGCTACAAGTTTAACATGGCATTTGTCGGTGGTAGGTTTAACTACATAGCATGTCATTCTAAACATTTTATTTTTATTTTGAACTAACATTTCAGGACTAGCTCAATGCAAATAGCATAATAACATAATTTAAATGGCATGGGATTTCAACATGGTCAAGGACTTGTGACTTGCCGTTAATCTGGACGATCTCGGCGAGCTCGAACGTAGAAGCTCCTGAATCCTGGGACTGCACTTGAACTTCCGGGATCTCCGAAACTAGCTCAAACACATAAAACAAAATAAGTCCGGCTTGAGTCTAATCAAGCGAGGAAAAATAATCTATTAAAAAGGAGTAAAATGCACAAATCCTCAAATAGGAATTTTTGGAATTTATCTGGGATGAACCAGGGAACAAGGAGGCCAAAAATGGGTTCAGGACATTATTTGGAGCAAAGTGGTCAAATTTGGGAATTTTTGAGATTTTCTGTGATTTTCTAGGATTTATTTGGATTTTCTGGGATTTTGGAAATTGGAAAATTGGGGAAAAATCGGTGTGAACAGTGCGGCCCGGCCACTTTGCCACAGTGCGGCCAGGCCCACAGTTCAAATGCGCGCGCGCTCGGGCGATGGAGCAGGCCGAAGAAGCAGCCCACGCTCGTGCGCGCTCCCACGGTCTTGATGGTCGACGCGTGGCAGGGCGGACGGTAGAGGGGCGGCGAGCACGGGCGGCCCAGATCAAGACGGAGGGGGCGGGATCGGATGGCTGGAACAAGAGGGAGGCGGACCGAAGAGGTACGAGCGGATCCGACGGAGGAGAGGTGGGGAGTTTATGATGATCCGACGGTGGGAGGAGATCGCCATCTGAAGGCCGAAGCCAGACGGCACGGATGGGAGGAGACGGCCGGGATGGAGCCGCGTCATCGTCGTCTTACTCCCGCTGCACGCGCGCAATAGAGAGCGCGGGGATGGAGGCGCCTCCGCTCTCCGGCGACGGCAAAGGCTCCCGATGGCAAAGGAGGGCACCACCGGGTAGGGTTTGGGTTGGGGAATCCATTTTGGGGCTCTGGGAGGTGAGGGAAACAAAGGAGAGAGCGGGAGGGGGAGGGAAGTGTCTCGGCTATTTGGTGGCGGAGGGGGGTCACCGGCGGTGAGATAGTCCAATCGGGGGCGGCTACACCGACAGGGGAACCCGGGGCTCACATTGGTGGCGGCGGTCGAAGCTCGGAGTCCCTGGGGTAAGCTGGCCACGGGGAGGGTGCGGCGTCCGAGAGGGAGCTTGGTCGCCGGCGCAACGCAAGACTTCACCTGTCCAGAGGAGAGTGTCACAGCAATTAGTGAGGAGTGAGGATGCTCAGGGTGAAAGGAATCGAGGAATGGAGGACAGGAGAAGAAAAGGGGCTTCGCGGGGACACCGGCGCAGGGGAGAGCGGCGACGGTGAGGGAGGCGATGAGACTTCAATCGGCCGATCTGGGGGATTCTGGGGAGTGGCAGGGAGGGATTGAGAGCAGTGGTGGAGGTCGGGAAGCAAAAGAGGAGGGGGAAAATTGAGAGCGGGGTTTTATACCCGGGCGGACGGAGGAGCTCCTTCGGGGAGAAGGCAACGGGCGCACGCCGGGGTCAACAGGGGCAGGCGGGGTGTCACCTCGGAGTGGAGGGGGCGGTGACGGGGCGCTGCAGGGGTGTAATGGCGACGAAAGGCGGTGCGGGGAGCGGTTGGCCGAACGGCATGGGCGCACGCGAGCTCCCGCGCGGCGGAAGGGACAGGCGGCGGCTGACAGGTGGGACCAGCGCAGAGGCGGGGCGACGCGTGGCACGGAGGAGCTGCCCGCTTCGGACCGGGCGGCGTCGGCGTGTTGCGAGCGGGGAAAGAATCCGGGGCGCGGTCGCGGGCGCAGAGGCGGTGCGTCCGCGGGCGCAGCGCGCACGCGTGCACGAGGGAGGAGGTGGGGAGGGAGCGAGGCGCCAGCGGAGAGGAGGAGCGGAGGGGCGCCGAGGAAAGGAGAAGGCGGAAAAGGGGAGGGCGCCAGCGGCAAAGGGATGCGGTTGCGCCCAGAAAGGAAAGCGGGATCCGAGGCGACTTTCCAAAAAGGGAAAGTGGCCGAAAATCACTTAAAAATTCCAGGAAAAAGCTCAAAATTTTTGAAATTTTCAGGGGTGTTTCAACCTACCCCCCTTAAGAGAATCTCGACCCCGAGATTCACCCAAGGTACAGAAATGGGTTGAAAACAAAAGTTGTTACAGTTCTGATTCCTTTCCCGTGTAGACTTTTCTGCCGTGATCTCTCCACTGACTTCTGTAAAATCTAATGTTCTGGTTTCTGAGCTGTCTCTCTGATTTCTCAAGTATTTGTAGTGGTTCTTCAGTATACGTGCAGTCATCCTGCGATTCAATGTCTGACATTGGTACTTCATCTGTTGGCTGTCACAGACATTCCCAAAGCTGTGACATACGGAACAGGTTGTGTATTCTTGCCCAGCCGGGCGGTAGTTGTACTTTATAGGCTATCTCTTCAAATCTTCCGGTTATTTGAAATGGTCTCACATATCTTGGTGCTAATTTCTCTTTAACTTGAAGTCTTTTGACTATCTTGAACGGAGTGACTTTGATGTACATAAAATCTCCAACTTCAAAGTTCAAGTCTTTTCTGCGGTTATCTGCATAGTTCTTCTATCGGTCTTTGGCAATCTTGAATCTGTATCTGATAATTCTGACATGTGCTTCTGCATCGTGAGCAATTTGAGGGCCAATAAGTTGTCGTTCTCCTGTTTCTGACCAATTCAGAGGGGTCCTGCATTTTCTGCCATATAATGCTTCAAACGGGGCCATTTGAATACTGGCTTGATAATCGTTGTTGTAAGAGAACTGAGCGAATGGTAAACAAGTACTCCCTGCTGCTTCACACACAATTGCACAAGCTCTCAACATGTCTTCTAAAATCTGATTTGTTCTCTCTGTGTGCCCATCTGTTTGTGGATGATATGCTGAGCTAAAATTCAGATCGGTTTCCATAGCTTCATGTAGTTTCTCCCATAACTTGGAGGTGAGTTGTGCTCCTCTGTACGAGACAATCTTCTTGGGAACTCCATGGAGTGTCACAATTTTTGTCAAATACAACTCGGCGAGCTTGTTCTTCCCATAGGTTTGTTTAATCGGGAGAAAACTGAGCCATCTTAGTCAATCTATCAATGATGACCCGGATAGCGTCATATTCCTCACGAGTCCTGGGAAGGCCTGCGATGAAATCCATACTGATGCGGTCCCAGTTTCATTCGGGATTTGGCAAAGGCTGTAACAATCCCGATGGCTTTTGATGGTCTATCTGGATCTGTTGGCAGATTTTATATTCTGCCACATATTCTACCACTTCTTTCTTCATCAGGTTCCACCAATACTTCTTCTTCAAGTCTTGATACATCTTGGTGCCTCCTAGATGAATGGAGGACTGAGATGAGTGAGCTTCAGATAGGATCAAGGCTCTTAACTCTTCCTTGTTGGGTACGCAATAGAGACCATGGAGGCAAGAATTTCCATGCTCATCTATCGCATACTCTGTTGAATCTTTCTCTTGATTCTTCTTTTTTTCAGTTTTTGAATCTCTTCATCTTCATCTTGAGCTGCTTTAACCTGATCTGTCCATAACAGCCGAAGCTCTAATATTGCCATACTGCCTTGCTCTGTGATCACCAAATTCGGTTGTAGTATTTCTCTTTGCAACTCTGGTGGGTGCTCTGTCATGCTGACTTTGTTTGGATGAATCTTTCGGTTGAGGGCATCCGCATCTACATTGGCCTTGTCTGGGTGACACTGAAACTCAACATCATAATCTTTAATTAGTCATAGTCATCTTTGTTGTCTCATATTTAACTCTGGCTGTGCGAAAATGTATTTCAGACTCTTGTAGTCGGAGGATATCTTGCAATGATTCCCTAACAGGTAGTGCCTCCAAATTTTGAGTGAAGGCACCACAGCTGCTAGTTCCAAATCGTCAGTCGGGTAGTTCTCCTCATGCGGCTTCAATTTTTTGGATACATAGGCAACAACTTCCCTGTCTTGCGTCAGCACACATCCTAAACCCTGCTTTGAAGCATCACAATAGATTTGGGATTCTTTCTCCGGGTTGGGCAGAATTAACACGGGTGTTGTCATCAACTAGGTCTTCCACAACTGAAAACTTTCTTCACAAGTGTCTGTCCAAGTGAAAGGTCTGTCCTTGTCCTTCTTTAATAGCTGAGTGGGCGGACGAGATATTCTTGAGAATCGTTCTATGAATCGGCGATAATAAATCGTCAATCCAAGAAAGCTTCTCACTTTTGTTACTGTCTCTGATGGCTTCTATTTCATGACTGTTTTGATCTTCTCTGGATCGTTCTTGACTCATTTTCTTTAATTGCGGTCCTCATTTTCGGATCTTAAAAGGTTTGCTGTTTTCAGATGATACTGTCGCTTCTTCTCACCTACACCTGTATATCATCATTGGGTATATGCTACAGGTTCACACTTAGCTGAATTATGGAGTACCAGGGCTACATATATATCTGGGTCTGATTGGATCAATTTCATTTCAACACAAACTTCTCATTCCTTACGCATTACACAGACAGTCTTCATACACTTTCATAATTTTGCCACAACACTTAGCTAAAGTAATTTACAAACAAACCATTCAGTTCTTCCAACTAGCTTACAAAAGGATAACCAAAAGTACATCATCTCATTTCTTGGCCTGCATAGCCCATATTTTCTTGACTGTCTGCTTTGCTTTTCTTCTTTATGTCATTCTTCCAGGTGGACTTGCTTCTTCCTCCATTCTGGTCCTCTTAGGATAAGATTCTTCTTCTTCCATCGGTGGTTGGCATGATGTTGATGTCTGCCTCTCTGCTTGTTTTCTAGCTTCTTCTGAGGGTAAGGACCTCAGTGGGCATTGGTCACGGTAATGCCCATTCTGTCCGCAGTGAAAGCAAGCTGTTTGTGCTGAAGGCGAAGGCTTCTTTCACTTCACAACTTTCACGTAACCTGTTATATTTTCTTCTATCTGGAGAGCTCGATCAACTAGACTTAATAGGCTTGAAAACTGCATGGCCTGAAGGCGTTGTCTCATATTGGGTCGTAGGCCTTTCATAAAGTACTCCATCCTTTTAGTTTCAGTGTTAGTTTCCTCTTGAGCAAATTGGGACAACTGATGAAATTGTTGTAGATATGCTGTAATGGAGTTCTCTCCTTGTTGAAGGTCAAGAAAATCCTGATATTTTTCAGCGATAACCCTAGGAGAAATGTAGGTTTTACGGAATCTCTTCACAAATTTTTCCCATGTAATGTCTTCCTCATTAGGGTGTATCCACTGGATAGCATTCCACCAAGCAATGACGGTTCCTGACAGTTGGTAGGTGGCAAAAAGAACTTTCTCCTTATTTGTACACTGGATGGTATTCGGTCTTCTTTCAATATCTTGTAACCAGTCATCTGCATTCAGTGTCCCTGTTGCTGAGGGGAACTTTGGTGGTTGAGTTTGCAGGAATGTTGTAAACTTCAATGCAGTTGCACTTGCTGCTGATACTGACTCTTTGGGTGTCACCTTGACAATGAACGGTGGCTGTAACTCTCCTTGTTGCTCTGACATCTGGGCTTGTCCTTGTTTGCTTTCAGTCTGGTCTGTCTTAATGGTGATCTGGACTTCCTTCATACTGAACTGCTACACTTGTCGTGCTGCTCAAACTTCTATCTGCCCAGTGACATTTGCAACCACAACTTAGGAATCAGTTCTGTAACATTTTTGGGCTTAGCAAGGAAAAGTAAGACTGAAGCAAGAACAAGGGCAAGAAAAAGCGAGAAAGAAATAGGTTGAGACGAAATTGAATGGTCCCTTTGATCGCACTCCCTTCAATTACAGTTTCCAGGGAGGTAATCCAGCTTACTGGTGGCAATCGAAGGTTCGCATTTAATTTCTTTAGAGACTAGAGAGAACATAGGAAAGAATTCAGACGAAACGGGGTAGAAGCAGAAATTTTTAACATATTCTTTAATTAAAACCAGAAAGTTAGTTTTGCACAAATTGCTCATATAGAAGCCTAACGGCCCAATAATTCAATCTGGCTATTAATACAATCAAAAACTTCGTCTACTCAAATGGTTTTACCCGTAGCATCAAAGAAATCAAACAGGTATTACTAACTACTCGAGCGATGACCCTACAACTTTTCAAAAGGGAAAGCCTGGGTCAGGGTATTCGCACTATTCTTCCAGACACCATCCTTACTGCTATTCTTCAAAAGTTAGATCCCGTTCCAGGTGGCCAAAGCTTACAGTCAGAGGTTAGCCTAAACGGCTACACGCATTTTGGGATTTTCACAATTCCAAAACAAAACCTTTTGATGCATGTCTAAAGAGAGAGGAGATAGACGTAGGAAAGAGGAGATAGCAATACTACTTATGATTTTCGCAATTCTTTTATATTAGAAATTAGAGTTTTGTAAATACGTAATCCCTAATGAAACCAGACCTACACTTAGGGTTACAACCTACAGTCAAGCCGGGCTCTGATACCACTTCTTGAGACGCCCCCGTTTCTGGGAGGAACAGGAGCGTCACTAATCCGCAACCACCCAGGAGTTTGGTTACGGACCGAACAAGTATCATTCCTGCTTACGAACATTTAAGAAGAGTTAGCTTGATTGAAATAAGACCTAACGGTCAATTTTTACAAAAGACGGGCAAGCAAGCCCAAATATACTTACATTGCAGAAGAACCGCAAGGGCACCACAGGAAAGCCTGAGTGCGGTCGCAACCCTAACACGAAAATCTGAATTGCCTTCTCTTCCTTCTGGTATCTGTAGATTTTGCAAGCCTGAGTACTCCAACCCCGTACTCAGCAAATCACAGGGGAAATCCTAACTTACCACATGCACGGATCAACAAAGGAATGGAGTATACTTGGTTTATTACTTTGAGTGGATGCAGTTTTATTTGCAAACATTTTGATAAGACGGACCCAAAACTACTCCTCAAGATCTCAGGGGTTTTTCATGAAAGGTTAATTAACCATCTGAACAAGTTAAAGCATGTACAAAAGTACTTAAGCTTCGCGGCTGGAATCACCCAAGTGACACAGCTCCAATAACCGGGAGCACGGCGTATTCGAATACCATTCATTTGACTCTGCAGAGTTTGCTCAGCTTTACCCACACGATCCCTTAACTCCCGCGACAGAGTTAAGAAAGCCAGGTCGTTTCACTGCTCAACTCTTTATATAGGCTCTACCCGGTAGAATCCACTCGGGTCTGGCTCACACACACACCCACAAAAAGAGAAAACAAACATCCGCTTCGAGTGAACTCTACCGTTGTTAGGCACCCGCCGCACGGCCTGCCTAACCCTTGATACTCAAACACCTACTCCTCAACACCTGTAGAGTTTCAATCGAGTTGAGCAGCTACTAAACCAGTGTTGACGAGTCAACTCCTGTGGTTGAGTGGTTACCATGTCATTTGCTTAGCGCAAGGGTTTGGCCCTTATATTTTTCGCCCAGGGGACCACAACCCCCTGCCAGGTCCGCGACCTGCAACCTAGGGTAAAAGGCGGGCAAAAACCATCTTGCGGCGCACCACAGCCCCCCTTACCCTATCCTGCGCATCGACATACTCCGCCCTATGGCACGGTGTCCCATACCACCCTACCCTAGAGTCGGGTTTTCCAAATTCTATTGGCCCGCAGCCACAACCTTATTAGTGTAAAGACTTTGCATGATAATAATAACCTACAATTATCTAGATTAACAGATAATTATTTCTAGGGTTACAAAGGCATGGCTACAAGTTTAACATGGCATTTGTCGGTGGTAGGTTTAACTACATAGCATGTCATTCTAAACATTTTATTTTTATTTTGAACTAACATTTCAGGACTAGCTCAATGCAAATAGCATAATAACATAATTTAAATGGCATGGGATTTCAACATGGTCAAGGACTTGTGACTTGCCGTTAATCTGGACGATCTCGGCGAGCTCGAACGTAGAAGCTCCTGAATCCTGGGACTGCACTTGAACTTCCGGGATCTCCGAAACTAGCTCAAACACATAAAACAAAATAAGTCCGGCTTGAGTCTAATCAAGCGAGGAAAAATAATCTATTAAAAAGGAGTAAAATGCACAAATCCTCAAATAGGAATTTTTGGAATTTATCTGGGATGAACCAGGGAACAAGGAGGCCAAAAATGGGTTCATGACATTATTTGGAGCAAAGTGGTGAAATTTGGGAATTTTTGGGATTTTCTGTGATTTTCTAGGATTTATTTGGATTTTCTGGGATTTTGGAAATTGGAAAATCGGGGAAAAATCGGTGTGAACAGTGCGGCCCCGCCACTTTGCCACAGTGCGGCCCGGCCCACGGTTCAAACGCGCGCGCCCTCGGGCGATGGAGCAGGCCGAAGAAGCGGCCCACGCTCGCGCGCGCTCCCGCGGTCTTGATGGTCGACGCGTGGCAGGTCGGACGGTAGAGGGGAGGCGAGCACGGGCGGCCCAGATCAAGATGGAGGGGGCGGGATCGGACGGCTGGAACAAGAGGGAGGCGGACCGAAGAGGTGAGCGGATCCGACGGAGGAGAGGCGGGGAGTTTATGAAGATCCGACGGTGGGAGGAGATCGCCATCTGACGGCCGAAGCCAGACGGCACGGATGGGAGGAGACGGCCGGGATGAAGCCGCGTCATCGTCGTCTTCCTCCCGCTGCAAAGGCTCTGGGAGGGCACCACCGGGTAGGGTTTGGGTTGGGGAATCCATTTTGGGGCTCTGGGAGGTGAGGGAAACAAAGGAGAGAGCGGGAGGGGGAGGGAAGTGTCTCGGCTATTTGGTGGCGGAGGGGGGTCACCGGCGGTGAGATAGTCCAATCGGGGGCGGCTACACCGACAGGGGAACCCGGGGCTCACATTGGTGGCGGCGGTCGAAGCTCGGAGTCCCTGGGGTAAGCTGGCCACGGGGAGGGTGCGGCGTCCGAGAGGGAGCTTGGTCGCCGGCGCAACGCAAGACTTCACCTGTCCAGAGGAGAGTGTCACAGCAATTAGTGAGGAGTGAGGATGCTCAGGGTGAAAGGAATCGAGGAATGGAGGACAGGAGAAGAAAAGGGGCTTCGCGGGGACACCGGCGCAGGGGAGAGCGGCGGCGGTGAGGGAGGCGATGAGACTTCAATCGGCCGATCTGGGGGATTCTGGGGAGTGGCAGGGAGGGATTGAGAGCAGTGGTGGAGGTCGGGAAGCAAAAGAGGAGGGGGAAAACTGAGAGCGGGGTTTTATACCCGAGCGGACGGAGGAGCTCCTTTGGGGAGAAGGCAACGGGCGCACACCGGGGTCAACAGGGGCAGGCGGGGTGTCACCTCGGAGTGGAGGGGGCGGTGACGGGGCGCTGCAGGGGTGTAATGGCGACGAAAGGCGGTGCGGGGAGCGGTTGGCCGAACGGCATGGGCGCACGCGAGCTCCCGCGCGGCAGAGGGGACAGGCGGCGGCTGACAGGTGGGACCAGCGCAGAGGCGGGGCGACGCGTGGCGCGGAGGAGCTGCCCGCTTCGGACCGGGCGGCGTCGGCGTGACGCGAGCGGGGAAAGAATCCGTGGCGCGGTCGCGGGCGCAGCGCGCACGCGTGCACGAGGGAGGAGGCGGGGAGGGAGCGAGGCGCCAGCGGAGAGGAGGAGCGGAGGGGCGCCGAGGAAAGGAGAAGGCGGAAAAGGGGAGGGCGCCAGCGGCAGAGGGATGCGGTTGCGCCCAGAAAGGAAAGCGGGATCCGAGACGACTTTTCAAAAAGGGAAAGTGGCCGAAAATCACTCAAAAATTCCAGGAAAAAGCTCAAAAAATTTGAAATTTTCAGGGGTGTTTCAGCGTTCTTGAGGCATCGAGCGATAGTAACTACATTTTCTCTGCTGTCATAAGAAAAACATTTTCTCTGAGCGAAATAGTAAGTGACAACGTTTTTCTTTTTCCAGTTATCCATGAACTGGCACGAAATGCTGTTTGACAGAATGGAATTTGATCGCTGGGTGGTCCATTCTTCCATTGCTTCTAAGCCAAACCTTTAATTTTTTTTTCCTCTGACCAAGTTGTTGCAACATGAAAGCAACACAAAATTCTTTTTAAGGCCTCGCTAATTTTGGCTTGAGTTTTTAACTTCTGACTTATTTTTTACTATTTTAAATTTCATCTTTTTCTGATTTTTTGGTTTATTTTAGTTTTGCTGTCGGTTCTTTTTTCTCGTATTCATTTAGATTGTCCGTAATTAACTAACCTGTTTTGTTATTTTTTTAATTTAATTACGTCAAATAAGTCACCATCAACTACAGTGTAATTTCAATCAGCTACAGTATAATTTCAGCTAAAAACCGCTTTTTTGAGCCGAGATGAGCGGGCTGTAAAACCCATCGGAAACAATAGTTTGTGACGTCCTTTTTAAGGGATTTAACTACTGGTTTTATGCATAACAGTATAGCACAAAAGCATGCTGTGTATATATAAGTTGTTGAACGTTGCGACTCACATGCATGGTCAATTCCACAGAAAACCTGAGAATTACCGCGCGAGTTACTCCAAGCATTGAACATGGAGTACAGGAGTAGTAACTGTTGAAAAACTACTTTAAATAATGATTGAGCAGTGTCATATACCACGCCTTGGTTATATAGATCCCATATGTTTGATTTGCAAATGAACGCTCTTGATCAACTTCTGCAGTAAAACCGCCGTAGTCTTTTGCTATGATACTTTTCACTGTAATCCTGGCTATAGTTCTCTGTCTTCACACCTTTCTCACTCTTCTATGCGATTCCGCGAACGAATATTCCATGTAAAAAAGATAGCTCACGTGGCGAGCTACGTCATTCTATTTTACTTCTCCGTCAAGATATCGGACCTGTTTGATATAGTTACCGCCTATATCTTTTAGTTAAAAATTTTAAATTTTAGCTATTTGTAATAGAGATTATGGAGAGAGGTACTCGCTTGTAATTTTGGTTGATACAAATATTGGGCTTTTAATGTATACTACAATTAACTTGTAGACCTCACCTTGAGAAAATACTCTATTTAAAAGTTATGTACTATAGCAAAAAAAAATCAAAAGTCGCTTTTAGAAACCATTAAAGTATAGGCCATCGAGTCTTCTTAATTTTACTTGCCAGCTAAGATATCGACATAGTTTTAATATACACCTCTTAACTTATATTGCTTCTACTTTCTTCTAATTATATGTCATAAAAAATATAATATATATATATGGCAAATATACTATATTATTTTCAAGTAATGAATCTAAATGTTTTTTATAATAGTGATCAAATTTTATAATTTTAGAAGTAGAGCTATGTCTCATCTATTATATACTAAAACTAATGACAGATGATTTACAGTTGCAAAGAAAAAAAGAGTAAAATATTAGAAATTCTAAAAAAAATCAAAATATCTAGCCCTCAATTGGTGGGTTCTAATTTTAAAGAATTGGATTTAATAGTCAGCTTAGAGGTATAAGATTTTGAAACAATTGAAAAAAAATCTAGCCCTTAATTTGGTGTGACCTAATTTTAAAGACTTAGATTTTTTGAAAGATTTAATTAAAGGTTTAGATTTTGATAGTTGGCTTAGGTATATTAATTTGAGATAGTTTTGAACATAAGAAAAAAACATCTAACCCTTAAAATTTGGTGGACCCGAATTTTAAGGGATCATACTTGATAGTTAGCATAGAGATATACTCCCTCCATCCCGCAATATAAGTTCGACGTGTATATCTAGGAAGCACATTATTTTAGTAATATTTAATAGAATTGAACCATAGATGCTTCTATTAGATAGCATAGTACTACTCTTTCTATTAGAGACAAATAATCTAATTTTATTAAATATTACTTAAATAATGTATCTTCTAGGTATACATATCAGACTTATATTATGATACAAAAGGATTATTAATTTAAAAAAAGAGACAAGTATGACGATATATACTAATCGGCTAGTTTCATAAAAAAAACATATGCACAATGCTAAAAAAAGAGCTAACCAACCGATGGCTAGTCCAACTAGTAGGATACTTAACAGTCAAGCTTCAAGTCTCGCTAGTCGCTAATTACATGTTAAATGTGTTTACTGTAGATTTTTGGTATTTGATGGATTGCTGAGTCTCGAGGATACCAACTGCACACTTCGAGAAAAATGGAATTAGTAGACTGGTGGCTGGCTGGTTGAAGCCATGAGGTCGAATTCGGCGATCATCGACTGCTAAAACTACATGGGGACATCCATGAAAAAACAAATATAACGAAACTGTCTTAGGAAATAAGAAGCTTCATAATCAGATCAGCCACATACAACTTTCGATTATATAAAAAATAACCTCTCCTTTGCCCATGAACTACAAACAGAAACAGACAAACACAACGCTGCGCGCAAAAGTCGGGGCAGAGTCGATAACTCATCAAACGGAACGCTTCTGGATTCGATCTGCGTTGAGTTGGTAAATATCTTCAGATTATCGCAATCAATACATAAGCAGTACATATATTCTGAAAGCAATCCTGCTCGAATCCAGAATATATGTACATTATCGCAATCAACATATCCTGCTCGGCCGCTCTTCTAAAAGCAAACACGCTATTAATATGCTTTTTACTTACACGATTCTTAATGTACATCCAGTTTCGATTCATGTACACTACACATGTAATAAATTAGTGTTAAATTAGATTACTAATGCTACTATAGCTAGCCAACTACGTACTATTCATGAAGTAATATATATCAAGCAAAAATTAATATATTGAAGTAAATTAGGAGTATTGATTCATTCTTAAATTGCAACAAATTACTAATTAAGCTAGATCTAAATCTAGCTATAATCTCTGTTGATTATAAGGCATATAAATTAGAAACAAATACTAACATCTAATCAACAAGCTAGAATAAATCGATCTACAAGCAGCTATATTTACAATCGGAATGCTTCCTCAAACCCGACCGCCTTCTTCAATGTAGTGCAATGAAGATAGATCTGTTGTTCCTGGTTTGGCTTTGTATTAATTAATAACGCGGCGTATTCCAAACACATCCAACCACAAATTGTCTGTAATATGTAATTATCATAGACGGTTTGTGTTAATAACCGTCTATGAACTATTATAGACGATTCGTATTAATAAACGTCTATGATATGTGCAGATATCATAGACGATTCGTGTTAATAATGTCTATAAACTATCGTAGACGGTTATTAATATAAACCGTCTGTGATAGTGGCTCATCACAGATATCACAGCCAGTCTGTATTAAAAACCGTCTGTGATAATTCATAGATGGTTATTAACACGAACCATCTGTGATATTTGCACACATCACAGATGGTTATTAATACGAACCGTTTATGATAGTGGCTGTAAAACTGTCTGTAATAATAATAGCGCAGACTGTTCCCTATGAAGTGTGTGTAATGAGATGTGTAATATAGGTTATTTTGTAGTAGTATCTTTTCCTTCAAATAAATCCTTTAAAGGCCTTTACAAACGCAACAACTATATGATTTGCAAACCAAAAAAAAGTAAGTGACCTATTTTTTTGTGGAAATTTTCCTTTTTTTCAAGAGTACATTGAGAACGGACATGCACCATATTTCGAAGAGGGAAGCGCAGAAGCACTAGATACACTCTCATAAAGCCCTATAGCGGATATATGTTAGTTATATATGTAATATTTCATTTTGAATAGTAATTTTTTAAAAAATCTTTGGAATGTACATATGAAAAAATAATAAGTAACCCATTGTGAAAATATTTATTTTGCGATTATAAGGAAAATGCACACGCGCACACACGTGAGTGTGTCCCTTAGTACACACATAGAAAAATAGAGACTGGATATAAATTCATGACCATACAAGATTTCTACTGAAGTACACATATATGCACAAAGGTTAACACTAGGATTTGAACCCTGTTGAGAGAATTCGTACATCCACAACTCCTTGTCTCTACTATCCCAATAAGAGGTGATTTCCAAATATTTTTAACTGTTACATATAAGAATTTACTATAATAAAAGCTAATGACCAAACTATGACATATGGTTGGAACATAGCAATTTTGTGAGAATTTCGTATAAAATGGTTCAATTCCCACGGAAATTACCTTGCGAAAATTCAACGCAGGCCTGGTAACCTGTGACTCTAATAATTTTTTAAAGGGAGTTTGTCACATCTGAAATTCAAGTCATAAGTAAGAATTGAAGCACCTGAATGATGCATATGTTATATTCCAACATTAATTTTACATAACCAGGATGTGTGATGCACGCAACTGCGACTCGCACAGGCAGACCTTCGCCGGAAGCGTTCGCCACATAGAAGCAACCTATCGTCCAGAGAACTGAAGACCGTAGCTGCCACGTTTAGAAGACACCAAGCCGCCACGTGCATGTCCTATGTTACGATGGTGACAGCAGGGCGTTCTTGAGAGCAAGTATTATAAGAGGCTGTAAACTGGCTGTATGCTGAGGTGAAGGAGAGAGAGGAGGAGAGAGAAGAGAGGTGGGCTGTAAGCTTACAGCCAGCTGAAGCACAAGAACCAAGAAACTTTGTGAGAGGAAGGGGTAGGTCATACAGCCTTCAGCTGGCTGTAACTACTATATGAGTAGGCTGATAAATGAGCTGTAAGTATTCATACAGCCAGCTGAAGGCTGTATTATAAGACTTGCTCTGAGGCGTCGAGCGATAGTAACAACATTTTCTCTGCTGTCATAAGAAAAACATTTTCCCTGAGCGAAATAGTAAGTGACAACGTTTTTCTTTTTCCAGTTATGCATGAACTGGCACGAAATGCTGTTTGACAGAATGGAAGTTGATCGCTGGGTAGTCCATTCTTCGATTGCTTCCAAGCCAAACCATTTATTTTTTTCCTCTGACCAAGTTGTTACAACATGAAAGCAACACGAAATTCTTTTTTAAGGCTCCGTTCATTTTGGTTTGAGCTTTTAGCTTCTAACTTATTTTTTACTATTTGTAAATTTCGTTTTTTGATTTTTTAGCTTTTTTTGAGTTTTTCTGTCGATTATTTTTTCTCATATTCGTTTACATTATCCGTAATTAGCTAACCTATTTTTTCTATTTTTAATTTTTTAAATTTAATTACGTCAAATAAGTCACCATCAGGTACAGTATAATTTCAATCAGTTACAGTATAATTTCAGCCATAAACCACTTTTTTCAGTCGAAATGAGCGGACTGTAAAGCCTATCGGAAACAATAGTTTGTGACGTCATTTTTAAGGGATTTAACTACTGTTTTTACGCATAACAGTATAGCACAAAAGCATGCTGTGTAGGAATTGCTATGTATATATAAGTTGTTGAACGTTGCGACTCACATGCATGGTCAATTCCACAGAAAACCTGAGAATTACCGCGCGAGTTACTCCAAGCATTGAACATGGAGTACAGGAGTAGTAACTATTGAAAAACTACTTTAAATGATGATTGAGCAGTGTCATATACATATGCGCACCAAGGAATCGTATCCTCTGATACGCACACAGTTCCACGCCTTGGTTATATAGATCCCATATGTTTGATTTGCAAATGAACGCTCTAGATCAACTTCTGCAGTAAAACCGCCGTAGTCTTTTGCTACGATACTTTTCACTGTAATCCTGGCTATAGTTCTCTGTCTTCACACCTTTCTCACTCTTCTATGCGATTCCGCGAACGAATATTCCATGTAAAAGATAGCTCACGTGGCGAGCATTCTCTTTTTACTTGTCTGTCAAGATATCGGCCTATTTGATATAGCTGCAGCTTATATCTTTTAGCTGAAATTTTTGAATTTCAACTATTTATAATAGAGATTACGAAGAGAGATATACTCACTGGTGATTTTGGTTGATACATATTGGGCTTTTAACGTGTACTACAATTAACTTGTAGACCTCATATTAAAATATATTATATTTAAAAGTTATGTACTATAACAAAAACCAAAAACCGCTTTTAGAAGCGAACAAGCCCCTTGAGTCTTCTTAATTTTACTTGCCAGCTAAGACATCGACATAGTTTTAATATACACCTCTTAACTTATATTGCTTTTACTTTCTTCTAATTATATGTCATAGAAAATATAATATATATATATATATATATATGGCAAATATACTATGTTATTCTCAAGTAATGAATCTAAATGTTTTTTTTATAATAGTGATCAAATTTTATAATTTTAGAAGTAGAGCTATGTCTCATCTATTATATACTAAAACTAATGACAGATGATTTCCAGTTGCAAAGAAAAAAAAAGAAGTAAAATGTTAGAAATTCTAAAAAATCAAAATGTCTAGCCCTCAATTGGTGGGTTCTAATTTTAAGGAATTGGATTTAATAGTCATAAAGAATTTGATTTAATAGTCAGCTTAGAGGTATAAGATTCTGAAATAATTGTAAAAAATCTAGCCCTTAATTTGGTGTGACCTAATTTTAAAGACTTAGATTTTTTGAAAGATTTAATTAAAGGCTTAGATTTTGATAGTTGGCTTAGGTATATTAATTTGAGATAGTTTTGAACATAAGAAAAAAAACATCTAACCCTTAAAATTTGGTGGACCCGAATTTTAAAGGATCATACTTGATAGTTAGCTTAGAGATATACTCCCTCCGTCCCGCGATATAAGTTCGACGTGTATATCTAGGAAGCACATCATTTTAGTAATATTTAATAGAATTGAACCATATATGCTTCTATTAGATAGCATAGTACCACTCTTTCTATTAGAGACAAATAATCTAATTTTATTAAATATTACTTAAATAATGTATCTTTTAGGTATACATATTAGACTTATATGTTGGAAACGTGGGCAATAATTTAATTCCAAATTTTACTATGAGGCAAATACAATAAACTAGAGATGCAAAACTAGCTACTACTAACAGAAGGCTACTCAACATACTTCAGAATATACGCAAGAAATTTAATATAATAACAGAGTCGAACGTGCACACGAACAACTTACTTGTTAGCCTGATGAAGAACAGGAAGCCGCGCAGGCTTGATGCAGTGCAGGAGCGAAGGAGTCGCAGTGCAGTGAGCGGTCGCGCAGATGCGCTGCCCAGAAACCTTATTGCCGCCCCCGTGCAGGTCTTCACGGCAGCAACGGTCCGGAGATACCGCTCCTCTTCTTCGCGGTGCACGCCGGGAAGAAGAGTCGACGAAGTTCAGACGGCGCAGCACAACAGCACACAAAGTTTGGAGGAAGAAAATGGAGGCAGTCAGGTTCTCACACATACTCTGGACGTCTCCAGGCATATAAATAGACAGACTAGTAACTGACATGATTAAAACAGCCATTTACCCACTGGTAACTGACACATTCAACCAGTCATTTACACTAGTAACTGCCTATCATCAAAACCCCAGTAAAGCCTCTAATTCAAACGTTTGAATCTCATTCAAACACAGAGAGAGAGAGAGAGTGGTGCAGAGTTTAGCAAAAATAAAGATGGACTGGGTCTGCCACGCGGCGCGCCACGTCACGACACGGTCGCGCGTCGCAAGTCACAAGTCACGCGATTTTCACGCGAAAATACGCGAGTACGCGCGCGCGCGTGTGTGACTAGACAGAGCCATCCCCATACCATCTCTTGCCATATTCAAGGAGTGGAGATGACTCCACCTTATAAATCGGTCTTCCTCACCCTGCCTTAGCAATATGGTACTAAACATGCATGCTTTGGGATTCGCGAAATGGGCCTTCCTCATTGGACCAATTTCTAACAATCCCCCACCAATTCCAAAGCAAAAATTAATAAGATGTCAAAGATATTGTGCTGAAGTACTGTTAATATACTAGTCTTTTAGTGAAAGTCCCGTACGGGTTGAACTTGCACCTAGAATGACAAGATTCATCTTCTCACAGCTGATGAATGGACTATGCCTTGAATTCACAGCTTTTTGTGATCAGATTTCACTTGAAATCTCAACTAGTACTAGGCTGCCAATGAACCACGCCTAAACGGAGCGTTATATGGTCATGCTCCCTTATCTGCTCATGAGCTTTCTAGAGAATGCCCCGTTCTCGTGAACTGCGACCACACAGTTAGGCTCAAGTAGGTGTATTCTTTCTAGGTATCCTGCAGGCTAATACCTTTTCCTTATTTGGACAACAGAATACATTAAAGCTTTATGCCAACCTTCCATACAGTCGAAAGTACATTGTTTATTAGGACATGGGTACAATAAATATTTACTCTCTTGTTACAACATCAATTTGTTTTTCCCATTGCCTAAGTCACGGGATCTCCGATTAAGAAGGTATGGGTTACCATTGTGATGTAACTTAAATGGGCCTCATTCCCATGTCCATAGACGCAACAGAAATCGCTTTCCGTGCTAACCCCTTTGTAAAAGGGTCTGCCAGATTTTTCTCAGTATGAATATAGTTCACAGCAATTACTCCGGAGTTTCTTAGTGTTCTGACAGATTTAAGCCTACGCTTCACATGTCTAGAGGACTTCATATTATCCTTTGCACTTGTGACTTTGGCCAACACTGTTTGATTATCACAGTACATCAGGATTGCAGGTATTGGTTTCTCAACCAATGGCAAGTCCAATAGAAGTTCTCTCAGCCATTCAGCCTCAACTGTGGCTGTATCAAGTGCTACTAGTTCTGCTTCCATGGTTGACCTCGTCAATATGGTCTGTTTGCAAGACCTCCATGAAACTGCAGCACCAGCTAAAGTGAATACATAACCACTTGTAGCTTTGATCTCATCCGCATCAGAGATCCAATTGGAGTCACTGTATCCTTCTAATACAGAAGGGTGTCCAGTATAATGTATTCCAAAAGATGTTGTGCCTCTCAAGTAACGCAACACTCTTTCAAGTGCCTCCCAGTGATCATCTCCTGGGTTAGAAGTAAACCGACTTAATTTGCTCACAGCAAATGAAATGTCAGGTCTTGTGGCACCAGCTAAATACATTAGTGACCCAATAATTTGTGAATATCTTAATTGATCTTTTCCTAACCCCTGGTTCTTTCGAAGCTTAATGCTCGCATCATAGGGTGTTGGTGAAACTTTACAGTTTTCAAAACCAAACCGGCTTAATATTTTCTCAGCATAATGGGATTGATTCAAAGTAATCCCATCCTTGCTTTTGATCAATTTAATATTCAGAATAACATCTGCCTCTCCCAAGTCTTTCATATCAAAACACCGAGATAAGAAAGATTTGACCTCGTCAATTAAGGCAGTATTTGTTCCAAATATAAGTATGTCATCTACATACAGACATAAGATAACACCTTGACCCCCACCATAACGATAATACACACATTTATCAGCTTCATTCACAACAAAGCCAGCGGATGTTAAAGTTTTGTCAAACTTTTCGTGCCATTGTTTTGGTGCTTGTTTTAGACCATACAAAGATTTCAATAATCTGCATACTTTATTTTCCTGTCCAGAAATCACAAAATCATCCGGTTGATCCATATAGATTTCTTCCTCCAACTCTCCATTAAGGAAAGCTGTCTTCACGTCCATTTGATGAACATGTAGACCATAGGAAGATGCTAACGCAAGGAGCACTCTGATGGTAGTTAATCTGGCGACAGGAGAATAGGTATCAAAGAAATCTTCTCCCTCTTTCTGGGTGTAACCCTTGGCCACAAGTCTTGCCTTGTACTTCTCAATTGTTCCATCAGGCCTTAGTTTCTTTTTAAAGATCCATTTACATCCTACAGGTTTACACCCGATAGGACGATCCGTGATCTCCCAAGTCCCATTAGCCATGATAGAGTCCATCTCGCTACGGACTGCCTCTTTCCAATACTCAGCATCAGGAGATGCATAAGCCTCTGAAAGAGTCTTTGGCACATCATCCACGAGGTATACAATAAAGTCGTCACCAAAGGTTTTCTCAACCCTTTGTCTCTTGCTCCTGCGAGGAGCTTCTGCGACTAGATTGTTATCCTCCTCAGGGATATCACATATTGGTTCAGAAATAGTGGGAAGTTCAGAAATTTGATTATTCTCATTTTCAATATTATCAGTTTGAACATTCTCTGTTTGTGAAGTACTGCCTGCTGTTCTCATAGGAAAGATATTCTCAAAGAATGAAGCATCTCTAGACTCCATTATTGTATTAGCAATAATCTCAGGAGTTTCTGATTTAACTACTAAAAATCTATAGGCCGTGCTATTTTGAGCATATCCTAGAAAAATACAATCAACTGTTTTTGGTCCAAGTTTTCTCTTTTTCTGCAATGGTATATTGACTTTTGCCAAACACCCCCAAGTTCGCAGAAAATTAACATTAGGTTTTCTCCCCTTCCATCCCTCATACGGAGTAATCTCACTCTTTTTAGTGATTACTCTGTTTAGGACGAAAGTTGCTGTTAGAATAGCTTCCCCCCACCATGCCTTAGGCATACCGACACTCTCTAACATGGCATTAACCAAATCTGTCAGTGTCCGATTTTTCCTCTCAGCTACCCCGTTTGATTGAGGTGAATATGGTGGTGTAAATTCATGGACTATTCCATGCTCAGAACAGAATTGTGAGAATTCATGAGAGACATACTCTCCTCCACGATCAGACCTCAATCTTTTTATTTTCTTTTCTAGTTGGTTCTCAACCTCGGCCTTATAAGTTTTAAAGTAGTTTAAAGCTTCATCCTTAGTTTTCAGCAAATACACATAGCAGTAGCGTGTTGCATCATCAATAAAAGTTAGAAAGTATCTTTTGCCTCCTTTTGTCAATAATCCATTCATTTTACACAAATCTGAATGAATAAGATCTAAAGGTGCCAAGTTCTTTTCATCCTCTAATCCCTTAAAGGGTTTTCGAGGTTGCTTTGCTTGCACACATGACTGGCATTTTGATCCTTTGACAATTTCACATTTTGGAATTAAATCTAATTTGGACATTCTAGCAATACTATCAAAACCAATATGACAGAATCGAGAATGCCAAATATTTGCCTCACATTTATTTGAACCAGTTGCAATATTCAAATTATAACAAGACTCTAAGATACTTAGGCGGAACAAGCCTCCGCTCTCATAGCCTTTATCAACAAATTTTCCGAACTTAGACATTACAATTTTATTTGACTCAAAAACTAGCTTATAACCATCCCTGCATAGGAGAGAACCACTAGCGAGGTTCTTTTTTATTGTAGGCGCATGCTGCACGTTCTTCAAGTGAACAATCTTTCCTGAAGTAAGCTTCAGATCCACCGTGCCAACACCAAGAACAGAAGCATGTGACCCGTTTCCCATTAGGACGGAGGAAGCCCCTGCTGCCTGATAAGAAGAAAACAAGGAAATGTCAGAACATACGTGAACATTAGCTCCAGTATCAACCCACCAATCAGTGGACTGACAAGCTGAAAAGACAACAGGTGAATTACCATACCCTCCTGAAGTCGAGGCCTCGCCTATGGTCACGTTAACAGCCTTCTTCTTAGGCTGTTCACCATCTCTGATTTTGCGAAAACGACAGTCCTTCGCCATATGACCGTCTTTACCGCACACAAAGCAGGTGATGTCCTTCAAATCCTTTTTCTCGGTTTTCTTCTTAAAGCTAGTTGTCTTGTTCGGTTTGTTGGATTTGTACTTCTTAGCAACAGTCTTTTTCTGTATGATGTTTGCATTGTTCTGGCCAGATGTGCTAGGTACATCTTTTGCTCTTGCTTTTTCTTCCACATCGAGGGCTGCAATGAGATCCTCAACAGAAATCTCTTCCCTCTTATGTTTCAAGCTAGTAGCAAAATCCCGCCAAGAGGCAGGGAGTTTAGCAACAATGCCCGCAGCCACAAACTTTGGAGGCAACACACAGCCCAAGTGCGCAATCTCACCGACTAGTAGCTGGAGGTCATGAGCTTGTCCCACTATGGACTTAGCCTCGTCCATGCTAAAGTCGAAAAATTGCTCACATATATAGAGCCAGCGACCTGCCTCTGCCTCTGCATATTTGAGCTCTAGTGCATCCCACAACTCTGTGGTGGACTTGTAGTCCATGTACACATCATAGAGCTGATCTGCCAGAACAGTCAGAATGCAGCCAAGTGCAGTGTTGTTCGCATTATCAAACTGCATGTACTGCTCGATCGTAAATGGATACTGTGGATGGATAACCCACCACAGCCCCAAAGACATGAGCCAAAACTTGACTCTAGTCTGCCATCTACGAAAGTTCTGACCAGAAAACCTCTCAGGTTTCATTGCATCAGAAGCATTAGCCATTTCTGTATTGCAACAAAATTCACAATAAGGTTTCTGGATTGTTGGAAACGTGGGCAATAATTTAATTCCAAATTTTACTATGAGGCAAATACAATAAACTAGAGATGCAAAACTAGCTACTACTAACAGAAGGCTACTCAACATACTTCAGAATATACGCAAGAAATTTAATATAATAACAGAGTCGAACGTGCACACGAACGACTTACTTGTTAGCCTGATGAAGAACAGGAAGCCGCGCAGGCTTGATGCAGTGCAGGAGCGAAGGAGTCGCAGTGCAGTGAGCGGTCGCGCAGATGCGCTGCCCAGAAACCTTATTGCCGCCCCCGTGCAGGTCTTCACGACAGCAACGGTCCGGAGATACCGCTCCTCTTCTTCGCGGTGCACGCCGGGAAGAAGAGTCGACGAAGTTCAGACGGCGCAGCACAACAGCACACAAAGTTTGGAGGAAGAAAATGGAGGCAGTCAGGTTCTCACACATACTCTGGACGTCTCCAGGCATATAAATAGACAGACTAGTAACTGACATGATTAAAACAGCCATTTACCCACTGTTAACTGACACATTCAACCAGTCATTTACACTAGTAACTGCCTATCATCAAAACCCCAGTAAAGCCTCTAATTCAAACGTTTGAATCTCATTCAAACACAGAGAGAGAGAGAGTGGTGCAGAGTTTAGCAAGTCACAAGTCACGCGATTTTCACGCGAAAATACGCGAGTACGCGCGCGCGCGTGTGTGACTAGACAGAGCCATCCCCATACCATCTCTTGCCATATTCAAGGAGTGGAGAGGACTCCACCTTATAAATCGGTCTTCCTCACCCTGCCTTAGCAATATGGTACTAAACATGCATGCTTTGGGATTCGCGAAATGGGCCTTCCTCATTGGGCCAATTTCTAACATTATATTGTGGTACAAAGGGATTATTAATTTTAAAAAAAGAGACAAGTATGACGATCTATATATACTAATCGGCTAGTTATGCTAAAAAAAGAGCTAACCAACCGATGGCTAGTCCAACTAGTAGGATACTTACCAGTCAAGCTTCAAGTCTCGCTAAACATGTTAAATGGGTTTACTGTAGATTTTTGGTATTTGATGGATTGTTGAGTCTCGAGGATACCAACTGCACACTTGGAGAAAAAGGAATTAGTAGACTGGTGGCTGGCTGGTTGAAGCCATGAGGTCGAATTCGGCGCGATCATCGACTGCTAAAACTACATGGGGACATCCATGAAAAAACAAATATAACGAAACTGTCTTAGGAAATAAGAAGCTTCATAATCAGATCAGCCACATACAACTTTAGATTATATAAAAAATAATCTCTCCTTTGCTCATGAACTACAAACAGATACAGATAAACACAAGGCTGCCCGCAAAAGTCGGGGCAGAGTTGAGAACTCATCAAACGGAACGCTTCTGGATCTTGACCAGAGATGTTGTCATATTTTTTTTAACCTAGAGATGATGTCATATTGTTAGTCCTATGAAAAGAAGTTTTGTTCGAGCAATGTTCCTGCCTTGAAGAACAAACAATTCTAACAGAATCCACTCCATCTTAGGGCACTTTCAATAACACCATCTCAACAGTCTATTAGCTATATTAAATAAATAAAATCCTATATAAAGGAGAGAAAATATGATGAGAGATAATGTGATGTTTCTTATACAAGGGACGATATGAGCTCACAAACCAACGCAAATAGGGAGAGAGTGTGAGGCAATAAGTTATGGTAAAAATAATATAAAATAGTTAGAGAAATAATCTACTGATGAAGAAATTATCTCTAGTGCTATTATTAGACAAGATAAAAGTTATATAAACAATCTTAAGAAGTACCCAGCTTCACTAAAGCAGCCTATGGCCCTGTTTGGATACGCTTAAAATCCGATTCTGGGTAGAATTAAGCGAGAATCCCACCCAAACGTTTTGATTATTTTTCGATTCTTTCAACCGCCGCGGTGGGAAAAATCAGCATTTGCACTGAGAATCCAAAATCCTGTACCGCAAGCCCCATCAGGATTATTCAGATTATTCAGATCGCAGATTCTTCAGATCGCGACTTATCAGAAAATCTTGATCAAATTAAAATCGATTCTCAGATAAGCGTATCCAAACAGGGCCTATGAGAAGCTAGTAAAACTAGTAGTGAAAAGGTCGGTCCGGGCATGCATGGCTATGAGCTGCATACAATATGTACCTAGGGCAAGCAATTCCAGCATCTAGCACGTACTTTTTGCAAGGATCCTATTGGCCGTTACAGGAAAAGGTTGCATCGAGCTGTGCGCAGATCGATCGTCAAAACGGCGAGCTGGTGTAATCCGGGCAGGATCTCCGGTTCCCGGTCTCGTAGCACTTGAGCAGTTGAACGCCGTGTTGCCGTGCAGGCATGTGAGCACCACTTAGCTACCACTTATTGCCCGCGGTCGATCCATGGTGCTTGTACACGTATATATACCGGCCGGCGCAAGTACGTACGTACGAGTAGCAATAAATCTGTACGCGTGAGTCTATTTTCAAGATCATTTAATGGTATAAACTAGAGTAATACACATTATCCAATAGCAATAAGTGGCCTAATAAAATAGGGTAATTTGGTCTTTTGTACATATGCCTCGGTTGAAATGCAAAATCCTAGAACATCATCTATTCATTAAACTGAGGGAGTAAATACTTCCTCCGTTTCATAATATTTGATCACAGCGCACCATATACATAGACTACCGAACCATTAAAACTAATGAAAAGTTAAGAAAAAATGACCATACATACCTCTATTAATAACATACTACAACCACTTAACCCTCTTTCAAAACATTTAAGTAGGGATAGAGAGTGAAAACATTATAATAACTACCACTTTTATTCTCTCAGTAAATATTTTGAAATGGATACTGCCGAGGTCATAGATAAATATAGCGAATAAAAGGGAGTAATGAATTGGAGCTAGCCATGCCTTTTTTTTTAGTGTCCAGGGAGCACTTGATTTTCTTTTTCTTTTTATGATTACATGGAAGACATATATGTACACACACCAGCACACATGCGCATCACACCCACACACACACATAGAGATGGCAATGGGTACCCGAAACCCGATACTCGGTGGGTTTTTACTCTATTAAGGCATGGGTCTGAGTCAATTTTCTAACCCATGGGTCTCTTAATGGGCAAAAAGCCCAACCCATCGGGTATGCCGGGTTTGGGTACGTTCCTATAGTACCCAAACCCGTAAACCCATGGGTAATATAAACCCGATCCATAGGAGTTATAAACCCAGACTCCCAGGCAAACTAACCCAGCCTATAGCCCATTAGCCATTTAGCCCCAAGCCCCCAAATCCAATGCGGCAATGCCCCATTACCCATACGGCTAACCCTAGCTAGCACTCGGTCACGATCACTACTCACTCCTCCCCAGTCCCCACCCCGATTCAACAGCCGCCGCAGCGGCGGCGCATCTGGTGCTCCGCGCTCGGTCTCCGGTAGTCTCCACGCTCGCCCTCCCGTCCCGCAGCTCCCGCTCCTGCTCCCGCCACTCTCACCGCATGCTCGTCCTCCCGCACGCCCTCGCCGTCGCCTTGCCTTCCAGTTTAGCCTGCCGCCCCCACGATGACAGCCCGCCGCCCCCACGCCGCAGCCAACGCGCATCGCAGCAGTAGGCCCTTGGCCATGGCGTTGCCCTTCGGCTCCAACGAAGATGGCCGATGAACTTCTTCCTCATCTCCATTAACCATTGGTGCAGCTCGCATTACTGACCCCATGGGCGACCTGTGGGTACCCGTTAACCCAGTGGGCATGGGTCTGGGCAAAAATCTGTACCCGTCACTGGCATGGGTTTTTTAGCGGGCACGTCTAACTTTCATGGGCACGGGTTTGGGATAGCAAAACCCAGCGGGTTTGTGCCCGTTGCCATCTCTACACACACGAGTGCACTCTTAAGCACATGTCTAGAAACACGGAGTCTAGGGACAATTCTGTAATCTCACAAAGTTCTTACTAATGCGCATCCGTGTGTGCGTAAAGGTTAGTAGTAAGATTTGAACCGAAATCGTACACCCATATTTCAACCACTCTACTAAGAGGTAGTTCTCGGGAGCACTTATTACTCTTTGGTTAAAAATACTTAAATGTTGTCCATCAAATTTGCATCGTTTCTTAAAAAATCTAATTGAAAAGGAGCAAAGTTTTGAGTTGAAAATTTCAAATCATTTGAAAGTTTTCGAATCGAAAGTTTTTTGAATCATTTGAATATTTCAAACCGTATTTTTTAACCAGTTGAAATTAAAGTTTTTCAAATCAAACATTTAGTATTGTTTTCAAGGAGCACTAGAGGGTGGAGTGCTCGTGTATACTACGTCGACGTTAACCTGTACTTGCATTTGGTAACTGCGGTGCCACAAGGCTGACGTCCCGTTCATTTTGATTGAACTTCTGACTTCTGATTTATTTTTCACTATTTATAAATTTTGTCTTTTTCTATTTTGTTTGCTTTTTTGAGCTTTTTTGCCCTTTGTCCCGTATTCATTTGCATTATCCGTAATGAGCTGTTATTTTTCTATTTTTAAATTTTTTAAATTTAATTACATTAAATAAGCCACATTCAACTATAGTATAATTTTAACTAATTATAATATAATTTTATTCATAAATCACTATTTTTTAGCCCAATCAATCGGGGCTGAAGGCTACCGCAGATGCAAATTCATTGTCGAGCTACCGAACATCAATTTCTCGTCGCGTAGCTGCTGGTTGGTTAATGCAGGCGTGGGTGCCGCGGCCGTTACCGCGACCATCTCCCGTGACTGAGCGCCACCAAATCAAATGGCATCGGCATAAATCCCCCCCCCCTCCCCTCTCTTCGAATTCCATTTTCCAAACTTAACCAAAACCTCCAATCCTGCGCGATCAGTTTCAAGTTTCAAAATCTTCTTGGCTCCAAACAGCCATTCGGTACCACTTGTGGGGATCAGGCGTACGCACCTGGTAGATGAACTGAGTAGCTGCCTGGAGAAATTCACCCCTACGAAATGTGCAGGTAGTTGCATGATGTACTTAGAGTATATAAAGTAGTGTTGTTTGCGTCTAAATAACAGGAAATTAATTTGAGCCTAAATTGGTAGTCACAAGTATGGAAAAAGATATGAGAAGAGCTGTATAGAGAGCTCCGGATTCTTTAGCAACTAGAAACCAACCATATATAAAACCGCCCCATGGTCGTTCTCAGTTTTTCTTCGGTTGCCGGTAGTAGCCACTCAAATTAACCGTTCGACAATTTGAATTCAGAAATTTGTAAACTTTTCTAGCCCAGGCGGCAAGGGAAACCCAATGCTAGCCGAGATTACCGAAAACCGATGTTAAACTGCTAGTAGTAAGCGATAATTTTCCTTTTTTAGTTCTTTTTAAGGATTTAATGCTATGATACCTGTATTAGGGAAGTCCTAAAATAGCTAGAATTTTTTTATAGCTACCTAACCATATATTCCATTCTAGAGAAATGATCAAGGGAATGTTAGAATGTATATACTGGACGTACACCTCGTTATTGTTGCTGAACTCACGAACGAAGTCGTGCCTCGTGACCTAGCTGACCACGTGTTCTGTTCTGTAACACATACATAACCCACACCACTACCCGCATACGCATCCAGAATCAAAGCCACTTTTAACACTATTTCGTACCGTTTTCATAAAAATAGCAGTACAGTAATAGTATTGACAAAAATATCGCACAAAAATATCATGTTTGCCGCCCGGCGGCTGAGAGGCAGCGGTCGAGAGGTGATGTGTGGCGCCTGCCGCCTAGTGGATGGGCGACAGGCAGCCTGTCGCCGGGCCATCGGGCGGCAGGTAATTAGGTCGGCTGATTAGTTGGTCTAATTACCTGTCTAATTTTTTTATTATTTGAATTTTTAAATATACAAAATAAGCTCAAAAAATTACAAAAATTTACGTATAGCCTTCTGACGCAACGTTCCTCGTAGTGTGTTTTTTTGAAAATTTTATCCATGACGAATGTTGCTCAAAAATTCATAAATTTTTGATATTTTATGAGTTTTTACATATAGCAAATGAGTTCTAAAAATTACAAAATTTTATGTGAAGCGTCCTGATATAGTAATAGTTATTTTATAATTTTTTGGGAATTTCATACGGTCCAAATTAGCCACATTTGTTAGGATTTAACTTAACCATGAATTTAACGAATAAAATTCTCATGGTTAAGTTAATCCGAACAAATGTGACTAATTTAGGCCACATAAAAAAATTTCGTTAAATCGAGGTTCTAATGATTAGATCTTGTACTTGTGGAAGAGAAAGCAATAAAGAAATAGAGTGACTATTGCACAAGCAACTGTTTTTCCCTTCATCTTCTGTCACTTTTTTATACTGCAACTCTAGGTGATCGAGAGTGCAACTTCAGATTGGGAGGATTAGTACATTGCAACTTTAGTTGACTGAGAGTGCAACTTCATGTGACTAGGAGATAAAAAAATTTCAGTCAACTGTGCAATAGCAAAACCGATAAAGAAAATAAGTTTCTCTATTTCTCTGTATTTAATCTTTTATTATTTTATATTATCTATGTTTAATTTATCATTTTTATATTTTGTATAAGAGTAATCCCTTATACTAAACTCGTTAACCACAGTTCCTCAAAAGTTATCTAGCTTTTTCTTACGAGAGAGAAACGGAAAGCGCCATTTCATCTTAAAAGCTAACACCAAAGCATCCGTTTTACACGTACATCAGAATCCCGTGAGTTGCAGATGTGCATAACAATCAACGTGTAACGTACGGTGTAAATGACAAATTGACACGCAGAGGTAAGCGCCTGACCCGAGCATTCAAGGCTTCTACCGCGACGCAGCTCCCAGTTGGAAAGCAACGTGTCGTGCCCGAGACAGGCTTTGTCCTTTCGGGAATACCCATGAGTGACTCAAAACTCGAACCTCGTTTATACTGAAAGAACAAAAAAGAAAGGCTAAAGCCGTGATGGCTCTGGCTCGTGCTGCAGCTTTTGAGACGACTTATACCTATACAGTGGTGGTAGCACGCCTAGTAGTACTAGCCGTACATTCTCTCGGAAGGCGAAGGCGCGTCCGTATTTTTCCGACCCATAGCAGCGTGCACACCACAACGTATGCACCACCCCCGCACTTGAGCATTTTCCTCACGAAACCAAGAGGAATCCACGCGAGGACCGAGCCGTAGCTCGGTCCGCCAGATGGGAGGCTGTTCGTCCAGTCTATTCGCATTCGGGTTAGATTCTCTATATCTGGGTAATTAGAATATGATATATATATATATATATATATATATATATATATATATATATATATTTGTACGTGTTTAGTAAAGATGTTATTTATATTTTGTAGAACTTTGATGTTTTTATAAAATTTTTAAACATGTATTAAAAGACACGCTGCATGTAGTGGTATAGGTGAGATATGACTTGTGCGTCGGCCTCGCACCTTAGGAAAAAGGGAAATCCACGCAGGCACGCACAGCGCACATGGCACGCCGCGCGGGAACACCAAACTCGCTAACCTTAACCAACCACCTCGTCAGTAGCCGGATCGGTGGCCCCCGAGAAAACGGCCCCGAAAACGCGAAGACTCCCCGTGCCGACGGCGGATTGGCCGTGCCGATGGAGTCGCTGCCGTGCCGGACCGTAACCGGGGCGCCGAGCCGAGCGGCCGCGGCGGCACCAGCAAATGGGACGTGAAATCGCGCCAAAGCCACGTAGAAACCCACGAGCCGCGCTAACGCCGCGCCTCACCGCACCGCACCGCAGCTGCAGTTATGTTACGTCTTCCCCCGCCGCCGCCTAAATTTAGCAGCCGAGGCACCAAATTATCTCCCTGCCCTTCTCTCTCCTCTCCCGTGCTCAACGGTTCAAGACCATCTCTTCCCTTCCCTCCATTTTAATCCCGTCTCTCTCGACAAATAGCAGGCGCGAACAGAGGAGGATCGCGACGCCCGCGGCGCTTACGTTACGGTCCACACACGCGTCCCCCCGCGAGCACTGGCCATTCTTGGCGTGGCGTGAGGCTCTCTCCTGCCCTTGCCCTCGGGTTTCTTGGCCACGGCTATGGCCTCTTCGGTGGCCGCCATGCCCCGCGAGTCCACCCCATGGAGGGACCCCTCCAGGCCCGGAGGCTTCTTTAACATCCTCATACCGCCGCCGCACCCGCCCTTCTCCGACGAGGGCGCGGCGGCGGCCGAGCCCACACCGAGGCGCCGCAGGCAAATCTTGGAGCGCTGGGCGGCGGCCGCGGCCGCCGCCACGGCGTCCTCGGCGCCGGTGCCGCCGGACCCGCGGCGGCGTGCGAGGGAGGCGGAGCTGTCCGCGCTGGCGTCCGCCACGCGCCCCGTGGCAGCCCGCGCCGCGGTGTTCCGGGAGCCGTCCCCGGCGCCTTCCGACGCGTCGTCGACGGCGACCGCGGGGCCGGAGCTGCAGCTCCCCCCGGCCGGCCCGCGCGCGTCTTCGCTGATCCAGCGGTGGCGCGAGATCGAGGCGGTGGGGCCCGCCACGCCTCGCCCCAGCGGCGACCCTGCATCCGACTCCGACGGCTCGCCGCGCGGCCGCGTGGGCTGCATCGTCAAGAAGCTCAGCGGGGCGTCGTCGCTCCCCGAGGATGACCTGGACGCGGCCAAGAAGGAGCTCGCACTGTCGCAGTCGGCGCCCCCGTCGCCCGCGCCAATGCGCGACGCGGTGGAGCCTCCTTCCGCCGGCATCAACGGCGCCCGGCCGCCGCAGCTGGTCCTCCGGACGGTGCGCGGCCGCCGCGCAATGGAGGAGCTCGTCGCTAGGATGGCCCATCGACGGAGGCGCGAGCTCGCCGCGCTCGCCGAACGGCACGCCGTGTCTCGGTTCGCGCACAAAGGCAGGATCCAGGTGAAGCTCCCAGACTCTCATGTGGATTATTTCTTGCAAAAACACACATGGCTGTCTTAATTGCCGTTGCCTAATGCATTGGATCAAATTACGCATATTAATCATGGATCAAAGTACTACTAGTGTATATTTATTAATCTCTCAGATATTGTTCTGTTTCTTGATCGAGAAATCATTATTTAAGACGAGCCAAGAAGTGTGAGTTGTTGATTTTGACCCCAAGGATGGGGTCGGATGACTGTTTGGTAGATCGGTTTCCCAACTGGCACCGCTGATCGATGTCATGTGCAAAGTCCATAATCATGCTTCGTTTCCGCGGGTTCCATAGTATGCCAGTACAAACCAAAATAAGATGAAAATGATCTGAATTTGACACCTGCATGATCTAAAATGACGCCGAAATTAGTCAATTATTACTCTTGTTTGTGACTCCGATTCAATGTTTAGTACAACAGTGACGAAAGCTCCACCACCGAAAGATCCAAAAATCTTGTGGGAACGTTAAAACTCTACAGCCTTGTGCATCGCTTTTAGAGATCTGTTAGTATGTCATTGTGAACCAAAGAAAGGAGATAAGAAGTTGCGAATTTGACATAGTACTTTGTGAAGGCAGAGATATGCAACTAAAAGTTTGCCTGTGACCTTGGAGCAATGTGCACCACAGTAGATTGGTTGTGGCTTGGCATGTCTAGTGGATGAGATGTCACGAGTGATTAACATCGCTCGTTTGTATGGTTTCTTCTAATACGTCCAGAGTCTGGCATCTTGTGGAGCCACGCGAACCAGACCACATGACTTCACAGGTTGCTTGCTATAGCATGTATCTGTGGCACATAAATATGAGTAATGGCTGGGCAGTTTGTTCATGGGAAGTACGACAACACAAATTTCAACTGTTCTTAATGGCATTATCTTTTTTAGGCTGGTTTTGCTGTTACCAGCAATCTATGTAGCACGGACACACACTTGTCCGACATGACATGATACAGAGACAGGGTTCATCATTTTGCCAAAAAATACCGATATGGAAACATGGCTATATATATATATAAATAATTATTATTACATATATATTAATATAATAGTATAAGATGTAATCAGGGAATATGCACCAATACCTCAAGGATGATCTATTGATCCTATTTTTCAGCAATCAGCACACAATAGCAAGCAGCGTGATTGGCCAAGAAAAATCATCATAAATTCATAATCATGCCAATCTATGTAGCACGGACACTTGGTAAAACCGCCGTATCCGTGTCCGACACCGTGTCGGACACGGATACGACACGGACACGTCTTGGACACGTGTCGGAGACGTATCGGTCGATTTTAGAATTAATTTTAATTAGTAAAATTCTCAACACGTGTCGGACACACTAAATATATGAGTCGGACACGGCCTAGACACAGCCGGCCCAGAAATGGTCCAGGACACGGCCAGCCCATAACGCACGCACGGCGTGCCCTAACCCTAACGCACGCATCGCACGCACGAGTGGCCGAGCGCGTTATTCCCATCACGCTGCTCCGCTTGTCCGCATGTCCGCATCGGCTGCTCGCGCCGCCGACTCCCGCACCTCGCCGCCACCTGCTCCCGCCCGCTCTCGCACCTTGCCGCCGCCCGTTCCCGCTCCCGCACCTCGCCGCCGCCCGTCGGCTTCCTCCCCAAGCGTCGCCGGCTTCTTCCCCACTCGCTGCTGGATTCGTCCCTGTGCACCGCGCGTCGCCGGAATTGTCCCCGTGCGCCGCCGGATTCGTCCCCGCACGCCGCTGGTTTCTTCCCCAAGCGCTGCCCGTCGGCTTCCTCCCCAAGCGCCGCCGGCTTCCTCCCCACTCGCCGTCAGATTCGTCCCCGTGCGCCGCCAAATTCGTCCCCGCGCGCCGCCGGCTTCCTCCCCGCGCGCTTAAAAATGAAGTTGCAAAGGTTGAGGAAGAACAAGCAAAAACAAAGCCAAGAAATGTGCCCTTGCCCAGGTTAATGGAATTCTTATTTCTGAAAATGGTATTCACATCAACAATTGTCGTCAGGATTAACAAAACAATTCATGAGATACATATTCCGAGTATATACTTTACAAATTACAAGTTTACAATTTACATTATTGCAATTTAATAAGTATGTGGAAACATAGAAAATAATATACATATATATATATATATATAATTTATTTATTATTTAAATATATATAGCCGTGTCGCCGTATCGGTATTTTTGGGAAAACAGCGAATTTCCGTGTCGGTGTCGTGTCGTGTCGTGTCGACGTATCCGTGTCCGTGCGAGCAATGTGCACCACAGTAGATTGGTTGTGGCTTGGCATGTCTAGTGGATGAGATGTCACGAGTGATTAACATCGCTCGTTTGTATGGTTTCTTCTAATACGTCCAGAGTCTGGCATCTTGTGGAGCCACGCGAACCAGACCACATGACTTCACAGGTTGCTTGCTATAGCATGTATCTGTGGCACATAAATATGAGTAATGGCTGGGCAGTTTGTTCATGGGAAGTACGACAACACAAATTTCAACTGTTCTTAATGGCATTATCTTTTTTAGGCTGGTTTTGCTGTTACCAGCAATCTATGTAGCACGGACACACACTTGTCCGACATGACATGATACAGAGACAGGGTTCATCATTTTGCCAAAAAATACCGATATGGAAACATGGCTATATATATATATATATAAATAATTATTATTACATATATATTAATATAATAGTATAAGATGTAATCAGGGAATATGCACCAATACCTCAAGGATGATCTATTGATCCTATTTTTCAGCAATCAGCACACAATAGCAAGCAGCGTGATTGGCCAAGAAAAATCATCATAAATTCATAATCATGCCAATATGTCACTAACTTGAGTAGGAAATAATATAAATAGTGCAGCAAATTTGGCATGGAGAGTCTTGAACAACCAAAACACAACAAAAGAAGGTGATGACTAACGAGGAAGCAACATGTGGGCTGGGCTAAATGGGTTGGGCCGTGTCCTATAAATGTTTCCATACGTATCCTTACTGTGTCCAATACGTATCAGAAATACAAATACATTTTTTCGCATGTCAATATTCTGACACGCGGTAAATACATGTCTGAGCCATGTCCGTGTCTGACACAGACTCGGTGCTTGACTACTGTGTCCATGCATCATAGCCCGCAATTACTTGGAACACTTTTGGTTATTCTTTACTCCAACTCCAGCGTATATTGATGTGCATGGTACCTACGAAAGCAGAACTTTTGCCTAGAGAAAGACATTGACGGTGTGTCGCTGAAGTATTGCCATCTTTGGAAGCAATTGTTCTCGTTCATTGGATCAAGTATTTTGATTGCTTAACGCTCTTCTGTATATTCCAGGCATTAGCAATTAACATAAAGAAAATAAACTTTTGTGTCATGATTCTTTCCTCAAATAAACTGTTGTGTCATGATTATTTCCTCAAAAGACAATATTATTCTTTCCTGATATTGAAATGTTCTTTGATACCCTGCAGTCCATGCTTCGCCTGAGGCTGTTGCGTCAGGGAGTTACAGTAAAGGATCAAGTGTGGACTCTACTAAGACCGGTTAGGCCATACCTACCAAAATGTGGGCCTGAGGCCTCTGCTGTGAGGTATTATCACATTTTTTTCTCCAAAAAACATCCATTTAAGATGTTTTGAGAAAAAATTTGGTTGTTATAAAAAATATAATATCTCAATGGATATTCTTTTCTACCACATTTATCTTTACATGTTGGCCTTCCTAGTCTGTTTCTTAGATTGCTATAAAAATAACGACACAAGTTTGTACCTTGTTATATGGTGGCAAAAGTAGTAAGGGAACTTCTTATCCATTACCTTTCTTAATTTTCGGTAGTTGATTTTGTTTCTCCAATTAATGGACAGAAACGATACCAGGAAGTCAGACTTACAAGAAGAAAATAAATGTAATCAGCAAAATAATAGGTAAACAAACTGTTTTCAATAGCTTACGTAGAGACATAGTTTGCCATTTCTTATAACTATTTACTATTTTTCCCTTTACTGTCAGCCTATGCCTAAAGCAACACTTGTTTTCAGAATGTGCAGGGTTGATGAACATCACAACGATGACAGAATTCCAGCTGAGGAAAAGTTTATCGGTGTATCTGTTGAGAACCTAGTTAATTCTGATGGTTCAGGGAACCAAGAATATGATGAGCAGATGAACACCAATGGAAACCAATGTCAGGAAGATTGTGCAAAAGTGGTAGACTTGTGTGTTCACAATCAGGAATATTCGGAAGCATCAAGCTTTGCAAGGTACGATGATCGTAGTACTGTCGATGACAATCAATATGTTGGTGATGTCTCCCCAAGTACCACTAGCACATTGCATGAACTCCAACACACTCCATCATCGAGAGGTGATAATCTACGAGAAGAAGACAACCAAAGCCTAAATGGTACTTGGGAAGAGAGAGCATTATGGATAAGTAGTCTTGGTTGGCCTGCACCAGTAGATTCCATGAGTCCAGACAGCTGGCATCAGGATGCAATTGGGGATATTGAGAATCACACTCAGATTGAATTTAATGATCGACCCTGGATAGACTCCCCTAACTCATGGAGATCATTGTGTGTTGCCACACAAGCAGACTGCCGTGCTTTGTCTGGCAATGCTGACATTTGTAATCTTCTTGAGAGGTAATTTGTATTTAATTCCCATATAAATGTTTTTGCATATTTGCACCTGCAAAATTAGATGCATTTAAGTCACATATCACTAAAAAAAATCGCTTTTTATGGTAGAAATTACTGGGATGCAAATGTTTCATAAAGCTTGGCTAGTTCACCAATCATTTCCATGATACCATTTGTAATTAATGTCTTGCTAATATTTGCTAGCTAATTAGTAAAGTTTAAACATAACAATCATTTTGTCGTCTTGATAAACAAGGTTACCACTTAATACTTCCTTTGCATTTGCTCTTTGGTTCTAAAAACTTACTTTGCATGTGCCAATAAGAATCCATAATGAGCATGACCTATTTTTATTTACTGAAGCAATTCAAGTTTTATGTAGTACATACCAAGGTTAGATATCTCGGGGGGAATACCGCCCGACGGCCGGTAACGGTTACCAGTAACTGGAAAAACCGGTTAAAGTTTGAATCTAAAATTTGAATTTAAGATGTGTTCGAAACCGGTAACCGGAACAGTTACCGCCCAAAAACTGGAGAAACTACTAAAAAGCCGAAAAAACCACTAAAAAACCAGGAAAAAACACACAAAAAATTTGAATTTAGGATGTTTTAAAGCATATTTAACTCATACAATAGGTAATCTAGTACAAAAAAAGGGCTAAATCAACCTAGAAGATGCATTATGTAGTCACAAATTTAAATGTATATCTGCAAAATCCGGCCAGTTTTTCATTTCTGTTACATACTACCTCAAGCGTATTAAGCCGTGATACATTTCTTTCTTCCCTGCAGCAAAAAGGTCTCAAAGTCTCTCTCGAGTGATTTTAGCAATAAAATGAACCATCTCCTGCTAACAATCCTGCAAAAACAAAGGCAACAAAGCATGATTGATGATTTTGGAGGATACTATGACGAACGCTTATACTGGAGGCAGAATGATGAGCCCCAGAGTGAAGATCAGGTGGTATCTGCACCGTGTTCATTAGCACCAGTCTCCCATCTTTCAGCCTACCACCAACGGAGTTGGCAGCATTCTTCATTTGAACAGCAACATCATGAAAACCAAAATTTCCTTGTAAGTCAGCTGCTGTTCAATGTCAGTTGTGGAAAAGTCATATTCTTACTATACTATATGTTATAGGAAATGGAGGTCAGGGTTAGAAGTGAAATGTCCCAGATTCATCATGAAATATATGAACTACGGAAGTTGGTGGAAAGTTGTATTGCATCCCAAGTAAAGATGCAGCACTCCATTAAAGAAGAGGTGTGCAGTGCACTTCGTGAAGCAGGTGAGTTGTGATACAATTTTCTAAGTCCGTGGTTCCTATCCGCAGCAACCAAAAATTTAGTCCAGAATATGCTTGAGACTGTATCTAGCCTACTTGTTCAAATACTGAAACTATGACAAAAGTTTTGAGCCTGTTTAGCATAAAATCATACGGAGTTGAAGTCAAAAGAAAAGTTGCATTGAAGGAAATATGAGGTGCGACTGCAAGTGAGCTAGGTTGCCTTAAAAGTTTAGTCAAATGAGATCTTGAAAAAAAAGGACCACAACTACCTTGGAGTGGCACTATTCAGAAAGAGTTACTCTAGTCTTCTAAGCAAAACTATGTATTCTAGGCTTTTTGCTTTTAAATCTTAGACTGGACCAACTCTCTTTCCATGGTACCTTTTCGCTGCTTTACTGTAACTGATTTTGTAATGCATACTGCTGAATACCATATGAACTTTGATTTGTTCTTTTTTCACTAGTGCCCCACTGCACCTTTTTCACATCTTAATTTTACTTCATTTGTAATCATTGATGAGCACTTTTATAACATGTTTTCTTCCTAATGCCATTTTTTGAACAGGGTTGATGCCAAGTGAACCGGACACAACAGCAAAAAGGGGCAGCTGCTGCATCTGCCATCAGATGCAAGTTGACTCTCTACTTTACAGGTAATGATTTGCAGGGACAAATTTATGTACTTTGACTCACTTTAACCTAGAATACACATATCTGTCTTTATTAATAGTGAGTAGTAACACACTAGTTCACGCAAGAACCTCACATCTTAGTTCTTATGCTATGCTTACTAATAGCATCATGAACGGATACAACCTGTAATGCTGTGTGGAATCTCGCTAATTGAGTTGCTTATCATCATCCATTCAGGTGTGGGCATATGTGCACCTGTTTCAACTGCGCCGATCAGCTGAAATTGAGCAATAGGAATTGCCCAATCTGTCAATCTCCTATTGATGATGTTGTTCGGGCACACCCGAGTTTTTGAGCTTTAGGATTTAGGAAGAAAAAAGAGCTGCCACTCCCAGCTTTAGATTTGGAGGTTGTGAAGCCCTGATTTTGAGGAGGCTTCTTACTTTTTGTTAACCACTAAAAAGTATACGAGCTAGCCTTTCTTGAGAAATGTAAATATGTTTTGTGCAGGCGCAATGTGTATTGACCGAGAGGAAAACAGAGATCTCATCTAATCGAAATGCTGATCTTTTTTCTGATCGATGATTCACTTTTCTCATATACAGTTGCGTTTTTTTTCCCCGGTACACACGAGTAATCCTCACTGGTAATAATGTGGCATCTCTCTTTCTGAAGATGATTGTACTTGCGGGAATGGAATTATCATGTTTAGATCTATTCATGATCAGTATGCTCATATGCTGAGCTTACTTCATTTACAATGTCTCAGATTTTTGTGTTCTCGAAATATAATATCTCAGATTAAAGCATTTCTAAGCATAGAAAGGAATTGTGAAAGTAATTTAACAGTTGCAAAACATATTTAACGTCAGAATTATTATACTACAGTGTTGTTGTTGTTGTTTTTTTAAAAACAAGGGATGTGTCTGAGCTTAAGAGTTTGCTGGAGATTTAGATTGTTCCATGGACGTGAGAACAACGAATGATCCATCTTTGTTTAAACAAGTCACACCTCTCACTTCTCAGCACGTACTTTGCCTTACGTTTCTGTTTCTTCCTTTTCATTTTTGTGTGTGCGTCCCGTGGAAATAGTTTATGCATTTAAAAAGAAACATAAGAAGATGAATTTTAGCATATGTAGCTTATCAACCATGAATAATGTAGCGTCCAGAGAATTACTGAGATACTTGTTTTTAAGAGTAAGAGATAACATTCATCATCATAAAATTATATGTAAAACGATTAATAAAAAGCACAAATTAAGTCACGCGCCGTTGAACTCCTCCTTGGCCTTCCTCTGCCTCGGTGAGATGCTCGACGTCGACGGCGTGGACACGCCTACGACGCCGCCGATGTCAGTGCAGATCCCGACGTCAATGAGAACCTCACGCGGCCAGCCAAGATCTTGCCGGTGCCGGGCGCGTCGGTTGACACCTTCCCCAACGACTGCCGCGGCGCCGCGCGGCCCACACCCTTCTTGAGCACGCTCTTCCGTATGCGGTCGCTGTCGAACATGAACTCGGCGTGCACCGGCAGGTCGGTCTCGTCGTCGTCGCAGCCCAGGATGAGCTCCAGCGGCAGGTCGAAGTACGACGACGAGGCCTCGCCATCGAGGGCCAGGCTCGAGGTCGAGGGTGTCGACCAGGTCCAGGAGCCGCACTCGAACCGCTCGAGGGACACGGCCAGCGACATGGTGCTCGGCTACGCCGTGCTTGGGTCGGACTCGACGGCTGCGCTGCTGCGGAACGTCGCCAACCCCGACGACGAGGGCACCGCCGCTGCTGTGGGCGGCGGTTTGCCCCTCCTGGTGAGCCCCGGGAGGTAGAGGCAGCAGCTGAACGGCGCTTCGTTGCAGTGCTTCGCCTTGCGCCGGCCGTTCTTGCCGCTCACGTTCGCGATGAGAGGCACGTCGCTGCCCCACCGTTGCGGCGCGCTCGCCCTGCGCTCAGGCGACGAGAGGATGACGTCGAACTCGTCGTCGGCCAGCTCCGTCTCCCCGCCGGCGCAGGACCTGCTCCTTGACAGCGCCCTAGAGGAGCAGGGCGCCGTCACCGATTGCGCAACGGCGAGGTGCGCGTCCCACCTCGTGGGCGCGGCCGCGGAGGACCCGCCGCGGGGGGGGGGGGGGGGGGGGGGGGGGGGAGGCGACGACGGCACGCTGGCGCTGGCGAGCCGAGGCGGAGACGGCCTATCGATGTTGAGGCGGGAGAACTGCCAGAGCGAGAAGGGGTCGACGGCGATCTGCCTCTCCTGGGGCTCTTCTTCCGGGTGCTCTGCTCCTGCCATTGGAAGACCGCCTCTTCTTGGAACATGGTGTTTCTCGCCATGGTCGATCGCGTACGTGTTGCAATGGCGATCGAAGGAGGAGAATAGGTCAGGAGGACTTGCAGATTTGCGCGAAACCAACGGTGATCTGTTCGTGCATGGCTCTACCAGTTTGACGTGAGGGTTTGATTCTACGGAGTGGTGCCTGGGTGGCATGGCATGCACGACAGCACGCATGCATGTGCGTCTGTGCCCGGCCACTACTCATAGGCGGCTTTGCTGCTCTCGGATTCAGAGGTTGCCGATGACCTGTATCCTGACGGAGTCGATGAGGATGCCGCATTGCCATCTTCTTCTTGGGCTGGGATGGGGAGAGGAGGTGCTGCTGCCCGGCCATCTCATCAGGCCATGGCCATGGCCTCCCACCAACAGGGTTACAAATTTTGGACGAAATTTTGTGAAATGGACAAAATTTCGTCCCTTTCGGAGGGTACCGAAACAGGTTTTATTCGGCTAAAATTTGACCAAATTTGGCTCTGTTTGAAATTTGTTCAAATTTTATTTAAATTTTAGTTAAATTTCATCAAAAATTTGATTTTTTGGTCCAAAATTTCGAACGAAATTTCATTCATTCGTTCCTTTCGCCGGTGACCAAAATTTTTTTGCATCCGAAAGTTTTAACACTGCCGCCACTTGAAGAATAAATAGCTGAATAGGTTCGGGAATTTCGCTCGTTCTGGGCTTAATTAGGCCCTGTTTGACACAGCTCAGCTTCACTAGTGAAGCTGTTTTTTTTTTGTTTCAGCTTCACGAGCAGCTTCACCGGTGAAGCTAAAGCTGTTTTGGAAAACTGTTTGGCAAAACAGCTTCACCAACAGCTTCATGCATGACTGAGAGAGGGCAATTGTCCAAGATGCCCCTGTCTACCTGACTTGTTCTAACATTTGGAGTTGTATGTTTGTATATGGTCATATGAATTAAAAAATAATATATTTAAATGAGTATGAATTAAAAAATTAAAATAATAAAAAATTAAATTTGTTGTGAACCGTGAACCGTGAATGAAATAAATGAGTAAACGGGAGGTGAACCGTGAACAAATGAGTAAAAAATTAAATAAATAAATGTGTAAATAATAAAACAAAAAATAAATGAGTACGAAACAGAGAAGTGAACCGTGAACGGGATAGGCCTGAGGGAAAGAGTGGCAATTTCGTGTAAATTGTTGTGAACTAGAGGGGCAGTCACTTCCTAGGAATATGGGCCTGAGGGAGAGAGCTGTGAAAAGCTACTTTTTTCAGCTTCACCTCTCCCCTTTCCTTTGTGAGAGCAGAAAAAAAGGAGCTTCACCCATGAAGCTGTTTGCAAAAAAGGTGTTTGGCAAAAAACAGCTCACAACAGCTTATGAAGCTGTTGGTGAAGCTGTGCCAAACAGGGCCTTAGTTGGCAACCTGCCCGGCAATTCTGGACTGCCATGCACGAATTTTTTTGTTTCTCGGCTGGCGCCCATAGATTAGGCTAAGAACAGGTTTTTAGCCCACTTGGAATGCAGGAATTTTTTCCAACCTACAAAATCTTTACAAAGTCCGTGTGAAATCGATGTGTTCCAAAATAGCCCTTAGAATTTAGGCTATCGAATATGTGTTCCAAGTAGGCTCTATTCTTCCCATCTTTACAAAGCTCTGGGCTTAATTTGTTGTTTTGGACACAACATTATTTGGCAGAATAGTTGACATTGGGATTATTTTTGTGCATCAGTTAAATGGCAGAGAGTAAGTCATGTCCTGAACGCTGATCGCCAAGTCATGTACCTTGATTGAAAATGGGAGAACTGGTAGGAAATGACCCAATTAATAGGGACCTCCATCGAGAACGTGTATCATGTACACATTTTTATCCATAACAACGAATGGGCGTGCAGAGTTCACACCATTATTCGTCCAGCATCGTTTCTTCAGAGTTCACAGTGGACAGATAAGAGCCTAATTAATCGGTAATGTACCCTATCCATCTCTTCTTTATGTTCTAATCAAATTTAATCTAAAATGTTTGCAAGAATCTTGCAACATTAGGCACTTTTAACTTATCTTGTTTGGATCGATATACAACGCATGCGAAGTATCTTCAGGGTGCACATGCTAGTTTTCAAAAAAGAAAAAAAAAACAATAATGGAGACGCCAAGCTTCGTATGATAAGTTCTACAATTTGATCAAATTTGACGCAACAACTCATCATATAATTGGAGAACCAAAGAGACACATCCGGCAGAAAATTGGCGAAAACTCTAAAATTGGAATTTTGCTTTTACGAGAGTAGCTTGTACTAAGTTCCTCCAAAAGAGTAGCTTGCACTTGGATCTTGGATACCAAACCACGACATTGTCTATTCTTAGGAAAGGCCTGGCTTCAACTGGCTCATGATTTAAACTTCTAGCTATAACTTTTGGTCTATACCTGAATTACACTGTACGATCGTTAGCTTTTTTGAGAAAAATAAAAAAAAATAGAAAGAAAAACCCGTTATATCGTCACAAACAATACAAATACAAAGGAATAAGAGAAAAAAAGAAAAAGCAAAAATCCAAAAAAAAAGCCAAAATTAAAAGCCGGCATATTCTAAGTGACTTTTGGTTTAAATAAGTTGAAAGCAAAAATAAAATAGAAATTGAAGCCGTTTATTGCGGGACTTAAGGCTTAACTGGCAATAAATTACAAGTTTAAATCACGGAAACACCACAATTAAATATGGCTTTTTTTAGTGGCTTATGGCTGAAAAACACTGTAACTGACTGAAAAAATATTGTAGCTGACAGAGGCTTATTTAGCATAATTAAATTTAAAAAAATTTAAAATAGAAAAAACATATTAGCCCATCACGTATAATGCAAACAAATACGGGAAAAAAGAACCGGCAAAAAAGCTAAAAAAAAGGCCAAACGTTCAGAAAAAGACGAAATTTATGAATAGTGAAAAATAAGCCAGAAGCTAGAAGCTGAAACGAGCGGGGCGACTCGGACACAACATGTAAGCTGTAGCTAGACAACACATGCATGCCATACTAATTGTACTAGCCATTGGTTGATGAGCATAATGTTGCCCTGTTCTTTTGTGGTTTATAATTTTTTCTAAATAAATAAATTAATTGATTTTTTCGTTATTTTTAAAAACGGTTTATAGAAATAATCTTTTCGAAATAGTTTATTAGCTTATTAATATTCGGCTCATTCACATAAATGTTCGTGTTAGTGCAAAATATCAATAAGTCATAAGCCATAAACCGAACGTGATTGATGAACTGAAAACGCCGTAAGAAGGCTATCACGTACTCTATTCCATCTAGTCCACCACTAATATCATTAAGCAAGCTAAGGTCAATCAATCCACGGAAAACGAGCTGCACAAGGCCGCAAAAAATCTACGCATCCAACCAGCAACATTCCTGTCCAAGCAGCACGTGTACGCATCTCAGTGCTCATCACCAGCATCAGATTGTCAAGTTAATCTTTGCCGTTGCCATGTCAGGGTCTGCAACATAAAGCGAAGAGGGGAGAGCTTGAGTAACATGTTTGCGGCCGAGGTGAGGTCTCTCCCCGTAATCAATTCGATCTGCACGTAAGGGCCCACATGGCAATAACAATTGGGAGAAGATTATCCTGGTGATTGTACCGTGATCCATGCTGAAAATGACACTGTCGATGTACCGTGCCTGTGTATTTCAGGCTTGATATTTTTTGTTTTTTGCCTGTGGATGAGGGAGGAGCACAATACTGTTACTGGTCTATGATCATTTAGTACATCGTAGTACTTTTGTCATCATCTTCGTTGGTGATCACAAACCAACCATGATATTTTTGCTCATCTATTCCAGAACTTTCACAACAACTGCACATGATAATTCATGCAAAAGCTTCAACGGGAAGACTACGCATCATGCGATTGGAGAATAAGGCCAATCATCATGGAGATTAAGGTCCGTCCGTTTTGGCTTCAACTAAGCTAAAAGCCAGAATAAACATATTGATTTTTTAATTTCGATTTTTTTATTTTTTTGTATTATCCGTAAAGATATAATAGTATTTTTTATTTTTAATTAAAAGACTAAGAAAAAATAACAACCGTTATAATATAATTTTAACCAAAAGCTAACAACTAAAATCCAAACACTAACTACACTTTGTAAGTCTTTGTGGTGTGTTAAATACATACAAAATAAAACTGCATGTGAGATCTAATTCTTGTAATGTATGCTCAAGTTTTTAGTATACTCTCCTTAATTATCCAACATACTCCCCCTATTATGCCAGGGGAAACGCCGCGCGGAGGGAGCGGCCACGTCAGCCCGCGAGCATTTTTGCGAAAAAGTCCCTGCGTTTTTCCGAAATTACGTAAAGACCCTTTTTCCTCGTGAAAAGGTCCCTGCCAGTTTTTTTAGCCCCTCCACTTTGCAGGATAGCCCCCCGCGGTTTTCGAAATTGCGCACGAGTCCTCGTTTGTTTACGTACAGGTCCTCGATTTTTTTACGAAAAAACCCTTTAACTTTTTTGAAAATACGTATGTGCCCTCGATTTTTTTTTTAAAAAACTCCTCACCAATTATCGCCTCTTTTACTTTGGTACGTACGATGGCTGGCGCGGCGTGGCGCCGCGCCTATTAGGCTAGTATCTCAAAAGCTCGCGGAGCCTCTCAAAAGCTAGCCGGTGCCCACGTCCTTCCGCCACTGGTTAACCCCTGCTCACGTATCCTTCTAGAACAAGAGATCTTAGCCCAAATCACCCTTTGTAACTAGTTTGGATGGTGGTTTTTATGTGCTATTCCCATGTAATATATGGATTGGTCATCAGTTCACACGTATAAAGTGCAAAAGCTTCACAAAATTCCAAGAAAACTAAAACGAAGCTATTCTGAGAGTAGGCAAGAAAGGCAACAGGTTTTTGAAAATCCTTTGGGGTTTAGGAGTTGTTTTTTTAAAACTTGTTTGGAGGCTAACAATTTTTGTTAAATAACCCTTTTGTCAACAGTATTTAAAATAACATCCACCATAACTTATTAAGAAAAACCTTGCTCATGACAAATGAATGTTGTCACACAACGGATAAACACTGCCACACCATCGATGGTAGCGTGGCCAAGGGTTATTTTTGAAAATAAGTTAAGCATAGTTAATTCTTCAATTATTGTTAAAAAAAGGTCAAATGGTAAAAAACAAACCTTGGAGCCTTAGGGCAAACTGCATGTCTCATGCTGATCTTAAACTCTCCCGGTGCGAGGATCTCTGCCGTTGTGTCCTTAAGACAGCGACATACTGACATGATGCCCTTACCATTCTAAGTTTCTAACCCTTGGGGCTAGCTTGCTCCCGATTAATTTTCGTAAAAAAAAAGTCTTCTGTAAAATTACCAACTAAATAATGTTTGGGGTTTCTTTACCACACGAAAAGTATGAAATAATTAGCTGCAAAATTGTCTACGAGCAAGCCAAGAGTCTCCCGAGTGTAGGGGTGCAAATGAAGTAGATAATTTTTATCTGTCCAACCGATCAACTAAAGACTCGTAGAGTAAATACGAAAGGGGTAAATGGGTATCCAGCATCATCCATGTCTGACTTTAACTCTGAGAAAAAAATATAGAATATAATACATGATCAATGATATCTGTCCATATATATATATATCTGTATATTAAGTGATATGAGGAAGTTTACTATGACTTTACTAAGGAATAAAATAACATATAGGTGGATTACTACATCTTAATATGCTGGAGAATACCGAGTGATTTTCCTTTGATATCTTGACGATTAGTTTCTCCGTGTTTATTCTGATCGCACTCTACTGTCAATGTCCTATTAGAGGTGTAAAGGAAGTGGATAATTTCTGTTTGATCGACTGTCTGAAAACTTATGAAATGAATATAGAATAGAGAAATAATAAAAAATAAGATACGCACCGAGTGGGCCGAGCGGGCTATATTACCCGGTGCCGGCCGCCTGCCGTTGGCCGCATCCAGCCTTCCCACCTGCTCGACCTGTCTTTTCCCCTCCCCCCCCCCCCCCCCCCCTCCCCCGCGGCTGAAAACCAACACACCGCTTGCCATGGCGGCGGCGAAGGAGGAGGTGATCGGGAAGCTCAACGTCCGTGCGGTGCGGGGCTCCAACCTCGCCATCTGCGACCCGCTCACCCACACCAGCGACCCCTACGTCGTCCTCTGCTACGGCTCCCAGGTCGAATCCCCCCTCCTCCGTACGTCCCAATCTCGATTCTTTTCTTTCCCTCGCATTGCTTGGATATGTCCCGTGACAGAAGAGCCGTCTGTCGCCACGCGCCGGTGACCACTGCATCCTACATACGCGTAGGCCATGACCAGCACGGCATTCCGAGGATCGGGGTCGGGGAGGGCGGCGATCTCCTTCGATCTCCTTTTGTGGAGCCCTCCAGAACCAAGAAATGGTGTCTGAGTCGTGAATCGTGCATTCGTACTTGTGTGCTCACGAGATGTTCGATAAAAGAACGTGCTTGCGGCTTTTCATGCCCCAGATACTATTCGTTGCCGTTTCATTCTAGGTTCTTGTATCGGTTCTCTGTCTGGAGATTGGATAGCCATCGGCAGGGTCTCTGTTTAGCTGAACTAGATGCCATATATTCTGCTACTGTTCAGATGTTAGATAAGTACCAAATCCTGCGATAAGTTCACCTTGAAATGAGAAAACTATGATGGCATATCTACTTGACTAAGGATGAATCATGTAACAGCTATGCAAACCGGTAAAATAAGCAGTGCTTTTTTTATTCCTATACTATGATCAGAATGGCACATTCTTCAGAGAAATGGTCTGTTTGTCGGTAACTCATGATGTTTAGCTAACAAGACTTCCCTAATTTCCTTTGTGTTATACACAATTGTCATTATCTTAGATAAATCATGGAGTATCGTACTTTTTAATTTCTTTAAGATTGTCTTATGTGTTATCAAGGACTTAGCCCATTGTTGCTGCACTGCACGATTACCAACTCAAAGCCTACTATAATGCACTCAATAGTCTTGCTGGAAGAGGTCCTTGCTTTATTTTATTCCCTTATGGAATTGCTTGTTTGCCTTTGATGGAACGGTTGAATCCTATGAATTTCATGCCGTAGCTTTTTGCATATAGTGAACACTGAGCACTGAGTCAATGACTGCACACCATAGTCTTGATGATGACAGATTGTCAGTTTGATATTACGCACTCTTGATTACACCGTAGTTTCTACAGTTGACTTCAGGTTCTGCGACATGGATGCCCATCCAGATTTCATTGTTACTACTAATTTCATTCTGTATTTATGTCATTGAAGTTTTCCTTTTCACATGGCGCAGAAGGTGAAGAGTAGTGTCCAGAAGAAGAATCCCAATCCAGTATGGAATGAAGTACTGCAGCTCTCCATCACAGATCCTATGAAGCCAGTGAAACTTGTAAGTTTGCTATTTGAATTTCTTCATCACAGTGATCTCTCCAAAAACTATATGGGCATAGAGATATGTATTTTGATGTTTCACTCTTCAGATAGAGAGAGACATGAACACAGAAAAATTATTCTTAGGAAAGTCATTAACAACAGATAGGGGACCATTTCCATCATAGGTCCATGGATGGTTGGTGCAGCTACGAACTGAGCACTTACTGTGAAACGACCAGGAAAAGAGCTCTTGATTTCTGAATTGCTAATAATACGCAGGAGGTTTTCGACGAGGACAAATTCACAGCAGATGACAGCATGGGCATGGCTGAGTTCAACGTAATTGACATCTATGATGCTGCAAAGCTGGATCTAAAGCATGCCTCTGACGGGACCAGGATCAAGACAATCTACCCAGTAGGTGTAAACTACCTTGGCAGTGAGAGCCACGTTTCATGGAAGAATGGCAAGGTCGTCCAAGACTTGATTCTGAAGCTGAAGAATGTTGACAGTGGCTTGATCGAGCTGCAGCTGGAGTGGGTTCACGTCCCAGGTGTTAAGCTGTAAGCCATGTCTGAATGAAGGTCATCGCGACGAATTTGGAGCTGCAGCTGTAGTTGGTTCCCGTTCCCAGTGTCACATTGTAAACTATGTGTGGATGTTGTGATTTGCAGTGTATGTGTGATGTGTGCCCTTTTGATTTGAGCGTCATGTACTCATGTTTGCATCATTCCTGTAGTTTCCTGGTGTTGTTGTGAAGTTTTGTGTTTCAATAATAAGAAACACCTTGTTCAGGTCAGCTTGAGTCAGGTGTAAATTAAGGGCTTGTTCTTTTTAATTGAAGTTTATGGCTTTTGGCTGCGGCTTGTGGCTTTTGGATTGTTTGTGCGAGAGATTACAGAGTAATAGAAATTCACGTGTGGTTGTTGCCGATATAAATGAAGTCAGTAAAGTATATACTACGATTAACTAGTAGATTTTATCTTGAAAAGATACTCCGTTTAAAAGTTAGTTATAGTAGAAAAGTTAAAAAGTAGCTTTCAGAAGCGGAAAAAAAACAGGCCTAAGAATTTTCAGAGCTTAAACAGAAGAGTATTCGTATCGGGTGTTCGTCGGTTTGCATAAATTTTCAGTTTGATCCTGTAAATGTGCTTGCTGGCTCCTATAAGATTTTTCTTGAAGAGAATGAAGGGTGTTCATTGAAAACTGAGGCTTACATGATGGAGAAAATCTCGTATGTCCAAATTTTCTTTTAACATGAAGAAATTGGTCAATCTGAAGACTGAAATGATTTGTCACACAGTACCATGCAATGCATTTTGAACCTCGTTACTTTTTTTTTGAACTCTTGAACCTCGTTACTAACATCAGGTTACATATAGTTTTTGGAGTTCACTGATAAGGCTCCATTTGGAACGCCGAAATCCCCCCCCCCCCCCCCCCCCGGATTCCTACGATAAGTGAAATGTTTCGTGCGAAATTAACTGTTTTTTTTGCGAAGCTCTTGTGAATGGTTCAAGTCCACGACAGAGATATTTCGAGTTGACGATAATAGTTTGGTCACATGGTTCCACTATGATATTTCGATCACATTGATAGATCACCATATTTCAACCGTATTATTTTTTACCACGTTGGTCAACGATATTTTGACCACATTGATCGATCATGTTATTTTCGGCCATATTGGTCGACGGTGATATTTCGACCATGTTGGTCAATGATGATATTTCAACAACGGTGATCGACGATGATATTTCGACCACGTGGTTTGACCATAATATTTCGACCACGCTAGTCGATCACCATATTTTGACCATATTATTTTCGACCAGGTTGATCGACTGTGAAATTTCGACCACGTTGGTCGATGATAATATTTTGATCACGTGGTTCGATCGTATATTTTGATCACGCTGGTTGACCACCATATTTTGATCGTGTTATTTTCGACCACGTTAGTCGACGGTGATATTTCAACTACGTTGGTCGACGATGATATTTCGACCACATGGTTCGACTATGTTGATCACACTGCACGACCAGTATATTTTGACCAAGATGTTTTGATCACGTTAGTTGATAATATTTCGACCACGTTGGTCAACGGTGATATTTTGACCACGCGATTCGACCATGATATTTCGACCACACTGGTCAACCACCATATTTCGATCATATTATTTTCAACTAGGTTGGTCGACGGTGATATTTCGACCACATTGGTCGACGATAATATTTTGGCCACGTGATTCGACTATGATATTTCGACCACGCTGGTCGACTACTATATTTTGACTGTGTTATTTTTGACCACGTTGGTTGACGATGATATTTCAACCACGTGGTTCGACCATGATATTCGACCATGCTGGTTGACTAGTATATTTCGACCACGTGGTTCGACTATGATATTTCGACCACGTTGGCTGACGATGATATTTCGACCACGCTGGTCGACCACCATATTTTGACGATGTTGGTCGATCATTATATGTCATCCACGATATTTGACCACATTGTTTTTTTAAAAGCGTGCAGTGAACGACACACTAATACCTCTCACATGTCGATGGGAAAATGGTGCCATAACTGCATGCATGTAGAACCATAATACTCGAAAATCAAAAGAACGCCTAGAAGTCCCAGATAATGCACGTTCAACAACCATCAACCGCGACTGGAGCAATGCGCGTTCAGTCAAGTAACTGATGGATGGAGTCTAAATAGCTACGACGTGACTGGAGCAATGCGCGTTCAGTCAAGTAACTGATGGATGGAGTCCAAGCGACTGGAGCAAGCGAAACTGGCTACGACGCTCCAACCGCCCATGTCCTGCCATGCCCACGTCCGACACATCTATATGCCTTTGCGTGCCACATCGACAATTTTCAAAAAGAAATTTCAGTGAAAAGAAAATCAAAGAGGAGTCGGCATAACCTCTCATTCTTGCTTTATAAATAGGGATGCAGGGGTAGAGAGAAGATACACACGAAAGGGGACATGGACAGGAAAAGCTATTGGAAGAGGAAACGTTGGACAGACGCTTGGAGAAGGACATGTAAACACGCCCAAAAGCAACGAAGCCAGGGAAGAAGATGAAGTCCGAGTCCTTCTTCATCTTTTCCTTCACCACTTGGTTTGGCCATCGTGGTATGAATCAAGATACTCCTTTTTTATCTATGTTCTAGCCCTCTTTGATTCGGTCCCTGTTGTAGGGGTGGCCCCCACCTAAGCCCAGCCGGCCTATTAGAAGGTTGTAAGGCCCAAAATGGGACATGTATAATGGTATAATGCCCTTGAGAGGGATACTCAAATGTAAGGGTACTATTGTAAAAACACTTCCCATGTGAATATATATATACCAACCAGGCCATGGGGGAAACCCTAAGCATTGCTCACCTAACTCTCCACTACCATACCTCTCTCTCTCTCTCTGTTTGGTCTGTAACCACAACAGTTGGCGCCATCCGTGGGGAGGACGACAGCAAGCCTCAAGATCTGAAGAAGGATGGCACCGAAGAAAGCTTCATCATCGGCGGCTAAGAAGAAGAAGGGGGCGCGACGGAGTCCCGCGTCAACACCAGAGCCTCGGTGTCGGCAATCGCGGGCGTGGACGACGACGTGGGCGCAGCAGCCACGAACATCGACGCTCATGGCGCGACGATCGACCCTGCCACCGCTGGCACGACGGCCCGACCCCGCCCCGCGCGCGACGATCGACCCCACCGCTGGCGCGACGGTTGACACCGATAGCACTGACCGGGTAGTCGGGGGCGGTAACGCCAGTGCCCATGTTGGCATGGCCGCCGTCCCTACACCCGGTGCGGGAGCGACGGGTGGTTCCGGCAGCAACGTTGGCCTCGTCACCGACATCGGAGTCTACCGCGCCGGCGCATCGGGCAACCCGGGAGCGCAGGCCGTGGTCGCCGCTGTCCCGGCAGCGCGACCAGGTGCGCCGATTGCTCCGGCTACACCAATAGTGGAGAGCGCCCTGTTGACGGCCATCGGCACGCTCCAGCGGGAGTTGGCGGATCTCCGGGGAGCCGTGCGGGATATGCAAGAGGCTCGGAGTCAGCAGACCCCGCCGGTGGTCGCGCCGGAGCCCACGCCAGAACGGGTAGATAGCCGCGACGCCCCCACGTCTAGCCACATCCCGCTGCAACGCGTAGACCCGGAGTCCCCACTTTCTGCGGGCCTGCAACAGTCGGCATGGCCGGAGGACTTCAAGTTCCCTAGCGCCATCGAGCCGTACAAAGGTGACACGGACCCTCGGGAGTTCGTGCGCGTATACGAGACCGCCATCGAAGCTGCAGGCGGGGACGACATCACGAAAGCGAAGGGACTCCCCCTTGCGTTACAGGGAGTGGCGCTCTCTTGGTTTTTTACCATAGAGCCAAGCTCCAGCTACGCATGGGAGCAGATCCGCGACCGCCTCTACAACAACTTCCAAGGGAACTATGTCGAGTGCGTCGACGCGGATCAGCTCTTCGCTGTCAAGCAAAAACCCTCGGAGAAGCTCCGGGAGTACTTTAAGCACTTCGCGAAGGCCTGCTGCCAGGTCAAGGATGTCAACGAGACAACCATCATCAACGCAGTGGTACAGGGCCTCCGCCCGGGGCCGCTGGCCGAATACAACGCGCGAAAGCCAATCAAGATGGTGGCGAAGCTCTTTGACAAGATAGAAGAGTACGCCAGAGCGGAAGAGGACGCGCGGCGGTGCCAAGGTGACGACTCCGACACCAATCAGGCAGAGGGCACGACGAAGAACGGAGTCAACGGAGACTCGCCGAAGGATGCCTCCTCGAAGGGCAAGCACACGCAGGAGTCATCGAAGGATGCCCAGCACAAGGACTCGTCGGGCGACAAGCCTAAGCGTGGCCAATAGAAGTCTCAGAGAGCCCGCTACGTCTTCGACATTGAGGGTGGCTCCGAAGACAACGCCTGCGCTGGCCGCAGCGGCAGGGCTCGCCGAGGCCGGGGGCGGGGTCGTGATGATAGGACCTGCGCGGAATACGACGACGAGCACCACGGCCAGTGGTGCGAGGTACATGGTCGAGGAAGCCATGACACGCGCGCATGCACCACCATCGCGGCGCTTCGCCAGAGCGTCGCCAGGGATAGAAACCTCGAGGTGCGGTCGCCCATCGTGGCCCACGTCCAGCCAGGTCGCCATTGCAGGATGCGACGTTAAGCGTGTCCTAGTTGATGGAGGAAGCTCCGTGAACATTTTGTTTGTAGCAGCCTTCGACCAGATGGGGATCCCCCGAAGTCGCTTGGGCCCCTCGGGAATCCCGCTACAGGGCTTCGGAGGTCAGCCCCTGAGGGCGCTGGGCCAGATATGCCTGCGGGTCTCCTTTGGCCGAGACGACAACGTGAGGAGCGAAGACGTCACCTTCGACGTCGTCAACATCCCATACCCTTACAACGCAATATTGGGGTGACCAACCCTCAATTCCTTCGGGGCAGTTCCACACCACGGCTTCCTATGCATGAAGCTCCTGCGCCCGCGGGGTACCATCACCACCCACGGCGATCAGGATATGGCCCAGCGCATAGAACTCGGTACCCGAGGCCCGCACCGTGAGGCTCAACGGGATTCTTAGTGGGCACGACAGCGCAAGGGCCCTTGGCGGCCCCAAGAAGCGTCCCGCCGGGCTCCCACGTGGATCGCTCCAGCAGTAGAGGCTCCCAGCGTGCCCTACCTCGCCGCCACGGCAACGGTGGTTGCTGCTATTCCCGCCCTCGAGCGATTAGTGGTTAGTACTCTGTTTTTTGTAACCGCTTACCCGCGCAACCGGGAATTCAATAAAGTTCACCGTTTGCGAAACTAGTCTTACTTTCTGCCAAGACGCAAGGAGGCTCGCCTCCACGCGCACTCTTCGTGAGTATAAACAAAGACACGCGGTAAACATGCGCACTCTCCGTGAGTATAAACAAAGACACACGGTAAACGCGCGCACTCTCCGTGAGTATAAACAAAGACACGCGGTAAACGCGCGCACTCTCCGTGAGTATAAACAAAGACACGCGGTAAACGCCCGCACTCTCCGTGAGTATAAACAAAGACACGCGGTAAACGCGCGCACTCTCCGTGAGTATAAACAAAGACACGCGGTAAACGCGCACACTCTCCATGAGTATAAACAAAGACGCGTGGGGGGACACCTCCGCGTGCACTCTCCGGAGTATAAAAAGAAAGACGCGGATGTTGTTCCCGCGCACGCGTGGATGTTGTCCCTATGCATACTCTCCGGAGTATAAAGAAAAAGACGCGGATGTTGTTCCCGCGCACGCGTGGATGTTGTCCCTACGTGTACTTTCCGGAGTATAAAGAAAAAAACGCGGATGTTGTTCCCGCGCACGCGTGGATGTTGTCCCTACGCATACTTTGCGAAGTATAAACAAGACACGGATGTTGTCCCTACGCACTCTACGGAGTATAAACAAGACGCGGATGTTCCCGCACATGCGTGGGTGTTGCCCCTACGCGTACTCTCCGTAGTATAAATAAGACGTGGTTGATGTTCCCATGCACTCTACGGAGTATAAATAAGGCGCAGTAGAGGCTTGCCTCCGCGCGCACTCTACGGAGTATAAATAAGATGCAGCAGAGGCTCGCCTTCGCGCGCACTCTACGGAATATAAATAAGGCACAACAGAGGCTTGCCTCCGCTCGTACTCTGCCGGGTGCAACTAAGACGCACGGATGTTGTCCCCGTGCGCGCTCCACGATAGAAAGTACAGAAGCGCTGGGAAGCAGCTCTACCCGCGGGTTAGCCTCCACTGCCACCACTTCGAAGGGTAGGGGACGCAGGGCTCGCGTGTCTACTTTGACTAGGCGCCAGCCCTGCTGCCGCCACTTCGAAGGGTAGGGGACGGAGCGCTCGAGCGTCTACTTCGACTAGGCGCCAGCTCCGCTGCCACCACTTCGAAGGGTAGGGGACGGAGGGCTCGCGTGTCTACTTCGACTAGGCGCCAGCTCTGTTGCCACCACTTCGAAGGGTAGGGGACGGAGCGCTCGCGCGCCTACTTCGACTAGGCGACAGCTCCGCTGCCGCCACTTTGAAGGGTAGGGGATGGAGCGCTCGAGCATCTACTTCGACTAGGCGCCAGCTCCGCTGCCACCACTTCGAAGGGTAGGGGTCGGAGCGCTCGCGCATCTACTTCGACTAGGCGCCAGCTCCGCTGCCACCACTTCGAAGGGTAGGGGACGCAGCGCTCGCATGTCTACATCGACTAGGCGCCAGCTCCGCTGCCACCACTTCGAAGGGTAGGGGACGGTGCGCTCGCACGTCTACTTTGACTAGGCGCCAGCTCCGCTGCCACCACTTCGAAGGGTAGGGTACGGAGCGCCCGAGCGTCTACTTCCACTAGGCGCTAGCTCCGCTGCCACCACCTCAAAGGGCAGAGAGCGGAGCGCGCGAAGGTCTACCTAGCGTGTAAGCGTTGGCGAGACACAAGTCCCACGAGTCCACTGGAGTTAAGCGCGATCGTGAGAAGTGATAGGGACACGTACTTCAACCAAAGTCCTTTCTGCATTCGTCAGAGAATGTTTACAAGGGGGTTCGGTAAGGGCCAAGTGTACAAGCATCCTCGGATGTTCACAGCCACTGCTCGGCCGGCTCCTACTTAACATACGTCCGCGCCGAAGCCCCGCCTGAAGATGCCTGGGTCGCCCAGAAGTTCAGCGATTCTTCGGCCCACCGCCAGTGCCGAAGACGTCATCAGGTCATGAGGTCAGAAACAAGCGGCCGGTCCCTATCAAGTAGCTGCCTAGAGCACAGTAATATGCACGGTTAAGACACCGGGACAGCCTCCACTTTATTAATAAAAGGGGGGGGGGGTGAATACATGGGAACGCATGCCTACACACTAGGACCCAGGCATCACACCTGTGGGTCCGCGCCCTGCCCCGCGGCGGCAGTGTCGCCTCTGCCGCGTCGTGGCACTTCGTCAATCCATTGGCCGAAGTTCCCCTCGTCGCCCATGGTCCGTCGCAGCTCTAGATTCGCCGTAGCCTCCCCGATGTACTCCCAGATTCATTCATGGAAGGCCCGAGCGGCTCGACGAATGGAGCGCACGGCGCCTGACATCACCCCGGCTCTGGTAGGCATCTCCAGCTTGGGGTCAGACAACCCGTCGACATGCCGGCAACCTCGGTGATGGAGCAGCGCGAAGGCCAGGCGCGAGGTCACGAAGGAGCAGTGATTGCCGAAGGACTTGAGAGTGAGGTTCGAAGCCTCCGTGATTCGACGAGCGTCCGGGAAAGCTCTTCGGGGCCGAAGGAGCGAGGGGGGACTTCGACGACAAGGTCTTCGAGGGCACCTTCCAGAGCCAGCATAGCATCCCACGCAGCCACCGAGGCGTCGCCCAGAGTCCGATTCCGTTCCCCAAGAGTCACAGTAAGGCGACCCTTCTCCTCTTCCAACGCGGAGATTTGCTGCAGCAGGCTGTCCCGCTCCTCCGCTACCGCTCGTCGCGCCGCCTCTGCTGCCGCTCGCCGTGCCGTCACCACGAGCGCCTCGGCGTATGAAATCGCCTCCGCACGCTCCGCCTCCATGCGTCGGATGCGGTCGTCCTTAGCGGAGTGCGCCTCCTCGGCCGCGCGAAGGGCCTCCTCGGCAGCGCGCAACTGGTTCTCTAACCCCCTGGCTCGCGGGCGTGAGCCGCCTGCAATGCCCGGCCAAGGGTGAGGGTCTGCACAACGCTGTAGTCAGCAAGATCCTATATGACGACATCGCTAAAGGTCAAGTAACTCACACTCATTTCTGAGACCTCCAGTGCACCTCCCAGGAGCTCCGACCCGCATGTCAGCAGCGCCTGGTGATCCAAGTTCACAGCCGCATTATCTGTGACCCCCCGCCACGCCCCCAGCACCTCTGGTCGAGGGACGAAATCCTCTAAGTTTTGGTGCGCGGCCTCCACGATGACAATTTCGGGAGCGGCGGGCGTCCCCCAAAGAAGTGTCCCCGCGCCCCGGAGACTGTCCGCGCTCGGGGAGCCTTGCCACTTGTAACATTCCAAAAATCCAACTCTGAAAAATTTAATTTAAAATTAATTATTTTAAAGTGTTTGGATTTTATTTAGCTTTTGTTTGGTTTTCTGGATTTTCTGGAGTTTAAAACCTATTTTTAAAATTTACAAATTATTTTAAAGTATGAAAATTAAATATCAACAGTAGTTGGAAATAATTTTATTAAGTCCAAAATGTCTCCAGAAGCTTCTGTGAATTTTTCTGGAATTTTTGGAGGTATTTTCATATTTTTCTGAGGCCTAAATAATTTCCTAGCCTTTTCTGAAAATCAAACTCAAATTCTAAAACCAGAAATCCAAACCCCTCTCTCCGGCCGATGCGTGGACGGCCCAGGACCGCCCACGTCGCCGCCCGCCAAATCCCGGCCGCACTTCCCCCTCTCCCTCCGCCAAGCGGGCCCGGCCCGTCAGCCGGCTCCGCCTTCCCCTCCTCTCTGGCCGACGCGTGGCCGGCCCGATGCGCACCGCATCACCCCACTCGCCATCCGGCTATCCCATCTTGCTTAACCGTACCCACCGTTGGATCCGCCTCCCAGGCCACGCTGCTTGATCCGCACCGCCCTTCCCGCTCCCTCTCTCCTCACACTGCCCCGCGGGCTCGCCCGTCAGCCACCCGCGCCCCCGCTCCCGCTGCCGCCCGGCCCCGCCTGTCAGAGCCTTCCCCTTCCTCGCGCCACCGCCTTCCTTTCTCTCCTTCCCTCTCCTTTCTTGCTCCGGCGACCGAATCCGCGCCCAATCCGGCCTTCCCTCCGCTCCCTCTCCGGCTTTGGAAACCCCGGGCACCACCGTGACCAGATCCCCCTAACCCCGCGCCTCGTTTTCCTTCTGCGCCCCCTTTCCTTTCCTTCCCCCTCCCCTTCCTTTTCCGGCCGCCAGCACCGGCGAGCGATTGCCGCGCCTATGTTCCCCCTCCGTCCCTATAAATAGTCCCATCGGCTCCGCCTCTCTCCGCACCGTCTCCCACCGCTCTTCCCCTCTCTCCCCGAGCCCCGAGTGCCCCGCACCAAGAGCTCCCCGTGCGCGCCCCGGCGAGTACTCCGGCGAGCAATCGCCGCCGCCTCGGTCTTCACCAGAGCCCGCCGCCGCCACCCCGAGCATCCCCGTGGCCGTGAGGACCTCCCCGACACCTCGGCCGCCTCTCCCCACCGCCGGATCGCCGTCGCACCGGAGTACCAGTGCTGCGCCGCCGCTCCCTCCGTCGCCGGCCACCTCCGCTCGTCCCAGAACCTCGCCGACCCCACCGTCAGATTCGCCTTTGCACCGGGACCCCGTTTCGGACTTCACCCGAACCTCTCCGGCCACCCCTCGCCGTCGGCAACCCCGCCTCCGGCCATCTCTGCCCGGCCCATCCAGCAGGTACCCCCCAAAGGGATTACTTACCCTATGTGGGTAAGAAACACCCGAGCGGCATACTGGCTAGCAGCGCTATCTCTCCCCTCCCCCTGGCTCCCTCGGCGCGCGTTCGAGCCCCCGGCTCCGCACGCTGAGGTTGAGCCATTCTTTTAATTTCTGCGCTGACAGCAGGGCCCCACGCGTCAGCGTCCGCCGTCTGCGCTGGCCACTGCCGTCTGGGCCCCACCTGTCTGCGCTGGCCACTGACATATGGGCCCAGAGCCCAGAGGGGTCCCACATGCCAGAGACCGAGCACAGTGGGCTTACTGTCAAGTGGGTCCCACCTGTCATAGACTCAGAGTAAAGAAATAAAATAAAAGATTAAAAATTAAATACTGCCAGTGGGTCCCACCTGTCAGAAATTTAATAATTTCTGGATTTATTCAAACTGAAATCTTTAAATAAGCATAACTTTCTCATTTTAACTCCAAATTAAGCCGTTCAAATTTCTAAATTCTTCTAAAATTATAATCTATCCAAATATGGTATCTATTTGAATTTTTGATTTTATTTAAATTTGTTTGTATTTATTTGCTTTGTTTGCTTCGTCTTTTTCGCGTGTAGATTCCACTGTTGTCGAAGATCTCTCCACTCCGCAGCAAGAAGACCCAGAGAGCGTGCAAGAAGGCAAGTCTTCTTTGACCATTTTGAACCCATGTTTGTGAAATATTTTTAAATTATTTTAAATTTATGTGCATCGCTATTTAATTATAACTCTAATTTTGGTGTTAAGGCATTAGTTAAATCCAACCTTGTTATGCCCTCAATTGAACTTAAATGCCATGTACTCTTGTAACCCTAGTATTACCTTTGTCTCAATAATGAGAATTACATAATCCTTTGGTAATATTAGATGGTAGTATAATGCTTAGTCATGCTAGTTAATTCTTTTGTAACCTTGAAATGGGGAAATCATATGTCATTCAACTGGTAATTGTATTTAGAAGTAAGTGGTGACTGGTGTTGCCATTGTTCTTTTACAAATAAAATAAAATGTGAAAGTTGGTTTAGACTGGGGTGGATGGCTGGTTGGGATTGGTGCGGGAAGCACGAGATCTTGTAAAGTGTATGTTCCACCCTAGTCGATTAAGGACCGACGCTTGTGATTGTCCAGACTGAGCATTACCGTACAACCCCGAATCTATATTTGTATGACCTAGCTGATTAACTCATGATAGACTAGTTTAGGTGCCACCAGTGGAAAGTGGGTGCCAGGGATTTACTGGTTATTCACAGTGAGGGACAGGGATTTACTGTACACATATGGCGCAAGAGGGTGCTTCGGACTGGGTGGATTTAACCCTTCTGCGGTAAAACCTCAGCGGGTGGTGTCTAGCTAGACTAGAGTGAAGTAAAGGCTTTGTGATATTTTATCTGTGTCTCATGCCAAAGGAAGCGTGGTGACTATTAAGATAATTTATCTCTTGGGGGTAAAGTTGTACAACCTCTGCAGAGTGTCAAACTATTCGAATAGCCGTGCCCACGGTCAAGGGCGGGCAAGGAATGCATTCACATGGTAGATTTTTGGTTTTGGTTTTAAAATCAAAGTTTTGGTATTCCGAGAGTGGAGGGAACTCTCGCAAGGGAATCCTGGCGGTTGGAGCCAGAGAGGGTGGATGTAACCCGCAGTTTTAAACTTTATTGGTTAGGTAGTGTTGGTGGATGGAACCTTCACTATAAAACAGTTTATTAATTTCAGTTAATCAAATTACCTTGTTCAATCAATGCCTTCGAAATTATCTAGTAGTAATTGAAATAAAATATTGCTTTGTGCAAAAGAACCATATAACCCTCCTTTGTTAAGCCTTGCATCTATTGCATTTTTTCCTAAGACTTGCGGAGTACTTTATGTACTCACATGCTGCACTCAAAAATAATACTTAGAGGAATACGAAGCTCAAGAGGGAGACTACGACTATTTCGTGGGTGGATTCGACGAAGGATTCCCGGAGTTCGAGGCCGCGCTTCCCCAGTCAATTGCCAGTGGTGTATTGATGGGTCTCCGCTGAATTTATTTCGCTTCCACTGTGTTTCGTGTGTGCGAGGTCTTGAAGCCTCATTTGTAATAATGAGACCTTTCGGTCAGTACTCTTTAATATTGTGATAAGACGTTGTTGGTTATGAATCATTTCTGTTTAACTGTGTGCACTAGCTTTGATCTGGGACTAGTGTTGTAATACACAGAGGGTCCGGGTTTAGAAATCCGGGGTCCCGACACCACTACGAAGGGACGGAGCTGTTAGAGCCCTACGAACGCACCACAGGATTATGCCAAGGAAGGTGAGTTTGCCTTCGGCATCTGCTGCTGGACTCCGCCGGGGTGTCCCCTCAACATCAGAGGGAACCGCAGGGAGGCCAGCGACCCCTGACGATGCTGGCCCTCTGGACCGGGGGACTCCGTGTCGGAGTCTAATTCCGGCAGGCTCCTGACCCCGATCGCCTCAGCCTCGGAGGGAGTCACGGGGACGCCAGGCCAGGGGACCTCAGTGTCGGAGTCGGACTCCCACAGGCCCCTGACCCTGGTCGCCACAGCGAATCCCCTCTTCGGGCGAGAGGGGGATTGCGTGCGTGGCCGCTTCGCCTTCGGAGAGCGAGGTGGGGACTCCGCCTCGGTAACCGCTGCAGGCGGGGACTCCGCTTTAGCAACTTCCGTGGGTGACGGCTCTGCCTCGGTAACCGCTGCAGGCGGGGACTCCGCTTCAGCCTCGGCGATTGCCGCAGGCGAAGAAGCTTCCCCCTCCCGGTCATCCGCACTGCACTCTTGGTCCTTGGCGCCACCCAAGAACCCCTTGTCTTCATCCTCCGCACCTGCTTTCAGCTCTGAGTCGGAGTCGGCGTCCGCCGTACTGTCGGCAACGACAAAGTCAACAGGAGCGGTAGCCGGCTCACTAGGTACGGTCGCGGAGGACCGTGCCCTCGGATGAGACGGCAGTCCTTTCCCCTTGGCATCGTCGTCTCGGTGGCGAGGTTGGCTCGGGGTCGGAGTGGCGCTTCGGCACGCGAATGCTCAGGGCTTCGCACACTCGATTTATCCGCCCCAGCTTCGCCTCCGCGGTCACAGCTGCGCGCAGGCCATGCTCCTTGGCCATATACGGCCCTAAGAACATGCCCACCGCACGCTCTGTGTCCCCCAGGAGAGGCCCTATCAACGAGAAGAGGCGGAGTTAAAAAGGCGGAACCCAATAGGGGAAAGAGAATAGCAAGGCTCCACCAAGACTTACGAGGGCCGCAGGGTCTCGGCAGCGAGGACACGGACAGGCGGACGTTGTTGTGCCGAAGGCCCCCAGCTGTGAGGCACCATCCATCGGCAAGCGGCGCCACGCCATACATGACGAAATCCTCGGCGAGGTCATGCATGTTGAAGCGGGCGGCGATCCCCATGAGCCTCCGCGCCCTCCGCCTGTCCTCGTCGTCGATCGGCGTGCCAGACGTGGTATTAAACGCCACCAGTCGGCCTGAGCACTCGAGGCCGCTACCGCTCGCCACACGGTGGTAAAACCGCCATTTCATCCAGTTCGGCTCCCACTTCGCGAGTTGAGTTGGCAGGGAAGATCTTCCAACACGACAACTGCTAGATGAAGTTGACGCTGTCGAAGTTGGAAAACGTTCCGTCTCTCTGCCTCTTTGGCTGACATAGTGCGTCGTGGAGAAATGCGAAGAGTGAGGCGCTGGGCCAACATGCCTCCGTACGCAGGGCCCAGCTGTACACGGCAAGGTGGGCTATCGCGTTCGGAGTCATCTGTGCCAGCTCAAGCTCGAAGGTTCGCAAGACGTCCGGAATGCGAAGCCCAGCTTCAAAGTACGCGACGAAGACAATCGCCTCCGACTTCTCAGGGTGCGGTTCTGTCTCATCGCTGGCGGGCAGTCGCACCTCCCGGTGGTCCGACAGCTTCCCTTCACGAAGAGGGTGCAGATTGTCTCCTCCGTCGCGAGCGTCGGGCCCAAGACGCGGGAGCACGAACCTTCCATCCTCGCCGTCGCCACCCACCATTTGTCTACCAGCGACAACTCGCGCCCCTCGAGCGTGTACTCCACCTCGAGCGGCGGTGACCGCCGGGATGAGGAGCTACCGCCGGCCTGTTGAACGTGTTCTTCGCCGGGCGCCATCGTTCTCCGGGAGTAGGGTGACGATGGGGGCAGCACGGCAGCAAAGAAAGCGAGAGCACAGGGCACAGGAAAGGAGACCAGAAAGTGTGAGGAGGGGAGCGCAGACGCGGTGTTGCAGGGGGAATTTAAAGTCCCTTTATCTCCCACATCGCCGGTAAGCGTAACCGGCGGGAGGCGAACCGCTCGCCTCCCCACGATTGAAGTCAAAGCGGCACAGCCACCCACACGCGTCGTGCCCTGTCAAAAACGGACGCACGACGCGCCAATCGCATCCCGCCACGCGTATGCTTCCTCGGGAATCCTCAGGAATGAATGCAGGTCGCACGACGTGGCGTATCCGCTGGCGTCGGCACGATTCTTGGGGCTATCAATACAACATCAGTAGGCCTTCGACCAGTCAAACTCGACTTCAACTTCGGCGTGGACTTTGCCTTCGCAGAGCGACTTCGACTCCTGCTTCGGCTCCGTCCCTACAAGGGGGCACCTCGCCGCGTCTTCATAAGTCTATGCGGCGAGCTCAAAGACCACCTCGACTTCGGTTGCGCGGGTCGACTTCGGCACATACTCTGGCCCATACTCGTGGGGTCCCGTCGGATCTCCGGCTAGGCCTCGCCCATGGAGGGCAGCTTCGTGTCCCGCTCCCAACGTTCTAAATATCATTGCGCGATTAACATCTCACAAATAATACCCGCAGAATTCGGTCAGGTGCAAATTTGGCTTCGACTTCGTAGGCCGCCCTTGGCGGGCGAGTCTGGAGACGTGCAGATGTCGGCCTAATACGCAACGACAACACAGCATCCTCTCCAGACCGCGCGAAGGCTCCGGCGTCGGCCTCAATCGAACCCGTGGTGCAGTGCCGGCGACCACCTCAGCTTCGAAGAACGCGCGACAACCTCGCAGCCCCAACCGGTGGGGATCCAACCGCCTGTGTTCCCCACATTCGGGGAGCGCGAATATTGATTTACAACAAGTTTTAACTTGTTGTCATAAATAGGCCACCTTCAGTCCATCAACATTCTTTGATAGTAGCGCCAACTGACGCGATCAAAGAACGTGGATGAACTCAAGAGGGCCTACTTGTGAGAACAGGTCAAACCTTACCATTACGTGCAGGAACACGACCCGTCCAAGCGGGGAGCAACAAAGCAAATAGCCAGAAATGCAGAAGGGTGATGCTGCGGTAGCGACACTTATATATCCACCTCCCCATCGGCCGGAGAGCAGCCAAACCGGCGGAAGTTCAACCGATGGAAGATCAGCCGGCGAAAGACGAGGCGCCGCACTCAGGTATGCGCACCGCACACCTATATTGCTAGGCCACGTGTCCCGCGACATCGGGAAGACGCGTACGGCACCCGTTACCGGGTCGCACGAGCGCGCACACGCCTCCCCCGAGGCGGCTCCTGACAGCGCAAACGTCCTACTCAAGCTCCGCCACGTGTCCAGATGCCTCGAAAAGCGTGGGTCGAGGAGGCCCCGTCACCGCGGTGCAATTCTTGGCGCTAGCAAGGCACGCGGCATGTCCACTTCGAATCCCCCCAGTAGGGGGCCAACCCGCCTTTTGCTCCGGCACTACGCACGTGGGGCCGACCTGCCTCGCGCCTTGATGACGTTTTGACTTTGTCGGCATCCCCAGCTCCACGACTAAAAGACCCCGAACTCGAAGTCGGCCTCGGTAACCAGCTCGGCTCCATATTATCGATGCGAAGTTCAGCTGCACCGCCAAATAAGAATTCTGCCCAAGGTCACTGAAGTTCACAGGCTGTAGGGATGGAGGGGGCCAAATGGCTAGGCAACATAGCTTCGGCCCGTGAAGCCCTTCACCATGAGAGGCTCCTGCTGTAGGGGTGGCCCCCACCTAAGCCAGCCGACCTGTTAGAAGGCTGTAAGGCCCAAAATAGGACATGTATAATGGCATAAATACCCTTGAGAGGGATACTCAAATGTAAGAGTACTATTGTAAAAACACTCCCCATGTGAATATATATATACCAACCAGGCCATGGGGGAAACCCTAAGCATTGCTCACCTAACTCTCCACTACCATACCTCTCTCTCTCCGTTTGGTCTGTAACCACAACAGCCACATTAGCGGATACAAACCCAAAGAACGAGTGCTTGATCCCTTGTTTCTTAGATTTAGTCCCTACAAATGGATATGAATTAAGGCAAGGCATGAAGACTTTGTCCTCTCAGTTCGGTCCCTCAAAAACGGATACAAACCAGGAATGAGAAGTTGAAAGAGCACCCCACCTTCTCAATTTGGTCCTCTCAAATGGATACGAATTAACAGTGGATACTTGCTGGAAAAATAAAATATAAAACACAATCTTTGCCTAGGTTACGCTGCATCTGCGAGCACTATGTAGTGCTAGTAGCAACACAAGGTGGAGTAAAACAATAAAAGATGGAAAAAATACTTTCTTTTTTATTATGTACATACAAGCGCTTGATATTTATGAGCACTATGTAATACTGTAGCTACAACCATCTCCAAAATCCTGTAGCTACGCCATCTCTAAAAACTTGTAGCTACGACCATCTACAAGATCTTGTAGCTACAACCATCTACAAATCCTGTAGCTACGACCATTCTGCAAAATATGGTAGCTACGACTATCTCTAAACCCGATAGCTCGGGCCATCTTCAAAATTTTGAAGCTATGACTATTTGCAAATCTGATAGCCATAACTATCTCCAAAACCTGATAGCTCTGACTATCTCCAAAAATACCGCAACATCTACATGCGCTGTAGCTACAACCATCTCCAAAACCCGGTTGCTACGACTATTGCCAAAACCTGATAGCTGTGACCATCTCTAAAACCCGGTAGCTATGACTATCTCCAAAACTCAATAGCTTTGATCATCTCTAAAATCCTGAATCTACGACCATCTGCAAATTTGGTAGCTATAACCATCTGCACCTACCACCAACAAACTGAGTAAACGGATATCATCTACTCAGATCATCTACATATGTCAAGAACATTAGAACACAACAATCAGAAGATAGTTCTGGGTTACGGATATCATGGATTATCTTGAGACTGTCGATCCTGTCATTTGGAGACGTAACCGCTAGGATCAAATGGACTCCTTTCTGCTCGGGTTCCCCTTCGCAGATTGCCCTCACCCTTTTTCTTATATCAAAAAAGGATAAGGCTACAAAATAAAAACTGAACTACAAATCAGAAAAAGCACTATTAAAATTTTTCAATTGTCAGAGTCCTTGATGCTTACCTTTTGAGGAGTCCTTGGTTGAATCTTTTGCACTCTCATACCATATCATGATATGATTGCGCAATTTCAAGGGACTAATTCGGTGAATGGTGAAATCTTTCACCATATGCCACGACGTCAATCTCTTAGCCTTCAAATACATGATGGCATCAACCAGTCATTATATACTTCCCTCATTCTTAGGAGATGATCTCCACTCTGGGCTCTCCACAGCAACCCTTCTCACGAATGATAGGCTGCCTTCCTTGCTCACCATCATATAGAACTAAAGTTTCCTCCATAATGATCAGAAAGACTTCAAGTACATCAGAATGTACTCTTTCACCTTTCTGTTGTGAAGGTATAGAGAGCAGTTCCTGGGTGACGCTCCCACCTTTTCAACTCTTCCAATCATCCGATAGTAGTATCTAAAGATCTCCAGGCTTGCTGGAATTCCCAAATATGTTTCACATAGATACACAAAGATATTATGGCAATCGAATTAGGAGCTAGATTCACCAATTGATCCTGTAGAACTTGAGCACTTCTGATAGGAAGGGGCGTGCCGGGATCCTGAACCCGCATTCTACAAACACCCAAAACATAGGTAACTCACCATCTCCACCATTTGAAAAGTTCTCCCCATAGCTGACTTCCATGGGTGGAGAGCAATAGAGGAAAGATGAGGAATTCAAAAGGTTTTTTGAAAAGTGAGAAAATCGATTGGTACCGCTTTGGTTTATAAAGGCTTCATCCACAACCAAAGATAGTGGTTATGGTAACTATGCCAAACGGATATAAACCCTTCAGTTCCATTTCCCTTCTAGTTGACTCTTCAACTTCAAGTGAAAATCTTCTCTATCTTTCTTGACTAATGTCAAAAAGACCTCTTGATTTGCATTCTAATCGAAGGATTATAAGTCATGAATTCTCTTAAAGTTCATAGGCTAACTGACGAGGATTGAATAATCCTTTAAATGCAGTTTTAATACATAATTAAAGCTCTAAGCTATTGTGACCATAGGTCACCTGAAACAATACTGTCCGAGTACCCCAGGTCAGAGGATTACTATTCATTTACCAGATCAGCCGCTACTCAAAGATCCTATGATGCAATAACTGAACTTAACTCTAGGTAGCCTCCTGTGTAGTAAAATAGAGTACATGCGCCTCTATCTCCAATAACCTCATGATAATTCAGCACACTGTCTTCGACAACAACCACCTCATGATTATCTCTCACTGACAATAACCAATCAGCAGTTATTGTCAGGCTTCCCTCAGTGACAGCAACTACTTGCTCGATCAGACACGTGGAATCGACAAGACGCCTATTTGTTTGGACAATTGACACCTTTTTTTGGCACTATTTAAGCCTTACGAGAGAAGATGAAGAGATAGGTGGAGAAAAATCGATCAAGCAATAAACAACAGAGGCAAAGAATTGCAAATTTAGGGCTAGTAGCACCCCCTTTGTAATCGCTCTATAAGAACATGCTATAATCCCAGGCTATCTACACCTCACTTTGTGGAAGAAAAAAATTCAAGCTCTGACCTGACAATTATAATGAAGTCTAACTAGACGAGCTTGAATGAATTCATAGTCAGAACCAATGCACAATTCGAAACATAGTCAGGACTGATTTCAATCAGAGGTAAAAAAATTTATTAAAGCGATACCAGAACTCAAAAACGTGATCAAAGATTTGCGTATAGCAATAAACATAGTCCCCTTTCTCCTTTTTCAATCCTTTTGTATGGCTTGGTTTTTCCCTACAATTCATAAGATCGACGATTTGATTGTCCACACCTCAGTTGGCTACTTTTTTATCACAGGATTTGGTGACGCCGACGTTGATTACTAGGTGTTAACTCCAGTCGGTTGCCTGTGGGAATGAGGCAAATCACTTGGGCCATTATCCTTTATCTACCGTTTATTTCCGCTATAAGTACTCTTTATGTGAACTTTTGGCTGGTTGGCCCATTTTGCGTAAAATTCAGTGTTATAGACTTATGTATGGCTGCTTAGTATTATGTGCTATTCTGTTTTATTTAATTGTGTATAGATGTGATGCAACGATGTTCATGTGTGTGCTAGTTACTAATCATGAGACTAGCACGATAAACACATATAATTCAGAATTAATTTTTAGGGTCTGATAGGCGGCTTGAGGGTGGGGATTAGGGTTATGGGAGGGTTGATATTTTATATATGAGATGGGGAGGGATGCGGATGGTTGGATCTAAATCCAATTGCTGAAAATATTGACTAAAAGTTAAAAAAAAATTCAGACTATTGTACAATAGTAGGCTCCTTATAGAAAATATGTAAAAACAGAAACCCCAGCATGACGCCAGCAATCAAAAGGACAAGGAAGGTCACCCGCTAGGACCAAGTTCTAGCCACTTCCTTGATATTGGTGACCAAAGAGGTGGGTGTTGTCGCTATCGATCGAAAAAAACTTGCTAACTTATATTTTTAGATAAAGGATATAAAATCCGGCCTCTATATCCACGTGGGATATATACAGCCAAAAGTTACACGAGCTCTTAGGCTCAAAGCCTCAAAACTGAGGAGCATACAACAACATGAAAGATAGCTTAAGGACTATGAAAAAAACTGGAAAGGCTAAGCTTCAGCACTTTTTCTCCGTCCTTGCTTTCAACCAAATCCCTATCCTCATCCGACTGTGCCATCCAAACTTCGGTCTACTTTGCGTGAAGGTGGACCCCCGAGGCGACGTCTCCAAGGAAGCGACGAGAGTCGCCGACGCCGCCCGCCTCACCGAGGCAAGGTTTTCACCTGGAGATCAGTAAACATGAGAGCTATGGAGTGCCACGACACACCTCCAGGAAGGATAATGGTGCCCGAAGGTGTCATTGTTGTCGAGACCGGTAAGATCACCGGCAATGCTTTCGCCAGCACCTCCACAACACCTCACGCACTACCCACACACAAAATAGACCGCCACCAACACTCCGGGGTCCTGCACGCCTCAAGGCCATGGCATAGCCACCCTTGAACTCCCCGACGAGCCGCTTCCAGCAAGGTCCACCACTGTAGAAACCATTATGCGACGCCTATGCGCCACCATTGAGCAGATCCAGGGACATGAGCCACAGATCAAGCCTACAGCAATACAACAAAAGAGCCTGACATGCATCTTCCTGAACGCCTTACGGAGCCTGTACGGCACATGGATCACCACCGCCTTCTTGCTCCCGGCCACATCCATGCAGAGTTGATGAAGATGTCCTTGAGGATGCTATTGAGCTCCTGGTTGCCATTCTCCAGGACGAAGAACGCCTGCGCGACGAAGTCCACGAACTCCGAGGGCTCGAGGCCCTTGTCCTTCTGGATCTTCCTCCTTGCCGTGAACATGGTGCCATCTTCCTTCCTTCCTTCCTTCGCCGGAGATGAGCGCGAAGGTGGATGGAGCAGTGACGGCGCCGGCGAGGAAGAGGGATCCGGGCAGGGGGTGAGGGATGGGGGGACAACTTTGGGCTTGTACTAATTTCAAATTTTTTTGACACCTGGATCCACAACGATAGTGTAATTCGGACCGGTGCAGGTGGCCAAAAATGCTAACTTATATTATTGAGATGCTTAATTGAAGAATTAAATGTGGTTCGTGAAAGATCAAGATTGAATGGATCTATCCATTAATCGGTGGAGATATGAAACGTGCATACATGTGCATATCTGTTGTGGAGTCAGCACGCCCAGCAGCAGTGAAATATCGCGAGAAGGCAGTTTCAGATGTTCCGGTTATACTCCCTCAGGTCTGAATTAAATGGCATTTTAATTAACCTCACACATACAAAACCGTAATCGATAAACTGGTGACAGATTTGGACTTGCTTAACTTATAGAAATACTTAATTTAAAGAATTAAAGGTGGTCGATCTATTATCCATTAATCGGTGGAGATATGAAACGTATACATATGCACATCTGTTGTGGCATCACCACGCCCAGCAGCAGTCAAATATGTTTGCACAGCATTGAAGCGTATCTACGAATGCACATCCCCATGGTTGGCATGACATCGCTGCCGGCATGTGTCGTGGATTTGCACGCGCCCATCCATTGTCACCTGATTTTCGTCGTACGAGTTGACCGGGGTAGTGACAGAGCATTTCGACAAATTACAACCCAACTTGCCTACATGGAAAATTAAGAAGCTTGAAAGAGGCCATCGGTCTGGTTAAGTAAGGAGCGAAGAGAGAGGGCAAAGGTGGCTGGACTGATGATCTCTTTTGTTGGCTCGATTAGCACGTACAACGCGTGAAAAATCACGTCGTTGCTCATGCCACAATTGTTGGAAATAATCTTGTTTAGAAGTCGTGTGCAAGTTTTGGTAGTGATTGAAGTCGGATTGTAATCACAGTCCATGATCGAAGTTGAGTTGGAGTCGTAGTCGAAGTCAGTTGTAGTTGGACCGGTCAGACCGGAAACGCAGTTGTAATTGAAGTCGAAAACCAGTAGAAGTCGTAGTCGAAAATTAGTAGACTTTGAACCGGAGTCGGAGTCGGATTGTAATCGTAGTCGAACCCGAGCGCAAGTCGTAGAGCCGGGTATAAAAGGGGGTGGAGTCTTGTAACCAATGTACGCTGAAGTATTGTGAGAAGTTGAGAAGTAAAGTAGAGAAAAGAATAGCCCTGAGTATCGTCTCCATTGTGTGATCTCGCAGACGTGGTCGGAAGCCATTACAACCACGGCAAACGTGGTCGGAGGGGCTTACGACCACGGCAAGACGTGGTTGGAAGGTGTTTGACCGCAACAAAATTGAAGTAGGCGTGGTCGGAAGGACTTACGACCATGGCGAATCAGAGGCAGAGGTAATACGTTCACAGCAACGGGAATTGAACATGGTCGAAGAAGGCTACGACCACGTTATGGAGTTGAAGGTGTTCGAAGGAGGCTACGACCGCGGCAAGACAGTATTGAACGTGGACGAAGAGGCATTCGACCACGTTGAAGGAGCGCTGAACGTGGTCGTAAGGGCTATCGATCACGATATAAAGCGTTCGACCACGTTGTGAAGATTACGACCACTGTATGTCTGGTCGAAAGGAGTTGCGACTACGCTGTGAAGACCTGAACGTGGTCGGAAGGAACTCCGACCACGTAGTAAGGAAGTGAACGTGGTCGAAAGAGTGTTTCGACCACGGTGAATAGTGATCGCCAGCATCACTGCGTGATCGAGGAGAAGTACAATCACGATATCTCGAGAGCGGCTGAAGGAAGGGCAGCGTAGCGACAAAGAAGAGCTGTCGAAACCTCAAACAGTAGGTTTCTGACCACGAAGACAAAGCGATCGGTAGAGCGATTGAGCGGTCGATTGGTGGTCTAAGTGGTCGTAAGCATTCGGGAGGCGCTCGGAACCGGTCGTAAACGATCGTGAGCAGTCGTAAAGATCCTGGGGAAGTCGTAAGATTTCCAACAACAATCAACTTGATGACCGGAGACGTCGAACGCTAGCTGAACGGCTGCCGCGCGTGGCAAACTACATTGTCTAGACAAGTCTCTACATGTCGTCGAGGGAATGCTTGGTTAGGGGGGTGAATTATTCATGTCTAGACAAGTCTCTACATTTCGTCGAGGGAATGCTTGGTTAGGATGGTGAATTATTCAATTTTGACATCATTTCACACAGTCAAACAAGAAACGTCTAAGCAAACGATTATTCACGAACGAAAGATGTTTGTTCTGAAGGATCAGGACGCCCAACCTGCAAATCAACACGATATCTGGACGCACACAGGAAGAATTACAGAGTATCGGCAAAACAGCGCACTCTCGTTTTCTTCAGAACTCAACTCTGTTTTCTGAATTCTGGAGGAGCTACAGTACAATCCGAAAACTGCGGACTGAACACAATTACGAAAGACTCACTTCAGGCTTCAACTGAAACCCCGATAAACCAGCAACTAACTCCACCTAATCTGGATCACGATCCCAATAACTGGACCATAATCTGACACTACAAACTTGACACAAATAAACTGGAAACAGACTTCTGCACTAAACAGCAAACATGCTGCCGAAGCCCAGTACTGCTGTCGAAACAAACTGAAGACTGAACTGCTGTTTTTTCAGACTGCAACAGGATGCTGAACTTCACTTAGTTCACTTATTCAGACTCAACACAAACTGACCCTGACCAGACACAAGCAAAACAAGATTAGGACTAACATATTCAACAAGCAACATGAAGCCATACGAAGCTAGCAGCTAGAGCTGCTAGACTAGGACATTTTCTTTTCGCCATTTTTCCTGCGCCACATGCCTCTCGAGGGTGCGTGCAACACCATCGTCTCAACGGTGATGCCTGGCCCGAATGCCATCATCACCCCCCACTCGGGCCCCTCGTCCCCTTCCTTGTCCCTGCGACGTCGCAGCTCATCGAGCACGAAGATCACCGTCACGCCGAACATGTTCCCGTACTCGCTCAGCACCCGGCGGCTCGCCGCTAGCTTCTCGGGCTCAAGCTGGAGCACCGCGTCAATGTGGTCCAAGATCGCAGACGAGCCGGGGTGCACCGCCCAAAAGAGATCGTTCCATCGAGCGCCGATGCCGAGAGGCCCAAACGAGTCCTCAAGGCATTGCTCGATGTTGTCTCTGATGAACACCGGAACCTCTCTCGCGGCGAGGTTGCCACCGAGTCCACCCCTCGTGAGGTGCATGCTGAGGGCGTGCTTGGTCTCCGGTATCACGGTCTGCGAAGCTGACACTATCTCGAAGAGTGGGCGCTCGACGGGGCTGACGGGGTCGGCGCCAACGATGACGGCGCCCGCGCCGTCGCCGAACAACACCTGGTTGATGAGTGTCCGGAAGCAGCCCTCCTTGGGACCGCTGAAGAGCATGATGGTGAGCTCGGCGCAGACCACGAGGACGCGCGCGCCGCGGTTGTTCTCGGCAAGGTCCTTGGCGAGGCGCAGCGCGGCGGAGCCGGCGAAGCAGCCGTTGAGGTAGAGCATGCTGCGACGAACTGAAGGACGGAGGCCGAGGAGCGGAATCAGGTGAAAGTCGACGCCCGGAATGTGGGCGCCGGAGTTGGTGGTGACGACGAGGTGGGTGATGTCGGTGGCTGGGAGGCCCCACTCGGCGATGGCCTTCTCCGAGGCTTTTGCGGCGAGCTCTGGGACGGCGGTGGCGACGATGTCTAGCCGGGCGTCGAGGGACGGCGATGTGTGGTCAAGGAATTCGGGATGGGCGCTGAGTAGCTCCTCGGTGTGGTGGAGGTAGCGTTTCTGGACGCCTAATTTCTGACCTGCGATACACGGAAAGCACTCAAGCACATAGGCAAGCATTTTTATGCCAAAATAACAAATGGAAATAGATGGGAAAAAAACTTTCTCGAAAAAACACGTAAGAAATGGACGGAAACATCAAGGAGGCTAGAGATGGTTGCATGCTTACAGTCTCTCTTGAACTTGTCCTTGAGGCCGGTGAGGTGGTCACTCTTGGTGGCACGGAAGTACAAGTCCGGGAACTCATCCTGAGACACGCAGTTCGCCGGGTTCGCGGTGCCGATGGCGAGCACGGCCGCGGGGCCGTCCGCACGCTGCGCGCGCCAGATCTCGCGGACTGTGGCCGGAGCACATCTCATGGCTGCAATAGCGGAGCTCTTCCCTTGGTTGTTTGCACAAAGCCCACCAACGTCCTACGTATATATAGCACATTTGCTGCAGGAGTTTATAGCAGTACAGTAACATTTTTTAGCAGGAGCAGCAGTCCCATAGTTGGCATGTGTGTGAAGGGCTCATTTATTACTTGACTATTCATTGGTATACATGGATACACACACATAATAGTGACGCTAATATGAATACATACCATAACTGTTAATGCGAATACATGCAGCAACCCGAATGAATCTCATCTTGAACCAAGATGTCACATACATGCAGTGAACATGTTAGTGCTAATCTTGTTTTGCAAACATGCATGGTAGGCTAACACCACTGGCAGTTGAAACGGGAGCGGATCGGATGTTCAAACTGGAGCAAAATTCCTTGAAGGTCGCCGTCGGGAAAGGGGGTTAGCAAGCCTGTGCCTGCCAATGCCCGTGAAGGCGTTGGCGAAGCTTCGGGAGTGGAGAAGAAAGGTCGACGACGGTAGTCCCCAACATTGAGAGATCACTCCAGCAACGCAAGTAGAGGGAAGGGGGGAGAGAGGTATGGGAGGAGTTAGTGGACTAGGTGAAGTGGCGGCTATGGAGGTGGCGAACGGTGATGTAGGCAGTCAAAGTTAGTGGATAGGGCTGGTGGTGCCTAGAGAAGGAAAGGGGGGAGGGCGTGATAGAGGAGAAGAGTAGTGGCTTCGAGTTGGAAGAAAAAGAGGAGGGGCAGTCTGAGGTAGGGACGTCGGTGGCGAGGAAACCACCGGGGGCGGTGGATCTAGAGTGATAGCAATCCGAGGCCAAAAGAGAGAAAGAGTGCGAGAGAGTGAGAATAAGAGGGAAGGTGGAGGAGCCCGTCAGTGATGGGGATGGCCATCGGTGTTGGCATATTTGAAGGAGCCGCCTAGCCTGTGTGAGAGAGAGAGAGAAGAAGAAGAAGAAGAAGAAGAAGAAGAAGAAGAAGAAGAAGAAGAAGGGGGAACAGCAGTGGCGACAGTATTTAGGAAGGAGAGGGGGAGCTGGGGAGGCTACCGATTGTGAGGGAAGCTACTGGCGACAGCGAGTCTAGAGGTGGCACGGGGTGGTGTAGGGGAGAAAGAAGGAGAGAGGGAGAGGAAGGAGAGGCGGTCGGTGGCGCTGTCCACGCCAGGGCGGCGAGGAGATGGCCACCCCTGGGAGTGGAGACGCTCCTCCCGGGGGCAGCGCAGTGGAAGATGAGCGGCGGCGCTAGGATTTAAAAGCTAGAAAAACCTAAAACTCTGATACCATGAAGGCTCATAGAAATAAAGCACTTGACTGGTTCATTGGTATACAGGGATGTATATATAATAATAATGCTAATGTAAATACATACAACAACTTATATTAATCTCATCTTGAACCAAAGTGTCACATGCATGCATCGGATCTAGGCGTGACATACATGTTAGGCTAACAGCGTGGCTGTCGGCATGCGTCATGAATGTGTCACGCATGCACCAAGCCTCCCTGCCTTTGGATTACTTTTAGATGTGTGCAAATGCAATGGTTATGAAATATATCGGGCAATTCCATTAGCATTCATTGATGTGGAAAGAAAGTCGTCGATTTGGAAAGGAAGTAATTGATTTGGCATGCAGAACCATGGTATATAATTAATGGGAAATCAATAGATAATTTTGGCATGCAAGCCATGGTAGGTAATTAATTATTTTGGCATGCCACATAATTGATAATTAAAGGAGATACTAATTTGATTGTTTGAACTAGCTGATTAGTGGCCATACTCGTATACTGTACGAGTATATACTAAACGTGAAAATCAATAGGTATGCAATTTAATTAGTGGCCATATACTCGTATGCAAGTATGAGTATATACTTAACAGGAAAATTGATAGGTATGCAATTTGATTAGTGGACAATTATCTAAAAAAAGTATACACTCACAAATAATCTTAAAAATGGTATATACTCACACATTATCTAAAAAGGGTATATACTCAGAAATTCAATTCACAATTAAATTATCTTTAAAAAGGGTATATACTCAAAAATGGATTCAATTTGCCTGTTAACAAGAAACAAATCAAAAGAAATGCATGTAAGTAATCAGCCGAATCAAACATGCATGGAAAGTATCTCAAACAATAGGACTTAAATGCCTAATTTTTGATGCAATTGGACAACTCATAGTATAGGAGCCTAGGCACCGTGGAATACATACATACATACATACATACATACATACATACATACATACATACATACATACATACATACATACATACATACATACATACATACATACATACATACATACATACATACATACATACATACATACATACATACATACATACATACATACATACATACATACATACATACATACACACACACACATACACATACATATACATACATATATACATACATGTACACACATATAACAGGGGCACCATAGTGCTCAGGCTCCATGATTGAGACTTTCCATCTATAATTAAGACTTTCCATCCTTATATATTATATATCATTGCACTTGCACGCATCTAAAAGCAATTCAAAGGCAGGGAGGCTTGGTGGCCAGACACCATGGTGCCCCATTTCAACGTCCTATATATACCTTTAGATTGCTTTTGGATAGGTGCAAGTGCAATGATATATAATATATCAGGCAAAACCGTTAACATTCATTAATTCGAAAAGGAATCGATTTGGAAAAGAAATCAATCATAGATGGAAAGTTTCAATCATAGAGCCTGGCACCATGGTGCCCCTGTTATTTATACTACACACACACATATAAAGCCTTATATATAAAGCCTTATCGGAGTCCTATAGTTTTGAAATACTTAACCAAAGAGCTAAGTGTGGTTCATGAAACTTCGGCGACAGGCATAGTGAATTCAATGTCATTTGAGCTCCATACATATAAAATAGTAAGTAAATAAATTGATGCCAACTTTGGACTTGCTAATTTACTGAAACACTTCGTTAAAGAATTAAGGTGGTTCATGAAAGTCCAGCGACAGACACAATGAATTATTCCTTCTGTTGCACTATATACATCCATGAACTCGAGAGTATCATTTTAAAATATTTGTCCACTAAAAGAAGCAAGTGTATAGTTATTGCAATGTTTCTACTCTCAATCCCTACTTAAATACTTTGAAAGATGTTAAGTGGTTATGGTATGTCATTTAATAGAGTTGTCGATGTTTTAATATCGATCTTACGTATGATTTGTTTGGATTCGGGGATTCTCTCAACAGACCTAGAGTATGCACATGCAGAGTAAAGACACGGGAAACATTATCCAAGTTTGGGCCTTCTCTTGAGAAAATAATAACCCTATGTCCTATGTGATTGCTAATTACTAAAAAGAGAAATTACAACAGAGAATTATGCGAATGGCTAGCGTTATCTCCTCCTTCGATCATAATGCCTCCCTCTCTCTTTTTGACGTTAATCTTTATATAGCCAGTGAAGCGACGGTAGTTGTCCCATGCCAAAAAATGCCTCAATGCTTCGAATGATAACCACCTGACAGAAGTTACTGTTAGAGAGACGTAAAAGGCCGTTCACCGTGTAGCGGTTGTTGTCAAAGAGAGATTGTGTGCGGTTATTGAATAAACGCATGTTCTAACTGCCTTATTAGATGAACTCATGATGCAGTTGTTCATTCTAGACAAGTTAGTTGGTGATAGATTAGTCGTAGGAAGGTCTACGACCATAAGTTGGTGACAAGACAACTTACGACTACGTGGTCGTAGAAGAACTTACGACCATATAGAGTAGTCACAGTAAGATTTACGACAACGTGGTCACAGAAGGACTTACGACCATATGGAGTAGTTGCAGTAAGACTTACGATTATTTGTTCATAGAAGGACTTACGACTATTTGGTCGTAGAAGGACTTACGACCAAGGGGGTAGTCACAGTAAGACTTACGACTATTTGGTCATAGAAGGACTTACGACCAAGGGGGTAGTCATAGTAAGACTTACGCCTACATTGTCGTAGAAGGACTTACGACCAAAGGATAGTCGTAGTAAGTCTTATGACTATATGGTTGTAGAAGAGCTTACGACCATATGGTCGTAGAAGAGCTTACGACCATCCTGCCATATTTATCTCTATCAATAAGGGGTATATTCAAGGAATATAATAACATAATAATTTGAGGATTATTCTATCCTCGTCATCTAGCCCACCAACATCAAGTGAAAGTAACTTATTCAAGCAAGCGAGATCGTAGATAAAAATGTGGTCGAAAACAAAGTCTTTTTCGACCCTTATTGACTAGGAATTGGCTTGGTCGATTCGGTAATTTTGCTTGAGTTGTGAAGACAGATAGACATCAAACAGTAGGAATGCAATCGATTTCCCTTGATCTGTCCATTGAATCGGTTCCCAAAGCAAACGTTTGGTTCCTGAGAGAAGTAACCTATGCATTGGTTATAAAGACTTACCAGGGGTAACTTTTGGTTTTTCACTTGCCCCATTTGCTCTAATTCGTTCGAGCTCTTCGCCTCCAATCTTCGTCAATCTCGCGTAAATCTCTTCTAATCACCCGAAAGAATGACGAGGTCTTCATCAACCTGGGCTAAATCAGATATGGATTATACCAAGATAAAGGCTTTGGAGACTGCAGAGAAGATCTCGCCGCGGTGATTTGTTAGATGGATCGAAGCTGCTGGGCAATGTTGGCTAACCAGACAAATCGAAGAGATTCCGGTGTTCCAGGTGTACTGTGAGTGTGGTCTCCGTCTCCCTGCTCATCCCTTCTTGATAGTCGTTCTCGAGTATTTCGGGGTTGAATTGGTGAACTTGGTTCTCAATTCAATCACAATGCTCAGCATCTTTGTATACCTATGTGAAGCGTATTTGGGTATCCCAACGGATCTCGAGCTCCTCTAGTATTATTACGAGATGTGCTGACAAACGAGGATTGCTAGGAGTTGTGGATTGAAGCTCCATGATGGAAATACGGAGCTTTACATCCCCATGTTTACCCAATCTTCATAGCCAGGATACAAGAGGTGGTTCTACTGAGAGATGACCAGTGAAGACAGCCTCTCCTTCGTCGGGAAGGCCGCTGAGAAGAACAGTCTTTAGAATAGCCCCCAAAGACGTCACAAGAATAGCCCCCTACATCTCAACCATTAAGGAGCTGAGGGACAAGGGGCTTATGAGCTGGTATATGGTGAAGGACTTCATCACGTGCCCCATTAGTTGCTTGAAGCGTCGAGCACATCCTATGTAGATGTACTCGGGAGTCTTGGATTCAACCTGGGGCTACAAGAATGGTAAGTGATACTAGTACTTGTATTCGTAACCAGGTTACATTTTCTGAGTACTCTTTATCAACTACCATGTTTATTTGTTCAGACCTTGATTTGGAGGAAATCAATTCTTGAGTCAAGGCCATTTGCAAGAAGGCTCCATCACTTGAGGTGGAAGCTCCTCGTATTCTAGTGGATGTTTCTGCTGAAGATAGGGAAGAACACTTAAAGATAATCCCAAAATCGACTTCATCTTTAAGACTTCTTAGTCATCGAGCATGACCAAGTGGTATCATCCTCTTCTACAGAGCATAGGTATGAATTTCCATTAAGACGACCAAGGGGTCAAATTGATGGTGGTCAGTGGAGAAGTGGGGAAAAAAAATAAAGGCTCCTCCGGCCAAAAGGCATCGACTGGTTAAGTCAGTCGATAAGAAAAAAGGGAGCACATAGTTGCTACTATCCCCTTTCAAATTCTTCCTCCGGTTGCCTCGAGCGCTCCTATTCAACAATTTATTGCGAACATAGGCACGACAAGTGAAATAGGGACAACTATATTGAAGCAATCGATTCCTAAGATCAAGGTACCCTTCTATTATAATATCAAAACTGATTCAGTTGGGCTTTCCGAAGGCTTTATCAAGTGTCTTGAAAAGGTAAACTGGAAGAGTTTTGTGTCTTTTGTGAAGAAAACTATTGCGTCAGGAGAACCTGTGATCGAGAAGGAGATTGTCCTAATGATCGAATCTGGTTCCCGCCATTAGGAGGGACAAGAAAAGAAATAACAACAACTCTTACTGTAGACCTTCAATCAGACGTGGGCGAAGGGGCTCAGGACTCTCAACCGGAGGTGGCCAAGAAGGTCCTCATTCTCCTGCAACTAGACGTGGTTGTGGAAAAGAAATCAAATAAATCACTCTCTGGGAGGGTTTCTTCTAAATTCACACTAAGAGTAATGACTCAAAGGTATAAAAATGCAAGTATGTATATTGTATTTTACATTTGTCTTTTCAATTGCTGATTCATTTCTTGCGATTGTAGTTCGGCCTCTCCATTGCTTAAGGATGCTTCTACTAAGAAACCTCTTGCGGCTCTGCCCACCATCGAAAGGACAGTGGAGAAGGTGGTCGAAGAAACGACCACTGCAGCAACAAAAGCTACAGCCAAAACTGCAAAGACTACGACTACTAAAGTGGTCATAGCAAAACAAGGTGCTGGAGAAGAAGAAAAAGAGGAAGATTAACCTGACTTCTTCTCCTTGTTTTTTAATCCTCCCTTTGTGGTAGGATTTTCTTCTGGTCAAGCTTAGAAACAACTTTCACACCACAAAGATCTTCCAAATAAGGAGTACATCTTCGATGATGAACATCTTGAGAAGGTGTGGTGGAGCAGGGTTAAAGAGCTCGACCAACTCAGAGATTCTGGGTGGGTGCTCGAAAATTTTGCTCGTATGAGTATGAATGTGAGTATTGACAACTTGAATATTCATACTTTGCCTCTTCTTATTTCTCATTTGCTTTCCTTATCTAGAGAGCATTAGAGGACATGGAAACCATGGCTGAGTACCACAGATAGCTAACGCTCCTACAACAAGAGAATATCAAACTCTCCAAGAAAGCAGTGACATCGTAAGTCTCTTAATTTATGTAGTCGAATTCTATCTTGACCAGACAACTAGAATTTTAGGTCTACCTTTAACCTTTACAAGTCTTGTCTAGATACAGAGGTCTTGGCTGCTGCTCTCGAGAACGAGAAGGCTGATGCATGGAGGCTAAAGGAAGAAAATGCTAATTTATCGATAAGCCACATAAAAGCCAACTTTGCTACCAAAGCCTTGGAAGAGAAAATAAACAGTAAGCCCTAAAGCTTAACTTGTTTATCTATGCATCTTTCTACCCTTTCTTTTATCTTTCTTATTTTAACAGAAAAAGAGATTGAATCGAGTAAGCTACTCACTGAGGTCGAAGAGAAAACTAAAGTGATCAGAGAGCTTACTCGTATTAGTGAAGAGAAAGGCGAGAGGATAAAGCTGCTTGATACTTAGCTATCAGGTAAGAAAAACTTTGCCTTCGACCTATTTTTGAAACAAGTCTTGTAGGACTTACAACTACGTGGTTGTAGAAGAACTTATGACCAAGGGGTAGTCGTAGTAAGACTTTCGACTACGTGGTCATAGAAGGACTTGCACCATATGGTCGTAGAAGAGCTTACGACTGTAACAAGTATTGCCTTGACCAACTTTAACTCTTTCACCGAGTCCATGGTTGAAAAGAAGCGTTTTTCTGAAGCAATGACTCGTAGTGAGGAAGAAACGAAGTTGATGAAGGCAAACCTTCAAGACTGCGGTACTCTTCTGAACAATCTACTCGGTGAGTTTGGTGCAGAAAAGATGATTCCCATTAAGGAGACTATATCCGCTCACACGAGTACGATTGCACTACAAGCCAAGACTTGGACAAGCACTTTGCTACTCTAAGGGCTGATCAGGTGAAGTTGATCAGAGATGCAGTCAGGGGAGCTGTGAGCTATGCATTGGCAAAACTCAAGGCATGCGACCGCAACCTAAACTTACATCCTATCGAGCATGACTTCACCTGCTCTTTGAAGGAGGCATCTCGCTTGATCGAAGAAGTAGAGCCAATTGGACGAAAGGTGTTCAAAGAAATGTGTCTTGACTCTCCTTCTTCTTAGAGTAGAGTAGTTTGTAAATAAAAACAACTTTGTAAAGACTTACCTTTGGGTGATGAATGAACTTTATTTTTCCTACAATTTATCTTGTTAAGCAATCAGTACTTGTAAGATAAAAAATAAAATGAAAGAGAACGGATTTATAGCTAAGTAATAAAGCTATATGAATAACTTTATTCTAGCCCCCGACTATTTACTTAGTTTATATGCATAAACTAAGCAAATAGTATAGAATGATGTATACAGAGAGTAGAGTAATGTATCCGACCATCGTTGTCGAATTCAATTGTCACGTACTGGCAGCAAAAGTGAGGAATGAGTCGACGCTAGGGAGCTTCTTCTAGTGGGCAAGACCACATGCAGGGAGGAGTGACTCCGACTAGATGATATTACCTCCTTTTGACCAGGTTTAAACAAATCGTAGACATGAATGATCAAAGGATAAACACTCAGATTACCTTCTATTATATTCGTTCAACGTGTTTGTAGACAACACAATTGTTGTATGCAAGTAACAAGAGTTAGGAACAGACTGACACTAGAAAGCTCCTTCTAGTGGGCAGGATCATATGCAGAAAGGAGAGACTTCGACTAGTGGTATTCTCATATCCGACCAGTTAAATAAATTGGATGCACTAGAAGTGGTCGAACTAATATAAGAGAAGCTCTACGAGACATACAACATTAAAAATTTGCATAAACTGAAATTGTTATTGAAAAAGGGTAGAAATGTTTACACATAGAATTTGCGTAATTGGTCAATATTCCAAGAGTTCGAGAGATTCAGGCCGTCTTCCATAGTAAGTCATACAACGCCAGGGATGTAAATTCGACCACAATGTAAGGACCTTCCCACTTGGGGGAAAGCTTATTTTGATTAGATTAGGATTAGATTTTCCTAAATACCAAGTCGCCTACAGCAAGGCTGCGAGACTGGACCTTATGATTGTAGTACTTACGTATGGCCTGCTGACAGACCACTGAATGGATTAAGGCTTGATTCCTCTTTTCTTCGAGCAGGTTGATATCATCCGCTCGAAGCTATTCTTGGTTAGAGTCATTGAAGTTCTCAACTCTTGCCGACCGGATCTTTAGTTCTGGAGGAAGCATAGCTTCAGCCCCAAAATCTAGGAAAAAAAGGAGTTTCACCTGTCGTTCGACTCAGAGTCATGCGAATCGCCCATAATACTGAAGGTAATTCCTGAATCCAAGCCCCCGAGCGTTTTACTAGCTGGTTGAAGACTCAAGTTTTAATTCCTTGCATTATTTGGCCATTCGCATGCTCAACTGCACCGTTACTCTACGGATGGGTGACTAAAGCAAAACATAATTTGATGCCTAATTCGTTGCAAAATTCTTGGAATTTTGCGCTTGAAAATTGCTTATCGTTGTCTATAATTATCCGACTTGGGACTCCAAATCAAGTAATTACACTTTTCATCAAGGATCTTTTTGTGGCTTCTGTTGTTACCCTAACTACTGGTTTGGCTTCAATCTACTTCGTAAACATATCAATAGCTATGAAGAGAAAACTCAAATCCCCCCGACGCTCTTAGGAATGGCCCTAGGATATCAAGACCCCATGTTGCAAAAGGCCAAGACAAAGGAATCTTTTGAAGAGCCTTTGCTGATTGGTGTTGTTGTGGGGGTGGCCCAACCCCCCGCGACTGGGCCGTGCAACTAGTCCAACATGTAATAGGCCCAATAGTGTAGAGGAATATACCAGTGTAAATGTACCAATGTACCCTCATCCCTTGTAAGTACTAAGGGGTAGAATGAGAATTTTCCATTCTACCCCACTTATATATATAAACCCCCAGGAGGGGCAAGGGAGGGATCCTCTCATTCTGACCAACTCCCCCCACAGATCTAGTTCTCCTCTTCCTCTTCTACCAGTCCCCTTCTCTATTGTTTGGCCTGTAGCCACAACAGGTGTATTTGCCGACTATGAAACTGGCGTTGTACGCTTTTCTTGACCAGATTCCTGGCTTCGTTGAGGGTTGTTGGCCAATAAAAACCTTATCGAAAAGCCTTACTGACCAACATTCTATAGGAAGCATGTGCTCCACAGATACCCCCATGTATATCATGAAGGAGTTTTAATCCTTCTTTCTGTGATATATATCGCATGAGAACTCCCTGAGTACCCCTTTTATAGAGTACTCCGTCGACCAAGCTATATATCCTAGCCTTGCGAGCAAGACAATCTACTATGGGATCATCATCAGGTATTGAACCCTTCTAAAGGTAGTCGTAGATGGGAGCCATCCATGTCCCTTGGTACTATAGAGAGAATGTCTCATTAGGGGTTGTTTTTGGTGCTTCTACTAGAGACGGCTTCTGGAGCTATTCCAGGAAGACCCCCGGCGGCACTTGTTATTGGTAAGAAGTTATCCGAGCCAACTGGTCTGCGAGAAAGTTATCCTTCTGAGGGATATACTGTAACTCAAAATTGAAAAAAATACTTTTCAAGCTTCCGTACTTCCAAGAAGTACTGATACATGATTGTACTCGAGCATTGATACTCTTTTCTAACCTGATTCACGACTAGTTGAGAGTGTCCTCTCACAAATAGTCACTGAATTCCGAGCGCTTTAGCAGCTCGTATGCCAGCCAACAAACATTCATACTCAGCGACATTGTTAGTTGCTAGAAAGAGCAATTGGATGACATATTTTAAGGTCTCTCCCACGGGAGATTCCAGGACCACCCTAACCCCCGAGCCACTTAATGTAAGCGACCCATCGAAGTACATCATCCACAAGTTGTGGGAATCGTAATGTTGGGGATCTTGAACAGGTTCAGGATTTGTCTATTCGGCGACAAGTCTGCCAAGATCTGGGAGTTAATGGTCATTCGAAACACGAAATGGAGGTCAAAATCTCCAAGTTTGACCGAACATTTTGCCGTGCACCCCACTGTTCCTTATTCTGGAGGATCTCTCCTAAAAGAAACTCAGACGACACAATTATTTTGTGCACCTAAAAATAATGCTTCAACTTCCTCGAAGCCATGAGGAGGGCATAGAGAAGTTTTTGAACCTGACGGTAGTGCTCCTTAGGACCGTGTAAAACTTCACTTACATAGTATATTGGTCTTTGAATGCCATCGCGCTCTGCAACCAGTACAACACTTACTACCTGTAGCGTGGAGGATAGATACACTAAGAGTGTCTTGCCTATATTTAGAGAAACTAGGACAAGAGCGCTCATAAGACATCTCTTAATATCTTCGAAAGCGTCATTGGCCTCTTTTGATCACTCAAAACCCTCATGTTTCCTCAAAAGCTTAAAGAAAGGAAGGCCTTTTTCTCCTAGTCGTGTAATGAAACGACTTAAATCCGCCATACACCCAGTGAGTTTCTGGACCTCTTTCTTCATGGTCAGAGGGCGCATATGTTCGATGGCCTTGATCTTCTCAGGATTTGCTTTAATACCTCTTGCCAAAACAAGGAATCCGAGCAGTTTTCCTGAGGAAATTCCAAACACACACTTTTCAGGATTGAGTTTCAAGCAACGCTTTCTCAGATTATCGAAGGTCTCCTGCAGGTCTGAAATATGATTAAGCTGTTTGATACTTTTTGCAACCACATCATCAACATAGACTTCCAAGTTTTAGCCCATTTGATGTATGAAGGTTAATTGCATCAAACGCTGAAAAGTTGGACCAGCATTTTTCAAACCGAATGATATTTTGACATAGCAAAATACTCCAAACGGGGAGATAAATGTGGTTTTATCTTCATCTTCTGAAGGCATACTGATCTGGTGATAACCAGAGTATGTGTCTAGAACACTCACAACCAGCAGTAGAGTCTACCAATTGATCAATATGAGGAAGCAGAAAGTTATCTTTAGGACAAGCTTTATTTAAATCGGTATAGTCTATACACATGCGCCACTTACTGTTAGACTTTTTGACCATTACAAGATTTGCCAACCACTCTGAGTGGTTGACTTCTCTCATGAAGTCTACTTTTAGTGGCTTGTCTAATTCCGACTCGATAGCTTCTCGTCGATTTGGTGCAAATCTCCATAATGTTTGTTTTACGGGCTTCTTATTAGGTCATAGAGCTAGTCTGTGCTTGATCACTTCCCTTAGGACCCTAGGCATGTCGGATGGCTACCACGTGAACACAACTACATTTTCCCGGAGGAAAGTGACGAGGGCGTCTTCCTATGCAGGGTTGGAAGTGACCCTGATGCGAACTGTCTTCGAAGGTTCCTCTGGGTCTAGAGGGACTTCTTTGACTTCTTCATTCGGCTTTAGCACATCTTTAGGTTTTGAGTGCTTGCTTGAAGGCTGCACCTTGTGACTTACCAAGTTGGTAACTGTCTGATCATCTCGAGGGACTTGCGATCGCACATTAGTGCCATCTTCTTATCACAACGGACTTTGATGACTCCCTTGTGACCTGACAACTTAAGACATTGATATGCATAATGAACAACTATTAGAAATTGTGCTAGAGTTGGTCGTTCGAGTATGGCATTATATGCCGAGTCGAAGTCGACCACATCAAAGGAGAGTTTTTCTGTCCTAAAGTTGCTCGGAGAATCGAACGTGACAGGTAGAGAAACTTGGCCATTGGGCTTGGCCAAAGAACCTGGTACGATTCCATGAAATGAATAACACACATGCTTTATTTTGGTATGAGGAATTTGCATCTCGTCCAAGGCACTAAAATAAAATATTTAATGAACTACCACCATCAATCAACACATGATTTACTCAACAATTGTTGATGGTGGGCTTGACCACGATTAGGAACTGACTAGGTCGAGTTGAGGGAATTGGACAGTCACCCTTCTCAAATGAGATGGTGACTTCTGACCACTTATGCAAATTATTGACAAGGGAAGGATCGATAGAGTTTACCTTGCGCTCGACAGCCTTATACTATCGCTTGGACTCGTATGCGGACGAACCTCCATATATGTGCTTGATAGTGTGCTTTAGATCCTGGAATGGCATGTCCTCATACTTGTCCGAGTGCTTTCGACCGCTTGATTGTCCCAACTCCTCAATTGTTGGAAGTAGGCCCTTGCCAGAATAGTAATCCTCGAGTTTCCGCAGGAAAACTCAGCAATTGTGAAGATTGTGCCCCTCTTTCTTTTGAAGAGGGCACCATGTAGACTTGTTTTCCTTCCTCGCGGGTGCCTTGCCTTTGTCTCGGTTGGAGTATTGTTTGGAGTTATGTGGCTCCTTATCACCCATAGCCAAGACCTCCTTTGACCCTGCGGTGCGAGGCTTGTGGCTCTTGGCCTTGTCTCCGGGTTTCTTGGCCTTCTCCTTCCTCTTGCCGCAATCACCTTGCTCCTTGAAACGACGGTCGGCCTGGTCAATGGTCATGGTCCATTCGACCGCTTCGGCAGTAGCTGTATACCGATCGGCCATCTCGAAGAGCTTGACGACGGTGGTTGGAGGGTTCAGGGAGATGTCCTCTGTGAACCTCTGATTACACACCCCCTGTCTAAATGCCTTAATAACAGAAGCGGCAGAGACCTCTGGAACCAAGTTTTGAACCTAGCTAAAACACTAGATGAATTGCCATAAGGTCTTATCGCTGCCTTGGCGCATTTGATGTAGATCATCCTCCTTCCTAGGGCGATTGTCTATACCCTCAAGCATTTATTTATTGTGGCTGCATAATGAATAAGTTATTGCCATGTTATTACAGAATAAACACAGAAAAAGACAGTGCAAATACGTAATTCAATCGTCAAGCACAGACACATTGTTACATGAAAGACAATAGTGGCGTAGGCTCGGGTGCGTATAATACATACATCGCGCTTAAAGCAATGCATTCCATCTTGATATACTTAAGTACTTAATAGCAGCGATCATTCATCGTCTTGGAGCCGCCCGATCGGTCCTTGGAGTCCGTTTGATCTTCTTATAAAGGTTTTCATCCTCACCACGAAGATTCTCTAAAATTTCAGGCTTACCGATGATCTCGATTTCCAGATCTTGAGTGTGGACAAGAATATCCAAATCTGCAAGCCTGGGAAGTGCCGATTCGCGAACTCCAAATTTCTTGAGTTCTACCAAGTCAACCGTCAGTCTCCTCAGACTATGAAATCCACCAGGGGGGAAAACGAGCTGTTCATCCTTGTATGAGCCATCATCTAAAGTGAGACTGGCGAGGAAGGGCAGCTCAGCCAGCTTATTGATGAACTCCTGCGAAACCATTGTTTTCTCTAGTGACAAAAGAAGAAGATTAGGAAGGAATGATTTGATGTCCTTCGGTTCATACGGCAACTCAAGCTTCCCATCCAATTCCATAACCTCGAGACGTCGAAGGGAGGAGCTAGTGAAGACACTTGACGGAATAACATCACCATGTATGGTCAGTGTCACAAGGTGCTTGAGTTTTTTTTAGAGCAACAGATAAAGCCTTCACATCATCACCTTTGGAAAGTTTGCAAATAAATAAGGAATGAAGATGAATCATTTTTGCAAGGGTTTTGCTATCCCAGCCAAACTTATCATCAGGTTTTATGGTATCAAGTGTCTGTAGGTGCTCCAGGTCACCCACCCGTTTAGGCAAGATGAGGTCATGACCAAACACATGCCGTAGTGTTCTAATCTTCCAGAACGATTCAGGTAGCTTCTCAACAGAGGTATCCCGGACATCAAGTGTCTGAAGACTAGTGAGCCTTCCAACTGACGACGGTATCTCTCTCAAAGAACAGGATGTAACGGTGAGGTACTGCAGGTGCACCACATCACCAATTTCTTCCGGTAACCTGTCACCAACTTCAAGGCCTTGCAGGTTAATAACACGGACGAACTCAGATACTTGAAGAAGTTGCCGTATATAAGATTTAGTGTCCTCCTTAGACTTGGTCTCATTCCCTAAGTAATGTAGACAAGTTGAAAATTGTTGCGCTTTGGGCTCCTCTTCATCGCTGCTTTCATCATCCTTACTGATTTCTTCTTTTTCAAAATTAGACAAGATGGACCGTAGCTTCGGCATAGGGTTGGTTAGCGCAGCATATTTGTCCATGCGATTCTGTAAAGAAAGGTGACGAGCTGTTGTCAAAGCAGGGATGTCGTCGCCACTATGGATCTCCACAAAATTTGCCTCTTGTGCTTCAAGCTGCAAAAAGGCATGGACTTTGCTTTGGATGGTCACGAGCTCCTCCCCAGGACTGTTCTCATCCATAGGCTCAAGGTTGATCAAATGTCTGGCAATCAACTCCTTCAAGTAACGGTAGCCAACCTTCTCCATTGTCATCCCCTCCTTTGGTCTTAGGAACCCCTCTGCCATCCACATGCACACCAAATCTTGTGCCTCAATCAGCATGTTTGTCGGCAATGCAGCAAAGTAGAGGAAGCAAGATTTCAAGTCATATGGAAGATCATCAAAGCACAGGGACAGCATGCTATCAAGCCGCTTTGATTGCTTGGATTTGAGATGATCAAATACAACTTTCCACTCGACTGGGAACTCCTTTGTTTGTAGAAGACCTGAAAGAAGAACAACGGCTAGTGGTAGTCCTTCCGTGATATCGAAAATGTCTTGCTGGTAATCCTTTTCAATACCATTGTACACATCTTCATTGTACTTTGGACTGCTTTCTTCCCTGCGTACTCTCTGGTGGAACAATTCCATGGTAGCATTTTTATCAAAACGGTCAAGTTGAATGAATAAATGATCATATCTTCCAGGTGGCGCTTCTGGTCTCTCTTTTGACATTCTCACTATTCTGCTACCTGGTTTATCAGCAGGAAGGGCAGCTAGAATACGTTTCCACTCAGTAGTGCTAACCTCACCATCTATCACCACCAAGTATGTCTTCTCTTTTAGTTCCCCTTGGAGCTTCTTTCTGACTTCCTTTTTAGGGCATGGAAAGTCATCTTCTGTGAGATCCCTAAGGATTATTTGCAGGATATTGGAGGCACTTGAATAAGGTGGGAAAGTCGCCAAAGCCTGGACGTTAAAATGGTTCTTGATCGCCAAACTTTCATACACATCTCTTACAAGAGTTGACTTGCCCACACCACTTTGCCCTATCACAGAGATCACAAGTGGGCGATCAGTGTCATTACGAAGTGCACCATTGAGCTCTTTGTGTTTCTCCTCACAACTCACAAGAGGTGGCTGCAGCAAATTGTCCCTGTGTTCATTTTTTATTGAACGGTTAATGCATATTGCACAGTAAAGCAGAAACTAATTCATACTATGATACTAACTAGCAATGCCTGATATGATCTATCTATTACTCCCAACAAGGTAGTGTAACAGATTCAATCTCTCATCAATACAAAAAAAAAGCAATGCAATATGAATATTGGCATAGAAGCATGAAAGCCACAAGAATATTCTGTTTTGCTGTTGTGGATGCATGTACACTTCCACATTTAAAATACTGTGGTGTCAAGTGTGCCATTGTTCCAAATGTATAATTTCCCAAATAAGGATTAACCATTTCAACCAAACTTGCATTTATCGTTTGAAGAGACCAGGGGCGCATGAAGCCATGAACCAACCCTTTCGCAAGCCTAGCTAGATTTTTCCCCATTTATAAATGTATCCTTCACTCTTGTAATCATTCTTCCAATTTGTCCTTATTGGTTCTGTCTTTGACTTGCCTGTCTGTTGTAATATTTCTTTATAGTTTAAGTGTATCTATTGCATCTTGTGTGCATTTACAAAAATAAACAACATTGTAACATAAGAAAGAAGTCACTGCATACTTTGGTAAACTGCCCAAATTGCAAGCTATCGTCCTCAAATTCCCCATCTTCAGAGTGTGTCCTTATTGGTACTTTCTTTGACTTGCCTGTCTCTTGTAATATCTATCTTGACATTTTAAATGTATCTATTGCATCTTGTGTGCATTTCAAATATTTCTTTACAGTTTAAATGTATCTATTGCATCTTGTGTGCATTTCATAAACAAGACGACATTATAACATAAGATGTTACTGCATAGTTTAGTAAACTGCCCAAATTGCAAGTTATCGCCCTCAAATTCCCTATCTCCAGAACAGGGATTAAAATTTTGGTGAACTACTGCCCAAAATTTTTGGAATTTGAATTTCAAAATTTAAAAATGTGAGACATAAAGGAAATCTTGTATGTTCCTCAAGTAAGAGTCTCCACATTCAAGATAAAGGAGGCAAAAAATCTTCAAAAGCACTAAAACCTAACTGAGAGTTCCTCCATGTCATGGATTTAAGGCCTGTTTGGTTCATGACCAGAAGTTGTCTAGCCACAAGTTAGGCGTGCCACAGTTTTTAGGTAGCTGTTTGGTTCACTGACGTAACTGTGGCATGCCACACTTTCTTAGCACCCGGCCCCACACGTCATAGACTCAGTTTCTTGCCAAACTTTGCCACAAGTGTGGCTTCGATTTTGTTAGCCACACTTTCTGTGGCAGCCACATATTGCCTAAGCTTAGGCATGGCAAGCTTAGGCACCAACCAAACAGGCCTTTAGTCAAACATGAACTATGTTTGGCTAGCATATAACTCTCCAAGATTAAACCGCACCATCCAAGTCAATCCTTTAGGTTGAGTGCATGGGGAATTCATGTGCTGGACCTTGAAGTGCTATATATAGTCTCGGTATAGAACAATGCTCACTCTGCACGAGTGGCGATCAGGTGTACCGTGCACAGATGTCAGTCCAGTGTGCGAACCAAGTGCACGTCAGGTGAATAGGCACATGGATATGCACTAACGGGTGGTTTTGGGCACTTACCAGTAGTGGTACACTTATTATGAAAGCAGGTCGTTTTATGGGTAATGTATCACCCCAGAAGAAAAAAACTGCTGAAAGAAAATCTAATGGAAACGATTTAAAAGGACAATTATTTGACTTTGATTATCAACTATCAACATAAGTGTTTTAATCGCTGATGCACCAATACTTCCCTGAACCGGAGTACCAATACCACGATACATATTAGGTATAATACGGCTCTGATACTATTAACAGAACATGTTATTTTAACCTACCCATCCTCTTGGACATGTCCGACAGAGATATTACATGTAACAAATGGGATTATCAACATAGCAAAATCGAAAAGGTAGTGCTTATGCCTACTTACAATTTGGTTTGGGCAACAGAGATGGTCGTAGAAGCTCTCCATGGTACAACTGCTGTGTTAGTGGAGTCCTCGGTCTGCCACTGCCTGTACTTGTCCTTGTTCTTAATGATGTCCTCAAGCCTTGAGTTGATAGCTTCGTTCTTTCTAGAAAGGTTGCGCCGCACACGTATTTGTATAGTGAATCCGGCAAAGAACCTTATAGTGGCACGAGTCCAGTTTGGGTACCTTGAGGGCAAAACTTTTTCACTTTACGTGCACTCGTATAGTACATGATGAAATTATGCAAGAGGTAGATAATTACAATTCGAAGCACTACATCAACTTAAATGGAGATGGAGTATAACACCTTTGTATTCTTGGTCATGTAATGCACTTTCGATCTGTAGTCAATTATATTATTGAACAAAATCATAGCATTCAAGGGACTTCTTGGGGGTAGGACTGGCAAGAACTTGGCAAAATTCATGTTTCTAGGCAGAATCACATTGCTCTACTATCTAAATTGTAAACCACCAAGCTCACGCCCAGCTAATTTATCAAAAAAAAAAACTCCCACTTTTTCCCCTTACTGGTACCAAACGAGAAAATTGAGAATATGCCCTCCAACTAGATGGAAATCTAGGATATACCCTCCTTTAGATCCTAATTGATAATATACCCTCCTTTAGAGTGTTTTGTTGAGAAAATACCCTTTTTATACCTTTTCATTAGTTTCTATTGTATTTCTCTGTATTCCTTCACTTGTAATGACCTATTTACCCCTGAGTACTTCTTGTGCATCATTTGAGCACCCATTAACTTTCCTAGGATGATTTGGCCTTACTAACAGTACAGCACCTTACGTACAGTACAACACCTTATCATGCCCAATTTGTTGCACTGTACGTAAGGTGTTGCACTGTTAGTAAGGCCAAATCATCCTGGGAAAGTTAATGGGTGCTCAAATGATGCACAAGAAGTACTCAGGGGTAAATATGTCATTTTAAGTGAAGGAATATAGAGAAATACAATAGAAACTAATGAAAAGGTATAAAAAGAGTATTTTCTTAACAAAACACTCTAAAGGAGGGTATATTATCAATTAGGATCTAAAGAAGGGTATATCCTAAATTTCCATCTAGTTTGAGGGCATATTCTCAATTTTCTCGTACCCAAAATGGAAAACTGTGCAAGAGAACCCATACGTTCGTTTCTTGGCGGTGAGCGCCGCCTCGGTGGGAAGGTGGCGGCGGCGTCACAGCCATGAAGGCCGAGCACGCAGCGCTGACATCGCCGCGCGGATCAGCCGTCTCGTCGAGGAAGGAGTCGCGCCAAACGAACGCGCACGGCGCACCGTTCGTAGACTCACGGAGCGCCGTTCTTGATTTGCACGCGACGCTGGTGCCGGGAAGGGGCGTGGTGCCAGCGAGGCGGCGACGGTCGCCGAGCAGGCGGGATTGACGGCATTCGAGAAGGCAGAGGACAGCGTGGGGAGAAGGCGGTTGTGGGAGGGCAAGAGCTCGTGCAAATTCCGGTGGCCAAGAAGCGGAGCAGGGGTTTCCGGTGATTTGGGAACGGCGGGCAGAGCAAACAGGGCTTAGAGAGAGTAGAGAATGGTATACTGGACAATTGACACATGTTTTGCTAATATATAGTCCCTCCGTGATGGGATAAGGTCTAGCTCTTTTCGATTATTTATGATTTTTTTAAATAAATAAATAAAATAATTTTTTTACATTACTTTTAAAACGATTTATTAGAGTAATCTTTTTGAAATGGTTTAGCGATTCATGCGAACAAACGTTTACGATAGAGCTAAACTCATCAACCGTATTAAAAAAGAATGCACCTTAGATTATATTTTATTTTTCACAGTCTCCAAAACTACACTTTATGACTATGCTCTCAAGATTTGTCAGGGGCCGCCTAAAAGAAACTTTTGGATGGAATGACACTCCAAACAACATGGAAGACCTAATGCAAAGGTGGATGGGTGTATTATGATCGAGGACCGCGCCAAGGTTGAAACGATCAGAACAAAAGTACAGTCCTGGATGCTCAACTTTGCTGGCAATCAAGATAAGGGCGCAGGGAACAGGACTGGAGGAAACTTTCCAGATTAGTTTCTACATCTTCCTGTTTCTTTCTTTGGGGTTTGCTTCGGTAAATTGTAAGCGGGAAGAGTTGTATGCCTTGTATGGTTAATTGGGTTTCCCTCAGCTTTTGTTGTTTTTTGTCGTCTGATCTTTTGTAAGACCTGGAACTTGCTTTCAATAAAAGGAGGGCGTCACCCTAGTCTTAAAAAAACTATATCTATATGGCTACAAATAACAGGTGATATTCCAAGTATATCATTCTCTTTTGATGTCTAAAAATCTCACAATAATATATATATATATATATATATATATATATATATATATATATATATATATATATATATATATATATATATATATTACAACTATTATAATTATAAAGCAAATACAACCATATGTTCAAAAGACTATACATAACAAATACAATACCTTGCAATATATATAGTCGTGTAATTGCGTAGAAAATTTTGCTAGTTTTTATCAAATTATACTATCAAAACTATAAAAATTTATGATTTGTCACTTTTAAGACCCTATTTTAGGATTTGCCACTTTTACACTGATCTTTTGCCACTCTTAATCCACGAATAGATGAGAATTGCCATCATGGTCGTATACACATATTCTTGATTTTTTTTTTGCATGAAATCAATAATGAAAAGTCCATAATGCCCCTCTTTTCTTTCTCCTCTTCTTCCCCTCCCCTCCCCTCTTCCCCCTTCTTCACTACCAGCTCAAGAATCTAAACCCGCCATTATGGATTAATGGTATATTTTAGTAATCAATGATAATCATATTGTGGGACTAATATTTTCTATGAGTTGGATGAATAGGTTATGTTCCATGATGATGAAGATTTTGGATGACTTTATGTGTTGATCATCATAAAGTCAAGCAAATGATATCATGTGTTGATGGCTAAAGTCGAGGACCCAGACTTGAAGTGAGGATATTTGTCATCAAGCTTCAAGAGGTTGCATAAGATAAAGATACAATTAGCATAGGCTAAAGATGTTTTCCTTAGTCGTTTTGTTGGTCTTGGTGTTCAGAGAAAGGTGGTTGCTAGTATAGATTGTCATACTATTAAAAAAGGGTCTTGACTAGTAGCTTGAGGCTCATGTATAATCCTTGTACACATGTGACTAATGTTTGCGAATGTGCTTTGTAAATGGTTCGAGTTCATGTCTCTAATCTTGTGGCATAATTCTAAAGTGTACGAATGTGTTTTACAACTCATCGTGAATCATGTTTTTATCCTTATGTGCATGGTACTAAAATTTATGAATATGGTTTGCAAATTTATTTAAGTATATTCACTCTACCTCTACTAAAAAATGCAAGGCAGTATGACTGGCTCTGTAAGAGCAGTCAGATTGGCCATGTGGTATGACTACCCTGTGTGGCAGTATGACCATGCGGTCTAACCCGCTATGTGTCGGTGGTCTGACCGGACTTAGTTTGACCAACTCTTGTCGAGCGATCAAAGCGGTAGACGGTTTGACCAGCTCCATGAGATTGGTCTGACCGGACCCTTGCCATACGACTAGGCATTTGTTGCCAGTAGTATTTTTCCAGAGAGCACTGCTTTTGAAAATCAGTCGAGTGATCTCACTGGCCCTCGTAGAGCTCCGACCGAGCTGAGCGGTCAGATCGGACCCTATGTGGATGGTCTGATCGATAGCACTTGTAACTGCTAATTTAGTTTTCTAGCTCTTGCAGAGGAGGCAGTAGTATCGACCTCAGACTTATTTTGTTAGTTTTTTAGGTGGGATATAAATATCTCCTTGTGGCTGGTTGGGAGTAGTGATAAAAGGTTGTTGCTACCCTATTCTTCATTTTTAAGCTAAGAGCAATCCTTCTCACCTCTTATGTGCATGTGTTGCACTCAGAGGCAGATCCACCAGCATTGGCGGATCTACAGGGTATGCCGGGTGGGCCCCGGCATACCCTGTGGAGGTGGGACCCGGTTGAAGTACCGGGCATATGACGTGGTGACGCGCCGCTCAATCGATCGATCCTCAGCGTGATGTCGTGACGCGCCGCTCGATTCGCTGAGACGCTCGATTCGTGACGCGCCGATCGATCCTTTGCCCTTCGCGGCTTCGCCTCGCCTGCCGCACGCCGGCACGCGTGACGCGCCGCTCGCCCGCTCCGCTCGATCCTCAGGGAGACCGGAGACGTCGTTAGGTAATCACTCGCCGATCGATCATTCGCCGCCGCCGCTGAGAGACGTCGTCAGGTAATCAACTTCTTCGTTTTTCAACTTCTTCGATTATACCCTGTAGGCTGTAGATCAACTTCTTCGTTTTTCAGTTGTTGTGCCAATTTCTTTACCCTAAATATCTGTACTGGCTTGATTAATAATATTTATCGCTCATGCATGCGTGACGTCTCATATTAACCGATTGATGGATGATCAGAAAACCACAACAAAATATGCATGCGCGACGTCTCATATTAACCGATTGATGGATGATCAGAAACCACAACAAAATATGTAGTCTTCGTGTACAACAAAACAGTGTCAAATATTACAAGATTGTACAATCAATTTTGATCTTTTATTTTGTAGAATATGCTACTCTCAATCACAATAATTTGGCATCGCCGCTATCGATCACATGGGAATTAAATCCATTAATTTCATTAATTTATTGGCTGGTCATCGGTTTTCAGTATGGATTCAAGTCGATTTTTACTAAAAACTACAGACACACTATATTAATATGCAAAAAAAATCAAGGTCCCTGTGCCATGTAAAATATGCATTAAATCACCTGTACTGAATTGTAGTATAAAGCATAAAATGCAAACTTCCGATCACAGGAACTTTACATGCCCTTCCTTTACAAAAATATATAGAAGGGTAACTAATCGTGCATGGCTCTTAGTAATAGAAGCCTTGACCTGTTGACCAGCTACAGCAAAGGGTATTGATTAACCTACTCTAAGCTGATATGAAGTGTAAAGGAAAAAATTCTCAACATGTAGTAAGTGCCAGTTTGTGAGGTACTTTAGAATAGTATGTAAATTTTCTTTTGTTTTTTTGTTCAAGTGCCGAGGTACTTGCATACTGCTGTACTAGTACCATAAGAATATAGTCACAGATCTTGAAGTCTTGCTCTTGCATTACTTCTATAACAGAAACATACGGCCAAGAAAAGTTCTGGCATTCAAATTTCAAAATGATATATAATATTCTTTATTCTCTTACAGGGCCAGATCAAGAAAAGTTTTTGGAATTGTTTCAAAATGATATATAATATTCTTTACTCTCTTTTATGCCTATATTTTGAACTATCAGTATGGCGTTTGAACTATTCATATTGTAATTTGTGGATGTTTTCAACTTAATCTTCAAATTTAAGACTTATCGTGTTATTTAGTGCATATATGCCGAATTACGTTGCAAATTTTACAACTGTTACCGAATTGCCAAATGGTTTTACCGAATTGTATATGAAAATTTTTGGATGGCATACCCTTAGGTAAAATTCTGGATCCGCCACTGTCCACCAGGTGAGCTTCATCAGGTTTCAGCCCTCCCTTTGACCCACCCCCAACCCCCTCCCCCCGAGCAAGTTGGGCCAGCCTAGGTAGTAGCAGATCTACCTCCACACCCCACTCTAGAGACCAGATGCAAGGAAGGATTAAGGCATCAAGCAAGACTATGAGAGCCAAAGCACCGAGCAGTGAATAGAGCACACACATGCACCTGAGTGGCTGAGTCCCAAGGAGTCACGGTCAGTGGCATGATGAAAAGAATGATGATAGTTAGCGAGCAGCAGCCTGAGGAAGAGGAAGTTAGTAGTTAGTAGGACGGTGGCCCAAGCCAGATCTGATCGGCCAGTAATCGATCGGCCAGGCTAGCGAGGCGTGGAGGCAACTTGGGTCTTGGGGAGACCAAAGATGAGGAGAAAACCAATATCCACGAGATTGATGGCTTGAGGAAGGCTGCTTAACATAAGGAGTGGTGGCCAGTGGCACAACGAAGAGGAAGCCAGCAGGCGGTGGCTCGAGGAATAGAAAGCCTTGCTATTGCTGCGAATTTGAGCCCCTAGACTCCCATGTTGTATTGTAGGACCGAAATGGCAACAGAGGGGGGGGGGGGTTGAATGGTGCCTTCAAAACTCTCCAAGTACCCACACAACAAATCGGGCGAAAGAACTAGCTTCTCCAGTCGAACACCACATGGTCGAACACTTGCCCGAGCCGACAAAAGAAATCAAACAGTGATAACTGTGCGGTCGAACCGAAAACAGAAGAAGGACTCGTTTGCCAGATTTCCGAGTAACTTGAGACTCTCTGGTCTTTTGGTCCTAAAACTTGAAGTACTGAAGGAAGCTGGCCTCTGGAAGAGAAACTACCAAGAAAATCCAAAGACTTTGCTATGGTCGGCTAGAGTGACAAAGTCGAACTCGAAACAGAGGACTTGAGGCGCAAGACCATTTGGCAAAGAGAACTTCTTTGATTCAACTCTTGCTCTCGAGAATGATCTGGCCAAGTGGCCTTGAGACAGATTCTCAGTTCTGAGCAACAAGAAGCACACCAAAGCAAATGCGGACTTACACAGAAGAGATGAGAGAAAAATATAACATGAAGAACAAGCTCTCAAAACAGATCGCAAACAAAACAATCAAAAACATCTCATAACAACAGAAATCAATTTGAGGAAGATAGATGAATGATTGATCATGGAGGTTTCTACAGCCACTCCATCGGAGGTACAAGAGCAACCATGCTCTACCCAGAGACAACTCACATAAATAGAAATGAAAAACTCAGAGTGACTCGGAAAACAACCTCACCGATCACCCGAGCTCTACCTCTCTATTTATAGCCTCAAGCTACCAGGGGAGAACCCGTTAACCCCAACTAACACCGGGTTTTACCACTCTCTTTACCCACTAGCGAGAACGAGCTCCAGTGCTTTACCCGTTACACCCAACTGCTCCACTGCTTTGCCCGTTAGCGCCAACCACTCCAGTGCTTTCGCAGAGACACAGCTTCCCTTTGCAGCTTTCCGCATTTCTCCAAAATGTCATCCCGCTGCCTTCCCGGAAGCTTCCTCCTCCCTTGTCGCTCGAGTCTTGCAACCACCTGGCAGACCTCGTCGTCTTCGGCATCTCCCGACCACTCTTGACCTCAGCACCGCCCGTGCCTAGTCTTGGCCATCCATGCCTCTCCACGACTAGTCTCAAAGTCCTGCAAACCATCACAGACAAGAAACACATTCATAGCACGTCACAAAATAGTATCCAACCACCTGCGCCAGAAAGCAAAACTCAAATCATACTCTTACCAAATCGTATACCACCTACGACATGTCGAAAATATAGAATAGTGAATGCACACGACATACGACCACAATACCAAGCCATACGACCAGATCCCAGGTCTTACGACCAGATACAACGAGTCTACGACTACGTTCAAGTCTCTTGCGCGCTTGCGACCGCTTACGAGAACATCTGACCGAGTTTCACCGTGGTCGAAACCCTTCCTGGTCACGTTTGACCACTTCTGACCACATATGACCGAGCCAACCCCGTTCGAGCGCCTCACAACGTGGTCGAAGTATTCCGACTTCCCACGCGGTCAAAATCGAAGTCTGCCGACTATCGACCACAGCAGTCGAAGCCTCGACCTCCGACGACCTCTTGTGCTAACGCGGTCATAAAGCGCCAACTCCTCGATGTGATCGATCATCCAAGTGCCGTCTTCCGGCCGAAGCAGTCGTAGCTTCGACTCACGACCTCAGACTACAGCCAACGTGGTCGTACTAGGCTTCGACCACAGCCAAACTGGTCGTAGCTGCTTCCCATAGCCTTCGACCACGGCCAATATGGTCGTAACCGGTCGTAAACCCTTCTGATGTTCTCCGATCACGCCCAAAGTGATCGTAAAGCTTTCTGATGAACTTCGACCACTGCCAAAATGGTCGTACTCCCTTTTGGTACCCTTCGACCATGGCCAGAGTGGTCGTAAACCTCTCGGGTGACCTTCGACCACGCCCAAGGTGGTCGTATACTCCCTAAACGCGGTCGTAACACTGCGCATGGCTTTCGACCATGCCCAATCGTGGTCATAAAGCCTTCCGACCACTCGTTCAACTCTTCTACCTGGTTTCGACTTTGGATAGCGTGGTCGTAAGAGCTACAATGTGGTCATACGAGACACGGCTGTCTTCCGATAACGCACAGCGAGGTCGTAAACGACTTGATTCAATTCCGACCACTGGCAGAAGGCTATGACTAGCAGAAAACAACCAAACCAAACTTAGACACAGTCAATTACTCATCACAAACATGGGGTAAGACCACATGGTCTCTCAATCTCCCCCTTGATGAGTATATTGACAAACACCGAAAAAGCACAAAGTAGAGTTTGATTTGAAGAGTCCAACATGGTCCAAAGGAAGAAAATGAAGCTAATGACCATGTCGACAGAAGGAACAATAGAGCAACAACTGAAAGAGCAAATTGTTCTCCAAAGCTCTAAAATGTTCCCAAATGACTTTTTCTACTCTATTCTCCCCCTTTTGGCAATAAACACATCAAGAATGCAGAGGAGAAAATATGACATGTCAATGGATGGATAAGGCTGAAGTTTGATTATTTCTCAGCATTTTGAGCTATGAGAATTATCCATAACGACCATAATGAGATACACCAAGCTATAACTCAATAAAAGGCTATCTAGATCATGACAAGATATGTATAACCTAGCTAGAACACATGGATGACAATCTGAAGTATAGTACATTTTGTGAGCAAGTCAAGTCATCAATGAGCAAAGTCTAGCTAGAGATATCCAAGGATGATGCAGGCCATGTCAATAAGCTAAGCGGAACAAGGAAGCTAATATTGAGTCCAAATAGAGTGCTATAAGCTCAAGATTGAAACATTGGTTAAGTACATGGTTCTTTTTGTAGCTTAAGCAAATTGAACACATAAAACCTTGTCTTTTTAAAGCACATGGTCGTTTCCAACCCAAATTTTTTTATGTGCTAGATCTCAAGCCTTATGCGACTACTCCAAGCGAGAAGCTTAAGAAGATAGTCTAGGTCATCCAAAACTCCCCTTGAGTTCATGCCTAGTGCAATGGCAAGCCGTCTCATGAGAAAGAATTGGTGAAATCAGTTTTTTCGCACAAAAGAGATCATTTTGCTTTGTAAACATATTGTACTACCTCATGCTACATCAAGAGACTAAAATAGCTCAATCTAAGGCTCAATAGAGAATCAACGCTCAACTTAGCCTATTTGACATGGCATGAATCATAAAGTGATAGCTAAAGCAAGACTAGACTCAAATGCGAGCATGACAAGTTTTAGTTCAAGTTGAGCAATTTTAATTAACTTATCATGGCAAAAACTAGTCTACACATATGAAGTCATGATGAAGCTAGCAAATAAGCACAAGTCATGGCAAGGTGTAATGCATATAAGCATGTCATAACAGGATAATAATCAAGGCTCAAAGTAGTTATATTACAATGCGAGATGCTAACATGCAAGAAAATCCAGCTCCCCCTCAACATGAGATGCACCTTTTAGTTCAAGTAGAGTTAAGTTAATATTAAGCTCCAGAATCTCCCAAATGAACTCCCCCTGAACCAAAGCCATAAATCGAGAAGCTGAGAAAGAAAACAACAAATAGGCAGTCCTCAAAGCATAGATAAGATAAAGAAACAACTATGGCTCAGACAGACTCTCATCTACCCCATAGGACTCCAGGACTACTAGCTGACCGTAAACCACACACTAGAGAGCAAACACGTACCCTGTCTATCCGAGGGTGGCCCGACCCTCGCTAGAACCTACAAGAAGTGAGTGAGCTCAATCTAGTGAGATAAGAAGCGGCTAATAAGAAGCATCCTGGAAGCACAAGATAAGAGTAAGAAGTCTAAGCAACTAGACAAGAGAAGTACTCTAACCTATGCTAGAAGGACTAAGCCCGATGCACCCCAAGTGCAAAGCAACAGAAATGAGACAGAAGCATAATCAATATAGAAAAGCAGTAAAGCCCAAAGCTCCCCCTCACTACAGTCCGTAAGGACAAACCACCCGAAGCTCTCCCCGCAGAGCTGAAAAGCTCGAACTATCCAAAGGCTTGGTGAAGATGTCAGCCAACTGGTGGTCACTCTCCACAAACTGGAGCACTATATCACCCTTCTCTACATGGTCTCTAAGGAAGTGGTATCGAATATCAATGTGCTTGGTCCGAGAGTGCTGCACTGGGTTTTTAGCAATGTTAATCGCAGAAGTGTTATCACAGAAGAGTGGAACACTATCTATGACCAACCCAAAGTCCCGCAGGGTCGAAGCCATCCAAAGTACTTGGCTACAGCAGCTGGCTGCAGCAACGTACTCAGCCTCTGCGGTGGACTGTGCAACTCCGGACTGCTTCCTCGAAGACCAGGAAACAAGAGAAGTGCCAATGAATTGGCAGGTGCCAGAGGTGCTCTTCCTATCTATCCTACAGCCGGCAAAGTCTGCATCCGAGAAGGCTCTCAAGGAAAGACAGGATGAGAAAGAGTACCAGATACCATAGTCAATGGTAGCTCGAAGGTACCGAAAGATGCGCTTCACCGCCTGGCAGTGAGATACGCGAGGAGAGGCCTGAAAACGAGCACACAGACACACGGAGAAGTGTATGTCTGGTCTCGAGGCAGTGAGGTAAAGAAGGGAGCCGATCATACTTCTGTACTCTTTTTGATCAACTGGCTCACCATCCTCATCTGGGTCAAGATAGGCTGTAGAAGCCATCGGAGTTGATACTGGCTTACCATCACTCATGTCGAAGCGTCTCAGGAGGTCGCGAGTGTACTTGCCTTGATGCAAGAAGGTACCCTCCCGAGTCTGTTTGATTTGGAAGCCAAGAAAGAAGGTCAACTCGCCCATCATGCTCATCTCAAACTTGGTGCTCATGACATCCGAGAACTGTGAAACCAGAGCATGGGAAGAGCCGCCAAAGATGATGTCATCGACATAGATCTGGACGAGCAGAAGGTCATTGCCAAGCCTACGGAAAAACAGGGTCTTATCTACTTTACCCATTTCAAACCCATGACTCAACAAGTAGGACTTAAACCTCTCATACCAAGCTCTGGGGGCCTGCTTAAGTCCATACAACGCTTTGGAAAGCTTGAAGACATGGTTTGGGTATTTGGGGTTTTCGAAACCTGGAGGCTGTCTGACGTAGACTTCTTCCTCAATGACTCCATTAAGGAAGGCACTTTTGACGTCCATCTGGTAAAGCTTGAAACCCTTAGAGGCTGCAAAGGTGAGCAGGATTCTAATGGCCTCAAGTCGAGCTACAGGGGCAAAGGTCTCCTCGAAATCTAGACCCTCAACCTGGGAGAACCCCTGAGCTATCAGTCTAGCCTTGTTTCGAATAACCACACCATCCTCACTCTGCTTGTTCTTGAACACCCACTTAGTCCCAATGATATTGTGACCTCGTGGGGGCTCGACAAGCGACCAGACCTTGTTTCTCTTGAAGTTTTCTAGCTCCTCATGCATGGCATTGACCCAAGACTCATCAGAAAGGGCGTGACAAACGTCCTTGGGCTCAAAGGAGGCAACAAAGGCAGAATGGAGACAGAATTGAGAAAAGCCAGACTTAGAGCGTGTGACACGCTCGAAGAGGTCTCCAATAATCTGCTCTGAAGGATGCCTTTTCTGGATATATCGAGGAGGTCCTGGATGAGGAGAAGAAGTGGCCTCTACCTCGTGTGCAGACGAGGCAGGGATAGAGCCACTAGCTCCGGAGGAAGTAGTAGGCAAGGGCTGATCACCTCGAGGTGCAGTGGAGGACGGCACCTCAAGGGGTGGATGAAAGACTGGATCGGGTAGACAACCCTCATCTCCATCATCCTCATCATCCACAAAGATGGGTTCGGACTGCTCTAAAGAACCTGAGATATCGGGCCTAGTCCCCGGACTGGCCTCATCGAAAGTCACCTCACAGGTCTCTACCATTTTACTAGACTCGCAGTTCCAAACCCGATAAGCCCGCGAAGAAGGCGAGTAACCTAGAAAGATACCATCACAAGAACGTGACTCGAACTTGTCTAGGTTCCCGGACTTCAAAATAAAGCACTTGCAACCAAACACACGAAAATGAGAGACGCTGGGCTTTCGCCCGTATCTCAACTCATAAGAAGTGCGGTGCAAGTGTGCCCTAAGAAATACTCGATTTGAGATATGGCACGCGGTAGCTATAGCCTCAGCCCAAAACTTCCGCGGTGTAGAGTACTCATCAAGCATCGTCCTGGCCATCTCGACCAAGGTGCGGTTCTTCCTCTCCACAACGCCATTTTGTTGTGGGATGTGCGGAGAAGAGAACTGGTGCTCTACACCTGTCTCACCACAGAAACTCTCGAAGTAGGAATTCTTGAACTCCGTGCCATTGTCACTGCGGATCGCTCGTAAGGCACCCGGGAGCTCAACAGAAAGCCTACCGAAAAGACCTCGGAAATGTGAAAATGTCTCATCCTTCGAGGCTAAGAAAAACACCCAAGAATACCTCGAGAAGTCATCGACCACGACAAGAACATACCACTTCCCTCCTGCTGACTGCACTCGAGCTGGTCCCACTGTATCCATGTGGAGCAGCTGTCCCGGTGCATCGGTCATAGTAACTGTGACTGAAGAATGAGAAGCGGCAACCATCTTGCCGTGCCGGCATGGAGCATAAACTAGATCTTTGACCATCTTGAGTTTCGGCAAACCACGAACGAGATCGTGGTTGCTAACTCGAGTCAAATGGTCAAACCCAATATGACCAAGTCTCCTATGCCAGAACGAGAGGTCGCGGGACTCAGAAGCAACTAAACACCTGAGAGGATCACCAGAAGACTCAAAAAAATCAGCACGAAAGATCCTCCCACAACGAGAAATCCCGCAAACCAGACTACCCGAAGAAACAAGAATTTTGCAAGCGTTTTTCTTGAAGCTCACCTCGAAACCGTCATCGGTAAGCTGAGAAACGGAAAGCAAATTGTACTGTAGCTTACTAACCAAGGCAACATCTGTCGAGACCCGAATATGCAAATCCGGACTCTCTGTGTATACTGCACTAGTCCAGGATCACGCTAGTGCACACAGTCAAACACAGAGGTAATAATTACCACCATCACGGTATTAAATAAGGAAAACTCAATTTATTAATCAATAACCAGAATAAGACCTTATGGTCAAGCTTACAATCTCAATAGCCTTAGGGGCTTAACAAAATTTAGCAGCGGAAAATCCAAAATAAAGCCTAGCGGCCAATCGACATGCCCACGGGCAATCGAGTGGGGAGCGAAGCCTAGAATGCGTAGTCGTCGAAGCACTCTCCTCCTGGAACCTCCTGCTGGTAGTACTCCTCATCCTCAACTGAGCAACATAGGCGTAAAGCCGTGAGTACATTGGTACTCAACAAGCCGTTTGTAACAAATGATGCAATATAGTATGCAAGGCTTACCAATGGAAGGCTGAAAGGGTTAATTTGCATAAAACAGCATTTGAAAATACCATAAATAGATTGAAGGCGAATGGTAAATAAAACAATAATGAATAATCAAAGGAATTGAAGTAAACTACTTATGGACCTCCCATCCACAAGTTAAACCAACAGTGAATTAACCATCCACTGACCAGCTACACACTTTTCCAAGAGTAACTATACCTCGTGTGAAATCACCGAGCATTGTCCATGACCGAGGACGCGGCTATTCGAATAGTTTTACACTCTGCAGAGGTTGCACAACTGTACCCACACGATGTGATTAGCCTCGCGCTAAGGAAATCACAACAAGGCCTTTACAATGTTCAATTCCAACCCAATCCCGCCCGCTAGGGTTTCGCATCACACCCCCCCTTGCGCCTCATGGAAATCAGCAACCATGTTCATCCCAGCGAGATTGAAATTGAAACATCCCAAATTAATCAGCCAGGTCTGTCCCATACCAGACATGTGGTTTGCACGGTAAGACTCAGATCAATGGCGCACAAAGTTAAGTCCTTAAGTGTTCTCGGGCGAGACTACCACATCCCTCGAAGTGCTCCAACACTTCCCCCTTTACTTGCACGATCACTCGCCCGAATGAAAACCAATTTTGTATAACCACGCCAACGACACACCAATGCCATGGCACAAATTTTATATTGGTGGCACCAACCACGATTCGGTATATCATTAAGTCAAATTAATTAATCACATGTGATGATGAACCCAAACGATACTAAAACATGGCTAAGCATACTAATCGTGCCATCCCAAATGTGATCGTAACATAGCATCACTACTAAGTTTCCCAACCTATGGTGACAATGGCATCATGGCATTCAAATTTAACAAGGAGGGAATTACTCAATTGAGGTGATAACTACCAATTACAAGGTTTGTATAAAAGTAGCGATGCAATGTAATTTAAAACAAAATATTTAAATAATAGATTGCAAACTGGGTTCAACATGATCAAAGGACACGACTTGCCTGGGCCTTGCTCAGTTGACGGCTCTTGAACTTCAAATCCAACTTCTGCTCCTTCGAACGCGCGATCTAACGAGAGAGAAAACAGAACGAAGAGACAAAATAAATTCAAATAAAATTCAAATGAACTCCAAAAATTCTCAAACCTGAACCAAAAGATAGAGCTCAATTTTAGATGAATTTAGGAAAAAGAATCGGGTCAATCGGAGCTAGGACGAGGGAGAACGGGGCTCTGGAAAAATAAATCTATAGAAAACCGGGAAATTGGAAAAGTGCACTGTGCTGCGGACCGGGCGCACGGGAGATTGGGTCTACGGTGGGCTCGGCTCACGAAACAGTGCGGGCTGACCGGGCTGCTGGCGCAAGCGGCTAGGGTTGACGTGGCAGACACGTGTACAGGCATGGCTGACGTGGCGGCTGACATGGCGGCTGACGCGGCGGCTGACGTGGCCAGATCGGCTCACGGGTCTACGGTTCGGGCTGACGGGCGGGCCCGGCTTGTCAGCGGCTCGGTGCACGGCGGACCTAGCGCACGGGAAGGCGAAGCGGCGGAGTGGCGCGGGTCCGGCCCAGCTGGCGGCGCGTAGCGCGAGGCGGGGGCGCGGGCGGCGGTTCTGGCCGGCGAGGCTCGGGACGGCGGCGGTCTGGGTCGGCGGACGGCGACGAGACGGCGGCGGCGCTCACCGGTGACGACGACGATGGCAACGACGGCGACGTCGGGCGGCGAACGACGGCGACGGCGGACGGCGACCGGGGACGGCGCACTGCCCGGGCGGCGGCGAAGGCGGCGGCGCTCGGCAGCTAGCGGCGGAGGAGGCGGCGAGGGCGGCGACGACGCACGGCGGCGAGGGCGGCGAACCTCGGGGTCTGCGCCATTAAATACCCCGGGTGGCGGCGGCGGCAGCGCGGGCCGAGTGGGCTCGGCCCACTAGGGTTAGGGCAAGCGGCCGCTGACAGTTGGGCCCCACCTGTCGGTGGCACGGACGAGGCGACGGCCGGGATGGCGCGCGGGCGACGGCGAACGCTCTGGATGGCGGACGCGTGTCGGCCATCGGGTGGCTCAAGGCGGGCGCGGGGAGCGGGCGGATGCGTGCCGCGTGGCGCGGCCGGGGCAGGACGGGCGCGGCTGGACCGGGCCGGTTCGGGTTTTTGAGTTTTTCTTTTTCCCGAAATTCAAATAAATACTTTTGAGCTCTAGAAAATAGCAAATAAATCCGGAAAAAATAACCAAAAATTCCAGAAAATTCCTTGAGACTCAGGGAACTCAAATAAAATACTTTTGGCAATTGTTAATGTTTAATTTAATCATATTAAATCTTTTTAATTAATAAAAATTCCCATTAAGCTTTAATTAATCCAGAAAAATCTAAATGGTGAATTTTATTTTAAAAGCTTCAAAAAGGTTCTGAAAATTAGGTTGTTACAAACCTTACCCCCTTAAACGGGATCTCGACCCCGAGATCCGGGCTCACTACTAGAATAGGTTCGGAAACTCTGCCTTGAGATCCTCTTCGCGCTCCCAGGTGGCTTCCTCCTCGGAGTGGTTGCTCCACTGAACTTTGCAAAAGCGAACAACTTTACTCCGGGTGACTCGCTCTGACACATCCAAGATTTTGACAGGACGCTCTTTGTAGGACAGATCCTCCTGAAGGTCAATTGCCTCAACTAGTACAGCCTCCTCTGGCACTCTCAAACACTTCTTCAGCTGGGACACATGGAAAACATCATGTACCCCACTGAAGGACGCGGGTAGCTCCAATTGATAAGCAACCTCTCCCCTGCGTTTCAGAATTCTGAACGGACCGACATACCTTGGTGCAAGCTTCCCTTTTTGCTGAAACCTCTTCACAACTTTGAATGGTGTGATCCTGAGATACACAAAATCATCTGGTTCAAAACTCAGCTCTCGGCGTCTGGTATCCGCATAGCTCTTTTGCCTGGCCTGAGCAGTCCTCAACCTCTCCTGAATCAAACGGACCTTGTCCTCAGCCTCTTTTAGACAATCTGGACCAAACACCTGACCTTCCCCTGTCTCTTTCCAATTGAGAGGGGTCCTGCATTTCCTGCCATAGAGTGCTTCAAATGGTGACATCTGCAAACTTGCCTGATAACTATTGTTGTAGGAAAACAGCTGTCCCACTTAGGTCCATGATCTAGCACACATGCTCTCAACATATCTTCAAGAATCTGATTGACTCGCTCTGTCTGACCATCTGTCTGGGGATGGTATGCGGTACTGAAATTCAGGTGTGTTCCCATAACCTCATGGAAACTACCCCAAAATCGAGAAGTGAATTGGGACCCTCGATCTGACACTATTTTTCTTGGGCACTCCATGCAAACTGATGATCCTCGACATATACAGCTCTGCCAATCTGTCACCGGTGTAGGTTGTCTTCACTGGAATGAAGTGAGCAACCTTGGTCAATCGGTCCACGATGACCCAAATCGAATCATAGCCCTCCTTGGTCTTAGGCAGACCGACTATGAAGTCCATACCAATCTCTTCCCATTTCCACTCAGGGATTTTCAACGGCTGAAGCAAACCTGCTGGCCTCTGATGCTCTGCCTTAACTCTCTGACAGACATCACAAAGGGCCACATACTCAGCGATCTCACGCTTCATGCTAGGCCACCAATATTTTTCTTTAATGTCCTGGTACATCTTGGTACTGCCAGGGTGTATCGAGTATAACGACTCGTGAGCTTCCTTTAGCAACAGCTCCTTTAGCTCCTTCTTATTGGGCACACACAAACGTTGCTTGAACCACAGGGTTCCTTGGGCATCCTCTGAAAATCCTGACTCTTTTCCTTCACTCATACTCTGTCTGATACGCTGAAATGCTTCATCATCTGTCTGAGCCTGACGAATCTGACCATCCAAAGTGGGCTGCAACTCCATTGCTGCCAAAAATCCTTCCTCGACCAATTCCAAACTGAACCTTTGGAATTCCTCATGCAAAGCTGGCTGACTCTCCTTGACCATCACTGAATTACAATAAACCTTCCTGCTCAGAGCATCTGCGACCACATTGGCCTTCCCTGGGTGATAATGGATTCCGACATCATAATCCTTTAACAACTCCAACCACCTCCTCTGCCTGAGGTTAAGCTCGGACTGGGTAAATATGTATTTCAAACTCTTGTGATCCGTATAAATCTCACATCTATTACCCAAGAGATAGTGCCTCCAAATTTTCAAGGCATGCACTACGGCTGCTAGCTCTAAGTCGTGGGTAGGGTAATTCTCCTCATGCGGTCTCAACTGGCGCGAGGCATACGCTACCACCCTCTTTTCCTGCATCAGTACACAACCCAAACCCTTGCGTGAGGCATCGCAATAAACCTCAAAATCCTTGTTTAAATCTGGCAATACTAGCACTGGGGCTGTGGTCAAACTCTCCTTCAACTTCTGAAAGCTTTTCTCGCACTCGGGCGTCCAAACAAATTTCTTTTCCTTTTTGAGCAATTGGGTAAGTGGCTTGGCTACACTGGAAAATCCCTCGATGAAACGACGGTAATAACCAGCCATACCCAGAAAACTCCTGACCTGAGTCACCGAAGAAGGTGACTGCCAATCCAAAACATCCTTAACCTTTCCGGGGTCAACAGCAACTCCCTTTGCGGACATCACATGGCCTAGGAAGGCGACTTCGTTCATCCAAAACTCACATTTGCTAAACTTGGCATACAACTGATGGTCCCTTAATTTCTGCAATACCATCCTCAGGTGTTCCTCATGCTCGCTCTCATCCTTGGAGTAGATCAGAATGTCGTCAATGAACACAACGACAAACTTATCCAAATATTCCATGAACACCTTATTCATCAGGTACATAAAATAGGCTGGAGCATTGGTCAAGCCAAAAGACATCACTGTGAACTTGTACAATCCGTAACGAGTCGAAAATGCTGTCTTAGGTATGTCCTCCTGTCGAATCCTCATCTGATGGTAACCTGACCTCAAGTCAATCTTGGAGAAAACTCCTGCTCCCCTGAGCTGATCAAACAAGTCATCAATCCTGGGCAACGGGTACTTGTTCTTGACGGTGACCTCGTTAAGTGCTCGGTAGTCCACACACATGCGCTGGCTGCCATCCTTCTTTTTCACAAACAAGACTGGCGCTCCCCACGGGGACGAACTGGGCCTGACAAAACCTTTGTCCAAAAGCTCCTGAATCTGCTTCTTGAGTTCTGCTAACTCATTTGCTGGCATCCGGTAGGGTCTTTTGGAAATCGGAGAGGTACCGGGTACCAACTCGATCAGAAACTCAACTTCTCGCTCTGGTGGCATCCCTGGAAGGTCATCTGGAAACACATCGGGGTACTCCCTGACAATCGGCACATCCTCTAACTGAATTCCCTTGATCTGACAGACCATTACCTGCTCTGCTCTGAAAGAAAGATCACTTGCTGAGAATTGACTCTTCAAGGCTCAATAGGTAAGAGGGAAAAGCAAAGGTAAGCAGTAAACTCGTCCAAGGGGGATAACTAATGGTAATCCTAAACTAAGCAATCACTTAGCCGAAAAGGCTAACAAAAGAAGCAACAAACTCCTCAAAAAGATTTTTGACATGACTGCATCATAATGCTAGAAGCAAAACTGCAGCTCACATCACACCCAATGGCAAATAAGAAGCAAGACGATCTACACGATCCTAAAACTATAACAAGGTTCAAATCTAATGGCTCCTAATCTTCTCGGAAATCTCTAATCTTGTCTTGAAACATTGGGAGCTTTCTTGATCCAACTTCACAGCACAGCTTGAAGAATTCCATGCCAACTTTCACTTTGGTCGAGGGACACTCGAGACATCTATGGGCATTATAGGGATAAGAAGTCAAATTATGTTTGGGAAATAATGTTTCAGAGGAGGCAAGGAGTAAGAAACCTAAGAATGAGATAAGAATCCAGAATTACTAGATAATCATTTGGTTAATTTGATTTAGAAAATAAAATTTGAAAACTTTACTAATTCGACCATTCTAACTAGGGCTTCGTCCTACAGTCGATATGGCTCTGATACCATCTCTGTCGAGACCCGAATATGCAAATCCGGACTCTCTGTGTATACTGCACTAGTCCAGGATCATGCTAGTGCACACAGTCAAACATAGAGGTAATCATTACCACCATCACGGTATTAAATAAGGAAAACTCAATTTATTAATCAATAACCAGAATAAGACCTTATGGTCAAGCTTACAATCTCAATAGCCTTAGGGGCTTAACAAAATTTAGCAGCGGAAAATCCAAAATAAAGCGCAGCGGCCAATCGACATGCCCACGGGCAATCGAGTGGGGAGCGAAGCCTAGAATGCGTAGTCGTCGAAGCACTCTCCTCCTGGAACCTCCTGCTGGTAGTACTCCTCATCCTCAACTGAGCAACATAGGCGTAAAGCCGTGAGTACATTGGTACTCAGCAAGCCGTTTGTAACAAATGATGCAATATAGTATGCAAGGCTTACCAATGGAAGGCTGAAAGGGTTAATTTGCATAAAACAGCATTTGAAAATACCATAAATAGATTGAAGGCGAATGGTAAATAAAACAATAATGAATAATCAAAGGAATTGAAGTAAACTACTTATGGACCTCCCATCCACATGTTAAACCAACAGTGAATTAACCATCCACTGACCAGCTACACACTTTTCCAAGAGTAACTATACCTCGTGTGAAATCACCGAGCATTGTCCATGACCGAGGACGCGGCTATTCGAATAGTTTTACACTCTGCAGAGGTTGCACAACTGTACCCACACGATGTGATTAGCCTCGCGCTAAGGAAATCACAACAAGGCCTTTACAATGTTCAATTCCAACCCAATCCCGCCCGCTAGGGTTTCGCATCACACCCCCCCTTGCGCCTCATGGAAATCAGCAACCATGTTCATCCCAGCGAGATTGAAATTGAAACATCCCAAATTAATCAGCCAGGTTTGTCCCATACCAAACATGTGGTTTGCACGGTAAGACTCAGATCAATGGCGCACAAAGTTAAGTCCTTAAGTGTTCTCGGGCGAGACTACCACATCCCTCGAAGTGCTCCAACACTTCCCCCTTTACTTGCACGATCACTCGCCCGAATGAAAACCAATTTTGTATAACCACGCCAACGACACACCAATGCCATGGCACAAATTTTATATTGGTGGCACCAACCACGATTCGGTATATCATTAAGTCAAATTAATTAATCACATGTGATGATGAACCCAAACGATACTAAAACATGGCTAAGCATACTAATCGTGCCATCCCAAATGTGATCGTAACATAGCATCACTACTAAGTTTCCCAACCTATGGTGACAATGACATCATGGCATTCAAATTTAACAAGGAGGGAATTACTCAATTGAGGTGATAACTACCAATTACAAGGTTTGTATAAAAGTAGCGATGCAATGTAATTTAAAACAAAATATTTAAATAATAGATTGCAAACTGGGTTCAACATGATCAAAGGACACGACTTGCCTGGGCCTTGCTCAGTTGACGGCTCTTGAACTTCAAATCCAACTTCTGCTCCTTCGAACGCGCGATCTAACGAGAGAGAAAACAGAACGAAGAGACAAAATAAATTCAAATAAAATTCAAATGAACTCCAAAAATTCTCAAACCTGAACCAAAAGATAGAGCTCAATTTTAGATGAATTTAGGAAAAAGAATCGGGTCAATCGGAGCTAGGACGAGGGAGAACGGGGCTCTGGAAAAATAAATCTATAGAAAACCGGGAAATTAGAAAAGTGCACTGTGCTGCGGACCGGGCGCACGGGAGATTGGGTCTACGGTGGGCTCGGCTCACGAAACAGTGCGGGTTGACCGGGCTGCTGGCGCAAGCGGCTAGGGTTGACGTGGCAGACACGTGTACAGGCATGGCTGACGTGGCGGCTGACATGGCGGCTGACGTGGCCAGATCGGCTCACGGGTCTACGGTTCGGGCTGACGGGCAGGCCCGGCTTGTCAGCGGCTCGGTGCACGGCGGACCTAGCGCACGGGAAGGCGAAGCGGCGGAGTGGCGCGGGTGCGGCCCAGCTGGCGGCGCGTAGCGCGAGGCGGGGGCGCGGGCGGCGGTTCTGGCCGGCGAGGCTCGGGACGGCGGCGGTCTGGGTCAGCGGACGGCGACGAGACGGCGGCGGCGCTCACCGGTGACGACGACGATGGCAACGACGGCGACGTCGGGCGGCGAACGACGGCGACGGCGACGGCGGACGGCGACCGGGGACGGCGCACTGCCTGGGCGGCGGCGAAGGCGGCGGCGCTCGGCAGCTAGCGGCGGAGGAGGCGGCGAGGGCGGCGACGACGCACGGCGGCGAGGGCGGCGAACCTCGGGGTCTGCGCCATTAAATACCCCGGGTGGCGGCGGCGGCAGCGCGGGCCGAGTGGGCTCGGCCCACTAGGGTTAGGGCAAGCGGCCGCTGACAGGTGGGCCCCACCTGTCGGTGGCACGGACGAGGCGACGGCCGGGATGGCGCGCGGGCGACGGCGAACGCTCTGGATGGCGGACGCGTGTCGGCCATCGGGTGGCTCAAGGCGGGCGCGGGGAGCGGGCGGATGCGTGCCGCGTGGCGCGGCCGGGGCAGGACGGGCGCGGCTGGACCGGGCCGGTTCGGGTTTTTGAGTTTTTCTTTTTCCCGAAATTCAAATAAATACTTTTGAGCTCTAGAAAATAGCAAATAAATCCGAAAAAAATAACCAAAAATTCCAAAAAATTCCTTGAGACTCAGGGAACTCAAATAAAATACTTTTGGCAATTGTTAATGTTTAATTTAATCATATTAAATCTTTTTAATTAATAAAAATTCCCATTAAGCTTTAATTAATCCAGAAAAATTCAAATGGTGAATTTTATTTTAAAAGCTTCAAAAAAGCTCTGAAAATATGGATGTTACAACATCCTTAAGAATAAAAGATGCATTAATGCGCACAGTACCTTTAGCGATGACGCGCCCAGACGAAGCGTCTCTGAAGGTGATCGTCTCATCACCTGGAGCGCGGGCTAGGGAGGAGAACCAACGGGAGTCTCCGGTCATATGACGAGAACAACCGGAGTCTACAAGCCAAACCTTCTCCTTCCCTACCCGGCGAACCTCGTCCGAGTCGGAGTACAGCTCGCTGTCGCTCAGTTCGCCCTCGAGGGCCATGAAGCACATGCCGGAGAAGTCATCGCCGCCATCCTTGGGCACTTGGTCACCCTCCCCGTCGTCGTCGCTCCATCCCTCCACCTCGCTGAGGTCGAGGTCATCGAATGCGGTGAGGACGCGGTGGAAGAGCTTCTTGGCTTTGCCAAAGTTGCGAAACTTCTTCTTTCCCGGCGTCTGAGCTGGAGGCTTCTTGTTGCAGTTCTTGTCGGTGTAGTCGTTCTTGCCCGAACCGCCGTAGTCGTTCTTGCCCTTCTCCAGCTTGGGACAGTTTGCCCGAATGTGGTTGGGGCCACCACACTCAAAGCAAATCACGGGTCCTCCTCTCTTTCTGTCTCTCCTACCCTTGTAGGCATGGGAAAACCTTCGGGCTAGGAGGGCCAGCTGATCATCCGCAAGCTGCTCTAACTGATCATCAGTTATATCACAGATAGCAGCAAGGGAGAAACCGCAAGAAGAATCAGAAGAAGGCCCGGAAGAAGAAACGGGATCGGTGACCAAGGCCATCGACTGTGACTTCGACCGACGAGAGACAATGTCAATCTCGTGAGTCTTGAGGCGTGAGTACAGCGCGTCAAGAGTCAGGGTCGAGAGGTCTGTCGTGTCTTTGATGGTGGTCATTTTCATCTCCAAAACATGCAGATCGAGTGCCGCGAGCATCTGACGAGCGTTGTCCGAGTCGGGGTATGTGAGACCGACCGCTCGGAGGTTGCTCAAGATTTTGTGAAATCGCGAAAAGCACTCGTCCAGGGACTCACCAGCAAGCATCTCGAATTTGTTGTATTTGCGCTTGAACTGGTCTTGTCGAACCGTCTTGATCTGGGTGGTGCCCTCATGGTATGCATCGAGGGTCACCCAGATGTCGTAGGCGGACGACAGGTGAGATATGCGGTCAAACTCGCTACGAATCAAACCCTGGATGATGATGTTCCTTGCCTTTGCATTCGCCTCAACATCAGCCATGTTCCCGGCATTGATGTTCTCATCGGCAGGAACAACAAATCGTACCTTGACCTTGCGCCAGATGGCATACCCCTGGGCCTGGATGTATGTCTCCATTCGGCTCTTCCAGAAGGGGTAATCGATGCCATCGAACACGGGCGGCTTGGTCGAGTACTCGTCCGTCGCCATGGCTCTTGAGACCGGTTAAAATCTATTGAAAAGAGCTAACCGGCTCTGATACCAATTGTAGGACCGAAATGGCAACAGAGGGGGGTGAATGGTGCCTTCAAAACTCCCCAAGTACCCACACAACAAATCGGGCGAAAGAACTAGCTTCTCCGGTCGAACACTTGCCCGAGCCGACAAAAGAAATCAAACAGTGATAACTGTGCGGTCGAACCGAAAACAGAAGGACTCGTTTGCCAGATTTCCGAGTAACTTGAGACCCTCTGGTCTTTTGGTCCTAAAACTTGAAGTACTGAAGGAAGCTGGCCTCTGGAAGGGAAACTACCAAGAAAATCCAAAGACTTTGCTATGGTCGGCTAGAGTGACAAAGTCGAACTCGAAACAGAGGACTTGAGGCGCAAGACCATTTGGCAAAGAGAACTTCTCTGATTCAACTCTTGCTCTCGAGAATGATCTGGCCAAGTGGCCTTGAGACAGATTCTCAGTTCTGAGCAACAAGAAGCACACCAAAGCAAATGCGGACTTACACAGAAGAGATGAGAGAAAAATATAACATGAAGAACAAGCTCTCAAAACAGATCGCAAACAAAACAATCAAAAACATCTCATAACAACAGAAATCAATTTGAGGAAGATAGATGAATGATTGATCATGGAGGTTTCTACAGCCACTCCATCGGAGGTACAAGAGCAACCATGCTCAACCCAGAGACAACTCACATAAATAGAAATGAAAAACTCAGAGTGACTCGGAAAACAACCTCACCGATCACCCGAGCTCTACCTCTCTATTTATAGCCTCAAGCTACCAGGGGAGAACCTGTTAACCCCAACTAACATCGGGTTTTACCACTCTCTTTACCCACTAGCGAGAACGAGCTCCAGTGCTTTACCCGTTACACCCAACTGCTCCACTGCTTTGCCCGTTAGCGCCAACCACTCCAGTGCTTTCGCAGAGACACAGCTTCCCTTTGCAGCTTTCCGCATTTCTCCAAAATGCCATCCCGCTGCCTTCCCGGAAGCTTCCTCCTCCCTTGTCGCTCGAGTCTTGCAACCACCTGGCAAACCTCGTCGTCTTCGGCATCTCCCGACCACTCTTGACCTCAGCACCGCCCGTGCCTAGTCTTGGCCATCCATGCCTCTCCACGACTAGTCTCAAAGTCCTGCAAACCATCACAGACAAGAAACACATTCATAGCACGTCACAAAATAGTATCCAACCACCTGCGCCAGAAAGCAAAACTCAAATCATACTCTTAAGTCTACGACTACGTTCAAGTCTCTTGCGCGCTTGCGACCACTTACGAGAACATCTGACCGAGTTTCACTGTGGTCGAAACCCTTCCTGGTCACGTTTGAGCACTTCTGACCACATACGACCGAGCCAACCCCGTTCGAGCGCCTCACAACGTGGTCGAAGTCTTCCGACTTCCCACGCGGTCAAAATCGAAGTCTGCTGACTATCGACCACAGCAGTCGAAGCCTCGACCTCCGACGACCTCTTGTGCTAACGCGGTCGTAAAGCGCCAACTCCTCGATGTGATCGATCATCCAAGCGCCGTCTTCCGGCCGAAGCAGTCGTAGCTTCGACTCACGACCTCAGACTACAGCCAACGTGGTCGTACTAGGCTTCGACCACAGCCAAACTGGTCGTAGCTGCTTCCCATAGCCTTCGACCACGGCCAATATGGTCGTAACCGGTCGTAAACCCTTCTGATGTTCTCCGATCACGCCCAAAGTGATCGTAAAGCTTTCTGATGAACTTCGACCACTACCAAAATGGTCGTACTCCCTTTTGGTACCCTTCGACCATGGCCAGAGTGGTCGTAAACCTCTCGGGTGACCTTCGACCACGCCCAAGGTGGTCGTATACTCCCTAAACGCGGTCGTAACACTGCGCATGGCTTTCGACCATGCCCAATCGTGGTCATAAAGCCTTCCGACCACTCGTTCAACTCTTCTACCCGGTTTCGACTTTGGATAGCGTGGTCGTAAGAGCTACAATGTGGTCATACGAGACACGGCTGTCTTCCGATAACGCACAGCGAGGTCGTAAACGACTTGATTCAATTCCGACCACTGGCAGAAGGCTATGACTAGCAGAAAACAACCAAACCAAACTTAGACACAGTCAATTACTCATCACAAACATGGGGTAAGACCACATGGTCTCTCATGTATGCTGGTGCTTGAGAATACATCGCTTGTTGTTTGCCTAGGTGGCTAAGAAAGGAAAACGAAGTAACGGAGGCATCACAGCAAATAGTGGCTGGAGTGGGCCTTCCAACGACGGTGGCCCTTGGGCACGGCAAGGTAGCCTGCAAGGCGTAGACAGGTACACCACAGCAAGGGGGCTGTCGACTGGGCTAGGCGGCAAGCCAATGAGTGTAGGTGGTCGATGATGGCTAGCAATGATCCATGGCCACGCACAGGTAGGGAAGCCAAGCTGATGAAGGGAGGACAAGGGGAGGGGGTTGGTTGTCACCCACGGGAAAGCTGTTGGCTATGGAGTGGAATTGCATATTTGGAGGTAGGGGCACACCAGGTAGCAAGATAGCAAGTAGAGCAGGACTGTAGGAGCCAGGAGAGAAATACCAATTGGCCAATTGAGCTTTGCTTTGGATCTTTAGTAATTTATCTCTAGACTCTAGTATCTTAATTCTTGAATCTCTTGATTCCATACTCTTGTTGTTGTATAGTAATATAGTTTAATTGTTGTATTTTGTATATTGATGAAACATTGTAATCGATAATTGTCTAATTGATAATTTTTTGATGAAGCGATGGAATATTGAATTTGGATTACACAAGAGTACAAGACTATGTTTGTCTCAATTTAGCTTTGTCTTTTGAGCCCATCCTCTATTTTCATCCTAGCTTTACCACTAGTTGCACTTAGTGAGCTTGGAGAGGAAAATCCTTGTCCATGTGTTGATTCATTCAAGTGAGCATCTCTAACTTGTTACTCCTGGAGGTTGACGACTCCTAGATGTCGTGAAGGCGTTGTGGTCTGGTGATATTGTAGGAGCCCAGATTTTACAATCCGGATTCCTTTGTGATTTCACCGCACTATTCCCTGGATCAGTAGATAGTGCTCACAGATTACAGTTCTGAATATCAAAGTACATATTATGCGGAAGCATAAATATAATAGTAGACTTACTCATGGGTCGATTAGGCCGAAATCAATAAATTGCAGCAGCGGAAAGAAGCACACAAGTGGGACCTTCAGGGCATGCCCACAGGCAGCCAACTGGAGGTTCGCGACCTAGCCCTTGACATCTTCATCTTCTCCGCCAGCTTGTCTAATCTTGTTGCTGAGGCGAGGTGATTTGATTCCTGATTCTGAATTTTGTCGCAAAAGCGAGTGTGAGCACTCCAACCCCGTGCTCCGCGAGCCAATACACAGAATGCAAATAAATAGTATGCATGGCTTATCAAAGGAGAGGCTCGGGTTATTTTATTTGCCATAAAACGCGATTAGTAGCATTTCTATTATTATATCACATTGTTGTTTTTGTGACCTAAAGACTCCTCACCGCAAATGACATCATTGACTTAATCCACCAAAATTACACTTCCTTTATTGAGTGCTCTCTAAACTCCAAACAATATGTGTCATCCTCTATTCAATCAACCAATCATATTCTTTCTGTATTGGTTGCTATTTAAGACTCCAAACAGCAAGTGACATCATCTATCTAATATCATTTGATTAATCCATCGAACACACACTTTCTATATTGAGTGCTGTCTCCAAACAGCGAATACCATCAATTATACAATCCACCAATATCTTTTGTATTCCAAAATTCCTATCAACCCATTCCTTTTTCTATTGATCCACAACCACAATTTGCATTCTTATGTGTGTGTGTGTTGGGGGGGGGGGGTCTTGGTGAAAACATATTACATATTATATCTTTTTTGGGCTTGCTTAAAAAGGGTAAAGTAATTGCGAAAACTATTTTACCTATTTGCCCAAATAATTTATGGATCTTATGAATGCATGTCTTTCATTCTCATAGGTTCAATTGTCATTTATTAAATTGTTACATCCCTTGGATCCAAAATATAGTTTGAACCTCACTTCAAGTCCAACTTGGATATGTGCATATGGTGCCCAACTCATATATATGTATGACATATTTTGTGATTTCATCTGTGTTGATCCTTCTCTTTTATCCATATATATTAAGGATCCTTACTTTGAAATATATCCCTTGAATATATAAAGCTTGTGTAGTTCATATATAGTTCATATATACTTATGTTAATTTAAATTCAATTATTTGCAATTGTTGATATTGTCATCAATTACCAAAATAGAGGAGATTAAAGAATCTAGATCCTTCATTATGGGTTAATGGTATATTTTGGTAATTAGTGACAGTCATATTGTGTGACTAATATTTTTCATGAATTGGATGAATAGGTTATGTCCTATGATGATAAAGACTTTAGATGTCTTCATGTGTTGATCATCATAAAGTGAAACAAATGATATCATGTGTTGATGGCTAAAGTTAAGAACCCGGACTTGAAGTGGGGATGTTGATTATCAAGCTTTAAGAGAGTGTGTTAGGAAAATATATAACTAGAATAGGCTAAGTATGTGTTTTTAGTCATCGTCATAAAGTCAAGCAAATGATAACATGTGTTGATGGCTAAAGTTAAGAACCCAGACTTAAAGTGAAGATGTTCATTATCAAGCTTTAAGAGAATGCACAAGGCAAATGTATAACTAGAATAGGCTAGGTATGTGTTTTTAGTCATTTTGCCGATTTTGGTGTTTAGAGAAAGACTGGATTGCAAGTATAGATTGACACACTATTAAAAGGGGTCTTGACTAGTAGCTTGAATTTGTCATACGTTAATAGCTCATTTGGTTTGCTCTAACTCTCCATGGTATTATGGTATCATTTGTGAATGTGTTTTTGCAAATGGTTCAAGTCCATGTATCTAATCCTTGTGGAATAATTCTAAAGTGTGTGAATATGTTTCGCAACTTATCGTGAATCATGTTTTTATCCTTGTGTGCATGGTACTAAAATTTGTGAATATGTTTTGTAAATTTGTTAAAGTATATGCACTCTGTATCTCCTAGAAAATGCAAGGCGGTAACACTGGCTCTGTAAGAGCAGTTAGACCGACTGTGCAATATGACCACCCTATGTGTGGTAGTATGATCAAGTGGTCTGACCGGCCGTGTGTCGATGGTTTGACCGACCTTGGTTTGACTGACTCATGTCGAGCGATCAGAGTAGTAGGCAGTCTAACCGGCTGCATGAGAGCGGTCTGACCGGACCCTTATGGTATGACTGGACATTTGTTGCCTGTAGTATTTTTCAAGAGAGCACTATTTTTGAAAATCGATCAAGCAGTCTGAATGGCCTTCGTAGCGGTCTGACCGAGCTGAGCAATCAGACCGGACCCTATGTGGGTGGTCTGATTGTCAACACTTATAGCAACTAGTTTTCTAGCTGTTGTAGAGGAGGCAGTAGTACCAGCCATTAGTTGGCGGTAGTACCAGCATCAAGCTGATTTTGCTGAATTCTTGCTCTAATGGCTATTTTTTGGTGTGTGGTATAAATACCCCCTTGTGGCCGGTTGGCAGTAGGAGTAGAAGGTTGTTGCTAGCCTATTCTTCATTCTTGAGCTAAAAATAAGCCATCTCACCACTGATGTGTATGTGTTGCATTTAGTGAGCTTGGAGAGGAAAATTCTTGTGCATGTGTTGAACTTGGTGTTGGATTTCATATCCATTCAGCCATGGCACTTGATTCATTCAAGTGAGCATCTCTGACATGTTACTCTTAGATAGGGGTGTGAAAAGGTAACGGATAATCTATTTTATCCAATATTCGTATCCGAGAAAACACAAATATGGTAAGCAAAATGTGTATTTGAAAATGTTTGAATCGAGAATATTCATATCTGTATTTGAGAATATTCATATTCGCATTTGTACTTGAAATATTCTTATTCAAGATTATTCTTCTCGTATTCGATCCGTTTCCTATGCGATTCAGAATTTTGTGATTTGAAATTTCAATTTGGACGGTTTGAAACCGGCAACCGTTCCAGTAACCGGTGAAAAATTGGCAAAACTGCTAGAAATTTGTTTTTACCAATATTTGTTACAGAAGTTGTAGGAGGATATTCGTATTTGACCGAATTAAGTACATATTCGATTCGAATTCGTATCTGTTACGACATTCGATTTGAGAATATTCAAATTTGTATTCATATTCATTTTAAAAATATGAATTTGTATTCGTATTTGAGATTGTACGATCGTATCCGATCCATTTCCATCTCTACTCTTAAAGGTTACCAACTCTTAAACGGCGTGGAGTCATTTTGGCCTGATGATATTTTCAAAGAAGCTTGGGAGAAAACTCAGCATGTTGTGAAGGTTAGAGCTCACCTATCCGAAGGAGGAAAGAGCTACCACTAGGGGTATAGAGGAGCTTGGCTTAATTGGTGGACCCAATCCAATTCATTTAGACTTACCTCTATGTGGTTAGGAAAAACCGGTAAGTTTCTGAATAATATGGTAAAACATTATGTGTGAATTGTGGTTTGTTTCCTTGTGCTTATTGTTGGAAATAATCTTGTTCAGAAGTTATATTGAAGGTTTGGTCATGGTCGAAATCAAGTAGTCAAACTCTTTTTGAAGTCGTAGTCGAAGTCGAGTTGTCGTCGGAGTCGAAATCGAGTTGTAATCGTAGTCGTAACCAGAGTAGAAGTTGTAGATCCGAGTATAAAAAGGCATGGAGTCATGTAACCAGAGGTGCACCGAAAAGGTGAGAAAAAGTGTGACAAAAACGGAAAAGAAATAAAGAGAAGAGGAGGAAAAACTATTGAGTATTGACTTCATCGTGTTCTCGCAGAAGTGGTCGTAAAACGACTTACGACCACGACATCGCAGACATGGTTAGAAGGCATTACGACCATAGCAAACCAGAAGTAGACGTGGTTGAAGGGTGATACAACCACAGTAGAAGGAACTGAACGTGGTCGGGAGGTGCTACGACCACATCAGTGCAAGGTGAATGTGGTCGGTAGGAGTTACGACCACATTGTGGAGAAGTGAACGTGGTCGGAAGGGGCTTCGACCACGTTGTAAAGAACTGAACATGGTCGGGAGGTGCTACGACCACGACAGTACAAGGTAAACGTGGTCGGTAGGAGTTTCGACCACGTTGTGGAGAAGTGAACATGGTCGAAAGGTGCTTTGACCACGTTGTAACGATGTGAACGTGGTTGGAAGGTGCTTCGACCACATTGAACGTGGTCGGAAGGGGCTTCGACCATGTTGTGAAGCATTGAACGTGGTCGGAAGGGGCTTTGACCACGTTGTGAGGAAGTGAACGTGGTCGAAAGGGTGTTTTGACCACGGTGAACAGTGATCGGTAGAATCACCGCGTGGTCGCAGGGAGCTATGACTACGGTAATTCAAGCAAGGTCGAAGAAAGGGCAGCGCAGCGGTAGAGAATGTGGTTGAAACTTCAGTAGAAGTTTACGACTACAAAGTCAAAACGATCGGAGGAGCTATAACATGGTCGAAAAGACTATCTGTGTGCTCGTAAGACTGACAGAGTCGTAACGTAGCGGTCGGAAAGGTCTTGGAGCAGTCGTAAGAATTGCAACAATTGGTATCAGAGCCATGGGAGAGACATCAAAGTCCAAGGATTATGTGTCACTGCAGTATCCTTTTCTCACCCCGGACAACTGCCTGGTCTGGGTAATGAAGATGAAGGCCAATATGCGTGCTCAGGGTGTCTGGGCGCAGTTGATCCAAAGGGGAAAGACAAGGACCTTGACGATCGACTAGATCAGATGGTGTTGGCGGCGATATATCAAGTTGTGCCCGATTCAATGATGCAACAATTGATCGGCCGATGCGAGATGCTTGGGCTGCACTGCAGACAATGCATGAAGGCGTTGACAGAGTGAAGGAAGTTTGACTCCAAACACTATGGAGCGAATTTGAAACAATGAGGATGGGAGAGAGCCAGACGATGGAAGAATTCTCTGGGAAGTTCAATGATGTCGTAAATGAGATCAAATCTCTTGGTGACAAACTAGATGATGAGGTGGCTGTGAAGAAATACTTGAGAATTCTGCCGGAGAGGTTCCTGCTTGTAGTGACTACTCTCATGTATTCCCAAGATCTCACAAAGATGAAGATATAAGAGGTAACTGGGGCTCTCAAGGCACATGAGGAGTTACTGAAGGGGTTTCAGTCACATAAGGAGCAAGGATTTTACAACCAACAAGTGTTGCTCGCTAAGGAGGACACATGGAATCAAGGCAAGCAAAACCATGCAGACTCGTCATCTAGGGGCGGTCGTGGTCATGGTCGTGGCTCATTAATCAGCGAGGCACATTCCATGGTCGAGGACGTGGATATGGCCAGAGAGGCCGTGCATTCCAATCTGGAAGAGGAGGACGTGGAGAAAGACCTGGTTGAGGTGGTGGCAACAGGTTTCAAGATAAGTCACACATCCAATGTTTTGAGTGTGAAAAATTTGGTCATTACGCTACCGAATGTCGAAGTCATATCTAGTGCCACAACTACAAGAAGTTTGGACACTATGCAGCAAACTGCAGGAGCAAGAAGAAGGTCGAGGAGGCAAATCTCACTCACACCCATGAAGGTGAAGAGCCAACTTTACTACTATCCCATTGTATAAAAGATGTGCCGACAATGGTGATGCTGAATGAATGGAAGGTATTTTCAAACTTGATAGAGAAGGGAGAGAAGACACTGGAACAACCAGTAGAATGGTATCTAAACAATGGGGCAAGCAATCATATGACGGGTACATACTCCATGTTTCATGTGCTAGATGAAAAAGTACATGGTATGGTGAAATTTGGAGATGGCTCAACTGTCTAGATCAGAGGAAAGGGCACAATTTTGTTGGAGTGCAAAGATGGAGGTCAGAAACAGCTGTCAGATGTGTATTGTATACCAAACCTTCGAAGCAACATCATGAGCCTGGGACAGCTAACCGAAGAAGGGTGCCGAATTGAATTGAAAGGCAATTATCTGAGAGTATTTGACAGCAGTGAGCAACTGTTGATAAAATCGAAGAGGTCTCAAAATCGGTTGTACAAGATTCCTTTGAAAATTTGTAGACCGGTTTGTGTGGAGAACGATCTGGAGGAGCCAAAGCATGGAGGACTTCATCAACGGGCAGTCGGAGGCAAGCCTGAAGTCATAATGAGCAAGTCGACAGAGAAGCAAGTTGTGACGAGCAAGGTGGCACTAGTAGAGGGCATGGTCGTAACGAGCCACTACTCTGGAAGGGCATGCAGTAGGCATGCGATGGTCATAACAGGCGGCGAAGGAGGTGCGCATAGGCATGCAGCCGACTTCGGACAACTGCCTGTAGGCAGAGAAGAGCGAAGGGTTGGCCCAGGTGGTCAAAGCATCGGCCCAGGTGGTCGGCACTGACCACATGCAACAGGCAAGTCGTAGCGAGCGGCACAAGAGGTGCCCACTTGCGTGCAGTCATTTCCGGATGCGCAGGGGAGCAAAGAGTAGTCATAGCAGGCGCAACTAATGCAAAGGCTGGTCGAAGCAGCAACAGCCTAAGTGGTCGACACCGACCACATGAAGCAAGCAAAGTCGTGGCAAGCAGAGGCTTGGGAGGAGCTTTCACGCGAACAAGAGAAGGAAGTCGGAGATGGATCCTAAGGTGGCGGGAGGAAGCACGGCGTGAAGGATGATGGTCGAAAGCAAGGCCACACGACAGTGAAAGTAGTTGCTGGTGGAGGAAGTGTGAGCAAGGGCTGCAGGAGGAAAACGACCAGAGTAAAGGCTGTGGGAGCAGGTGCTGCAGCCCATGAAGCCCAATCAAGGAAGAAGCAGTAGCAAGAGAGAAGGTCAACATGATCAAGAAGAGAAATCAAGACCGAGGAAGAAGATCGGCCTGATGAAAATCACTAAACAAGATTAGGGAGAGAATGTTGGAAATAATCTAGTTTAGAAGTCGTGAACAAAGTTTTGTCATGGTCGGATACGAGTTTGACTGAAGTCACTAAACAAGATTAAGGAGAGAATGTTGGAAATAGTCTTGTTTAGAAATTATATTCAAGGTTTGGTCATGGTCGAAATCAAGTAGTCAAACTCGTGTTGAAGTTGAGTTGTAGTCGGAGTTGGAATCGAGTTGTAATCGTACTCGTAACTCGAGTAGAAGTCGTATATCCGAGTATAAAAAGGGGTGGAGTCATGTAACTAGAAGTGCACTGAAAAGGCGAGAAAAAGTGTGAGAAAAGAGGAGGAAAATAAATAAAGAGAAGAGGAGGAAAAACTATCGAGTATCAACTTCATCATGTTCTCGCAGACGTGGTCGTAAAACGACTTACGACCACAACACCGCAGACGTGGTCAAAAGGCGTTACGACCATGGCAAACCAGAAGTAGACGTGGTCGAAGGGCAATACGACCACGACAGAAGGAACTGAACGTGGTCGAGAGGTGCTACGACCACGACAGTGCAAGGTGAACGTGGTCGGTAGGATTTACGACCATGTTGTGGAAAAGTGAACATGGTCGGAAGGGGCTTCGACCACGTTGTAAAGAACTGAACGTGGTCGGGAGGTGCTACGACCACGGCAGTGCAAGGTAAACGTGGTCGGTAGGAGTTACGACCACGTTGTGGAGAAGTGAACGTGGTCGAAAGGTGATTCGACCATGTTGAACATGGTCGGAAGGGGTTTCGACCACGTTGTGAAATATTGAAAGTGGTCGGAAGGGGATTCGACCACGTTGTGAGGAAGTGAACGTGGTCGAAAGGGTGTTTCGACCACGGTGAACAGTGATCGATAGAATCACTGTGTGGTTGTAGGGAGCTTTGACTAGGGTAATTCTAGCAAGGTCGAAGGAAGGGCAGTGCAGCAGCAGAGAACGTGGTCGAAACTTTAGTAGAAGTTTATGACTACAAAGTCGAAGCGATCGGAGGAGCTATAACATGGTTGAAAAGATTATCTGTGTGGTCGTAAGACCGACAGAGTGGTCGTATGTAGCGGTCAGAAAGGTCCTGGAGCTTATTTATATTCTTGCCATTTTATATTTATAGAACTGAATTGATTGCTTATCATCCTATAATTGCAAACATTGACATAGACTTAGGATGTGGTTGCACTTAGGTGGAACTAGAATCTTTAGGTCTTTATTGTCCAAATCTAATTTGATGTATGCTTCCACATATAAACTCGATTTTGGCCAAAATGAATTTTAAAACTTCCTATTTACCCCTCTATAATTGGCCTCCTTAACCTTACGCTTGCGCCGCACGAAGACGTGCTAGTCTCATTGAGATTTGTCTCCTTTCTCCTGACCACCACTGGTGCGAGCTATAGGTGGTGCATGATGACTTTGATGCCTTGAACGTGCTTCTGGATGCGGCTGTGTCTGCACCACACCATCTTCTCCAAGTTCGTTCGTGTATCGCCTCCACCCATCTCTAACTCGAGTGAACCTCTTCACAAACCAACTGTGTCATTGTGTTCTGCCTTTTTATCCTTGCTTTCCCTCAAACTATTGCATTTCTTCGTTGCTGAGGTCGTCAAAGCAGCTGAGGTCGTCAAAGCATCTTCTTTCTTGTACTCGATGAGCTGCCCACCTTAGGCATTCCTTGACGTTGGTCATCCTTTGCTCCATTCCTCTCCCCAGTATCATCGCATCCTTTGTTCCATCACTGCTACTTGTCATCACCAACCATCTCTGATGCACCTATAACGCCACTAAGACCACCATCATATCCCTCCCGTTGCCGCTGATCGATGCGCCCCACCTGCTTTAGCTATTATGTTTGAGCCTAGCTAGACTGAATCAAGGGGGAGGGTTATAATGTACTTTTCACTATTGATTTTGGGCCAAAAAATAAATCAAGAATACCGGAACACACCCATAGTGACAAATTTCAGCTATTTATAAAAGTGGTAAATCCTAAAACAGGGCTCTTAATAGTGTCAAACCATCAAGTTAACCTTTTCATATAGTCAATCTACACACTTTAATATATATTAATGGCCAAAGTTTTAAAACATTAACCGCATACATCCCTCAACGACCAATATTTGTGGACAGAGGTAGTATTTTCCCTCAAACCTCATTGAGTAGTGTAAATCAACACCCTGAGAGCATGTCTTTCTCATAATCATGGACGTTGGCTCCCAATGCCCTGCTCAAAAGGGCTTATTTTGAGTGGCTTATAGCTGAAAAGCACTGTAGCTGGCTGAAAAAAAATATTGTAGCTGACGGTGGCTATTTGGCGTAATTAAATTTTAAAAAATTAAAAAATAGTGAAAAACAGGTTAGCCCATCACAGACAATACAAATGAATACGGAAAAAAAGAACCGACAAAAAAGCTAAAAAAATCAGAAAAAGACGAAATTGTTGAATAGTGAAAAATAAGCCAGAAGCTCAAGCCAAAATGAGCGGGGGCCTAAGACTATTTGGTATTGCGGTGGCTTTTGAAAAACACTTATTTCTACTTTTGGATAGAAGAGTTAGCTGAAAACATCTTTTTAGGAGCTATATCAGCAAATCTTACTAAATTGGTAAATATATTCCTACTAGCTGAATGCCCGTGCGTTGCTATGGATTTAAAAAAATTAGAACATATTTTTATGCACGTTCTAACAAATTTTACCACCTGTTAGTTTTATACATGTAGTATGATAAAATTTTAAAATCTGTAGCAACGCACGGGCATTCAGCTAGTAAACCATGAAGCATCAGTAAAAAGAACCTCAGCCAAATCTCTGTTGGTAAAACGAGTTTGAGATAGCTCCAAGACTCCGCACACTGAGGATAAGACAAGTGGGCCTCAATGTTCCCCTTCTCTCTGTCGTTCTTGAATCTCGGACGATAAACCTGGGCCATGAATCGCAACTGAGTCGAGAACCTTCCATCGCCACCACCGCCGTGTGCAGACCGGCCCAAAGAAATCTCGACGCTTCACTTGGTGCTCTACTTCATGTAGCGAGGGAAATGGCGAGCCCAATGGTGGTCACCCCAGTCCAGCTTCGGACCATCGGCCGCCTCAGTCTGAGCTTCTCCTCCTCCACCCCCGCAGCAGGAAGAGCCAAGCGGCGGTGCGGACGTCGGTAGAGGCGATGGCGACAGAGAAGCTCGGCATCAGGGTGGAGCGCAACTTGCCGGAGTTCCGCCTCTCCAAGCTCGGCGTCCTCCAGTGGCCCAAGTGAGTAATAGTAATCCTAATCTCACCACCCTCCTGTCGCTTCTCTATATCTGGCTGCGTGTTCTCGGCGATGAACCGATCGATGATGATGTGATGCGGGTGTGGATGGGACGGCGGCTGGCTGACGTACTCGGCCAAGGAGACGTGCTACCTGCTGTAGGGTAAGGTGAAGGTCTACCCCAACGGCAATGGTGACTTCATTGGTTGAGGCGAAGTACGTGGAGGAGGGAGGGGAGGAGGTGGCACGGAGAACGAGGGGAGACGCGGAGAACGTGGGGAGATGGGGGAAAAGGTGGGAGGAAGATTCGGTGGGAGGAGGCAGCGCACGGTTTCATGAGGCGGAGTGGGAGGGGGGCCACACGTCAGTTAGCAGATCTTTTTTGTAAGAGAGGATAGGAGAGGACGGACCAACCACCAACTCCTTCTTTTTAAGGAGTAAAGATAACTAACTAGATTTCACAACACAGCGCAACACAACACCACAGCTGCAAACTAGCCCTAACACAACTCTTCAGGTCACATCAATGAATCGCCAAAGTTAGTCGTCCACTGCTCTCCTCCGATCCTGTGACTGACAGTAAACCTAGATCATAACTTGGTGAATCCAAACCCTGACCGTTGATACCACCGCTGAGAGTGTGAGACCCTTGAGAAAAGGAGCGCACCCCAACAGGAGTATGAACCGCCACTACTACAGAAAACCACATTACAGACGGTTCAGAAACGTCATCACAGATGGTTTTCCGAACCGTCTGAATTTATGGGTCAGTGATAATCCAAGGTTATCATAGACGGTTTTAAAACCGTCTGTGATTATCAGATATCACAGACGGTTTTTCATTAAAAACTGTCTGTGATTATCACATATCACAGACGGTTTTTACTTAAAAACCGTCTGTGATATTCCTTCCTCCAAAATCTAAATCCATTTCTGTTTATTGGCTAGCCTCAGGAAATGCTAGCCATGCCCTCTGAAACAAGCAGATAATCACAGACATAAAACATACAATTCACACATCTCATTTCATTTCAGATACATTTCACATCTCAATTCATTTCACAGACATAAAACATCCAATTGACAACGCACTTCATTTGATCACAAACATAAAGCATCCATTTCGCAAATCAATTAATTGAATTGAAATAAAATATTCATTAACAAATACACAATTACAAATGATGTACACTGCATTTGCACTTAAAAAAGGTTCGTTGATTATGTATCTATGGTGCGGAGTGGAACCGGCCTTCTGGCTTTATGACTTGAGTCAGCAAAAAGTACGCCAACTCTGCTCGAATCCGTCCAAGATCAGGCTATTTCAATGGAGTTGACGAGATGTACGCAGTCTGTCAATAGGAATATCAATGTGCGTATATATGTAACGTTATAAGTATGAAGTAATTATGGGAAGATTGACAAACCTTGGAATTGGTGATCCTCGAGGAATCGAGGAGTAGTTCCATATGTTGGCAAACGTAGTATCCACATGTGTTGCCCGGCTGCTGCTGGTGGCACTACAAAAAATGGAATGTGTTAGTTCAAGAGGCTGTTGCATAGGATTAATTAATGTGAAATAGCGAATACCTTAAAATCTCGAGCATGTGTCAGCAGGCCTTTGGCCCCGCGCTTCGAGTCACCTCCCATTTCAATGTACATCGCGAACGCCCTACGTGATTCGAAAAAGTTAACCTTAGTCATTCGGACGGAAAGAAAGAGTACAATATATGTATGTATGGAGAATATGTACTTACCTATCGATTACTTGGCTGACAACTGTGAAGTCCATTTTATTCCTACTTAGGGAATCAAGGTAATATACCTTGTTCCATTTTGGTACAATTACTATTAAAATCCAATGAAAGTTCTGATGGAAGGGCATAAGTACATATTCCTTATTGAGGCAACCCATCAGTCCTGCTGCAATGTACCTCTCGACGAGGGCTGTATCCCGGTCGATGGTATCCTTGGCAACCAAGTGTGGGTCCAAGAAACCAGCCGATGAGTTGGATAATCTAGCTTTAGTCAGCATGTATATATATATATATATACACACGAAAGCAACAAATTAGATATGACATTTATCGGTATGACATGAACGGAGACTGTGATTGTACACACTTACAGCGTCCAGCATCGAATGATTGAGACGTCGAGAGCGTTGAGCGTGAACAGATCGAATAAATCCTCAAAGGCGACCATGAACATACACTCTTGAAGACTGTGGTGGAAATCATCCGACGTGAATTTGACAGTGATACTTGAGGTCCGTTCTCCCTCTGGCTTATTGGACTGCTGCATATACCACGTGTGCAATTGTATGAAACTATATGCTAGGCGTTCGAGGGCTTTTTGCTCGAGCAACGGCTCGCCAAGCACGAATTTGCGGGCCAAAGCTAGGTACGGTTTATCATCATTGGTCTTCTTTGCTTTGCCCTTGCTGGCCTTGCTGCCTCGGCTATATTTCGACTTCACGGTAGTCGACTTTGAAGGTAGCAGCGGTGCAAGTTGCTCTGGCAAGAATAGCACCTGTGGAGATAGCACCGGTGCAATTTCCGGTGGTGGAACCGATTGGTCTTGTAATGGAGATGGCACCGGTGCAGTTACCGGTGGTGGAACCGACTGGTCTTGTAATGGAGATGGCACCAGTGCATGTTGCTCTGATCCTGCCACCGGTGAAGAAGCCTCCAGGCAGATGTCGCTTTTGGGCCACTGGATGAATGTTCCAATGGCCTGTCCTAGAGTCACGATCTCGTCGTTGGGGGGCTTCGGTAGCGGGAGCACCTCAAAATTAACATGCACACCATCCACATTAACTTTTGCGAAGCCTGGCGCTAAAACTTGACCGTGCACCATGGCCCCGATACCACACGAATATACAATACTTTTAGATCTTCCACCAACGGTGCTAGGAACACATCAATATCATTCCCAGGTTGTTTTGGCCCTTGGATAAGTATCGACAGCAAAATATACTTTCGCTTCATACACAACCAAGGAGGAAGGTTATAAATGCAGAGAGTCACGGGACATGTGCTATGTCGACTGCTCATGCTACTGAAAGGATTCATTCCATCTGTACTCAGTCCAAATCTTATATTCCTTGGTTCTGCACCGAAGTATGCAAAACTCCTATCAATGTTTCTCCACTGCGCGGAATCAGCAAGGTGTCTTAGCATTCCATCCTTCTTGCGCTTCTTCGAGTGCCAACGCAGCAGTTTTGCCTCCTTTGGATTTACAAAAAACCTTTTCAAATGGGGAATTATAGGAAAATACCATGCCACCTTAGCAGGAGGTCCTTTCTTCGCCTCTGTTCCCTCACCATCATCTGATTGATTGTTACGTTTGTATCGGGATGCGTTGCACACCGGACATACATGCATGTTTGCATACTCTTTACGGTAGAGGATACAGTCGTTCGGGCATGCATGTATTCTTTCTATTTCCATTCCCAACGGACAAAGAACCTTCTTGGCTTTATACGTGGTTTTAGGCAACTCATTTCCCTCCGGAAGCATGTCCGCTAAAAGACCTAGCAGCGCTGTGAAACTCTTGTCGGACCAACCGTTGCTTGCCTTCAATTTCAATAGTTCAAGCACGGCCGACAACCTCGTGTACTTGCAGCCCGTGTACAAAGGTTTCTCCGAGTCCTCCATCAAGCCCCGGAATTTAACACACTCTCTCTCATCATAGTTCTCTTCTACATCGCGAAGCATCTGATCCAGATTATCATCGTGCAACCTATCCGAATCCAAACGACAATCGACATCATTCGGCGGCATGTCATTTACTTCACCGGTGATGTCATCCGGCGGCATATCATTCACTTCACCGGCGATGTCATCCGGCGGCATATGATCATTCACTTCGCCATGACTGGTCCAACACGTATAATCCTTTTTGAAACCCCTCCGAATCAAGTGCGCTTCAATTTGCCCTCGGTTCTTAAACATCTTCAAATTCTCGCAGTCAGTGCATGGACAGCACATATATTCCACCCCCTTATTCAACATATCCTCCTCGGCGGCTCTTATAAAAGCAGACACGCCATTAATGTACTTTTCACTCACACGGCTCGCGGCATACATCCAGCTTCGGTCCTACGTTACGTACATATATAACAACTTAGTATTAAAATTTAGATTAACTAATTATTACTACATATATACCGACCACATTTATTATATTGAGACTTAATTTGCTAGCTCAATTCATATTATAAATACAACAGCTATTATATAACCAACAATTTTGCAAATTAACCATCTTCAATAACACTCATGGATTACTTAGACCTAAATTGTAATGCAATTAAAGAAAAAATAAATTTCATTACTAACCATATATAGAGCAACCAGGAAAGTATGAATATTCAAAGCTCAGTCCCTGCCTCTTCCCACCAAATTAACTGGCCTGAAATCGCCTAGCTTCCTCCCGAGTGAAAAAGTGCGCAGCAGTGGCTAGATCTGGATCGAAATGAAGACAGATGCGGTCTGAGTAGCGCAATAAATGCCTTAGTGCCATTATCACAGACGGTTTTTAATTAAAAACCGTCTGTGATAACCAGCTTATCACAGACGGTTTTTAATATAGACCGACCGTCTGTGATACTCCTTTTTCCCTCCACAAATACCACAGACGGCCTTTAAATTACAACCGTCTGTAATAGTGTTCATCACAGACGGTTTCACAAAACCATCTGTGATGAGGTGTCTATTATGAGGCTTTCTGTAGTAGTGCGCAGCCAAAACCAGCGGTTAGAAAATTGTTACTTTTAAAAAGAATATTGAGATTTCCCATACAATTGCGTACTAGATATTGCAATATATTGTATTTATTATACAATTTTAATGTTTATGCATGATAAATATGTTTGTATTTGTTATGCGGCTGTAATAGTTATAATATCTATATCTGATTAATCTGCACCGTTATATCTAGCCTCACTAAAATTAGAAGTGTGTATTTTTTCTCAATTAATTAGAGAACTTTTAGGACTTTTATTTTTACAAATTAATATGAAAATTTCTAGCACAAAAGAAGTGTCTTGATCAGTTGTTTGGACGACTTGAAACTAGCGCAAACATTTCTATCTGTAAGCAAGATCCAGACACAAGCCAGACTCAGACTAGAATAATGAAGCAGTTAATAAAAAAATCCCGGATCTTGATGCACGTACATGAGTCATGGCGGTGATACGATGCACGTACGTGTGTATAGGGCCTGTTTGGCAACGGCTGCGGCTTATGGCTTTTGGCTGAAATTTTTGAATTTTGGCTGTTTACGGTACAGATTACGGAGAAATAGATACTCATTTGCGATTTTGGCTGGTACAGATGTTGGGCTTTTGATGTGTAGATCGTTTAACTTGTAGACCCTGTCTTAGAAAATACTTCGTTTGAAAGTTAGGTACAGGCCAGGAAATACTGGTCGACGGCGCCCTCGGCGTCGAAGGCCGCGTCGCACATCTGGTGCTGTAACATCCTGATTTTCAGAGCCTTTTTGAAGCTTTTAAAATAAAATTCAACATTTGGATTTTTCTGGATTAATTAAAGCTTAATTGGAATTTTTATTAATTAAAAAGATTTAATATGATTAAATTAAACATTAACAATTGCCAAAAGTATTTTATTTAAGTTCCCTGAGTCTCAAGTAATTTTCTGGAATTTTTGGTGATTTTTCCGGATTTATTTGCTATTTTCTAGAGCTCAAAAAGTATTTATTTGAATTTCTGAAAAAGAAAAGAATTAGAAAATTCTAAAAGCCAGGTGGGCCGCAGCCTACCCAGCTGGCCCAGCCAGGCCTCGGCCGCCGCCTGCACCCCAGCCACGCGTCGCACATCCGTCTGCTCCCCGCGCCCGCCTTGAGCCGCCCGATGGACGACACACGTCAGCCATCCAGAGCGCTCCTCTCGCCCGCGCGCCATCCCGGCCGCTCGCCTCGTCCGTGCCACCGACTGGTGGGGCCCACCTGTCAACGGCCGCTAACCCTAACCCTAGTGGGCCGAGCCCACTCGGCCCGCCGCCCGCCGCCGCTCGGGGTATTTATTGGCGCAGACCCCGAGGTTCGCCGTCATCCCGCAGCCGTCACCTGCGCCGCCGCCTTCACCACCATGCGCCGCTGCCATCCTTAGAGGCCGCCGCCTACGCCTCGTTGGCTTCGCCGTCGTTCGTCGCCGTCCCTCCGCCGTCCGCCGGCTCCGCCGCCGTGCCTCCGTCGCCGGTGAGGACCCTGCCGCCGCACCCCTCTCTCCGCTCCGCCGTCGCTGACGCCGGAGACGAACCCGTTCGCCGCCGCCGCCGCACTCCGCCGCCCGCGCCTCGCGCCGTCCGCCGCCAGCTGGACCGCACCCGCGCGCGCTGCCCCTTCGCCTCCCCGTGGGCGCCGTTCACCGTGCACCCCACCACCGCCATGTGGGTCCCGCCCGTCAGGCCGAACCGTAGACCCGTGAGCCGATCTGGCCACGTCAGCGCCCAGTCAGCTTGCCACGTCAGCCCTAGGGCTTGCGTGCCGTGCCCCGTTAGCAGCCACGTCAGCCCTAGCCGCTTGCGCCAGCAGCCCGCCGCCGCACTGTTCCGTGCGCCGTGTCCACCGTGGACCCATCTCACCGTGCACCCGGTCTACAGCATAGTGCCTTTTCCGATTTTCAGCCTTTTTCCTAAAACCAGATTTTTCCAGAGCCCCGTTCTCCCTCGTCTTAGCTCCGATTGACTCGATTCTTTTTTCTAAATTCATATAAAATTGAGCTCTATCTTTTGGATCAGGTTTGAGAATTTTTGGAGTTCATTTGAATTTTATTTGAATTTATTTTGTCTCTTCGTTTTGTTTTCTCTCTCGTTAGATCACGCGTTCGAGGAAGCCGCCGTCGGATTTGGAGATCAAGAGCCGTCAACTGAGCAAGGCCAAGGCAAGTCGTGTCCTTTGATCATGTTGAACCCAGTTTGCAATCTATTATCTAAATATTTTGTTTTAAATTACATTGCATCGCTACTTTTATACAAACCTTGTAATTGGTAGTTATCACCTCAATTGAGTAATTTCCTCCTTGTTAAATTTGAATGCCATGTTGCCATTGTCACCATAGGTTGGGAAACTTAGTAGTGATGCTATGTTACGATCACATTTGGGATGGCACGATTAGTATGCTTAGCCATGTTTTAGTATCGTTTGGGTTCATCATCACATGTGATTAATTAATTTGACTTAATGATATACCGAATCGTGGTTGGTGCCACCAATATAAAATTTGTGCCATGGCATTGGTGTGTCGTTGGCGTGGTTATACAAAATTGGTTTTCATTCGGGCGAGTGATCGTGCAAGTAAAGGGGGAAGTGTTGGAGCACTTCGAGGGATGTGGTAGTCTCGCCCGAGAACACTTAAGGACTTAACTTTGTGCGCCATTGATCTGAGTCTTACCGTGCAAACCACATGTCTGGTATGGGACAGACCTGGCTGATTAATTTGGGATGTTTCAATTTCAATCTCGCTGGGATGAACATGGTTGCTGATTTCCATGAGGCGCAAGGGGGGTGTGATGCGAAACCCTAGCGGACGGGATTGGGTTGGAATTGAACATTGTAAAGGCCTTGTTGTGATTTCCTTAGCGCGAGGCTAATCACATCGTGTGGGTACAGTTGTGCAACCTCTGCAGAGTGTAAAACTATTCGAATAGCCGCGTCCTCGGTCATGGACAATGCTCGGTGATTTCACACGAGGTATAGTTACTCTTGGAAAAGTGTGTAGCTGGTCAGTGGATGGTTAATTCACTGTGGGTTTAGCTTGTGGATGGGAGGTCCATAAGTAGTTTACTTCAATTCCTTTGATTATTCATTATTGTCTTATTTACAATTCACCTTCAATCTATTTATGGTAATTTCAAATGCTGTTTATGCAAATTAACCCTTTCAGCCTTCCCTTGGTAAGCCTTGCATACTATATTGCATCATTTGTTACAAACGGCTTGCTGAGTACCAATGTACTCACGGCTTTACGCCTATGTTGCTCAGTTGAGGAAGAGGAGTACTACCAGCAGGAGGTTCCAGGAGGCGAGTACTTCGACGACTACGCGTTCTAGGCTTCGCTCCCCACTCGATTGCCCGTAGGCATGTCGATTGGCCACTACGTTTCATTTTGGATTTTCCGCTGCTAATTTTTGTTAAGCCCCTAAGGCTATTGAGATTGTAAGCTTGACCATAAGGTCTCACTTTTGGATATTGATTAATAATTTGAGATTCCCTTATTTAATATCGTGATTGTGGTGATGATTACCTCTATGTTTGACTGTGTGCACTAGCGTGATCCTGGACTAGTGCAGCATACACAGAGAGTCCGGATTTGCATATTCGGGTCTCGACAGGTGCAGCCACACCCTGGTGACCTCGTCTGAGACGACGCGGCGCCGGGGGTCGGCGTCCCGCAGGAAGGCCTGCATCCACATGAGCTTGTCGCGGAGGCTCCGGATGTCGCGGTTCACCGCGACCAGCGCCCGCAATTCGCTGACGGCGAGCTCCTGCAGCTTCCCCACCAGCGGGCCGATGATCGCCTCCGCCATTCCCACTTCCTTTTCTCGTCTCACACGACCGCCACACAAAGGATCCCAGCCTCCCAGGGAGACCAGCTCGTACACCGCCGTCGTCTCGTCACGATCGGTTGCCAATGCTCTTGATCTTTTGAGTCGTCGTCGTGGTCCCTTTTTCTCGAAACGGTGAGCCGTCGTGCGGAGGAATTGGAATACGTACGTTGTTTCGTGATCAGCATTTTCGGTCCCCTGTCGAGGGAGGAATAGATTCTGCCATTTCACCAAGGCATAAGGCCAACGTGGAAACGATCTATTGCTGGCAAGCACATGTTCTTTGTCTTAGTGAAGCTCATGCAAGTTGCATGTGGCAGGGATGTTCTTCGGTATTGGTCAGTCGATGCTTTTATTTCTTTTCTGCGCAATGCATTTCTTCTTGGGCTGTCTATTAATTGCACAGTTGCCTCAAGTGTCCTTAACTCTTAGGCATTTTTTCAGCCATTCGAATTAGATATATCTGTTGGAAATATAAGCACATGTAGGTTCAATTTATTCCATAAATAAATCATGACATCATGCATGCAAAATAACAGAACCATCACAGGCATAACGGATCTAGACATGTAAACCAGGAAACTGTACATGAATAGATCTAATACGGAGAACATGACTGTTACGTACCGATGATTCTGTTCTGATCGGTTTGCCGATGTTGACGCTGCAGGCACGGTGTGGATGACACGAAGTCGGTGACGATTCGCAGAAGCCAAACGACGAGGAAGACAAGCCAGAGCTACAGCAAGCAGTCGCGCAGAGCGCTTCCCAAAAACCTTATTCGCCCTCTCCCGGTGCAGGAGTTCAAAGGCGATGGTTCCGGAGACCTGCTCTCCCGAACGACAGTGCACGCCGGTGGATGGGACGGAGTAGACTACGTGGGACGGCGCAGCACGATGGAGGAGGCAAAACCCTAGATTGATTCGCATGTGCTGTATGGAGTCGGCGACTCAGTATTTATGGAGAATCAGGACGTGTGATCAAGACGCCTGCACGTTCTCCATAACTCGTAACCGAAACGGATTAGTCACACGTAACCGATCCGGATTTACCGCTACTCAAAACAGCAAAAATAAAACTGCAAAAGGAAGCCGCGTCTGCGCAAGCACCTGGAGCCGATTTTGGCGGACCATTCACGCAGGTGCCGTGCGCCCGCGCCCCCCGCCCCGCCCCGCCCGGCACGGCCCGGCCCGGCGAGGCGAGGCGAGCGAGCGCGTGCGTGTGATCCTCTAGTTCTCTGCCACACATGCCTCATGTGGCTAGGAGTGCACCATTCCTTTTAAGGTGGTCTTCCTCTCCTAGAACTAGCAATGTGGTACTAAAGTTCACATGCATGCCTCCTTTGCATGAGTAGGCCTTTGAGATTTAATATAGGAATTATTGTATGGGCTTGGCCCACAAAAAATCAACAATCCCCCACCAGATCTCAAAGTCCCACAGAGATTTGCCTGAATTCCAATGTACTGTTTATATATCAGTGTTTCGATGGAGACCGATTAAGGTTGAACATCCACCTAGAACTCCAAGCTACACTTACTCACAACTTGAACAGTGGACTATGCCTTGAATTGCAAGTTTGGTGCAAGCAAGCTTCGCTTAAAGACTTAACTGATACTAGGCCGCCAGTAGGCTACCCCTCGGTTGGAGCGTATAAGTCATACTCCTTGGTCTCGTCATGAGCTTAGTAGGAGATTTTCCCAAGATCTCCATAGACTGCGACTAACAGTCGGGCTCATATAGGTGTGTTCTTACAAGAACATTCTGCAGGATAACGTCTTCGCTTTTGAAAGCCAATGGAACACATTAAGGCCTTAACCAACCTGCCTTGCAGTTTCTGAGAGTATTGCATCTTCACATAGAGAGGGTTGAAATTACTCTCCTCCAGTTAACTAATGGCTTGTTTTTCCCAGATCCTAATTCACGGGATCTCCGATCACATAGGTTGGGTTACTACCATAGATAACTCACATGGGTCTCATACCCATCTCCTTCGATGCACTATCTATCACATTCCATGATAGTCCCTTTGTAAAGGGATCTGCCAGGTTTTTATCTGTTTGGATGTAATCCAAGGTTATAACTCCGGAGTTTCTCAATTTCCTGACAGACTTCAATCGTCTCTTAACATGCCTATACGATTTCATGTTATCCTTAGAACTGTTCACCTTAGCGATAACAGTTTGATTATCACAGTTCATAAGGATAGCTGGCACTGGCTTTTCCACTGTAGGTAGATCCATCAATAGATCTTGTAGCCATTCTGCTTCAACAGTAGCAGTGTCTAGTGCCGCAAGCTTTGCTTCCATGGTTGACCTCGTCAAAATGGTCTGTTTGCAAGACCTCCATGAAACAGCACCACCACCAATAGTGAAAATATATCCACTAGTGGCTTCGATCTCATCAGCATCAAAGATCCAATTTGAATCACTATAACCCTCCAGCACCGACGGGTACCCAGTATAGTGAAGTCCAAAGTTCGAGGTACCTTTCAGATAGCGCAACACTCGCTCAAGCGCCTTCCAGTGATCATCTCCTGGGTTAGATGTAAACCGGCTCAACTTGCTCACAGCAAAAGAGATGTCTGGCCTTGTTGCACTAGCTAGGTACATAAGTGATCCAATTATCTGAGAATATTCCAGCTGATTCCTAGCAATTTTCTTATTCTTACGAAGTAACACGCTAGGATCACAAGGTGTTGGAGAAGGCTTGCTGTCAGAAAAGCCAAAACGGCTCAAGACCTTTTCCACATAATGAGATTGCAAAAGTGTAATCCCATCCTCACCTCTAATCAATTTAATGTTTAGAATAACATCAGCCACTCCCAGATCTTTCATATCAAAATTTTGAGACAAAAATGATTTGACCTCATTTATCACATTGATGTTTGTCTCAAAAATCAGGATGTCATCCACATACAAGCATAGAATAACTCCCTCACCCCCACCATAGCGATAGTATACACATTTATCTGCCTCATTGACAGCAAAGCCTGCAGATGTCAGTGTTCTATCGAACTTCTCATGCCACTGCTTAGGGGCTTGTTTCAGACCATACAAAGATTTCAACAGTTTTAACACCTTGCCTTTTTGACCTTCTACTACAAATCCATCAGGCTGTTCCATGTAAATTTCCTCATCCAGCTCTCCGTTAAGAAAAGCTGTCTTAACGTCCATTTGATGAACGAGAAGACCATGTGAGGCAGCCAAAGCAAGTAGTACTCGAATTGTGGTCAGTCTAGCAACAGGTGAGTAAGTGTCAAAGAAATCTTCGCCTTCTTTCTGAGTATAGCCCTTCGCAACAAGCCGAGCCTTGTACTTTTCAATAGTACCATCAGGCCTAAGCTTCTTTTTGAACACCCACTTGCACCCTACAGGTTTGCACCCATAAGGTCTATCTGTCAGCTCCCAGGTTCCATTAGCGATAATGGAATCCATTTCACTACGGACAGCCTCCTTCCAGTAGTCTGCATCAGGGGATGCATACGCTTCTGAAATAGACTTGGGAGTGTCGTCCACAAGGTACACAGTGAAATCATCACCAAAGGATTTGGATATCCTTTGTCTTTTGCTCCTTCTAGAAGCTCCACTGTCATCCTCCTCATTGACAAGTTCATGTGTATGTTCAAAAGGTTCAGATGGTGTGATTGAACTGGGAATTATTTCAGAAGGTTGACTAGTAGTGTTATGTGTATCCTTCATTGGAAAAATATTCTCAAAGAATGTTGCATCTCGAGACTCCATAATTGTACCAACATGCATGTCAGGTACCTCAGTTTTAACTATCAAAAATCTATAGGCAATGCTATGATTAGCATATCCCAGAAAGACACAGTCCACAGTTTTAGGTCCAAGCTTGCGTTTCTTAGTTATTGGCACATTAACTTTCGCCAAGCACCCCCATGTACGCAAGTAAGAAAGTGATGGTTTTCTCCCAATCCATACCTTGTATGGTGTTTTGTCCTTATTTCTGTTAGGAACTCTATTTAATACATGATTACACGTTAGCAAAGCCTCCCCCCACCATGCCTTAGGTAAGCCCGCAGTGTCTAACATGGCATTCACCAAGTCAGTCAACGTGCGATTTTTCCTTTCGGCAATCCCATTTGACTCGGGAGAATAAGGAGGCGTCCTCTCATGTATAATGCCATGTTCCTCACAAAATAACTCAAATTCGTTTGAGAAATACTCTCCACCACGATCTGACCTAAGTCTTTTTATCTTTCTATTTAACTGGTTTTCAACTTCTGCCTTATAGAATTTAAAATAGTCTAAAGCCTCATCTTTCGTTTTCAATAAATACACATAACAGAACCTAGTTGCATCATCAATCAATGTCATGAAATATCGTTTTCCACCCTTCGTCAACACGCCATTCATCTCAGAAAGATCTGAATGCAGGAGTTCTAGTGGTGCCAAGTTTCTCTCCTCGGCAGCCTTGTGAGGCTTACGAGGTTGCTTTGATTGCACACAGCTATGGCATTTAGAACCTTTGGTGATGGAAACGTTTGGAATTAAATTCATACTGGAAAGCCGAGACATCAAACCAAAATTAATATGACATAGACGTGAGTGCCAAACATTAGCCTCATCATCCACACTGCCACAAATATGGTTCACAGTCTTATTGCAGAAATCTGAAAGGGAAAAGCGGAACAAGCCTCCGCACTCATAGCCTTTACCAATAAAATATCCATGTTTAGACACGACTACTTTATTAGACTCTAATACCAACTTAAGCCCGTCTCTACATAAACGGGAGCCACTAACGAGATTCTTGTCTATAGAAGGGACATGCTGCACGTTCTTCAGCTGCACGATCTTTCCCGAAGTAAACTTCAGATCTACCGTGCCAACACCATGAACAGTAGCATGTGACCCATTCCCCATTAGGACGGAGGAATCCCGGGCGACCTGATAAGAAGAAAACAACGAAATATCAGCACACACATGTACATTAGCTCCTGTATCAATCCACCAATTGGTAGATTGACTAACTGAAAGAACAGTAGGTAAATTACCATACCCAGTCCCATCTCCAGTCTTGCCAATGGTCACGTTGACAGACTTAGAAGTCTGTCCTACAGGTGCCTTCTTTCCTTTGCGTTGTGGGCACTTCTTGGCCATGTGACCAGGCTCACCACACACAAAGCAAGTTCTATCATCCTGATTGTTGTTGTTGTTCTTCTTCTTGAAGTTGGTTGTCTGTAGGGCTTTGACAAATTTCCCTTTGTTCTTGCTTGAGGGTTTCTGTACCACATTGGCACTAGACTGCCCTCCATCACCCTTAGACACAGCATCCTTTTCCCGAGCTTTCTCCTCAATTTCAAGAGACCCAATCAGATTCTCAACAGAGTACTCTTGTCTCTTGTGTTTGAGTGCTGTTCCGAAATTCCTCCATGAAGAAGGTAATTTCGCAATAATACATCCAGCCACAAACTTGTCGGGTAAGGCACACTTTAGGAGTTCGAGTTCCTTGGCAATGGCCTGTATCTCATGAGCCTGATCTACTACAGAACGATTATCAACCATCTTGTAATCATGAAATTGCTCCATGACATACATGTCATTGCTGGCATCAGTAGCACCGTATTTGGAATTCAGTGCATCCCACAACTCCTTCGCGTCTGTCATGTGCATATACACCTCGCATAGACGATCAGCAAGAACACTAAGAATGCATCCAACAAAGAGAGTAGTGGCAGTCTCGAATTCTTTCTGCTTTTCAGCATCAAGAACACCTTCAGGCTTGCCATTACTAACCCCGAATACATTCATAGCAGTAAGCCACAGAGTGACCTTGATCTGCCATCTCTTAAAGTGCACACCGGAGAACTTATCCGGCCTCAGTGCATCGGCAAATCCAGCCATAGTAAAACCACAGTGCCTACAATAAGGTTTTTGGATTGTTGGAAATATAAGCACATGTAGGTTCAATTTATTCCATAAATAAATCATGACATCATGCACGTAAAATAACAGAACCATCACAGGCATAACAGATCTAGACATGTAAACCAGGAAACTGTACATGAATAGATCTAATACGGAGAACATGACTGTTACGTACCGATGATTCTGTTCTGATCGGTTTGCCGATGTTGACGCTGCAGGCACGGTGTGGATGACACGAAGTCGGTGACGATTCGCAGAAGCCGAACGACGAGGAAGACGAGGCAGACCTACAACAAGAAGTCGCACAGAGCGCTTCCCAAAAACCTTATTCGCCCTCTCCCGGTGCAGGACTTCGAAGGCGACGGTTCCGGAGACCTGCTCTCCCGAACGACAGTGCACGCCGGCGGATTCACCGCTACTCAAAACAGCAAAAATAAAACTGCAAAAGGAAGCCGCGTCTGCGCAAGCACCTGGAGCCGATTTTGGCGGACCATTCACGCAGGTGCCGTGCGCCCGCGCCCCCCGCCCCGCCCCGCCCGGCCCGGCCCGGCGAGGCGAGGCGAGCGAGCGCGCGCGTGTGATCCTCTAGTTCTCTCCCACACATGCCTCATGTGGCTAGGAGTGCACCATCCCTTTTAAGGTGGTCTTTCTCTCCTAGAACTAGCAATGTGGTACTAAAGTTCACATGCATGCCTCCTTTGCATGAGTGGGCCTTTGAGATTTAATATAGGAATTATTGTATGGGCTTGGCTCACAAAAAATCAACAATATCAACCTACATCACTCCCTCAGTCCATATATAAACCCATCCTTCAACTCTAACCCTAACATCTACTTCCACCCTACCTTCAGCCGTCACCGCACCCCACCCATCCCCATGTGCCGCCTCCCACTGCCTCACCAGCACTGATGGTAGTGCTGATGAGGCCAGTCTAATGGCTCCACCCATCTTGCCTCCCTCCCTCCACACCAACTACCCTCTCATGCCATCCTTCTTTCTCCTCTCCTACGATGTTCCCACGTGTCACTCTCTTCCTCGTCTCCAATGGCCACTACCATCGGATCAGCCGATGCCTCCTAACCACTCTGATCCTCATTGCTCTCCTACTACCCATGGCTCCAGTGGTGCCACTACCGCCATCGCTGCCCACCGCGGTGCTTTCGGACCCCCTCCTCCCTCTAAGTTTAGCTCTGAAGAATCCAAACCCTAACTAATGAACTAGAGCCCTAGACAGGCAGTAGTGAGGAGAAGAGAAAGATGAGCTAGTTGAAGCATGAATCTCAACGCAAGATACAAAGGTTAGAAAATTGACTAAAATGCAATGAATTTTTAGTTAACTGAGAAATAGCAATTCCATTTCTTCTTCTTGCTCGATATATCAAACCAATTATGAAGGACATAGCACTTTAGAGCAAGCTTTCGTTATTATTTGGGTAAATTTCATAGAACTGCAACTCTGGCAAAATTATCTGTTTTCTGCAACATTTATTTGGGTATCATGGATCTTCAATGTTAGCGAGAAATTTTTTCACCAAACTGCAACTCCATTACTCCCAACACATCTTGACAGCTATGTCCCACCTGTCATGCTCACATGCTTAGGTTGAGCCATTAACGATCACTACTACAGACAGCCCTATCACAGACGGTTCGGAACCATCATCACAGACGGTTTCTGAACCGTCAGTGTTTAGGTGTCAGTGATAGTTGGTGGTTATCACAGACGGTTCCCGAGCCGTCTGTGATAACTCACATTACAGACGGTCTTGATTACTAACCGTCTGTGATAGACGAGTATCACAGACGGTTGTTTATAAAAAACCGTCTGTGATAGTCTCGTATCACAGACGGTTTTTGTCAAAAACCGTCTGTGATACGAGACTATCACAGACGATTTTTTATAAACAACTGTCTGTGATACGAGACTATCACAGACGGTTAGTAATCAAGACCGTCTGTGATATTGTGTATATCACAGACGGTCAGTAGTAAAGGCCGTCTGTGATATCATTCACACCACAGACGGCACTCTTTGAAACCATCTGTGATATTGTATCACAGACGGTTTTTAACAACGAACCGTCTGTGATACCAAGTGCATCATCCATTTTATTTGCTGTTTTTTGGCTAGCCTCAGGATATGCTAGCCATGCCCTCTGAAAGCAAGCAAGCAAGCAGATTACAGATAAATGACAGATATAAGTTAATTGCAACTCATAGTAAATTACAACAAAATTCAATACACAGATGAATGTAACAAACGGCCAGCAGATCACATACATATATAGAATGAAAATCGTTACACAAAATCTAACAAATGAATTCAATTGAAGGAATTGTTTGATTTGTACAGTTGAATCCAATGTTTCAACATCTAATTATCACCATTGCCGGTGTGGAACTCTCCCCTCTTACTTATGACCTCTGCTAGCAAGAATTGGGAGATGATTGCACGAATTTCGACGAGATTGTCAAGATCATATGCACTTTCGTCGAAGTTCACCCGCTGTCGCTAGGAGCAATGTTAAGTCATTAATTAGCATGTGTGTGTAATATAAATACACATCTATAATCAAAAAATAATAATTATTGGAAGGACCTGACAAACCTCTGGATCACTGATCTTAGTACCCATGATTTCCTTCATATGGCGGCAAACGTAGAATCCACATACGTTGCCCTGTAGCTGCTGATGGCACTGCAAAAATAGAATTACATACATCGGTATTGTCAATTCTAGAGGCATTATAACAAAGTATGATATAGGATTGTTGTGTTGTAGCGGGTACCGGAAATCGCATGTTGTGTCGTAGCGTGTCACTGGATTTTTTGTCGTGTGTTCCTCCTTGGGCAACATAATCGGCAAACGCCCTACGTGATTCAAAAAACTTAGCCTCGACCGTGGCAAACAAAAGAAATATTACAATAGAGTTATGTATGGAGGAAATGAGTTTACCTGTTAAGTACTTCTTGCACACGACTGAAGTCGTGGTTGCTCCTAAGGAGGGAATCAAGGTATATTACCTTGCTCCACTTTGGTACAATCACAATCAAAATCCAGTGATTCCTAGTCATGTGTGTCGCCATAGTGATTAATCCTAAGTTCATGCTGCATGTAAAGTACAAATGAAACATATGTGTGGCAACTAGTGAAGCACTTACCCTTGGTTGAAGGGTACCATGACGTACTCCTTGTCGCTGTGAGCAATCAATCCCCTCGTTATGTAACCTTGCACGAAGGATGCATCTTCGTTGATAGATTGCTCGGAAACCAAGTGAGGGTCGAGGAAACCCACCGATCGTCACAATCGCTGGACTTCTTGGATCATGTATCTATACATAAAGAAAGAGTAATGACATTTATCTGTATAACATGAATGTAGAACTTCATTGTACAGTACACTTACAGTGTCCAGCATCGTAGAAGTGAGGCGTCGAGTTCGTCGAGATTGAATAGTAAGAATAAATTTTCGAATGTCACGACGATGTAGCTCGAGTCGTGGAGGAAATGCGTCTCGTTATATTTCAGAGTGAATGCACTCTGCCGGTGTGGCTTCATGTTGGACTTCTCCATGTACCAGGCATGCAATCTATTGCAAATCATACCAAGCTGGCGTAATTGTGACTCGGGCACCAACGACACTCCTAGAATAAACTTCCATGGCACGGGACGCGGCTTAGTTTTCTTCGCATGAGCCTTGGAGGCCTTGGAGCCTTGCTTATGATATGTTCTCGGTGGCGTCTCGGCGGGAGCCGATGCAACAGACTTTACTGGATTTGGAGGTGATGGTGGAGCCACCGGAGCCGATGTGCCAGGTTCAGGGCGACGTCCCTCTTGGGCCACTGGATGTGAAGATTGTGGCACAGACATGTCGAGGACGATGTCCTTCTTGGGCCACTGAATGAATGTGTGGACGGCATCCCCTAATGTCATAATCTCTTCGTTTGGGGGCTTCTCAAGAGGGACGGACTTAAAAATATCATTAATCATGTCCACCTGAACCTTTATGAAACCGGTGTCTACTTGTACACCGTGCACCAGCGTCCCTGGCAGCAATGGATACACCATGCCGCACCCAGCGTCAACGGGAATAGAGCCAACAAGCCTGACTTTGAGGCTGCAAGGCATGGGCTCCTACATAACGATACAAGAGATGAGTTAAGGCGTCCACCAGAGAGATCTATGTACCATTCTAAAGAGGTACATTACCTGAATGTCATCAATAGGTAAGTGGGCGTCGCTATGTTCAGAAATTGGTGTGGACGTGCAGCTACTGCGACGTTGAGGGGGACTGGGTACCGCAGTACTAGGAGTGGGTTGCGATTGGTTGCGGACTTGTCTCAGTTCTTCCCGCAACGAATCTATCTCTCCTCGAAGTGAGGCAGATAGTTGTTCCTCAAGTTGAGCACGAAGCTCCTGTTTTATTTGTTCGCTGCGGTACGCCTTGGATCTCTTTCTACTCCTATATGTCTCGGAGTAATCTGGAAATCCGTGCCTCCAAGGTACATAAACCCCCATACCTCGTGTGCGACCTGGGTGCTCCTTGTTTCCCAAGGCCTGTGATAGTAAATCTATCTCCCTATATTCTTCAAAGGAGCCACGAGAAGATTCGGTAGTCAATGATTGCTGCAAGAGGCAATTAATTATGTTATTTTTGAACCTATGAAGTTCAAGAGGTGTTAACAACTATGTTGTTTAACATATCTTACCAGGCGTTGGGACACTTCCTCATCTGCGGGGTTTTTGAAAGAGACACTCGAAGATGTGGTTGATGACCTCGCTCTTAACCAGTTTCGAGCGCGCTCGTTTGCGATCCCGGCAAATGGCGGAGAGGCCTCCGATCGGATTGCGACCTCATCCTGCATCCTCCATTGCGGGATTTTACCCGTGTACCCAGCTGTGCCGAGTCTGTGAGGGTGTGTGTTTTGTGACTGGAGATCCTTGTGCGCCGCACTTTGTTGTTCAAATTCGGTCGTCGTCTTCATCTGCACAAAGGCCTCCCATGTTTCCGGCGACACGAAAGGATACTTCGTGAAGGGCGTGACATCCTCGGCCACGTACTTCCTCACAAGAGTGCTCTTAAAATTCTTCCATGCTTTTCCCATCGAGAGGAGCGCCTGCCGTTGCACGAGTCCCTGTACTTCTGCTGGGATCTCGAACGAATTTGTAATTTCCTCCCATAGCTGATTTTTGTGATTCTTTGTCAAATCTTTCCAGCTTGCTATGGTGATGGGGACCCGTTGCCTTCCAATTATCTCGCAGGTAGTCCGAAATGATGACGCTGCTTTCATCGGTTCCAGAGGGATCCCATTCGGAGAGACCACCGTGATGGACATTCGGCCCTCTGGCCTTTTCGATACTCCTCGGCCACGTTTAGTTTTCGCAATCTTGGGAGCGTGAGACCCAGATGACGACGACGAAGACTGTGTAGACGCCATCTCTCTTCTAAGAAAAAACTAACTGTAGTGAGCTATGGACCCAGCTTGTCAAAGTTGTATGAATCAAGTGACACAAACCAGTGCATCAAGTTCATTGAACAAGATACACTGGAGTGTGTCACTTGCTTTATGCCCTTTGACAAAGTTCTAACGATTAACTAATTGCAGTGAGCTATGGGCCTTCCAAATAGACCTTGCAGCTAACAAGTGTAGCATATATTATTGCTACAAGGTTCTATGAAGTGACTACAGTGAGCTAAACAACTGCAGCATATATTATATACCACATAAAATACATGTGAAGCATATAACATGTGAAGCATATAACATGTGAATCACATAACATGTGAAACATATAACATGTGAAGCATATAAAATAAAATACATGTGAAGCTCGGAGGGAGCGGCATCGGGAGGGACCGGCGGCGTCGATCGGGAGGAAGCGGCGTTGGAGGGGAGTCGGGAGGGAGCGGCGTCGGAGGGGCGTCGGGAGGGACCGGCGTCGGGAGGGAGGAAGCGGCGTCGGAGGGGCGTCGGGAGGGAGCGGCGTCGGGAGGGAGGAAACGGCGTCGGAGGGGAGTCGGGAGGGACCGGCGGCGTCGGGAGGGAGCGGCGGTGGGAGGGACCAAAACCTAGCTAGCAGGGGCGCTGCAGAGTGGAGACAAGAGACTGCGCGAGAGCGGACTCCGCAGACCTAGCTGCGGGTATTTAAAGATGAGCTATCACAGACGGTTCCTTAAACGAACGCATCAATCTTGCATCCTTGCGGTTTGCAAATAAACGCTTCAAACGGGGGATTACAGGAAGATACCACATCACCTTAGCAGGAGGTCCTTGCTTCACCTCGATGCCCTTCCCATCATCAGAGTCGTTTTTACGCTTGTATCGGGATGCTTTGCAAACCGGACAAACATGTAAGCTAGCATACTCTTTACAGTACAGGATACAATCATTCCGACATGCATGTATTCTTTCTACTTCCATTCCTAATGGACAAAGAATCTTCTTGGCTTGGTAGGTGGTTCTCGGCAACAGATTTCCCGTTGGAAGCATGTCCACTAGGAGAACTAATAATGCCGTGAAACTCTTGTCAGACCAACCATTGCTTGCCTTCAATTTTAGCAGTTCTAGAACCGATGACAACCTTGTGTATTGCGGCTTGCAGCCCGGGAACAAAGGTTTCTCCGAGTCCTCCATCAAGCCCTCGAATTTACCAAACTCTCTCTCACTATAGTTCCCTTCTGCATCACGTAACATCTAATCCAGATTGTCATCCTGCGACCTATCCTCATGATCGAAAGAACAGTCCACAACTGGCATATCGTTGTCTCCCTCGATTATGTCATAACTACCTTCTTGTGTACTCTTCTCTTCACCGTGACTGGTCCAACATTTGTACCCTTTTCTGAAACCCCTTCGAATCAAATGAGCTTCAATCTGCGCTGAGTTGCTAAACATCTTGAGATTATCACAATCAATACATGGGCAATACATATATTTCATCCCCTTCTTCAACATATCCAGCTCGGCCGCCCTTCTAAAAGCAGACACGCCAGTAATGTACTCTTCACTCACACGGTTCTCAATATACATCTAGCTTCGGTCCATCTACGCTACACAAGTGATAAATGGGTGTCAAAAATGATTATTACCCCTACTACTAACCTCTGATCAGATCACTAAGAATGTTAAGTAATTGAGTACTAATCCCTGATCAGATCACAAAGAATGTTAAGTAATTGAGTATACTAACCTCTGATCAAATCACTAAGAAGACGGTGATATTTTTTCACCCCCAACTCCCTAAAGCCGGCCGCCTTGCTCCACCGATGCAGCGCAATGAAGACAGATCGGTGTCGACATCCTTCAAGCAAGTACGCCAAGTAATTAATACTACGCAGAATATCACAGACGATTCCAACCACAAACGGTCTGTGAAAATTATATATCACAGACGGTTCATATTAATAACCGTCTGTGAATTGTCACCGACGATTATTAATATTAACCGTCTGTGATACAAACAATATCACAGACGGTTCAAATTAATAACCGTCTGTGATTTCTGCCTATCATAGACGGTTCAAATAAATAACCGTCTGTGATAGTCTCATTATCACAGACGGTTATTAACATGAATCGTCTGTGATGTACATACTATCACAGACGGTTAGAAATACCAACCGTCTGTGATTTATGCGTATCACAGACGGTTCGTGTGGGACCCGGAGTAGAAACTTCCGGACCCCCCTGTGCATTACAGTACTAGTCCCAGATCAATGCTAGTACACACAGATAACCAGAAAAAACGGTACATTGTCATCCACGATTTATTACAATAATAACTTAAGTTTTACATTGGTCATTGCCTTACAAAGGTTCACAGAACCTTAAAACGAAAATAAACACAGCGGAAGCAAAAAGTAAATTAATCGACCCATCAATCTGCCACAGGCAATTGACTGGGGAAACAAGTCCTAAGCATTCGGGAAGAATCCACCGCATCCACACTCGGCACAGAAGTCGTATTCTCCAGCTTGAGCTTCTTCATTCTCTGCTAATGTATTTGTAGAGCAACATGTGAGTACAAAATTGTACTCCGCAAGTCTTGGGAAAGATGCATAGATGCAAGGCTTCACAAAGGAAGGCTATATGGTTCTTTTGCAAAAATCAGCATTTTATTTCAAATCTACATAATTACTTCAAAGGCCATTTGATAAACATCTTGTTTTTCATAAATGAAATTAGATAAATAACTTAGTGAAGGTTAAACCACCAACACTAAAATCTCAGGCTATCTGCCAACTTTCAAAACTCAGGTTAAACCACCTGATCTAGTTACACCACCAAATTTAAATCACGGAAGTTACACCACTCCCGAGTTTGACAAACCATTTTAGTTTGAAAACAAAATCAAACTTCTACCATGTGAATGCATTCCTTGCCCGCCCTTGACCGTGGGCACGGCTATTCGAATAGTTTTTACTCTGCAGAGTTTGTACACTTTACCCACAAGAGATAAATTATCTTAATAGTCAACATGCTTCCTTTGGCATGAGACCCAAATAAAACATCACAAAGCCTTTCACCTACTCCAGTATAGCTAGATACCACCCGCTAAGGTTTCACCACAACTCGAATCCACGAGTCGGAGCCCCCTCTTGCGCCGTATGAGTACAGTAAACCCTGTCCCTCACTATGAGTAACCAGTACACCCTGCCACTCAATACACCACTGGTGATATCTAAACTACACCTTTATAGGTTAGTTAGCTAGGTCGTACCCATATAGACTTGTGGTTGCACTGTTTTGCTCAGTTTGGACAAACACAAGCGTCGGTCCTTAAACGACCAGGGTGGTTCATTCACAATTCCAAAAAAAATTCTCATGCTAAACTGCACCAGCCAAACCTTCCATCCACCCTTGTCAACTTTTCCCTTTGAACTTCATTTTTATTTTCAAATTAACAGTGGTAACATCCATTACCAATTTTCAAACAAATCAATTAACAATGGTAACATCCATTACCAATGTTCAAACAAACCATTGATCAAAACATTTAGCAAACATGCTTCTCATTTGACATTTTATATTGATTCGCTAAACTAAGCATTTGCTAGTATAAATTTAACAAAATGAAATACTAACTCATTATTGAGTCAAAGGAATATCCTAAGTTGACAATGGTACAAGGTAAACGATTTTCAATGGAAGGTATAGCAATTGGAACATTTAACTAAATTTTTTTAAAAATCAAGTTATCCACTTTTACAACATAAGCATGCAATAATTTAAAATAACTACACAAATCATTTTGTAAATCATAGGAGCAAGATGGTCAAAGGAGACTTGCCTTCCTGTGCTGGGTTGTTATCTTCCTGAGCTTGATCCTGAATATCTTCGGACAAATCGGTCTCTACACGTAAATCGAGAAAACCAAATAAATAAAATAAAATAAAAAAATTCAAAAATTGAAAATAAATATACTAAATGAAAGATTGGAATTTTAGATGAATTTAGAAATTTGAATGGATCAATTTGAATTTAAAATGAGAAAGTTATGGCTTCCAGAAGATTAAATAGGAGGGAAAAAGGAAAAATCGGGTTTCGGGAATTATTTTTGTACTGAAAAATACTATTTATGACGTCATCAATTTTCGAATTTTCTGAGCGGGAAATATTATTTGAATGACGGGTGGGTCCGGTCTACCGTGAACCGGATCCACGGACCACGGGGTTCGCCGACGTGGCACACCGGCCACATGGCGCCATGCGAGCGCGAGGTGGCGGCCACGTGGCCGTCCACGCGGGCACAACCGGCCACGCGGGCGCACGCGCAGCCGCACGGGAGGATGGCCGGCCGGCGGCCTTGCCGGCGGTCGGCGGCCGGCGGGAGGGCGGCGAACGGCGGCGGCGGATGAGGAGAGGCGGCGGCGCTTACCGGCGGCGGCGACGGAAGGCGAGGCGGTCGGCGGCGGCGCAAGGAGGAGGTGGCGGCGGGGTGGTGCGGGATGGCCGGTGAGGGGCGGCCGAGCGGCGGCGCACGACGGCGGGGTGGTGGCCGAAAGAGAGGGAGTAGGAGCCGGCCGAAATGGAGGAAGAAAGGGGAAGGAATGGGGAGGGAGGCCAATTTATAGATGGAAAAGAGAGATGAAGAGCCGGCGGTTTAGAGATGATTAAAGGGGGGAGACGGCCGGCCGTGAGTGGGGATTGATGAGGGCAATCAATTGCACGCGTTAGCTTGGAGTTTAATTGAGAGAAACGGCCGAAATTAAAGCTTCATTTTCGATTTAATGGAGGTGGAGAGAGAGGGTGGGAGGAGGAAGAAGGTGAGGTTGAAGATGGATATGACATGTGGGTCCCATGTGTAATAGAGAGGAGAGGAAGTGAAGGGGTACGGGCCGTCAGATTCGCGACACGTGGCAAGTGAATGGATAAGAGGCTTTGGATTTTATGAAGGGGTAAGTTGTGGTGGATGGCTAGGATTAAAACGTGGAGAGAGGTGGATTTCATCTGAGAGCGACACGTGGCGGCTAGGGATATATTGATTTTTATTTTCGGATTTAATTTCAGGAATTACTAGAAACTTTATTAATACTTCGAAAAATAATATTTAATGTCTAAAAATTCCAGAAAAATCATAGAATATTCCTGGAAGTGTTTTAGACTTTAATAAAAATATTTTTAATCTCAGATTTGAATTTAATAACTTTATAAAATACTTTTTAACTTTGAAAATTGATTTTAATTTCCAGAAAATTCTCAAAAATTAATTAAAAATTTAGGGAAGGCTAGGAAAAATAAAATAAATTCTTTTTGGTTTTAATAAAATATTAAAATATATTTTCTTGCTTTAAATTTTTAAATAAAATCCAGATAAATCCAAATAAGACTCAAATACATTCAAATAATTAATTTAAAATTAAAATTTTTCAGAAAGCGAAAATTTGGGATGTGACAAACCTACCCCCCTTAGAGAGAATCTCGACCCCGAGATTCGGAAAGACTGGGAAAAAGATCAGGGAACTCTGCTCGAAGATCCTCTTCACGCTCCCAGGTTGCTTCCGATTCTGGATGATTATTCCACTGCAGCTTGCAAAATTTGATAGTCTTGTTTCTTGTACAGCGCTCTGCCTCTTCTAAAATCTTGACAGGAAATTCTGAATACGTCAAGTCTTCTTTTAAATCCACCTCTTCTAAAGGTATTAACTCCTCTGGTACTCTTAAGCACTTCTTCAACTGTGATACATGAAATACATCATGTACATCTGACAACTGAGGAGGAAGCTCTAACTGATATGCAACTTCACCTCTTCTGGCTATAACTAGAAATGGTCCGATATATCTTGGAGCAAGCTTTCCACTGACCTTGAAACGTTGCATCCCTTTTAAAGGTGACACCTTCAAATACACATGATCCCCTGGTGCGAATTCCAACATTCTGCGACGATTATCTGCATAACTCTTTTGTCTGGTCTGTGCTATTTTCAATCGGTCTCGTATTAATCGAACTTGCTCTTCGGCTAGCTTCAAGACATCGGGTCCGAATACTTGACTTTCTCCAGTCTCTGACCAATATAATGGTGTTCTGCATTTCCTGCCATACAAGGCTTCAAACGGAGACATCTTCAGACTAGACTGGTAACTGTTATTATAGGAAAATTCCGCGTAGGGTAAACTTTGATCCCAACTAGCTTTGTTGGCTAAAGCACACGCTCTTAGCATATCTTCCAATATCTGATTCACTCGTTCAGTCTGGCCATCTGTTTGAGGATGATAAGCAGTACTGAAATTTAAATTGGTGCCCAAAACTTCATGAAGTTTCTGCCAAAATCTTGAGGTAAATTGCGTTCCTCTATCCGATACGATCTTCTTTGGAACTCCATGCAGACATACAATTCTTGACATATAGAGCTCTGCCAATCTATCTCCTGAATAGGTAGTCTTTACAGGTATGAAATGTGCAACCTTTGTTAAGCGATCCACTATAACCCAGATTGAATCATACCCTGACTTGGTTCTTGGTAGTCCTGTTATGAAATCCATTCCGATTTCCTCCCATTTCCATTCAGGTATCTGCAGAGGTTGCAAAAGACCGGCAGGTCGTTGGTGCTCTGCTTTAACCCTTTGACATATATCACATAAAGCTACATATTCTGCAATTTCTCGTTTCATACTGGTCCACCAGTAACTTTCCTTTAGATCTTGGTACATCTTTGTACTTCCGGGATGAATGGAATATCCTGATTCATGAGCTTCCTTTAGAATTAAATCTTTTATTTCCTTTCTCTCCGGTACTAAAATCCTTTTTCCAAACCAAAGAATTCCTTCTTCATCTTCTGAGAATCCAGGTGCTTTGCCTTTCTTCATGTTATCTTTTATTTCTTTAACCTACTCATCTTCTTTCTGAGCTGCCTTGATCTGATCTTCTAAAGTGGGTTGAACCTTTAATGTAGACAGAATTCCTTCATTTATCACTCCCAAATTGAGACGCTGAAATTCTTCACGAAGAGTTGACTGACTGTCTTGAATCAACATATTGCTAACATGGATCTTCCGACTTAAAGCATCTGCCACTACATTGGCCTTTCCTGGATGATAGTGTATTCCCACATCATAATCCTTTATCAGTTCAAGCCATCTTCTTTGTCTCAGATTAAGATCGGGTTGAGTGAATATATACTTTAGACTTTTATGATCTGTATATATTTCACACCGATTACTAATTAGATAATGCCTCCACAACTTTAGAGCATGCACTACAGCAGCTAGCTCTAAATCATGAGTGGGGTAATTCTCCTCATGTGGCCATAACTGCCTTGATGCATAAGCAACAACCTTTCCTTCTTGCATTAGTACACCTCCAAGACCTTGTTTTGATGCGTCACAATAAACTTCAAAATCTTTTCTAATATCCGGTAACCGCAGAACTGGTGCTGAAGTTAACCTCTTCTTTAACTCTTGAAAACTATCCTCACAGGATTTACTCCATTCAAATTTCTTCTCTTTCTTTAACAGCTGGGTTAAAGGTCTGGCAATCTTGGAAAAGCCTTCGATGAATCGACGATAGTAACCAGCTAAACCCAGAAAACTTCTGATCTCGGTTACTGTCTTGGGTGGAGTCCAATTTAATACATCCTTAACTTTTCCAGGATCTACAGATACTCCTTCTGCTGAAATTACGTGTCCCAAAAACACAATTTCCTTTAACCAAAACGCACACTTGCTAAACTTGGCATATAACTGGTGTTCACGGAGTCTTTGCAATACTATCCTTAGATGATCCTCATGTTCTTTATTGTTTTTCGAATAGATAAGAATGTCATCTATAAAGACAACAACAAACTTATCTAAATAATCCATAAATACTTTATTCATCAAATTCATGAAGTATGCCGGGGCATTTGTCAGACCGAAAGACATCACCGTATACTCATATAGTCCATATCTTGTGGCGAAGGCTGTCTTTGGTATATCTTCTGGTCTAATCTTCAACTGGTGATATCCTGACCGAAGATCAATCTTGGAGAAGACACTTGATCCTTTGAGTTGATCGAACAGATCGTCGATCCGGGGTAAGGGATACTTATTCTTTATAGTTACTTCATTTAAAGCTCTATAGTCCACGCACATACGCTGACTACCATCCTTCTTGTTTACCAAAAGCACTGGGGCTCCCCAAGGTGAAGAACTTGGTCTAATGAAACTTTTCTCTTGTAATTCTTGAATTTGCCTCTTGACTTCAGCTAAATCATCAGCTGACATCCGATAAGGTCTTTTTGATATTGGGGCTGTACCAGGTACCAGATTTATAACAAATTCAATCTCTCGATCTGGTGGCAATCCTGGCAAATCCTCAAGGAAAACATCAGGGTATTCACAAGCTACCGACACATCCTCCAACTTTTTCCCTTTTAAGTTGGTTAACATAATGTTCTTCTTTGAGCGCATAACTGCCTCATGTCTTATCTGAATTCCGTCAGAATTGGTAAGACTAATGGCACGATTAGCACAATCTATCTGTCCTTTATACTTGATCAACCAATCCATACCAAGTATTATATCTATGCCATCGGAGTCTATTATAATAAGGTTCGCTAGGAACTTTACTCCATTTATAATTATGGTTGCACTAGGGCTAACCAATTTAGTCCTCAATTCTTTTCCAGGAGATTGGACTATCATAGGGTTCTTTAGCAAACAAATATTCCAATTATTTCTTTCAGCAAAAGCTTTTGTTACGAATGAATGTGTAGCTACAGAATCAAATAATATAATTGCTGGTACTGAATTAACCAGGAACTTACCCAGAACTACGTCTAGTGCATCTTCCGCTGCTTCTACGGTGACATGATTGATACGCCCTCTGTTGAATGGCTGTGGAGTCTGAGGTGTCTGAGGGCTTCCACGTCCTTGACCGGTAGTTGGAGCTCTTGCTGGTGTAGGATCCAGGTTGAAGCGGACCGGGGTTACCGCTTGACGCTTCTGTGGGCAACTGCTGGCATAGTGTCCCATATTTTTGCAATTGTAGCATTGCACTCCTGCAGCTACATTTCTATTCTGCTGTTGTTGGGCTGCATTTTCAGTTCTAGGAGTTTGAGGCAAAGGGCGAGGTGCAGAAATGGGTGTACTTGGATGATTATGCACTGGAGGCCGGTTGTACTGTTGTTGAGTAGGGCGTTGACGAGAACTGCTAGCAAACTGTTGTGCTTGAAACTTCCTTTTCCTAGCATCAAAAAGCTGACACTGGGCATCTTCTTGTACTAAAGCTTTGTTCACCAGATGTTGAAAAGTAGGGTAGTCATTGGAGACTAACTGAACTTTGAGGTTGGGGTCCATTCCTCCCATGAACCTCCAGATCCTTGCGGCATCAGTCGCCACATCTTCCGGTGCATATCTTGATAATTGGATAAATTTACTCAGATATGCGGAAACACTAAGGTTTCCTTGTTGTAGCTGATGAAACTCCTTCCTCTTCATTTCCATAATACTCATAGGAATATGAGCAGTACGGAAGGCTTCCAAAAATTCTACCCATGCAATATTCTGAGCATCTTGATGTGCGGCACAGTAGTTATCCCACCAATTAGCAGCAACTCCCTTGAGTTGGTGGGCGGCGTACAGAACCTTCTCATGCTCTGCACATTGAGCCAAATTGAGTTTCCTTTCTATTTCTTTAATCCAATCATCCGCCTCCAAAGGGTCAGCAGATCCTGCAAAGGTCGGAGGTCGGGTTCTCATAAATTCCCCAAGTTTAGACTGTGGCTGTTGAACTGGTGCTTGCTGGACTTGTTGGACTTGATTTTGGGCCAAAGTTTGAAGTAGTTGCAACTGCATGGCCATCATCTGTTCCATGTTGGGAGCTTGAGCTGGCGGAGGTGGAATTGGGGCTTCATTGTTGTTGGGCGCTTGATTGTTGTTGATGTTACTTCTGGTGTTCACCATCTGAAGCGGTTTCCAGGGTTAGCAAAAGGTAAGAGGGAACTAGCATAGATAAGAGGTTAGGGGAAACTAAATAACATCCCAAGCCAACACACAAGAAGAAACCAGCAACCACTTAAGGAAAACTTTATTGAAATCAAGATAATTTTATGAATGGCTGCACCACAAGTGCACATAGGCTTGGTACAGTCCATCTAACACACCAAAATATGATAAAGCGTTCTAAGAACGTGGACAATTATTTGGGTACTACTGACTCAACTAACTACTCATCCTCCACGATGATGCGCTCCTCCGGATCCTCCTCGGGGTCCTCCTCTGAATCCGATGAGTGTCTCTGTCCACAACCACGGCAGTTGTTCGGCGAACGCGACCGTGATCGACTCTGACTGAAATCGGAAAAACCGGAGCGAGATAGCTGGCGTCCTCGGCTAGATCCTCCAATATCAACGTCGGGTGGCGGACTGGAGCGTCGCACACTCTTCCTCGCAGTAAGCCTAGTGTGAGGTCCCGTAAACTGGACTGGAGCAGCAACAGGGGCTGGTGGAGTCGGTGTAGTGGTAGCAGCTCGAAGACGCTCTACCTCTGCCTCGGCAGCAGTCCTCGCCTGAACGGCGTCGACGTGGGCAGCCTCACTCTGCAGTAGCTGGGCTCGGAGAGTGTCGGAGTGGTCGTAGCTCGACGAAAGCAGCCTCCGAAGAAGTCCGATCTCCTGCTGAGCTCTGGCATAAGTCGCTGAAGCTGCCAGAGTGTGCTGCACCTGGTGAGACAAGCGCGGGTCGTCCACCACCAGCTGGAAAAGCTCTGGATGAGTCTGTCCTGCTCTCGTCGTCGGGAAGAAGCAAAAAGGTGACTGTCGTAGCTCCTCCTTGTGCCTCCTGCACAACTCCGAGATAGCCAACTGTGCTGCATCCTGGATCGCATCTGAGCAGAAGGTCCGTGGATACTCAATATGACGCTCAACTGGGTCAATCCTCCCGTCTGGAGCGTAAATGAACACCTCCATGCTCCAGGAGTCCATGCTCATCACTCGCGTGTTCCGCCCTCTGAAAATAGGCTGTTGGGTGTACTTCAGATGCTGCATTAGCTGCCGTAGAAGAGTCACAAAAGCTCCCTCGCTCTCGCCATGAGAATGGTGATCCCACAGGGCTGATGACGATGAACCTGCCATCTACAAGTTTGAAAAGAGGAGAGATCAGTAAAGATTTTTAAATAGTGAAAAGGGAGGACAGAAACAAGATACTAAGTAAGAGGAGAGTAGAAGCAAAGAAGCTTATATATTTTTAATATATTCTTTTTAAACATAAGTCCTTAAAACTTCCCAAAACCTAGGGTTCGTCCTACAATCAAGATGGCTCTGATACCACTTCTGTGGGACCCGGAGTAGAAACTTCCGAACCCCCCTGTGCATTACAGTACTAGTCCCAGATCAATGCTAGTACACACAGATAACCAGAAAAAATGGTACATTGTCATCCACGATTTATTACAATAATAACTTAAGTTTTACATTGGTCATTGCCTTACAAAGGTTCACAGAACCTTAAAACGAAAATAAACACAGCGGAAGCAAAAAGTAAATTAATCGACCCATCAATCTGCCACAGGCAATTGACTGGGGAAACGAGTCCTAAGCATTCGGGAAGAATCCACCGCATCCACACTCGGCACAGAAGTCGTATTCTCCAGCTTGAGCTTCTTCATTCTCTGCTAATGTATTTGTAGAGCAACATGTGAGTACAAAATTGTACTCCGCAAGTCTTGGGAAAGATGCATAGATGCAAGGCTTCACAAAGGAAGGCTATATGGTTCTTTTGCAAAAATCAGCATTTTATTTCAAATCTACATAATTACTTCAAAGGCCATTTGATAAACATCTTGTTTTTCATAAATGAAATTAGATAAATAACTTAGTGAAGGTTAAACCACCAACACTAAAATCTCAGGCTATCTGCCAACTTTCAAAACTCAGGTTAAACCACCTGATCTAGTTACACCACCAAATTTAAATCACGGAAGTTACACCACTCCCGAGTTTGACAAACCATTTTAGTTTGAAAACAAAATCAAACTTCTACCATGTGAATGCATTCCTTGCCCGCCCTTGACCGTGGGCACGGCTATTCGAATAGTTTTTACTCTGCAGAGTTTGTACACTTTACCCACAAGAGATAAATTATCTTAATAGTCAACATGCTTCCTTTGGCATGAGACCCAAATAAAACATCACAAAGCCTTTCACCTACTCCAGTATAGCTAGATACCACCCGCTAAGGTTTCACCACAACTCGAATCCACGAGTCGGAGCCCCCTCTTGCGCCGTATGAGTACAGTAAACCCTGTCCCTCACTATGAGTAACCAGTACACCCTGCCACTCAATACACCACTGGTGATATCTAAACTACACCTTTATAGGTTAGTTAGTTAGGTCGTACCCATATAGACTTGTGGTTGCACTGTTTTGCTCAGTTTGGACAAACACAAGCGTCGGTCCTTAAACGACCAGGGTGGTTCATTCACAATTCCAAAAAAAATTCTCGTGCTAAACTGCACCAGCCAAACCTTCCATCCACCCTTGTCAACTTTTCCCTTTGAACTTCATTTTTATTTTCAAATTAACAGTGGTAACATCCATTACCAATTTTCAAACAAATCAATTAACAATGGTAACATCCATTACCAATGTTCAAACAAACCATTGATCAAAACATTTAGCAAACATGCTTCTCATTTGACATTTTATATTGATTCGCTAAACTAAGCATTTGCTAGTATAAATTTAACAAAATGAAATACTAACTCATTATTGAGTCAAAGGAATATCCTAAGTTGACAATGGTACAAGGTAAACGATTTTCAATGGAAGGTATAGCAATTGGAACATTTAACTAAATTTTTTTAAAAATCAAGTTATCCACTTTTACAACATAAGCATGCAATAATTTAAAATAACTACACAAATCATTTTGTAAAACATAGGAGCAAGATGGTCAAAGGAGACTTGCCTTCCTGTGCTGGGTTGTTATCTTCCTGAGCTTGATCCTGAATATCTTCGGACAAATCGGTCTCTACACGTAAATCGAGAAAACCAAATAAATAAAATAAAATATAAAAAATTGAAAAATTGAAAATAAATATACCAAATGAAAGATTGGAATTTTAGATGAATTTAGAAATTTGAATGGATCAATTTGGATTTAAAATGAGAAAGTTATGGCTTCCAGAAGATTAAATAGCAGGGAAAAAGGAAAAATCGGGTTTCGGGAATTATTTTTGTACTGAAAAATACTATTTATGACGTCATCAATTTTCGAATTTTCTGAGCGGGAAATATTATTTGAATGACGGGTGGGTCCGGTCTACCGTGAACCGGATCCACGGACCACGGGGTTCGCCGACGTGGCACACCGGCCACATGGCGCCATGCGAGCGCGAGGTGGCGGCCACGTGGCCGTCCACGCGGGCACAACTGGCCACGCGGGCGCACGCGCAGCCGCACGGGAGGATGGCCGGCCGGCGGCCTTGCCGGCGGTCGGCGGCCGGCGGGAGGGCGGCGAACAGCGGCGGCGGATGAGGAGAGGCGGCGGCGCTTACCGGCGGCGGCGACGGAAGGCGAGGCGGTCGGCGGCGGCGCAAGGAGGAGGTGGCGGCGGGGTGGTGCGGGATGGCCGGTGAGGGGCGGCCGAGCGGCGGCGCACGGCGGCGGGGTGGTGGCCGAAAGAGAGGGAGTAGGAGCCGGCCGAAATGGAGGAAGAAAGGGGAAGGAATGGGGAGGGAGGCCAATTTATAGATGGAAAAGAGAGATGAAGAGCCGGCGGTTTAGAGATGATTAAAGGGGGGAGACGGCCGGCCGTGAGGATTGATGAGGGCAATCAATTGCACGCGTTAGCTTGGAGTTTAATTGAGAGAAACGGCCGAAATTAAAGCTTCATTTTCGGTTTAATGGAGGTGGAGAGAGAGGGTGGGAGGAGGAAGAAGGTGAGGTTGAAGATGGATATGACATGTGGGTCCCATGTGTAATAGAGAGGAGAGGAAGTGAAGGGGTACGGGCCGTCAGATTCGCGACACGTGGCAAGTGAATGGATAAGAGGCTTTGGATTTTATGAAGGGGTAAGTTGTGGTGGATAGCTAGGATTAAAACGTGGAGAGAGGTGGATTTCATCTGAGAGCGACACGTGGCGGCTAGGGATATATTGATTTTTATTTTCGGATTTAATTTCAGGAATTACTAGAAACTTTATTAATACTTCGAAAAATAATATTTAATGTCTAAAAATTCCAGAAAAATCATAGAATATTCCTGGAAGTGTTTTAGACTTTAATAAAAATATTTTTAATCTCAGATTTGAATTTAATAACTTTATAAAATACTTTTTAACTTTGAAAATTGATTTTAATTTCCAGAAAATTCTCAAAAATTAATTAAAAATTTAGGGAAGGCTAGGAAAAATAAAATAAATTCTTTTTGGTTTTAATAAAATATTAAAATATATTTTCTTGCTTTAAATTTTTAAATAAAATCCAGATAAATCCAAATAAGACTCAAATACATTCAAATAATTAATTTAAAATTAAAATTTTTCAGAAAGCGAAAATTTGGGATGTGACAGTTCGTGTATAGAACCGTCTGTGATAGTCCTTCACAGACAGTTTACTCTACAAACCGTCTGTGATAGTTACATGGGGATGAACTGTTTCGTCAGGGCATGACTGCCAATTCGAAGCATATATAGAATAGCATCCGAGGCACATCCGAGGCCTGCTGCTGTGTCTTGAGGAGTGCCAAGAGCTGGTCTTCAGATGTACATCTGAAGACCAGCTCTTGGCACTCCTCAAGACACAGCAGCAGGCCTCGGATGTGCCTCGGATGCTATGCTATATATGCTTCGAATTGGCAGTCATGCCCTGACGAAACAGTTCATCTTTCCCGACAAAATTCAAGGCAATTTTATTACAAAAGTGCAAAAAAAAGACATCCCCAGATTCTTCGATGAGCAGCCGACTTCTTCGCTGAGCGACCATCCATCTGCTTCTTCCCACTTCTTTTCTTCATCTCTGGTCTCTGGATCACGTACGCCAGTAGCGATGATTCAGTTAATCATCGCTACTGGCGTACGTGATCCAGAGGCCAGAGATAAAGAAAAGAAGTGGGAAGAAGCAGATGGATAGTCGCTCAACGAAGAAGTTGGCTATGTCGGCTGCTCACCGAAGAATCTGGGAATGTCTTTTTTTAAAACTTTTGTAATAAAAATGCCTTGAATTTTGCAGGAAAAAGAAGGATTGTTGGAGTGGACATCACATCTCAGCAGTAGTCGGCATCGTCGAGGAACATGCAAATATAGAGGCAAGCACGACAACACATTTAGATCTATTACAGGAGAACAAGCTAGTGAACTATTCATGGAACGACGGTGCGGGTGAAAAAGACACACTTACCACACTTACAGCTATACATGCTCACAGTGGATGAACTCATGCGTGACTAGTACCGGTGGAAAGGTAGATGGGACGTTATTTATAAGGGCCGAGCAGAGGCAGGAACTGCTGCCTACCATTCGATGTGGAGAGAATGGACGGGTGAGATCGAAATCCTGGGTATACGCCAATTATTGGTGTCACGTGATTATCACACGCCAATTATTGGTGATATGTGATTATCACAGACGGTTATTAACGCGAACCGTCTGTGATATTGATATCACAGACGGTTCTTAATACGAGCCGTCTGTGATGTTTCAGTTATCACAGACGGTTCGTATTACTAACCGTCTGTGAAAGTTCACAGACGGTTATTAACACGAACCGTCTGTGATCTCTAAAATTATCAGAGATGGTTCTAAGTTTAAAAACCGTCTGTGATAATCTTATCACAGACGGTTTTTTATAAAAACCGTCTGTCATACACTTTATGTCAGAACGCTTCGTGTTTCGATCGTCTAATTAACGTCTCTCGATCGTTATACGAAGTGTCTATATCATTAATGTTTGGGTATATGAACCGTCTGTGCTAAAGGTTAAATATCCGTGCCTAATCCAGGTCTCTTCTACGTACGTACAATATGGCTTCTACTATTCTTGTGATCATCTCCTTCCTCTCATCTGTTCATCAAGAATTGTTCGGCTGGAACCTTACACAGGCGGCCAGCAATTTGCATCTGGAGCAGCTTCTCCGCACACGCCCTGCTCTCCTTCCCCGACTTTCTTGCATCCGTCAGCTCGACCTGATCATCCGCCGTCGATGGAGGCGTCTCGCTGCCGCTCAAGAAAGGGAAACAACCCTTACCTTGGTTCTTCTCCACAATGTGCGCAAAGCGGAAGAAGCTCTACACGCATTGGAGAGACTGATGGATAGCCTTGCCGATCAAGCAGAAACGGCAGATTCTGAGGAATCTTTTGATACTATCCTCTACGACATTATGGGCTATGCTACTGATTATTTGCCCAGGCTGGAGGAGGAAGTGCTGAGGACAAGGACAATCTTAACGGCGTTCGAGAAGTCAGTGACTGATCCTCCAAGTCCCAAAGTCGAAGAAGAAGCGTACGAAGCCCAAAAGATTACAATCTGGGAAACTCTTTACCTGTGCGACTTTTGTAATAAATTTGCCTCTAAATGAAATTAATAAATTTGGTTTTAATTTGTGATCTTTTGTCTCAATAGTTCTGTAGTAAAGTTATTAGAAGCAATGTGTACTTATATATTAACCTCTGATCATGAACAGAATATGACAGACAAAGGGACATCACAGACGGTTCTTGTCAAAAACCGTCTGTGAACATTCACAGACAGTTTCTTAAGAAGAACCGTCTGTGATAGTCTACACAACACAGACGGTTTTTAATGAAAAACCGTCTGTGATAATTCCATATTATCACAGATGGTTTTTAATAAAAACCGTCTGTGATACTAAAGTATCACAGACGGTTCATCAGTAAGGACCGTCTGTGATACTCGACCACTAAGACAGACGGTGTCCAAATTAAAACTGTCTGTGTTAGTGTCAATCACAGACGGTTTTGTCAAACCGTCTGTGATGTAGCCGTCCAGTATAGCCTCTTTTGTAGTAGTGCTCGATGCCACGCTAGCAGTACAGACATGTGCTAGAGTCTATATACCGAGTTTATTCATGGACACATAAGCGGTAAGGCCCACATATTGGTGTCTCATTAATCCTTAATCTTAATCCACATGGGCCCGTATGTCGGCGTGGTGGCTATCAGAACACCACGAGGCTCTAGGTGGTTGGACTGGAAGGCGTTGTAGAGCCAGTAGCAGAGTCTATTGTCCCCAATGCCTGAGCTCGCGTCGCATAGACCCAACCTTGCTGCCCTATTTCCAATCGAAAACAATCGCCACTGATACCATTTCTTCTCTGGTGAGCTTTGAGCAAATTAATTTCTCCTCAAACACCACCTAGCTTTCCTCTTTCATCTCTGACCTTTAATTCGAGCTTCCCTTTGCCCTAAGTCACCACCACCATGAAACTTGCCTCGTTGCCCATGGCTCACATCACTAGACTACCTCAGCTCTCCCCCACCACGTGACAAATAGGCAAATGCCAAGGAAGATTGTGGTGGTAACTACGATCTTCCAAACAGTGATCACTACTACAAAAAAAGGCTAATACTAGATATCTCATCACAGATGGTTAACTATAATCGTTAGTATTAAATACAATCACAGACAGTTTTGATTTAGAGACCGTCTGTGTTGCTGCCAGTGATAAAAAATGACTGTGAAGAGGTAATATCACAGATGGTTCATAGTGAACACCATCTGTAAAGTATCACAAATGGTTATTAATAAGAATCGTCTGTCATATTACCAAATATTACAGACGATTTTTTTTAAACCGTCTGTGATAATTTCACTTATTAATTACAGACTCGTCGACCCTCACAGATCAATCTTAAATCCTAGATCTATTCTCACAGGCTACTGCTTTGAGAAGGTGGGGCTTGAAGGCTATTTGGTGAAAGAAGACCGCGAATTTGGTAAGAGTGATTGTAGATCTATTAAGTTCTTGACTATCTATAGTCAGTAATTTGTTCCTAATTGTATTATATTTTAGATCTAGCTTTTGGTGAAAGGAGAATTGAAGATGGTTTAGATCTAGCTTGATATAAAGAGAAGATTATTTACATCTAGTATGGTTTAGGGTTTAGCCAATTCATAGTTTATTTATACTTAATTCAATTTAATTAATTATTCTTACTACATATAGCTTTTTTTAGATCATATATATCTAGTATACTAATTAATTAATTTAATATTTAATTATAAATTGTTATATATGTAACGTAGGGCTGAAGCTAGATGTATGTTGGTAACCGTGTGAGTAAAGAGTACATTAATAGTGTGTTTGCTTTTACAAGAGCTACTAAGAAGGATATGTTGAATAAGTGGGTGGAATATATGTTTCAAAAAGAACCGAGCTACTAAGAGCTACTCTGAGAATCTGAACACGTTTAAGAACCGAACACAGATTGAAGCACACTTGATTTGAAAGGGTTTCAAAAAGGGGTATGCATGTTGGACTAGTCATGGTGAAGAGTAAATTACACAGAAAGGTAGTAATAATAACATCACTGACGAAGTTAACGATATGCCACCAGATGATATCGATTGTGGTTCCAATTTGGATAGCTGCATGATGACAATCGGGATTAGTTGCTTCGTGATGTAGAAGGGAACTGTGATAAGAGAGAGTATGTTAAATTCTAAGGCTTGATGAAGGACTCGAAGAAATCTTTGTTCACGTGCTGCAAGTCAAAGTATACGAGGTTGTCAGCCATGCTTGAACTGCTAAAATTAAAGGCAGGCGATGGTTGGTCCGACAAGAGTTTCATAGCACTGTTAGGTCTTTTGGCGGACATGATTCTGGAGGGAAACGAGTTACCCAAAACTATGCATAAAGCTAAGAAGGTTCTTTGTCCATTGGGAATAGAAGCAGAAAGAATACATGCATGTCCGAACGATTGTATCCTCTATTTAAATAGTATGCAAACATGCATATATGTCCGCTGCGCAATGCATCCTGATACAAAGCATAAGAATCAATCAGATGACAATTAGGGAATAGAGGTGAAGAAAAGACCTCCTGCTAAAGTGGCATGGTATAATTCCCCATTCGAATCCATTTTCTGCTAACCCAAGGGAGGCAAAACTGTTGTGTTAGCACTGAGAGGAGTGTAAGAAGGATGTAATGCTAAGACACCTTGCTGATTCCACCTAGTAGAGAAACATCGATAGGAGGTTTGCAGACTTCGATGCAGAACCAAGGAATATAAGGTTTGGATTGAGTACAGATATAATGAATCCTTTTGGTAACATGAGCAGCTGACACAACACTTGGCCCGTGACTCTCTTTATCTACAACGTTCCTCCTTGGTTGTGTATCAAGCGGAAGTATATTTTGTTATTGATACTTATCCAAAGGTCGAAGCAACCTGGGAATGATATTGATGTGTACTTAGCACCGTTGGTGGAAGATCTAAAAATACTGTGGACCGAAGGGGTACAGGTATGGGATACGTACAAATAAGAGAAATTCACTTTACGCTTCGTGTTGTTCTGCACCATAAATGATTATCCTGCTCTTGATAACCTGTCGGGCCAGAGTACAAAAGGGGCCAAAGCTTATACTCATTGCTTAGATGATATCGAGAGTGTGTGACAGAAGCACTCACGTAAAACAATGTACATGCATCACCGTAGGTTCCTTCGGAAGGCTCATCTATACCGCAGGATGAAGAAACAATTTGACGGAGAGAAGGGGGATAGTTTAGCTCTAAGGCATTTAAGCAAAAAAGAGGTCTATGATATGGTTAAGGATTAGATGTTGTACTTGGAAAGGGACATAAATCGAGGATCCGTGAGAAGAACATCGGAAGAAGAGATTAATATTTTAGGACTGACCTTATTGGGTGCACCTAAAAGTTCACCACTGCATCAACATCTTGTACATCGAGAGGAATGTATGTGACAGTTTGATAGGTCTCTTACTAATCATTCATGATAAAACAAAGGATAGTGTCAACGCGTGCTTTACTTGGTTGATATGGATGTCAGACCTGAGTTAGCACCGACAATGACCAATAAAGGACAAATGTACCTTTTCCCTGCTTGTTACACTCTATTCAAGGCCAAGAGAACTGAACTATGCTAGTGCTTGTATGGTGTGAAAGTTCTGTCTGGTTACTCTGCCAATATGAAGAAACTTATTTCGATGGAAGATTTGAAGTTAATTGGCATGAAGTCTCATGATTATTATATGCTGATGACGCAGATGCTCCCTATTGCAATTAGAAGTATTTTATCGATTAAGGTCTGAGAGATAATCATGAGGCTATGTTATTTCTTTATCACAATTGCTCAGAAGGTTATCGATCCTGTCGATCCTGAAGGATTAGATACTCTATAGGACGAGGTGGTGATGACTCTATGTCACCTTGATATGTATTTCCCTCCATTATTTTTTGATAACATGGTCAATCTCATTGTTCACATTGTATAGGAGGTAAACATGTGTGGGCCCATGTACCTACGTAGCATGTACCCATTCGAGAGGTTTATGTGAATTATCAAGTCCTATGTACAGAATCGATCTCGGCCAGAGGGTAGCATCATCGAAGGTTATGCAACCGAAGAGGTCATTGAGTTTTGTGTCGATTAATTACTCAAGTCAAACCGATAGGTGTGCCTCAATCTCGCCATGAGAAGAGGCTCAAGGGTATGAGAACCAATGGAAGGAAAGTAATCACTCCAAATATGGATGCGTTGTTCGAGCCCATTTCACGGTCTTGCAACACATGACTGAAGTGTCCACGTATATCGACCAGCGCAAGGACGTGCTTCGGCAATAGAATGCAAAGTGGCCTGATGTTTGGATCACGAGACAACACAACAGTCGGTTCAACCAATGGTTGAAGGAGCGACACGCTAGGAGCTCATCAAGTGATATGCTGATATGGTTGGCAAAAGGGCCAACATTTACAATTATGGCATGGCAAGTATATGACATAAATGGGTACACATTCTATATGTAGACTCAAGATGTAAAAAGCACTAACTAGAACAACAATGTCCACATAGATGTGTTTAGTACCGATGGGTTGAGGAGCTCCTACTATAGATTCATAGAGGAAATTTGGGAGGTTAACTATACTTTTCAAGCTCCCCTTGTTTCAGTGCCGTTGGGTCCATCTCCCATAGGTGAAGGTCGATAAGTACAGTGTCACTACTGTGGACCTCAAACATGTCGGATACAAATATGAACCGTTCATACTCGCTAACAAAGTTGTTCAAGTTTTCTATGTAACCAACTAGGCAAATAAGAAGCACAACGTTGTTCTTCATGGAAAAAAGAGAATTGTTGGAGTTAAGAATGTAGTAGACGAGAAAGAATACAATTAATTTAATAAGTTGCCTTCTCTTGGAAATGACATAAGGGTTAAGGATGAACAACGTGATGAAACTAGTTACATATGTGTTGATCATCATGAAGGGCTAATTTTTAAAGGAAATAAGTAAGTGGAATGATGAATGAAATGTTTATATGTCATATGTTCTATATTTGCATTTATGTATATGAGAATGTGTGATATATATGTGAATTTATATTTATGTATATGAGAATGAGTCATATATATGTGAATTTGCATTTATGTATATGAGAATGTGTGATATATATATATATATATATATATATATATATATATATATATATATATATATATATATATATATATATATATATATATATATATATATATATATGTGTGTGTGTGTGTGTGTGTGTATGTGAATTTGCATTTATGTATGTGAGAATAAGTATCACAGACGGTTCTAAATTAGAATCATCTGTAATGTTATTATCACAGATGGTTATAGCTTAGGGCGGTTATAGTTTAAAATCATCTGTGATGTCCAACCTATTTATATTTGGACTGTAGGGTTTGCTTGCGCTCCTACACACTCAAACTCCCAGTGCCTTCTCCCCCGAGCCCGCTGCCTCCTCCCTAGGCACGAGCCGCCGCCTCCTCCTCAGACATGAGCTGCCGCCTCCTCACCGGCATGCCTCCCCTCCCAAACCGCTGCCTCCCACCTAGCGTGCCTCCTCCCTAAGCACGCTGCCTCCTCCCCTGAGCCCGCCACCTCCTCCCTGAGCACAAATCGCCACCTTCGCCCCTAAGCACGAGCCACCGCTTTCTCCCTGAGCCCACTGCCTCCTCACTGGGGTGCCTCCTCCCCGAGCATGCCTCCTCCACGAGCATGTACACCGCCCCTCCCTTGAGCATGCTTCCCTCCTCCTCGTTGTGCCTCCTTCCCAAGCAAGGTATATAGTTAACCCGGTCATGACTTCAGTGCTCTACTCTGTCCTCATGGCTCATGGACTCATGGGGTACATGATTCTTGCGATAAGCCTTGCCCCTACTGCCTTCTCAGTGGCATGGATTGCCACTATCTACTGAGCTTTTACTTTCTGAAATTTCTGTCCTGAATAAAGTTTGTCGTGCTAGTAGTTTAATTCATTATCTTTGAAAATCTGTGAATAGTACTAGCACTAGAAGGACTTTTGCATAACAGTTGTGGGCTTTTTGAGATTGCTCGATGAGGAAACTTGTCATATTAGAGATCATTGTGACAATCTATTGAAGTATTCTGCTAGATTTTGATTTTGTAGATTGTTGTAACATCCCAAATTCTAGAAATTCAAAAATGTGGAATTTTTAAAACTTTTCTTGCATTTTGCTGGAGTTCAAAATTTCTTTTGAATATTTACCTGAAATATTTTGAGTTTTGTGGCATGCAAAAGTAAAATATTGAGAAATAATATCCAAATATATATAAAGGGGATCTACACACAAATTAAAAGTTAAGTATCAAATAATGGAGATAAAAATTAGGATTTCCAATTTACCTAGGTAAAAGAAAAGCAAGGGTTAAAGGAGTATAAAAAAACTCACACTTGAATAGTGAAAATTAAAAACCTAAATTTTAAATGTCAAAATCAAAATCCAAGGGAAACATTAAATAAAGTGGAAAATAAAGGAATATTAGATTTTGTATCGAGATATGTGAATCAAGATTTGAATTAACATTTCAAAAGTTTAAATCAACAATCTTAAGCATGAAAAAGAAATTTAAATTAAAATCCAAATTCTAAAATTATGCTTAATCCTTTCCTCTTATCTTTTTCTCTTCCTTCTCTATTACATGTGGGCCCAGCCCCCACCCCCATCCCTCTCCTTTTCTTTCTGCTGCTGGGCCTGGCCTTGCCTCCTTCCTCTTTTCTTCTCTTTCCTTCACAGCAGCGCGTTGGCTTCTCCTCCTCCGCTCATTCCCCTTTCTTTCTCTTGATGGCGCTCACTGCTCCCGCACCCAAGCATCGTCACCGCCCGGCCTGCTCCTCCGTCCGTTTCACGTCAGCGCACCTGCTCCGGTCACCATCATCACACGGCGCCCACGTCACACACATGCCCCGCCATACCCTGCTCTGCCCGCGCCCATGTCGCTGCCAGCCCGCGCCTGCTCCCATCACCTCACCCCCATGACGCCACCCCATCCCGAGCACTGTAACTGGGTCGCTGGCTACAGCATCTCCACCGCGCCCACCGCCGGCTATAAATAGCCAGCCTTGCCTTGCTTCCCTAAAAGCTTCCCCTTCTTTTTGTTGAGTTCGGTCGAGCTCCACTAATGGTCGCCGACGCCTACGTGATAATCCGGCCACCACGGTGCCCCTCTCCCAAAATTGAGTGCATCACTGCGTGTCTCCACTCCCCGTCAGTAGTCCCTCCAATCTAATTGATTTTTCACGCACCGTAGCTCGCCGCACGGCTGTCTTTCCCAAAACCGGCCGCCGCCGCTACCATTAGCGCCGTTCAAGCCTCGCGGCTCTCCACGTCGATTCCTTGTGCCCAGAGCCCGGCCTCAACACCCTGAAGCTACACCAGCCACCGCCTCCTGCTCACCTCCCCTCCGGCGAGCCCTCCACGGGAGCCTTCTAGCGCCGCCGCCCGTGCTCGCCATCGGCCCGCCACAGCATCTCCTGGCCGTCGCCGCCACCTCCAAAGGCTTCACCTCCCCCACGGGTACCCGTTTTGGCTGTCGCCACCGACACCCCGACCGCCACCCGCCGGCGACGCCGTCGGCCAAGCTCCGCCCGAGCCTCCTCTGATTCTTCCTCTGTTTGGCCACCGCAATCCCTCACCTTTTCTATTTTGATCTCACCCCTATATCACTAAGTGGGCGCGGCTCAGTTGGTCACCAGTGCCTAGGCTTATCCCTCCCACCGTGAGGTCCCAGGTTCGAATCACCTCACTGCACTTTTTCCTTTTTCATGCTATCTCATTTTCTTTAGCCATTTTCAATGGAACATAATTAGGAAGTAATCCCAGGAAGATAAGATAACTGGTTTGTGTTCAAATAAAATTTACCTATACCTCAAATATGGAATTACGAGCATATGGACAATTAAGTGATTAAGGGAAATAGTTAGGTAAAATTTAAACAATTAAATGGAATGCAAATTAAAACATAAATAAAATATGATGTAGGGATAAATTAAGTAAAACCCTAGCATTAAGATTCATGCAAAATAGAGATGCAGCCTGGGATTATTGTACGTCAAATCTAGACTTACTTTTAGGGGTACCTCTGATTAATATAAAAAGTAGTCATCTAAAATATGGTTGTCATTCCTATGTCTTTAAAAGGTACCTAAATTGATAACAACCTTTAATCAAAAGGGTGTCTTTTAAGTAGAAATGTCTATATATGTGTGGCAAGTATAGTAAAGTAACCCCTAAGTCATCAGATGATAAAAGTAATCTACCTAATGTAGCAATGTGAATAGTAGCCATCACAGGTGTGCCATCGACAAATAAATCTCACCCGTAGATTCAGTAGAACATTGATAGTAAAACCTGGTATAGCTTGCTCGGTCCTAGATAAATAAATTTAAATAACAACAACAACAACAACAATAATAATAATAATAGTGTACACAGAATATCTATGATACCTAATCCGAAGAGCCTCTTTAATTAAGAGAAGTCCTGTTGGCATATCTACTAAAATCCATACGACATCGATAGTTAAAATAATTTTACCACCTTGCATTTTAGTGAACAAGGTAATACCCAGCACCCCACTACAGTCTTATATCTACCCATAGGTCTAGTGTGACTCATGGAACTTCCTTGATAAATATAAAAATAATAAAAAGAAGTTATTAATAAAAAGATCGAGTCATCGTATGTTGCCATCAGCTATACCTAGCCATCTCCAAGTACTAAACAGAAATAATTTCATGAATATACCTTTATCATAACCCATCCTTTAAACCTCATTTTGATAAGTTTTCCCTACCATTTCCCACTTCACTCTAACCACTATGACACCGACAATACTCCACGCCCGTCGACCTTGCCTCAAATCATCCAAATTTCCCATTAACCCATAATAGAGCTAAATTAAGTTTATTTGGATTTTATTTGGATTCTTGAGTTATTTGCATTTATTTGGATTCAGTTGTTTAAAGCGTAATTAGAAATGGAAGTCGTGAAGATTCAGTGGATCAAGCGAGATCAAGCTCGAAGTGAAAATAGACACCCCAAAAGCTCAAGAGAAAGCAATGTGTGAGCTCAAGATCATGGTAAACCGCGCTAGACGAGTCAATACTTTGATCATGTTGAACCTACATTTTCTGCAAATTATTTTGTTTTAAATTATCAAATTGCATGCTGTTATTTTATATGCAAATACATGTTTAATTTAAGAATCTAGTTACATGCCCATTATTAACATGATTAATATTACACCTCCTTTGGAATATTTGAATATGTGAACCTTATCGCCCTAGCAAAATTATAATAGTAACCTTTTGAAAATAAGTCCGTAATTATACGCCGTGCTTAGTATTGCTTAGACACACGGGGGCGCTGAAATGCCCCAATCATCAATATCATTTTCAATCATGAGAAAATAGTTTGGGAAGTCATGGTGGTAATGACTGGTATATGTTGGTATGATTATTTTATGTTCCCAAAAACCCCAACTTGCTTAACCATCTGGGCGGATGGTTCGAGGGTGTGTGTGTGGTGCAGTGGAAGCACAAAGTGGTTAGTGGTAAATCCGTCCAGATAACCTTAAGGACCGAATATTATCATGACCTCCTGTGTAAAACAAGTATAACCACAAGTCTGTAAAGTACAACTTGGCTTAGTAAATTTACCGGACCCTGAAAGTCATCATCATGGCAGTAGTGCAAGTGGCTGTCTAAGTGGCAGGCTTGAATGGGACACCCGCAAGTGGCTGTCTGGGTGGCGGGCTTGAGGGTGAAGTTCTTCTGCGGTGTGCTAGCAGTGTGGGTAGCCAGCTGCTAGGTGCATAGGAGGGGAACGTCCCGCACAACCTAGGAGACCTGCCGCAAGCGGGACAAGCTCATAGGGGTGAGATGATGGAAGGGGCGAGGTACTTTGAATGGTTACTGTGATGGTTGGCTCAACTGCACGACTAAGGAATCGTGTGGGGCAACGAGTAAACTGTCTCTTGTGGGTAAAGTGTGCCAACTCTGCAGAGTCAAAACTATTCGAATAGCCGTCCCCACGGTCAAGGGCGGACATAGGAACTTAACCAGATATAGTTCTATTTCAAAAACTTTGTGGGTGGGAATGGGAAAGTGGAGGGCAGTGGAAAGCCCTAATTGGTGTTGTCCTGGGTGTCGTCCCAGTGGTAATGAAAGCGGCTATAACGCTGAAGGACTAGCATATGGTGCAGAGACCATGTAATGGTGGATGGAATCTGGATCGCTATTATTATTACATTCTCTTACACATTATATTTTTGGTCAAAACTGTCAGGTCTCAGAAAATTTCTATGTATTATATTTCTAAATAATGATAATACTTCTCACAAAATAAAATGTCAGGAAGAATAAATAGATTAGTAAGAAAAGAAGATGGTTGTTGGTGGTAAATACATAAAGTTGTTGGTGGATTTATGTCGATCATAAAAAGGAAACGATAGTGTGGATTCTGAGAGAAATAAATTGGTGGAGCCTAAATGAATAGATAGGTTGGATAGATGATTTAAATTTTTTTTGGAGATTTAGGGAGTGCAAAGGTAATTATTGGATTACGACATTGATAAATAAATTCTTGGGAGATGTTGACAATATTGGGATTAATAGATTCGGTTGCTAGATGAGTCAATTGAATTTTTGGGAAATTGGAGGTATGATAACAAATATTGGAGTATGAACTTGATCAATGATATTCTTGGTGGATATATACTAGTGAATCGTAAACTTGATCAATGGTATTCTTGGTGGATATATACTAGTGAATCATAAACTTGATCAATGGTATTCTTGGTGGAGGTATATTAGTGAATTAGTACAAATAGATAATGGAAAATATGGTTGATTATTGGAAGAGCAAATAATGGTTTTGGATCAATAATAAAAAGGATTGAATTGTTAGAAAGTCCTGATAGTAAATGATCGGTGGATTACTTAAATGATGTCTCTCGCTGTTTGGAGTTTTAGATAGCAATCAATATAGAAAGTGTATGATCGGTGGATTAAGTAAATGATGATACTCGTTGTTTGGAGTCTTAGATAGCAGTCAGTAAAGAAAGTGTGTCTTTGGTGGATTAAGTCAATTATGGCAATCGTCGTGTGGAGTTTTAGGTCGAAATAATAACACTAGGATTTAATAATACTAATGCTACCAAAAGCGATTTTGGCAAATAAAATAACCCGAGCATCTCCTTTGATAAGCCATGCATACTATTTATTTGCATTCTGTGTATTGGCTCGCGGAGCACGGTGGTTTGTGCTCACACTCGCTTTCACAACAAATCCAGAATCAGGAATCAGATCATTACGCTTCAGCAACACTATTTGGTCATGGTGGTAAAGAAGATGAAGATGTCAAGGGCTAGGTCGCGACCCCCCAGTCGGCTGCCGGTGGGCATATCCTGAGGGTCCCACCTGTGTGCTTCGTTTCCGCTGCTGCATTTTATTGGTTTTGACCTAATCGGCCCGTGAGTAAGTTACTATTATATTTACGCTTCCGCTTGATATGTACTTTGATATTCAGAACTGTAATATGTGAGAACTATCTACTGATCCAGGGAATAGTGAAGTGGAATCACAGAGGATGCCGGATTGTATAATCTGGGCTCCTACAATTGCTAAGATAGATACTTTTGTTTTGGTATAGTTTACTGCTTTCCTAATTATTGTTGAATTCAGTTGATACCTTAGTAGCATATATCTATTATATACTTCTGGTTATTCTCGAAACTCTTTTGGCACTGTAGTAGCAGTTCTTTGTTTCTAATTAAGCAGTTGTTTGTTTCTAATTAAGTAGTTCTTTGTTTCTAATTAAGCAGTTCTTTGTTTCTAATTATGCAGTATGCAATTGACTTTGTCTCTTATCTGAGGTAATTTATACATTATCAGATTAGCAGAATAATAAAGAGATAGTCACTTTGATTATTGATATATTAATAAGAGTGGAAGAAGGCCAAGATTTAATCTTGTGCAGCTCCTCAACTAAGAGCAAATTCACAACTTTAATTGCGCAATATGCAGTTCATAAATGCCCACTTTCTTGTATAGTTAGGCATATTATCATATTGCTAGATATATTGTTGGACCGAAATGGCGACAGAGGGGGGTGAATGTCGCTCACAAAAATTTGTCCCCCAACACAAGTATCCACTTAAACTCGTTCTATTCCGATAACAACGAGTGCTATAAAGAAAAAGAGTTGTACTCTTTGGAGAAACATAAGGACAGACAAAAGAACATATCTTAAGCAAGAGAGACAACGAAAGAACAGAAATCAGCAAGACCTACTGGAGGCCGGTCAGACCGGTGCTAGTCGGCCGGTTAGACAGCCACTAGTAGGCCGGTCAGACCACCACTAGCAGGCCGGTCAGACCGCCTAGTCCCCTCCGGTCAGACCGGGCTTCGATTCCAGAAAAACAGCAAGGGCCGGATTTTCAGATTGCAACTGATAGCTTCCCTCAACTGAGAAATCTGGGACTTTCTTTTGAACTTCTCAACCCAGAACAGCAAGGAGACATTCAAAATAGCCAAGGGAATTTAGAGAACCAAAAGAAAGTAATTCTAGAACAAGAATTTGGGATTTGACCCAAGAACTGAAAATTACAGAGGGCAGCAACAAAAACCTAAATTTCCATCTGATCTTTGATTCTTTGACCATGCAACTTTGGGGATAGCTAATTAATAGCCTCAGGACATCACAAGCCAAGTTTCATGCCATCTCATGAGGGGAAACACGATTCTCACCAAAACCCTAGAAATTAAAAAACAAGAACAGAGAAACTGAAAAAATGAAAATCCTTGATTCATTCACTTTGCTCTAGGGAGAAACCAATCAAATGATCTTGAGACCTATTCCCATCACAGAGCAACCCATTTTGGGTCTTCTCAGCAAGAAACAACAAGAAAGCTAAAAATCAAGAAACCACACAAAGGAGGTATCGAAGGGAAAACAGGAGCACGAGAGATAAACTTCAGAAATTTCATTCCCAATCAACAAGGATTACATATGAGTCCCCATACGCATGGACATTAGAACAAGGGATGATTACAAGGAGTCTCAACTCATCCTCTCCCTCTCCAAACCCTCAAGAACACAAAAGCACTACATGCTTGGAGGAGACTACGAAGGAGACATACACTGCTGCCCTCAACTACTCATACCAACTAAAGCCTCAAAACAAAACCAAAGCAAAACCAACCCCCAAAAGCTATGAAGACCATGCAGGAGACAACCTCCTTTTATAGCCTCCCACTAATGGGTTTGATCCTCTCTTTACCCACTATGCCTTCACCAACTCTAGTGCTTTATCCATAACCCGCTTCCTTTAGTGCAGCTTTGCGTATTCTCCAAAATGCCCCTCGTGAACCTTCCAGGAAGCTTCCTCGTGTCTTGCCGTCCAGGCATCGCAACCACCTCGAGTCCTCGCCGTCTTCAGCACACCTCGACCATTCTGACCTCGGCACCACCTGCGCCTAGTCCGGTCCTCCGTGCCTCGCCACGACTCCACCTCAATGTCCTGCAGCCATCACAGACAAGAAACACATCACATAGCACCGCTCGAAAACATGTAATCAATAGAAGCATTAAGAGTAATCTTAAGCAAGTAAAAGCCCAAACCTGTCGTAACAAACGACTAAGCATCATAAACCCATACGACCAAGTTTGACCAAGTCCGACCAAACCGATTGCACCACGCAATGATAAGGCACAGACCTCACAAACCAAACTCGACTTTCTTAAAACCGATGTCAATTACTCATCACACACTCGGGGTCACCTCCACGTGGTCCATCATATATGCTTTACTATTAATACTTGGATTTAGAATTAACCTAAAGTTATTATTAAAACCACCTAATTTCCAACAATCCAAGCCACCAAGAAAGTAGTAGGTGCAAGGCTCGAATTGATTTTTATTGTCATTTGTTACTAGCGGTCAGTTCACTAATATTCTATGTTTCTTTGTCACTTCTATTTTCTTGTGAAGATGTCATTTGCTCATTTTTTGTTATCGTTGCTAGATGCGTGTGATGCATTGTCCTTCGAAAAATCCAAGCACCATAGAAGAGAACTATCAAAAAGATCCGAGGGCCGATTTACCATTTCGGATGTTGATACATTTAGGACCCCTCTCAATCCTTGCTGAGCACTGTCCACATTTCAGAGAATGGTCAGAATAGTTGCACAGAAACAGATTAAGATCATTGACGATTCGTGGAAGAACATGGGTGATGATTAGAAAAATGTGCTGGTGATCGTTCGATATCCCGAAAGAACACCAGGCCTCCGTATCATGACATGCATTGCTAGTGGCTTGCAAAGCATGGAATAACTTCAAGAGCATGTTTATCAAGTAATACGTGGAGAAGGATTTGATGTCCTTCCAGAAGTATCCGTTCCTGGAACCGCAATGACAAGAGTTAGTGATGAAGAAGACGATAGATAATTTTAGGAGTAAAAGTGCGACACACAGGGCCCTCTAGCAAAAAACACGCATCCCATAGACTCAACACCGCTAGTTATGTGGGTAAAATCCCACAATGGAGAGAAGAAGGATGAGTAGGCAATCCTACAGGAGGTGTCCCCGCCATTTGTCGGGATTCCTGATGAGCGCGCTTGAAAATGGATAAGAGCGAGGTCATCTACCGTGTCGTCAGGGGCCATCTCCTTTCAAAATGCAACAGACGAGAAAGTGTCCCACCGCCTGGTAAGATATCGAGCTACCTAGTTTGTAATTACCCATAACTTCATAGGAAGTGAAAAGACATGTTGGGCTCTTGCCGGAAGCGCTGAGTATAGAATCTTCCCAAGGCTCATTATAGGTAGTTAGGGAGAGAGACACTCTCTGCGGCTCTAGGAAACAAGGAGTACCTAGGTCACATGAGATGTATTGGTCTTTATGTTCCATGGAAACACGGTTTCTCAGATGACTCCGAAGCGTACGAAAGTAGGAAAAGAGTCAAAGTTGAGCATGAGGCACGGCTACGAGAGGAGCTTAAGGCATCCCTTAGAGAGGAGATTGCTGATGCCGTCAGAGATGAGATGCAATGTTAGATGGAGAGCAGGCAAGAAAAGTTTAGGGAAATTTAGTTTGAAGCCTCCACCACTCCAGTGCTATCCAGCACCCCTAACCGTCGGAGTAGCCGTGCGTCCAACCTTACCTCGGAAAGCAACCACATATTTCCTATCGATGACATCCTAGTAATAATTATTATCTTTGGAATGCTCAATCCATTGATAGGTCTGTTGGAGTAGCTAATTTTGTATCATTAGGTAGGTGGCTACAAAGTGCAAGCTCCAAGTGAGATATGCCTCCGTTGCCCTATGCACTACTTAGGGCTAGGAGTATCCATTCGGTGCCGGGGCCTTGGTGTATGGTGTAACTCTAGCGTCAGGTTTCACAAAAGTGAATGTGGATGGTGTTCATGCCAATTTTGATATTGTCCCGCTGTGGATGCCCCCAAACGACGAGGTCGTGACTCTAGGGCAAGCCATTGGAACATTCATCCAATGGCCCAAGTGGGACATCTGCCTAGAGGCTCCTGCACCAGTGCCAAGTCTACGGGAGCTATAGCACCGGTGCTAAGTCCATGGGAGCTATCTGCACTGGTGCCAAGTCCACGGGAACTATCTGCATTGGAGCTACCTGCACCAAAGTTACAAGCATCGATGATGCAAGGGCGTGGTGAATCACATACATCTACATCTCATGCCCGGTCGACTACCGTGAAGTCGACCTTTACCAACCATGGTGGCAAGGGTAAACTGAAGAAGACCGATGATATCCCCTACTTGCCATTGGCTCAAAAATTCGTGTTAGGAGCCATTGGTCATCCCAATAGAGCGCCTCCAAATTCTAGGATTGGCTTGCCAGAGATTACTTGCATGGTACATAGAACAAGCTAACAAGTCGGAGGAACAATGACGCTCAGGTGTCAACATCAAGTTTAGGCCGCATCATCTTCAGCATGATATTCATGACTGTGTCTTTATGGTGACCTTCGAGGACATGTTCTTTCTCTTCAAACTCAATGCCCTCGACATCTCACTCATTCAATATTGGACACTATAAGTGTGTACATCACGGTCTATGTTCATGTAATACCGATAAATATCATATATAACTTATTGCTTGTGTGTGTGTATATACATGGTGACTAAAACCAGATTAGCAAAATTGTTGGTAGGTTTTCTCGACCCACACTTGGTCTCTGTGGATATCATCTAGGAGAATGCATTCTTCATCGAGAATTACATGACGATAGCTTTGGTGGCTCACCGTAACAAGGAATTCATACTTATACCCTACAACCAGGGATAAGTGCTGCACTAATGGCTATACTTGTTGATTTATACTTTATAAGCAACACAAAATTAGGTTTAATGACCATAACAACATACCTGTGTAGGTTCCACTGGATTCTAATTATAATTATACCAAAATAGAACAAGGTAATATAACTTGATTCCCTAAAAAGTCCAAAACTGACTTCACAGTTGTCTAATAATTAATTGACAGGCAAACATATTTCCTCTATAGATAACTCTATAGTAATCTTTCCTTCCTTCGTAATGACTAAGGCTAATTTTTCCAAATCATGCATATCGTTCGCCTCATACGTTGCTACTATACGAAAATCCAAGAGAGGGATCAACACCTTGCGACACGATCTAGATTTTTGGTATTCGCTAGTACACATTAATCCTATATAACACTTCATAATGCCTCTCAATCTAACAAATTATATTTTTACAGTGCTACCAACAGATGTTGGGCAACACCTATGGATTCTATGTTTGCCACAACATGGAATTACTCCTCAGTTCCGTGAAGACCAACGAACCTCAGGTTTATCAATCTTGCAATAGTTATTTTTTATACTTATCAATTTATATGTATGTATGACATTGATTTTCCTATTGACAGATTATGACTATCGCTACAACTGTGTTGGAACATGTCGACCTCCAAAAAATTCGAGAACAGTTTGCATACTTCTTAATGTCTCAGGTCATAAGAGAAGATGGGGAGTTTTACAATGTAGAGTGAACTTGTTTGGAATAAGATTGAACTCAATGGTACATGTGTATTTGTTCATGTATGATTAATTTATTTCATTTTAGTTAATTGATTTGTGGAATTGATATTCTTGTTTCTGAAATGAATGTGAATTGGATATATACATGTAATTGTTGTGTTTCTGTTTATTTCAGAGGGCATGCCAAGCATTTTCTGAGGCTAGTAAATAAACAGAAATAGATTAATGACTTGATATTGCTCCTAGAGACCGCGGGTGGACTTCGATGAAAGTACATATGATGTTGACAAACTCGTCAAAATTCATGGAAACCTCTCCCATTCTTGCTAGCAGAGATCATAAACAAGACTGGAGAGTTCCACCCCGGCAATGATGATAATTAGATATTGAAACATTGGATTCAATTGTACAAATCACTCAATTGTGCTTAATCAAACAATTCATTCAATTTAATTCATTTGTGAGATCTGTGTAACTATTGTCATGCTATATATATATGTGCTTTGCTGGTGTTGTTTCATTCATCTGTGTGATTTATGTAATGATTGTCCTATGCTATATACGTGATCTTACTTGTTTTCAGAGGGCATAGCTAGCATATCTTGAGGCTAGCTAAAAAAGGGCAAATAAAATCGCTGTTGAAATAGCTATCACAGACAGTTCGGTGTTCAAAACCATCTGTGATATATATATATATCCCAGACGGTTTTAAACACTGAACCGTCTATGATATGAATGATATCACAGATGGTTTTTGTTATTAACTATCTGTGATATGGTATATAACACAGACAATTCGGTGTTCCGAACCATCTGTGATATGAACCATACCATAGACAGTTAATAACAAAAACCGTCTGTGATAGTCGAATATCACAGACGATTTTTATAAAAAACGGCGTGGGAGCCGTCTGTGATAACCATCTATTATCACTGATACATAAACACAGACGGTTCAGGAACCGTCTGTGGTGACGGTTTCGAACCGTCTATGATAACACTATCTGTAGTAGTGTTATTTTTTATACTTATCAATTTATATGTACATACGACATTGATCTTCCTATCGACATGTTATGATTATCGCTACGTCTGTGTTGGAACATGTCGACCTCCAAAAATTCGAGAACGGTGTGCATACTTCTTAATGTCTGAGGTAGAGTGAACTTGTTTGGAATAAGATTGAACTCAATGGTACATGTGTATTTGTTCATGTATGATTAATTTATTTCATTTTAGTTAATTGATTTGTGAAATTGATATTCTTGTTTCTGAAATGAATGTGAATTGGATATATACATGTAATTGTTGTGTTTCTATTTATTTCAAAGGGCATGCCTAGCATTTTCTGAGGCTAGTAAATAAACAGAAATAGATTTAGAAATATGAAAGAATATCACAGATGGGTGTTAACTCATAACTGTCTGTGATAGTTGACTATCACAGACGGTTTGTAGTAGAAACCGTCTGTGATCATATGTCACAAATGGTTTTAACTACAATCTGTCTGTGATAGTTGTTAGTATGTAGTTGAAACCATCTGTGATATGTGATCACAGACGAATTCTACTACAAACCATCTATGAAAGTCAACTATCGCAGACGGTTACGAGTTAACAACTACTATGATAGTATGTATCACAGATGGTTCGAAAATCGTTGGTGATGATCTTATGTCATTATTAACTTCTAAACTCATACGGCTCACGAAACTTTTGTGATGACGTTTTTTAACTGTCTGTAATGACGTTTTCTGTAGTAGTGGATAAAGGAGGCGCTGCCAAGCTTCTTGCCCACCTGCGCGACACTGCCGCTGCCATGGCTGCTGTAGACACTACCATAGGGCACCTTAGGTCTTTGTTGTCGCCACTTATGGGGTCTCCAAGACTGTGGAGTTACATTTTACTGCTCTATCATTGCCGCTGTGGTCCTCCTTGCCGGTGCCGAGCTCGACTGAGGTCATCCATACCCAGTTACCCACTTAGCTGTAGAGAGAGAGAGAGAGAGAGAGAGAGCGCAAGCATGCGTACATGACGTCCTGGTCAGCAGAACTCTGACGTGGCATGCATGTGTGGTATCCCATATGGCACTCTATTACGGTTCACCTTGTGCGTATGATAGGCGGGCCCGAGTTGCCAGCGCATGCTCGTCACGACGGAGTTGCACTTTGGTAAAAAAAAGGCAAAAAAAAAAGGCTCGCTAAAAGTATAGCTCCATATAATACCCAAAATAAATATTGCAGAAAATTGATGCTTTTACCACTAAAGTTTTATGAAATTTACTCTTATTTCTTTGCCATGCAAAGAGTTTCTTGCTCGATCGAACCAATTATGTTTGGCAAATTCTGTTGCAAGTGACGGAGCTTCTTCTCGAGTCGCTCCGCGAGGTCTGGATCTGATCCAACGGCTGTCCTACCAAACTGCTGCCACACTCAGTGGATTTTTTTGGCAAACTATAGTTTGCCAGTGAATTTATAGTGTCTTGAATTGTGCGGGCAACGCATGCAGCTACTTATTCAATGCCAAAGTCACAAAAGAAAAAAGAAAAAAAAAAGGAAAACAGGCAACCCGTTATTCAATTTTGACTTTATTACATATAATCAAGTAAGCAAAGTCTTAGTATACCATTTTACATGACCGAAAATGTAAAATAGTCTTAGCATACCATTTTACATGAACGAAAATGTAAAAGAGCAACATGTATAGCAACCAACAGTTTTGGGAACCACTGGTCTTCAGGAACAGTCCCATGAGCTAAATTTGAGAGGGCCTACGTATATAATATAGCACGACTTAGGCCGTGTTTGGAACGCGGGAACTTCTAATATTCTTAGAACTCAAACTATTTCTTGTGAAATTTCATACTCCCAAATTCCTGCATTCCAAACCACCCTTTAAGGTTCCATTTGGAACTGAGAAATTTGGCAAAAATTTCATAGAAAACAGTTTAATTCTCACATGAACCAGTAAAATTCCCACGTTCCTGTTGGGGCCTAAGCCTGTGATAATTCCTCTTCAGGGTGGTGCCTGTGCCCTGTGGCGTGCAACACCGTTGTCTCAACAGTGAGCCCCGGCCCAAACGTCATCATCACCCCCCACTCAGGCCCCTCCTCCCCTTCCCCCTCTCTAAGCCGTCGTCGCAGTTCATCGAGCACAAAGATCACCGTCACGCCAAACATGTTCCCGTACTCACTCAGCACACGGCGGCTCGCTTCCAGCTTCTCGGGCTCAAGCTGGAGCACCCTGTCAATGTGGTCTAAGATCGCAGACGAGCCGGGGTGCACCGCCCAGAAGAGGTCGTTCCATTTGGCACCAATGCCGAGCTGCCCAAACGAGTCCAGAAGGCACCTCTCGATGTTGTCTCCGATGAACTCCGGAACCTGTCTCGTGGAGATGTTACCGTCGTAGCCACCTTTCGTGAGATGCATGTTGATGGCGTGCTCGGACTCCGGTATCACCGTTTGCGAGGCGGACACCATCTCGAACAGCGGGTGCTCGACGGGGCTCATGGGGTCGGCGCCGACGATGACGGCGCCCGCTCCGTCACCGAACAACCCCTGGTTGATGAGGGTCTGGAAGCAGCCCTCCTCGGGGCCACTAAAGAGCATGATGGTGAGCTCGGCGCAGACCACCAGGACGCGCGCGCCACGGTTGTTCTCGGCCAGGTCCTTGGCGAGACGCAGCGCGGCGGAGCCGGCGAAGCAACCGTTGAGGTAGAGCATAGTGCGCCGGACAGAGGGACGGAGGCCGAGGAGTGGAATGAGGCGAAAGTCGACGCCCGGGATGTGGGCGCCGGAGTTGGTGGTGACGACGAGGTGGGTGATGTCGGTGGCTGGGCGGCCCCACTCGGCGATGGCCTTCTCCGAGGCTTTTGCGGCGAGCTCTGGGACGGCGGTGGCGACGATGTCTAGTCGGGCGTCAAGGGACGGCGATGTGTGGTCGAGGAATTCTGGATGGGCCCTGAGCAGCTCCTCGGTGTGGTGGAGGTAGCGTTTCTGGACGCCTAATTTCTGACCTGCGGTACATGTTGTCAGATCATGTCAGATTATATTTCAGTTTGGCTGAATGATACATTGATTCCACTCGAAACCTACTTTCCTTTTGTGCGAATGGAAACCAAGGATAGACTAACATATTGGTATGAAAACTAAGAAAGAAATACACATAACAAATGGACGGAAACATGAGCGAGCGAGGCCAAAGCCTGCATGCTTACAGACTCTCTTGAACTTTTCCTTGAGGGCGGTGAGGTGCTCGCTCTTGGTGGCACGGAAGTAGAAGTCAGGAAACTCATCCTGGGTCACGGAGTTCGACGGGTTCGCCGTGCCAATGGCAAGCACGGCCGCGGGGCCGTCCGCACGCTGCGCGCGCCGGAGCTCTCGGACGGTGGCCGGAGCACTTCCCATGGTTGCCATAACTGAATCCTTGTCTCGGTTGGTTCCAGGATACATATCAAGACTGGGTCGACCTATCCATTAGGGCTGAGTCATTATACATACCGCCTTGTTTGACCAATGGCTGCCGGCCGTCATGTGTTAGCATGTGACGGTGACACGCCTCCATCAATTTGACCCTGATTTCCCTCCATGTGAAAGCTGGATCGGATGGCGTAGGCGAGGCGGCGCACGCTTCCTCTAACGTGCGATAAATAGTAATAAAGCATTATTGACATAAAAATAGGGACTCCAATGCACCAAAACTATTTCACCTGCCTTATACAAAACTACTAGATCTGGTTAGATGAGTAAATTCAAAATGCTATACTTTTTCAGAATATATTTTACAAATTTTGGTCTCACCAGAGAGGAAGAAGACAGTGTGAGAAAGAAGTGGAGGGGTTTAGTCTCCCAAACTTAGACATCTCTATTGAGGAACCGTCACTGACGAGTCCAGTCCGTTCGATTCCTCTCCTATGCAAAGAGATAGATCAATTACAGAGTAATGCAAATAGTAGATGGAACACATAGATAGAGGGGAGAACTATGTTCTTTCTTTATTACTTTCTCTTTTCACGTGTATAAAATAGCCAATATGACTCCTTATATATAGCCTAGTGGTGAGGTGCCCACCATGGGCCAAGACTTCAAGGCCAGGCCTAGGTTTCTTAACACTCCCCCTTGGGCACTCATCTGATACATTCATGCCTCATTAAAACTCCATAAAAACCCAGTGGGAAAATTTTGGAGAAAGAATACATGATACATGTGATGCTGTGCTGTACGAATTACCTCATTAAAAATCTTGGCCGAGAAACTTCAGGAAAACTCGTTAAGGGAAAAAGAGTACAATCCACTCAATTTCATTTAATCTTTAGGATTCATTCTTTGGGCACTTAATCTTCGTGATCAAGTTTTAATAACGAGCTTGAGAAAAATCTCCCCCTAAATTCTGCACTTCTCTAAGTCTCATCATTTCAATTTCTCGTACACATCTTTCATAACTCGATGCTGAGAGTGACTTAGTGAATAAGTCTGCAAGATTTTCATATAACTTTGTATGCAGTACCTTAGTTTCGCCCATCTTTTGCAATTCATGGCATAGAAGAACTTGTGGTTGATATACTTTGTGAGATGACTCTTCACGTAGCCCGTCTGTACTTGTGTAACAAAAGCTGCATTATCTTCATAGATAATTGTGGGAGCTTGCATGATATTCATTCCACATGACTGCTAGATATGGTGAATCATTCGTCAGAGCCAAGCACATTCTCATATGGCTTCGTACAGCGCTATGATTTCTGAGTGGTTCGTTGAAGTCGCTACAAGACTTTGTTTTGATGATTTCCATGAAATTATAGTTCCACCACACAGGAATACATAGCCTGTTTGTGACCTTGCGGTATGCGGGTCCAACAGGTACCCTATTTTGCATAGCCAGTTATATTCAAGTCTTGGTTCTTTCTATGGAACAACCCAAGGTCCTTACTTCCTTGGAGGTATCGGAAGATGTCCTTTATTCCCTACCAATGCCTTTTGGTAGGTTCTACACTATGCCTTGCTAATAGGTTTATGGAAAATGCAATGTTCGGTCTAGTGCAGTTCGCTAAATACATAAGTGCTCCTTCTGCACTTAAGTATGGGAATTCTGATCCCAGGATTTCCTCCCCCTCTTCGCTAGGTCGGTACGGACCCTTATCTTGCTGTAAATATCTCCCGATCATCGGTACTTTCGATGGGTATGCCTTCTCAAAGCTGAACCTTTCTAACACCTTCTGGATGTAGGCTAACTGAAGTACTAATATTCCTTCAGAGGCATGCTCGAGCTGCAAACTTAAGTAATATTTGGTTTTACCCAAATCTTTCATTTTAAATTCTGCCTCCAAGTAAGAACTTGCTTCCTTTATGTCTTCCATGGTCCCGATGATATTTAGATCATCTACATATACTAAGATTATACAAAATCCATTCTAAGATCGTCATATAAATACACAGGGATAATCTTCATTGTTCGTGTAGCCTTTCTTACATAGAAAGTCTCTTAAATGATTATACCACATCATGCCTGATTGCTTAAGTCTGTACAGTGATTTTCTGAGTTTCACACTGTACAGATTTCTATTTGCTCTATCTTGGTTCGGGACAGGAATACCTTTAGGTACTTTCATATAAATTTCTGAACCCAAGCTTCCATAAAGGTATGTAGTTACCACATCCATCAATTTTATTTCTAAGTTCAGGTTTACTGCCATTGAGATTAAGTATCTAAAGGTAATACTACTCATGACTGGGGAATATGTTTCTTCATAATCAACTCCTGGCCATTGAGAAAGAATTGGAGGAGTTTAGTCTCCCAAACTTGGATGTCTCCAAATCTTTTATAAACATGCAAATTACTCTCCAGTAACTGATGCTTCTCATAACCAATTAAAAGGAGAGACATGATGGCATGATTCAGCAAAATAAAAGGTGAATTTAAAGTTCTAGGAGATGCACTATGGCATAGTGTGGTTGTTCGTCACAAGTCACAAATCACGCAATTTTCTACACAAAAATACATGGATACAAACACGTGTGTGTGTGCACACACCTATGTTTAGCTAATGTCCTCCTCATTCCATCCCCATGCCATGTGTCACATATTTTAAGGAGTAACAAGGACTCCACCGTATAAGTTGCCTTACCTCCACTTAACTAGCTAGGCCATATGGTGCTAAACCATATATGCTTTGGAATTTTTTAAAGGAAATGGGCCCCAACTCATGGGCCAATTTCCAACATATATGTCATCAAGGTGATATATATGGCAAGACTCCAGAGTATGAAAATAGTATGGGCATTTTTTCTTCTTCTCTTTTTGTTAATTGGTAGTATGGGCGGTTCATGTCTACTAGCTGGCAACTCGTGCATTTGCATGGGCTGGCTTCTTAGATGAAGTATTTAGTCTCCATCTCAAATGATAAAATAGTACTTAATATAAAATTTATTGAGAGTAGATTAAAGTACAATCTGATTTCAATTTTAACTTTAATCATCAATGATTGAGAACATGTTTAAGTTCTATAAAGGATAGAAAGTACTCCCTAATTGATGAATTGATATGAACCAGGTCAATAACTCTTGTGTTGATGCAATAAGAATGAAACCAGATCATCATTGATAGAGATGGTACAAAAGCTATTTATATGTTTTGCTTGCATGACTAATTAAGAAATAAAAGGTTCCTGGCTTAATGTGGCATACAAATAGTTCACATAATAATTTTCAAACCTAATTTAATTCCTATGTATATTTCTAACAACCATATATATGGTTAGATGTTTTCCTTTCTATAAAACTTAATTTATAATTTTCATTTAGTTTTTATTGTGAATTTTAATAGTTTTGAATTTCTAGTTTGGAATTCATACACAAATCTTTGCCTTGACATGGAGACTTATTTGTTTTAGAAATTTAAGTTTGGGTTTCATTTACAACACCAATTGTAAATTGGTGTTTAGTTTTTATTTCTAATATTAGGTATTTTGGGATTTTACTTTGGAATTCATGTGAAATCAAATTTCTAGTTTTCGTTTTACTTTTAATTATAAATTTCATATTGTACTTGACATAGAGTCTTTTAATTTAAATTTTACTAATTTTATTTTATTTGCTATTCTAAATTTTTGTTTGTACTTAACATAGATCTTTCATTTAATCTAGAATTTGATTCTAACATATATTTGCCATTGCTGCAACTTGCCACCAGGCCACCACACTCCGACACCATCTACGCCACTACCACCATCGTGTTCCCCACAATCCCCTCATTCCGTTTCTAGCTTACCCAAGCCTCTCCAACCTCCCCTGTCACGGGCGAGTTTTTTTTAGAAAATGGAAGAAAAGACTTCCCGCTTCTGCGTTTCCGCACACAGCGTTTACATTATTACAAAGTTCCAGCACCATTGCTGATGAAATAGGGAAACAAGGAATGCAAAAATTATGCATGACAAAGTCTATTATTAAATTTCCATCCATGGGCAGCAAACAGCGCCAACGCAGTGGTCTCTATTTTTTTGCTCGCTAGCTGGAAAGACTCCTTTGTTTCATCATCACGCTGCAGCAGTGTCCAAAACCGCAGCCAGTATGTTCCCCTGAAAATAGCCTGCATAAAAGACGTATATTTACAATTTGCAAAGATTAGATCATTACGACATCGCCAAATTGCCCAACATAGAGCAGCTACCCCAACCAAAATATATTTCTTGTCTTTTAAATCAAAATTTGATAGCCAACTCCCTAACATGTGGGATACAGAGCTGGGAGGTGTTAACCCAGTAGCTATATAGACAGTCCTCCAGATCGTCTTAGCATGATGACAATCAAAGAAAAGATGCTTAATGGTTTCGTTACAATTACAAAAATAGCACTTTTGACTGCCTTTCCAATTCCTCTTAATTAGATTGTCCTTTGTTAAAATTACCCCCCGCTGGAGATACCAAAAGAAAATCTTGATTTTTAGAGGAATTTTTAACTTCCAAATCAATTTATGAGAAAAGGGCGTATTCTGATTTATCATGTGAAGATACATAGAATGGACCGTAAATTGACCATTGTTATGTAAACTCCAAATAAACAAATCTCTCTCGTCAGTTAAATTGATATGAGTGATCTTGGATACTAAATCTTCCCATTCAACAAGTTTATCCCCCACCAGAGCTCTCCGAAAAGAAATATTTAGCGGTATGGATCTCATAATATTGGCCACTGTATCATGCGGGCGATTTGTAATATTATACAGTGTGGGATAAAGGTCTTTGAAAGGGCGGTTGCCTACCCAAGTATCTTCCCAAAATCTTGTTTGTGATCCATCATTAATTTTGAAGGAACCACAAGCCAAAACCTGATCTTTTATTTTCATAAGACCCTTCCAGAAATGAGAATCATTGGGTTTGACGTGGACTTGTGGAAGAGAATGTGAGCTTAGATACTTGTTTCTAAGCAATGTTTGCCAAGTTCCTTCTTCATTAAGCAAATTTATAATCCACTTGCTTAATAGACATTTATTCTGGACTTGGAGGTCAATTATCCCAAGTCCTCCTTGGTCTTTAGGACGACATAAGATGTCCCATTGTGCAAGGTGATACTTCTTTGTATCTTTGTCGCCTTGCTAAAAAAAATCTAGATCTGTAATAATCTAGTTTTGTAAGAACACCTTTCGGTATTTCAAAAAAGGACATCATGAACATGGGTAAACTGCTAATTACTGAATTTAGAAGGACTAATCTACCTCCATAAGATAAATGCTTCGCCTTCCAGCAAGTCAATTTTTTTTCGAACCTCTCTTCGATGCTCCTCCAATCTACATTATGGAGTTTTTTATGATGCATTGGTATACCTAAATATCTGAAGGGATATTCACCTGCATCACATCCAAAGAGCTCAATGTAATGGTCCTCAAAATCTTTTGCTTTGCCATAACAAAAGATTTCACTTTTATGAAAGTTGATTTTGAGACCGGACAATTGTTCAAAGGCACACAACAAAAGTTTCATGTTTTTTGCTTGTTCTAGGTCATGGTCCATAAAGATAATGGTATCGTCTGCATATTGAAGAATTGACAAGCCATCATCTACAAGATGTGGGATGACCCCCCTTAGTTGACCATCATCCTTTGCTCTTTTTATTAAGATAGCAAGCATATCTGCTACGATGTTGAACAAAATAGGTGACATTGGGTCACCTTGACGTAGACCTTTTTTTGATTGGAAGTAGTTTCCAATGTCATCATTGACTTTGATACCAACACTACCCCCAGTGACAAAGCTCTCAATCCAATTGCACCATTTTGGTGAGAAGCCTTTCATTCTCAAGGTTTGTTGTAGAAAGGACCACTTAACTTTATCATAGGCCTTTTCAAAGTCAATTTTGAAAATCACCCCGTTAAGCTTTTTAGTGTGTAATTCATGAATGGTCTCATGCAATATGACCACGCCTTCCATAATGTTTCTGCCTGGCATAAAAGCCGTTTGAGATGGACTCACGATTGTCTACGCTACTTTGTTGATTCTGTTCGTGCCTACTTTTGTGAAAATTTTAAAACTGACATTTAGTAAACAGATTGGTCTATATTGTTGAATCTGTTTTGCATCTTTAGTCTTAGGCAGAAGGGTAATTACCCCAAAATTTAGACTAAAGAGCGGTAGGCATTCTGCATAAAAATCATTGAAGAGTGCCATTAAATCCTCCTTTATCACTTCCCAGAATACTTGATAGAATTCTGCAGGGAAGCCATCAGGACCTGGAGCTTTGTTGTGTTCCATTTGGAACAAAGCCTCTTTGACCTCTGTTTCAGTAAATGTTGATGTAAGCATATCATTTTCAACAGCAGTGACTTGTGGTATATCATTTATCTGACTTTCCACAAGGGAGAGGTTATTGTCCTGTGATTGTCCGAAAAGGCCTTTGTAATAATTAGTGATGTAATTTTTCAATTCGGTGTCGCCAACAATTATACCATCTTCTTGTTTTAATTTGAAGATGTGTTGTTTGCGATGTTTGCCATTGGCCACCAAATGAAAGAAACGGGTATTATCATCACCTTCAAGAAGGATCTTAACCTTCGCCCTTTCATACCACTTCATCTCTTCCTCTCGTAATAAGAGAACCAATCTTTCCTTGAGATAGTGTTTCATATTTATCTCATTATCAGAAAGAGTAGTGTTTTCCGCCTTTTTATCAATGGCGTCCAATAATGAGATTAGTTTGTTCTTCTCTTTTTTATATGAGCTTGCTGTATGTTTGGCCCATCCTCTCAGATACCGGCGAAGATGTCTTATTTTATTTTGCCATCTGTCCATAGCAGTATCTCCTCGATTTTCTGATTGCCATAAATTGGCCACCATATCGAAGAACCCATCCCGAATCAACCATCCCCTTTCAAATTTAAAGGTTTGTTGCTTATTATTATGGGTTGAAGATCCAGTATTCAAGATAAGAGGTGTGTGATCAGATTGGCTTCTATCTCTTGACTGTACTGTAGATAGAGGAAATTTATTTTCCCATTCAGTGCTGACAAGCACTCTATCTAATTTCTCATATGTAGGATCGTCTCCCGGCCCGGCCCAAGTATATTGCCGTCCTGACATAACGATTTCCTTAAGGTCAAGAGACTCAATGACCGCATTGAAAATATTTGGCCATTTGGTGTCAAAATGCCCATTGCTCTTATCATCTGGGTGTCTCATAATATTGAAATCACCCCCTACAATATATGGGAGTGTTTCCCGAGAGCAAATATGGGCCAGTTCTATAAGAAAAGCTTCTTTATTTTGCTGTTGTGCTGGCCCATAAACCGTATACAGCGCAAATTTGAAACCATCAAATTTATTACAAAGGCAGAACTTGATATAAAAGTCACCCTCATCTATGGATCCAATATCGTAGATGCTCAAGTCAACACCTAATAACATTCCACCTGAGCGTCCAGATGGGGCCATGCTATGCCAAATGAAGTCACGCCCACCACTAAAGTTCTTAAGGACCGCATCGGGAAAATCAACACGACCCGTTTCTGAGAGTGCAACGAAATTGATTTGCTCCTCTCTAACCATCTCCACTAAGTATCTATGTTTAGCCAAGTCACCAAGACCTCTGCTATTCCAAAAAACTCCTTTCATTGGAGACACAGTTTGGATGGGGTTTTTGGTTTTTTTGGAGGTCTGCCAGTTTTATTCTTTTTGGCAGAGTTAGATTTTTTCTTACGCGGGACAGGATTAAGATCACTTAATATGTGATCATCTTTCCGGCCCTGCATATCCTCATTTGAATTACCACAGACGTGGCCGAGGATTACATCAAGTCTTTCCTCCTCATCATCAGCGGTATGGTTAATTACTTTATTTTTGTTCTCTGATCTCTTCTTACGGGAGACCACTAATCTATCTATTTCTATGTTTTTAATCGAGACAATAGAATTGTTAATTAATTTATCATCCCTACCCAAAGAAACACCTAGGTTGCTCAAATTTGAAGAAATGCGAGAACCTGTAAAAGAAAGGAATGAAGTTGAGGTACCTGTTAATTCAAGATTGCAAGCTGCCACCCTGCGTTCCACCTTCTTGAGCGTGTGTTCATCACTCATCGTGGAACTCCTTTGGCTGCGCCTTAGATGTATCATCTTCTTGCTGACTGACGGTAGCATCTTTTCCTCATTATTGTGCTTCTTGTCATCCTCTTTTTTCTCTGCTGCAATGTCCGCCGAGGGGACAGCTACAACCGCGCCAGAGCCTCGCAGATCCTCAACACCGACGACCCCATCTAAAAACTGAAGAGCACTTGCCATTGCCACATTTGTGATATTAGCCCGAATGCCATTCTTTTTGCAAAGAGCTTGCAGTGCAAAGCGTGGGAGCTCGTGAAAATTTAGTATAGTGGAAGGATTATTTTCCTTCATCACCGCTGGAGCAACAACCCCACAATCATGGCCATCCTCAATGTAAGCACTGACTGGAACCACATCTTCAAGAGTAAGTGCTTGGTCCTGCTGCCCTGAACCAACCACTGACCCCTGTTCTGGAAGTTCTGCCTCTTGGCCACCAGTACTTGCGACCACTGAATTATTCGCTCCATTGCAGCCATTTGCATCCTCTCCAGATTTTGACAAACAAATTAATGGCACAGGAATAATCAGATGCTTGGACAAGTCAATCTCAGTAAGTGTATGTGTGAGAACAGCAACATGCTCAAAGGAAGGTGCACTTGTAACTGAAGTTGAAAGTGGGTTGGACTGAAATGAAGTCTCTGTGTCAAAAACTTCGTCAGAAAAGGTGTGATCCTTTCCAATTTCCTGTACCAAAATCTCTCCAGAAATAGGTCCATCGAGTTGCATAGATGCTGCACTGTAGACGTCTAAACTTTTGTCAATTTCAGCTACTACAGAAGCACTGATATCCTCCAATAAAATCTTAACAGCTTTGTCAATTGCCCCTTCAGCTACCTGCACTTCATATGCAGTTGGTGCTTCATCATTTGGAGCTTGGTTGGATTTAGAAACTGATTTAAAATCGGCTGTATCATTGGAAGGACCAGAGAAGCTAGATCCATTTTTGTTTTGGTTATCCATGTCTTCCATCTCTTGATCTGTGTCCTTATTTTGGTTTTCTGGATCTAAATCATCTTCCTCATCGAAGTCATCAGGCTTGCCACCATTACCAGGAACAATGTGGTCGACCTTGAAAAAGATTTCATAAAGGCTATCATCCACAACAATGTCTGCATCATCCGGAATACAATTAACATCAAGGACTGCAACCATAAGCCGAACCACTCCAGTTTTCTTCATATATCTCATGTCAACTCTCTGAGTTACACCTAGAATAGAGCCTACAGCCCAGAGAGGTAAAAAGGACCTGATCTCATATGGGACACCATAGACTTGAACCCAAACTTTCTGAAGCTTTTGCTTAGGCTTGATCTCATTGTTCCATTCCTCAAAGAACATCACCCCCTCATTGTTGTCTGTTCTTAGCCGCTTCATGCTTATCATCCTCTGAAGCTCAACCTGACAGGGAAACGGTACAATATATGTATTGTTTCCATGTTCACAAACCTCCCAATCCCATTTTATCGTAATTGCTCGAGCAAGCTCTTTTTTGACAAGCTCCGCTGGTACTGATCCCTCAATAATCATAATTAGAGCAGTGGTTGAAACTTTCTGAGGTGCCTTTGCCACCTTGGAATAAGGAATATGGAAGAAACCTAAACCCTCACCTGCAAGACCACTGAACGTTGCTGTTGGTTTAGGTCCATGTAACAAAGGGCATTGCGGAGTAAAATGTTCTTCCTCACAGATCTCACAGCATAAGACGAAATTTCGCTTCTTCTTGGCTGCAGGTTCACTCATTTGTGAACCTTTGTGCTTCCCTGCCATGGAATTTGAGCCCTCGACCATCTCCTTCCCCTTGTTGTTGCGCTCCTTGGTAATTCCAGGATGCGAGACATGGTCACCATCTCTTGTTGCGGCAACAAGGTTGATTCCAAACCCCTCGCCTCTCGGCTCTCGGCCTCGGCCTCCCTGTTGGTACCGACCACGGCCACGACCAAATGGTCTGGGTGGTCGTCCTCTGCCGCGGGGAGCACGGAATTGGCCACCATAATTCTTGCCACTGCGTTGATCGCCGCCATCAACACCACTTGCTCCCGTCGCCGTCGCCGAACCGAGTCCCATTCTTCTTTGTTTCTTTCTCTCCCTCTGTTATGTTCATCTCAAAGGAAGACGACGACAATTTCTTTCTCTCGCATTTCCCTTATTGTCAATTGGGTCACTTATTGTCGGCATCAGAGGGGAGGAGCGATGGTATCTAGTGGCGGCAGGCTGGCATGACCATGAGATTAGAAGGAAGAAGACAAGGAAAGAAGAAGAAAAGGAGAGGAGGGTAATCTGGTCACATTTGAGATGCTCTCTTCAACTCATATGAAAATGATATTTTAATGGCTCTAATGTCTTCTGACAAATAGTCACAAAAGTTTAGTGTGTTTGGACAAAGGCATGAAAAGCCAGTGTCCTGAAGCAAATAACATAAAAGATCAATGTGTTGTAGACAATTTTGCCAATTTGACTTGAAGCAGTTCAAACCCACTAAATTTTCTTTGCCTCTCCTTAGATTCAAATGAGCCCTTAAAGGAAGACCGAAAAGTTTTGATCGTCAAATTCGATAGAAAATCTAAGTCTCATGCTACTACGGTGCATTATTGCCTGCGACCTTGTGGAGAGCAAAAAAAAGTAAACGGAGATGCAGCTTCAAGATGTGACAACTTCATTGCCCGGCGACTAGTTTTGTGCACTATTAACAATAACAATATTAGTTTAATTAATTCTTAGACGCAATGCCATCGCAATGCTCCGATTCCATTGCCCGGCCGGTGGCTAGCTAGCTTCTTATCTTAATCTTCAGCATTCTATGACATTTGATGATTGGAGGGCAAAGTAAACACAGAGAGTTTAATACAAAAGAAGAGCTGTCAAGCGGTTAGACAAACTATTGCTAATGAGTCATGAGCAAGGTTCTAAATAGCGAATAGCAGACTTATAGCGGATTGGCTCCGGTGTAGCGAATATCAGATAGTGGATGCTATATTTCAATAGCGTATTCTAAATAGTAGTGATAATTTTGAGTTTTAAGTGCATATTTAAATTATGTCTTGTATCAAACTAAGATGCAATAGATACCATGTACAAAATTATGAGCATAAAGAGCATATATATTGCAACAATTTTGTATATATGACTTGAAACAATGCTAAAACCTCTATTTTAGCTGCTACAACCACTATAGCACCTGCTACCACCGCAATAGCGTCCGCTACCAACGCAGTAGCGCCCACTATCTCCACTATAGTGGCCACTATATTCCAATCCACTATTTTGAGCCGCTACACTGTCGCAACAACGCATAGACCCGTTATTGCAATAGTGGTCGCTATTTCACCCACTACGTTCGCTATTTAGTACACTTATCATGACCTCATGGCATACGACTAGTGCTCTTTAGCATCAGCAGTATATAATCTGTAGCTACCCATCACCGACAATTGCGACACAACTAATTAACGCCTACAGCTATGATGAAAGTGTAACGGCCCATTTTTGAGGCCATCAGATTTCTCCGTAATTGTCTAGGATGTTCCATTGCAGAGTTTAAAAATAAGTATGCATCTGAGTTTTACAGCATAAGAGCATCTAAGCCTAAAGTTTATATTACATTAAAAAAGAATTTCCAAGAAAACCGCAGGCATACCTGAGCGAGGATGAGACCTAAAACCAGTAATCATCTCCACCCAGGAGATCATCACAGGTTTTTTCGAACGATTCTTCATTATCTTCCCAGATTTTTTTTGTTGAAGTTATAGCAAGAATGAGTACAATTGTACCCAATAAGTCATATGGGAATGTCTAGTTATCTACTTGCCAGAATTTCAATGGAGTGGATTGTATTGGTTTTAACATTGTAGTTGTAAATGCATGATTAGTTGTAAATAGTTTTAAATATGAAACGTAAAACATTATCTTCTTACGAGAAAAGGGGGTTTAACCAACTTAATTATCAACTCAAAAATCATACCAAAACTTCTTATGTCTTGTTATTGGATTCACTCATTAAATATAGCTTTATTTACCGGAAGTACGGCGTATTCGAATACTATAAGTCTTACTCTGCAGAGTTGCCCAGCTTTACCCATAAGATTTCTCAAACTTATAATATCATGAATATAGACACAACCTGATAGCGTGCGACTAAGTTGGGACAACAAGATCGTTCATTGCTTTTCCTATTCTAGCTTCTACCCAGTAGACTTGCGACCATTCAATCCATATAGAGAATCCACAGGCTAATGTGAAAATTGTGGCCCGATGTTGAGTGGACCTATCATTGTGAAGAATGGCAAGTGACTAAACCAGTCCCACTTTCATTTCACCCCTGTTTCATGTTCTATCCAGAAACACTAGATTAGTTAACTTTCCTGTAGATATTTGATCAATTTGAGTAGTGTATTAGACCAAACTTGATAAGTCAAACTTGTGGCTGAGTGATTTTTGTGTCTTTTACTTAGCATAAGGGTCTAGTCCTTACATTTTCCAAATGAGGCCAACATCCACATTCCGTGTGCATCACAACACAAAACCACCGAACCAAACTAAAGCTTCCACCTTAGGATGAGGTCATAAGCTCTAACTATTTAGTGGCTTCCCACCAATTAGCCTCAATCTTTGTACCATTTTGAAATCTATGGCATAAAGCCAACATGATCTTAGTAGTGTAAACAAAGCATTTGAGTGATAAATTCCACCATTAACTAATGATACAGTAATTAATTACCAAGTTTGTCAAGGTGAATATGGCTTACAAAATTAAGGCATGGTCTTTTATGGTTATAGGATTTAACTAAATATCATGCCATTCCAAAACTATCATTTTATATAAATAAAAGAGCGTAATTAACATAAATAAAATTAAAGCTTAATTAAATAATATGGGCTCAACATGATCAAAGACATGTGACTTTCTTTGTTGTTCGGACTCTTCAATTTGACCTATGTCTTCTACGTCTTGATTTGCTCCTGCGACCAACTACTCTATGAATCTAGGTGCTATCATAAAAGAATAAGTGAGTGAATTCATGCTTGAAAGAATACGAGTTAGGAAAGTAAAATACAATAAAAGAGAAATAAAATTTAGAAAAGGTTAAACACGGTTGGGTTTAGGATGGTTAGGATTTAAACAAAGTCTGAATGGGTTGAACAGAGCTAAAAATGGTTTAAATGGGCTTAACATGGTCAAAATGTGTATAGATATGATAAATGGGTTTTGAATGAATAATAATGGGTTGGATGAATAGTACCAGGTTGGCGCTATTCCTAATGGTTCGGGTTGAATGAACAATAGGGTTTGGCTACTTTCAGTGGCTGTACAGCAGTAGGTCGGGCTATGACAGTGCCATGCTGAATATGAATAATATTGGGCTATGAGTAGTGCTTAGCCCACCTGCCCTACCAGTCTTTGGGCTGACTTGGCCGCCCCAGCTACTCGGCCTGCCAGGCACGAGGCCTGCTCAGCTTGAGCTCGCGCTTATGGCCACATGAGCAGAGGTGAGTGGAGTTGATGGCACTTGCACCACTGGTGGCAATTGGCAGCGAGTGGTAGTGAGGTGAGGATTAATGGGACATGGGCGATCCATTTTTGGTATGCATGTGGTCAGAGAAGGGATGTAAGTGACTGGTGGCTCGCTGGAGTAGAACCATGATACAGTGGCGCTCCAATGGGGTTTCGTTCAGTTAAAGGGTTGTGTGAGCTTCCAAAGTGCATGGGGATGCTAACAATGGTGATGGCTTAGGCTAGTTTGGCCTATGCGTGGCTGTCCATGGTGGTCGTGCATGGTAGGTGGTGGTGCATGACGCCGACATCCTAGGGACGATGAGGTGGGTTAGCGTGATCGGGATTGACTTCATGGTGTCCCATAATGCTACAATTGTGAGGAATTGGCTTGGGATCGAGGCTATCAGAAGAATTGTGTTTTGTAGCCCATCGACAAGAGCTCGGCGGTGGTGGCGGTGCTTGGCCAGAGGTAGAAGGGAAATGTCTTGGGTTTGCAATTGGTGTGCTAATGTGTGCTTTATAGTAGCTCGGCTTGGCTTTATAGTGTTTTGAAGGCAATGGAGAATGTGAGATGGCCTCATGTGTAGCTGACACGTGGACGGTGGTGCTGGTGGTCGAGTAACTTTGGTGAGGTTGGCAGCGATGCTACTAGGTACGGTGGCGCCTCTAGGTGTGAAACATCCCTCTAGTGTAGATGCGCATGTGGGCGGGGTGAGTTAGGGAGTCGGGCAGGTGTTGAGCATGCGACAGACAAAGTAGCAGTGGCGAGGTCAATAGCGACAAGCTGGTGGGCACATGGCTGAGGAGTGGTGTGATGACCATTGATGGTCTGGTCGGCAAGGTGGCGCGGTGGTATGCTGGGTTTGGCTGCTTGCAGTAGCGAGCAACATGTTGAGCTAGCAGGCAGCATGTGGCCATGTGGCAAGGGGAACAGGGAAGGTGGTGCCCAGGTGTAAATGTGCCAAGGCAAGGGGAAAGGCAGATTTCTAGAAAGGAAAGCGTAAAAGCTTGGTAGGTTTCCAAATTGGGCAAGTTTCACAAATTCAAGTAAATTCAAATAAATTTCAAAATTTTTGGAGCATTTCAGAAAGTACCCTAACTCAGCACAACGCAGCTAATATGCCATGGATGCAAACAAGATTTCGATAAATAGGGATGCCAGTGGCGATCACATCGTCCTTGACCTCTACCTATTCTTGCACGTGCACAAGGACAGCTGTGTCGAGCGACTCCTGTGCAGTGCCTTTGAGCCAGCGTCAGTGGACCCAAGGGCCATCAGGGTTGCAACAAGGGATGTCGTCATTAGCGACAGTGTGGGTGTGTCCATGTGCCTATTCCTCCCCTCGGTCGTCGCCGCCGCCACCAGCAGGAAGCTCCCGCTTTTCCTGTACTTCCATGGTGGCGCTTCTGCGGGGAGAGCGCCTTCGGTCGGACACACCACTAGTACACGTCTTCCCTCACGTGCACACCAAGGTGCTTGTCTTGTCCATGGACTACTGCCTCGTGCTAGAGTATACCATCCCCGTAGCCTATGATGACATGTGGGCCACGTTCCAGTGGGCATCCTCACTGGCCGACCAGTGGCTCACTAGCTGTGGTGACCACGCGCGCACGTTTCTCACCGGGGACATCGCCGGCGCCAACATCTTGCACCACACTACGATCTGAGCCGTCTGTACCCGTGCCAACGATGATGGCATCGACATCCAGGGCTTGGTCCTAAATCCTAATGCAGCCGGCCTACATCTTGGGCATCGATGGGCTTTCCTCTGAGATGGACTGGCCCGACGAGGAAGTGTTCATGCCAGAGCACCTTGAGAAGTTTTGCCCTTCATGGCGGTAGGCACGGCCGGAAACAACGATCCTCGATTGGGCCCTCCGGCCGAGGAGATCGCGTCACTGGCGTGCCGGCGCGCGCTGGTCATGAGGGACCTCAGGCTGGATTGTGGGCGCCGGTACGTGGCCAAGATGCATGGTGACACTCGTTGAGTCGAAAGGCGACCATGGGTTCCACCCAGGGTTAACAATTTCATCGAAATTCAGACTCGTTTGAATTCACAACGTAGTAGCCGGCGCATACAGCCGAGGACTCCATAGCACAACTGGCCCACAAGGCCTAGGCCGAGCAGCACCCCCACTTAAGCTATCCACCAAATGACAACAAACCCTAATCCCCATTCCTCATTTCCTCTCCATTCCCCAACCCCAATGAAGAGCGGCAGCGATGGGCGGTGGCCATGGCATGCGTGGGAGAGCTGTGGTGTTAGGCAGCAGCAAAGAAGGCGAAGAGCGGTGGCTAAGTCGGGCTCTTCTGCTGTGGAGTGGCTGCGGTGGTCACTAGTCACCGTCTCACCGTGGGCAGCAGCCAGGGGCGGAGCCAGGATCCAAACAAAGGGGGGCCGACCAGCCAAGGCGTCGGCGTCATGGGCCCTGGGCGCCGTGTGTCGGCAAAATTAAACATACACATATATAATTAAACATACGCATATATATTGTCATATAAATTCAATCATAACACATATGGCAAAATAATATAGCATACGTCTAGTAACACAAAAGAAAGGTACTTTCATTACATCTCCACAAACTTGAATTTGTTACATCTCCACTAACTTGAATTTAGCACGACGATTACCAACTAGATCATAAGATTTGATAATATCATTGGAACTAATCTTGGCTGCCAATTCCTTTTCAATATAAACTATCATGTAGCTTCGCAAAAAGCCATCTCCCATTTTAGTCCTAGTACGTGTATCGGCAAGTTTCACGGTTAAAAAGACTCTCTCAGTAGTCGCTGTTGATACTGGAAGAGTTATGACTAATCTTAGCAATCTATCGACCATTGGATAAATAGAATTTTTACCTAATCTCACTAGTCCCTTTGTTAGATCAGCAAGTGATGGCAATGTACTTAGCTCTGGATGGTTGCATATATCAAGTTGAAAATGTGGTAGTTGACACTCACCTCATAAGGGTGGGGCCGCCTGAGTCACTGACGATGGGCCAGGGTGGCAAATATGATGCCACTCACCTCATAAGGGTGGCAAAAGTTAAATTATCCCTCCAATTGAGCTTGATCTTGACTTGAAAAATCAGCGGGATAGTACTTTTCCACCGGAGTACTTATCTTTGAAATGTCAAAGCCATCTTTTGGCAGGGTCCTAATTGACTAATTGACTGTAATTAAAGGTGATTAAGGGGTCCTATTAATACATCTGGTGGACCATTGGGGGGCAGGCCCCTGCCCGCCCCCCCCCCCCCCTCTCCGCCCCTGGCAGCAGCGTAGAGGTCATCGATGGCATCTGTGTAAAGTTCTGGCCTTTAGGTACACCATACACACCTGCTATTTCTACTACTGCTTCTTGCGACGAAGAACATCCTAGCGAGGACAATCGAGAAGTAGTCGGCACTTCACGAAATTGAGATGTAGTTTCCCTCGGTTCCTCCCTCCCCGATCGAATTGACAGCAGCGCAGCCCCTTCCCCAATCTTCCCTAAGGAAGAAGTGCCGAAGGATGACGGGGAGCTGCTTCAGTCACTGCATTGTACGGCCTGGCGCGCGATCTGTCAGTCATGGAGGCGCCAGCGCCATTCATGTGTGCTACCGCGTTCGTGTCCATCTTCAGTACATCTGCAAGGAAATGCCATTCTTTTCATCCTTTTTGAATCCTCTCATCTATGATCATTCATTCCTACTGGCCTCTATTAGAAAAGCTTGAAATTTGCCTAATTTTTTCCAAAGTTTGGTTAAATTTTGTCAAAATTCAAATGATGTTTGAATATTTCATTTCACCTGTACCGGCCGCCAAGCAGGAGTGCGTCATGGAGTTCATAAACAAGAGGGCAACTTTGGCGGCGGTTAGTGCGCAAACTTTGCAGGCGTGTCACAATAAGAACAAGATGTCAGGTGATGTGAAGGATTTCGCTCGTGGTGTCACCATAAGAACAAGATGTCTTTCCCATCATTTCCCCTTCCCGCAAATGTCATCCTACTCATCTCCCAGCTACCTGCCCATCTCATCATCATCCTTGGGTCTCTGTCTTCCCTCTAACATGTGCAGCAACAACCCCTTGCCTCGTCGCTGTCTCCCCTACCATGGCGAGGTAGCACACAAGCTAGTGGTGGGTGAGATCCTGTGGCACAGCCGCTCAGCGCCGCTGTCACTACTGGCACCAACGACAAGCAAGTAAATTTATGAAGTGCGCAGCTCCTCCTACCCTTGGTGGCTGCTTGGCACCGGTGGCTTGTATGCATGGGTGTTGCCGTGTAGGGTGGTTTCTTTTTTCCTTTTCTTTTTAAAGTTTGTCGGTGAAAGTTTACATTGTTGATTTGAAAGTTTTGGATTCAGAGTTGAAACATTTATAAATTTTGAGCTGAAACTTGGTTTTCGAGTGAAAGTTTTGGAATTTGAGTTTAACTTTCTAAATTTTGAGTTTAAAATTTGAACTATAGAATTGATTTGAAAGTTTCAAAATTTTGAGATTCGGAAAGAGATGCTCAAAACATTCCTTCTCCAGACCCAAACCATACTCTTTTTTTTTTGAACATCAAATCATACATTGAAGGTATTCCTAATAGTGACATTACATAGCAATATCTATAGATTTTCACTTCATATAGACATTAGGCTAAACATCATACTTCTAATGTCTATTATTAATCAATATTGTAATTTAATATTTATTTTCAATTCCCTCCCCAATGCACCTTAATACAGTGGCACACCTTTGTAATGTGGTAGACATCACCTTCTTCCCTAATAGATGTCTTAGCTAATATCTTTGTATTGGATTGTGTATTCAAGCAATGTCTTGTATAAGACACTGCTTCTCTCTCTTCCTTCATAATAATTTTCTATCCTCCTCAGCACTAATTTTACATAACATACTAATTGATGTTATAGATATTACTTACGTAGGGCCATTAGAAATGCCCTGACTTTATTGCGGGCCGCATATGTTGTTTTTTCACATGCGTACTAGCCGATGGTCCGCGCTAGGCACCGTTATTGGTCCTATTTCTCGCTCGAAAATTATACAGATTCTGTTTTGGTAGTAGTGTAAAGTTGACTCAGCTCAATCATTCAGCCCATGGAGAATCGGACCTCCAGTGGTAATCACAACCAATAATCTAACGGTTTATATTAATTGAGTAGCATTTTAATACTTTCTACTCTAATAAAAATAGTATTAATCTTAAAACATATGAAGAGATACGTAATCACTATCTGCTATTCAATTATGTTTTAAAAATTATACATATCACTTTGAGAAAAACATTAAAGCACCTCTCTTTTTAATTGAGTAGTCGTACAACGCAGACACACAATCCTTACCACCATTTGCAAAATACCAGACAGATGGACTGAATGACTAATTAAACCCCTGCCATCTCGGATTTTATGAGCAATATAAATGGCAGAGAATTCCACAATCTTTTTTTTTGTTTCGATGCTAACTCTTGTTCTGGATGGTATGCCATTTGTGCAGTTTTTCACAGCCTGGCTTGTCCGCGACAAAGCCTGGATGAGCGAAGGAGTTTTTTTTTATCTAAATCAAGCTACTTTATATAGAGAAAAACAAATCCATTAAATAAAACTTGGTAAAACAAAGAAGAACAGCCATCGCAAGTCCAAATAAACAGTCGCCCCAGCAGGGGAACCAGAAGCAAATCCTGCAAGAGAAGACAGCATAACGTAAAGAGCATAATATCAGAGTAAATGTATATTATTAGTTTTGCCTCTTTGTAAATTTGTTAAGAATTCTAATGTTACATTTGCGGGGGACTCTCTGTCCCCCCGAGACCATCCACACGTCAGCCTCCCGCAAAACAGCCCGCAAAGATTTGGTAATTACGTTTAGGTTCTCGGTTTTCACAAAAAGTTCCCTAGATTCTTGCGAAAAACCCCTACACACTTTTTTCCTTGGTAGCGGCCTGCGGTTTCCCGTAATTACGAACAGGCCTTCATTTCTTCCGAAAAGACCCTTGGTTTTTGTGAAAAAGCCCCTCCACCTTCTTTTATTGTGAAAAGACCCTCGATTTTTTGCGAAAAAACCCCTACGCTTTCTTTTTTCTGCGAATTTTCGCCTCTTTTACTTCGGTCCACACGGTGGCTGACATAGCGTGGCGCCATACCTACTTGTTTTCTTAATGAGCTCTTATGTGAGGTTAAGACTGGCGCATGCCCCGCAGGGAAATTACCCCGAGCGAAAGGAAGTGAACCAGTGCTTCCCCGAAAAGAAGCACGAGTGAAAGGACCTGAAGCGAGGAGACCGCGTCCTATCATATGTATAATGACCCTTCAGAGCAGTTCTAGTTTCTTATGAGCTGTTACCGCCCTGCAGGGAGACCCGAGCTCAGTTGAGTTGAGCGAGTGATTCCCCCAAGGGAAGCACGAGGTGAACCAACCCCGTAGGGAGTGTAAATGTAAAGTTAAGGATTTTTACATTTTTAGGACTCCAGAAGAATGGTTAACCAGGAATCTTCCTCCCATTAGGGGTGGAATCGTCCCCCCAGAAGAATGGTTAACCGGACATTAGCGGATAAATCCATATGGCTTTGGCTTATGCCCGCTAGTTTCATGGTGACTACATACACCAAGCCCTAGAACCATTGCATCCAACCGTGCCATCATGGTCATTTGAAGCCTGGGGGATGGACGTTCTTGGGTCCCATCAAACCTCCCTCTCTCCCTTACGCTGTACTATCTCTCGCTGCCAGGCTTCGGCCTTCATTTCCGTCAATGCAATCACGTCTGGGGCACCGGGGGAATCGATTGAAAACGGATATCCACACTCGGTCCCATCGGATTCGCAATGATTATCTCTAGCGAAAAAGATGAGACTACCAATGGAACATAACTTAAAAGAGAACTCCATCCCCAATCCCTTAATAATCGCTTCATTTTCGATAGGTATGTGTTACGCAGACAAGCTATTGTTGAATTTATGGTTTCTGTCCCAAGCTCAGAAGCAAGCATTTTCTTGATTATAGCTTTTCATTTCGCTTATATGCTCTCACACTCTCTTTTCAGACGAAGTAGCTTTAAGGGAGCCGGGTGTACGTTCCGCGAGTTGACAATCTCAGGAGGGAGATTCTGAGGGAGTGCCACGACACTCTCTGGGCGGGACACCCGGGTATGCATCGCACCTTAGCTCTTGTGGAAAGAGCATACTACTGGCCGAGAATGGGGGAGGACGTTGAGGAGTACGTTCGGACGTGTCAGATCTGTCAGCAAGACAGGGTGGAGCGCGATAAACCCTGTGGACTTTTGGAGCCTCTACCGGTGCCAGAGAGACCTTGGTCTAATCCCTGGACTTCATCTCAAGTCTGCCAAAAGTGGGGGAATTCGGTTCTATCTTGGTGGTGGTAGATCGATTCTCGAAGTACGCCACCTTCATTCCTGCTCCGCTTTACTGCTCAGCGGAGGAAGCCGCGAGATTGTTCATAAAGAATGTGGTGAAGTATTGGGGCGTCCCTCAGAACATAGTCAGTGACCGAGACTCTCGTTTTCTCGTACGGTTTTGGACTGAGCTCGCCTCTTCATTTCTTCTGGAATGAAGTCTTCTAAGGTAGTAGGTATCGGGTTTCTTTCCCTGTTCATACTCCGAACATGAGTTAATATACTCTTGTAGAGCAGATCACTTAGGGCTTTATACTGGTTCGACGACTAGCTTCTTGTTCCTTTCTCTTCTTTGTCTGTCCACTCCCTTTGTTTTCAACAGTCTTTGGAGCTTCTGGTACCACTGGTGTGATCTCATTCTTGAATGCTAACACCCTGGTGTCTCCTAACGCTACGCTTATTCTGTTGTACAGCTACTTTGGTATAGTTACAAAGGTAACCGGTAGGTGACTGTTGAATCGACAGTAGTTACGAAAGGGGGGAAATAGCTCAGTTGGTTAGAGTGTTGGTCTGTCACGCCAGAAGTCGCGGGTTCGAACCCCATTTTCCCCGCCCGATCTTCCTCTTCTTGCCCGACTCATTTTGTCTTCACTGGAAGCTGCTGATCCCAGCGTAGCATTCAAGACAATTGTTCCTTCTTCGGTCTCCCTCCACCCCCTTCGTTTGTTGTGGGTCGCGTCTCACCGCAGGCACTTAATGAATGAGTGAAGATCTTCCTTCCCCCCTTGTGTCTTGAGGAGCAGCTTTTCTTTCTTCCTCAAGCTAGGGGAGAAGCCTATCTGAGAGAGAGTGCCTCAACCAAGCTACTTCGTTCCTTGGAACTGCTGCTGTTACGTGGCTAGTTAAGATGATAGCATTCAGCCAATATCGCTGTTGGCTTCCACAGCCCGTGCCGCACATGCCATTGCCGACCTCATTATAATCTTTTGGCAAGTATATGCACATATAGGTAGCAAAGTGAACGCCACAAGCATAAATTCTAACACCTCATTAAAAGTACAAATCAGATTCAGACATTCAGGTCCTGTTCCAACAAGCTCCTGTTTTTGGTTTCTTAATTTCATCTTTTTTAGTTTTTTTTTGCCTTTTTTTAAAGATTTTTACCATTTCTTTTTTCCTTATTCTTTTGCATTATCCGTGATGATATAAATTCTTTTTTTATTTTTTAAATTTAATTACACTGAAAAATCTAACAACAACTGCAGTGTATTTTTAGCTGCTACAGTACAAAAAAACAAAAATATGAGCTTATAAGTCCAAATGAGCACTACCTCAGTCCATCGAACTATATAATAGCTCCAATATAATTAAATAGGTAAAATTTCCACCTATTGATTGGTGAACTACTCTCCAAATCATTAGCATGTATGTATGCAGGAATTTCCATAAAAGAGGCTGTAATTGCATAAAAAAGGTAATACTGTGAACTCAAACGTAACATCCCAAAAATTTGCTTTCTGGAAAAATTAAAATTCAAATTAATTATTTTAAAGTAATTGGATTTTATTTGGCTTTTATTTGATTTTCTGGAGTTTAAAACTTATTTTTTAAAAAATTTAAAAAGTATTTAAAGTATGAAAATTAAATACCAACACTAGTTGTAAAAGCTTTGTGATATTTTATCTGGGTCTCATGCCAAAGAAAGCGTGTTGACTATTAGGATAATTTATCTCTTGTGGGTAAAGTTGTACAACCTCTGCAGAGTGTAAAACTATTCGAATAGCCGTGCCCACGGTCAAGGGCGGGCAAGGAATGCATTCACCTGGTAGATTTTTGGTTTTGGTTTCAAAATCAAAGTTTTTGTATTCCGAGAGTGGAGGGAACTCTCGGAAGGGTAACCTAGCAGTTGGAGCTAGAGAGGGTGGATGGAACCCGCAGTTTTAAACTTGATCAGTTGTAATTGGTTAGCTAGTGTTGGTAGATGGAACCTTCACTATAAAGTTAATGATTGTTCTGTTAAATTATTTACTTTATTAAATTGATGCCTTCGAAAATAATTAGTAGTAATTGAAATTTAAAATATGGCTTTGTGCAAAAAGAACCATATAGCCTTCCTTGGTCAAGCCTTGCATCTATTGCATTTTTCCCAAGACTTGCGGAGTACTTTATGTACTCACATGCTGCACTCAAAATAATAATAAGAGGAATACGAAGCCCAAGAAGGAGACTACGACTACTTCACGGGTGGATTCGACGAAGGATTCCAGGAGTTCTAGGTCGCGCTTCCCCAGTCAATTGCCTGTGGCGTATTGATGGGACACTGCTGAATTTTATCTTGCTTCCGCTGTATTTTGATTGTGCGAGGACTTGGAACCTCCAATGTAATAATGAGACTGGATGGTCAATACTCTTTATTATTGTAATAATGCGTTGTTGGTTATGAATCATTTCTATTTAAACTGTGTGCACTAGCTTTGATCTGGGACTAGTGCAGTAAAACACAGAGGGTCTGGGTTTGGAAATCTGAGGTCCCGACAGAAATGGTATCAGAGCCCATTTGACTGTAGAACGAGACCTAGATTAGAATGGTAAAACCATAAGGACTTATATTTATAAAAAGAGTATATTAAAAATATATAAGCTTCCTTGCTTCTACTCTTTTCTTACTTAGTATCTCATTCTTGCCCTTAAAATCTCCTTGTTAAATTTTTTTTTCACTAATCTTTTCTATTGTCTCAACTTTGTAGATGGCCGGTTCATCCTCTGCTAGGTCATGGGACTACTACTCCCATGGCGAGAGTGTTGGAGCGTTTGCCAGCCTTCTCCGACAGTTGATGCAATGTCTGGAGTATCGCCAGCCACCTATCTTCAGGGGGCGAAAGACTCGTATCCTGGACCGGGATTCTTAGACGATGGAGGTATTCCTGTACGCACGGGATGGGGAATTCAACTCCCACACATACCCCATCGAGCATCCTCGGACCCGCTGCTATGATGCCATCCAGGACGCTGCTCGCCTTGCCATAGCTGACTTGTGCCATCTTCATAAGGAAGCTGTTCATCAGTCACCCTTCTGCTTCTTCATCACTCCGCGAGCAGGACAGAGGTACCCTGAGCCCTTTGACATCCCAGCTGATGATCCTCGACTTTCGCACCAGGTGCAGCTCACCCAGGCGATGGCAGTCACCTACGCTAGAGCCTTGGATGAGATTGGACAGCTGCGGATGCTGCCCACTTCCAGCTACCAGCACTCCGACACTCTTCGTGCCCAGCTTCGCCAGAGTCAGGCAGCAGAGTTCGAGCTAGGACGTCTTCGAGCTGCAGCTGACTACACGCCATCTTCGCCCGTACCAGTTGTCGTCCCCAACAATCCGGCACCAGCTCGACTTTCGAGACTCCGCACCAGGCTTACAGCATGCAAGAAGGTGCGACGTCCGAGTCCTCTGCCCAACATCGACATCGGCGAACCCAGCAAAAGACGCAGACTCTTCTGTTCATGATCTCGTTCTTGGTTGACTGCCTCCAGTCGTAACCGTTCCCGTCCTCGCGCCTCAGCCGAGTGTGATTGTTCGCGGCACCACGTGAATGAGCGCCAGGAGGACCCAGAGGAGGATTCGGAGGAGGATCCAGAGGAGGACCCCGAGGAACTCGTCTTTTTGGAGGCTTAGTAGTAGGCTGAGTCTGTAGTACCTGAATAAATGTCCACGTTCTTAGAACTCTTTATTAAGTTTTGGTATGCTAGATGGACTGTACCAAGCCTATGTGCACTTGTGGTATAGCCATTCTTAAAACTATCTTGATTTCAATAAAAGTTTCCCCTAAGTGGTTGCTTGTTTTTTCCTTGTGTGTTGGTTTGGGATGTTATTAGTCTCCCCTAATATCTTACCTATGCTAGTTCCCTCTTACCTGTTGCTAACCCTGGAAATCGCTTCAGATGGTGAACACAAGGAGCAACCCTGGCAACAGCCGTGATGCCAATGTCCAGCCAGACAACAACCTTCCACTGCCTCCTGCTCAAGCCCCTAACTTGGAGCAAATGATGGCCATGCAACTGCAGCTTCTCCAAGCCCTGGCCCAGAACCAAGTGCAGCAAGCCCTGCAGGCACCAAACCAAGCACCCCAGTCTAAGCTGGGAGAGTTCATGAGAACCAGACCTCCTACATTTGTTGGCTCAGTGGATCCTTTGGAGGCCAACGATTGGATCAAGGATGTGGAAAAGAAGCTGATCTTAGCTCAGTGCAATGATCATGAAAAGGTACTGTATGCCGCCCACCAACTAAAGGGAATTGCTGCTAATTGGTGGGAGAATTACTGCGCCGCCCATCAGAATGTGCAAGCAATCACCTGGGATGAATTCGTTGAGGCTTTCCGCACTGCACATATTCCTACGGGAGTAATGGAAATGAAGAAGAGGGAATTCTATCAACTGCAGCAAGGAAACCTCAGTGTTTCCGAATACCTGAACAAGTTTACCCAACTGTCCAGGTATGCATCAGAAGAGGTTGCCTCAGAGGCAACAAAGATTTGGAGGTTCGTGCAGGGACTTGATCCCAACCTCAAGGTGCAGCTGGTGTCCAATGATTACCCAACCTTCCAGCATATGGTGAACAAGGCCTTCATACAAGAAGATGCTCAGCGTCAACTGTATGAAACCCGGAAGAGGAAGTTCCAAGCCCAGCAGGGAGCAAGCAGTTCTCGGTTTCGCCCCAATCCACCCCAGTTCCATAGACCCTCAGAGTCAAGTGTGCCAAGGACTCCATTTGCTGGACCTCGTCCAAATACACAAGCTCCCCGGACAGGCAATGGTGGCCAACCACAGCAGAACAGGACTTCAGCGGCAGGAGTGCAGTGCTTCAATTGCAAGAACATGGGGCATTATGCCAACAACGGTCCTCAGAAGCGCCCAGCAGTTACCCCCGTTCGTTTCAACTTGGGGACCACACCAGCCAGAGCTCCAACTGCGGGTCAAGGGCGTGGGGCACCACAAACTCCCAGGACTCCGCAGACAATGAGCAGAGGACATCTTAACCATGTCACTGCGGAGGCAGCCCATGATGCACCCGGCGTAGTTCTGGGTAAGTTTCTTGTCAACTCAGTACCTGCATCAGCATTATTTGATTCTGGAGCTTCGCATTCTTTTGTGTCAAAAGATTTTGTTGAAAGATATAATTGGGATGTGCGTAAACTAAAGAACCCTATGCTAGTCCAATCCCCTGGAAAGGAAATGAGGACTAACACAGTTTGCCCTAGCGCAACTGTAGATATAAATGGAGTAAAGTTCTTAGCGAATCTTATTATAATAGATTCCAAGAGCTTAGATGTAATACTTGGTATGGATTGGTTAACCAAGTATAAAGGGCAGATAGATTGTGCCGATCGTGCAATTACTATTACCAATTCGGATGGAATCCAAGTAAGGTATAAGTCAAACACATCTTCCCAGAATAGGTGTGGATTGAATAGTTTGAAGGAAGTAACTTTGGAAAAAGTGCCTATAGTATGTGAATACCCAGATGTATTTCCTGAAGATTTACCCGGAATGCCACCGGACAGAGAAATTGAGTTTGTTATCAACCTAGTACCTGATACAGCTCCAATCTCCAAGAGACCTTATCGTATGCCTGCAAATGACTTGGCAGAGGTTAAGAAGCAAGTTCAGGAACTGCAAGAGAAAGTGTCGTAGGGGTGGCCCCCACCTAAACCCAGCAGGCCTGGTAGGAGATTATAAGACCCAGAATAGGCCATGTGTAATGACATAACTGCCCCCAGAGGGGATAACCAGATGTAAGGATATATCTGTAAAAGCACTCCTCATGTGCATATATATATGATGAGGAGCCATGGGAAGGCCCAGGCCATTACACTTATCTTCATCACTCTCCACTACCATCTCTCTCTCTGTTTGGTCTGTAGCCACAACAGTTGGCGCCGTCCGTGGGGAGGACGAAGACAAGCCTGAAGACCGAAGAAAAAGACGGCACCGAAAAAAGCTTCCACAGCGGCGGCGAAGGGAAAGAAGGCGGCCGGGCTGGAGCGTCGTATGAGTACCAGGGCTTCGGCATCGGCAGCGACGGACGCGGGTGGCGATGCAGGCGCGGGGGCCGAAGACGTCGTCGACGTTCGCGCGGGGACGGCCAAATCCGTCACCGGCACCGCGACGACCAACCTCGTCACCGGCACCGCGACGACCAACCCCACCACCGGCGTTGCGAGGACAGAGCCTGCGGTCGAAGACGTCGACGCGGGTGCGGCGACAACCGACCCCGCTGACGCAACGACAGCCGACCTCGCCGCCCCCACTGCAACCCTCGCCGGCGGCGCGGACTGGGCGGTCCGAGGTAGCCGCGACGGAGCGACCGGCAGCTTGGGACCCCGCGACGCGGTCATCCCCGCGCCGATCTGCCCGTCGGACGCACCGGCGACTCCGCCCGCACCGGTGAGGGAAAGCGCCCTGCTGACGGCTCTCAACGCGTTCCAGCGAGAGCTGGGGGACCTTCGAGGAGCCGTCAGAGATATACAAGAGGCTCGGAGTCAGCCGGCCGCGCTAGCAATCGCGTCCGAGCCCGCGCCGGAGAGGGTGGACAGTCGCGAAGCCCCCACGTCCAGCCGTGTCCCGCTGAGAGGCGCAGATCCGGAATCCCCGCTTTCGGCGGGGCTGCAGCAGGCGGCGTGGCCCGAAGACTTCAAGTTCCCCCGCATCACCGACCCGTACAAAGGCGACACGGATCCTCGCGAGTTCGTGCGCGTGTACGAAACCGCGATCGAGGCCGCGGGCGGAGACGACACCGCGAAGGCGAAGGGACTCCCCCTCGCACTGCGCGGGGTGGCGCTCTCTTGGTTTTTTACCATAGAGCCGGGTTCCATCTATGCGTGGGAGCAGCTTCGCGACCGGCTTCGTAGCAACTTTCAAGGACATCATGTCGAGCGAATCGATGCGGACCAACTCTTCGCTGTGAAGCAAGGACCCTCGGAAACGCTCCGGGACTACTTCAAGCGCTTCGCCAAGATTCGAGGCCAGGTACACGATGTTAATGAAACCACAATCGTTAATGCAGCCATACAGGGCCTCCGCCCGGGCCCGATGGCCGAATACAACGCGCGGAGGCCAATCGCGACAGTTGCCAAGCTCTTCGACAAAATGGACGAGTATGCGCGGGCGGAGGAGGATGCGCGAAGACGCAGCATCACCGCCCTCGGCCTCGCCCATGAAGAGCGCACCCCGCGCGAGGTCGGGGCGGGTGGCCCCTCCGCGAAGCCGGGCCGTAGCCGAAAGCCCCGAGGAGACCCTCCTCGAGACAGTGAGGACGAAGTACAGGAAGGCTCTTCACGGTGTAGGCCCAAACCTCGGCGCCGCCAGCGCCGGACGCAGGCGGCCCATCGCGTTCTCGCCACCAAGAGCACCCGCCAAGGACCCGACCCCGCTTCACGGAGGCGAGCCCGGGGATCGGGGGGCGGATTTGACTACGGCAGCCAACCCCGCGCAGAGCAGGAGCTCCTGCGCTATGGCAAGTGGTGCGAGGTACACGGCTACGGCGATCATTACACAAGGGCATGCGCCGCGGTGATGGAGCTGCGGAGGGCGACGGCCGGATCTCGGACTCCGCCTCCTCGGCCCCCCGCCGAAACCCATGTGGGGCACCCAAGGGATAGTCCCGTACGGGCCACCGCGACGGAGGGCGCGCAGCACCACACCGTCAACGTCATCACCGGAGGCTCCTCCTCAAAAGCCCCCGGGGAACAGCCGCAGCTGTGGATGCCGCCCCGCAACATCACCTTCGACTTGAACGATGCCAGGGGCGTGGAGTACCCTCACCAAGACCCTCTAGTCATCCAGGCCCACATAGCAGGCTGCGAAGTCAAGCGCGTCCTTGTCGACGGGGGAAGCTCCGCGAACATCTTATCCGCAGACGCCCTTGACCGCATGGCAATCCCCCGAAGCCGGCTGGAGCAGCCGGGAGCTCCACTTCAAGGCTTCGGGGGTCAACCGCTGCAGGCCCTGGGGCACATTTCCCTTCCTGTCACCTTCTGTCAGGAGGGCAACAAAGGTAACATCCGGACCGAGCATGTCACCTTTGATGTCGTAGGTATCCCGCACCCCTACAACGCCATACTGGGGCGACCCGCCATCAACTCTTTCGAGGCAATCCCGCACCACGCCTTCTTGTGTGTAAAGCTCCCGGGCCCGGAGGGTGTCATCACCATCTTCGGCGACCAGGACCTGGCACGGCGTGCCGAAGGCGGTAGCCGCGTGTCGCATCGCCCGGTGCATGCCCTCTCCGGCGCGCCCGGTGCTGGGCCCTCCGCCCCCGGGTGGACGCCCAAGCCTCGGCCCAAAGGCGGTGTCAAGAAGGTGCCGCTCCAGGCGGAGGGGCAGTTTGTCTCCATTGGCGAAGGGCTCCCACCGGGGGTCGAACGGGAGCTGCTCCGAGTGCTTCAGAACAATGTGGACATCTTCGCATGGTCCCCAGAGGACATCAAGGGCGTGGATCGCGCGGTAATCCAGCATCGTTTGGCGGTCCGCCCCGACGCCAAGCCGGTCAAGCAAAGGCTCCGGCGTATGTCGATGGATCGGCAGCAGGCGGCCAAAGCGGAAGTGGCGAAGCTTCTTCGCGCCGGGGTCATCCGCGAGGTCCACCATCCAGAATGGCTCGCTAACCCGGTGCTAGTCAAAAAGGCCAGCGGGGCCTGGCGCATGTGCATCGACTTCACGGCACTCAACAAGGCGTGCCCGAAGGACAACTACCCCTTGCCGCGCATCGATCAGCTCGTTGACGCCACTGCTGGGTGCGAACTCATGAGTTTCCTGGACGCCTATTCCGGCTACCACCAGGTATACATGGCCGAAGACGACGAGGAGAAGACCAGTTTCATCACACCACTTGGGACGTTCTGCTTCGTCAGAATGCCCTTTGGCTTGAAGAACGCAGGCGCTACCTTCACCCGCCTCGTCGCCATTGCCCTGGCCGCCCAGCTCGGGAGGAACGTCGAAGCCTATGTCGATGACGTGGTGGTCAAAACTCGGCAACATGCTCTACACGGCCGGGACCTCCAAGAGACCTTCGACAACCTTCGGAAGGCGGGCATCAAGCTCAACCCCGACAAATGTGTCTTCGGGGTGCAGGCGGGCAAACTCCTCGGTTTCCTCGTGTCCGGGCGGGGCATCCAGGTGAACCCCGACAAAGTAGACGCTATCCTGGGTATGGAGCCGCCCAAGACAACGAGGGAGGTCCAGAGGCTGGCGGGCCGCATGGCAGCATTAAGCCGCTTCCTATCCAGGGCGGCGGAGCGGGGCCTACCGTTTTTCAAGACACTCCGCGGGTGCGATGGGTTTCGTTGGGACGGAGACTGCGCGAAGGCCTTCAACGAGCTCAAGTAGCACCTGGCAAGCCTCCCCATTCTGGTCGCCCCAGCACCAGAGGCTCCCCTCCTGCTCTATCTGGCCGCGTCAACTACCGCGGTCAGTGCCGTCCTCGTCTTAGAGGAAGGCGCCATGCAGCGGCCTGTCTATTTTGTCTCTGAAGCCCTTCAAGGCGCAAAGACAAGATACACAGAGCTTGAGAAGCTCGCCTACGCGCTGGTCATGGCCTCCAGGAAGCTTCGGCATTATTTTCTGGCTCACCCGATCACAGTGCCTTCCTCATTCCCCCTGGCAGAGATGCTACACAACAAGGAGTCCACAGGGCGTATCGGTAAATGGGCCGCCGAGCTCGCTCCCTTCTCCTTGACATATGCTTCGCGAATGGCAATTAAGTCCCAAGTCCTGGCGGATTTCCTCGCCGAATGGACACCGCCGGCCCAACCTGGCCAGACGCACGATGACCCCGTCTGGACGCTTACAATCGACAGAGCTTACAGCGTCGCCGGCGCGGGCGTAGGGGCGGTGATCGTCACGCCCGAGGGACAGCGTTTGCTGTACTCGGCGCGCCTTGCCTTCCCCGCCACCAACAACACGGCCGAATACGAGGCGCTGCTCTTTGGCCTGGCGAAGCTCAAGGCCGTCGGCGCGAGATGGGTGTTGGTCCGCATCGACTCGCGCTTGGTGGCCGGCCATGTGGACAAGTCATATCAAGCCAAGGACCCTGAGTTGGCCAAGTACCTCGCGGCGGTACGGGTGAGAGAAAGGCACTTTTTGGGTGTCACCGTCAAGGCCATCCCCCGGGCGGAGAATGAGCAAGCGGACGCCCTCGCCAAGGCGGCCAGCCAGCAACTGCCCCCCTGAGGGGGCATTCTCCGAGGTGTTAGCAAAGGCGGCCATCGCGCAGGACATCCGGGACGCGGCACTTGTCCACCGCATTGATCGGCCAGGAGATTGGCGGGAGCCCATTTTCAAATTCTTACAAGGCCTCGCCGAGCCGGAGAATCCTGCCGAGCTGCGACGATTGCAGCACCGCGCACGGTCCTTCCAGGTGTTTGAACGGACACTCTACAAGAAGGGGGTTTGTGCGCCGCTCCTGCGCTGCCTCTCGACTGAGGAAGGAAAGGAACTCTTGGCGGAAATCCACGCGGGCGTATGCGGATCCCACCTGGCGCCGAGGTCATTGGTCGGCAAGGCGTTCAGACAAGGCTTCTACTGGCCGACTGCTGTCACCGACGCCCAGGACCTCGTCCGTCGGTGCCAAGGGTGCCAATGGATGGCACGCATCATCCGCAGGCCCCCGACAAGCCTCAACCCAATCCCCCTGGTGTGGCCACTGGCGCGCTGGGGTCTCGATATAGTAGGACCGCTTGCCCGAGCTCCGGGGGATCTCCGGTTCGTGGTAGTCGCGCTGGAGTATTTCTCCAGGTGGCCGGTAGCGATCGCTCTGGCCAAAGTAACTTCTGCGGCCGTACAGCGCTTCCTATGGCAAAACATAATATGTCGCTTCGGGGTCCCTCGGGAGCTCACGGTCGACAATGGCCTGCAGTTCAACGCCGCCCTCTTCAAAGATTATTGCGACAGCATGGGCATCACCCTCCGATTCGCTTCGGTAGGGCATCCCCAGTCTAACGGGGCGGTCGAACGGGCGAATGGCGCCATCTCTGCCGCCATTAAAAAGCGCCTAGTTGGATTGCCGAAGGGCAAGTGGCCAGACGAGCTTCACAGCGTTCTATGGTCGCTTCGCACAACGGTAACACGCCCAACAGGATTCACGCCGTTCAAGCTCCTCTTCGGCGACGAAGCAGTGACGCCCGAGGAAATTAAGGTCGGCTCGCGAAGGGTCCTCGTCCAAGCACCCGAAGAAGAGCGCCGTGTGTCCTTAGACCTCCTCGACGGGATACGGGCAGACGCAGCCCACCACGTCGAGAAGTACGTGCGGCAGACAAGGCGTACTCGGGACCGCTCTATATGCCCGCGGGGGTTCAAGCCTGGGGATCTCGTCCTCAGAGTGGCGCTTCAGGCGGAAACCGTTGGCAAGCTGGAGTCCAAGTGGGAAGGCCCGTACATCGTAACGGAGGCATTGCCAAAGGGGGCGTACCGCCTCGCCACGCTTGAAGGACAAGCCTTCCGGCACACATGGAACGCGGACAGGTTGCGGCGGTACTACGCCTAGAAGCAGCACAGTAGGCGTAGAGCCACCGGCCCGTTATTAGGCGATGCTCGCCCGCGCAAACGGGAGTTCAATAAAGGTTGCTGTTCCAAGAGCATCCCCTGTCCGCGCTAAGCATAACATAGTCCACGGACTCTAAATAAGACGTAGCGTCGAGCCTAGCTCCGCACGCGCGAGTCTCCGGACTATAAAAAAGGGCGTAGCGTCGAGCTCTGCTCCGCACGCCATAGTCCACGGACTCTAAATAAGATGTAGCGTCGAGCCTAGCTCCGCGCGCGCGAGTCTCCGGACTATAAAAAAGGGCGTAGCGTCGAGCTCTGCTCCGCACGCCATAGTCCACGGACTCTAAATAAGACGTAGCGTCGAGCCTAGCTCCGCGCGCGCGAGTCTCCGGACTATAAAAAAGGGCATAGCGTCGAGCTCTGCTCCGCACGCCATAGTCCACGGACTCTAAATAAGACGTAGCGTCGAGCCTAGCTCCGCACGCGCGAGTCTCCGGACTATAAAAAAGGGCGTAGCGTCGAGCTCTCCTCCGCACGCCATAGTCCACGGACTCTAAATAAGACGTAGCGTCGAGCCTAGCTCCGCACGCGCGAGTCTCCGGACTATAAAAAAGGGCGTAGCGTCGAGCTCTGCTCCGCACGCCATAGTCCACGGACTCTAAATAAGACGTAGCGTCGAGCCTAGCTCCGCACGCACTCTACGGAGTATAAATAAGACGCAGCGGGGGGACGCCCTCGCGCGCACTCTACGGAGTATAAAGAAGACGTAGCGTCGAGCCTAGCTCCGCACGCAATAGTCCACGGACTCTAAATAAGACGTAGCGTAGAACCTAGCTCCGCACGCGTGAGTCTCCGGACTATAAAGAAGACGTAGCGTCGAGCCTAGCTCCGCACGCAATAGTCCACGGACTCTAAATAAGACGTAACGTCGAGCCTAGCTCCGCACGCGCGAGTCTCCGGACTATAAAAAAGGGCGTAGCGTCGAGCTCTCCTCCGCACGCCATAGTGCACGGACTCTAAATAAGACGTAGCGTCGAGCCTAGCTCCGCACGCGCGAGTCTCCGAACTATAAAAAAGGGCGTAGCGTCGAGCTCTGCTCCGCACGCCATAGTCCACGGACTCTAAATAAGACGTAGCGTCGAGCCTAGCTCCGCACGCGCAAGTCTCCGGACTATATAAAAAAAGAGGGCGTAGCGTCGAGCTCTGCTCCGCACGCAATAGTCCACGGACTCTAAATAAGACGTAGCGTCGAGCCTAGCTCCGCACGCGCGAGTCTCCGGACTATAAAGAAGACGTAGCGTCGAGCCTAGCTCCGCACGCAATAGTCCACGGACTCTAAATAAGACGTAGCGTCGAGCCTAGCTCCGCACGCGCGAGTCTCCGGACTATAAAGAAGACGTAGCGTCGAGCCTAGCTCCGCACGCAATAGTCCACGGACTCTAAATAAGACGTAGCGTCGAGCCTAGCTCCGCACGCGCGAGTCTCCGGACTATAAAGAAGACGTAGCGTCGAGCCTAGCTCCGCACGCAATAGTCCACGGACTCTAAATAAGACGTAGCGTCGAGCCTAGCTCCGCACGCGCGAGTCTCCGGACTACAAAGGAAGTCGTAGCGTCGAGGTTCGCCTCCGCACGCGCCACTCCACGGAGTATAAACGAGATGCGCAGACCTACCCTCCGCGTTCGGCGGCAGGTAACACCAAGCATAAGGTATTACTTGGTTCCATTATAGAGACAAAGGGGTTACATCGTTACAAGCGTAAGCACCCGTACACCATCCCCCTGCCCTACCCAACCAGCTGCTCAGCCTTGGCGCGGTGCGGACGAGGCCGTGCCGTCGTCGCCGCGGCGTTGAAGGACCCCTTCAATCCACTGGAGGAGGTCCCCCTCCCCATGCAGTGTCTGTTGCACGGCGACTCTTGCAGCGCCTTCCCCGAAGCGGCCCCAGATCCGTTGGTGGAAGTTCTGCAGGCTAGGCCTGATGGAGCGGATGGCGTCTGACATAACCCCTGCTTGGCCGGGCGGATCCACTTGTGGATTCGCTAGCTCCTGGGTATGCCTACACCCACGAGTATGAAGCAGGGCAAGGGCGAAGCACGCACCAACATAGCTGCAGTGCTCGCCAAAGGTTCGGGCGCCTTGAAGAGCAACGTCGGCCCCCTCCTCGATCAGCTCGAGCGTCTCCGACAGGGCCTTCGGCCTGTGCGTAGTGTCCGGCACTCGGACGCACAGATCTCGGAGGGTCTGGTTCAGAGACTCCATGGCCCGCCACGCCGACAGGGATGCATTTTCCAGGGCAAGGCGGTTCTCGGCAACAGACTCCACCAGCTGGGCGTTCTCCCCTTCTAGGGCGGTGATCTGCTGGATGAAGGCGGCGCGCTCCTCAACCGCGGTGTGCCGAGCTTCCGCGGCTTCGTGTTGTGCGGCCGCCAGGGCACCCTCCAGCGCGTGACATTCCTCATCCTTCGCGGCGAAGGCAGTGTTTGCTTCACGAAGGTTGGCTTCCAGCGCCCTCCGCTCCCGAACGCGAGCCTCGTCAAAGGACCGGCTGAGGGCAAGCGTCTGGCAAATACAACACAGTCAGCAGGCGCCCAGCAGGACATTGCAAAGCCAAAGCGCGCATGCTTACCCTCATCTCGGACGCCTGTAGTGCGAGCGCTAGGAGTTCCCCCTCGCATGACGACAACACCTCCCGGTTGAGGCCGTGGTCGGCACGCTCGGCGGCTGCGGTAAGCTCGCAGAATACCTCAGGCCGAGGGAGGAAGTCCGCGCGAGCGAGCCCCGGCCCCAACGCGCCAGGGTTTACCAAGGCCGCAGCCACGTCGACGCCGACGGGCACCTGCGGGGCACCCGGCACAAGGCTTCTGACCTCGCGCGTACCTCCGCTGCTCGATCCTTCGCCACGTTGGGGAGACTTTGTCTCGTCTGATGTTGGCAGAATGAGCGAGCAGATCGGAGAAAGTCTCGCGAAGTCAAGTGAAGAAAAGGACTCACACCTACCTCCTGTGCCCCTCGTCGCGGTAGGGAGTGGCGCCGGGTCGACCACCCAGGGGGACGCGGGCGCCTCAACGGTTGGGGAGAAGGTCTTCTCGGCTGCGCCAGCCGCCGTAATCCCACGGCAAGGCCCCGCAACAGCATATCGGCCCCTCATTGGCGGGGGGGACTGCGTCCGAGGGCGTTTCGCCTGCGGTGACGCAGGCGATTCTTCCACGGCAGAACCAGCTCCGGTCATTGCCGCCCCCACGGTCTCCTCCGCAGGGGGCATGCCCTCGTCGGCCGCCACGGTGGATAACGCACCGTCCCCCGTGGTCTGCTCGCCGGCGAGGACGCTACCCCCCGGGTTGACAGGTTCCAACTCAGCGGTGGCCGCGAGCCCGAGCACGGGCTCGTGGGCAGTGGCAGAAAATGTCGGGGGATCCGCGGCGGCGCGCCCCTCCGAAGCAGTGTGGCCAGGCCCACCGCCGGTCGCACGCTCCGCTTCAGCTGAGCTAGCCGCCGGGGGGGCTGCCAGGGAGCGGGCCCGGCGTCGCGAAGACAGCCCCCCCGCGGGGCTATCACCATCCTGAGCGCCGGGAGTCCCGGCGGGGAGCTCCTCCGGCACCATGCGCTCGGGCACGGCAATGCCTACAGCCTCGCAGGTGCGGTTTATCCGCCCCTGCTTAGCCGCCTTCACCGCGGCCTCGCGAGCCCGGTGCTCCTTAAGCGTATATGGGCCGAGGAGCGCCGCAACCACGCGCTCCGCATCTTCTAGCCGAGTCACTGCGCAGGAGATCACGTCAGTTAGGCGGAAGCCAAGCAGATACAATGACACGATGGGCGACTTACAAGGGGCGGAGGGCGGAAGCACCCGAGACACACATGGTTCGAACCCGTCCTCGCGGGGGCCATTCGGCACAACATACTTCCCCCGGGAGGAGAGGGGCGCCGCCCCATGCATCGTAAACTCTTCGGCTAGGTCACGCATGCTCATTCGACGGGCGACGCCGACGAGGCTCTGAAGCTTTCGCGTGTCGTCAATCTCCGCCTTCAGACTCGGCGTGCTATTAAACGAGATCGGCCCGCCTCGGCAATGTATTCTGCTCTTGTCGGTCACGGTGTAATAGAACCACCACCGCGTCCAGCTGGACGTCCACTGCCCGGACGAGGCGGACACAGGAAACAACGTCGCACAGGATGCCCGGAGCACAAAATCCACACTGCCAAAGTTGGACATCGCCCCGCCAACCTTTCTGGGTCGACAGTGTGCATCGTGCAGGGTGGCGAATAAGCTGGCGCTGGGGCGCCACCCCTCTGTCCGCATCGCCCACGCGAAGACAGCGAGGCGGAGTAGCGCGTGGGGCGTCAGCTGGGCTAGCTCCAACTGGTAAGCCCGCAGAACTTCGCCCACAAACAATGTGCAGGGCATCCGAAGGCCGGCATCGAAGAACGCGACGAAAATAATTGCCTCCAGGGCCCCGGGCTTCGGCTCCGTCTCGTCCCGGCGGGGTAAGCGAGCCCCAATGCGATCAGCGATCTTCCCCTCATCCACGAGCCGTTGTAGCGTCCCTTCCATCATGCGGCTCTTCCCCAGCACACGGGAGCAGGAGCCTCCCGAGTGCTCCATCGCGTTCCACAGCTTGTCGGCGCGCGAGCTCCCCCGCGGCACCAGTTTATACTCTTGGGAAGAATGGTTCACCTCGCCCTGGCTAGGCAACGAACCGCTGCGGGGGTGGTACGTGGCGTCGTCATGGCTGGCCATCGCTCTCCGCGACAAGGGAAGGAGAAGAAGCAGGCAAAGTAGCAACTGGTGTGACAACTAGCACGGGCGGAAGCGAAGCGGCAGATCGAAAAGCAAAGCAAGAAAGGGTGCCTCCACCTCAACCTTAGCGCTTTATAAAGGCCGCTCGCCTGCCTTGTGGTTCAATGCACAGACGGATCAAATTCCCAGCGGTTCGGCTATCCAAGATTTGGAAAGAAGAACCGCCGGGACATAGAGGGCCGTGCCGGGTAGGTGGCCAAGCAGCCCGCAACGCCCTCACATCTTCCACACGCGTCCAGCTTCTCGGGGGGCGAGGTGAACGGCCGCGGTCGCGCAACCGCCCACATCCCACGACGCACCAGTTGTGAGCCGCCACGTGCCCCACCTGCAGCATGGCAGACTGCACGACGCGACAGCCTGACTTCTGCCAGGCCAGGCGTCGGCATGATTCCAGCCGCCATTAAAAGCGCACTACCAGACTGCAAGGTCACAATAGCCCCGGAGCACAACCACACCAGCGCCAAACTGCGATCTCCACACTGGGATAGAGCGCGCGCGTCTACTTCGACTTAGGCGCCAGCTTCGCTGCCACCCGTTCGAAGGGTAGGGGACGGAGCGCGCGCGTCTACTTCGACTAAGGCGCCAGCTTCGCTGCCACCCGTTCGAAGGGTAGGGGACGGAGCGCGCACGTCTACGTCGACTAAGGCGCCAGCTTCGCTGCCACCCGTTCGAAGGGTAGGGGACGGAGCGCGCGCGTCTACCTCGACTAGGCGCCAGCTTCGCTGCCACCCGTTCGAAGGGTAGGGGACGGAGCGCACGCGTCTACTTCGACTTAGGCGCCAGCTTCGCTGCCACCCGTTCGAAGGGTAGCGGACGGAGCGCGCGCGCGTCTACTTCGACTAGACGCCAGCTTCGCTGCCACCCGTTCGAAGGGTAGGGGACGGAGCGCGCGCATCTACTTCGACTTAGGCGCCAGCTTCGCTGCCACCCGTTCGAAGGGTAGGGGACGGAGCGCGCGCGTCTACTTCGACTTAGGCGCCAGCTTCGCTGCCACCCGTTCGAAGGGTAGGGGACGGAGCGCGCGTGTCTACTTCGACTAGGCGCCAGCTTCGCTGCCACCCGTTCGAAGGGTAGGGGACGGAGCGCGCGCGTCTACTTCGACTAGGCGCCAGCTTCGCTGCCACCCGTTCGAAGGGTAGCGGACGGAGCGCGCGCGTCTACGTCGACTTAGGCGCCAGCTTCGCTGCCACCCGTTCGAAGGGTAGGGGACGGAGCGCGCGTCTACCTCGACTAGGTGCCAGCTTCGCTGCCACCCGTTCGAAGGGTAGGGGACGGAGCGCGCGCATCTACTTCAACTAGGCGCCAGCTTCGCTGCCACCCGTTCGAAGGGTAGGGGACAGAGCGCGCGCGTCTACTGCGACTTAGGCGCCAGCTTCGCTGCCACCCGTTCGAAGGGTAGCGGACGGAGCGCGCGCATCTACGCCGACTTAGGCGCCAGCTTCGCTGCCACCCGTTCGAAGGGTAGCGGACGGAGCGCGCGCGTCTACGTCGACTTAGGCGCCAGCTTCGCTGCCACCCGTTCGAAGGGTAGGGGACGGACCGCGCGTCTACCTCGACTAGGCGCCAGCTTCGCTGCCACCCGTTCGAAGGGTAGGGTACGGAGCGCGCGCGTCTACCTCGACTAGGCGCCAGCTTCGCTGCCACGCGTTCGAAGGGTAGGGGACGGAGCGCGCGCGTCTACTTCGACTTAGGCGCCAGCTTCGCTGCCACCCGTTCGATGGGTAGGGGACGGAGCGCGCGCGTCTACTGCGACTAGGCGCCAGCTTCGCTGCCACCCGTTCGAAGGGTAGCGGACGGAGCGCGCGCGTCTACTCCGACTTAGGCGCCAGCTTCGCTGCCACCCGTTCGAAGGGTAGGGGACGGAGCGCGCGCGTCTACTTCGACTTAGGCGCCAGCTTCGCTGCCACCCGTTCGAAGGGTAGGGGACGGAGCGCGCGCGTCTACTTCGACTTAGGCGCCAGCTTCGCTGCCACCCGTTCGAAGGGTAGGGGACGGAGCGACCGCGTCTACTTCGACTTGGGCACTAGCCCCATTACCACCATCCCGGGTCTCTGGCTCCCCAGCCACAAGCCCGCAGACATTCACAGGCCGCAGGGGACGGAGGAGGCCAAAGGACTCGACGACATGGCTTCGGCCCTGTGAAGCCCTTCACCATGAGAGGCTCCTGTCATAGGGGTGGCCCCCACCTAAACCCAGCAGGCCTGGTAGGAGATTATAAGGCCCAGAATAGGCCATGTGTAATGACATAACTGCCCCCAGAGGGGATAACCAGATGTAAGGATATATCTGTAAAAGCACTCCTCATGTGCATATATATATATGATGAGGAGCCATGGGAAGGCCCAGGCCATTACACTTATCTTCATCACTCTCCACTACCATCTCTCTCTCTGTTTGGTCTGTAGCCACAACAGAAAGGTTTTGTAAGACCAAGTACTTCACCCTGGGGAGCACCAGTACTTTTAGTGAAGAAGGATGGTAGTCTTCGCATGTGTGTGGATTATCGATCCTTGAATGATATGACCATTAAGAACAAGTACCCTTTGCCCCGGATAGATGATTTATTTGATCAGTTGAAAGGTTCATGTGTCTTCTCCAAGATTGATCTTCGATCAGGTTATCACCAATTGAAGATAAGACCAGCAGACATACCCAAGACAACATTTGCTACTCGTTATGGATTGTATGAGTATACAGTGATGTCTTTTGGCCTAACAAATGCACCCGCATATTTTATGAACCTGATGAATAAGGTGTTCATGGAATATTTGGATAAGTTTGTGGTTGTATTCATTGATGATATGTTGATATACTCCAAGAATGAGGAAGAGCATGCAGAACATTTGAGGATAGTTTTGGAAAAGCTCAGAGAACACCAGTTATATGCCAAATTTAGCAAGTGTGAGTTTTGGTTGAAGAAAGTAGCCTTCCTGGGTCATGTGATTTCTGCAGGAGGAGTGTCCGTAGACCCCGATAAAGTAAATGATGTGCTCAATTGGACACAACCAAAGTCAGTATCCGAGATCAGAAGCTTTTTGGGATTGGTTGGTTACTATCGTCGCTTTATTGAAGGATTCTCCAAGCTTGCAAGACCTCTCGCCCAGTTGCTAAAGAAGGAAAAGAAGTTTGAATGGAGTAAATTGTGTGAGGATAGTTTTCAAGAGCTAAAGAAGAGGTTAACTTATGCTCCAGTGTTGACACTTCCGGATATTAGAAGGACTTTGAAGTCTTTTGTGATGCATCAAGGCAAGGGCTAGGCTGTGTTCTGATGCAAGAGGGAAAAGTAGTAGCCTATGCTTCAAGGCAGTTGCGACCCCATGAAGGAAACTATCCAACCAATGATTTAGAGCTTGCTGCCGTTGTGCATGCTCTAAAAATATGGAGGCATTATTTGATCGGTAATCGTTGTAAGATCTACACGGACCACAAAAGTTTGAAGTATATATTTACCCAGCCCGATCTCAATATGAGGCAAAGGAGATGGCTTGAGTTAATAAAGGATTATGATGTGGGAATACATTACCATCCAGGAAAAGCCAATGTAGTAGCTGATGCATTAAGCAGAAAGAGTTACTGTAATAAGCTGTGGATAAGGGACAGTATGCCTGCACTTCAAGTAGAATTTCAGCGGCTCAACTTGGAAGTAGTAGAGGAAGGATTCCTGGCAACTTTAGAGGTTCAACCCACTCTAGAAGACCAGATTAAGGCAGCTCAAAAAGAGGATAAATATGTCAAGAAAATTAAAGAAAACATGAAGAAAGGAAAAGCGCCAGGATTTTCAGAAGATGAAGAAGGTATCATTTGGTTTGGGAAAAGAATTATTGTACCTGAAAAGAAAGAGATAAAGGAGTTAATTCTGAAGGAGGCCCATGAATCTGCATACTCAATTCACCCTGGAAGTACAAAAATGTACCAAGATCTCAAAGAAAGATATTGGTGGTCAAGTATGAAAAGAGAGGTTGCCGAGTACGTAGCTCTGTGTGATGTGTGCCAGCAGATTAAAGCTGAACATCAGAGACCTGCCGGACTTTTACAACCTTTGTAGATACCCGAGTGGAAATGGGAAGAAATTGGAATGGATTTCATAACCGGATTACCAAGAACAAAGTTAGGGCACGATTCGATTTGGGTTATTGTGGATCGTCTAACAAAAGTCGCCCATTTTATTCCGGTAAAGACCACATATTCTGGGGATAGACTCGCAGAGTTGTATATGTCAAGAATAGTGTGTTTGCATGGAGTTCCAAAGAAGATTGTATCAGATCGGGGATCTCAATTCACTTCAAGATTTTGGCAGAAGCTGCATGGACTTTTGGGAACAAATTTAAATTTCAGCACAGCATATCATCTGCAGACAGATGGTCAAACAGAAAGGGTAAATCAAATTTTGGAGGACATGTTGAGAGCTTGTGTCCTAGCAGACAAGACTAATTGGGATCGAAGTTTGCCCTATGCAGAGTTTTCCTATAACAACAGTTATCAATCCAGCTTGCAAATGTCTCCGTTTGAAGCTTTGTATGGCAGAAAATGCAGAACACCGTTGTATTGGAAAGAAGCAGGAGAAGGACAAGTGTTTGGACCAGATGTGTTGAAACAGGCAGAGGAACAAGTTCGCCTAATCCAGGACAGATTAAAAATAGCTCAAACCAGACAGAAAAGCTATGTGGATAATCGTCGAAGAACATTGGAGTTTGTACCCACAGATCATGTTTATCTGAAGGTTTCGCCTCTCAAGGGAATGCGACGTTTTGGAGTTAGTGGAAAGCTTGCTCCTAGATTCATTGGACCATTCCCTGTTACAGCAAAAAGGGGAGAAGTTGCTTACCAGCTAGAGCTTCCACCTCAGTTGTCAAAGGTGCATGACGTCTTCCATGTGTCCCAGCTAAGGAAATGTCTCAGAGTGCCAGAAGAACAGATGCCTCTAGATGAAGTGAACTTGAAGGAGGACTTAACATACCCAGAGTATCCAGTTAAGATATTGGAGGAAGCAGAACGTCGTACGCGAAGCAAGGTCATCAAGTTCTGTAAAGTACAGTGGAGCAACCATTCTGAGTCAGAAGCGACTTGGGAGCGTGAAGAGGATTTAAGAGCAGAGTTCCCCAACCTTTTTCCCAGTCCGTCCGAATCTCAGGGTCGAGATTCTTTCTAAGGGGGGTAGGTTTGTAACATCCCAAAAATTTGCTTTCTGGAAAAATTAAAATTCAAATTAATTATTTTAAAGTAATTGGATTTTATTTGGCTTTTATTTGATTTTCTGGAGTTTCTGGAGTTTAAAACTTATTTTTTAAAAAATTTAAAAAGTATTTAAAGTGTGAAAATTAAATACCAACACTAGTTGGAAATAATTTTATTAAGTCCAAAATATCTCCAGGAGCTTCTGTGAATTTTTTTGGAATTTTTGGAGGTAATTTCATATTTTTCTGAGGCCTAAATAATTTCCTAGCCTTTTCTGAAAATATAAATCAAATTATAAAATTAAAATCTAACTCTCCTCCCTCCAGCCGACATGTGGACGGCCCAGGACCGCCCACGTCGCCCCTCGGCCCAACCAGGCCGCTCTCTCCCTCTTCCTCTGCCATGCGGGCCCGGCCCAGCCAGCCCCGCCTTCCCCTCCTCCTCAGCCGACGCGTGGACGGCTTGGATGAGCCGCGTCCCCGCGCCCGGCCCATCTAACCGCCCCCTCCCACTTAAACTGCACCCGCCGCAGATCCACCTCCGGTCCACGTGGCTGCGATCCGCACCGTTCGCACCCCGCTTCTCTCTCCTCTTGTTGTCTCGTGGGCCCCGGCCGTCAGTCGCCTGCGCCCCGCTCCCGCTGCCACCCGGGCCCCGCTTGTCAGGAGCGTCTTCCCCGTAGAGCGCCTCCTTCCTTCTTTCTCTTCTTCCCTTTCCTTTCTTGCGCCGGCGACCGAATCCCCCGCGGATCCGGCCTTGCCTTCCCCGGCCCTCCCTGGTTTTGGAAACCGCCGCGACCGGATCCCTTATTCCCCGCGCCTCTCTTTCCTTCTGCGCCCCTCTTTCCTTCCCTCCCCGCTCCCTTCCTTTTTATGGCTGACACTCCGGCGAGCAATTGTCGCGCCCCTGCTCCCCCTTCGTCCCTATAAATAGCCCCCTAGGATCCGCTTCTCCCCGCACAGCATCCCGCCGTGCTCCACCTCCCTTCCCGAGCACCGTAGCGCCCCGCCGTCGTGCTCCCTCTTTCCCCGAGCTTCGCCGCACTCCGGCGAGCAATCCCCGCCGCCTCGGACCTTCCCAGAGCTCGCCACCCCGAGCACCCCTGTGCCCGTACGAACCTCCCCGACGCCTCGGCCGAGCCTCCCCGCCGCCGGAGCACTATCGCACCGGAGGACCCGAGCTGCGATGCTGCTCTTTCTCGTCGCTAGCCGTCTCCGCTCCTCGCCGAACCCCGCCGACCCCGCCGTCATCCTCTACTCCGCGCTAGGACCCCGTTTTTGAACTTCCCCGAACCCCTCTGGCCCTCCCTCGCCGCCGGCACCGTCGCCTCCGGCCATCCCTGCCCGACCCCTCCAGCAGGTACCCCTCAAGAGGGTTACCTACCCTTTATGGGTAGGCAACGCCTCCCCGCCCGACTGGTTACCAGTGCTACTCTCTTCCCCCCTTGGCTCCCTCAGCGCGCGTTCGAGCCCCGGCTCTGCACGCTGAGGTCGAGCCATTTCTTTTAATCGCGCGCTGACATGCGGGCCTCGTTCGTCAGCTGCTCTCGGTCTGTGGGCTGGCTGACAGTTGGGCCCCGCTGGTCAGTACTCCCCACTGACACCTGGGCCCAGAGCCAAGAGGGGTCCCACATGTGAGAGGCAGGGCCTGTTGGTTCACTGTCAACTGGGTCCCACCTGTCACAGACTCAGGATAAAAGCAATAAAATAAAAGATTAAAAATTTAAATGCTGCCAGTGGGCCCCACCAGTCAGAAATTTGGGAATTTCTAGATTTATTCAATCTGAGATTTTCAAATGAACATAACTTTCTCATTTTAACTCCAAATTCAGCCATTCAAATTTCTAAATTCGTCTAAAATCATAATCTATCTAAATATGGCCTCTATTTGAATTTTTGACTTTATTTGAATTTTTGTTTGTATTTATTTGTTTGTTGCTTTGTCGTTTCTCGCGTAGAATCCAACGTTGTCGAAGACCTCTCCACCCCGCAGCAGGAAGACCCCGAGAACGTGCAAGAAGGCAAGTCTCCTTTGATCATCTTGAACATATGATTTTGAAATATTTTAGTTATTTTAAATTATGTGCATTGCTATTTACATAAAACATTAGTTCAAATCTTAAGGTAATAGTTAATCCAACTTTGTTATGCCCTCACTTGAATTTGATTGCCATATACCTTTGTAACCTTAGAAATCCCTTTGACTCATTAATGAGAATAATATATTCTTTTGTTGAGATTAGATTGGTAGTACAATGCTTAGCCATGCTATTCAATACCTTAGAAATCTTGAAAAAGGGAAATTATGATTTATTTTAATTACCTTGTGGTTGCAATTTAGTGGTTATTGGAGTTGCCACTGCTCTTTTAAAATAAAATAAAGTGTGAAAGTTGGTTTAGATTAGGGTGGATGGTTGGTTTGGGTTGGTGCAGCAAGCACGAGATCTTGTAAAGTGTATGTTCCACCCTAGTCAATTAAGGACCGACGCTTGTGTTTGTCCAGACTGAGCATTAACCGTACAGCCACAAGTCTATATGGGTACGACCTAGCTGACTAACTTACGATAGCCTAGTTTAGGTGCCACCAGTAGAAAGTGGGTGCCAGGGATTTACTGGTTATTCACAGTGAGGGACATGGATTTACTGTACTTATATGGCGCAAGAGGGGGCTTCGGATTGGGCAGATTTAACCCTTCTGCGGTGAAACCTTAGCGGGTGGTGTCTAGCTAGTCTAGAGTGAGGTAAAAGCTTTGTGATATTTTATCTGGGTCTCATGCCAAAGAAAGCGTGTTGACTATTAGGATAATTTATCTCTTGTGGGTAAAGTTGTACAACCTCTGCAGAGTGTAAAACTATTCAAATAGCCGTGCCCACGGTCAAGGGCGGGCAAGGAATGCATTCACCTGGTAGATTTTTGGTTTTGGTTTCAAAATCAAAGTTTTTGTATTCCGAGAGTGGAGGGAACTCTCGGAAGGGTAACCTGGCAGTTGGAGCCAGAGAGGGTGGATGGAACCCGCAGTTTTAAACTTGATCAGTTGTAATTGGTTAGCTAGTGTTGGTAGATGGAACCTTCACTATAAAGTTAATGATTGTTCTGTTAAAATATTTACTTTATTAAATTGATGCCTTCGAAAATAATTAGTAGTAATTGAAATTTAAAATATGGCTTTGTGCAAAAAGAACCATATAGCCTTTCTTGGTCAAGCCTTGCATCTATTGCATTTTTTTCAAGACTTGCGGAGTACTTTATGTACTCACATGCTGCACTCAAAATAATAATAAGAGGAATACGAAGCCCAAGAAGGAGACTACGACTACTTCGCGGGTGGATTCGACGAAGGATTCCAGGAGTTCTAGGTCGCGCTTCCCCAGTCAATTGCCTGTGGCGTATTGATGGGACACTGCTGAATTTTATCTTGCTTCCGCTGTATTTTGATTGTGCGAGGACTTGGAACCTCCAATGTAATAATGAGACCGGATGGTCAGTACTCTTTATTATTGTAATAATGCGTTGTTGGTTATGAATCATTTCTATTTAAACTGTGTGCACTAGCTTTGATCTGGGACTAGTGCAGTAAAACACAGAGAGTCTGGGTTTGGAAATCCGGGGTCCCGACATCAAATGAGTATGATCTAACAACCTATCTAAACATAATGTCAAGTATATCTGATAAATTAAGTGTTAACACGTTTATTACACAAAGGGAAAGACTAATAAAACAATTGTACGTAAGTTCAGAAAATATTCAAAATCATAAAATAATTGTACATTAAGTTCAGAAAAGATTAAAAGTCAACAGACGGAAAAGACATACAATGTCTATCTACCTCAACCTGAAAACAACTCTTATGGTTGCACCCTGGGGTTTTATTTCAAGGAAATTGTCTTGGGAGCTTAAATTAATCCTTGGTAAAACCAGTGGCTTTCCAATCAGCTTCGGTAGGAAATAGCATGAAGAAGCACCAGCAGTGGTAGTAAAGACAACCAGGGCCACATCCCGGAATTGCCCAAGTAAGGCATCAGCGAGTCAGACACATGAATTTTGTCCCTGGGATCAGGAAGGTCTGCATGGAGATGTACACAGCACAATAACCCACTCACAAATATGTAGTCACTGGTATAGTTCTTCAAATGGTCACTGAAACCATTTGCGGTTATAAACAAAGGAACATTTCCATTACGAGCACTCAGCAGTAGCAATTGGAATCGCAATGCAATGCGTATCACATAACTTTATCGAGCAGAGCTCACATCTGTGTAGCAGGTCAACGTGCGTGATCATCCAATAATAAACAGAAGGCACACTACTACAGAAAATCTAATACTAGACGTCAAATCACAAACGGTTTGACAAAACCGTCTGTGACTGACACTAACACAGACGGTTTTAATTTGGACACCGTCTGTGTTGAAGGCGTCGGAGAAAACGAGTATCACAGACGGTTCTTACCGATGAACCGTCTGTGATATTTCAGTATCACAGACGGTTGTGATAATCTGGAATTATCACAAACGGTTTTTTATTAAAAACCATATGTGATAACCTGATTATCACAGACGTTTTGTATTAAAAACCGTCTGTGATAATCTTAGAATTATCACAGACGGTTTGTAATAAAAAAAGCCGTCTGTGATAATGCCGCTAGACATTTATTGCGTCGGTCAGAACTGCATCTGTCTTCATTTCGATCCAGATCTAGCCGGTGTTGCACTCTTTCGCTCAGAAGGCAAGCTAGGCGATTTCAGGCCAATTAATTTGGTGGGAGGAGGCAGAGATTGAGCTTTGAAGATTCATACGTTACTGGTTGCTCTAGATATGGTTAGTAATGAAATTTATTTTTCTTTGTATTACAATTTAGATCTAAATTTTGGTGAGTGTTATTGAAGATGGTTTGCATCTACTTGACCATACATGATCAGTTCCCGTCATGTGGGAGGCCAAATTTGTCAAAATTGTTGGTTATATACCTTCAGCGATCGCTGGGGAAATAGCTGTTGTGTTTATAATATGAATTAAGCTAGCAAAGCCTCAATGCATATGGTATATATGTAGTAGTAATTAATTAATTTAATTTTTAATACTAAGTTGTTATATATATACATAACGTAGGACCGAAGCTGGATGTATGCCACGAACCGTGTGAGTGAAGAGTACATTAATGGCGTGTCTGCTTTTACAAGAGCTACTAAGGAGGATATGTTGAATAAAGGGGAGAAATATATGTACTGTCCATGCACTGACTGCGAGAATTTAAAGATATTTAAGAACCGAGGGCAAATTAAAGCGTACTTGATTCAGAGGGCAAATTCGTGCTTGGCAAGCCGCTGGTCCACCCGGTAACGCGCCTCAAAACCCTACCAATTAGTTGCCTGCAATTACACAAGTGGTATATGGAACAATCCAATAAGCTAGAGGGAGAACGGCGCTCAGGTATCACTGTCAAATTCGCGCCGGATCATTTAGAGCATAATATTCAAGATTGTGTTTTCGTGATCACCTTCAAGGATTTATTTGATCTTTCACGCTCAACACTCTCGACGCCTCACTCATTCGATGCTGGACGCTGTAAGTGTGTACAATCACAGTCTCCGTTCATGTCATACTGATAAATGTCATATATAATTTGTTACTTTCGTGTGTATATATATAGACACATGGTGACTAAAGCTAGAACAACTAAATCATCGGTTGGTTTCTTGGACCCACACTTGGTCGCCATGCATACCATCAATGAGGATACACCCTTCGTCGAGAGGTACATTGCATCAGCACTAGTGGCTTACCACGATAAGGAATATATACGTATGCCCTACAATCAGGAGTATCATTGGATTTTAATAGTAATTGTACCAAAATGGAATAAGGTAATATACCTTGATTCCCTAAGTAAGAATAAAAAGGACTACACAGTTGTCAGCCAAGTAATCGATAGGTAAGTACATTTTCTCCATACATACCTATATTGTACTCTTTCTTTCCTTCCGAATGACTAAGGTCAACTTTTTTGAATCACGTAGGGCGTTCGCGATGTACGTTGCAAAGGCAAATGTCTCGACACAAGGGGTCAAAGGCCTGACACATTTTCAAAAATTTAAGGAATTCACTATTACACATTAATTAATCCTATGCAACCGTTGGTAGTAATGCATCTTAAATTAACACATTCCTTTTTTTGCAGTGCCACCAGCAGTCGCCGGGCAACACGTGTGGCTTCTACGTTTGCTACCATATGAACCTACTCCTGGATTCCTCGAGGATCACCAATTCTATGGTTTGTCAATCTTCCCATAATTACTTCATACTTATCAGGTTATATATATATATATATATATATATATATATATATATATATATATATATATATATACGCACATTAATATTCCTATTGACAGGTTGCGTCCATCCCGTCAACTGCATTGAAATAGTCCGACCTTTCACAAATTCGAGGAGAGTGCGCCTACTTTTTGGTGGCTAAAGTCATAAACTCAGATGGAGAGTTCCACAACAAACAATGATTTTTTATTACTCTTATCACTCCGGAATCGAGGTCTCGCGAAAGGAACAGATCCATAATCAACGAACTTGTCAGCTACACAAGCAATACTTGAATGGCAATCATGCACCATCTAAGTATTGCTTGTGCAGCCTGACAAGTTCATTGATTATGGATCTGTTCCTTTCGCGAGACCTCGATTTCGAAGTGATAGAGCAATAAAAAATGCAATGTTACCATCTAATTGCAAATGCAATGTACATCTTTTGTAATTGTGTATTTGTTAATAGATATTTTATTTCATTTCAATTAATTGATTTGCGAAATGGATGTTTTTTGTTTGTGAAATGAAGTGTGACGTGAATTGGATGTTTTATATTTGTGAAATGAATTGAGATGTGAATTGGATGTTTTATGTTTTGTGAAATGAATTGAGATGTGAATTGTATGTATACATGTACATGTTGATCTGCTTGTTTCAGAGGGTATGGCTAGCATTTCCTGAGGCTAGCCAATAAACAGAAATAGATTTACGGGTAGAAAAGAATATCACAGATGGTTTGTAACTAAAAACCGTCTGTGATAGCTGATAATCACAGACGGTTTTTACTTACAAACCGTCTGTGATAGGTGATAATCACAGACAGTTTTTAATTAAAAACCGTGTGTGATATATCAATAACACAGACGGTTTTTAAACGTCAACACAGACGGTTTTCTGAACCGTCTGAATTTATGGGTCGGTGATAATCGAAGGTTATCACAGACGGTTTTCGAACCATCTGTGGTGTAAATATCACAGACAGTTTTTAACTAAAAACCGTCTGTGATAGCTGATAATCATAGACAGTTGTTAACTAAAAACTATATGTGATTATTAATAACACAGATGGTTTTTAACTAAAAACCGTCTGTGATAGCTGATAATCACATATAGTTTTTAGTTAAAAACTGTCTATGATTATCAGCTATCACAGACGGTTTTTAGTTAAAAACTGTCTGTGATATTTACACCACAGATGGTTCGAAAACCGTCTGTGATAACCTTCGATTATCACCGACTCATAAATTCAGACGGTTCAGAAAACCGTCTGTGTTGACGTTTCTAAACCGTTTGTAATACGGTTTTCTGTAGTGGTGACATGAAACACTCTAGGACAAAGGCCAATACATATGGTAATAATAGCTGGTGAGTAAATGACATAGTAATTAGAGAAAGAAAGAAAGAAGGGGTTTCTTAATCCACCAAAAACTGATTTTACAAATCCATGTTGGATGCAGAAATTAACAACAGAGGCATAAATCACAGAACTATGAACCTCCCAAATATAGGAACAAGAAAAAAGATCTTTAATGAAAGACCATGAACACATCTTGAAACTGAATCGTGCTTATAAAAAGCTAAATCGAATATTCTTAATTGCAGCTCAGTAGATCATCAATATATTGTAAGTAGAAAATTTATAGAGATATTCATGACTGGAAAAATATAACACATTATATCTACCTTCTCTATGGCACAGTCAGTTGCAAAGAAAATCAGGTTCATGACTGCAAAGGTTTTGGCTTGCTGTCAACTTAGACTGGAGTAACTAACAACTGAATGTCGAATGACTGTTATTTTGAGACTACAAATTGCTCATTCCATCTTGCAATATAAGTACAACACACATACTTAGGAGGTACATTATTTAAATAATATTTAATAAAATTACATCATATTTGTCTCTAATAGATTAGTGTTGTGTCTATCTAATAGGAGCAATTATGGTCCAATTTCATTAAATATTAGTAAAATAATGTGTTTTCTAGGTATGTACACCGAACTTATATCGTGGAACAGAGAAAATATCAAATGCCAAAATGTAAGCAAATATTGATAGTTTGTGAGCGTAATGTATGTCCATGAATCACTATTACCAGTTAGCCTCTATTTTAGCCTTGGGGCAATTAGCTTTCTTGCGTTCAATCATTCCTTTGCTCGCGTATAATTTGGGCATTGCATATAATAAATGAATGAATAATATTGACTACACTTAGTTCCATAATTTTACATATATGATTTATATGCAAACTACTTCGCTCTATGAAAAATGCAAGGTGGATTACAATGTTTTCTGTCAGTCATTTTCGGATTAAAAGCTACCGATCAAAGTGCTGTTTAGTTTCGAATAAATCTTCTCTTAAATTACATGAACCAATGAGTTTAGGTTTTATCTCGGCTATCATGAAAAGCTACACCCAAAATAGCCTATGATTTCAGTAATACAGTGGTTTCATTTCTGTCCTTGCTTGATCTTCAATTGAAACCTTTTTTTTTTTGAGGATTGGTTAGAACAGCCCCGCTGCATGAAGTGAGGACAAAATTTGGTCTATAAATGTGTTTGTAGAGATAATATGCTAGCTGACCAGAAGAAATTTTTTACTCTCTCTATGCAGCGATTTCGTGAAAACTGCTCATGGTCTAAATTATATCCTCGTATCACGTGCTAAGTGCTGGTTTGTCTTCACAATAATAAAAACTGACCTTTCAATCTAGAACATGCATGGCAAATGCCTGTAATCTGAAAGTTTCCTCTTAATGTTTTTGCCATGTATAATGTTTTTTTATACACAAGGCGTGTTTCCTCAAATCTATTTTGAATGTCAAATTCTTTTCGTCTAAATCTATTTTGAATGTCAAATTCCACAGGCAAGGGAAGTTTGCTAGATTTAAAGAGCAAATAGATGTAGGATGATAAAACGGACCAGTGTTGAAGCGCTAAACCAGGAGGGAGGGTGGCTCACAACAGGGAATGAAATGTGCAAGCCTTTTTTCACTACATTTGCTGCATACCTGTTATTTCAGTAAATTTGTGAGATGGTACAGTTTTATATGACCAAAAAATACTTTCTCTTTGTTGGCCACTGGAAGGAAAAACAACAGAGGCAGAAGAATAGACAAGATGGGTTAAGAACAGCCAAAATGACTTTAGACGAGTTCCTGATGAGGACATCCCCACCACCAATGTATCATCTATCTCTCCAAGTGTGCAATATGTTAACCAAGATTTGCATCAAGGGCCTATGACTCATGCTAGGGTCAAGTTACTTAACCAACAGGCGAATTTGTTTCTTAATGAGTTTAATTATAATCTACATGAGAATTGGTTACTACCTAATGAAATACTTTGTGTGTTCTTAGGTTTGACAAGATTGAAGTATTTGGAACCAAGAGAGAGGTGTGGGAAAACCAAGAGAGAGGTGTGGGAAGCCAGGGCCAATGCTTTGGAGGAGGGCAAGACATTGCTAGTGCTTGGGACCAGTGATCCACTAGGTGGCCGCCTAGCTCGCCTAGGTGGCGCCTAGGCACTAGGTGGGAGGGTGGCACCTTGCCCGCCTAGCCAATTGTTCTGCCTACGTGGTTGCCTAGCTTGCCTAGGTGGCGATTAGGCGCTAAGCGTCGATCTGGCACCAGACTAGCGCCTAGGTTAACACTGCTTGGGACACATCAAGAAGGTCAGGCGCATGGAGTGCATTGCATGCACCCACTTGGCGCTAGGTGCATGGAGCGCATGGTAGAGTTGGGTGCACGGAATGCATGGTGGGCTTGGGCGCATCAGGGCAAAGAAGAAGGCTGGGCTGAAAGAAAGCAGGGAGGTGCGAGTCTACTTCAATGCAGAAGCTACACGCCAAGGAAGGAACCAAGGGAGAGAGTCCAACTTGGACTCCTCTCCGAAACCAAAGCATCAGTTGAGCCTGCAGGCCTTAATTTAGAATGAACTCATTTGAGTTAGTTTGTATCCAGGTGAGTCCGAACCAAAGTTTGAGTCCTTGTTTTAGGAGGCATGCAAGTGCAACAAATAGGAGTTGGGTTCGACCCCTAAGGCCGAACGTAGTTGAGTTATGTCGAAAGTCTTAGGCCTTGGATTGTGTGCATGCCTTGGTTATATATACTAGCCACACCCCTTGTAAACATTAGACCATGTTTAATAGATTGAATACAGAAAACTTGCTTTGGCACATGTTCTGTCCTAGGGTTTTTTTGCAGACACCATCTAGAGAGGAAATTGGGTGTTCTCTTTGCCTTGTTCTTTCTCATCCTTTGTGATTTACAGGAGCATTGCTTCCACTTTGTGGTCGAGTGAAAGACTATCAAGTGTGTGGTTTGGTGAGTTCACACATCACAAGTCATTGCATTGGCAACATATTGGCCAAGACAATCTCACTTAGTTGCACAAGTTATCAATGATCCTACGTCGAGAACATCAAGTACCCCGTATCAGTTCCCACATGTCATAGCAAGCAAAATTACTGTAATACCCCAAAAGTGATTCGAGAGATAATCAATTAATTGGAGGGAAGGGCCAAATAGAAAAGAGTTAAATATAGATTTTAGAGGGGGGATTTCTGAAAATTCATGGCAACCTGGGCCTGGGCCTTGGCCCAAGAGGTGGCCGGCCAAAATGGGCGGGGGAGGCGCCCCTCCCCCAAACCCTAGCCGCCACCCCTTCTCCCTCTCCTCCTTCCCCCTTGTGGCCGCCACCTCCCCTGCCCCTTGCGCCTCCACCTTGTCCAGCAGCACCCCCCTCCTCCATTGAAGCCCCTGCTGTTGGTGAAGAAGATCCCCTTTGCTGCCGGTCGAGCGGAGGAAGGAGATCGGTCGCCGGGAGGTGTTTTTGACCCGGAAGAAGAAGAAGAAGAGGAAGGGGAAAAGGGAAAAGGAAGGGAGAGAGAGCTCGCATGGTGTTCGTTGTGTTCTTCAGCGGTTCATCAAGAGTAATCCCTGTTTCCCCCGGTTAGAGGCATATTTTAATTGTTGTAGAAATGTCGGTATTCTGATCTGCTCAGGACAGTTTGTGTTAGACGGTCGTTTTGATGTATTTTCGTATAAATTCAGTCCTGGGCATCTGCTAGAGTATTGTAGAGGACGTCGCCATCTTTCCATAAAGTGCTAGAACACATTATTTGGACCTCTGTAGCAGACGTTATGATTTTTTTAGTGGGACTGTTCTGAAGATTCGTGTGTTTTCTATCAGGTTTTGGTAAATCGTGTTGGGCGATTAGAAAAAGAGAGAATTACAGAAGCTCAGTATAATGAAAGTTGTAGATAATTGTCCCAGATTTCCAGGAAGCTCAAGAACTCATGAATCGAACATTCGTACTGAAAGTTATTCTATTTTTAGTATTCTGTCCAGATAACCTGACGTAAAATTGATGTTTTAGAAAACTGGCTGGTGCGGGTATAATTTGGCCGATTCAGGGAGGTTCACCAACTAGGTTTAGATGGAGAATTTAATTATGTTTCCAGAAAGTCTAAGAACATCTTATTTGAACTTCCGTACCAATAGATATGGAGTTTTGAAGTTGACTGTCCACAGAGGGGGCAGATCGACCTGTAGGATTTGGGGATTGGAACCGAGTTAGGTGTTTTTGCTAGTTCGTGATTGTTTTTATTTAGTCTAAGGTCCACTACTGTTATCTTAGCATGCACTATAATTATTATTCAGGTGGTGGACTGGTCCCAGGGGCAGCACCTTCTGCACGTCCCTCGTTCTCTCGCGGTTAAGGCAAGTATAATGATGAATACAATATGATTGATTTACATTGTGAGCAATTGTGTGCCTATGATTGTATCGAAGGCATATATGGTAATTTTCATGGTTGTTTGAAATTTATGAAATTCATGAGTGTGAATATTGTAGTACGAATAAGTTTTCCTTGTGCAAGGTTGTTGTGGATGCACGTTTTTATTAAACTGAGACTTGCACACATATGCATCATGCTGGCTTATTAAAGTCTTGGTCATGTAATGACCAAGCATTTGAGGTCCCCGTCATGTTGATGACGGGCTAAAGGTCCCCATGCTTGAAGAGCATGGACTCAGGTCCCCATACTTGCAGAGTATGAGCAATTGGTCCATGTACCAGATGGAACAGGCATGGGTATGTGTCGACGGATGCACACTTTGCATTACCGGTAAAATGCAAAAGAGAAAGAGAAAAGTGAAAGATATTGTTGATCATATTGCATAGCATGTGTTTATAAGTAACTGATGGATGTTCTTATGGAGTGGTGTGCATGTATGCTATTGTTATCATTTATTATATTTGCTGAGTCGTTGGACTCACCCTTGTTGTTGCTGTATTTTAGGTACCCATATGAGATCGGCATGCATGGGAGAAATGAAGAATTAGTCTTGTTGCATTTTGCACGTTCCACCCATAATGGAGGGAAAGGCAGAAAATTAAATAGTGGATGAATGAATTACTTTAAGTACCTTTATGGCCAATGCTTGCTGGAATTAAACTGTAATAAATAACTAGAATTCTTTTATGATGCTCCTACTCTTTATCTAGATGCTAGGCCTATGGTTGTCCTAGAACATATAGTCAATTTTGATTAGTCATGGTCATAATACTTGTTGGTTGTCTATTTTTATTGAAACTGCTTGTGGAAACCTCTGGCATAGACAACTGTACAAGGGAGGTTCTACCAAAATTTTGTGAGATGTAGTTATTTATCCTTGTTTCATTACTAGTTTGGTAACATTCCAGGCCATTACATGGCTGGGGTGTTACAATTACCCAACGAATCGAAGACAAAACCCTCATATCAAGATTCCTCAAGAAGGGCTCCAAATCAAGTAAGAAGCGAGCAACTTCAAAATCTTACAAACCATAGTGCCTGGATAGATGAAATTTGATTTATGTGAGTCATCACTACCATTTACACATCATTGGCACACAGCAAGATCAAGGAGAGAGAATAGGCAAAGAACCAATAAAAATAAGAGCAAATCAACCAAGATAAGAATACTTCATGAGCGATGAACAAGTTAATCTATTGCTACTTGAAGATAAAGGTTTCATAGCCACTTCATAAGGAGGACAAGAAAACACACCACAAAACTCACTCATCTCTCTAAAATCCTAACCCTAGAACTTAAGAATGAAATAGTTGTGATGGTTGGTTTGCAAACTTCCACCCCCAACCCATTAAATAGATAATGCAACCAACCCACATCTAACCATAATAGATACTATCTATTAGCACAATTGGAAGAAACCCGTTAACTGCACACAACACGGGTTTTACACTCACACTTCACTCATGCATGTTTTTCAAAGTACATGAGCCCGAACTTGCTTAGTCATTAGCCTTTGATCCACTTGATCTTCTGAACATCTCCTTGACCTAAATCGCTTTCCCAAGCACTGTGATTTTGATGCAATGAAGTTTTCGGTATTTAGCCAACTAACAAAATACCCTTGCCCTGACCTAGTCTTCCCTTTCCCTTGCAAGCAATCGCAATGCTTGCCACATATAAGTGCACCAATGGTTTGCCATGCATCGGCAAGTATCTTCCACTCTGGTTCCCACCAGACCGCACATCATTTGGACCGACTAAGCCACTTGGTACAACCTATTGCTCGAACCTTCCCTTCAATATTCATTGCTTTCCTTGTGCCATACTTGAGCTTAACCATCTCACCCAACATCTTTGACTGTTTTGGATCTTAGCTTCTCCATGAACGTGGTCTCAATCCTCACTATTGACTATAGTTGACTCCAAACCTCTCTACATATTCTAAGTCTAAGAAATTATTTTTGAACATAAGTTCTTTACAATTTAACCCACATTAGCTTAACATACTTCATGCAACATGAATACACTGACCTAGGGTAATTCAACTTAATCTATGATCAAATTTCCAAAATTTAGAACTCTCAGTCGAAATTCAGACTAGCTGGTTTGACCGCTACGCACAGCCAATCTGACCGCTACGTAGGGCCAGTCTGACTACTAGGAAGAAACCACCAGACTAAGAATTCAAATCTTTTATAAATTTGAATTTTAACTTAACACACATTGACAATGGTTCATCACAAATATTTCTGTGCCTTCCATATGGTCCCTCAATCTCCTCGTTGATGAACACATTAGCAATTTCTCATAAAAATGTGAATTTGAGTTGATTTTGGAAATGAAAGAGAATTTTGCAAAAAAATCAAAATGGTGAAAATGAATTGCAGAAGCTGAAACTAACCACATGAGTAGGAAATGGAGAGAAGCAATGTCCATATGAAAGAACAATTGTTCTATTTGACCTTAGTTATGGTGTAAAGAGATCAAAATAATCGAGAGAATCACAACAAAGTACACAAGCTCCAACATAGCAAGAATTCGCATGAAAACTTCAATTTTTACTCTAAATATGCATTTTTACCGATCTTCTCCCCCTTTGATAATGGATTCATCAAGATTAATGGAAGAAGAAAAAGCATGTAATGGAATAAAGTGGTTTCATTTTATGCATTTTTAGTTTGATAAGAAGCTATGAAAACTATCCAAAGTGACTCTATACGAATTACACCAAGCCATATTATATGAAGTAACTATCTAGATCATGGCAATCCATATATAGCGAAGCTAAGACAATTGATTGAGAATATGGAATTACATGGATTTCTTAGCATGTAAAATCACTCAAAATCTTAGTTTAGCCAAATGTATCCAAAAATGAGTCAAGCCATGTTAATAAACTAAATGGGACCAAAAAACTATAATTGAATCATTGTAGAGTGCTAGAAGTTCAATATTAAATTATTTTGTTCAAACACTTGGATTTGAGCACAATTAGTACATTTGAAACACATTTTAGCCTTACCTTAGTAAAATAAGTCCTATACTAGAAGCCATCCATAACTGCCTTCTAAGTTTCAATTATTTTTCATAATTCTTTGTTTTCTTCACTCTGAATGAGCCATATGCTAGATCTTAAGCCTTTGTCAACCACCCAAGAGATAAGTTTAAAAGTATGGTATTGGTCATTCAAAACTCTTCTTGAATTCATGCCTAGTGCAATAGTGATCCATCTCATGAGAAAGAATTGGTGATATCCATTTTTTTGCACATAAAAGAAATTATTTCTCATTTTATTGACTAGTTCAAGTATAATGAGCTACAGCTGAATCTGTAGGCAATACCCAACTAGAACCACAAAAGCCTGTGAGAATTAAACTCATTCTTCAACAACAAATTAGCATAGCTCAATCTATAGCTCAATTTAGATTCTAGATTCAACTTAGTCTATTTAACATGGCATGGATAATAAAAGAATCACTAAAGCAAAACTAGTAATAAGATCCAACATTAATATATTTTAGTTTAAGTTTTTCATATTTAATTAAGTTAGCATGGCAAAAACTAAGGTACACATAAAGAGACATGATGAATCTAGCATAAGACATGGCAAGTTGTAATAGCAAGATATCATGTCAGACATATGCACTATGATACAATAAATGTAAAAGAGCCAAACTCCCCTCAAATCAGGCCGAAAGGATAAACAATCCCAACTCACCCAGCAAAGAAGCAAAACAAGAAGAATCGGGAGCTTTAGTGAAGATATCCATGACCTAGTGCTCAGACTCTACAATTGGAAGACAACATCACTCTTCTTAATATGGTCCCTAACAAAGTGATACCTAATGTCTATGTACTTGCTCCTAGAATGCTGCACTAGATTTTTGGCTATGTTAATGGCACTAATGTTATCGCACAGGAGTGAAACACTACCCAAAGCTAACACATAGTCCTGCATAGTAGATAATTTCCAAAGAACCTGAGAGTAATTACTAGCAGCAGCTATGTACTCCTCCTTAGTAGTGGAGTATGCAACAGAAGATTGTTTCCTAAATAACCATGAGATAATATATGTGCCTAAGAAGTGACTGGTGCTTGAGGTACTCTTCTTATCTATCCTACACCCGCAAAGTCTGTGTTTGAATATGTTCAAAGAGAGAGTGAGGAAGCATAAGAATACCAAGGTCCAAAGTCAAGAGTGGTTTGAAAATACCTGAAGATGCAGCACACTGCTTGACGATGGGAGGCACGAGGGGAAGCCTAAAAATAAGCGCACAAACACATAGCAAGGTGTATGTCCGACCTCGAAGCGGTGAGGTAGAGGAGAGAGTCAATCATGTTGCAGTACTTCTTCTGGTCCACGAGCTCACTATCCTCATCAGGATCTAGAAATGTAAAAGCGGCCATGGGAATAGTGATGGGCTTGCTAATTCCCATATCGAAGCAACAAAGAAGATCCTTGGTATAATTGCTTTGATGGAAGAAGGTACCTTCCTTCAATTGCTTGATTTGAAATCCGAGGAAGAACGTCAACCTGCCCATCATACTCATATCGAATTCTCTACTCATTATATCTGAAAAATATGAATACCAAAGCATGAGAGGAGCCATAAAAATTATGTCATCCACATAAATATGAACAAGAAGGAAATCACTATCATGATTGAGAGTGAACATGGTCTTATCTACTATTCTTATTTCAAAGTCATTTTAAGAAACTCTTAAATCTATCATACCAAGCTCTAGAGACTTACTTCAATCCATACAAAACTTTGGAGAGCTTGAAGACAAGGTTTGGGAACTTGAAAATTTTAAATCTAGGTGGTTACTTAACATAGACCTCTTCTTCTGTGAATTATAAAGGAATACACTCTTGACATCTATTTGATACAATTTAAAGCTCTTAGATGCAACAAATGTTAATGTTGTGGCTACAGACCAAACAGAGAGAGAGAGAGTATGGCAGTGGAGAGTTAGGTGAGCAAGTGCTTAGGGTTTCCCCCATGGCCTGTGTAGTATATATATATCCACATGGGGAGTGCTTTTACAATTATACCCTTATACCCAAGCATCCCTTTCAGGGGTATTTACGTCATTACACATGTCCTATTTTGGGCCTTACATCCCTCTGACAGGCCGGCTAGGCTTAGGTGGGGGCCACCCCTACAACAGGAGCCTCTCAAGGTGAAGGGCTTCACGGGCCGAAGCCATATTGCCGAGCCACTTGGCCCCCTCCGTCCCTGCGGCCTGTGACCTTTTGTATTGTTGGATGGAGCATGATTGTCGGATACACCTTCCGACCTTCGCCGAGGGCCTGGCGATGAGGGGGGTGCCGGAGACATCTTTGACCATAGGACCCCTTGGCAACGGAGTCAAAAAGTGCCAGCGGAGTCGAAGACGCCAGCGGTGTTGAAGGTGCCACATCACGGGGTCAAAGTCGGAGGGGAGACAATCCTTGCGCCCCGGAGTCCTCTGGGTGTGGGTTGTTGAGGGGCTCCGCCTGGCTTGACGATGCCGGGCAGCTTCGCAGTTCTGTAGTGCGCCTTAATGGCAGCGAGAATCGCGCCGACCCTTGGATCTATCAGGAACAGGCTGCTGCCTCTGTACACGTTGTCCCAACGATAGGGTACACGTGGCGGGCCGCAAGTGGCACACCGTGGGCTGCCAGCGGTCGCACGGCCACGGTCGCTCGCCAGGGGCAGGACGCGTGGCGGGATGTGACTGGTGCGTCGTGCGCTGCTGGCCCATTGACGGTCGCGTCCCTTGGTCACAGGGATCCGATCCGCCCGGTACGGCTGAAATGATCCAAACCGTCGGGTACGACTGAAATGACCTTGGTCCTGGAGATAGGCTTCCTCTGTTTATCTGCATTCGTTGGACGGACTATTTTGTAACATGGTTAGCGCTGACGGACGTGACCATAGAATGTTGGCGAACAGAAGGATGTCTATCATTGAGGTTCGGAAGAATTTATCTTTGATCCGGCGATTGCGCTGTTCTGCCGCACGCGGGTACCTTCGCACAAGTGGGGCACTTTTGCTCGTCTGCGCTTGATGATTGCGTGTGCCCCGAGGCTAGGTGTCCATAGGTGCAGCTGCTTGGCTTGATCCGAGCCTGCTTGACTCCGCGTTCGGCCCTCCCTTTGTTGCGGTGCCAAGTTCTGGCTGGATCCCGAAGCCCCGGCGAAGGAGGCGATGGCCCGTCCTGGGTCGTCGGACCCGAGGTGGTCTGAAGGCGACGTAGCGAAGTGCCCCCTCGTGGGGTGGGGCCGGAGTAGAAGCCGGTGTCTCTCTGCTAAAGGGAGGACTCCGATGTAGCTGCTGTCGAAGTTTGCTGGTCCCTGTGTAGCCATTGCTGCACCGACAGCCCCGGAAACCGTGCCGACACGTGCCGAGAGGTGCGCCACGTCCCGTAACCTGTATTTATTCCTGATGGTGCAAACACATGGCGGGATGCTATCGGTGCGTCGTGCGCTGCCAGGCTGTTGCACGATCGCGGTCGTGCGCAACGCGCGTAAGTGGCCGTGGTGCTTCGGCTGCAGCCGTGGGGAGATGAGCGGTTCGTCTCCCATCAGTTACGTTACCGGCGGTGCGGGCGACGAAGGGGCTTTAAATAGCCCCTACGGCACCGCATCTGTACTTCCTCCGCACACCTTTTGGTCCCTCTTCTCGACTCCTGTTCTTCTTGCCTCCCCTGCCGCCGTGTTGCCCTTCGCCGCTATTTAGGTTCCTGATAGCGATGGAACCCGGCGGGGAACCTGTCTAGGCGATCGGTGACAATGCTGTCTCCCGGCGGTCGTCGCCGCTGGAGGTGGAGTATACGCTTGAGAGGCGTAGCTCAACGGCGGTGGACAAATGGTGGGTGACGACGGAGAAGGAGGGCCCGTGTTCCAGCGTCTTGGGCCCCACGCTCGTGATGGAGGAGATAATCCGTTCATTGCTGTGCGAGGGGAAGCTATCGAACCGCCAGGAGGTGCGGTTGCCCGCCCATGACGAGACGGAACCGCGACCCGAGAAGTCGGAGGCGATTGTTTTCGTCGCCTACTTCAAAGCCGGGCTTCGCATCCCAGCCGCCATGATTGTTGGTGATGTGCTGCGGACCTTCGGGCTGGAGCTGGCGCAGCTGACTCCTAACGCACTGGCCCGCCTTGCTGTGTATAGCTAGGCCTTGCGCACGGAGGGCTGCTGGTCCAGTGCCTCGATGTTGGCATTTCTTCATGATGCGCGATGCTAGCCGAAGGGACAGAAGGGCGGGTCGTTTTCCAACTTCGGCAGCGTCAATTTCGTCCTGCGGTCTTCGTGCGGGAAGATCTTCCCCGCCAACTCGACCCGGGCGAAGTGGGAGCCGAACTGGATGAGACGGTGGTTTTACCACCGAGTGGCGAGCGGAAGCGGCCTTGAGTGCTCTGGCCGGCCCATGGCATTCAAGCCGACACCCGGCGTACCAATCGACAATGAAGACCGGCGAAGAGCGCGAAGGCTCTTGGGGATTACCGCTTGCTTCAACATGCGCGACCTCGCCGAGGAGTTCACTATGTATGGCGTAGCGCCGCTCGCCTATGAGTGGCGCCTTGCTGCCGGGAAACTTCGGGATGACAACGTCCGCCCATCCGTTTCTTCGCTACCAGCGCCTTCCGGCCTTCGTAAGCCTCGGCCGTGTCCTCCTTTCCATTCGTTCTTGTCGTACCGTGTTTAGTCATGCCTCTTGCCTCGCATAGGGATTCGCTTGAAGGACGCGGAATGCGCAGTAACCGTGTTCCTTGGGCCATATACGAGGCGGGGCTGGGGCGGGGTCGCCGCGTGTGCGAGGCCCTAGGCGTTCGCGTGCCGGAACGCGCCCCTCTGGCCCCAAGCTAGCCGCGACATCAGGATGATGGCGCCCAAGGAAAAAAGGCGCTGTCTTGCAGGAAGGCTCGGACTTCTGTGACCACGCTCGGCGCGGCGACTGCCGTTACCCCTGTCGATGCGGCAGGCACTGAGTCTGATTCGGCGAAGTACGCCGATTTGGACCTGGAAATGGGCGCGGATGACGGGGGCGAGGGGTCTCTGGGTGGTGCCAGGGGCCAAGAGTGCGCCGTGGTCGACCGGGAAGGGGAAGCCTCGTCGCCTGCGGCGGTCGCTGTGGCGGAGCTAACATCTACTAGTGACACCGGAGTGGAGTCCTCGCCTACGGCGATGACAGTGTCGAAGCCGCCCTCCGCGGAGGTTACTAGAGTGGGGCCCCCACCTGCGGGCTCTCTGCCGACAATGTTGGCCGAGGCAGAGGTGCCCCCCGCGGAGGTTACTAGAGTGGAGCCCCCACCTGCGAGTGGTGATGCTGTGGAGACCCTTCCTGCGGCGGTTGCCGAGGCGGGGCCCTCGCCTCCTCCTCCCAAGGCGAAGCGGCCACGCCTACGATCCCCTCCTCACTGGACTCCGAGGGGATTCGCTGCGGCGGCCCGTGTTGGGAGCTTGTGGGACTCCAACTCCGACGTCGAAGCTCCCATGTCCAGCGTCCCTCCGGCCCCTTCTCAGGCTGTAGCGGCCGGGGCGCGGGAACTGCTGGCGTTGGGTCCCGGTACGGAGGCTCCCCGGCCCCGAGGACCGGCGCCGTCCCAGGGGCTGGTTCCCTTGTTAACCCGCCCGAGGCTGAGGGGACGCCCCGACGAAGTCCACCGTCTGCCACCGAGGGTAGGTTACCTTGGCATACCTTGGCGTAGCTTTGCAGTGTTCTCATAGGACTCTCACCGGTACATCTCCTTGCAGCAGCACTCATTCCAGAGGACGGGCGATCCCTGGGGCGCGGTGACGCTCTTTTGAGAGGGGCGCTCGACGCTTCCGGGGGTCCGACGCGAACGCCGCGTGCCCGAGCTTAGCGGACTTCGTCCCTCCCCTGGAGGTGCTAGGGGCATGGCGCGGGGTCGCGAATGACGCGGCCGGAAGCGTTGATCAGCAGGCGCTGCTAACCTACGGGAAGGGGCACCTTGGGGACGCACTGGAGGTATAGGGAGTGAGAGTAAGTATCTGACCTTATGACAATATTTAGCCATTTAGAAGTTTGCTGAACACTTTATCGTACAGACCCTCGTCTTGGCCCAGGTGTTGCAGACGGCTCACGCCCGCGAGCAGGGGGCGTTAGAGGATCGATTGCGGGCCGCCGAAGAGGCTCTGCGCGTAGCCGAGGGGACGCATTCCGCCAAGGATGACCGCATCTGCCGCTTGGAAGCGGAGTGCGCGGAGACAAAGTCGTATGCCGAAGCGCTCGTGGCGGCGGCGCGGTTATCAGCCACAAAGGCGGCACGGCGAGAGGTTGCGGAGGAGCGAAATGACTTACTCCAGCAAATCGCTGCATTAGAGAAGGAAAAAAGCGTACTTGCCGCGTCTCTAGCGAAGTGAGACCGAACTCTAGGCGACGCTTCGGTGGCTACGTGGGATGCCATGTTGGCCCTGGAGGTTACCCTTGAAGATCTTATCGCCAAAGTGCTGCCTCGCTCCTTTGGGCTCGAGGAGCTGTCGTGGACGCTTCGGCGGATCGAGGATGCAGCCAACCTTGCGCGCAGCGCCGCGACCTCCTTCGGCAACCATTGATTGTACATGACATCGTGCTTGGTATGCGCGCTCCTACGGCACCGGGGTTGCCAACACGTTGACGGGCTAGCCAACCCTCAACTAGAGATGCTGGCCGGCGCCGTGAAGTGCTTCCACGAGCGGATTTGGGAGTACATCAGGGAGGCCGTAGCGAAGGTCGAGCTCCGGCGGACCATGCGCCAAGAAGGGAGCCTCGGGCAATGGCTGAACGAGGTCCCGCGGCATGACGAAGGTGGTACCGAGGCACCAGGGGGCGATGCGAACCCACAAGTGTGACGCCGGGGTTCCCGCGTGTCGGCGCGCATTGTAACACAAATGCCTTTTTCTTATGAATAAAGTAGTTGCCGCACCTATGTTCTGACTAATGTGCCCCTGTGTCCCGAGCAGCTACCTGACCGGGACCGGCTGCTAGTTTATGATCTTGTGACCCGACGGCGTCTTCGACGCTGGTGGCGAGCCGAGGAGTCGCTGGATTTTTGGGCAGCCCGGGGTTCTGGTGCCAGTGCTACGAGGTGCATGCGGAGGCAAGCCTCGGCTGCTTGTCGTGCCAGCGTTGCGAGGTGCATGCGGAGGCAAGCCTCGGCTGTAGCTCGTGCCAGCACTGCGAGGTGCACGCGGAGGCAAGCCTCTGCTGCCTCTCGTGCCAGCGCTGCGAGGTGCACGTGGAGGCAAGCCTCTGCTGTATCTAGTGCCAGCGCTACGAGGTGCACGCGGAGGCAAGCCTCAGCTGCCTCTCGTGCCAGTGCTGCGAGGTGCACGCAGAGGCAAGCCTCAGCTGCCTCTCGTGCCAGCGCTGCGAGGTGCACGCGGAGGCAAGCCTCTGCTGTATCTGGTGCCAGTGCTACGAGGTGCACGCAGAGGCAAGCTTCGGCTGCCTCTCATGCCAGCACTGCGAGGTGCACACGGAGGCAAGCCTCAGTTGCAGCTCGTGCCAGCACTGCGAGGTGCACGCGAAGGCAAGCCTCTGCTGCCTCTCGTGCCAGCGCTGCGAGGTGCACGCGAAGGCAAGCCTCTGCTGCATCTTGTGCCCGCGCTGCGTGGTGCACGTGGAGGCAAGCCTCTGCTGCATCTCGTTCCAGCGCTACAAGGTGCGCGCAGAGGCAAGCCTCGGCTGCATCTCGTGCCAGCGCTGCGAGGTGCGCACGGAGGCAAGCCTCTGCTGCATCTCGTGCCAGCGCTGAGAGGTGCACGCGGAGGCAAGCCTTGACGCTGCACCTTGTGTATACTCCGTAGAGTGCGTGCGGAGGCGGACCTCGACGCTACACCTTATTTATACTCTGTAGAGTGCGTACGGAGGCGGACCTCGACGCTTACTCTTGTTTAGAGTCCGTGGACTGCGCACGGTGCGGGCGGTGAGGGTGCGTGCGGAGGCGGACCTCGACGCTACGTCTTATTTATACTCCGTAGAGTGCGTGCGGAGGCGTCCCCCCGCACGTCTTTGTTTATACTCATGCCCGTGCTTTTCACAGAGAGTGCGCGCGCGAACGCGTGTCTTTGTTTATACTCATGCCCGTGTTTTTCACAGAGAGTGCGCGCGCGAACGCGTGTCTTGTTTATACTCATGCCCGTGTTTTTCACTGAGAGTGCGCGCGCGAACGCGTGTCTTGTTTATACTCATGCCCGTGTTTTTCATGGAGAGTGCGCGCGCGGACGCGTGTCTTGTTTATACTTATGCCCGTGTTTTTCACAGAGAGTGCGCGCGCGGACGCATGTCTTTGTTTATACTCATGCCCGTGTTTTTCACGGAGAGTGCGCGCAGGGACGCGTGCACCTTTTTGCAAACGGCGAGGTGAATTTGGCAAACAGTGAACTTTATTGAATTCCCGTTTGCGCGGGTGAGCGATTACAAAAGACGAAAGGTACTAACCACTCATCGCTCGGGGGCGGGCACGGTGGAAGCCTGTACTGCTGGAGCAGTCCCCATGGGAGCTTGTCGAGGTGCTTCCTAGGGCCGCCGAAGATCCTCACGCTTTGGTGCCGGGCCTAGGCGTTTCGTTGAGCCTCGTGGTGTGGACCTCTGGTGCCGAGCTCTATGCGTCGAGCCATATCCTGGTCGCCATGGACGGTGATGATGGCCTGCGGTCCGGGGAGCTTCATGCACAGGAAGCCGTGATGCGGCACTGCTCCGAAGGAGTTGAGGGTTGGTCGTCCCAATATGGCATTGTAGGGGTACGAGATGTCGATGACATCGAAGGTGGTGTCTTCGTTCCTTACGTTGTCGTCCCGGTCAAAGGAGACCTGCAGGCATATCTGGCCCAGCGCCCGCAGGGGCTGACCTCCGAAACCCTGCAGCGGGATTCCTGAGGGGCCCAACCTGCTTCGGGGGATCCCCATCTGGTCAAAGGCCGCTATGAACAAGATGTTCGCGGAGCTTCCGCCATCCACTAGGACGCGCCTAACGTCACATCCTGCGATGACAACCTGGACGACGAGGGAATCTTGGTGATTTCGTGCTGCGCCCAATCCGGCGGTGCCTGCGCAGGGTATGTTGCCACATGGTGCAGCCTCCTCGCATAGGCCTTCTGCTGCCGCGCTGAGGCGAACTCCAATGAGGAGTCCCTAGAGATGACGTTTATGACCCTGAGCTAGACTCCCTCTGGGGCTTGTAGCTGCAGGAGACCCTCCCGAGGTTGCTGTACGTGGGCCTGAATCCGCAGGGGGCCCTCCTGGGGCTGCATCCCTTGATCCTGGATCCGCATGGGGCCTTCTAGGGGTTGCTGGATGTGAGCCACGACGGGTGGATGCGCCTCAAGGTTTCTGTCCCTGGCGACGCTTTGCCGGAGTGCTGCGATGGTGGTGCACGCACGCGTGTCATGGCTGCCACGACCATGGACCTCGCACCACTGCCCATGGTGCTGGTCGTCGTACTCCCCGCGGGCTCTATTATCGCGACCCTAACCGCGCCCCCGCCCCCGACCCCGGCGTCCTCTTCCGCCGCGACCAGCAGGGGCGTTATCTTCGGAGCCACCCTCAATGTCGAAGACATAGCGGGGTCTCCAAGACTTCTGCTGGCCACGTTTGGGCTTGTCGCCCCGACGACTCCTTCGGCTGGGCATCCTTGCGCTGGGAGGCGTCCTTCGATGGCTCCTGCTTGCGTTTGCCTTTCGAAGATCCCTCCTTCGGCGAGCCTTCGTGCTTCGCCGAGCCCTCCACCTGAGTGGCGTCGGAGTCATCACCCTGTCGCCGCCGCACGTCCTCTTCCGCTCTGGTGTACTCTTCCATCTTGTCGAAGAGCTTTGCCACCGTCTTGATTGGCTTGCGCGCGTTGTATTCGGCCAGCGGCCCTGGGCGAAGACCCTGCACCGCTGCATTGATGATGGTTGTTTCGTTGACATCCTTGACCTGGCAGCATACCTTCGCGAAACGTTTGAAGTAATCCCGGAGTTTCTCCGAGGGTTTTTGCTTGACTGCAAAGAGCTAATCTGCGTCGACGTGCTCGACATAGTTTCCCTGGAAGTTGTTGCAGAGCCGGTCGCGGATCTGCTCCCACGCGTAGATGGAATTTGGCTCAATGGGGAAGAACCAAGGGAGCGCCACCCCTTGCAACGCGAGGGGTAGCCCCTTCGCCTTCGTGGTGTCATCTCCGCCGGCGGCTTCGAGGGCGGTCTCGTACTCTCGCATGAACTCCCTTGGATTCGTGTCACCTTTGTACGACTCGATGGCGCTCGGGAACTTGAAGTCCTCCGGCCATGCCGCCTGCTGCACACCCGCAGAGAGTGGGGACTCCGGGTCCACGCGTCGCAGCGGGACGCGACTGGACGTAGGGGCGTCTCGGCTATCCGCCCTCTCCGGCGTGGGCTCCGATGTGACCACCGGTGGAGTCCGCTGGCTCCGAGCCTCTTGCATGTCCCGCACGGCCCCGCGGAGATCCGCTAGCTCCCGCTGAAACACGCTGAGGGCCGCCAGCAGGGCATTCTCCACCGTGGGTGTGGCCGGGGCCGTCGGCGCGCCTGGAACTGCTCATCGCTCCTACGGCCTGTGTTCCTGGGCTGACTGCTGCACTGGTGTGATAGATTCTGGGGTCGGTGACGAGGCCTGCGTTGCCGCCGGAACTGCTCATCGCTCCTACACCGGGTGAGGGAGCGACCGTCGTACCAGCGTGAGCTGCCGCCCCCGGCCACCCGATCGACGCTGTCGGCGATTGTCACGGTGCCCGCGGTGGGGTTACCTACCACGCGTGGGGCGGTCTCGACCGTCGTGGCGGCAGTGGCGGGGTCGGTCATCGCGGCGGTGGTGGCGGGGTTGATCGTCGCAGCGGTGGTGGCGGGGTCGAGCGTCGCGCCGTGAACGTCGATGTTCGCGACCGTCGCGCCCGCATTGCTGCCCACGCCTGCGACTGCCGACGCCGAAGCCCTAGTGTTGACGCAAGGTTCCGTCGTGCCCGCCTTCTTCTTCTTCACCGCCAACGATGAAGCTTTTTTCGGTGCCATCCTTCTTCGGATCTGAGGCTTGCTCTTGTCCTCCCCACGGACGGCGCCAACTGTTGTGGCTACAGACCAAACAGAGAGAGAGAGTATGGTAGTGGAGAGTTAGGTGAGCAAGTGCTTAGGATTTCCCCCATGGCCTGTGTAGTATATATATATATCCACATGGGGAGTGCTTTTACAATTATACCCTTACACCCAAGCATCCCTTTCAGGGGTATTTACGTCATTACACATGTCCTATTTTGGGCCTTACATCCCTCTGACAGGCCGGCTGGGCTTAGGTGGGGGCCACCCCTACAACAGTTAGCAGAATGCGAATGGCTTTTAATCTAGCAATAGGTGCAAATATCTTCTCAAAGTCTAAGCCCTCTACCTGGGAGAAACCCTGAGCTTTAAGTCTAGCCTTGCTGCAAACCACTGGCCCATCCTCACTTTGCTTATTTTTGAATACTCATTTTGTTCCTATGACATTATGACCAAGAGGGGGTTCAATTAAGGACTAGACCTTGTTTCTTTCAAAATTCTCAAACTCTTCATGCATGGCATTGACCTGTAAGGCATAAGAAAAAGCATAGGTGACATCTCAGGGCTCAAAAGATATAAAAATAGAATGAGCATAGCAATTTGGAGAGATAAACCTAGAGCGAGTAACTCGCTCATGGAGATACCCAATCATCTCCTTGGAGGGTGTCATCGCTGAATATAAAGTGATGGTCCTGGTACAGACGTGGCCTCTACTTCATGGGCTATAGAGCTAGGAGCAGAGCCACTTGAAGTGCTAGTGAAGGTGGGAGAAGGCTGTTCAACTGAAGATAAAGAAGTGGAAGCAGGCTCACCAACCAACACAGAAGCAACAAAGGGGAGTGATTGGATCCTCATCCTCCAAGTTAGGGTCGTTGTTGAAGAAGATGCTCTCCTGATCACCATGTACCTACGTATGTGCACTATCGGATCTAGTACTAGGACTAGCCTCATTAAAAATGACTTCACAAGTCTTCAATATTTTGGTACTATCCAAATTTAATACACAATAGCCACGGGTACGAGCAAGATATCCAAGAAATATGCCATATGATGATCTTGGTTCAAATTTATCTAATTCGCCATATTTTAGAAATGAAGCATATGCAACCAAACATCTTAAAATGGGAGATGCCAGGCCTACGACTGAACCTCAATTTTTATAAGAAGTCTTGCCTAAGGATGATCTCAAAAACACCATATTAGACACATAACAAGTAGTGAAAATTACCTTAGTCAATACTTTCTAGGAGTGCTATGCTTATCCACATAGTCCTAGTCATCTCCACTAAAATCCTATTCTTTCTCTCTACAACTCCATTTTGCTGGAGAATTCTAGGAGAAGAGAACTGGTACTCTAGACCTCGCTCAACACAGAAGGTGACAAAAGATGAATTCTCGAATTCAGTGCCATTGTCACTCCTAATGACTCTCAAACCTTTTGGGAGATCAACAGCTAATCTACTCTCAAACCTTTTGGGAGATCAACAGCTAATCTAAGGACCAACTACCTAAAGTAACCAAACACCTCATCCTTGGAAGTAAGAAAATACATCGAAGAATAACTAAAGAAGTCATTTATAATGATAAGTACATACCACTTTCCTCCTGTAGACTGGACTCTAGAAGGGCCAATAGTCTCTAAGTGCAACAGCCGTCTAGGTGCATCGGTCATCACCATGGTAAAAGCTGGGTGAGAAGCAACAACTATCTTACTATGTCTATAGGTTGAGCAAACAAACTCCTGGCAACTGTTAAGCCAAAGCAAACCTCTAATAAGATCCATGGTACTGACTCTAGTCAAGTGATCGAAGCCTACATGACTAAGTCTAGGATGCCACATTATTAGATCATGATAATTAGAAGCTACAAGGTACATAGGACTAGAGTTGGGAGAGAATGAAATCAACACTAAAAACCTTCTATAACCTAGAGATTCCAAACACAAACTCACTAGAGAAATCTAGAACTCTGCACTCATCTTTCTTAAACTTGAGCTCTAGACCCTCATCCAAAGCTGAGAAACAAATAGCAAATTATACCTTAGCATACTTATCAAAGCGACGTACTTAAGTATAAACTTGTTATTGACACGCACAGAGCCTTTAGCCATCACAGTCCTAGTAGAAGCATCCTTGACATGATTGAGAGAAGTGAACGAATGAGAATCTTTAGTCATATGTTGAGAACACCCGGAGTCAACAAGTCACACGTCCTTCTTCCTCGCTCGACGAACCTACAAGGCGGAAATAGAAGACATTGGTGCCTCAGTACTCAGGTTAGAAATGAAGGACCTAGGAATCTAGTACTGAGCCACATGACGAGTAGAAACAATAGTAAAAGTTGTAGTATAGTAGTTAGTATGAAAATCATGAGGATCCACACGAGAACCACCTAGATCTCTCCAAATCAACCTACCAAAATATTGTCTAGAAGCAAAATCTTAACCCATGTCACTGCTGAGCTCCACCAAGGGAGTCAAAGAAGTCATCTGCGAACTTAGGCCTAACTCTAGTAGCACTTGAGACTGAAGACTTGAGTCTAGGGACACTCATGTGTGAAGAAACTCATCTAATGGATCTCAAAGCACACATCCACTCTCTCCTCTCAAACTTGATCCTACGAAAGCAAAAACTCAACAAGATGGCCATCCTTGTTGCAGAAGATGCATTGGTATTTGACCTTTTGAGGGGTCAAATTTGCTAAAGTAGAAGCATCTGACTTACTAGAAGGGGTTTGGGCAATCCAGCTAACTTAAACACAATTTCTGAAGGCTTAGGTGGTTTGACTTTAATTGAAGTTTAACTTAATCATATTGAACCCTATTAATTTGCTTTTAAATCCATGACTTTTTGCTTTAGTTAATTCTAGAAAATTCCAACCGGTGAATTTTATTTTAAAAGCTTCAAGAAGACTCTAAAAAATAGGATGTTACATATAACGGCCTTAGAAATGGGGGCGTTACACTCTTCTTCCCAACTTCGGCAACCCACTTCCTCTCCTTGCGTCCGACCATGTTTGCCGCAACTCTAGCAAGCCTCCATCGAACAACTTCATTGTCTAGCTGCTACACGACTGTGGTTCAACATCTTCTACCATGACAATGATGACCTTTCTTGATGTCTACCTCATCAACAAACAACATCATTGATGGCTTCTACTCTAGTTTGAGCATCCTCGTATGCTTCTTCTCTAGCCTAAGTATCCGCGATGCTTCCACTCTAACTACGAGGAATGTTAGGGTACATGCATGACAATATTATAAGAAATATAATAGAATCAATTAAGATGATTTTTATCCGATATGGTTATTTTCATATCTCTAGTAGCTTTCCATATCTTTAGTAGATTGATTTGATCTCCAAGTAACCCTATACTCTCTCTCTCTCTCTCTCTCTCTCTCTCTATATATATATATATATATATATATATATATATATATATATATATATATATATATATATATATATATAATTTTCCTATATAGGACGAGTGCTTCATGCACCTAGGTGCCTAGGCACCTATATCAATACCTGTTGATTTGCTTTGAGATTCACAACGTTTGATGTGGGCATCTTCATATACCCATAAAAAAGTATATTTGAGATGTCAAACTCCGAAAAAAATTAAATTCAACTTCAGTTTAATTAGTTTGAGCTATTTTTATGGTATATACTCACTGTAGTCGCATCGAACTCAAAAGTAGTTCAAAACTTACTTACCATAAATATATCAAGGGTATAAAACATTTTCATACTCAAACTCAAAAGAATTATCAATCATATATGTGCATCGGACGGTTCACGATATATATATATATATATATATATATATATATATATATATATATATATATATATATATATATATATATATATATATATATATATATCGTGACCTAGATTTAATTCTCTTCAATTTAGTGAACTCAACCTTGATTGGTTTATATTCCTAATGCTTTGAAAAAGTCTCATACAAAAATTTGAAAAATATTTATATGAGAATTGAACAAGTTCTTGATATTTGAGTTTTTGTCCTAACAGACTTTTAGGTCTTGAAACAAGTGACTAGTCAGGCTGACCCTCCATTGTAGCCGGCCTTGTGCCTGCGGCCAGACCAGCTTTGGGCTGATAGTAGTTGATTTTATCGGCTTAAGTCTCTGGACTTGTTTTGGTAAAGTATAACTAGTGCAATCTGAACTTTGTGACTCTTAAGTCTTATAGTCACTTGAGTGAATATTTTGAATACTATTAAGGTAAAAAGTTTGAACATCATTCATCCCCTCTAATTACCGACATCGGTCCTAGACTGTCCTACAATAACCCAGTAAAGTAGATTTACTCCCTTTGTTATTAGCAACACACAATAATCGAGTGCATCTATGAACTCGTGGCGGTGTAATTATCAATTTTTTGCCACGTCATTACATAAGTTTGTACACATCACAACACTGGCAGCAGTTGGGACAGCCCAACAGTTACAATCACTCCACACACATACACACCCACAAGCGCGACACGATGTACAGAGGCGAACACACGGTCACACAACCTTCACAGGACATAGAGGCTAGAGTGCCATGACACACAAGGAGCAGTAAGCACACAGTAGGAATAATATCATAATTACCTTCTCATCAGAAAGTCTTCATCATCAACTCAATCAATCTTCTTTGTCTTGAGAAAATCATTAGACGATGATTTTCTTAATGCGTGGTTCAGCATTGATTTCGACTTGAAGGTTCTCGGAGAGAATATCCATTTCTTGGAGATTAGGAAGGGCACCCTTATCTACCGAGTTTTTTGCTATTATGGTACCCTCTAAGTTGGGCTTCGCTGAAACGGTACTTATACCGTGGGCTTCTCCCAAATAGTATCCTTGTTGTTAACACCTCTCCAAAATAGTATTATCAGGGATTTGAACTAATTTTCATTTGATTTTTGAATTTTAACTCATTCATATGACTAAACTACCCCTGCTCATTTTGTTTCTTCCAGTTCCAGTAGCACGAACGAACTCTTCCATTTCTTTTTGTCTGGTGGCAGCTCCTCCATCCTCACGGCGGCGCTCTTCCATCCCCATGCCGCGATGAGGTCACCTGCTGCGTACGTGGTCCGGTTGCCCCTGCCGACGTGCGACCGTCCCTGGCTGGCGTGCGATCGTCCGTGGCCTTGGGTGCGCGCACTCCCGTGCGATCCTTGCCGCGCTCTCGCCTGGCGTTGACGGCGCCGCGCCGAGTATTCCGATCGGCCAGTCGGCGTGCCGCCGACGCCAATGAAACCCAAACGATGTGAAAAGAAGAAAATAAAAGTGATTAGGGTTAAACAAAATGAGCAGGGGCAGTTCAGTCAATTGGGGGAGTACAAATTCGAAAATCAAATTATTTGAGTTAAAATCCCTGAGAATACTATTTGAGAGAAGTCTTAAGTACAAGAGTACTATTTTAGAGAAGCTCACGACGTAGATACCGTTTCGTCGAAGCCTAACTTAGATGGTACCTTAATTGTTTTCAATGTTCCCACATCAATCTTGAGCTTATTCAGATGAGGAAATCCATCTGAAGCGAATGAAAGCTGCTCTTCCTTGTACGAGCCAGAATACAAGGCAAGTGTGGCAAGGGAGGGCAGGTCAGCCAGCTTTCTAATGAATTCCCGAGAGACATTTGTTTCCTTCAGCGAAAGCATTCTGAGATTAGGAAGGCATGAGTCCATATCATGCAGCTCAGATGACAATTTCAGCTCCCCTTGTAGAACCAAGAACTTGAGGCGGCGGAGAGAGCTGGTGATGAACACACTTGACGGAATAATGCCACCATGTAACATCAGTGTCCTAAGATTCTCCAGCTTTCTGAGAGCAGCAGATAAAGCGTCCACATTGTAAGTTGAGATTTTCCAAACAAACAAGTTCTCGAGATGGATCATCTTTTCAAGCGTCTCGGCCAAACTCTGCTCAAAATCATCAAGCTCTATGGAGTCGAGTGTCTGTAGATGCTTCAAGTTGCCAATTTGCTTAGGTAATTTGAGGGCAAAACCAAAGACATGCCTTAGTGTCTTAATCATCCAGAAGGCCGATGGGAGCTTCCGAACACTAGTTTCCCTGACATCTAGTGTTTGAAGGCCTGTTAGCCTTCCAATGGACTGTGGGATGATCTTCAATGAACATGATGTAATTCCAAGGTACTGCAGGTGCACAACGCTGCCTATTTCATCTGGCAACTTCTCACCGATCTCAATGCCTTGAAGATTGATGACACGGAGGAACTCAGATCCACGTAATAGTCCTCGTATGTGAGATCTGATGTCCTTCATCTTCTTGGAGATTGCCCTGTGTTGAGGTGACCACCATAGACAAGCTTGTTTCTCCTTAAGCTTGTGCTCATTATCTTCTTTAGAGATTGCCCTGTGTTGAGGTGACCACCTTAGATAAGCTTGTTTCTCCTTGAGCTTGTGCTCATGATCTTCTTTAGAGATTGTCCTCCGGTGAGGTGACCACCATAGACAAGCTTGTTTCTCCTTGAGCTTGTGCTCATGATCTTCTTTAGGCTCTTGCTCAAATTGAGAGAAGAAGGATCGTAGCTTTGGCAATGGACTGGCCAGGACAGCATATCTGTCCATGTAATTTTGTAGAGAGATTCGACGAGCGCTTGTCCAAGTGGGGATGGCATATTTGTCCGTGTAATTCTGTAGAGAGAAGCGACAAGCGCTTGTCGAAGTGGGCATGTCGTCGCCACTATGGACCTCCCCAAAACTTGCCTCATGTGCTTCAAACAGCAAAAACTCATGGACTTTGTTGTGGATGGCGACGAGGCTACTCCCAGCACTTAATTGATTATCCGTGTGCACAAGGTTGACTAGATTCCTAGCAATCAACTCATGCAAGTAGATGTAGCCCACCTTCTCCATTGTCATCCAACCTTTTGATATTAGGAATCCCTCTGCCATCCACATGTTTACCAAGCTGCGTTCCTCAATTGTGGTGTTGGCTGGAAATGCAGCAAGGTAGAGGAAGCAACATTTCAGCTCATGTGGAAGATCATCGAAGCACAGGGACAGTATACTGTCGAGCCGCCTTGATTTCTTGGACTTAAGGTAGTCAAATACCTTTTCCCACTCCTCCGGGAACTCCTTGGCTTGCACAAGACCTGACAGAAGAACAACGGCCAGTGGTAACCCTTTAGTGATTTTGTAAATGTCTTGGCGGTACTTTTCGAAGTTTTGTGCTTCATCGTTTTGTAAATGTCTTGGTAGTAGTAGTCTCTTGCGGAACAATTTTATGGTATCTTCTTCTTGAAGTTTTTTTTAACTCTCAATGGAGACATGAGAGGTGGCTCTTCTGGTTTTTGTTGCGTGATACGCACTATTCTACTACCTTCAGCGCCCACTGGGAGGGTACTCAGAATGTGCTTCCATTCAGTGCTGCTTACTTCACCATCTATAACCAGCAAGTACTTCTTATCTGTTAATTTGTCCTCCAACATTTCGGAGACCCTGCTTCTAGGGCAATTCTCGTTGTCTTCTGTTAGTTGCTGAACAATTTGTTGTAGGATGTTGGTAGCAGTTAAATAAGGTGCAAAACTCTCCATAGCTTGAACTTGGAAGGAATTCTTCTTATCCATTGCTTTGTATATGTCTCTCACAAGAGTTGTCTTGCCGATACCACTTTTTCCAAACACGGAGACCACAACTGGACGATAATCTTTGTTCTGCAGTTCTTGTTTAGTTGTAGTAAGGGCCTCCTTCAGTTTTTTGTGCTCCTCGTACATCTCCAGATGCTGCTGCTCAAAATCATCCCTGTAGTTCAATCTTATATTATTAGTAGTATTTAAGTATCCCTAAATTTGAAAAGTAAGTTTACGACGATATACACGTAATGCCTAATGTAATCTATCACCATTAATACACGGAAAACATTCTCGGGAAAATATTTTTTCGCCCCATACCGATAAAACCTAAATTCAAAAATTTTCAGAAATTTTCGTTCAAAAATTTTAAATTTAAATATGAATTTTAAGGGAAAATGGAAAAAAAAAGAAAAAAATAGTGCTGGTTTTGGCGTTTAAACTCACAACCTCATACACATCCACCACCATCCCTTACCACTAGGCTAGCTAAGTCTTTTTTAACTAGTGTTAGTTATAAAATCTATTTAAACCTGAATTTTCGGACAAAATTTACAAATTCAACTGGTTTTTGCCCCCCACCAAGAATACCGAAATTTCACGAATTTCATGAATTTCAGAGCGAAATTGTAATCCCTGCATCAATATTCAAGTGTGAACCTAGATCTTTGGCTGTCCTTCCAAATAGCTAGTGCATAGTCGCCATGTTGTGTACACAATTAAGCCCAAATTTCTTTTTTGTCTTCTTTTTGGGAAAATTATGAAGGAACAGAGCAATTAGGGATCAACCATGCCTTTAAGTATTTAGGTGTAACTCCTGGCCTAATCATAAGCACTTATACAATACTAGTCATCAACCCGTGCGCCCATACGGGCTACTAATTTTAAAAACAATGTTTTTCACCATTTTTTGTAAATTCAAAAGTTAAATTTAAATTTACCATAGCATGGCCAATGGGAGGACAAATAAAATGCACAATTCACTATCTGGAAGAGGGAGATAAGAAATATGAAACACATGCAGTACAAAACATGTGTTTGAGTACTGTCAGGAACTCTTTGGTCCAGCAGACAGAGGTGGGGTGACACTAGCTGAGGATATTTGAAACAATTCAGGGAGAGTGTACGACTTTGACGACGAAATGCTCACTGAACCTTTTTCAGGGCAGAAACAAAATGTCATCAACGAAAGGAAAACTAACACTGCACCTAGACCAGATGGGTTCCCTGTTTGCTTTTACAAGAAATTCTGGGGTCTAGTTAAAAACGTCTTAAGGGATGTGCTTGATGATTTTCATGCAGCACGAAGACTTCACCTCAACAGATTGAATTATGGCATGCAGACTAATTCGTAAAGTTAACACTAGCATGCAACATTTCAGACCTATTTGTTTGCTCAATTATTAAAATTTATAACTCATAGATGGACACCCTTTGCCTACAAGATTATCAGCAAATCCCAAACAACCTTCATAAAAGGGAGATGCATTTTAAAGGGAGTTGTGCTACATGAAATTCTTGATGAACTCAGGGTGAAAAAACATCAAGGCGTTATTTTTAAGATTGATTTTGAGAAGGCCTATGACATAGCTAATTAGGAGTTTGTGAACGAACTACTCCGAAGAAAGGGCTTATATCAGGCTGACTGGGTAATGCAGACTGTTGAGAGGGGGTAATGTTAGTGTTAATGTGATTGAGGAGCAAGATTACAACTTAAAAAATTGTAAAGGCGTGAGACAAGGAGACCCTCTATCTCAACAAGTCATCTCACACAGTGAGTCATCAAGAATTAAAAAATGAGCCATGTCAGCAAGCCAACTCACACAATGAGTCATTGAGCTTTTTTTTAAAAAAAATACAAAACACCAATCATTTCCGTTCCTCTGTTTCATCTCTCTTTCATCCATGCTCCTCTCCAGCTTAAGCACCACTTGCCACATAAGCAGCCAACGTAGTAAAACCACTATGAAAACTACCGTAAGGCTTTGTTTGGCATTCATAATTCTCGGCCCATTCCCAGGGATTGGGCTGGGATTTTGAACTAAAATCCTGGTCCATCCCAGTAATGGACTGAGAATTATGGGCTACCAAATAAGGCCTAAAGGGGTGATTTGTACCATTTTCCAAAGTTGAGGGATCCAAATAATCGACTTTGTACTAGGTGCCACTACCTGGGCTTTCGAGGAAGCAGAGAGGGTGAATTAGATATTTTTCTTAAACTTTATAGAATTATTTCCAAAGTTACATATGTTCCTTTTTTTGCAAGGAATTTACATATATTCCGATGTATGCTTTTTCAGAAATTTGAATACCATTATATAAATATTTGGATACCAAAAATATGTGGAAATTATTCCATAGTTATACATATTTGACTAATAAAACTTTTTAATCCCAAATTTATACATATGTGTCAATTGATATGGCAATTTATTTTGATATCTTTTATCTCATACTTGAGTGTCATACAAGGAATTTTTTCCATGCAACCCTGTTTCAATCTAATTAACTAATATATGGCAACATATCTAGAATTCTTCATGGAAATTATTATCATGCATCCTGGAGCATCTGGATATGCAGAAATGATAAAGTCTTCAAAGGGGTTGCTCCCTCATTTGATAATTGCAAAAGAATCTTCAAAGATAAGTTTGCTACGGTTATCGATCGAGCAAAGCAAAAGTACTTCCCAGACATTGTTGATTGGCTTGATAAACTTCAATAGTGTTTCCAGCCTTTTGTTTTTTGCTTTTATCTTGTACATTTTGTAACATTTTTATTTTAATATATACACAATAGTTCACACTCCCCACTGTTTTCCTTAAAAAAATCCTGTCCGCCAAACCCTGCGGGATAATATATTATTTTTATCCATACCGAAGCATGGACATCCAACTAGTATATATAAAGAAAGATACTTAGGCAACCTACAGATGTAAGCATACAAATGTGGTGTAAACTAATTTCCTATACTCTCTCTGTTCCCTTGATGTTTTTTTAATTTTTATGGTGCCCGAGATGTGATTTTTGACTGTTACTTTTTAAAGTTTTACATTAAGATGTATTAATAAAATTATAATATTATGAAAGTATTTTTAATAATAAATCTAATGATATAATTTTTATATAGCTAATCTATATAGTTTTAAATTTGCTAAAAGTCAAATTTTACAAAATTTGATAACATGGATTTTAGTATGTTAAGTAAAAAAAGAACAAAGCAATTACATGACAATGATTGTGGGAATGTTTCTATTAGCAAATAAATAAGTTGGAGAATGGAGAACAAGCACAGAGGATCATCAAATACAATTAATGGCAAAGTTGCTAGCAACTAACTATAAGACTTCCACATCATTTATATAGTACACACTAAAGCTAGCATTATAAAGAACTATCTATAAGGATAGCTATTTGATGCTTACATGTACACACAGAATTTATAGAGGTTGCCTCATTTGGCGTTATAGACTAGTGCTTAAGGAAGAGCTGGCTCGATTTTTTTTGCATACTCTCTTTCCTCCACATAGGATATATGCTGATGTGTACATGCATATAGCTAGCTGACTCAGACCATTGGAGATGCCCTTACAATTCTCTATCGGTATAGGTTATTGAAGTAGAAGCCTTCCATGTTTCCTCTCTCTTATTCACATCATCTATCTTGTACCTCTCTGTTTTGAATGATGTCCTCGAGCCTTGAGTTGATGGCATATATCTTTCCAGACAAGTTGTGTCGCATGCGTACTTGTGTCGTAAAGATGGGAACATATCCCATACATGGACAACACGATGGATACCTTGAGAATATATTTGTATAAAAAAATATTAGAGTAGATATTTGCAAATGGAAATCTAACGGGGTTTAAAATTCATGCTTTTACCCTATTGAGAGCATAGAAGCGCTACTTAACATATTTATGCGGTAAAGGCTAACAGCACACTTTACCTGTGTACCCACATGTTACTTAATTGTTTGTCAAATATTTCTACCCTTGTGGCGAATGATTTGCTCACGACAAAAATTGTGGCTTGTCACATTTTGAAGGATGATAAGCAACTAAAAAACCTTCACACGTGGACACCAAAAATGGACAGGCATACCAGTAAACTACCTGCTTTGTTGGAGAATTTTTCTTCCGGGGGCCGTTTTGTTGCATGTGTTTTTATCTTTTGCTTGTGGTGTTTAGCTGGAGAATTTTATTATTACTTAATCTATTTTAATAACATTTTAAAGAAATAATTCCATTTGCATCCCTGTTCTTTAAAAAATTTCACTTAACAACTTCAACTATGAAACCGGGTATTTAACCCCAACTTATAAATACAGGTCAATTTACACACTAAGATAGTTTTAAATAGGGGTTTTGTTGAAGGGGATCCAACTCATGGTATTTTTTGCCATGTTGCTAGCTATGTCATCGGCTTTTGCTCACACAAATCCAAATGAGACAAGGGAGGATGACAAAAAAAGAAAGAGAATGTACATCAATAGTGAAGCAGTGAGAAAGAGGTCGACGGTATGGATGCCAACATCCTTGAATTACATCCTCATTAGCAAAAGCCGATGATGTGGGGCCAATATAGTGAAAACCATGTTAAGTGTGATCCATATTGTCAAAACCATCTTAGGGTGTAAATTGACATGGTTTTACAAATTTAGGGTTTTAAATACCGATTTTATAGTTGAGGATGTCAAATGCACTTTGTGAAAAGTTTGGGGGGGGGGGGTAAAATAGACTTATTCCTATTAAAAAATAACACCTCCCTAACTTTATTTCTAATTCTGACCGTTTTGGCCACGGCAGCGCTGGTGGCGTGGCAGAAGCACATTGCCACGCCAGTGCCCTTAGCATGGCAAAAGCTGCCATGCAAGCCCACCTGTGGCTGCGTAGAGGGCTAGAGTGTTGGTAGTTGACCTCTACTAAACCACGACTCTTGCTGTGGCTATTGCCACACCAACTCAAGTGACATGGTAGTGGCTGATACAAAGATAGGCTCGATCCAAGCCAGTTGACCCCTTCTTCCTCACAACTCCCTCCTTATTTCTCTCTCCAACATGCCGCCTCTCTCCACCGCCCACCAAAAAACCTCCCAAGAATGCCAACCCCCCCCCCCCATTTTGAAGCCCATAGACTCATGGGGATCATCCTACAAGGTAACATGGCCTCTTTTCTCTTTTTATGGTTAATTTTGGTGGAGTTAGGGTTTTGGTAGAGTAAAACATTGGTGTCCTATTGATTGCAATCATTGCGCTTCGGAGTGAATTAGATAGCATTAGTGGTAATGGATGTCAAATGTGTGCAATTTATACTATTGCGGGGATGGCCCCCGCCCTCACCCATTCGGACTGCTGGGCCAAGAGGCTCAAAAAGCATGTAAAAGGACATTTATACCCTTAGCATAATAAGTCACCTAGAGGGGCATTCCTATAATCAGGCCTTAAGGCTACGTATATATAACTTTAGTGATGGAGTAAGAAAGGCATAGCTCATTCTTCCACACATCCTAACTTCTAGTATAGGCAAGGCTTTGTGTGGCCCTCATTGGCCACACCATAGCTCCCTATTTATTGTTTGGTCTATAGCTACAATACTTGGCGCCGTCTGTGGGGACGATGAGCAAGCTACAAGCTTGAAGGAACAATAGCACCCAAGAAGGCGGCAGCGACAGCCAAGCGAAAGAGAAGCATGGCGCAGTGACCACCAAAGCTAGGATGCAAGGGCCAGTGATCAAAGGCCCCCCGTCCCCATGGTAGTGATGCTCCAACGTCATGAGCTGTGAACAACAAATGGCAATGTGGGAAGCCAAACCCAACACCCGCACTGGCACAACCGTTGATGACGACAGCCATGCCAACACATCCGTCAACCCCGGCACCCATACCAGCATGTTTGTCGACCACGACACTCGTGCTGGCACATCCAGCAACCCTGGCAACCATGTCAGCACATCCAGCGACCTCGACGCTCGCGCCTACTCCGTCATCAATTGCTATGCCCACACTTGCACATCCAACAACCTCAGTGCTCAGCCGTCATTGCCAATGCCCTGTCACACATGCCCCCACGCTTGTAGACCCTGGCACTCTTGCCATCAGCATGCGGCGAGCGGAGGGCACCCTGGTGGTGATCTTCGGAACACTGCAACGTGAGCTAGTAGACCTCCAAAGCGCCATGTAGAGGATGCAAGAGACTTGGAGCCAACAAACGCCTATAGCAATAGTGGTGGAGGTCCACGCTAATGCTCGCAGTACCCTCTGATACATGGATCTGGAGTCTCCTCTGTCTGCTGGTCTACAGCAATGTGCATGGCCAAAAGACTTTAAGATGCCCACGGTGGAGCCATATAAGGGTGATACAGACCCCCAAGAATTCCTACGTGTCTTTGAAACGACCGTTGAAGCTGTAGGGGGTGATGACTTGACAAAGGCAAAAGGGCTGCTACTCACCCTTCAAGGGATAGCGCTCTCCTAATTCTTCACCATTACGCTAGGCTCCATATATGCATGGGAGCAAATTTGAGACCACATGCACAATGACTTTCAAGAAAATTACGTCGAGTGGGTAGACGCTGACCAGCTCTTTGGGATCAACCAAAAGCCATCGAAAAAGTTGTAGGAGTACTTCAGGTGCTTCACGAAGGTCTGTTGCCATGTCAAAGACATCAACAAGACTACTATCATCAACGAAGTGATATGAGGCCTCTGCACCGGGCCCTTGGCCGAGTATAACATGAGTAAGCCCACAAGAATGGTGGCAAAACTCTTTGACAAGATGGAAGAGTACGCAAGGGCCAAAGAGGACGTGCAACGGCGTAGGGGTGATGCTTCTAAGGCCATGCACATGTCCAATTCTTCAAAGGATGGCTCTAGCCATTAGCATAAGCAGCAAAAGTTGCAATGGCCTAGATACGTCCTCGATTTCAAGAGCGGCAGAGACAGTAACAACACCTCGGGTGGCCGAGGGTGTGGCCGCAACCACGGAAGGGGATGAGGCTGCGAGGACGTATGACAACAAGGACTGTGGTGCGAGGTCCATGGGCCTGGTGAACACCTCACCCAACATTGTCCAACTATCACAACGCTCCACAAAAGAATAGCATCTCATCCAACCCACCCCACCGCCTTGTGCATACATGCCCCCCATAGCGGATCATGCCGAGTCATCAACGTCATCACAGGTGGTTCATCATTAGAATTTTCCTCCGAAAGGCAACGAAGAGCCTACGCCCACCGGTTACATCATGTCGCCACATATCCCACACAACTACCCCTGAGTTGGCATAGGCCAACATATAGCGGGAGGCAACTTCCCTCACCAATATCCATTGGTGGTCCAGCAAGCATCGTGGGGTGCGACATCAAGCAAGTCCTCATAGATGAAGGTAGCTCAGTGGATATCTTGTTCACCAATGCCTTTGACCAGATGGGTATCCCTCGGAGCAGGCCGGAGCCTTCGGTTGTGCCACCTTAGAGCTTCGGAGGGCAACTGCGGGCCCTAGGGTAGGTGCCACTAGAGGTGTCCTTCGGCTAGGGCGAGTAAGCAAGAAGAGAGGTGGTAACCTTCAATGTCGTGGACCTTCTCTACTCGTACAATGCCATCTTCAGCAGGCAACACTCAACACCTTCGGAGCTATTCCTCACCATAATTTCCTATGTATGAAGCTTCCATGTCCAAACAGGATCATCACGGTGCTAGGAGACCAAACCTCACCTGTCGGATAGAGCTAGGCATGCGAGACCCTCTCTGCAAGGTGCACATCATCAGTGAGACCACTGCAACACCCATGCCATCATCGTTGTTAGCACCGGGGTGGATGCCCAAGCCCAAGACAGGGGGCGAGGTCAAGAGGGTCCCCCTCCATGGGACGAATGCCTCCCAGCAGGTGTCCATCGGAGAGGGTCTCACCTCAGAAGCCAAGCAGGGACTTCTCCAGGTCCTTCGTAGTAACGCAGATGTCTTCGCATGGTCACCTGCTAACATCATAGGAGTAGACTGTTCCATCATTGAGCACAAGCCGACGATATGCCCCAACACTAAGCCGGTCAAACAGAAGCTGAGGCACATGTCCCTCGAGTGCTAGCAAGCCGTAAAGGCAGAGGTTGCCAAGTTACTTGCATCCAGCATCATTTGCGAAGTGCATCACCTGAAGTGGCTCACCAATCCATTGCTAGTCAAGAAGGCCAACGGGGTGTGGCACACATGTGCAACGATTTCACGAATCTCAATAAGGCATGCCCAAAGGACAACTACCCCATCCTATGAATTGACCAGTTGGTGGATGCCACAGTGGGGTGTGAGTTAATGAGCATTCTGGACACATCTCTGGTTACCATCAAATTTGCATGGCCACATAGGATGAGGCTAAAACAAGCTTCATAATCTCGGGGAGGGGGGCACTTACTGCTTCATTAGAATGCCCTTCGGCCTTAAAAATGTGGGGACCACATTCACCCAGCTGGTAGCCCTTTCCCTTGCCTCCCAACTTAGGCAAAACATCGAGGCCTATGTCGATGACGTAGTCATCAAAAGCGCACATGCCTTGTCCCACGGAGTAGGCCTCCAAGAAACTTTTGATAACCTTCATCGAGTTGGCATCAAGCTAAACCTAGACAAGTGCATCTTTAGAGTGCAAACAGGGAAGCTACTCAGCTTTTTGGTGTCAGGACAAGGAATTGAGGCAAACCTAGAGAAAGTTGACGCGATCCTTTCCATGGAGTCACCCCAAATGACCCAGGAGATCCAGAGGCTGACAGGCCACCTGGCTACACTCAGCTGTTTCATATCCAGGGCGACAGAGCGAGGCCTCCTGTTCTTCAAAACACTCCACGGCTGCGATGGATTCCATTGGAATGACAACTAATGCTAGCCTTCATCAAACTGAAAAAGCACCTTGCCAAGCTCCCTACGCTGTTGTCCTTGTCATTAGAGGCTTTGCTGTTACTTTACTTAGCAGCCATGCCATTGGCTGTAGTGCGATTCTTGTTTTGGAGGAGGGGCCCATCCAGCGACCAGTATACTTTGTGTCGAAGGTGCTCCAGGGAGCCAAGATGTGGTACACCGAGTTGGAAAAATTGGCCTACGAACTCCTTATGGCCTCGTAAAAGCCCCAGCACTACTTCCTAGTGCACGTCATCACCATGCCCTCATTGTTACCCCTAGGGGAAATGCTATAAAATAGGGAATTTATGGCCCACATCGGCAAGTAGGCAGCCGAGCTTGCACCGTTCTCCCTAACATATGCCTCATGCATGGTGATCAAGTTGTTTCCTTCTCTGTATGCATGTATTGTTACGTGACACAATTATGAGGACATAGCTTTAAGAGTTCAAGTTGAATACGTATGAATTTAGTTGTGTTTGAGTCAGCCTCATGCCAAGGGACATGCGTGTGTGGATATAACCAGGCTGAACCCCCCTTTGTATCTTAGATTATAATTATGTGTTGAGAAATAAATAGAAAATACTGAAATGGTTTTGGCTAGCATGGTACGTGTGAGTGCATGAGATTTTCCCATCTAGAGTTTGTGAGGATTGCATAGATTGAGAGCTGTTGTTCTTGAGTTGTGCACTGAGTCTATAGGGTTCAACTTGTCAATTCATGACCAATCTTTCCTCAAGGTTTGGGAAGACTCAGTTGGTTGCTTCTATTTTGCTTCTTTCTAAAGTAATACAATCTAAACAATCTATCTTCGAGTATCGCCACTGCTACGTTCTTTGGGCCGAAGCAAGCTTCCACAACTTAGGTGTTAATTCTATGCATAAGAAAGAAGAAGAATTTCACTGCTATTTGTAGCTTGAAGATCAAACCATCCTTGTGCATCAGCTAGTGTAACATCCTGGTTTTCAAGGTTTGCTTTCAAAGTTTTTAAAATAAAAATAACCATTTAGATTTTTCTTGAATTAATTAAAGCTTAATTTACATTTTTAGAAATTAAAAAGATTTAATGTGAACAAAATAAACTTTAATTAAATCAAAACCTATTTTATTTGTGTTCCTTGTGATGAAAGGAATCTTTTTTTGGATTTTTCAGAGTTTATTTGCTATTTATTTGAGCTCAATTTGATTTATCTACTTTTCTGAAATTCAAAATTCAAAAATCTTGATTTTCCTTCATGGGCTGAATTTCCTTTCTCAGCACAACTCTGATTGGCTCGGTCTACTGCTCGCTCGCCCACGCCATGCGTCACTTGCCTGCTCGCAGCCGCTGTTAGGTGGGACCCATCTATGAGATGAACAATATTGTGCACTATTCATCTTCTTTGCCATTTCGTTGCCGATCCAGACTTCGAGTTCATCTTGCTGCTGGCAATGTCTTCACCTCGGAATCTCATGCCATGTCCATCTCGTACAATCTCCTCTCCATTGTCTTCTTCTCGCACTTTGGCAGCCTCGTCACCAACGTCCCTCTCCTTCTCTTTGCTTTGTTGTGAATATGACTTGACAACAATGCTATCAAGCTTTTGCTCTCCTATCTACCTCATTGACCTTTTCCTTGACACCAGCCACCTTCGTCCTCCAGTCTGTCTGCCGCCGCCACCTCTGCTTGACCACTGCCTCAACTTCATATATCTCCTTTGTCAATGTTTTAATACCGATCTTACGTACGATTTTTTGGATTTGGGGAAATTCTTAAAACTCGGCTTAGATCATACAGAAGAAAGATACGAGGATTTTATACAGGTTCGGGCCTTCTCCTGGGAGAATAATAACTCTATTTTCTGTGTGGCTATTACTCAAAAGAAGTGATTACAATTGAGCGTATGCAGAATGTCTTACTTAAATAAGGATTTGATCCCTCCGACATCATCCTTTATATCGTTGATGAAGTGACGATCATTGTCTCACGTCAAAAGACATCCTAATGGTTTAGGTGATAACCATTTGGCGGAGGTAATTATCAGAGAGACGTGGAGGCCATTCACCGTGCAGCAGTTATTGTCAGAGAGAGATCGTGTGTGGTTATTAGAGATAAACGCATGTTTTAAACGCCTTATCAGATGACCCCATGATGTAGCAAGACGTTGTTAGACAAGTTAATCAGAGATAGATGACTTGCAAGAAGGTCTATGACCACTAGTTGATCTTATGACTATATGGTCGTAGAAAGGCTTATGACTTAACAGTAGTCATGAAAGGACTTACAACTACCCTCTTCTACCTTATCGATAAGAGGTATACTTAGAAAGTATAATGATGTAACAATTTGAGGATTATTCTATCCTTGTCATCTAGCCCTCAACTTCAAGTGAAAGTAATTTACTTGAGAAAGAGAGGTCATAAGTGAAAGACGGTCAAAAGTAGAGCCTTTTCAACCCTTATCGACCAGAAACGGGCTTGATCAATAAGGTAATTTCGCTTGAGTTGAAAAGACAGACGGATTTCAAAATAGAGGAAGCCCAATCGATTTTCGGTGACTTGTCCACCGAAGCAGTTTTTGAGATAACCATTCGGTTCTCAAGATGGGTAATCAATGCATACAGTTATAAAACATACCATGAGGTAACTTTTAGTCTCCTTCCTTTCCCCTTCCACTTTGATATGCTTCAAGCTTTCCGCCACCAGCTAAATCAACTCCCTCCCTCAATCTAGCCCAAATCCACTCCAATTATCCCAAAAATGATGAAGTCATCATCCAATTGGGCAAGTCGAAGATGGGTGATGCTAAGTTGAAGGGATTGGATGATGATGAGAAGATAGCTCCGCGGAAATTCATCAAATGGATCGAAGCCACTGGCAGCACTGACCATCGGGACAAATCAGAGAAATTCTGGTGTTTCAAGCCTACTATGAGTGTTGCCTTCGCCTCCCTACTCATCTCTTCCTCATAGCCATACTCGAGTATTTCAGGGTTGAGTTGGTGAACTTAGTTCCCAATTCGATCACAATGCTCAACGTCTTTGTGTACCTTTGCGAGGCGGACCTTGAGCTCTTCTGGTATTACTACGAGATGAGCCGACAAACTGGGATCACCGGGAGCTAATAGCTGAAGCTCCACGACAGCAAGACAAAGCTACACATCTAGATGTTTACTAAGTCTTCTTGGCCTAGATGGAAGAAGAGATGGTTTTACTGGGAGACGACTAGATGAATTAGTCTCTAGAACTCGACCCCGAAGGACCTCACTTGAATAGCCCCTTACATCTCAACTATGAAGGAGCTGAGGGACAAGGGACTTACGGGGCTGGCATATGGTAAAGAACTTCATCACCCGCTGCATCAGCCCCCTAAAGCATCGAGCACATCCCATGTGGATGTACTCGAGAACCTTGAATTCGACCAGGGATTACGAGAACGATAAGTGATTCTTATACTCATATTCATAATTAGATTATTTCTTTTCGAGTACTATGTATCGATTACCATATCCATGTGAACAGGCCTTGACTTAGGGGAAATCAATTCTCGAGTCAAGGCTATTTGTAAGAAAGCTCCATCACTTGAGGTGGAGGCTCCTCATATTCTGATGGATGTATCTACCAAAGAAAAAGAAGAATTCCTAAAGGTAATCAGATAATCGATTTCATCTTTAGAATGTGTAGTCTTAGAGCATGACTAAGTAATACTCTTTTCTTTCACAGAGTGTGGGCATGAATTATCATCAGAATGGCCAAGATGTCGAACTGGTGGTGGTCGGAGGAGAAGCGGAGACAACCAAAGCTCCTCTGGCCAAGAAGCGTCGACTAACAAAAGCGGTCAAAAAGGACAAGGGGAGCACGAGTGCTCTCGTTCTCCTAACTATTCTTCCCCCTTCTACTCCAAGCGCTCCCATTCAACAATTCATTGCGGGCATGAGTACCGCAAGTGACATAGGGGTGGCTGTATTAGAACAACTGACTCCTAATATCAAGGTACCCTTTTGTTATGATACTGAAACTCATTCAATCGGCACATGTCAAGGTTTTATCAAGCAACTCGAAGAAGAAAAACTGGAAGCTTTTGTGAAGAAGATTTCTATAGCAGTAGAACCAACGATCGAGAAGGAGACAATCCTTCTAGTGGTTGAAATGGGTATTGACCATCAGGAGGGGCAAGAGGGAGAAGGAGTAGTAGTTCTTGCTCAAGACCTTCGATCAGGTGTGGCCGAAGGTGCACAAGACCTTCAATCAACCATGGTCGAAGAAGCTCTCATTCAGTTAGAAGTGGTTGAAGGGGTACAAGATTCTCCACCAGGCATGGTCGAAGAAGCTCTCATTTCCCTGCTACCAGATGTGATCGCAGAGAAGAAGTAAAAAAACTGCTCTTGGGGAGAGTTTCTTCTAAATTCACACTAAAAGCAATGACATCAAGGTATTGAAATACAAGTATAAACATTGCACTTTACCTTTAAGGATTCTAGAATGCCGTCTTACTTTTGTGCAATTTCAGCCTGGCTTCTCCATTGCTCAAGGATGCTTCCATCGAGAAGCCCATGCAGCTTAGCCCAGTGTTGAAAAGGCGGTGGAGATGGTGGTCGAGGATACAACCACCGCAACAACAAAGGCTGCAACCGAAGCTACACAGACTATGACCACAGAAGCAGTCATAGCAAAAGAAGTGCATGCGGCAAAAGACAGGGCAAAAGTACCTGTTGGAGAGGTTGGAAATCCCTCTGACCACCACGCTGAAGAGTAAGACATCGAGGATGTTCCCCCTTGTCTCCAAGAAGGTACAACTAAAGAAGAAGAAGAAGTTCAACCTAACTTCTTCTCTTCATTTTTTCCTCTGTTTGTAGAGAATCTTCATCTATTCATGCTTGGAGCCAAGTTCCATACGCTAGAGATATTCCTAATAAGGGGAACATCTTCAACAATGAGTGTCTCAAGAAGATGTGGTGGAACAGGGTCGACCAACTCAAACAACTTGAAGACTCAAGATTAGTATTCGCTACGTTTGCACTTGTTTTCTCTTGTTTCCCACTATTCTTCTTTGTTTAGAGAGTGTTAGAAGATATGACAACTGTGGGTGAGTACCACAGATAGTTCATGTATCCTCAACAAGAAAATGCCAAACTCTCTAAGAGGGTAGCAGCACTGTAAGTTACTATCTTATGTAGTCAAATTATGTTTCGACCACTTTGTCCAGCTTTTCATGTTTGCTTTTAACCCCTATAGGTCCAAGTTTGACGAAGAATTCTTGGATGCTGCTCTCGACAATGAGAATGTTGATTCACATAAGCTAAAGATGGACAATGTTGACTTATCGATAAAGCATGTGAAGGCCAACTCCACGGTCTAGGCTTTGCAAGAAAAAAATAAATAGTAAGTTCTGAACTTAGACTATTCATTTGGATATCTTTCTCATTTTCTTTTAACTCCTTTCTTTTGATAGAAAAAGAAACTAAAATGAGTATGCTTCACACTAAGGTCAAAGAGAAGGCCAAAGTGATCGGAGAACTTACTCATATCAATAAGGAAAAGGACAAGAGAACGAAGCTGCTTGATACTCGACTAACAGGTAAGAAGAAAAACTTTATCTTCGACTAGTTCTTCTAACTAGTCCCTTGATGAGTATTGCCTAGACCATTTTTGACTCATTTACAGAGGCTACCCTTCAAGACTAAGGCATACTTCTCAATAATATACTCGATGGATTTGGCGCAGAGAGAATGAACCCTTCTGAGGACACCATCACCACCCATGGGAGTATGATCGGACTACAAGTCAGAGCTTGAAAGAAGCATTTACCCACTCTGAAGACTAAGCAGGCAGAGTCAATTCAAGATACAGTCAAAGGCACTTTAAGCTATGCCTTGGCAAAACTCAAGGCATGCAATCAGAACCTCAATCTACATCCAATCGATCACGAATTTGACTGCTCTGTGGAAGAGCCAGCCCGCTTGATCGAAGAAATAAAGTTGACTGGACAAAAGGTTGTTGATGAAGTCCAACTAGGCTCCCCTTCTTCCTCAGAGTAGATTGTAGATAGGAACTTTGTAAAGACATGCTAAATGAAAGACTTACATTTGGGAAATGAAAAAACTTCTTCCTTTCCCTACAATTCATCTCATGGAGCAATTAGTACTTATAAGATGAAAAAGAAATGAAAGAGAATGATTTTACAACTTAGGTATAAAGTTACACTGATAACTCTATCCTAGCCCCCAAATATTTACTTAGTTTATATGGATAAACAAAGTATATAGTACAGAATGAAGTATGCAGAGAGCAGAGTCGTTTATCCAACTATCAAAGTCGAATTCAATCACATGTATTGACAACAAAAGTTAGGAACGTGTCGACACTAGGAAGTTCCTTCTAGTGGGCAGGACCACATACAGAGACAAAAGACTTTGACTAGGTGATGTTACCTTATTTTGACCAGGTGAATGGAATCGAAGATACCAAGGATAAAAGGATAAACACTCAGGATCCCATATTAAAATATTTGCTCAACATGTTTGTAGACAATGCAATCATTTTATGCAAATAGCAAGAGTTAAGAATGAATTGACACTAGAAAGCTCCTTCTAGTGGGCAGGACTACATGTAGAGATGAGAGATTTCAACTAGTGGTGTCCCCTGTCCGACTAGTTAAATAAATTAGATGTACTAGGAGTGGTCAAACAAATATAAAAGAAGCTCTTCTGAACATACAACAGCAAAGATTTGAACAAACTGAAAGCTTTATTGAAAGAGTAGAAATGTTTACACATAAAATTTGTGTAGTTGGTCAATGTTCCGAGAGTTTGAGAGAATCTGGCCATCCTCCATAGTGAGTCGAACAGAGCCTGGGTGTGTGACTTCGACTACGATGTAAGGACCTTCCCAGTTGGGGAAAAGCTTGTTCTGATTAGACTAGGATTGAATTTTTCTCAATATCAAGTCACCTACAGCAAGGCTACGAGGTTGGACCTTACTATTGTAGTACTTACGCATGGCTTACTGATAGACTATTGATTGGATTAAGGCTTGATTCCTCTTCTTTTCAAGCAGGTTGATGTCATCCGCTCAAAGCTGCTCTTGGTTGGAGTCGTTGAAGTTCTTGACTCTTGTCAATCAAATCTTTAGTTCTAGATGAAGCATGGCTTCGGCTCCAAAGACTAGAAAAAATGGAGTTTCTCCTATCACCTGACTAGGAGTTGTGCGAATTGGCCATAATACTGAAGGTAATTCTTGAACCCAAGCCCTCGAGTGCTTTACAAGCTTGTCGAAGGCTCAAGTCTTAATTTCTTGCATTATCTGACCATTCGCATGCTCAACCAACTGCCCCATTGCTCTGAGGATGGGCAGCCAAGGCATAGCATAGTTTGGTACCTAAACCATCACAAAATTCCTAGAATTTTGCACTCAAAAATTGCTTACCATTGTCTGTAATTATTCGACTTCGGACTCCAAATTGAGTAATCATGCTTCTCATCACGAACCTTTTTGCAGCTTCCATTGTTATCCCAGTCATAGGTTTGGCTTCAATCCATTTCATGAACGTGTCAATAGCCACGAAGAGGAACTTGAAGCCCCTGGTACTCTTGGGAATGGCCCTAGGATGTCAAGACCCCGGGTCGCAAAAGGTCAAGATAGAGGAATTGTTTGGAGAGGCTGAGCTAGTTCATGTATTTGCCATGAAACTGGTATTGTACACACTTCTTAACTAGTTCTTTGGCATCATTGAGGGCTGTTGGCCAGTAGAAATCTTATTGAAAGGCCTTACCGACCAGCATTCTATAAGAAGCATACGCTCCACAAATGCACCCATGTATCTCATTAAGGAGTTGTGGTCCTTCTTTTTGCGATATACATCGCATGAGAACCTCTTGAGTACTCCGCTTATAAAGGACTCCATCAACCAAATTATACATTTTTGCCTTGTGGGATAGACAATCTACTTCGAGATCATCCTTGGGTATAGAACCCTTCTGAAGATACTCGTAGATGGGAGCCATCCAAGTGTTCTCGTAATTGAGAGATGCTGCCTTATTAGGAGTTGTCTCTAGTACTAGAGATGGCTTCTGGAGTTGCTCCAAGAAGACTCCTGATAGTACTTGTGATCGAGAAGAAGCTATCAAGCCAACTGGTCTATGAGAAAGTTATCCTTCTGAAGGATATACTATAACTCAAAATTGAAAAAATGCTTCTCAAGCTTCCAGACTTATGACAAGTACTGAGACATGGTCGTACTCGAGCATTGATACACTTTTCTAACTTGATTTACGACTAGTTGAGAATCTTCTCTCATGAGTAGTCAATGAATCCCGGGCATTTTAGCGGCTCATATGCCAGCCAACAAACCTTGATACTAAGCCATGTTATTGGTGGCTGGAAGGAGCAATTGGATGACATACTTCAATGTCTCTCCTACTATGGGAGATTCTAGGAGCACCCCAGCCCCTGAGCCACTTAACGTAAGTGACCCATCAAAGTATATTGTTCACTGGTCATGGGAATCATACCGGGGATCCTGAATAGGTTCAAGATTTGTCCATTCGGTGACAAAGTCAACCAAGATTTGAGATTTAATGGTTGTTCGGGACACAAAATGGAAGTCAAACTCCCCAAGTTCAACCAACCATTTTGCTATGCACCTTGCTACTTCCCAGTTCTAGAGGACCACTCCCAAGGGAAGCTTGGACGGCACAATAATGTTGTGTGCTTGAAAATAATGCCTTAACTTCCTCGAAGATATAAGGAGCGCATAGAGAAGTTTTTAGTCTTGAGGGTAGCGCTCCTAAGGTCCATGTAAAACTTCACATACATAGTGTACTGGTCATTGGATGCCTTCACGTTCTGCGACCAGTACAACACTTACTGCCTATGGCGTGGTAGATAGATATACTAAGAGCGTCTCGCTTGGTCTCAAAGAAACCAAAATAGGAGCACTTGAAAGATATCTCTTGATATCCTCAAAAGTATCATTGGCCTCTTTCCACCACTCGAAACCCTTATGTGTGCTTAGAAGCTTGAAGAAAGGAAGTCCTTTCTCTCCCACACGTGCAATGAAACGACTTAGAGCCACTATGCAGCCGGTGAGTTTTTGAACCTCTTTCTTTGTGGTCAGAGGGCATATTTACTCGATGGACTTAATCTTTTCAGGATTTTCCTCGATACCTCTTACCGAAGCAAGAAATCTCAGCAACTTCCCTAAAGAAACCCTAAACATGCACTTCTCAGGATTGAGTTTTAAGTGATGCTTTATGAGGTTGTCGAAAGTTTCCTGTAAGTCTGAAATGTGATTAAGTCATGTGATGCTTTTTTATGACCAAATCATTAACGTAGGCCTCCAAATTTTGGCCTATTTGATGTATAAAGGTCAATTGCATCAAACATTGAAAAGTTGGACCAACATTTTTCAGGCCAAATGGCATTTTGACATAGCAAAACACTCCAAACGGTGTAATAAATGTGGTCTTCTCTTCATCTTCTGAAAACGTATTAATCTGGTGATAGCCAGAGTATGCGTCTAGAAAACTTAACATCTCACAACCAATAATAGAATCAACCAATTAATCAATATGAGGAAGCGAAAAATCATCTTTTGGACAATCTTTATTTAAGTTAGTATAGTTTATACACATATGCCACTTACCATTAGACTTCTTAACCATTATAGGGTTAGCCAACCACTCTGAGTGATCAACCTCTCTTATAAAGCTTTTCTTTAGCAACTTATCCAATTCTGATCTAATAGCTTCCCGTTGATCAAGCGCAAATTTTCGTAATTTCTATTTTATGGGCTTCTTATCAGGCCGTAGGGCTAGCCTATGCTCAATCACCTCCCTAGGGACTCCAGACATGTCAAATGGCTGCCACGTAAACACATCTACATTTACCCAAAGGAAAGTGACAAGGGCATGTTCCTATGTGGGGTAGGAACTAACCCCGATGCGAACTATCTTCGAAGGCTCTACTAGGTCGAGAGGAACCTCCTTGACTTCTTCGTTCAGCTGTAGCATGGCTTTAGGCTTCTAATGCTTGCTCGAAGGTTGCGCCTTGGTAGCTTCTCGATTAGGTAGTTGACCAACCATCTCGAGGGACTTGTAGTCGCAGTTCAGCACCATTTTCTTATCTCAATGAACTATGACCACTCCCTTGCGACCTGGCAACTTAAGACATTGATACGCATAGTGAGCGACTATCAGGAAATGTGCCAAAGTTGGTCATCTGAGTATGATGTTATACGCTGTATCGGAGTGAACCACTTCAAAGGAGACTTTTTCTGTCCTGAAATTGCTCAAAGAACCAAACATAATAGGCAGAGAAACTTGGTCAATGGGCTTGGCTGAAGAATCTAGTGTGATGCCATGAAATGAATATCACGCATGTTTTATTCTGGTACGGGAAACTTGCATCTCGTCTAGAGCACTAACAAATAAAATATTTAAAAAACTACCACCATCAATCTACACGCGATTCACTCGACAATTGTTGCTGGTGGGCTTGACCATGATCAAAAACCGACCAGGCCGAGTCAAAAAGATCGGGCAGTCACTCTTCTCAAAAGAGATGGTGGCTTCTAACCACTTAGGAAGATTATTGACAAGGGGAGGGTTTATAGAGTTTAGCTCGTGTTCGACGGCTTTATAGTGCTACTTCAACTCATACGTAGATGAACCTCCATATATGTGCTCGGTGGTGTGCTTCAGATCCTAGAAAGGCATGTCCTCGTCCTCATCTGAGTGCTTTCGACCACTTGACTATCCCATCTCCTTGAGTGTGGGAAGTGGTCCCTTGCTAGAATAGTAATTTTTGAGTTTCTGCTAGAAAACTCAGTAATTGCAAAGGTCGTGCCCCTTCTTATAAAGGGGTCACCACCTAGGCTTGTTGTCCTTCCTCGCGGGTGCTTTGCCATCGCCCTGGTAGGAGTATTGTTTGGGGTTCTATGGCTCTTTATGCCTACGGCCAAGACTTCCTTCAAATTGTCGGCTCGAGGCTTCTAGCCCTTAGCCCCTTAGCCTTGTTTTTCGACTTCTTAGCCTTCTCCTTCCTCTTACTGCCTTCACCCTCCTCTTTGGAACCATGACTAACCTAATCAATGGCTTTAGTCTATTCAACCACTTTAGCAGCAGTCACATAGTGGTTATCCATGTCAAAGAACTCGGAAACAGTGGTTGGAGGATACAAAGCGATATCCTCCATGAACCTCCTATTACAGACATCCTGCTTGAATGCTCTAATGATAGAAGTGTCAGAGACCTCTCGAATTGAATTACGAACCTGGCTAAAGTGCTTGATAAATTGCTGCAGGGTCTCATTGTTGTTCTACTGCATCTGGTCCTGGTTGCTTTCCTTCCCAGGGTGGTTGTATGTGCCCTAGAAGTTGGTCAACAGAAGATTATAGAGGTGTCACCATGAATAGATTGACTTGAATGGTTAGTTGAGCAACCATGACCAAACAGATCCTTCAAGTACCATCGGAACATGGCCATGACGTGCTTGTCTCCTCCTACGACCTGTATGACTGTTGTGTAGATCTAAAGGAATTCAATGGGATTTTGAGACCCATCAAATTTCTCCATATTTACTGGTTGAAATCACTGAGGCTAGTGCACTACTTGGAGTTTAGGCATGAATGCCAGACATCCGGTAACAAGTTCTTCACAACTAGCTCCTTTATGAGAAAGGGTAGTTGACGTCGCCGGGCTATCGTACTCGGTAATGCCTAATGGTCGGTGGACCTGAACTATAGTAGGCTTCATCCATACAAGGGTAGTACTCCTCATACTTCATCTGATGCTGTAGATTCCTGGGTTGAAGGGGTGATCGATCACCTCCTTGGTAGACCTGTCGATCCGGAGTTGTTGGAGGAACTCTCCTTCAGCAAGAGTTATGGTTCGGAGATCATTGAGACTTATCATCATGTCGAACCCCACGAGGTGAATACTGTGAACGACTAGATGTGGTCGTACCTATCCAACTCTTGGAGTTGTGCCGACAAGGATATTTGCATCTAGCTATGATATCATGGAGCCTTCACGCGATCCCTTTGGCAAAGTGTTCATAACCTGGCACCAGAGCGAGCTCTTGAGTTGGGTTCTTGAGCAGGTCATTGATCTGTTGAAGCTCTCGAGCTTCCTTGGACTGGTATTGAACACAGCCAGGCAAAGACCTCTAGGCATCCAGCCACCTCCTTTGAGCGGTCTCGAGATCCTCAATTTCTAAGGCTGTTTGAGGCTACCTTGCGAAAGAACGATTATTTCTAGGATTTCTATCATGCTCATTAGAGAACTCACCGGGTTCACCACTAGAGGTCTCCTCGCCATCGTGACAAAGGGTTGCAGGGTGTGATCGGTGGGGAGTATCCTCAGGCCTTCCTCCAATAGGGTGATTAGAATCTGTGGGCAGGGCAAATACCTTCTACCTAGAAGCTCCACTTCTAGGGCAGGGCCCCTCGTTTGAAGAATCCTCCAACGAGAGCGCAACGCAACTTGGAGCAAGTTCCTCTAAGAATGGGAATTCTAGGTTACAACTATCTCCGGTTGAATCAACACTCTGCGATGAGATGGGTGAACTCTTAGGGTGCCCACCCATTCTTTTTCCAGGTTCCACCAGAGCGTCACGACCACTAGCTGACAATGGATCCCTGGAATGGTAGATTCCTGGGCTCACCAAAAATGACCAGGCAGTCGCCATGGGACTCGAGCACATGGAAGAAAGCCCATTATCAAGTCGTGAGTCCTATTCATGGTCAGATTGACCCTTGCCACTTGAGAAAACTGGTTCCTCCATGGGGCGTACTGCTGTGGGGGATAAGGATCCCTCATCAGCCTTTCCTATGATGCAATCTCTGGGGCCCTAAGATGGATCTCTAGAGATACCCTCACCATTGGAGGACTGCATCGTCTACTCGAAGTCATAGCAGACATCCATGTCGAGGTCTGTATATTCTGCCAAGTCGAACCAATTCTCCTCCTTCCACTTTCCTACCATGAGGACATCAGAAAGAAGAGAGAACTTGCTGATGAGAAAATTACTGGAGTCTTTGAAGAAGTGGTTCCCCACGGATGGTACCAGTTGTTAGTGTTTTAATAGCGATCTTACGTATAATTTCTTGGATTAAGGGGAAATTCTTAAGACTCGGCTTAGATCATGTAGAAGAAAGACACGGGGATTTTATACAGGTTCGGGCCTTCTCCTGTGAGAACAATAACCCTACTTCTTGTGTGGCTGTTACTCAAAAGAAGTGATTACAATTGAGAGTAATGCAGAATGTCTTGATTGAATCAGGATTCGATCCCTCCTCTCTCTCTCTCTCTCCAACATCATCCTTTATATAGTTGATGATGTGATGGCCATTGTCTCTCATAAAAAAACGTCTCAATGGTTTAGGTGATAACCATCTGGTGGAGATTATGTCAGAGAGGCGCGGTGGCAGTTGTTGTCAAAGAGAGATCATGTATGGTTATTAGAGATAAATGCATGTTCTAACCACCTTGTCAGATGACCCCATGATGTAACAAGACATCGTTAGACAAGTCAATTGGAGATAGATGACTCGCAGGAAGGTCTATGACCATGAGATGGTCGTAGGACATCTTGCGAGTATGTGGTCGTAGGACATCTTGTGAGTTTGTGGTCAAAGAAGATCTTACGACTACATGGTCATAGGAATGTTTATGACTATGTGGTCGTAGAAAGGCTTACAACTTAAGAGCAGTCATAGAAATGCTTACGACTACCCTATTCTCCTTTATCGATAAGGAATATACTTAAAAGGTATAAGATGTAACAATTTAAGGATTAATCTATCCTCGTCAGCCTCCATCCTGTACTCTAGCCACCACAAGCACCTCTACTCCAACCACCACTAGCACCTTTACTCCAGACACCATCACCATGCTCAACTCCGTACCATAACAGCTCAACTTCGACCAGTTGCATTGACTCTGACTATCCACATACCTGCACGGTTGATCACTAGATCACTAATCCTAGTTGTTGCCGCCACCTCGATCTAGTCTTTATGGCAACTAGCTTCACTATGACTTTGTTATACGTAAATAGATTTATAAAAAAAGGTTTGGCAATTCTATACTAGTATATTTTAGACTGTCGAATAAGTTGGAGGAGAAGCATGATTGTTTTGGACAATTTAAAGGATCATGTGGGAAGATCCCTGGATAATTGTTTTTGGGTTGTGCTTATTGAGTTGGGACTACGGTTTGCAAAAATTCAGAGTTTTCAGGCTTAGGTTCGTCTCACCGACCCATAGGGGTGGTTAGACCAGGTTGCGCACGTGGTAGGAAATAAGGTCCAACCAGGGTTATGCTTTTGGGGTTTAAGTTAAGTAGGCACGGCCTAACCGGCGTATTATGCGTGATCAGACCAGCCATAGTGTAGACATAGCGAATTTTATGCTATGGTTGATTTAGGCATTGGTTGGGGGGGGGGGGGGGGTTGAGGGGCGGTCTGATTGGCATTAGGGCGCAGTTAGACTGGCCCTAGACAATTTAACTAGATAGTGTGTGGCGGTTGAAATTTAACAGAGCAAAAGGTTTGAGAGGTGAGAGGGGGCGATCTAATCCACTAGAATTACATTGATTAGATTCGGCTATCCAAAACTATTTATCTAGCTCTTGTAATTCCTAAGCCTACCAAAATGTCTTTTTTTAGAGTAGAATTTATCATAAACACACAAGGCCTCATGGAGCACAGTTACGGGCTCTCACATAATCCGAACGTGTGTACATACTCCTAAAATTAGTGAACAACAGCGTCGATTCTGGGAATTTAACGTTGGTGAACTGGGTGCGCACGCACACACCTACCCATCTGGCTACGGACCAGCTTCCAAAATGTTTTTCTTCCATACTTAGCTCCAAACTAGTTTTGGCCAAAAAAACAATCTACAACCCCCCCCCCCCCCCCCACATGGCTCAACTATATAACTACCCTATTATTTTAGGGTATGTTTGGTTAGATGTCATAGCTAGTTTGGGACACCTAGTTATGGCAAAGTTTTATAGGTCTCATCATGGACAATATAAATGAATACGGAAAAAAAGAATCGGCAAAAAAGCTAAAAAGTCAGAAAAAGATAAAATTTAGAAATAGTGAAAAACAAGCCAAAAACTAAAAATTTAAGCCGAAATGAGCGAGAAAATATGAGCACAGCACAACAACACAAAATGAGCCTAAAAATTGCGCTGTCCAGCGTTATGTCTAAGAACCACAGGGTTGCTTTTAAAATAGAAAAAGAAATCAAAATTTATCCTAATTAAACAACCCGAACGTACGTCACTAGCTAAGTCCTCTGTCGGTGCTGGGAAGTAAAATCGAACTGACCAAGTTTTATGCTGCATATACCTGGACATAACCACGTGGTAATAGAAACGATCGAGGGCGTCCTCGGCGTCAAAGACCGCGTCCCGCGTCTGCTGCAGCCACAACCTGGTCAAATCGTCGGTGACGGGGCGGCGCTTGTTGTCGGCCTCGCGGAGGAAGGCCTGCAGCCACATAAGCTTGTCCTGTAGCCTCTGGATGTCGTCGTCCACCGCCAGCAGCACCTGGGCCTCTCTCACCGCCAACTCCTGGAGCCTCCCCACCAACCCGATGAGCGCATCCGCCATCTCTCTGTCTCTGTCTCTCTCTCTCTCTCTCTCTCTCTCTCTCTCTCTCTTGCTCCGCGCGCGTTTTTTTCTTTTCTTTTGAAAGCTTATAGCCACCGTGTGTGTATATATAGTGACATGAACGTGCGGGACCTAGATCTCGCTTGAAGTCGCTGCTCGGGGAAGGATTGATTCCTCGCTCCTCTGCTAACTAGACGTAAAAAATAGGCTATGCCGGTCTGTTTCTTGTTCCTGTGTGTTGTAAATAATCTTGTTTTAGAGTCATGCACAAAATTTGGGTGTAATCGAAGTCGAATTACAGCCGCAATTCAAAGTCGTAGGTGGAAACCAAGTCGAAGTCGTATTAGAATCAGAGTCGGAGTAGGTGTTGAGAACCCGTGTTGAAGTAGGACAGCCGGGTATAAAAAGAGGCCTAGAGCCATGTATTCGATGTACCAAGCCATTGAGAAAATACAAAAAGAGGGAAAGACACAAAGTATTGTGTTGTCGTGTGTTTGCGCAAGACGTGGTCGGAAGGACTCACGATCACCGCAAGCGTGATCGGGAGGAGTTACGACCACGGCAAAGTTCCAGCAGGCGTAGTCGGGAGGCGCTACGACCACAGCAAAGGAACAGTGTTTTTACGACTACGGCTAAGGAGCGAACAACGTGGTCGTAAGGAGTCGAAGGTGGTCGTAACGAGCTACGACTACACCGGGAAGGCCAGAAGTGAACGTAGTCGAAAGGGTGTTCGACTACGGTGAACAGTGATCGCCAGCATCACTGCGTGATCGTAGAAAGTTTCGATCACGGTATCTCGAGCGGTTGAAGGAAGGCAGCGGCAGCGATATCGCGGAGCGGTCGTAAATGACTCTAACCGGTCGTAAAAGGTCCTGAGAGGTCGTAAGACCCTACAACAGTTGGTATCAGAGCCTGGTGAACCATGGCGGAGGCTTCAAAGGTGAAGGAAAGCGTGTCGCTGCAGTACCCGATCCTCAGTTCGGACAATTACCCGATCTGGGCGATGAAGATGAAGGTCAACATGATCGCACAGGGAGTCTGGGGTCCAGTTGAACCAAAGGAGAAAGACAAAGTCGTTGATGAACGACTCGACAAGATCGCGATGGCGGCGATCTATCAAGCTGTGCCCGACTCGATGATGCGGCAACTAGTCAGCAAGGAGACGGCGAAAGACGTCTGGACTACTCTGCAGATAATGCACCAAGGAGTAGATCGAGTGAAGGAAGTTCGACTTCAAACATTGAGGAGTGAGTTTGAATCATTAAAGATGGGAAGAGACCAGACAGTGGAAGAATTCTCTGGGAAGTTTAATGAAGTCGTAAACGAGATCAAATCTCTCGGCGACGACTTGAAAGATGAGGTGGCGGTGAAGAAGTATCTACGAGTACTGCCGGAGAAGTTTCTCCCGGTCGTAACTACGATCACGTACTCACAAGACCTCTCGAAGATGAAGGTCGAGGAGGTAACTGGGGCGCTCAGAGCACACGAGCAGCTTCTGAAGAGTTACCAAACCGACAATGAAGGAAAAGGGCCTTACAACCAACAAGCGTTGTTTGTAAAGGATGACACGAGGAACCGAGGAGAATCGTCATCAAGGGGTGGTCGTGGACGTGGTCGTGGCCGCGGCGCGTCTCATGGGCGAGGACAAGGACGAAGCTATGGCCAGAGTGGCCGTGGAAGAGGTGATCGAGGAGGTCGTGGTGGTCGTGGAGATGGAAATCATCAGACGGACAAACCTGACATCCAGTGCTACACATGCGAGAAATTCGGACATTACGCTGCCGAATGTCGGAGCCACATCCAGTGCCATAACTGCAAGAAGTATGGTCACTATGCTGCGAATTGCCGGAGTAAGAAGAAAGTAGAGGAAGCAAACCTGGCTCAAACGGATGAGCACAAAGAGCCGACATTGCTGTTGTCGCTCTGCACTGCAGACGAACCGACAATGGTTCTATTAAACGATGAGAAAGTGTTTCCGAGTCTGTTGGAGAAAGCAGAGCAGACTCAAGAGCGGACGGCAGACTGGTATCTCGACAACGGAGCCAGCAACCACATGACGGGTACGTACTCGATGTTTTACGAATTAAATAAGAATGTGCTTGGAAGAGTACAGTTCGGAGACGGCTCGACCATTCAGATAAAAGGGAGAGGCACGATCCTGATGCAGTGCAAGGATGGAAGCCAGAGGAGATTGTCGAATGTATACTACATTCCAAGTCTACGAAGCAACATTATAAGCCTTGGACAATTGACTGAAGAAGGTTGTCGGATTGAACTCAAAGACACCTATCTGAAGATGTACGACCATACTGAGCGACTACTGATGAGAGTACAGAGAACGGTAAACCGTCTGTACAAAATTCAAATTGAAGCATGCAAGCCAAAGTGTATGAAGACTACAATCGGTGATGCGGCCTGGCTATGGCACACAAGATTCGGACATCTGAACTTCCAGAGTCTCAACACGATGGCCGAAAAGGAGATGGTGGTCGGATTACCGACAATCGACCACCCGGAGCAAGTCTGCGAAGGCTGTCTGGTGGCAAAACAAACTCGTAGCGATTTTCCACAGCAGACGAGTTTCAGAGCTTCGCAACCACTCGAATTGGTTCACGTGGATCTGTGCGGACCAATCACACCTCGTACAGATGCTGGGAATCAATACTTCATGTTGATCGTGGATGACTACTCTAGAGCCATGTGGGTGTACATGCAGAAGAGCAAGGACGAGGCAAAGTCGAACTTTCAGAAGTTCATAACTCTTGTCGAAAACGAAGTCGATAAGAAGGTGAAGTCGGTCAGATCAGACCAAGGAGGAGAATTCCTCGCAAAAGAGTTCGACTCGATTTGTGAAGAGAAGGGTATTGCAAGATTCTTCACGGCTCCGTATTCACCTCAACAAAACGGAGTCGTAGAAAGAAGAAACCGGACCGTGGTCGAAACGGCTAGAAGTCTGTTGAAGAGCCGATTCCTGCCCGGGAGGCTTTGGGCAGAAGCAGTACGACATGCTGTCTATCTGCTAAATCGTGCGACCACGCGATCACTGGATGGAGTCACTCCATATGAACAGTGGTCGGGAAGAAAACCCAATGTCGAGCATCTAAGGGTCTTCGGATGCTTAGCCCATGTGAAGCCATCCACTTATCTCAAGAAGTTAGACGACCGGAGCAGACGGATGATTTATCTTGGCTCGGAACCAGGCACCAAGGCGTACAGGTGCTATGATCCGGTCGAAAAGAAGATTCATGTGAGCAGAGACGTGGTCTTCGAAGAGAACAAACATTGAGAGTGGGAAGAACACGAGGACATTGAGAAAGACATGTCGAAGTGGGTAACCTTCGAAGTCGAAACAGTCGATGCTGACAATACGGAAGAAGCTACGACCACATCTCAAAGCCAAAATTCGACCGGTGCTGATGATCAGGAAGTCTCACAAAATGAAGAAGAGTCTGATGAAGAAGATTCGAGCGATAGAATACCGAAGATGAGAAGCATAAGTGAGATTTATGCACAAACTGAACCAGTGCAGTCTGAAGAGCTACTGCTTTACACGACTGCAGAAGAACCTGGAAGCTATGAAGAAGCAAAGGGAGATGCATACTGGAGAGCAGCTATGCAGGAAGAGCTGAAGTCGATTGAAGAGAATGACACATGGGAACTCACCGATTTGCCAAAGGGTCATCGAGCAATCGGTTTAAAGTGGATCTTCAAGGTAAAGAAGGATTCCAAGGGAGAAGTCGTAAAACACAAAGCACGACTTGTGGCGAGAGGGTATGTTCAAAAACAAGGCATCGACTATGAAGAAGTCTTTGCCCCAGTAGCTCGTATGGAGACTATACGACTACTTCTTGCATTGGCAGCAAACGGTGGATGGGAGATTCACCACATGGATGTGAAAACGGCGTTTTTGAACGGAGACATTAAGGAGGAAGTTTATGTCTCTCAACTGCCGGGTTTTCAATCCAAGGAGCAAGCCGAGAAAGTCTTGAAGCTGAACAAAGCTCTCTACGGACTTAAACAAGCACCACGAGCATGGAATTTGAAGCTTGACAAATGTCTAACGGCACTCGGGTTCAGAAGAAGCAACTCTGAACATGCTGTGTACACGAGGGGAGATGCGAAGAATAGACTGATCGTGGGCGTTTACGTGGACGACTTGATCATTACTGGATCGAGTTCGAAGGAGATTATGAGGTTTAAAGAAGAGATGAAGAGGCTGTTTAAAATGACCGATTTGGGACTTCTGTGCTACTACCTCGGCATTGAAGTAAATCAAACCGACAACGGCATAACACTTTGTCAGTCGGGATATGCTCGAAAGATTCTGGAGAAGTCGGGTATGGAAGAGTGCAATCCATGTCAAACTCCAATGGAGAATCATCTGAAGTTGAGCAAGACAGGCCCAGGATCACCAGTTGATGCCACGACTTATAGGAGCATTGTCGGAAGTCTACGGTATCTGGTGCACACCCGACCAGACATCTTGTTTGCGGTCGGATACGTAAGTCGTTTCATGGAGAAACCGACTCTGGAGCATATGAATGCCGTGAAGCACATCCTGAGATACATCAAAGGTACTCTGAATCTCGGGATTCAGTACAAGAGAGGAGGTGGAAAGTCGTTGCAGCTGACGGGCTACAGTGATAGCGACATGGCGGGAGATGTCGACGATCGAAAGAGCACAACAGGCATAATGTTTGTGTTTGGGGAGAGTCCGATCAGCTGGCAATCTCAGAAGCAAAAGGTGGTTGCATTATCTTCATGTGAAGCCGAGTACATCGCAGCGAGCACAGCATCTTGCCAGGGAGTCTGGCTCGCTCGACTGTTGAGTGAATTGTCAGATGAAGAAATTCAGAAGGTAACGCTCAGGGTTGATAACAAATCAGCTATTTCACTGAGCAAGAATCCGGTTCTACATGATAGAAGCAAACACATAGACACAAGATATCATTATATCAGAGATTGTGTCGAAGAGGGGAAGATCGATATCAACTATATCAGAACCGAAGAACAGAAAGCAGACATATTGACAAAGTCGCTGGGGCGGATAAAGTTTTCAGAGATGAAGAAGAAGATTGGCATGATCGAAGTCGGAAAAACAAGATTAGGGAGAGAATGTTGTAAATAATCTTGTTTTAGAGTCATGCGCAAAATTTGGGTGTAATCGAAGTCGAATTACAGCCGCAATTCAAAGTCGTAGGTGGAAACCAAGTCGAAGTCGTATTAGAATCAGAGTCGCAGTAGGTGTTGAGAACCCGTGTTGAAGTAGGACAGCCGGGTATAAAAAGAGGCCTAGAGCCATGTATTCGATGTACCAAGCCATTGAGAAAATACAAAAAGAGGGAAAGACACAAAGTATTGTGTTGTCGTGTGTTTGCGCAAGACGTGGTCGGAAGGACTCACGATCACCGCAAGCGTGATCGGGAGGAGTTACGACCACGGCAAAGTTCCAGCAGGCGTAGTCGGGAGGCGCTACGACCACGGCAAAGGAACAGTGTTTTTACGACTACGGCTAAGGAGCGAACAACGTGGTCGTAAGGAGTCGAAGGTGGTCGTAACAAGCTACGACTACACCGGGAAGGCCAGAAGTGAACGTAGTCGAAAGGGTGTTCGACTACGGTGAACAGTGATCGCCAGCATCACTGCGTGATCGTAGAAAGTTTCGATCACGGTATCTCGAGCGGCTGAAGGAAGGCAGCGGCAGCGATATCGCGGAGCGGTCGTAAACGACTCTAACCGGTCGTAAAAGGTCCTGGGAGGTCGTAAGACCCTACAACACTGTGTCGGTGCTTTCCGTCGACGCACATGCACCGCGTCCCGCTTAAGTAAGGATTTGGATCCTGGGATTGCTTGATGCACGCGTGCACGGGTCACGTCACATGCTGGTTGTGGAGATGCTAATAATATCTTGTAATTTTTTAAATAATATTTTTATTCAAAAATACAAAATTATACCTATGTTTTTGTTTGTTTACAAAAGTAACCGCCTATCGCCTAACCGTTGAGCGACTAGACCCTGGCGTCCAACGACCGAGTAACATGCAAGCGATCGCCCAACCGTTGCATGACAGAACCTCCAGTCGCCCAACCGCTCGGTGACTGGATGCCTTCATAACTCGAGCTGGACGAGCGCAAGGAGAGGAGAGGAGAGGAGAGGAAAGAAAGAAAGAAAAAAGAGAGGAGAAGAGGAGAGGGAGAAGGAGAAGAAGAAGAAGAGAGGGAGAAGGGGGGAGGAGGATCAGCTACTTCTGCGAGGAGAGATTCATCTGTACGGTAAAATTTCTTTATCTTTAGTCTATATTTTTGTAGTAAGTAAATAATTTATTTACTATAAAGAATAGCATAACTAGCATCCATAAAAAATTATAGTTAGAGAAAAAAATAGTATAGCTTCGGTTAGATGGCTCGAAAGAAAAGAAGAAAAGAGAAGAAAGAAAAGAAAAGGGAGGAGAAGCACGCGTACAATTAATTTATTTTGTTGCAAATATTTAATTGTGAGGATTCTGTAGCATGTTAAAATACTGTAAAAAATTTTGGTAGTCACGATAAAATGCAAAATATTAGTAGACAATATTTATGATTAATTAGGAATGTTGTAAGTACATTGAAAATTCATGTGTATCGTTAAAACTGATATATTGCCATTTAAATCACTATGTCACATACTTAATTACTTAATTAATGTTGTCAATGTCATGTAAATTCTCCAAACCTATTAGAAATTATTTAGAGTAGTAGAGAGGTCGAGCAAAGAGAGAAGAGCAGCACCGATTTGCGTGGGAGCAGATAGGGAGTTGATGTGTATTAGGCCAGAGGAAATGGAGCGATGTCGTGCAAACGAGGAGGGGTTGAGATAGATAAAGGGGAAGAGAGAGAGAGAGAGAGGGCCGGTAGTGGGCGAAGATTAATGGGCCTGCCGGCAGACAAAATCAATATGTTATATATTTATAAATATATGCACACATACATGAAATTATATGGGGATATATGTAAATATATTGACATAAATACATGTATATAGATGCATGCATAAACACTATGTGGCCAAGAACAACAAAATGTGTAATACACTCAATTGATAAGCCCACATATTGTAACATCAGTAAAATAATAACAAACAATGAGTATAGTAGAAAATCCAAATTTAAATGCAGTAACTAGTTTTAATCGACAGGTGGTTTGTCAGTAAGCCACCCTAGCGTAGCATATTATATGTCCCTGTAAATTAAAATGAAATCTTTTAATTTGAATAAATGAAAGATAAAACAATGCAAGGATGTTTCCACAGGCAATGAAAGGGTTACGGTACGAGGGAAAATTAACCGCTATAAAGAGGCCTGCACATTCATTGTAGTCTCTGCCTTAGGGAATAAACAATGCCTTAATCATGAGGTAGTGTAGTTGTTAACGATAGGCGAACGGCCGTAGAAATCTAAATTACAGTACAACAGTACTTTTATAATGCGCGATGCGATTTGATTAGTTGCAATATTGGAAATATTTGCAGGCAAACATCAGCCATAGCGGTACCTACAAGATTGAAAGTGCATTATGGTGTTGGCACCGTTTGTGAAGGTCCATACGATATTGACTTGAGCAGTTTTCTGTAATCCACTCTGGTGCACCTAGATGGTGAGAATGCATGAATTCCAGATGTGATGTACTGGCTCACCGCAGCTTCTCCTTGGACCATGAGGTGTGTGGCATCGTCACAAAAGGGCTTTGGAGCTGGTCTTCCACGCAGATTAGATGGGAATTAAGAAGACTGATGCACATGGTAAGGCTGCCGGTGCCGTGAATACGAGTGCATGCTGCTTGTGCAACATGCCCAAAAGAAGTTGTACAAGACCCTACCGACGGATATCATCCAGGTGGTAGGAGCAACTCAGGTGCCCAGCATGTTGATGAAGAAGAGGACTTGGAGGCCGGTGTTACAAAAGGTTGTAGAGGATGTTGCTTGTGATGAGGCTAACGCGGTAGATGTAGGAGAGGAAGATCGGTCACTGCATGCTAAGCCTACAGGATAGGCTAATGAAGGAGATCATATGAAGTACATAGTATATCAAATGGAAAGCCATAAGGGCAGTCCCAATGGAAGAAACTGTCACAATTTCCATAGCACAAGAAATCATCTATAGAAACTATCTTCCACAGTGGAGGTGTCTTCGAGTAATAATTATTTTCTCTTTCTCTCTCCCAACTCTATCTTCTTCCTCCAATGAGAGTGTGCCACGAGCCCCCTAGAAACTGGTGGTTTCTTCCCAATGGCGATTTCATAGTTTCTTGGTGCATTGGGTGAAGTGAAGACCTGATTTCTTCATGAGGAAACCGTTTCTAGGATTTGTGCTCTCTTTCATCATTAATTACGTTGCCATGTCAGCATTTTGCCTACGTGGCAAGTCATTTAATGAGGATAGAAACCATCATCAATACACCATTGGGACTGCCCTAACAAAATCTTTGGGCTACCGCGCCCTTCATTTATGTAGATCAAGGCAGCTTTTCAGGTAACGAACGTGCATGGGCAGCCGTGACAGAGAGGTGGCTGAACGGCGAGGTAGTGGTGAGCGACCGGCGGGGAAAGTGAACAGTGGGTCAGGTAGTGTGGATAGACGAATTACCATCGATGAGATCGGTGGTGCAAGAGAAGACAACAATGGAAATGATGGCAGCTCGAAAAACGACAGCAACGCTCGGGACGACGGCGAGTTCGGCACGGACGTTGAGGCCAAGGCTAGGACCCAAATGGCTTGGGATACAGGGTAAACGAGAAGATAGCACAGCTTTTATGCACAGATGCTGAGAAGTCCTGCTTGGGCACAAACATCGAGTCCGAGGCGGCGATGGCACGAACACCAAGAGACCGCATCAAAGATGGCATGCGTGGAGACTAGGATAGAGACGATGACCAGTACCTGGCCATCCCGATGGGCGACACACAATGCTAGGGAAAATCGGACGGCTGGCAAGCGGGGCAGTTTGGACAGCACCGATGCACGCGGTGACGCAGCGATGGCTGACGCATGGTGAGGCGTGGGCAGGCTAGGTTGGTGTGCAAATGGGCTGAGCCAGATAGGAGGTAGGCTGGGCTAAGGGCTTTGGCCCAAAGGCTTTAGGAGATTTTTCCTTAATTTCAAAATTTGGATCAAATCTATTGAGCTCTAGAAAATAGCAAATAAATCTAAAAAACCCAAAAAAAATTCAAAAAAAATCCTTACAACACAAGGAATCCAAATAAAAAATTTTGACATTAATTGAAGTTTAACTTAATAATATTGAACCCTTTTAATTTGCTTTTAAATCCATGAATTTTTTGCTTTAGTTAATTCTAGAAAATTCCAACAGGTGAATTTTATTTTAAAAGCTTCAAGAAAACTCTGAAAAATAGGATGTTACATATAACAGCCTTAGAAATGGGGGCGTTACACTCTTCTTCCCTACTTTGGCAACCCACTTCCTCTCCTCGCGTCCGGCCATGTTTGCCGCAACTCTACCAAGCCTCCATCGAACAACTTCATTGTCTAGCTACTATATGACTGTGGTTCAACATCTTCTACCATCACAATGATCTTCTACCATGACAATGATCTTCTACCATGACAATGATGACCTTCCTCGACACCTACCTCATCAACAAACAACTTCATTGATGGCTTCTACTTCAGTTTGAGCATCCTCGTATGCTTCTTCTCTAGCCTGATATTCGCGATGCTTCCACTCTAACTACGATGAATGTTAGGGTACATGCATGACAATGTTACAAGAGATATAATAGAATCAATTAGGATGATTTTATATCCGATATGGTTATTTTCATATCTCTTGTAGCTTTCCATATCTTTAGTAGATTGATTTGATCTCCAAGTAACCCTATACACACACACACTCTCTCTCTATATATATATATAGTATAAATAACAGGGGCATCATGGTGCTCAGGCTCCATGATTAAGACTTTCCATCCTGATATTATATATCATTGCACTTGCACGCATCTAAAAGCAATCAAAAGGCAGGGAGGCTTGGTGCCCGGGCACCTGATGTCATATATATATATATATATATATATATATATATATATATATATATATATATATATATATATATATATATATATATATATATATATATATATATATATATATATATATATATATATATAGGGAGCATATCTAGTGCTAATGCCCTATTCAGTGATAAGGTGCTAACGCCCCTGTGGGCCATCCGATCTCCCGCGTGTGGCTAAGATTGAGACAGGCGGGAGCATCCATCACACCTATGTGTTTTTGCAGAAAACTCCTCACGTGGCATCTTTTTTCTGCTTTTGCCCTCGCCTGCGCCTCCCTCTCAGACGCGCCGTCCCCTTCCCGACTCCAGTTCTAGGGTTCGGGGCGTCACCTCCCTCCATCCCTAGCGTCACCACCCTTCTCCCCAGCCTCGGCCACCGCCTCCTCCCCGAGCGCCGCCCTCCGACCCGGCCTCCTCCGACTTGGTCTGCTCCCTGAGCGCCGCCAACCTCCCTGGGCTCCTCCCCCGCGCGGCTCTAGGGTTCGGCGAACCTGCCCCCTTGGAGCTCCTCCCTGAGCGCCGCCGACCTCCCCGGGCTCCTCCCCCGCACGGCTCTAGGTTTGGCGAACCCGCCCCCTTGGAGCGCCGCCGCCTACCTCCTGGACTCCTCCCCGAGCAAACCCGCTGACTTCCCAGGCTGCTCCCCGAGCGCCGCCGCCCACCCCATCAACCACCACGATGCCATCTTACTGCACCAGCCACCTCAACACCGACGGTAGAGCGTCGCCGCCTCCCTCCCCGAGCGTCACCGCCTTCCACCCGGCCACATCTCTATGCAGCATAAAGCAAACACAATGTAGAAATGTTCTTCTAGATTTCTACATTGTTCTTCTATCATCATTGTTCTTCTATGAATAGAATCGAAATGTATCTTTCGAATTGTAATGAATATGTCAATGTGAAAACCTGAATTGTATATGTTGTGGCTACAGACCAAACAGAGAGAGAGGTGGTAGTGGAGAGTGAGGGAGATGAGTGATGGCCCCTGGCGCTCCCCACGGCCTGTATCCATATATATGTACACATGGGGAATGCTTTTACAGTTATACCCTTACATCTGGTTATCCCCTCCGGGGGCACTTATGTCATTACACATAGCCTATCCTGGGCCTTATAACCTCCTACCAGGCCTGCTGGGTTTAGGTGGGGGCCACGCCTACAACAGGAGCCTCTCATGGTAAAGGGCTTCACGGGGCCGAAGCCATGTTGCCGAGTCCTTTGGCCCCCTCCGTCCCTGCGGCCTGCGAACTTTTCCGAACTTGACCTGGGGCTGTGGTGCAGCCGAAGTAGACGCGCGCGCTCCGTCCCCTACCCTTCGAACGGGTGGCAGCGGAGCTGGCGCCTAGCCGAAGTAGACGCGCGCGCTCCGTCCCCTACCCTTCGAACGGGTGGCAACGGAGTTGGCGTCTAGCCGAAGTAGACGCGCGCGCTCCGTCCCCTAGCCTTCGAACGGGTGGCAGCGGAGCTGACGTCTAGCCGAAGTAGACGCGCGCGCTCCGTCCCCTACCCTTCGAACGGGTGGCAGAGGAGCTGGCGCCTAGCCGAAGTAGACGCGCGCGCTCCGTCCCCTACCCTTCGAACGGGTGGCAGCGGAGCTGGCGCCTAGCCGAAGTGGACGCGCGCTGGGGGCGTTGCACCGGCGCAGGTAAGCGTAGCGGGCCCGTGAGCCACCGCGTGTGCCTTAAGTGGTAAGGGACGCGCTGCGGCGCTCGCTCTTCTGGCCGTCCACGTGGCGAAGCGTGCTTGGCGCGGTGCGGGCCTTGAGGCGTCGTGACCATTAATGCGACGACGGACTCCCGGCGGTTGGACTTCTGCCGATTGGACTTCCGCCGGTTGGCTTCCCTGCTGTTGGGGTATATATACGGCGCTGGTGCGGCGTTGTTCCTGCATGTATTGTGATAGAAGCTGCTCCCCTAAGATGGGCCCCTTCTGTGCATCAACATTCCTGGGTGACGCTGAGCGGCTTGGGGGATGTTGATGCACAGAAGGAGGTCCATCTTTCTCGGGAGCTTGGTCAGCGCCGGTTATCGATAGCCAGCCGCGCTTCCTGCCCTCGCGCCACGTTTCCGCATGCGACGGCAAGGTTTGCCCTGTTCTTCTTAACAGACCTACCTACAGTCAGTGTTCCTGATGGAGCCTGCCTGCATTACCTTTTATGTTGATGCACTGTAGGTGGCCTGTTAAGGAGAACGAGGCAGACTTTGCGGGACAAGACCCTCGCCTTTGCGGCGCTCCGTCCCGTACCCCTCGAACGGGTGGCAGCGGAGCTGGCGCCTAGCCGAAGTAGATGCATGCGCTCCGTCCCCCACCCCTCGAACGGGTGGCAACGGAGCTGGCGCCTGGCCGAAGTAAATGCGCGCGCTCCGTCCCCTACCACTCGAACGGGTGGCAGCGGAGCTGGCGCCTAGCCGAAGTAGACGTGCGCGCTCCGTCCCCCACCCCTCGAACGGGTGGCAGCGGAGCTGGCGCCTAGCCGAAGTAGACGCGCGCGCTCCGTCCCCTACCCCTCGAACGGGTGGCAGCGGAGCTGGCGCCTAGCCAAAGTAGACGCGCGCGCTCCGTCCCCCACCCCTCGAACGGGTGGCAGCGGAGCTGGCGACCTCGCATCGCGAACACCGCCACGCGTGCGGTGACTTGAGATCTCGCGATGCGGTCCTGCGCTGTAAAGGTTCCTGGGATCACGCCGGCCCCCGGTCTACTAGGGTTAGGTTCCCATACCGTGCGACCCGCCCCGGCGGGCACAGGGCACGTGGCGTCTTATGACTGGTGCGCGGCGGGATGTAGACGGTTGCGTGCTCGCGGCCGCTCGCCTCTTCCCTAGGCGAGGGGGACACGGGGTGGGCGATGAATGGCGCAGCGCCGAAGCTGTTGTGATCCCCTGGCCCATGAGTGCGCCTTTAATGACGGCTAGGGAATGTCGTGCTGTGACGGCCCTTGGCGCTTGTGGTCGTGGCTTTTCAGCTTTGGGTATGGGGAATTGCGCTGGACGGGCGTTTGTACGACTGCGGCCGCGTCCCGTACGCGGACCGTCGTGCCACTTCGGTATTGGGGGGAGGTGGCTTAAAGTAGCCCTCGTGACCGCGCCCCCGCAGTTGCACGCCCCCTTCTTGCTTGCCTCGCCTTCCATACTCGCGTGGTATCCTTCGCCGCTATCCTCTTTCCCCGAGAAGCAATGGCGTCTGATGGCAAGCGTGGTCAGGCGGGTGGTGTCTGCGGCATCCGCCGGCGGTCTTCGCTGTTGGAGGTGAAGTACGCGCTCCAAAAATGCGACCCGGCGGCGGCGGACAAGGAATGGTTGGTGGCGGAGGAGGAAGGCACGTTCTCCGGCGAACTAGGCCCCTCTCTTATGACCGAGAAGACGATCCAAGGGCTTCTGCGTGCGGGGAAGCTGTCCGAGCGCCAGGAGGTACGATTGCCTACCGCCGACGAGACGGAGCCGCATCCCGAGAGGTCGGAGGCGGTCATATTCGTTGCCTTTTACGACGCGGGGCTCCGCATCCCGGCGGCGGCTATCGTGGGCGACGTGCTGCGGACCTTCGGGCTGGAGCTGGCGCAACTGACTCCGAACGCCGTGGCTCGGCTTGCGGTGTACAGCTGGGCCTTGCGCTCGGGGGCGTGCTGGCCCAGCGTCTCGTTGTTCGCCCACCTTCACGAGACACGGTGCCAGCCCAAGGAAGGACGGGACGCTGTCGAGCTTTGGCAGCGTCACCTTTGTTCTTCGTCCGACTTGCAAGAAGCTCTTCCCTGCGAACTCCACTCGCGGGAAGTGGGAGTCCTACTGGATGAAGCGGTGGTTCTACCACCGCGTGGAGAGCGGGAGCGGTCTTGAGTGCACAGGCCGACCGATCACGTTCAAGCCCTCGCCCGGCCGGACGCTCGAAGATGAGGACAGGCGGAGGGCCCGACGGCTCGTAGGCGTGGCCGCCCGCTTCAACATGCGTGACCTTGCTGAAGAGTACGTGATGTACGGCGTGGCACCGCTTGCCCGCGACTGGCGTCTTGCCGCCGAGAAGCGTCGAGACGACAATGTTTCGCCATCGATTTGCTTGCTGCCGGCGCCCTCCAATCTTCGTAAGCCTCAACCGCGTCTCTCCTTTGTTCACGCGGAATGCGCTATATGCTGATGCTATCTCCTTTGCTTCAGGGATTTGCTTGGAGGAGGCGGAGCAGGCCGCGCGCGTATTCCTGGGGCCGTACACCGGCAGGGAGCACGAGCAGCGCGCGTCTGCTCTCGCCGAGGCGGGGCTAGGGCGAATAAACCGCGTGTGCGAGGCCCTGGGCCTTGCCGTGCCGGACCGTGTCGCTCCAGACGACGGTGCAGCGAAGAAGAAGAAGAAGGCGCCGTCTCGGAAGAGGGGCCGAAGCGGGGCGCGTGCCGTGCCTGGTGCGGCAGCTGCTATTGCTACTGCTGGTGCTTCCGAGGGCGCGACGGACGCGGAGTCAGGATCGGCGAAGTATGCCGATTCAGGCTTGGATGGCGCGGACGCCGGAGGCGAGGGATCTTCGGCGAGCGCCCTGGACGGTGGGTTCGCCGCGAGCAGCCGGAGGGGGGAAGTCTCGCCGCCCGCCGAAGTCGCCGAGACGGAACCCGTGCGGACCGGCGATGCTGAGGTGGAGCCTTCCACCGTGGCCGCTGTGGTGCCGAAGACGCCCTACGTGGGGGCGCGCGAAACCGTGCTGCCCTCCCCAACAGCAGCAGCAGCAGAAATCGAGGCGCCCCCTGCAAAAACTGCCATAGCGGAACCTTCGCCTCCGGGTGCCGCGGCCGCGGGGGCCTCTCCGGTGGCGACTGCTAGGGCGGTGTCGCTGCTGCCCGCCCCGGCTAAGCGGCCGTGTGTGTGGCTGGAGCTCCACCAGACACCGCGGGGATTCATCGTGGCGACGGGCATCAGAAGCTTGTGGGACTCCGATGCAGATGCCGAAGACCCTGCAGCATGCGCCCCCTCTGGGCCCGTGATCACGCCGCCCGTCGTGGAGGAACGGTCGTTGCCGACGCCGAATGCGGAGGCTTCTGCTCGCTGCAGGACCACGCTTTCTGCGGGGGCTCACGCCACTGCCGCCCTGTCTGGTGATAGGGGGGCGGGTCCCCGCAGTCCTCCTGCTACCGAAGGTAGGGTGGCTTAGCTTACCCTGGTGTATTCTTGTGTGCCTTGCGGTGCTCATCCGCATCCCTGTTTGCAGTGTCGCTCATCCCGGAGGAGGAGCGCCCGGCGGAACACGGGACCCTCGCGCATGTGAGCCCCGCGGACTTCGTGCCTCCCCCGGAGACGCTGAGGGCGTGGCGCGGGATTGTGGATGACGCGGCTACCAGCGTCGACTAGCAAGTGCTGCAGGCCTACGGGGCGGGGCGCCTCGGGGACGCCTTCGAGGTGTCTGGGGTGAGGGTAAGTACTCATACGATCCCGCCTGGGCCGGCCGAGCTTGCTAAGTCTTTCCATTGTGCAGACCCTTGTGCTGGGGCAGGCCTTGCAAACGGCCTATACTCGTGCCCAAAGGGCGCTTGAGGATAGGCTGCGGGCCGCCGAGGAGGAGCTACGCGAGGCCTCGGGAGCCCGTTCCGCCCAGGGCGCCCGCATCCGCCAGCTGGAGGTGGAGTGTGCCGAAGCAAAGGCGCACGCCGAAGGACTTGTTGCGTCCACGCGGGGGTCGGCCGCGGAGGCTGCGCAGCGGGAGTTTGCGGCAGAGCGGGACGACTTTCTGCAACAGATCGGACGCTTGGCGAGGCTTCGGTGGTTGCCTGGGATGCCATGCAAGCACTGGAAAGCCATCTCCAAGGGCTTATAGCCAAGGTGCCAGACCACGCCTTCGGCCCGGAGGAGCTGTTGCGGACTCTCCGCTGGGTCGGAGCTGCCGCCAACGTCGCGCGCGGCGCTGCGACAACCTTCGGCAACCACTGCGCGTACACATCGGCATGCCTGGTGTGCGCGCTCCTGCAACACCGCGGTTGCACACACGTCGCCGGGCTGGAAGACCCCCAGCTGGAGATGCCCGGCGGGGCCGGGGTGATGTCCGGTGCCGTCCGCTCCGCTCGCCACGCCATCAAGCCCTTTTATGAACGAATCTGGGATTACGTCGGGGCAGACGCTGCGCGGGTCGAACTCCGGAAGTCACTTTACGGGGAGGGGAGCCTCGGCCGATTCCTGGACGGGGTCCCTCGACGTGACGAGGGCAGCACTGAGGCCTCCGAAGGCGCCGGGAACTCACAGGTGTGATGCCGTGGTGCCTGGGTGTAGGCGTGCGTTGTAATTCCCCCTCTTTTTGTGAATGGAGTACACGCTTGCTGCATGCATTCTGACTTTCGCCTATGTCCCGGGCAGCTTCCTTGCTGGGGCCGACTTCTTGCGGCCGACCTTGCGACCCGGCGACGCCTTCGACGCTGGCGAAGGGTCGAAGAGTCGCTGGACTTTTGGGCGGGCCGACCTTCTTCCGGCGGAACCCCGTCCTTATCGCGTGTTAAGGACGAGCCTGCCGAATAGCTACTTAGAGCGGCAGGGATGTAGTCGGGCCTCTGTACTTGGAAGATTTTCCCGATATATAGATCTCCTGATGATTAGGGCATGCGCGGTCGTACTGTGCGGAGCCGAGATCTCCACCTTCCAAATTCGCCGTTGGTGTGAACCATGCGAGCGCTGCCTCCTGCTCGTCGCCCGGGTGCCAATGCGCCCGCGGGGTTCGCGTGCTGAGTACTCCGTGGAGCTAGCGCGTGCGGCGGCAGTTGTTGACACTACGACCTGCTTAGAGTCCGTAGCCTGGCGCGTGCGACGGTGGACCCCCGCACAACGACTTGTTTAGAGTCGCGTGGACTAGTGTGTGGGAAGGCGGACCTCCGCACCACGACTTGTTTAGAGTCGCGTGGACTAGCGTGTGCGAAGGCGGACCTCCGCACGACGACTTGTTTAGAGTCGCGTGGACTAGCGTGTGCGAAGGCGGACCTCCGCACCACGACTTGTTTAGAGTCGCGTGGACTAGCGTGTGCGAAGGCGGACCTCCGCACCCCGACTTGTTTAGAGTCGCGTGGACTAGCGTGTGCGAAGGCGGACCTCCGCACCACGACTTGTTTAGAGTCGCGTGGACTAGCGTGTGCGAAGGCGGACCTCCGCACCCCGACTTGTTTAGAGTCGCGTGGACTAGCGTGTGCGAAGGCGGACCTCCACACCACGACTTGTTTAGAGTCACGTGGACTAGCGTGTGCGAAGGCGGACCTCCGCACCCTTCCACCCCGAGGTGGGGGTAGCCTCTGGTGTATCACATATACCACGTGCGCGCCGGCGCTGAGGCCAGCCTCTGGCGCGCAACGTCGGTACTCTGGAACTTCCGGAGCTGGTTTCCATAGCACCCCCTGCGTACGCCTCCCAGGGTGTGCGAAGGCGAGCCTCAACGCGCCAAGGTGCGCGATTGGCAGCCGCGCAAGATTCGCGTGGGATCGGCGTCCACGTCTGATTTATACTCCGGAGAGTACGCACAGGGACGAAGTCCCTGGCGTGCGCGAGGTTCGCGTCTTGTTTATACTCAGTAGAGTGCGCAGGGAGAACATCCGTGTCTTATTTATACTCCGTAGAGTACGCACAAGAACGAAGTCCCTGGCGTGCGCGAGGTCCGCGTCTTGTTTATACTCAGTAGAGTGCGCAGGGAGAACATCTGCGTCTTATTTATACTCCGTAGAGTACGCACAAGGACGAAGTCCCTGGCGTGCGCGAGGTCCGCGTCTTGTTTATACTCAGTAGAGTGCGCAGGGAGAACATCCGCGTCTTATTTATACTCCGTAGAGTACGCACAAGGACAAAGTCCCTGGCGTGCGCGAGGTCCGCGTCTTGTTTATACTCAGTAGAGTGCGTGCAGAGGCGTCCCCCCACACGTCTTTGTTTATACTCATGCCTGCATCTTTGGCAGAGAGTGCACACGCGAACGTGCGTCTTCGTTTATACTCATGCCTGTGTCTTTGACGGAGAGTGCACACGCGAACGTGCGTCTTCATTTATACTCATGCCCGTGTCTTTGACGGAGAGTGCCCACGCGAACGTGCGTCTTCGTTTATACTCATGCCCGTGTCTTTGACGGAGAGTGCACACGCGAACGTGCGTCTTCGTTTATACTCATGCCCGTGTCTTTGACGGAGAGTGCACACGCGAACGTGCGTCTTTAGTTTATGCTCATACCCGCACCCCTGGCTACGGAGAGTGCACACGCGAACGTGCGTCTTTGGTTTATACTCATACCCACACCCCTGGCTACGGAGAGTGCACAGGCGAACGTGCGTCTTTGGTTTATACTCATACCCGCACCCCTGGCTACGGAGAGTGCACACGCGAACGTGCGTCTTTGGTTTATACTCATACCCGCACCCCTGGCTACGGAGAGTGCACACGCGAACGTGCGTCTTTGGTTTATACTGCAAGAGCACACGCGCGGGCGAGGCCTCCGCGCATGCTCACCGCGTATTTTTGCGCAGCGGTAATAAGTTGGTGACAAACGGAACTTTATTACATTCTCGTTGCGCGGGTGAGCGATTACATAGGAGGGGGGTTACTAACCGTTTGCGCTCAGCGCGGCCGGAGCCTCTAGTAGCTGCACTATCGGTGGGGCTTGCGGGGTCACCTCCGGGTGCCGCCCTGTGCCTTCGCACGGCGGTGCCGATCCTAGGTATGCCGCTGCCCGCCGCGACGGGGACATCTGGTGCCGTGCTCGATACGCCGGGCCATGTCCTGGTCGCCCCGAACGGTAATGACGGCTCGCGGCCCCAAAAGCTTCATGCATAAATAGCTGTGATGCGGTACCACCCCGAAGGCGTTGAGGATTGGACGCCCCAATATGGCATTGTATGGGTATGGGAGGTTGACGACGTCGAATGTGGCGTCTTCGATCCTTTCATTGTCGCCCTGGCCGAAGGAGACTTGCAGGCAGATTTGGCCGAGCGCCCGTAGGGGTTGTCCTCCAAAGCCTTGCAGCGGGACTCCCGATGGGCCGAGGTGACTTTGGGGGATCCCCATCTGGTCGAAGGCTGCCGCGAACAGAATGTTCGCGGAACTGCCGCCATCAACCAGGGCGCGTCCCACATCGCATCCCGCTCAGAGACCAGGTGGTCGTGACTCCATGTGAATGATGAGTAATTGACAAAGGTTTAGGATAGTCGAGTTTGGTTTGAGTGGTTCGGAGTCGAGCCGTTGCGTGGCGCAATCAGGCTCGGTCGGACTTTGGTCAAACTTGGTCTTTTGGGCTTAGGATGTATATTCTAATGTTTCGACAGGTTTGGACTTCGTCTGTGGTAAGTGTGATGGTATTTACGCTTTCATATGTCGAGCGGTGCTATTTGACGTGTTTTCTTGTCTGTGTGACTGCAGGACCTCGAGTTGGAGTCGTGGCGAGACACGGTGGACCGGACTAGGCGCAGGTGGCGCTGAGGTCAGAACGGTCGGGATGTGTCGAAGACGACATGGACTCGAGGTGGTTGCGAGGCGTGCGAGGCAAGGAGCGCGGAAGCTTCCCGGAAGGTGCAGGAGGGGCGAATCGGGAAATTCGCAAGGCTGCACGAGCGGGAGCGGGCTCCGTTGGACGTAGCGGGCGTAACGGGGCGGAGACCCGTTAGCCAAGTGTTATAAAAGGAGAGGAGGGGCTGCATGCCCACTTGAGCACTTGAGGAGAATTAGGGTTTGCTAGAGTCAAAAGAGGTTTTGAGAGTTTGTTTTGGCTTTAGGCTTTGGTGGGTGAGAGTGGTTGGAGAGGCAGAGTCGTGCTCCCTCTGTCCCCTTCGATGGTTCCTAGATAGAACAGAGTGTTGTGTTCTTCCTTCTCCAAGCATTCATGGTTGAGGTAGAGAGAAGGAGAGGGAGAGGTGATCCAACTTGTAATCATTCCTCATGTCCTAATGTCCATGCGTATGGGGACGTAGTTCCTTGTATCTCCTGTTGATTGGAATGAAATCTGAAGTTTCTCCCGTGCTCCTGTTTCTGTTTTTGCTTCGATGCTTTTCCTGCCTGATTCTTGAGATTTTTGTTTTTGTGTTCTTTCGTGCTGGGAAGGCCCAAAATGGGTTGCTCTATGTTGGGATGATGCCTCAAGATCATTTGATCAAGTTTCCCAAGAGCAAACTTCATTTTAATTTCAGTTTTTGGTTTTGAGCCTCCCCTGTTCATGTTTTGCATTTCTAGGGTTTGGTGCTGTTCTTGATTCCCTTGTTGAGATGGCTTGAAATTTGGTATGGAGAGTCCAGAGGCTATTAATTAGCTACCCTCAAAATTTCATGGCCAAAGGATCAACGTTAGGGAGTAATTTGATTTTTGGCTCGGGTCTTGCAAAAATTCAGATTTTTACCCATAATCTGAAATTCTTGCTTCTTGGTTTGATTCTCTTGTTTTCCAAGGTCCCCTTACTATTTGGTATGTTGTAGTAAGGCCTTGAATCAAAAAGATTGAGAGCAAACCTTCTTTTTAGCCAAAAATCCGAAGTCTCAAAGTTTCAGCCTGAAAATCCTGTTTGCTGTTTTTCTCGAGAGGTACTACCGCTCCTGGAGAGGAACTACCGCTCAGAGGTACTACCGCTCTTGTTCAGACCAGTCCGAACGTCTCCGGCGAGAGGTACTACCGCTCGGTATTGCGGTACTACCGCTCAGAGGTACTACCGCTCGTCACAGCGGTACTACCGCTTGCAGCCAGACTTGTGCTGAATTTGTTTTTCTTGATTGCTTCTTTCTGGATCTGGTTTTTCCTTGTCTCTGTGTTTTCCAGTGAGGGCTTATTTTCTATCTTCATAGCTTCCATAGCTATTGGAGAAGAAACTTAAGTGAGGATACTTGTTGGGGGCGATTTTTAAAGATCGACATTCACCCCCCCTCTGTCGCCATTTCGGTCCAACAATTTGTATCAGAGCCGGTTAGCTCTTTTCAATAGATCTTAACCGGTCTCAAGAGCCATGGCGATGGACAAGTACTCGACCAAGCCTCCCGTCTTTGATGGCCTGGATTACCCCTTCTGGAAGAGCCGAATGGAAACATACATCCAGGCTCAGGGGTATGCCATTTGGCGGAACGTGAAGGTTAGATTTGTTGTTCCTACCGATGAGAACATTAATGCTGGAAATATGCAAGATGTTGAGGCAAACGCTAAGGCAAGGAACATCATAATCCAGGGCTTGAGTCGTAGCGAGTTTGACCGCATATCTCATCTTTCGTCCGCCTTCGATATTTGGGAGACCCTCGATGCTTACCATGAGGGCACCACCCAGATAAAGACGGTGAGACAGGACCAGTTCAAGCGAGATTACAACAAGTTTGAAATGCTCGCTAGCGAGTCCCTTGATGAGTGTTTTGCGCGTTTTCACAAGATTCTGAGCAACCTCCGAGCGGTCGGTCTCACATACCCCGACTCGGATAACGCTCGACAAATGCTCGCTGCACTCGACCTTCGTGTTTGGGAGATGAAGGTGACTACCATCAAGGACACTACGGACCTCTCGACTTTGACTCTTGATGCGCTGTACTCGCGTCTCAAGACTCACGAGATTGACATTGTCTCTCGCAAGTCGAAGTCACAGTCGATGGCTCTAGTCATAGATCCCAGCTCGGCTTCTGGTCCCTCTTCTGATTCTTCTTGCGGTTTCTCCCTTGCTGCTCTCTGTGACATAACTGATGATCAGTTAGAGCAGCTTGCGGATGATCAGCTGGCCCTCCTTGCTCGAAGATTCTCCCATGCTTACAAGGGGAGGAGGGACAGAAAGAGAGGAGGACCCGTGATTTGCTTCAAGTGTGGTGGCCCCAACCACATTCGGGCAAACTGCCCCAAGCTGGAGAAGGGAAAGAACGACTACGGCGGTTCGGGCAAGATCGACTGCACCGACAAAAACCGCAACAAGAAGCCTCCAGCTCAGATGCTAGGAAAGAAGAAGTTCCGCAACTTCGGGAAGGCCAAGAAGCTCTTCCACCGCGTCCTCACCGCCTTCGACGACCTCGACCTCAGCGAGGTGGAGGGATGGAGCGACGACGATGGAACGGGTGACCAAGAGCCCAAGGATGGCGGTGACGACTTCTCCAGCATGTGCTTCATGGCTCTCGAGGGCGAACTCAGCGACAGCGAGCTGTACTCCGACTCGGACGAGGTTCGTCGGGCAGGGAAGGGAAAGGTTTGGCTCGTCGACTCCGGGTGTTCACGACACATGACCGGAGATTCCCGTTGGTTTTCTTCCCTTGCCCGTGCTCCAGGTGATGAGACGATCACCTTCGGAGATGCTTCATCTGGGCGCGTCATCGCCAAAGGTACTGTGCGCATTAATGATTCTTTCATCTTGAAAGATGTAGCCTTGGTTAGTAAGCTGCAGTATAATTAGCTCTCAGTCTCTCAGCTTACCGATGACGGTTTTGAGGTGAGCTTTAAGAAAAACAATTGCAAAATTCTTGATTCTTCGGGTAGTCTGGTTTGCGGGATTTCTCATTTTGGGAGGATCTTTCGTGCTGATTTTTCTGAGTCTTCTGGTGATCCTCTCAAGTGTTTAGTTGCTTCTGAGTCCCGCGACCTCTTGTTCTGGCATAGGAGACTTGGTCATATAGGCTTTGACCATTTGACTCGAGTTAGCGGTCACGATCTCATTCGTGGTCTGCCGAAACTCAAGATGGTCAAAGATCTTGTTTGCGCTCCATGCCGACACGGCAAGATGGTTGCCGCTTCTCACCCTCCGGTCATAGTTACTATGACCGATGCACCAGGACAGCTGCTCCATATGGACATAGTTGGACCAGCCCGAGTGCAGTCAGCAGGAGGGAAGTGGTATGTTCTTGTTGTGGTCGATGACTTCTCGAGGTATTCTTGGGTGTTTTTCTTAGCCTCGAAGGATGAGACGTTTTCACATTTCCGAGGTCTTTTCAGTAGGCTTTCTGTTGAGCTCCCGGGTGCCTTACGAGCGATCCGCAGTGACAATGGCACGGAGTTCAAGAATTCCTACTTCGAGAGTTTCTCTGGTGAGACAGGTGTAGAGCACCAGTTCTCTTCTCCGCACGTCCCTCAACAAAATGGCGTTGTGGAGAGGAAGAACCGTACCTTGGTCGAGATGGCCAGGACGATGCTTGATGAATACTCTACACCGCGGAAGTTTTGGGCTGAGGCTATAGCCACCGCGTGCCATGTCTCAAATCGAGTCTTTCTTAGGGCACACTTGCATCGCACTTCTTATGAGTTGAGATATGGGCGAAAGCTCAGCGTCTCTCATTTTCGTGTTTTTGGTTGCAAGTGTTTTATCTTGAAGTCTGGGAACCTAGATAAGTTCGAGTCACGCTCCTGTGATGGGATCTTTCTAGGCTACTCGACTTCTTCGCGGGCTTATAGGGTCTGGAACTGCGAGTCTAGCAAAATGGTAGAGACCTGTGAGGTGACCTTCGATGAGGCCAGTCCGGGGACTAGGCCTGATATCTTAGGTTCTTTAGAGCAGTCCGAGACCATCTTCGTGGATGATGAGGACGATGGAGACGACGGTTGTCTACCTGATCCTGTCCCTCATCCACCCCTTGAGGTGCCGTCTTCCACCGCACCTCGAGGCGATCAGCCCATGCCTTCTGCTTCTTCTGGAGCTGGTGGCTCTGTTCCTACCTCGTCAGCTCACGAGGTAGAGGCCACTTCTTCATCTCATCCTGGACCTCCTAGACATATCCAGAAAGCTCATCCTTCAGAGCAGATCATTAGAGACCTCTTCGAGCGTGTTACCCGCTCAAAATCTGGCTTATCTCAATTCTGTCTCCATTCTGCTTTCATTGCCTCCTTTGAGCCCAAAGATGTTACTCATGCTTTATCTGATGAGTCTTGGGTCAATGCCATGCATGTGGAGCTAGAAAACTTCGAGAGGAATAAGGTCTGGTCACTTGTCGAGCCCCCGCGAGGTCACAATATTATTGGGACTAAGTGGGTGTTCAAGAACAAGCAGAGCGAGGATGGAGTGGTTATTCGAAACAAGGCTAGACTGGTAGCTCAGGGGTTCTCCCAGGTTGAGGGTCTAGATTTCGAGGAGACCTTTGCCCCTGTAGCTAGACTTGAAGCCATTAGAATCCTGCTTGCCTTTGCAGCTTCTAAAGGTTTCAAGCTTTACCAAATGGACGTCAAGAGTGCCTTTCTCAATGGCTTTATTGAGGAAGAGGTCTACGTCCGACAGCCTCCAGGTTTCGAAAACCCCAAATACCCAAACCATGTCTTCAAGCTTTCCAAAGCGTTGTATGGACTTAAGCAGGCCCCCAGGGCTTGGTATGAGAGGCTTAAGTCCTACTTGTTGAGTCATGGGTTTGAAATGGGTAAAGTAGATAAGACCTTGTTTATCCGTAGGCCTGGCACTGACCTTCTGCTCGTCCAGATCTATGTCGATGACATCATCTTTGGCGGCTCTTCCCATACTCTGGTTTCACAGTTCTCGGATGTCATGAGCACCGAGTTTGAGATGAGTATGATGGGTGAGTTGACCTTCTTCCTTGGCTTCCAAATCAAGCAGACTCGGGAGGGTACATTTCTTCATCAAGGAAAGTACACCCGTGACCTCCTGAGGCGCTTCGACATGAGTGATGGTAAGCCTGTGTCGACTCCCATGGCTTCTACAGCCTATCTTGACCCAGACGAGGATGGCGAGCCAGTTGATCAGAAAGAGTATAGGAGTATGATCGGCTCCCTTTTGTACCTCACTGCCTCGAGACCAGACATACACTTTGCTGTGTGTCTTTGTGCTCGGTTTCAGGCTTCTCCTCGCGTTTCTCACCGCCAGGCGGTGAAACGCATTCTTCGGTACCTTCGAGCTACCATTGACTATGGTATCTGGTACTCTTCCTCTTCTTGTCTTTCCGTGAGAGCCTTCTCGGATGCAGACTTTGCTGGCTGTAGGATAGATAGGAAGAGCACATCTGGCACTTGCCAATTCATTGGCACTTCTCTCATTTCCTGGTCCTCTAGGAAGCAGTCCGGAGTTGCACAGTCCACTGCAGAGGCCGAGTACGTTGCTGCAGCCAGCTGCTGTAGCCAGGTGCTTTGGATGGTCTCGACCCTGCGGGACTTTGGGTTGACTATCGATAGTGTTCCACTCTTTTGTGATAACACTTCTGCGATTAACATTGCTAAGAACCCAGTGCAGCACTCTCGGACCAAGCATATTGATATCCGATATCACTTCCTTAGAGACCATGTAGAGAAGGGTGATATAGTGCTCCAGTTTGTGGAGAGTGACCACCAGTTGGCTGATATCTTCACCAAGCCTTTGGATAGTTCGAGGTTTTCAGCTCTGCGGGGAGAGCTTGGGGTGATTTGTCCTTACGGACTGTAGTGAGGGGGAGCTTTGGGCTTTACTGCTTTACTATATTGATTATGTTTCTGTTTCATTTCTGTTGCATTGCTCTCGGGGTGCATCGAGCTTAGTCCTTCTAGCATAGGTTAGAGTGCTTCTCTTGTCTAGTTGCTTAGACTTCTTACTCTTATCTTGTGCTTCCAGGATGCTTCTTATTAGCTGCTTCTTATCTCATTAGATTGAGCTCACTCACTTCTTGTAGGTTCTAGCGAGGGTCGGGCCACCCTCGGGTAGACAGGGTACGTGTTTGCTCTCTAGTGTGTGGATTACGGTCAGCTAATAGTCTTGGAGTCATATGGGGTAGATGAGAGTCAGTTTGAGCCATAGTTGTCTCTATATCTTATCTATGCTTTAAGGACTACCTGTTTGGTCTTATTTGCCAGCTTCTCGATTTTATTGCTTTGGTTCAGGGAGAGTTCATTTGGGAGTTTCTGAAGCTTAATTTTGACATAACTCAACTTGAACTAAAAGTTGCATCTAATGTTGAGGGGGAGCTGGACTTTCTTGCATTTTCAGCTTTCTAGCATTATAATCAATCTGCATTGAGCCTTGATTATTATCCTATTATGACATGCTTCAATGCTTTACACCTTGCCATGTCTTGTGCTTAGCTTGCTAGATTTATCATGACTTCATATGTGTAGACTAGCTTTCTGCCATGATAAGTTAATTAAAATTGCTCAACTTAAATTAAAACTTATCATGTTTGCACTCGAGATTAGTCTTGCTTGAGCTATCCCTTTATGATTCATGCCATGTCAACTAGGCTTAGCTGAGCGTTGAATCTTTATTGAGCCTTAGATTGAGCTGTTTTAGTCTCTTGATGATGCATAAGTTAGTACAACATGTTTACAAAGCAAAAAGATCTCTTTTGTGCGAAAAAACTGATTTCACCAATTCTTTCTCATGAGACGGCTTGCCATTGCACTAGGCATGAACTCAGGGGGAGTTTTGGATGACCTAGACTATCTTCTTAAGCTTCTTGCTTGGAGTAGTCGCATAAGGCTTGAGATCTAGCACATAAACAAAAAATTGGGTTGGAAACAACCATTAGCTTTAAAAAGACAATGTTTTATGTGTTCAATTTGCTTAACCTACAAAAAGAACCAAGTACTTATACAAATGTTTCATTCTTGAGCATAGCACTCTATTTGGTCTCAATTGTAGCTTCTTGGTTCCGCTTAGCTTAATTGACAAAGCCTGCATCATCCTTGGATATCTCTAGTTAGACTTTACTCATTGATGACTTGACTTGCTTACTAAAATGCATTATATTTCAGATTGTCATCTATATGCTCTAGCTGGTTTATATATATGTTGTCATGATCTAGATAGCGTTTTATTGAGTTATGGCTTGGTGTATTACATTATGGTCAATATGGATAATTCTCATGGCTCTAAATGCTTAAATAAACAAACTTCAGCCATATTCATCCATTGACATGTCATATTCTCTCTATTGCATCTTGATGTGTTTATTGCCAAAAGGGGGAGAATAGAGAAGAAAAAGTCTGTTGGGAACAGTTTAGAGCTTTGGAGATCAATTTGCTCTTTCAGTTGTTGCTCTAGTGTTCCTTCTGTCGACGTGGTCATTAGCTTCATTCTCTTCTTTGGACCATGTTGGATTCTTCAAAATCAAACTCAACTTCATGCTTTTTCTGAGTTTGTCAATATACTCATCAAGGGGGAGATTGAGAGACCAGGTGGTCGTGACTCCATGTGAATGATGAGTAATTGACAAAGGTTTAGGATAGTCGAGTTTGGTTTGAGTGGTTCGGAGTCGAGCCGTTGCGTGGCGCAATCAGGCTCGGTCGGACTTTGGTCAAACTTGGTCTTTTGGGCTTAGAATGTATATTCTAATGTTTCGACAGGTTTGGACTTCGTCTGTGGTAAGTGTGATGGTATTTACGCTTTCATATGTCGAGCGGTGCTATTTGACGTGTTTTCTTGTCTGTGTGACTGTAGGACGTCGAGTTGGAGTCGTGGCGAGACACGGTGAACCGGACTAGGCGCAGGTGGCGCTGAGGTCAGAACGGTCGGGATGTGTCGAAGACGACGTGGACTCGAGGTGATTGCGAGGCGTGCGAGGCAAGGAGCGCGGAAGCTTCCCGGAAGGTGCAGGAGGGGCGAATCGGGAAATTCGCAAGGCTGCACGAGCGGGAGCGGGCTCCGTTGGACGTAGCGGGCGTAACGGGGCGGAGACCCGTTAGCCAAGTGTTATAAAAGGAGAGGAGGGGCTGCATGCCCACTTGAGCACTTGAGGAGAATTAGGGTTTGCTAGAGTCAAAAGAGGTTTTGAGAGTTTGTTTTGGCTTTAGGCTTTGGTGGGTGAGAGTGGTTGGAGAGGCAGAGTCGTGCTCCCTCTGTCCCCTTCGATGGTTCCTAGATAGAACAGAGTGTTGTGTTCTTCCTTCTCCAAGCATTCATGGTTGAGGTAGAGAGAAGGAGAGGGAGAGGTGATCCAACTTGTAATCATTCCTCATGTCCTAATGTCCATGCGTATGGGGACGTAGTTCCTTGTATCTCCTGTTGATTGGAATGAAATCTGAAGTTTCTCCCGTGCTCCTGTTTCTGTTTTTGCTTCGATGCTTTTCCTGCCTGATTCTTGAGATTTTTGTTTTTGTGTTCTTTCGTGCTGGGAAGGCCCAAAATGGGTTGCTCTATGTTGGGATGATGCCTCAAGATCATTTGATCAAGTTTCCCAAGAGCAAACTTCATTTTAATTTCAGTTTTTGGTTTTGAGCCTCCCCTGTTCATGTTTTGCATTTCTAGGGTTTGGTGCTGTTCTTGATTCCCTTGTTGAGATGGCTTGAAATTTGGTATGGAGAGTCCAGAGGCTATTAATTAGCTACCCTCAAAATTTCATGGCCAAAGGATCAACGTTAGGGAGTAATTTGATTTTTGGCTCGGGTCTTGCAAAAATTCAGATTTTTACCCATAATCTGAAATTCTTGCTTCTTGGTTTGATTCTCTTGTTTTCCAAGGTCCCCTTACTATTTGGTATGTTGTAGTAAGGCCTTGAATCAAAAAGATTGAGAGCAAACCTTCTTTTTAGCCAAAAATCCGAAGTCTCAAAGTTTCAGCCTGAAAATCCTGTTTGCTGTTTTTCTCGAGAGGTACTACCGCTCCTGGAGAGGAACTACCGCTCAGAGGTACTATCGCTCCTGGAGAGGTACTACCGCTCTTGTTCGGACCAGTCCGAACGTCTCCGGCGAGAGGTACTACCGCTCGGTATTGCGGTACTACCGCTCAGAGGTACTACCGCTCGTCACAGCGGTACTACCGCTTGCAGCCAGACTTGTGCTGAATTTGTTTTTCTTGATTGCTTCTTTCTGGATCTGGTTTTTCCTTGTCTCTGTGTTTTCCAGTGAGGGCTTATTTTCTATCTTCACAGCTTCCATAGCTATTGGAGAAGAAACTTAAGTGAGGATACTTGTTGGGGGCGATTTTTAAAGATCGACATTCACCCCCCCCCTCTGTCGCCATTTCGGTCCAACACCCGCTATTACGACCCGGATGACCAGGGGGTCGTGGTGGGGAAGCTCCACGCCCTCGGCGTCAGCGGGGGTGAACGTGACCTCATGCTGTGCCCAGTCCGGCGGTGCCTGTGCTGGATACGCCGCCACGTGGTGTAGCCTCCGCACGTAGGCCTTCCGCTGCCGTGCCGAGGCAAACTCCAACGAGGAGCCCCCGGAGATGACGTTGATAACCCTTCGGTGGGTGGCCTCCGGAGCCTGTAGCTGCAGAAAGCCCTCCTGGGGCTGCTGCACGTGGGCCTGAATCCGCAGAGGACCCTCATGGGGCTGCGTCCCTTGTGCCTGGATGTGCACGGGGGCTTCGTATGGGTGCTGTACGTGGGCCACCACGGGCGGACGTGCTTCCAAATTCCTGTCCCTAATGACGCTATCGCGGAGCGCCGCGATAGAGGTGCACGTGCGGGTGTCGTGGTTGCCGCAGCCATGGACTACGCACCACAGCCCCTGTTGTTGGTCGTCATAATCTCCACGGCCTTTATCGTCGCGGCCCTGGCCACGGCCGCGCCCCCGGCCGCGGCACCCCTGACCGCCCCGGCCCGTGGGAGCGCCTTCGTCGGAACCGCCTTCGATGTCGAGGACGTACCGGCCTCGCCGCGACTTCTGCTGGCCACGCTTGGGCCTATCGGACGACTCCTTGTGCGGGGCGTCCCTGCGGTCGGGCGCATCCCTGGACGACTCCTGCTTACGTTTTCCCTTCGAAGAACCGTCCTTCGGCGGATCTTCGGCTTTTGCCGAGGCTCCGGCCTGGTTGGTGTCGGAGTCGTCGCCTTGCCTTCGCCGCACGTCTTCTTCCGCCCTGGCGTATTCCTCCATTTTGTCAAAGAGCTTCGTCACCGTTTTAATTGGCTTCCTTGCGTTGTACTCGGCCATCGGGCCCGGGCGAAGGCCCTGTATGGCCGCATTGACAACGGTGGTTTCATTAACGTCTTTGACTTGGCAACGTATCTTCGCGAAGCGCTTGAAGTAGTCCCGGAGCTTCTCCGAGGGCTTCTGCTTGACCGCGAAGAGTTGGTCCGCGTCGACCCGCTCGACATAATTTCCTTGAAAGTTGTTGTGAAGGCGGTCGCGGATCTGCACCCACGTGTAGATGGAGTTCGGCTCTATGGTAAAAAAACCAGGAGAGCGCCACTCCTTGCAACGCGAGGGGGAGTCCCTTCGCCTTTGTGGTGTCATCTCCGCCCGCGGCCTCGATTGCGGTTTCGTACATGCGCACAAACTCGCGGGGGTCCGTGTCACCTTTGTAGGGCTCGATGACGCTGGGGTATTTGAAGCCTTCGGGCCACGCCGCTTGCTGAAGTCCCGCTGAAAGCGGGGACTCTGGATCAACGCGCCGCAGCGGGACGCGACTGGATGTGGGGGCGTCGCGGTTATCCGCCCTTTCCGGCGTGGGCTCTAGCGCGACCGCCGACGCGGCCTGTTGGCTCCGAGCCTCTTGTATGTCTCGGACAGCCCCGCAAAGATCCCCCAGCTCCTGCTGGAACGCTTTGAGGGCCGCCAGCAGGGCGCTTTCCACCGCCTGTGCGGGCGGGGTCGCCGGTACGCCCAACGGACGGATCGGCACGGGCACGACCGCGTCGCGAGCTCCCAAGCTGCCGGTCACTCCGTTGTGGCTACCTCAAACTGCCCGGTCCGTGCTACCGGCGAGGGTTGTGGCGGGGGCGGCGAGGTCGGCTGCCGTCGCGTCGGCGGGGTCGGTTGTCGCCGCACCAGCGTCGACGTCTTCGACCACGGGGTTCGCCGCCGCAACGCCGGTGACGGGGTCGGTCGTCGCGGTGCCGGTGACGGGGTTGGTCGTCGCGGTGCCGGTGACGGGGTTGGTCGTCGCGGTGCCGGTGACGGGGTTGGTCGTCGCCGCGCGAACGTCGACGTCTTCGGCCACTGCGCCTGCGTCGCCACCCGCGCTTGCCGCTGCCGATGCCGAAGCCCTGGTACTCATGCGACGCTCCGGCCCGGCCGCCTTCTTTCCCTTCGCCGCCACTGACGAAGCTTTTTTCGGTGCCATCCTTTTTCTGGTTTCGGGCTTACTCCTGTCCTCCCCACGGACGGCGCCAACTGTTGTGGCTACAGACCAAACAGAGAGATAGGTGGTAGTGGAGAGTGAGGGAGATGAGTGATGGCCCCTGGCGCTCCCCACGGCCTGTATCCATATATATGTACACATGGGGAATGCTTTTACAGTTATACCCTTACATCTGGTTATCCCCTCCGGGGGCACTTATGTCATTACACATAGCCTATCCTTGGCCTTATAACCTCCTACCAGGCCTGCTGGGTTTAGGTGGGGGCCACCCCTACAACAGTATATGTGAGTTGAACTGAAATGTGTGTGGAATTGAGTTGAAATCTATCTGTGCAAACCTGAATTGTATATGTGAGTTGAAGTGAAATGTATATGTAGAATTGAGTTGAACTGAAATGAATTTTCTATGCAGGTGGTATTCCTGACTTTTCTGTATGGTGATTGGAGCACTTCTCTGTTCGGGTTTTGTGATGATTGAACATTATCAGGTTTTGTGCAACTCATGTTTTCTGTCGCCTCAAAACTCTACCTGTTTCTTGGGCTCTCCTTTAACAATCCTTCAAGGGTTGATCACATGAGGTAGAGCCTGGCTGAAAGCTTTCACTGTTTATTGGCTGCTTCATGTCACTGGTCCAAAGGGGATTAAGAACAATAAACAATGAGGAAGTGGATCTCCACATAATTGCCCTATGCAGCAGGGGTCATCTCTTGACTTTGCTCACCATAACTTCAGCATGCCATGTTCAGATTTGTTCTTCTGACCAATCACATCACCATCCACCAAGAAGTTCTACCCTATTAATTTTCATTATAGGAATTACTTTTTTACCGTAAATGTTCAGAGAAGCAAAAGTTCTGAAAATCTGAATGCCAAAATGAATAATATGAGAAGTCTTATCTGTGTTTTGTCAAAAGAAATGCATAGATTCTAAGACAATTCAGTGACCGATTTATACCCAGTTATTAATTACTAGTAACCACAACCACTTTAGAATCGTCAGATAGCCTGTTCTAAGTCTACAAGAAAAGGTCTAAGGTACTACTGACTGTAAATCCAATTTCCAGATATATGGATAATTCCTTTAGCCAAAAGTTGAGGCTTGGATGGAACCTGTATGACCATCAGCTCCAACTCCCAACTGAAATCACTTTCAGCATATATAGGATGTGAGTTGCAGAATTTTTTGTACGGATAATCCGTTTTTTATTCGAAAATACATAAATATACCCGCGACAACATTTTTTACAAAAATAATCTCCAGTCGCCACCCCATTGGGCGACTGCTGCCTTTCGCCCAACCGGGAGGCGACATTTAGGGAATCTGTGTACCGTTGGGCGACTTCTTCAATCGCTTTACGGTTGAGCGACTGCAATTGCAGTCGCCCAACGGTTGAGCGACTGCAATTGCAGTCGCCCAACCGTAGGGCGACTTTACTCAGTCCCCGTGAATTTTTAGAATTTTATCAATTTTGTAGTTTTAAACTGGAAAAAAATATGGTATAGTTGTAATAAAAGTTTATGTTTATTGTATGTTGTAGGTGCATTTAAAATTTTGAGGAATTTTTTTTAAGTACAATTGACTGTAGAACGTTTGATATATACATTGGTATGTTTTAAGGGTTCAACGAAATAAGTTCATTACAGAAAACGGATGTAACATACAAGGTTTACAAATGGTACATGAATTATAGCATGCATTACAACACCAACTACTGATCCGGAAATGCATTGCATCGTCTAGCTGTGTGCCCCTCCTGACCGCATCGCCCACAACGTGCACCAGAGGTTCCAGCTTGTGATTCGTCCATGTCGTTTCTAATACGTCGGCTCTGTCGCCGACCCTTCCCACCCTTCAGCATGTTAATATCCGGAACCCAAGTCCTCGCTGAAATGTCCAAAGTGGTGAAGTTTCCCACCGCCCTGAACCCTCGGAGCTCCCCACACCAAGCTTGCAGTATTCTCTCCTTGAAAAAGTACTCGGACATGAAGTTGGAAGAATCCATGCCCACCGTTGCGCATGCAGCGAGGACATGAGAGCATGGCCTGTGTAACAACTTAAGCTTGTTGCATGTGCAGCTAGGTTCGTTTGCATGATCTCGAAGACATACCTCGTGAGTAATAAGTGAACGAGATGTCCCAAATCTGGCTCTGTCACGGAGTATCACCTCGAAACGATGCTCCCTGTCCAAAGTTTGATGGCATCCTGCAGCGCTTCCTTGTCAGCAAACATAGCATGCACCCGAACCTCTGTTTGATGATACTCCCATGGCGATTCATGCTCATCATGTGCGGAAACACCCTCCGCATTATACTGGTTCCATTCTTCGGGGATAGGAACTTCTTCATCATCGGAACTGTCCTCCTCGTCGTCCTCTACAGCTTGCTCTTCATCCCATGCCCTCTGGTCATCAGATTCCATCTGATGCACGATATACTCATTATGCTCTCCTTCATCAGCTTGCCCAGTTCCCTCTCTATAGCTTGACAGCTGTAACTCTCCTCCATGTACCGCATCGGCTTGCCCAGTTCCCTCTCTATAGCTTGACGGCCTTAACTCTCCTCCGTGTACCGCATCGCCTTCATCACGAGCAACTTCATCAGCTCCACCGACGTGCGGCCCGCCCGAGGTGCTAGCACCTCCCGAAGCATAGGCGGACGCACAAGCTTGCGCAGCTGCTTGTAGTGAGCACGGTTGCACAAGCAGGACACACTCGTATCCACGGCGCCGGCACCCTTGCACAAAGCCCTTCCACGAAGCAGAGCGCACCAATGTCTTCAACTCCCATCTGATGTCAGTGGAAGACCGGCTCCAAAGCCCTTGCACAACGACGCTGCACACCTCGGGGTCCAATGAAAAACTCTGGGTCAGCCAATGCTGCACATCTGTCATTCGAGCATTCTCGTCATCCGGAAGTACGAGAGTGACTTGCGGAAAATCGCTCAAATCCACACCAGTCGGACCTTCACGAATCATTCCAACACCATAATACACTCTCAATGTAGTACTGGCCATTAATGATGTATGCCTAGATGTATGATTGAAATTTACGACATGTCAAATATCATGGGAGTTGAAGACTGTAAATACAACATAATTACAAAAAATACCTGGATCCAAATCGATGGAATAGCTTCGACTTCTTCTTCCTCCCTCACCTCCTCTCCTTCTCTTCTCTCCTCCTCTCCTCCCTCTCTTCTCCTCTTCTTTTCTTCCTCTTCCTCCTCTCTTCTCTCTGGGCAGAATGAGGGAATAACGATTTCTGCGCAGAACGAGGGGAATGTGCCCGGGGGTAATGGGCGGCATAATTGCAGTCGCCCTACGGTTGGGCGACTGCAATTGCAGTCGCTCAACCGTAAAGCGATTGAAGAAGTCGCCCAACAGTACACAGATTCCCTAAATGTCGCCTCCCGGTTGGGCGAAAGGCAGCAGTCGCCCAATGGGGTGGCGACTGGAGATTATTTTTGTAAAAAATGTTGTCGCGGGTATATTTATGTATTTTCGAATAAAAAACGGATTATCCGTACAAAAAATTCGTGACAGATAGATTTCAACTCAATATCATATAGAAAACATGAGAATATGGTTTCAGTTTAAATTGAATTTAATTTGTTGCTTCTCTACTAGCCATTGGTTACCTAAGGAAGCTAGATTGCAATTGCATGACAATACATGTACTTATTGTTCTGAAATTATATATCTCCATTTGACTGTTTCATTGACAATATGCTCTTGCTTGTGAGAAATGAATAATTCCAGATTACATGATAGTTTCTGGCAAATTACATGATGCTACTGATTGGCAAATTACATGATGCTGCTGATTGGCAAATTACATGATCCACATTTACACCATCACAACCAATTCAGGTACCCTTGCAGGCCTAGAAGTGCAGCATCTGGGTGATTTTGAGTCAACTGCCAATCTGAGAATGCAAAAAAAAACAACCTTACAATTCATCGATCTGACAATTCCTCAAATCTTCCAATTCAAGTGGAAATAAACCTCATAATTCCTCAATCCCTTAAAAGACTCAGACACTGCATCACCAAATTTGAAAAAAAAGACAGGTCTCTGGCGTCGATGGAGTCGGTTGTGGACAAGAGGGCGAGACGACGGTGTCGGGGAGGCGGAGGCGTGGCAACTGGCGACGGGAGGGTTGATGGTGGCGCGGACTGGCAAGGCGACGGGTGGGGCGACGGCGGCTAGTCGGGGCTTGGGGCCGAGTGATGCTGCGCATAAGGGTGCCGAGGAGGAGGCCAGGTCGGAGGGCGATGCGATGGTTTGCCGCAAAGTCTGGGCGTGCCAAGGAGGAGGCCGGGTCGGAGGGCGGCGCTCGGGGAGGAGGCGGCGGCCGAGGCTGGGGAGAAGGGCGATGTTGCTGAGGCAGAGAAGGGTGGCGACGCTGGGGATGGAGGGAGGCGGCGCGCCAAACCCTAGAACTGGAGTCGGGAAGGGGACGGCACGTCTGAGAGGGAGGCGCAGGCGAGGGCAAAAGCAGAAAAAAGATGCCACGTGGGGAGTTTTCTGCAAAAACACATAGGTGTGATGGATGCTCCCGCCTGTCTCAATCTTAGCCACACGCGGGAGATCGGATGGCCCACAAGGGCGTTAGCACCTTATCACTGAATAGAGCATTAGCACTAGATATGCTCCCATATATATATATATCGTGACCTAGATTTAATTCTCTTCAATTTAGTGAATTCGACCTTGATTGGTTTATATTCCTAATGTTTTGAACAAGTCTCATGCAAAAATTTGAAAATATTTATATGAGAATTGAATAAGTTCTTGATATTTGTGTTTTTGTCCTGACAGACTTTCAGGTCTTGAAACAGGGGACCGGTCAGCCTGACCCTCCATTGTAGCCGGCCTTGTGCCTGTGGCCAGACCGGCTTTGGGCTGATAGTAGTTGATTTCGTTGGCTTAGGTCTCTAGAATTGTTTTGGTAAAGTATAGTGGTGCAATCTGGACTTGGTGACTTTTATAATCACTTGAGTGAATATTTTGAATACTATTGAGGGAAAAAGTTTGAACGATCATTCATCCCCTCTAATTACCGGCGTCGGTCCTAGACTGTCCTCCTACAATAACCCTGTAAAGTAGATTTACTCCCTTTGTTATTAGCAACACACAATAATCGAGTGCATTTATGAACTTGTGGCGGTGTAATTATCATTTTTTTGCCACGTCATTACATAAGTTTGTACACATCACAACACTGGCAGCAGTTGGGACAGCCCAACAATTACAATCACTCCACACACATACACACCCACAAGCGCGACACGATGTACAGAGGCGAACACACGGTCACATACCCTTCACAGGACATAGAGGCTAGAGTGCCATGACACACAAGCAGCAGTAAGCACACAGTAGGAATAATATCATAATTACCTTCTCATCAGAAAGTCTTCATCATCAATTCAATCAATCTTCTTTGTCTTGAGAAAATCATTAGACGATGATTTTCTTAATGCGTCCTTCAGCATTGATTTCGACTTGTTGAAGCTTCTCGGAGAGAATATCCATTTCTTGGAGATTAGGAAGGGCACCCTTATCTACCTTAATTGTTTTCAATGTTCGCACATCAATCTTGAGCTTCTTCAGATGACGAAATCCATCTGAAGCGAATGAAAGCTGCTCTTCCTTGCACGAGCCAGAATACAAGGCAAGTGTGGCAAGAGAGGGCAGGTCAGCCAGCTTTCTAATGAATCCCCGAGAGACATTTGTTTCCTTCAGCGAAAGCATTCTGAGATTAGGAAGGCATGAGTCCATATCATGCAGCTCAGATGACAATTTCAGCTTCCCTTGTAGAACCAAGAACTTGAGGCGGCGGAGAGAGCTGGTGATGAACACACTTGACGGAATAATGCCACCATGTAACATCACTGTTCTAAGATTCTCCAGCTTTCTGAGAGCAGCAGATAAAGCGTCCACATTGTAAGTTGAGATTTTCCAAACAAACAAGTTCTCGAGATGGATCATCTTTTCAAGCGTCTCGGCCAAACTCTGCTCAAAATCATCAAGCTCTATGGAGTCAAGTGTCTGTAGATGCTTCAAGTTGCCAATTTGCTTAGGTAATTTGAGGGCAAAACCAAAGACATGCCTTAGTGTCTTAATCATCCAGAAGGCCGGTGGGAGCTTCCGAACACTAGTTTCCCTGACATCTAGTGTTTGAAGGCCTGTTAGCCTTCCAATGGACTGTGGGATGATCTTCAATGAACATGATGTAATTCCAAGGTACTGCAGGTGCACAACGCTGCCTATTTCATCTGGCAACTTCTCACCGATCTCAATGCCTTGAAGATTGATGACACGGAGGAACTCAGATCCACGTAATAGTCCTTGTATGTGAGATCTGATATCCTTCATCTTCTTAGAGATTGCCCTGTGTTGAGGTGACCACCATAGATAAGCTTGTTTCTCCTTAAGCTTGTGCTCATTATCTTCTTTAGAGATTGCCCTGTGTTGAGGTGACCACCTTAGATAAGCTTGTTTCTCCTTGAGCTTGTGCTCATGATCTTCTTTAGAGATTGTCCTCCGGGGAGGTGACCACCATAGACAAGCTTGTTTCTCCTTGAGCTTGTGCTCATGATCTTCTTTAGGCTCTTGCTCAAATTGAGAGAAGATGGATCGTAGCTTTGGCAATGGACTGGCCAGGACAGCATATTTGTCCGTGTAATTCTGTAGAGAGAGGCGACGAGCGCTTGTCGAAGTGGGGACATCGTCGCCGCTATGGACCTCCAGGAAACTTGCCTCATGTGCTTCAGACAGCAAATAGTCATGGACTTTGTTTTGGATGGCGATGAACTTACTCCCAGCACTAGATTGATCCTCCATGTACACAGGGTTTATTAGATTCCTAGCAACCAACTCATTCACGTAGATGTAGCCCACTTTCTCCATTGTCTTCCCAATTTTTGATATTAGGAATCCCTCTGCCATCCACATGTTCACCAAGCTGCGTTCCTCAATTGTGGTGTTGGCTGGAAATGCAGCAAGGTAGAGGAAGCAACATTTCAGCTCATGTGGAAGATCATCGAAGCACAGGGACAGTATACTGTCGAGCCGCCTTGATTTCTTGGACTTAAGGTAGTCAAATACCTTTTCCCACTCCTCCGGGAACTCCTTGGCTTGCACAAGACCTGCCAGAAGAACAACGGCCAGTGGTAACCCGTCAGTGATTTTGTAAATGTCATGGCGGTACTTCACGTAGTCTTGTACTAGTCTCTTCAGTTTCAATAAAATTGGGACTGGGGCACCGTTTTGTAGTAGTCTCTTGTGGAACAACTTTATGGTATCGTCTTTTTGAAGATTTTTTAACTCAATGAGAACATGAGGAAAGCTGCTAGGTGGCTCCTCTGGTTTTTGCTGCGTGATACGCACTATTCTACTACCTTCAGCGCCCACTGGGAGGGTACTCAGAATGTGCTTCCATTCAGTGCTGCTTACTTCACCATCTATAACCAGCAAGTACTTCTTATCTGTTAATTTGTCATTCAACATTTCGGCGACCCTGCTTCTTGGGCAATTCTCGTTGTCTTCTGTTAGTTGCTGAACAATCTGTTGTAGGATGTTGGTAGCAGTTAAATAAGGTGCAAAACTCTCCATAGCTTGAACTTGGAAGGAATTGTTCTTATCCATTGCTTTGTATATGTCTCTCACAAGAGTTGTCTTGCCGATACCACTTTTTCCAAACACGGAGACCACAACTGGACGATAATCTTTGGCCTGCAGTTCTTGTTTAGTTGTTGTAAGGGCTTTCTTCAGTTTTTCGTGCTCCTCCTCGTACATCTCCAGATGCTGCTGCTCTAAATCATCCCTGTAGTTGAATCTTATATTATTAGTAGTTTTTAGTATCCCCAAATTTGAAAAGTAAGTTTACGACGATATACACGTAATGCCTAATGTACTCTATCTATAAACCATCAATACAGGGAAAACATTCGCAGGAAAATATTTTTTTCACCCCTACCGATAAAACCAAAATTTGGAAATTTTCGTTCGAAAATTTTAAATTTAAATATGAATTTTTAAGGGGAAATGGAAAAAAAAAAGAAAAAAATAGTGCTGGTTTTGGGGTTTAAAACTCACAACCTCATACTCACCCACCACCATCCCTTACAACTAGGCTAGTTAAGTCTTTTTTACCTAGTGTTAGTTATTACATCTATTTAAACCTGAATTTTCGTACGAAATTTACAAATTCAACTGGTTTTTGCCCCCCACCAAGAACACCGAAATTTCGCAAATTTCATGAATTTCGGAGTGAAATTGTAATCTCTGCATCAATATTCAAGTGTGAACCTAGATCTTTGGCTGTCATTCCAAATAGCTAGTGCATAGTCGCTATGTTGTGTACATAATTAAGCCCAAATTCTTTTTTAGTCTTCTTTTTGGGGAAATTTTGAAAGAACAGAGATATTAGGGATCAACCATGCCTTTAATTATAAGTATTTAGGTATAATTCCTGGCTAATCATAAGCATTTATACAATACTAGTCGTCAACCCATTCACCCATACAGGCTACTAATTTTAAAAATAATGTTTTCACCATTGTTTGTAAATTCAAAAGTTAAATTTAAGTTTATCTTAGCATGACCAATGGGAGGAAAATAAAATGCACAATTCACTATCTGGAAGAGGGGGATAAGAAATATGAAACACATGCAGATATTACAAAACATGTGTATGAGTACTGTCAGAAACGCTTTGGCTCTGAAGACACAGGTGGGGTGACACTAGCTGAAGATATTTGAAAAAATTCAGGGAGAGTGTACGACTTTGACAACGAAATGCTCACTGAACTTTCTTCAGAGCAGAAACAAAATTTGTCATCAACGAAAGGAAAACTAACACTTCACCTAGACCAGATGGGTTCCCTGTTTGCTTTTACAAGAAATTGTGGGGTCTAGTTAAAAACCTTTTAAGGGATAGCTTGATGATTTTCATGCAGCAGGAAGACTTCACCTGAACAGATTGAATTTTCGTAGAGTTAAGGGAGCCACTAGCGTGCAACAGTTCAGACCTATATGTTTGCTCAATTTCAGTTTTAAGATATTATCAAAATTTATAACTCATAGATGGACACCATTTGCCTACAAGATTATAAGCAAATCCCAGACAAACTCCATAAAAGGGAGATACATTTTGAAGGGAGTTGTGCTACATGAAATTCTTGATGAGCTCAGGGTGAAAAAAAACATCAAGGCATTATTTTTAAGATTGATTTTGAGAAGACCTATGACATAGTTAATTGAGAGTTTGTAAACGAAATGCTCCAAAGAATGGGCTTATATTAGGGGAAATTTTACCATCATTGAGGGGGAAGAGGTACCAAATTTGAGCCGTTGATCACACTGATCGAACGGTTGAGATTTGGCAGTACCTAGTGGTACCGGACGCGAGGTACCAAGAGGTACCAAATTTTGAGCCGTTGATCACATTGATTGAACGGCTGGATCTAATTTGGTACCTCTTGGTACCTTGTACCTCTTGGTACCTCCTCAAGGATAGGAAAACTGCTCTTATATTAGTGTTAATGTGATTGGGGAGCAAGACTACTACTTTAAAAGCTGTAAAGGTGTGAGAGAAGGAGACACTCTATCTTAGCAAGGCATCTCACGCAGTGAGTCATCAAGAATTAAAAAATGAGCCATGTCAGCAAGCCACCTCACACAAGGAGTCATTGAACTTTTTTAAAAATACAAACATAAATCATTTTCCTTCCTCTTTCTTCTCTCTTCATCCATGCTAACTCAACGCTGATCAAGATGCCACATAGGCAGCCAACGTAGTAAAACCGCTATGAAAACCACCGTCTAGGGGGTGATTTGTATCATTTTCCAGAGTTGAGGGGTCAAAATAATCGGCTTTGTAGTATAGGGTACTACCTGGGCTTTCGAGGAAGTAGACGAAGTGAATTGGATATTTTTCTTAAATTTTATAGAATTATGTTAAAAGTTACATATGTTCCTTTTTTTGCAAGGAAGTTACATATATTCCGATGTATGCTTTTTCAGATATTTGAATACCATTATATAAATATTCGGATACCAAAACTATGTGGAAATTATTCTGTAGGTATACATATGGCTAATAAAACTTTATAATTCCGAATTTATACATATGCACCAATTGATGTCACAATTTATTTTGATATTTTTTATCTCATACTTGAGTGTCAGACAATGGAAATTTTTTCCGTGCAAGTATGCAACCCTGTTTCAATCTAGTTATCTAATATATGGTAACATATCTAGAATTCTTCATGGAAATTGTTATCATTGCATCCTGAAGCATCTGGATATGAGCAAGAATCTTCAAGCACAAGTTTGCTATGGTTATCGATTGGGCAAAGCAAAAATACTTCCCAGACATTGTTGATTGGCTAGATAAACTTCAATAGTGTTTCCAGCTTTTTGTTTTTTGCTTTCTTTTGTACATTTTGTAAAATTATTTATTTTAATATATACACAGTAGTTCACTCTCTTACTATTTTCCTTAAGAAATCCTGTCTACCGAGCCCTATGGTGTAATATATTATTTTTTATCTGTATCAAAGCACCAATATTTAACTAGTATATATAAAGAAAGATTCTTAGGCAAGCTATATATGTAAGCATATAAAAGTGGTGCAAACTAATTTCCCCTAGTAAGTCCTCTGTTCTTTTTACTTGACGTTTTTTATATTCACGTGTTTGAGATGCGACTTTAATAGTTACTTTTTATAATTTTAAATTAAGATGTATTAATAAAATTAAAATATTATTAAAGTATTTTTAGTGATAAATCTAATGATATAATTTTTATATAGCTAATATATATAGTTTTAAATTTATTAATAAGTCAAACTTTACCATACAAATTATAGTACATCAACTAAAAATATGGAGGACGATTGCGGGAATATTTCTATTAGCAAACTAATCTAGGCATCTTGCACCCTAACACAAATAAGTTGTAGAATGGAGAACAAGTACAGAGGGCTTTTTTTACCCACTTACCCGTCAAATACATGGGTCATTGAAGTAGAAGCTATCCATGTCTCCTGTGTCTTCTTATTCACATCCTCCATCTTGTACCTTTCTTTGTTTTGAATGATGTCCTCAAGCCTTGAGTTGATGTCCCTTATCTTCCAAGACAAGTTGCGTCGCATGCGTGCTTGTGTCGTAAAGGTTGAAACATGTCTCATACATGGTCGAATCCACCGCGGGTACCTTAAGAATATATTTGTACACAAAAATATTAGGGTAGATATTTTCATTTGGAATTTTAATGAGGTTTAAAATCCGTGCTTTTACCCTATTAAGAGCATAGAAGCACCACTCAACATATTAATGCGGTAAAGGCTAACGAGCGCACTTTACATGTGTACCCACATGTTACGTAATTGTTTGTCAAATATTTCTACCCTTGTGACGAATGATTTGCTCATGACAAAAAATGTGGCTTCTCATTTTTAGCACAAAATTATAGTAAAAGGATGATAAGCAACTAAAAAACCTTGACATGTGAACGCAAAAAATGGACAGGCATACCAGTATACCACCTGTTTCTTCCCCTACGCAGATTGCATGCGCGCAGGCCTTCTTTTTAGTTCCGGGCGGATTTTTCTCCCGGGGCAGTTTTGTTGTATGCGTTTTTGTCTTTTGCTTGTGGTGTTCAGCTGGAGATTTTTTATTATTTAATCTATTTGTAATAATATTTTAAAGGGTTAAGTCCATTTTGCACCCTGATTTTTAAAAAAGTCTACTTAACATCCTCAACTATAAAACGAGGTATTTAACCCCCAACTTACAAATCCGGGTCAATTTACACACTATGACAATTTCGGATAGAGGTTTTGCTGAGGGGGATCCAACTCATGGTGTTTTTTTGCCATATTGGTAGCCATGACATTGTTTTTTGCTGACACGAATCCAAATGAGACAAGGGAGGACGACAAAAAAGAAAGAGCATGTACAACTACAGAGAAGCAGTGAGAAAGAGGGCGACCATATGGATGCCAACATCCTTGAATTGGACCCATATTGTTAAAACCGTCTTAGGGTGTAAATTGACTTGGTTTTACAAGTTTGGGGTGTTAAATACTGATTTTATAGTTAATGATGCCAAATGGACTTTTTGGAAGGTTTAGGAGGTAAAATAGACTTATTCCTATTTCCTATTTTAAAAATAAACCCTCCCGAGATTTATTTCTAATTCTAGCCATTTTGGCCACGGTAGCGCCTGTGGCGTGGCAGAAGCACATTGCCATGCTAGTGCACTTGGCATGGCTTAAGCTACCATGCAAGACCCACCCCCCACCCCCAGGCCACGTGGAGGGCTGGCGTGCTATGGTCAGCTTTTGCTACACCCTCTTGGCGTGGCTATTGCCACACCAACTCACATGACATGGTAGTGGTAGATACAGAGATGAGCTCGAGTCAAGCCGATTGACCCCTTCTTCTTCCTCATAACTCCCTCCCTATTTCTCTCTACTCCCCGCCGCCTCTCTCCACCTTCCGTCGAAAAACCTTCCAAGAACACCAACCCCCCCCCCCCCCCATTTTGAAGCCATAAACTCATGGGGACATCCTATAAGGTAACATGGCCTTTTCTCTTTGTTTTATGGTTTTATGGTTGATTTTGGTGGAGTTAGTGTTTTAGCTGAGTAAAACATTGGTGTCATACGGTTGCAATCATTGCACTTCGGAGTGAATTGGATAGCATTCGTAGGTCATGGAAGTCAAATGTGAGCATTTCTTCTATTATTGACATGATTTCTAGCAATTTGGACATGGCATTGGGTGTGGTGGGTAGGGTTTGATTACATAAAGCAAACTTTGATACGTGCAGTTGTGTGGGCTATGTGATTAGTAAATCATAACATCAACATTTGGGAATATTTATTTGAGTTATTTGCACGTGCTTTGGTTGTTGAAATATGTTGCCATGTTGTATATCCATTTTGTATCTGAGCTATGTGTTGGTAGTAGTCCATGAAATGTTTGTTAGTGTATGTCGGAGAGCATTAGTGGTGTATGTAACGCTTATTACTATTTTTAACCATTGTATGCATGCTTTTCATGATTGCTATTTGTGCATTGCTCGTAGGCGTGGGAGGTGCAAGCTATGACTTAGACTATTGATGATGTAATATTTGAGTAGACTAAATGATTAACATTGCACACAGATGATTTCATTTTATCACCAGTCATGGTAGAAAATAAGGTAGGATTTGTTTAGTTGTATGGAAACATGATAAGAGCATGAATGATTGTTTGGATGTTATATTTGTGAGATTGATAGGTTGGTTAGTTTTGACTATTGGATGTAGAAGGATAGAGTTGTACGTGTTTTTACCGGTGGGACGATTAGCTAAAGGGGAAGCGGTATCGAGTTTGTTGGCATGGGAGAGGAAGTGATGGTTAGCCAAAGGGCTGTTTCTTCTTAGGGCAAGTATGCCAAGGAGATTCTTCAACAGGTTAGCATGACTCATTGCAACCCATCCACTACTCCCAATGACACCCGGTCTAAACTCTTCGTGAGTGACAAGTTTCCCATATTCGATCCCACTGACTACCACAACATCACCGACACACTACAATATTTGACTCTCACATGTCCGGACATCGCATATCTATATGCATCATTATCCTTGTATTCTGCATCTTAACCTTGTCAAACTCATTCTTCGGTATGTCAAGGGCACACTTGACTTTGGCTTTCAGCTTCACCAGGCATCTCTGACCACCCTAATGGCATACTTTGATGCTGACTGGACCGACTACCTAGACACTCGGTGATTCACTTCCGGCTACTGCATCTACCTTGGTGACAACATTGTGTCCGAATCATCCAAAAGCATGTTATGGTGTCCCGTTCCAGTGCGGAGGACGAATACAGGGCCATTGCTTACGCTATGGTGAACTGCTGCTAGTTGCACCAACTACTGTAGGAGCTGCATCATCCCATCGCCACCGCCACTGTTGTCTATTGTGACAACGTTAGCGTCATTTACATGTCCGTGAATTTGGTACAGCATCAACGTACAAAGCATATAGAGATTGACATCCACTTTGTTTGGTGAGGTGTCTCTTGGCCAAGTTCATATTCTTCACATTCCCTTGAACCATCAGTTTGCGGATGTCATGATAAAGGATGATGCAGCCCCAAGTACATCTAATACATAGGAGAGTGATCATGAGTTGCAGCTAGTTCTACATCACAATTTGATGTTGTTTTGGGTGAAGAGAAGAAAGCAAGAGACAAGGGAGAAGGAGAAGTAGATGGCTGAGAAACAAATGGGAAAGAAACTCTAGTGCATGGAACAGTAGAAGGCCTAGCGTATGAGAGCTTGTGTTCAACCGCATGGGGAACGATGTGTACAAGGGTCGCATGGGAGGCTGCATGAGGGCACGAGATGCTGGGAATGCATGGAGCGCGTGGTACATGTGGGAACGCATGTAACAGAGGGGGTTGTTGTGGTGCGGGCATGTGGTACATGGCTGCTTGAAGAGCATGTGAGCACAAGGTGTGTGGGCATGTGGAAACACATCCTGGTGCAAGAGGCGTGTGGAGACCAGATGCCATGTGTGGGCCACATGAAATTCATGTTGGGAGTGAATGATATGTGCGCATGGACTCCACATGAGCAACGTGTGAGGCAGGCCGTGTGTAAAACACGTGGGGCTAGTTGAGTTATGGAGCAAGAAAGAGAGTCCGAGTCGTGGCCAACTCCAACTGCATGGAAAGCACATGTGTGTGGGAAGGAAATCAAGCTAGTAGGGAAGCTTAGTCAGGATCGAAGTTGGGCACCAAGAAGGAAGCCAGGAAGCTAGAAGCCGAGCTAGAGATGGGATGAGCCAGAATCTAAGGTAGGAGAAGGCTTCCATGTCAGATTAATTTTTGTCCAAATCACACATTAGTTTCTATAGTGTATCGGTAGTTTTCTTTTATGTCCGAGTCTACTTATTTCCTTAGAAGGCATTTCCTTCTTCGTATGCATGTACCATTACGTACAATTATGAGCATGTAGCTTTAAGAGTTCGAGTTGAATATGTATGAGTTTAGTTAAGTTTGAGTTGGCCTTGTGCCAAGGGACGTGCGTGCGTGGATATAACCAGGCTGAACCCCATTTTTGCATCTTAGGTTATGATTATGCATTGGGAAATAAATAGAAAACATCGAGATGGTTTTGGCGGCCATGGTGTGTGTGAGTGCATGAGATTTTCCCATCTTGGGTTTGTGAGGATTGCATAGATCGAGAGCTGTTGTTCTTGAGTTGTGCATCGAGTCTATAGGATTCAACTTGCCAATTCATGACCAATATTTGCTTGTGGTTTGGGAAGACTCCATTGGTTGCTTCTATTTTGCTCCTTGCTAAAGTAGTGCAAGCTAACTAATCTATCTTTGAGTATCACTACTGCTAAGTTCTTTCGGCTAAAGCAAGCTTCCACAATCGAGGTGTTGATTCGGCACATAAGAAAGAAGAAGGATTTTCCTACTATTTGTACCCTGAAGATCTAGCCATCCTTGCGCGTTAGCTACCGCACTGACTAGGGGTGTTAATGGAAATGCATCATTGGTGTTGATCCTGCCAATCCCTTGTTGATTTTGTGGATATCATTGACCGATTGTATTCTTGATTTGTTTTGATTTCATTGTTACTTTCCACGCATGATAGAAGTTGTTGTAATCATATATTCAATGCAAAACAATCACCCTAATTGTGTAGCACTTCCTCCTCTTGCTCGTTCTCTCTCATTTCACACCACTAACCACCATTAGCAATGAGCTCCCATCGCCACCAATGCTGCTGTCAGTGGTGACCTCCTGATTCTCACTCCACGACTCACCAACCTAGTTGAGGATGTAGGTCGTGATGCCATGACTGTGGCTATGAGCTTCTATTGGCCCCCAGTGCTGTAGATCCGCTCGACCACCATAGATCCACTTTGCTACTATAGATCTAGCACCCACTCGCCTGGCCCACTCATTTGTCCTCCTCTCCATTGTCTTCTTCTCACACTATGGTAGCCTGGTTGCCAGTGTCTCCTCTTATCCCTCTTTTGCTCTGTTGTGACTTTGACTCGATGACAATGCTGCCGATCTTTTGCTCTCCAATCTACCTCATCACCTCTTCCTTCACACCGGTTGCCGCCTTTGTCTTCGAGTTCGACCACTGCCGCCACCTCTACTTGACCACCTGCCTTGACTTCATATGTTGAAGACGGAGGCAAGCGAAGGTGCCCGAATGCTTTTTCAGGGGCATTGCAGCAGAATGCCCAAAATCGAATTTGAGGTCTGCACCAAAATAGTGCCACAGGAAGGCACAAAGGAAGTGATTTAAGGTTAGGCTAGGGTCATGTGTGTGGAGTGGATCAAACACTCGAGTGTAAGTGGGTGATCCTTGTAAGCACTTTGAAAAGCATGCATGCGATGAAAAACTCGGTATTGTGGAGTTGATAGGTTTTTCCAAATCCCTAGTGAGTTTAGACCCACTAAGAGGACTAGTTTGGCTATATAAATAAGGGGGAGGAGAGCTAGAGTTTGCAAGGAATTGAAAAGAATTTTAAGCTTAGACTAGTTCCTCCTCTCCTTCATGGTGTGAGTAAGAGTGGGGCTTGTGGAGGGATTTTTGTAACTAGCAAGCGATAATGAATCACTCCTCTTCATAAAATAGATCAAGTTCTTACAATCTTTGTTCTCTTGTCTCTATTTGCTTGTATTCTTGATCTTGCTTGTAGTGATTTGGTTCTTTTCGTACTTCTCTTGATCTTGCTGTGATCAATGATGTCTAAGAGGCATTAGTAGATCCTTGGGATCAATCTTTGCCCATCCAGATCACTCCTATAGCAAAAAATTAAGATCTTGTCCGATTCTTGCCTTTCTTGACTAAGATCTGTGATTCTGTGATCGTGGCCTTTCTAGTTCAAACATGTGCTTAGATTATCTTGCTAGAATATGCAAGAGATGATATGGAAGTTCACGTGACTTAGATCCTGAAGAGCAGAAGTAATTTGAGTTTTAGGGTTTGGTGTGTGCTTATGACCTAGATCGAGATTTCTTCAATTATTTGGAATCAAGTCTAAGAACCTTATGTTTCTTAATTTGATTTGGTTCTTGACATTCTTACTAAGGTCTATACCAATTTTGGTAGCATTTATATAAGATTTGATCAAGATACACAAATTTGGGTTTTTGTCCCAAGGGGTTTGTGACTGGAATCAGGGGAGCGATCATACTGGCCTCCCTTTGGTGGCAGTACCATTTGGACAGCGGTCATACTGACCCCCCTTTGGCAGTAGTACCATTTGGGCAGCGGTCATACTGGCCTCTCTTTGGAAGTAGTACTGGTCTAGCAACTAAAATCAGGTTGTTGCATCTTTTAGTCCCAAATCTCTGTAAGTTTGGTGTAGGAGGTGTAATCTTAAACTTGATGACTCTCATAGTCATTTGAGTGAAGATTTGAATACTTGAAGTAAAAAGCTCCCGCAATTATTCACCCCCTCTGATTGCCGGCATCGGTTCAACAAGTTGATTTAGGCATTGCGAGGGATTGAGGGGCGGTTTGACTTGTGTTGGGGCGCAGTTGGACCAGTCCTAGGCGGTTTAATCGGCTAGTGTTTGGCGGTTGAAATTTAACAGAGTGAAAGGTTTGAGAGGTGAGAGGGGGCAATCTGACCAGCGGTCGAGTCCTACATTGCAAATCCACTAGAATTACATAGGTTAGATTTGGCTATCCAAAAGTACTTATCTAGCTCTCGTAATGCTTAAGCATACCGAAATGTCTTTCTTTTTTAGAGTGGAATTTATCCTAAACACCTAAGGCTTCATGGAGCACGGGTATGGGCTTTCTCACTGAATGCGGATGTGTGTACATGCACCTAAAATTAGTGAACAACAACGCCGAGTCTGCGGATTGAATGCTGGTGGGTTGGGTGTGTACCCACACACCTACCCATCTAGCCATAGACCAGCTTCTGATTGAATACTAGTGGGCTAGGTGCGAACCCACACGCCTAGCCATTTGGCCACAGACCAGCTTCTAAAATATTTTTCTTTCATAGTTAGCTCAAAGGGTACATGGCGCAACTATGTGATTATCCTATTCTTTTAGAATATGTTTGATTGGATGTCACAGTTTGGGACACCTAGTTATGGCAATATTTGGCAGGTCTCACTTCTTATAGTGACTAAATTGTTCGGCACAAGCTTAGACATATCTGTGCACAAGAAAAAATAATGTGTCTAGTGTGGCGGGTACGGTAGGATGCTAAGGATTTGTGATACGGTAAAATTATTTTTTTAGAGAGAGTACAAGGAGGGCGTCCACTACACACACTTGTAATTTTGCAGAGGCTCTAGGGCCACACGGCTCGCAAGCATGCAATTTGGCACTAACAACATGCGCACATGTACTCTGATTAGATAAGGTGGGTGGATGAGAACAAGCAATGGCTGACCTAGGGCCCTTCGGATCTCCGGGTCCACCCTCCGCAGCTTCACCCTCCTCATGTTTTGGCTGCTTCCAAGTCCCTCTCTGTTCCAGTCTAGGCATTCCTCTTTATAACTAAAGCTAATATTAATCATTAATGTCATCTCTTCGCAGCGTATCTTGAAAGTTCAGTATTCGATTACAGATAACGTGGACATATCTCCAGAGGGCAGGCATTTAATTTCGAGGATTTTTGTTGGGATCCTGCTATGGTGTGTCCCTGCATGTTGTGGTTATATAAACTAGGCTTTGCTATCATATCCTGTATCCTGTGCTGTGCGTCTTTGGTATGCTCTTCATGAAATTTAGCTCTAAACTTCAGTAGACAAGTAACTTGGAAGTGTCTGGAGGGGCTTGAGCTTTTGTATAAGCTCCAGGAGCCCATAAGGTAGGGGCGGGCAGCTTGAGCTTTTCAGGACAGTTGTGAATTACCCTTTCTGGGTACAAAATTCAAATATTGCCCAGGTATATGCGTTGGTGTGCATGTCAGAATGTGTTTGTCTCCGTCATACTAAGTTAGGGTGTTCATGTTTGTGATTTTAGTGGCTCTGTTCGTGTTTTGTTTGTCAGCATTGTCCCTTGCTGATCAGTGATCAATATAATGGTTTGTTAGTTGTCATTTTGTATTTATTAGTCCTAGTCTGTAAATAGAATCGATTGGCAATTGGCATACTATAGCTGCTCTAAACTGCTAGATTCCTAGAGGTATATGATATGCAGTCATATCGACTCAACAAAAAATAGTACGTCTCAGTAGGCCACTTTGGTGGAAATCTGATACGCCTATAGTTTAGTTCTACATTGCCACTAGGAGCAGTGCTTCTATACTTTCCATTTTAATAAAAATGACATTAATCTTAAAGCACATAAAGGGTAAGTAATCACTATCCACCATTTAGTTCTGTTTTAAAAGTTGTATAAATCACTTTAAAAAAACATACAAGCATCTTTCAACCAACATTTGTGCTGTTATTTCACCTCTGTATATTCATGTCTAAGGTTTGATGACGTTGTTGGTCATAATTAATGCCGAGGATAATTTTATTTTGAATTTCGACATATCCATGGGACAATTTCATGATCCTGCTGGTGATGATAAATGCAGAGAATAACGATCCTGATACGGAACCGTAGTTGGTTCTGGAAGAACCTTCCTGCCGATCTAATGGATGATAATAGTTTGGTTATAATATTAATTTTTGTGTCAATGCTTATGTACTTTTACTATAATACAGTTTAATTGTAACCTAATGAGGCTTCTAATCTATCATAAGTTAGCCCTATCTTTGCTTTATTTCTAGGTCCGTCACTGAGAACAAGCACTCCCACTCCCACCAACAGGCCACTGCTCCTGTGTGTGGCAAAACTAAACGGTTGCTAAAAAAGAAAAAAAATCAAAGTTAACTGAACTTTGGCATGGAAATGAACCAAACAATGCAACCCTGACTTCGTCCTCTCGGTGTTGCAAAATGAAAACCAAACAGACCATGTTTTCTGCTGCATGCATGTACATGGACATATCCAATGGAGATGGAAATGATCGGGAGCGTCCACAATAATTACTTTAAATATAAGCACAGCACAACAACACAAAATGAGCCTAAAAATTGCGCATGTCCATCGTTATGGCTAATAACCAAAGGGTTGCTTTTAAAATAGAAAAGGAAATCAAAATTTATCCTAACTTTGGCACGGCATTGAACCAAATTAAACAACCCGGGCGTACGTCACGAGCTAAGTCGTCTCTCGCTGCTGGGAAATAAAATCAAACTGGCCATGTTTTGTGCTGCATATACCTGGACATATCCACGTGGAGATAGAAATGATCGAGGGCGTCCTCGGCGTCGAAGACCGCGTCCCGCGTCTGCACCAGCCACACCCTGGTGATATCGTCGGAGACGGCGCGGCGCTTGACGTCGGCCTCGCGGAGGAAGGCCTGCAGCCACATGAGCTTGTCCCGTAGCCTCTGGATGTCATAGTTCACCGCCACCAGCGCCCGGGCCTCGCTCACCGCCAAGTCGTGGAGCCTCCCCACCAGCGGCCCGATGAGCGCCTCCGCCATCTCTCTCCTCTCTCTCTCTCTCTCTTGCTCCGAGCGCGTTTTTTTTTTCTCTTCTCTTGAAAGCTTATAGCCACCGTGTGTGTATATATAGTGACATGAATGTGCGGGACCTAGATCTCGCTTGAAGTCGCTGCTCAGGGAAGGATTGATTCCTTGTACTTCCTCTGCTAACTAGACGTAAAAAAAGGGCTATGCCGATCTGTTTCTTGTTCCTGTGTCGGTGCTTTCCGTCGACGCACATGCACCACGTCCCGCGTAAGTAAGGATTTGGATCCTGGGATTACTTGATGCATGCGTGCACGGGTCACATCGCATGCTGGTTGTGGAGATGCTAATTAATAGTATCTTGGAGGCTGCGATGTAGTATATGATTTCGTAAAGCAGAACGTGTGCCTTCGGAGCGCGCCTCGGATGAGCATCACTCATGAATGGTACGCGCGTATGTATATAATGTACTTTTCCGAAGGAAATGGTAGTGCGTAGGGTTAATTTCTCGACGTATTCCTGAAGTGTATTACATAACAAAGGGATAAGAAGAACAAGAAGCGTGGCAGACTCGCACCTACTTGCATGGATAGTCTTTGCGCCGATCTTATTCTCCTTTCTTTAATAAATGTACTTCCTCCTGTCACAAAAGATATTTTAGTAGGACCGGATAACAACAGAGAAGGTGAATGTGTCTTCTTAAAATTTTTGAACAAAGTACTCTAGGTTCTATTCTCCAATAACTAGGAAATTACAGATAAAACAAACCTCACCAAACACTCAAATCAAATCTCTCGAGAAAACAAATCTTGCCTAAAGCTCACTATTGGCGGTCTGACCTTAACTATATGGCGGTCTAACTGGTGTAGTATTGGTGATCTAACCGTGATGTCAAAACCAGTCTGACTGGAAAATTAGCTACAGAGGTGTAGAACACAAAATCCTCAGCTAAAAACCCAAACCAACTAGTTCAAAGTCAACAAAACTTAAAACCTAACCCTTCCTGACGGTCTGACTGGCCTACAAATTGCGGTCTAACCAGCCGGGCGGTCTGACCACTAGTATAAGGGCGGTCTGACCGATGCAACAATAAAATCAGGTAAATGAATAGTATTTTCGTCGTTATTTCAAATCCAAAAATCGATGGAACTTTAGATCCGTAGATTCAAATGACATAAAATTTTGCAAGGATCTTCTCTAGGTTATAAAAAACCTATTCTAACAAACGATCATGAAAATCATGGCTAAAATTGAGACATTTTTCATTTTGAAGGATAGGTGCACTGAAACTGTGCCAAAACCAAAATCGGTGAATATAATTTGCCCATGGGTGGACGATGGCCAAGATAGGTTTAGATATGTTTCCACATATCGTAGCAAGCAAGAATACAAAAAAAAACCATATCAAAAACCCTCGGATCAAGAACACATTTTGAGGCCAAATCAAGCAAAAATAGGTTTTCTTGATAAACTTGCTATCAAAATGACTAGATGGGTAGAGATAGATTTTCAGATATTGTCTCCATCTCTTACACGTCCTTGGCACAGTAAGATCAAGAAAAGAGAAGAGGAGAGATCAAAACCAACCAAATCAAGAGCAAATCAATAAAAACATGAGGGATCCATGGAACTGATCAAAGATTGATGTATTGCTTACTTGAGGAGGTAAGTTTTATAGCCACTCCACCTTAGAGAACAGAGAGCACACAAAACACTCACTCTTAAACCCCAACCCTAATCTCACATGGGAAGGAGAAAGAGCTAACCACTAAAAGGCTTAGCCAATCTTTTCAAACTCCCCTTATATAGCCTTACAATTTGAACCAAAACCTAATGGATCCAACCATTAGGCTAAACCGGGGATAACCCGTTAACACCACCTAATATCGGGTTTTACTCTCTCATGCACACTTCTCAAAGCGGCTTACAACCATTAACCTATTAGTGAATCAACATATACAAGACCTAAACCACTTAGACGAACGTCGTAGTTTCACACATACCGCTACTTTTCTAGTATGGGCAATTTACCAAAATACCCCTCTACCATTTTCCATGAAGCTTCCCGCTTCCTTTGTCACAAAGCATCACCCATGCTTTGCTATCTTCCACGTGGCCCCAATGACTTGCCACCAAGCCTCTCACGCGTTCGGATCCCACCGAACCATTCTCGGTTGTAAGTCACTTGGCGCATAACATGCCTCTTCTCGCACATGATGGCACCCGGATAACTTGACCACATAGGATCTCGACTCCTCCCTGAGCTTAGTCTTGGTCCACCTTGTCGTTTCCCATCATGTCCACCACCGGCAGCTCACGCTCTGGTTCCTCGTTGTCTCGACTTCCAACCACCCCGCAAGTCTCAGTAATCTTCGGTGTCTTCTTGACTGTTCTGGACCTCAGCACCACCCTGTGCACAATCCTAGTCCTCATATGCCTCACCATGACCTAACTACGAAGTCCTGCAACCAACACAAGTAAGCAAACTATCATGTAGTATTGCACAATACATAAAGTCATCACTATGCAAAATGTATCCAAACAAACCATTGATCCTAAGCCTAGGACCAAATATTAAACCCATATGTACACAAACAACAATACCCATACCATGACCACATGGTCACCCCAACTCAAAACTCCACAAATACAAATTTTGGCCAAAAATCTTCATCACATTCCTCAGCCGGTCAGACCGCTAATATCAATTGGTCAGACTGGTTGCACAATGCTGGTCTGACTGGCCTTCCCCTGACCGACTAGCAAGATTGTTATTTAAATTTTCAACTCTCCCAAATTGCAATAGTTCATCACACTAAAAACTATGACATTCTCACATGGTCCTTCAATCTCTCCCTTGATGAGCCCATTAGCAATTTCTCAAAAAAAATGTAATTAGGAGTTAAATTTAGACAAAGAGATGGGAATTTGCAAATAAAGCACCAAATGGTCAAAGGAAGAATGCACTAACATGAAAATGACCACTTGAGACAGAAATGGATGGAAGCTACTGAAAATGACAATTTTTCACAAATAGCTTCAAATCCACCAAATGAGTCAGAAAATCTCACTCTAGATCTATATGAAAGAACAATTGTTTTGTTTGACATTGGTCATGATGAGAAGAGATCAAAAGCTCCAACTTAGCAAATTAATCATGCTCTATATATGCATTTTTGCCAATCTTTTTCCCTTATTGACAATGGAGTCATCAAAATTAATGGAAGAAAATAGAGCATGAATAAAATAAAGTTGCTGCATGGTATTTAGGAGCCATGAAAATCATCCAAAGTGACTCTACAAGTATTACACCAAGCCATAAAATGTGAAAGAGCTATCTAGATCATGGCAAACCATGTATAGCAAAGTCAAAGCCAAAAGAGCAATAATATGATATTAAATGGATTTTTAGCACGTCAAGTTGCCCAAGATCATAGTTTAGCTAACGTATCCAAAAATAAGCCAAGCCATATCAGTATTCTAAATGGAACCAAGAAACTATTATTGAGTCAATTTAGAGTGCTACAAGTTTAATGTTGAATCATCTTGTTCAAGCATTTGATCTCACTAGTAATTGAGCAAATTTATCACGTTTGGCATTTTCTGAAATTCATTTTTCTTAGCCATGTGCTAGATCTCAATCCTTATGCGACCACCCCAAGTAAAAAGCTTAAAGAAGTGATCTTGGTCATTCAAAACTCCCCGTGAGTTTATGCCTAATGCAATAACAAGTCGTCTAATAAGAAAGAATTGGTGAGATCAGTATTTTCGCACAAAAGAGATTATTTTGCATTTTCTTAACGTATTTCAAGAACAAAGAGCTAATACTATCTTATGCTTCAATAAAGAACGAGCATAACTCAATCTAAGGCTCAATTTAGGTTTAAGACTCAACACAACTTATTTGACATGGCATGAATCATAAAATGATCATTAGAGCAAAACTAGTCACAAGATCTAAGAAGACATGATTTAATTCAAGTTGTTCATATTTAATGAAACTAGCATGACAAAAGCTAAGCTATATATACAAGGATATGATAAATCTAGCAAACTAGCATAAGACATGATAATACGTAAAGCAAGATATCATGTCACATAAGGATAATAATCAAAGCTCCACAATTTGTACAAGCATTCATGTATATACACTGCATGCTGAAATTAAAATGCAACATGATATATATGAATACATAAGAAGTAAGTTCCCCCTAAAAAGCAGTCCAAAATGAAGGAAACTTCAACTCACCCTAGAGAAGGCAAATTGAGAAGAACCAAGAAATTAGGCGTGAAGTGTAGAAAATGAAGGTGCAAACTCAACGAGATGACTCCCAAACACACCCTTCCCACAAGGTCTCTAGCTTATACCCTCATACCACAGAGCAAAAAGGCAACACTAGTTATCATAATACAAGACACTAGCGGCCAAAAAGAAAGCTCAAACTAGATAGTAAATAATCCAAGAGAACAATTTGGATGAGAAGTATGACTAAGACAAAATCATCTATAGTTGGGTTCTATCTACCCAAACCAACCATCTCTACCACTAGAACACAAGAAACTGAAGGTCACAAGGGCGCAAACCTCCATCACATCACTTGTCGATGTGGTGTAGTTGATGTGGTGGAAGTTGACTGAAGCTGCATCGTAAGATCAATAGAAACATCCACTAGAATCTCAAAGGAGATGAAAGACACAAAGCATCCTCACAAGCCGCATGATCTCCCCCTCACATCCACAACCTGTAACTCAAATACAGGAACAACTGATGTCCTAGTACTGGGGTAAGTGATATACAAGCATAGATCCAATACTGAGGCACATGGTAGCAAAAGTAGCATGACAAGCACAAATGACAAAAAAACATATAAGAACACACTCCACACAAACTCTATTTAGACCTCACCAAACCATCTGGGACAACAAAGCCTAGTGCAAACCAAATATAGAAGAAGCTTATGGACTAATCAAAATTCTCATGATATCTAGACATAAGCATAATCTAAAACTATCAAGATGTCATACAGACTATTTTTATGCCAAGACAGAATTGAATAAGTTCAACATATATATGCATCTTAATGATCATAACCATACACACATAGCAAATGACAAAGAAAAGTTATAAATGCATATGCTAGCATGGATACAAGTATAAGCATGTACACATAAACCAAAAATGATAAAAAGACATAAATAAATGTATCATCATGATATAGAAAACTATCCAAGATGTAATCAAACTCAAAATATCCATAATCAAACAAGTGTCATGTAGACATGCATCATGACATATAAAAATCATGGAAAATACGCTAATATGTGTAAACAATGGTGAATGGACATAAGGAGCAAGATGTAGGCACTAAAACATGATAAATATATCAAAGCACAAATCATGATGATACTTGACTCCTAATACACACAATCAACAAGTAACTCATGCTCATGAAGTCAAGTTAAAAATTAAGCATCCAATAAATTAATGCATACAAATATGATACAATGGATGCAAAAGAGTTAAGTTCCCCCTCAAAATAGGCCAAAAGAACTAATAACCTATAACTCTGCTTGCAAAGAAGCAAAACGAGAATAATCAAGTGCCTTAGTGAAAAATATCCAAAACCTGCTACTCGGACTCGACAAAGTGAAGCACAACATCACTCCTCTCTACATGGTTGGTATGAGAGGGATGACTCACAGCTAAGGAGCGCATCTAAAACACTAGAGATCCCTACTACTGGACACTAGTGATTGAAAAGGCAAGCTCGATCTAGACTGAAGAAAAATACAATCTAGAAGATCCAAAAAGTGGCTAAGAGAGACTCGTGCAAGAAGTGATCCTATTAATAGCTCAACCAACCCTCGAACTGCAAAAGTCCCGAATGATATGCAAAGCATCAATTAAGGGCAAAGATAAATCATAGAACACAAAACCTACGTCACCGCCTGGTGGTGAGATGTAGTCAAAGGAGTAGAAGCTGAGCCAAGTTGCATCCCAAGATTGATAGCCATCACCGGATACTAGAATGAGAAAGAAGAAGGACCCAGAAGCTTTCATAACCAGGGGGTTCGATCGCTCCCCTAGTACCCAGTTGTAATACTGCACACTTGGTCTCCTCTCTCTTTGTAAAGCCTATATCTTCATAAAAGAAGTTGTTTGTGCCATAAAACTAGGGCTAGTGAAGAATGACATGCAAATTCACTTCTAAGACACATGACAGACAAGAAGGCTATAATCCAAGGTGAGAGGTAGGCAATAAAAATTTAATGCTCACATAAGTATAAGCAAACAACTTTGAACATGATCATAAATGCACAAGGCATGGCCATGAGCAAAACAAGAACACTACATGTTAGAGAGATAAATCAAGCTTTATATATATCCATGGTATATATTGAAGCAAATGAGCAACATGATACATAGCGTAGCAAGCACACAACAAGGACAAAACATGCAATAAATGCTATAGCAAAACTCATCTATCCATAATTAGCAATATCACTTGTATTATCAACACCATGTAGGCATAAAATATGTCAAGTAACAAAACATGCCTAAATTATGCTAACACGGATCAGGAGAAAGATATGCTAACATGGATATCTCATAGATCCATGGATAACTAGAGCAAGATATCACAAAAGCATGATAGTGAATATATCAAGATAACACATACTCATGATGAAATGCCAAGCTCAAGCATATATACAATCACTATCAAAATTCTAGCCTATGCATATATGAGCATGAACAAGTATAGCAAGACATGGAATAACTTGAGAAAATTACATGCTAATGCCAAGAACCGAAAACTCAAATATTCATAAATGATATATCATACTACCATGTAAATAGAAAATCTAACATGGAACAAATCATACAAGTACATGGTACAATGATATCAAGAGAGCACATAAATACATGAAGCACAATACTATCAAAATCATGATATATGATATTGCAATAATAATACATATCATAAAAATAAAACTCATATATCCACAAAAGATGAAAAATTAGCTAGCACATGGCTATATAAGAAAAATGCATATAAAGGCATGACAAAAATGTAATATGAGTAATACATGCAATGTGGTACAGGTGAGCACATGGACAAACACAATATGCCAATTATTATCAAATATGAATATAATGGCATGAAGATATATGATAGCTCACAAAGTAGGTGGAAACACCAAACATAAAACACATGCCTCTTGGAGGCCATCAAAGGGAGTGGAGAATCAACAAGTGTTCCAATCATGTGATGACGCAAAAAAACCGGAACTCAATCAATCACATGTTCACCATCCCACGTCTTAGTACCTACACATGAGAAGAACAAGGTGTCCGAGTCTTGTATCCCAAAGGATTAGTAAGTAAGTACTTGAGAACTCAAAACTTGGACACACCAACACTAGAAGGATATGAGTTAGCATGATGGCATGGATCGTTTATGCAAGAAAATTCAATCTTAGATGCATGCCACAAGTGGACAACTCAATGTGGAAAATGAGTGCAATCACATAGAAAGTGGCGAATGCCTTTTTTGAAAGCACCAAAATGAGAACCAATATGAGCACCAAAAGAACTCACAACTCCTTGTCGTGGGTGAACACCTCAATGGGAAAAATGAGGTCCACTAGTTAAAACGATGGGAAAAATGAGGTCCACTAGTTAAAAACGGTGAAAATCCTTCCTCGAGATAGTACATGGACTAAAACCAAAACCATAAGAATCAACTCCATGACACCACCCAACACCACTAGAAAAGATGTCAAAGTAACCATCAACAAAGCGAGCCTTTATGCGAAGCTCACAAGTGTTCATGCCATGAGAAAGGCTATGCATATTTGGAGACTACATGAGCTTGTTGCATGCATTTGCTATGTCGAAAGTAAAAAGTCTACATGATATCCACCCTTCCCACAAAATGAGCAATGGTGTAAAGGTCTACGAGTAGACACAGTCCGAGAGGACAAGGCACCATTCTTGCTCAAAAGAGAAGTCCCTTGGGACAAGCATGAAGACCCCGTATCGGCGCTAGGTCCACACATGCTATGAGATGGGCGATGTGTGTTCCTAAAAGCTCAACGACGAACTCGATGCTCGTGCTTGACACGACGAAAGCAAAACTCAATAATATATCCATACATCTTATAAAATGTGCAATGATACTTTTCTTTAAGAGATGTAGTATCAAGCAACGAAGAAACATACTTGTCTTTAGAAGTCCCTTATTAGACAAGACTAGAAGAGCCATAAGAAGCACCACTAGTCAAGAAGAGCTATCCAAAGCAATACACAAGTGCCAACATCAAGTGACTTATGAGAAGTATGAGAAGAATACAAATCTGATTGCAAAGAAACAAGATCATCTTTTAAAATATCAATCTTAGATTAGAAAGCAACATAAGAGTCATAAGACTTGGTTCTCATATCATTACACAGTCTCTTTGAAGAATCAAGCTTATTTTTCAAGACAATGTAAGATGCATAGGAAATTGAAGATGCATTGATAATGTGAATGGAATGCAAAGCATCAACATCATTTAATAAGCTAGCACAATTCTTGTAACAAAGTAAATCATCATCAAGCAATTTCTTAGTTTATAAGAATATGCTAGGAGGACTAGACTTAAACCCATCAATTTCAGCTCTAGCATTATTTAATTGCTCAAGACAATTAAAAAAGCTCAAGTTCCATTATTCATTTTTAGCTCTAGCATGTTCTACACATGTGGAATGAGCAAATTTTAATTTCGTAATTTCAGCAAACATGCTAGAACAATAATTAGGTTCATTCTTAGCCAAAGATCTGAAATTGCCTATTTTTAACTTAGCACAATCAAGCTCATGATGTAAGACAATACAAGAATCACAAGACAAAGAAGTATTTGATCTAAATAATTCATTTTCAGATTTCAACATGCAAGAGAGGTTATTAATTTATCATTATCTACATGCAAGGACTCACATGACTCACATTACAAAGGAGATTTTAAGCTAGCAATTTCATCAAGTAATTTACTCTTGTTCATATCTAGATTATTCACAACACTATCAAGAGTATCAATTCTTGAATTTAGAGAAACAACATCCTCAATGAGTTTCTCCTTACTCACCTTGCTTAGTTTTAGTAGGGCATCATCCTCGAAAGGCATCTCATGATCGTCCTCTATAGTCACCCCGTACACACCATCGAGTTATTTCTCCTCCTCGGACTCCAAAAGTGTTGCATCCTTGAGATTAGGACAAAGCTAATAGAAATGGCCAACCATTCCACACGTAGTGCAAATAATTTCTAACCTCTTTACCAAAGAGTCACAAGAAGAAGAATCAAAAGACTCACAAGAGTTCACACTAGTTGCCATGCTCATGATTGGTTAAGATCACTCAAAGAGCAAATCTTGCTCTAATGCTACTAGTAGGACCGGATGGCAACAGAGGGGGTGAATGGTGCCTTCTTAAAAGTTTCCCCCAAAGTACTCTAGGTTCTATTCTACAATAACTAGGAAGTTACAGAGAATACCACCCTCACCGAACACTCAAATCAAATCTCTCGAGAAAACAAATCTTGCCCAAAGCTTGCTACTAGCGGTCTGACATCAACTTTATGGTAGACTGACTGGTGTAGTATTGGTGGTCTAACCACCATGTCAAAACTAGTTTGACCGAAAAATCAACTATAGAGGTGTAGAACACAGAATTCTCAGCTAAAAACCCAAACCAACAAAACTTGGAACGTAACCCTTCCCGGCGGTCTAATCGGATTACAAACGGCGGTATGACCGGCCGGGCGATTTGACTACTAGTATAAGGGCGGTCTAACCACTCCTACAATAAAATCAGGCAAATAAATAGTGTTTTCAATGCTATTTTAAATCCGAAAATCGATGGAACTTTTGATCCTAGATCCAATGACATAAAACTTTGCAGGGATCTTCTCTAGGTTATAAAAAATCTTTTCTAATAAACGATCATGAAAATTATGGCCAAAGTTGAGAGCTTTTTCAGTCTGACCGAACTTCCCCTGACCGACCAGTAACACTGCTATTCAAATTTCCAACTCTTCCAAATTGCAATGGTTCATCACACTAAAAACTAGAACCTTCTCACATGGTCCTTCAGTTTTAAACTTAAACATGGTCTCTAAGTACAAATTTAATCGCTATTTTTTATTGTAATACTCCCTCAGTTTACAAATGTAGGTCATTTTTTATTTTTTTTACAATCTTCAATACAATATTTTGACTATAATTTATTATTATAATATATTTGCAATAATAATACAATATATATATATGATGAAAGTATTTTATAAAATAAAACCATTGCTATTATTTTTATATAGTCAATCTATATACTTTAACATGTATTAATGATCAAAACTTGACAGCACGAAACCCACGACAACCTACATTTGTGGATGTGGAAGTATATCAATAAAACCTAATGAAATTATGATGTGATGAAAGTAAAATTTGAGATAAATCTATGAATATTATTTTTACATGTACAATCTAAATATTTATCAAAATATCATTAAGTTTAAAAAGTTTAACTACGTGTCTCATCTTCTGGGACCGGAGGAAGTTCCTCAATGTGAAACATTTCAAACTTACATGTACGTACGTACTCGGATGCATGTTCACTAAGAGCAAGTATTATAAGGATGACTCAGCCGGCTGAATTGAGCCCACGTAGGAAAAAGATATGATTTGGCAGAGAGAGAAAAGGAGAGAGAAAACGGGACGGCGCTTAACTCCCCGCCGGGCTGTATCCCACGACACAGCCCGCATCCAACCAGCTGCGGGCGAAAAAGCCGGCGCTTCGTTCCCCACCGAAATCCCTCGCGATCCCGTGCGAACCCCCGCCGTCCTGCTCGCCCGCGCGCGCTCCCGTCGTCCCGCTCGCCCGCGCGCGCTCCCGTCGTCCCGCTCGCCCGCGCGCGCTCCCGTCGTCCCGCTCGCCCGCGCGCGCTTCCGCCGTCCTGCTCGCCTCGCTCGCGGGCCAAATCCTGCCGTGCTTCCGCCCAAATTGCGCCGAAATCGATTCCATTCCAAAATCACCACCTCCCAAACCCTAGCGGGCAGTCCCGCCACTGGAGCTGAACCCCCGCCGTCCTGCTCGCCCGCGCGCGCTCCCGCCGTCCCGCTCGCCTCGCCCGCGCGCCAAATTCTGCCGCGCCTCCGCCCAAATCGCGCCGATCCTCCCAAAGTTTTCCAAAATAGCCACCTCCCAAACCCTAGCGAGCAGTCCCGCCGCCGGAGCCATAGATGGGTGTCAAATCCAAGAGGACCTCTGCACCGGCGCCTATGGAGATCCCGCCGCCGCAGCCTCAACTGTCCCGCCATATGGACCCAGCGCCTGGTTTCCAACTCCACCTACGCAGTCAACGCTAGCTTCCTGTGCACCATGGTGGCTCGCCGGGCACCAGCAACTAGGCCTGGCGGGTTCTATGTGGGCGCCGCCTGCCTCTGCGTCTTCTTGGCGTTTGGCTGAGAATGATGATGACTCTGATGTGCAGGCATGGTATGAATCCTCTATTGCTTATGAATTTCTCAGTTACTTTTTTAATCTCTTGCAATTGCTATGCCTAATGTGCCATCGTTTGGTTATAGTCAGCTCAGTTTAGAAACGATATGAAAGGAAATAGTAATATCATATGTACTGATGTACATACTACATAGATTGAGGAGTACTGTAAAAGTCTAAAGCATATAATAGAATATCACTATTTCTTCAAAATAAAATGCCCTGCCATATTACCAGCTCGTGATATAAAATAAGGAGGGAGCACAAACATATACAAACCTGAACCTGCATTTCAAAGATTAATCTTAATACAGCCCTGCCATATAACCTGAACCTGAACCTGCAAACTGATTAGTCCATGTAGACAAGTTTGATAATTGATGTAGTGCATTTTTTTTAACAGGGGACCAAATTCTCACCCTCCTGGTGGTTTCTTGAATTTTCTGAATAGCACAACAAGCCATGCACAAGGTGCGAGCAATGAGAGTGCATCGCAGGTAATCAGTGTCACCGATGACGACAACGATGGCAAGAGTACTAGGACTGAAAAGCGTTTGCTATGGACAAAAAATGAGGATCTAAGATTGGTAAGTTTTTTTTGCTACTAGCATCAATGTGTTACATTAATAGCACATCAGTAAACATCTTTTGTTAATGTTGTAGGTCAGTGCTTGGATAAATAGTTCCAATGATCCTATCCAATCCAACTACAAGAAGAATGATCAGTACTGGAAAGGTGTTGCTGATATCTACAACAGCACCACCCCAAAAAACCGTGTAAGGCAAGTCAAGCAAATGAAGGATCACTTTGCAAGAATTAAGAAAAAGGTTGCATGGTTTTGTGGTAGCTGGAAGGAGGCCAATGCTCTATGGGGTAGTGGTGAATCTGATGCAGATATAATGGATAAGGCAATGAAATCTTATGAAGAAGAGCACAAAAAAGATGGTCCATTTATATATAAGCATTGTTGGGAGGTTCTTCGTGAGGAACCAAAATGGGATGCCTATTGGAACGCCTAGAAGACCTCGAGCCGGACAAGAGAAAGTTCTGTGAAGAGGAGGATGTGGGGAAACATTTCTCTGTAGATGATGATGCTGATGAGTGGCCAATAGGAGGCAAGCAAGCTAAGGAGCAGCGCAAGAAAAAGAAAAAGGGCCAGCCCTGTATAATAGACCTTGAAGATGAGCTTGACAAGTTTGTAGATGCTCAGAAAACAGCAAATGAATGCCGCAAAGAGATGTTAGAGACACAAAGGCGTGTCTCTAGTGAGAATCTTGAAGCTCGGAAGCTTGCACACCTTGCAACCAAGGAGAACAAGGAGTCAGTCATGCTAGAAATGTATCGATCATTGTTGATGCAGGACACAACAAAGATGCCTGAAGATGTGAGATCAGAGCACGTGCTAGCGTTGAAGTGTCTGCGAGAGAAGTTATTTTAAAAAAAGACTAAGGTATTGCCTACTGACCACTATTTTATTTTTAATAGTATCACTGCTGAAATACAAGGTTTTAACTGCTGAATTATGTGCTGCATTTAGTGTAGACTGTGCTGCATTTTATTTTTAATAGTATCACAAACTGGTAAATATAATGCAATTCTACATGTGATAAGGTTAGCTTGCAATTTTTTTTTTGCATGACCTGGAGGATGGATCTTGGCAATGGATTGCTAAAGTACTTGGTATACAAGGGGTATATGGCAAACATATAGATGTATATCTATCCTATATGACATTTTACATTGTTGATCAACGTGGAAGTATGAGCTAAATAAACAATTAGCTATGAGACTTTTCTGAACACTGCACTGCAAATTGCACCATAAAATTATAATCAGAATCGGTCATATTACAGAGGTATGGTCGGCACTAATTGACATATAGTTGTTCTGCTGATGCTCTTGATGAGTACTTGAAGATTGGGAAGAGCACTGCATTACATTGCTTAGACAAGTTTGCACGAGGGGTGATTGAGGTGTTTGGTGGGGAGTACTTGCGACGCCCCACACGTGAGGATGTTGAGCGTTTACTTCAGGTTAACGAGTCTCGTGGTTTTCCTGGAATGATAGGAAGCATAGATTGCATGCATTGGCGTTGGGAGAAGTGTCCTTTAGCATGGAGGGGGCAATTCACCCGTGGTGATTATGGAGTTCCAACTATAGTCCTAGAAGCTGTTGCTTCTCAGGACCTTCATATTTGGCATGCTTTCTTTGGAGTTGCTGGATCAAACAATGACCTTTATGTGCTCAACCAGTCCCCGCTGTTTTTTGATGCCTTAAAAGGAGAAGCCCCTCAAGTTCAATTTTCAGTCAATGGGAATGAGTATAGCACGGGTTATTACCTTGCTGATGGTATATACCCAGAATGGGCAGCCTTTATGAAGACTATAACACTTCCCCAAACAGAGAAGCACAAGTTGTTTGCCAAGCACCAAGAAGGGGCAAGGAAAGATGTGGAGCGTGCTTTTGGGATACTACAGTCCCGTTTTTCTATTGTTCGTCGGCCTGCACGTCTATGGAAAAGAAAGAGTGTTGGAAGGATCATGCTGGCTTGTGTGATTCTCCACAATATGATAGTAGAAGATGAGAGAGAGGATGCTACTATTCATATTGACTTGAATGAGAATCCAGGGGCATCCTTTGCTCTACCCCCTGAAGTGAACACTGGCTGTAATATGTGCTTTGCTGATGTGCTGCGTAGAAAAGTTGCTATCCGTGCTCGTCCACAGCATACCCAGCTTAAAAATGATTTGGTCGAGCACATTTGGCGTAGGTTTGGTAATAGCCATCCTAACTAGTCGTGGTAGAATTATGAAATCTGCATGTTTCTGTTATTTTTTTCCCTTCATAGTGAGACTTAACATGATGTCTTACATGTATCTTTTCAGGACTGGGCATGGCGTGCTGAATGCTGCAGATGCTACTTGCAGGTATCCACTCTAAAATTCTGAACATGTTCTCTTCAACATATCTGATCTACACTTGTTTAAAAATAGAAACTTTTGTAGCTACTTTTCAGGACCTATATGTTCTAATTTTTGCACTATTATGCTTGCAGTGTTGTGACTTTTGATGCAAATGGGTTGGCTGCTCCATTCTACTGAAGTTCAGCTATCAACTATGGCTTCATGCTTCTATCATCGTCGTCTAGATCAATAAATAATGGCCTGTGTGCCAGCGAACTTATTTAGTATTGTTTTTAGTTAATGCTTTTCTATAAAACTATGTGATCTTTAAGTGTCGTGACGTGGTGCTATGCCATCACATCATTAGTGGATTGTTGCTTGAAATTTGTCATTTATCTGGTACTGTTTCTTTTATTTTAGTACGTACTAATGGTTCATCTAAGATTATGTTGTTTGCTAAAATGGCATGGATGAGCATATCTGTTATCTAATTGAATGAGCACATATGTATGGCCACAAAGATGTAGATCACAGCAGATTGTAGGCACATGTAAGCATTAAATACTTACAATCTCTACTGCAGCCAGTCAAATAGCTAACTCATAATATGAGTTGGCTGCATAACTGGCTGTATATGACATGGCATTGTCTTACAGCCTTCAGCTGGCTGTATTAGAGTAAGTCCAATAATGGTCTTATAGCCAAGTTAGTCAGCATTTTTGCTGATGTGGAGGAGAGAAGAGAGGAGAGAGATGAGAGCTTGGCTCTCATGCAAGCAACAAGCTGGGCACGGGAGCCTATGCAGTGGTGGGCTCAGATAATAAATGTATGTGAGGAGGAATAGGAAAGAGAATGTGAGACATGGTACCACATAATAATAAAAAACCTTTTGTAGACAAATAGAAGACGAATTATTGTATAACTTGGCTCTTATAATTTGACTTATAGCCAAACACTTGGCTCTATTATTGGACTTGCTCTTATAAGACTTGCCCTTACAAATCTTCAGCCAGTCGGTTTAACTGCAATCACTTTTCAAGTATTTATTAGCTTAGTGGAGTTATTAGGATTTTTAAGACGAACTTGTTCTAAGAAGTTAATTGCTCTAACAGCACAGCGACATCAAGACTCAAGAGCCCACAAGCATGTGCCCTGCGCCCATTCACAGGCCGAGGCTCACGTCCCACGTGCAGCCCAGCAGGCCTCGCCCCGCGCAAGCCGAGCATCCCATCTTGACGGACTCCGCTCGCGCGGCCGAGCAACGCCGGAGCACCGGCCCAAACGATGACCGGCTCCTAATCGTAATCTCCGTTCTCTGCAAAGCTGTACACTCACGGCAGGCGCGTGGGCGCGCGTCCGCCTTACCCGCTGATCCCTACGCATTACGCGCGCACGGCGGTGCCGAGGCGGCCGACGACAGAGATAGCCGCCTGAATTGGTCCGTGCCGCATCCGCACGCAGTGGCCTCGCCGATCGATCGAGCAAGCCATCAAGGTACCTAAGGCTAACTTGTTCCTCTGGGATGTTAAGAACAGAATTTCTTTCATGCCGGGTTTTCAGGGACGGAGCCATCTCCTGGCTACCGTGGGCGGCTGCTGGGCTCACCGGCGATAAGCCATAGAGTTGCAGTGCAGCCCCGCCGCCGCAGACACCATACAAACTGAGCTTTCCCAGGCAAGTCTCATACTGGGCGTCAAGTCGTTGGCTGATGGTGAATCACCTGGCTACCATACAAACTGAGCTTTCTCAGCAATTAGCCATCTCCTGGCTACCGTGGGCGGCTTGCTGCTTCTCATAATCTCATGGGCCAAAGCCCGCGGCAGCTCAACACTCCTCAGTCCTCACTCCTCCTAGCTCAACCCGTCCCCACCCCTCCTCACGCCCTAACGCGCATGGTGCCGTCGACCGACTCGATCGATCCCAATTCCCAGTCTACTCCACTCTGAAACCCTACGACTACGATTCTCGGCCAGGGCGCGGCGGGATTCTCGGAGCGCCGCACCAGAGTGGCAGGCGGCGGACCAACGGGCTGCGGGCGGCAAGGGCAAGGCCGCAACCGCAAGGGCCAAGGGGCGCAAAGGCGGTAGCCGAAACTGAGCAAGGCGCAGTTGCGCAGGGACCAGCGGGCGCGCCGTGGCGCCGCGCACAGCAAACGACCACGCCGGAAGCTGCCAATGCCAAGGGTATGGCTCTGCCCTGCTTCATGATAAGTGATATTTACTGGCCAAACAATCCATTTCATATTGCTTGGGCTCTAACCTCTAAAGTCTACACCCACCTAATTTATGACCAAAGTACAGCTCATTTCTACCCTCTGTAATTCTGTTCCTATAAAGATTGTGCTCTACTCATTTCTCTCTCGTCCTGGAAAAAGACCGCGCGGGATTCGCGCGGGATTCTCTGACGTAATGAAGCAAAGTCACGCTATTACTTTTCTTGAGATCCGGCCCTCTATCTTTCAACAAACAGCTCAGATTGATCTAGCTTTTTTTATTTTTTTACTTCTAGTTTTATTTTTTTTACTTTAATCTTTTTCTAACTTTTTTCTTTTTCTTATATTTCTTTATATTATCTGTGTTAAAATAAACTATTTTTTATTTTTAAAAAATAGGTTATTTTAACACAGACAATATAAAGAAATATAAAAAAGAAAAAAGCTAGAAAAAGATTAAAGTAAAAAACTAAAAACTAGAAGTAAAAAAAAACAAAAAAAGCTAGATCAACCTGGACCGTTTGTTAGAAGATGGAGGGCTAATCTGAACCAAAGTCACCGTGACTTTGCTTCATTACGTCAGAGAAGCTGCGCGCGGAAAAAAACTACTGTAATAATGTAAACCAGAATGTAGATTGATGGACTCCACATAGAGTCACTACTACAGAAAGCCTCATAGTAGACGCCTCATCACAGACGGTTTTGTGAAACCGTCTCTGATGAACACTATTACAGACGGTTGTAATTAGGAGGCCGTCTGTGGTATTTGTGGCGGGAAAATGGATTATCACAGGCGGTTATTACCGAAGTATCACAGACGGTCTGTATTAAAAACCGTCTGTGATAATCCCATATTATCACAGACGGTTTTTAATATAAAACCATCTGTGATAAGCTAATTATCACAGACGGTTTTTAATAAAAAACCGTCTGTGATAATTCACAGACGGTTTTTAGTTAAAAACCGTCTGTGATAATGGCTAAGGCATTTATTGCGCTGCTCAGACCGCATCTGTCTTCATTTCGATCCAGATCTATCCACTGCTGCGCACTTTTTCACTCGGGAGGAAGCTAGGCGATTTCAGGCCAGTTAATTTGGTGGGAAGAGGCAGAGATTGAGCTTTGAATATTCAGTCTTTCCTGGTTGCTCTAGATATGGTTAGTAATGTAATTTATTTTTTCTTTAATTGCATTACAATTTAGGTCTAAGTAATCCATTAGTGGTTATTGAAGATGGTTAATTTGTAAAATTGTTGGTTATATAATAGCTGTTGTGTTTGTAATATGAATTGAGCTAGCAAATTAAGTCTCAATATAATAAATGTGGCCCGTATATATGTAGTTATAATTAGTTAATCTAGATTTTAATACTAAGTTGTTATATATGTACGTAACGTAGGACCGAAGCTGGATGTATGCCGCGAGCCGTGTGAGTGAAGAGTACATTAATGGCGTTTCTGCTTTTATAAGAGCCGCCGAGGAGGATATGTTGAATAAGGCGGTGGAATATATGTGCTGTCCATGCACTGACTGCGAGAATTTGAAGATGTTTAAGAACCGAGGGCAAATTGTAGCGCACTTGATTCGGAGGGGTTTCAAAAAAGATTATACGTGTTGGACTAGTCATGGCGAAGTGAATGATCATATGCCGCCGGATGACATCGTCGGTGAAGTGAATGATATGCCCCCGGATGACGAGAATTTGACCGGATGTGTGATGTAGTCAATTTTGAGATGTATATGTGAAAATGTGTGATGTAGTCAATTTTGAGATGTATATGTGAAAATGTGTGATGTAGTCAATTTTGAGATGTATATGTGAAAATGTGTGATGTAGTCAATTTTCAGATGTGTATGTGAAAATGTGTGACAAAAATGAATGCAGACTGATAAAATGTGTAAATGAATGCAGCTGGTAGGTAGTTGATCATGAATGCAGATGGTTGGCTGTTGATCATGAATGACTACAGTTGGGCACAGTCTTATCACAGACGGTTCTAAACTTAGAACCGTCTGGGATATGAATATCACAGACGGTTCGAAGTTTAGAACCGTCTGTGATAAGCCTACTATCTCAGACGGTTCTAAACGTAGAACCACCTGAGATAGTATGCTTATTACAGACAGTTCTAAGTTTAGAACCGTCTGTGATATTCATATCCCAGACGGTTCTAAGTTTAGAACCGTCTGTAATAATCCGCTATATATACCCGTGTCTAGGGTTTTCCGTGTATTATGCAGTTATTCTAATATCTAAATCCCGGTCTGCCTCCCCCGAGCCCTCGCCGCCGCCTCCCTCGAGCCCTCGCCGGCCGCCTCACTCGAGCCCTCCCCGGCCGCCTCACTCGAGCCCGTCGTCGCCGCCGCCTCCTCCTCCTCCTCCGTCTCCGTCCCCGGGGCCTCCTCCTCCTGCGTCGCCGCCGCCTCCCCGAGCCCGTCGTCGCCGCCGCCTCCCCGAGCCCGGGGCCTCCTCCTCCTGCGTCGCCGCCGCCTCCTCCTCCTCCTCCGTCGTCGTCGCCTCCTCCTCCTCCGTCGTCGCCGTCTCCTCCTCCGTCACCAAAACCCTAAAGTCATCAAATCCCTCCCCGAGCTTCATGCTTACTGTTAGGGTTGATACTTCATACTGATGCCTGTGGGATTTACAGTTGCTCGATGATGATAAATTCATATACTGAGATTGGTTCATTCGGTCTTTGAGCTCTAATAGCTGTTATATACAATCTTCCATATACTGAGATTGCCTGTGGGATTTACAGTTACTCGATGATGATAAATTCATATACTGAGATTGGTTCATTCGGTCTTTGAGCTCTAATAGCTGTTATATACAATCTTCCATATACTGAGATTGCCTGTGGGATTTACAGTTGCTCGATGATGATAAATTCATATACTGAGATTGGTTCATTCGGTCTTTGAGCTCTAATAGCTGTTATATACAATCTTCCATATACTGAGATTGCCTGTGGGATTTACAGTTGCTCGATGATGATAAATTCATATACTGAGATTGGTTCATTCGGTCTTTGAGCTCTAATAGCTGTTATATACAATCTTCCATATACTGAGATTGCCTGTGGGATTTACAGTTATGGCATGTTATTAAATTGAGCTCTAATAGATTGGTTCATTCGGTCTTTGAGCTCTAATAGCTGTTATCTGTTATATACAATCTTCCATATATTCCTGTCTGAATATATGCATGCTGAATATATCTTGATCTTGAGATTGTAGAGTTTGTATCTAGAGCTCAAAAGACTGAATTCATTATTTGGCATAACCAATCAAGGAAGAGTATATGATTTAGTAGCGGGACGGCCAAGATTAATCTTGTGCAACCCTACAATTTGAGAGCACATATTCATGTTGAGACTGTTATTGATTCTATTATTTGGTTTATAGTATTAGCAACTAAAGTAGGTGCTAAGATAGGCACATCACCCCCTCTCTATGTCCATATCACCCCCTCCCTTCTCCCCCTCCCCTCTACTCCTCTCTTCCAATTCAATATGATCACATTCTCATTTTATCTTAATAGACCCACAAAATGAGCAACATGTCACCCGCGCATTCTTCAGCATCATCGCCGGAGGCGTCCGCTCCAACATCAAGACGCCAAGGAAGAGGGATATCAAAGAAGCCTCAGAGCCGACAGACCATCACAGCGGTAAACGCAGCTGGGGTCCCTATCCTTCCTAAGCAAGCGGTAAACGCATTCCGAACCATGGTCGGAATAGTTGCACGACAACGAATTGAGATCACATACAATTCGTGGAAGAACGTGCCTGACAGTCGGAAACGTGAGCTGTGGACCGAAATTTTGGCATCATTCGAGTTTCCAGAAGAACACTTACACGCTGTCATACCGATAAATGCCATATCTAATTTTTTGCTTTCGTGTGTATATATATAGACACATGCTGATTAAAGCTAGATCATCCAACTTATCAGTTGGTTTCTTCGACCCACAATTGGTCGCCAAGCAAACCATTGACCAGGATACACCCCTCGTCGAGAGGTACATTGCAGCAGGACTGCTGGGTTGCGTCAAGAAGGATTATGTACTTATGCCCTTCCTTCAAAACTTTCATTGGATTTTAGTAGTAATTGTACCAAAATGGAACAAGGTATTTTACCTTGATTCCCTAAGTAAGAATAAAATGGACTTCACAGTTCTCAGCCAAGTAATCGATAGGTAAGCACATATTCCCCATACATATCTACATTGTACTTTCTTTCCTTCCGAATGATTAAGGTTAACTTTTTCGAATTACGTAGGGCGTTTGCCACCTACATTGAAAAGGGAGGTGACTCGAAGCGCGGGGCCAAAGGCTTGCTGACACATGTTCGAGATTTTAAGGTATTCGCTATTTCACATTAATTAATCCTATGCAACAGTTGGTACTAATGCCTCTTGAACTAACACATTCCATTTTTTGCAGTGTCACCAGCAGGAGCCGGGCAACACATGTGGATACTACGTTTGCCAACATATGGAACTACTCCTCGATTCCTCGAGGCTCACCAATCGCAAGGTTTGTCACTCTTCTCATAATTACTTCATACTTAACACGTTACATATATACGCACATTGATATTCCTATCGACAGGTTGCGTCCATCCCGTCAACTGCATTGAAACAGCCTGTTCTTGGAGGGATTCGAGGAGAGTTGGCGTACTTTTTGCTGACTCAAGTCATAACGCCAGGAGGACGGTTCTACTGCGCACCATGATTTCTTATTGATCTTATCACTAAGTGCAAATGCAGTGCACATCTTTTGTAAATGAGATGTGTTAATGGACATTTCATTTCAATTCAATTAATCGATTTGCGAAATGGATGCATGCTTTATGTTTGTGAAATGAAGTGCGATGTCAATGTGATGTTTTATGTCTGTGAAATGTATCTGAAAGGAAATGAGATGTATGAATTGTATGTTTTTTGTCTGTGATTATCTGCTTGTTTCAGAGGGCATGGCTAGCATTTCCTGAGGCTAGCTATAAACAGAAATAGATTCTGCTGGGGTGGAGGAGTATCACAGACGGTTTTTTATTAAAAACCGTCTGTGATTATGCGGTATCACAGACGGTTTTTAATAAAAAACCGTCTGTGATTATGCGATATCACAGACGATTTTTTATTAAAAACCGTCTGTGATTATCCGATATCACAGACGGTTTTTTATTAAAAAACCGTCTGTGATATCGGATAATCACAGACGGTTTTTAATAAAAAATCGTCTGTGATATCGCATAATCACAGACGGTTCGAAAACCGTCTGTGATAACTTGGATTATCACTGACCCATAATTTCAGACGGTTCAGAAAACCGTCTGTGATGACGTTTCTGAACCGTCTGTAATGTGGATTTCTGTAGTAGTGAGTACAAATGCACGGAACTTTTTTCTAAGAAAACACATGCTGTTTCTTTCAAGTGTTCGATTTGAATATATTTTTATGTTATATGAGGCACATTTTTATCCTTGCAGAGTCTCTTTTGCGTTTGTAATTGTACTATGAGTCATCGAAGCTTTAGTAGTGTCGTAGAAAGGTACTTGCTATCGTATCTTTCTTTGATTTTCATCTATGGACGTTCTTTTAGTTTAAAACCATTACAGTTATTAGCTTTGTTTGTGAGATGTATATATGGATTTGTTCACATTTATTGACCCTAGATAGGCTTGCTTAGGCTCTAAAATTTTCCTTGCTCCACCACTGCTTATGTCATGTGTATATGGGCTTGTTCATGCTTATTGGCTATAGTTAAGTTCACCCATATTCTCAAATTTTTCTGGCTCCGCCACTGCGGGGTTCAACTTATATCCAGAAGAGTATTCATGACAAAAAATGTTGTAATATGTGTGATATTAGCAAATATTCAAGATTAATTCTAGCATAATTAACATAAGTGAAAGCATGATCCCAGAGGAATATAAATGACTTAATCAACATATATACATGTAAATTCTTTAAGTCATTTGAGCAGAAAGTTATGCCCAACATATATATCATGTGAATTGCTAAAACCAGCATAGGCTAAGACTTACATTGATGTTTATTGCTCTCAGAAGGCTAGTTGCATAAGATTTGATCTTGGCCATCACAGTTTTGACAAAATGTAATCTTAATTATATATGAAAGCCAATAGATTAGATCTTGAGTTTAAACTAAACCTTGTTATTAGAAGAAACTAACAGATCATCATATTTAACTTGCTGGACACAACAGAAAATCACAATAATCAATCTAACATTCAATTTGACATGAACAATATTGATTATCACAGTGTAACAGTGTTCAGATATCAACTCTAGTGACCGAAATGAATCACAGAGAACTGGACCGAAGTAATGCAATGAACAACAAGTATTTGCAAGCAAGTTTAATGATTAGAGTATGAAAAATAACAAGTCAGTCGACAGCTCAAGACCAATCTATACTCAATTTCATATACAATTTTAGATTTTCATGTCACATCATCATTGAGCAATTGTTCTTAGCCCACAAAATCACTTTGCAATATCTTCAGAATGGTTATCTGACAAGAACAGAAACAAAGTGATAAGAATGCCAAAATACTCACAACACTGATGGCACTCAAAGCCACTGAGTAGAAATCTGAGCAAGGCACGCCTTAAGACACTGTCCTAGAAAACTAAACGTCTTGCTATGCTGTGCAAGTATACGAGGTTGACGGAGATTCAATACTGGTCTTCAAACTTCGGATCACCGAAGTGTGAAGTTGAGGGTTAGGGAAGATGCCGTATAAGACCAACAAGTGCTCTAGCCAAGAGCAACCAAGAACACGAACTTCAAGCCTCAATTACTCCTTCCTCAAATCGGCACAAACCCAACTAAACCAAACCTCTAGAGGAAAATCCCCAAACCTCCTCACTGTCAGATCCCAAAAGAAATGGCACAAGAAAAAACCCAGCTAAAGTGATTTGGACTGCACAGCTGTCGGGACCGCGGATTTCCGAACCCGGACCCTCTGTGTATTACTGCACTAGTCCCAGATCAAAGCTAGTGCACACAGTTAAACAGAAATGAATACATAACCAGCAACGCTTTATTACAATATTAAAGAGTACAGACCGAAAGGTCTCATTATTACAATTGAGGTTTCAAGACCTCGCACACACGAAACACAGCGGAAGCAAAAGATAAACTCGGTGAAGACCCATCAATACGCCACAGGCAAATGACTGGGCAAGCGCGACCTAGAACTCCTGGAATCCTTCATCGAAGCCACCGGCGAAGTAGTCGTAGCCACCTTCTTGAGCTTCGCAATCTTCTGAGATTTATTTTTAAGTGTAGCATGTGAGTACATAAAGTACTCCGCAAGTCTTGGGAAAAATGCATAGATGCAAGGCTTGACAAAGGGAGACTATATGGTTCTTTTGTACAAAGCAAAGTTTTAATTTCAATTACTACTAATTATTTTTGAAGGCATCAAGTTAATAAAGTAAATGTTTTAGCAGAAACTATCATTAAATATCTAGTGAAGGTTCCATCTACCAACACTAGCTTCAACAACTTGAACAAGTTTAATACTGCGGGTTACATCCACCCTCTCTGGCTCCAACCACCAGGATTCCCTTCCGAGAGTTCCCTCCACTCTCGGAATACAAAAACCTTGATTTTAAAATCAAAACCAGAAATCTACCATGTGAATGCATTCCTTGCCCGCCCTTGACCGTGGGCACGGCTATTCGAATAGTTTTACACTCTGCAGAGGTTGTACAGCTTTACCCACAAGAGATAATTTATCCTAAAAGTCAACATGCTTCCTTTGGCATGAGACCCAGATAAAATATCACAAAGCCTTTACCTTACTCTAATCTAGCTAGATACCACCCGCTGAGGTTTCACCGCAGGTAGGCTAACTGCCCGAACCGAAGCCCCCTCTTGCGCCATATGAGTACAGTAAATCTCTGTCCCTCACTGTGGATAACCAGTCCATCCCTGGCACCCACTTTCCACTGGTGGCACCTAAACTAGACTATCATAAGTTAGTCAGCTAGGTCGTACCCATATAGACTTGTGGTTGTACGGTTAATGCTCAGTCTGGACAAACACAAGCGTCGGTCCTTAATTGACTAGGGTGGAACATACACTTAGCAAGATCTCGTGCTTCCTGCATCAACCCAAACCAACCATCCACCCTAATCTAAACCAACTTTCACATTTTATTTTATTTTAAAATCACAGTGACAACTCCAATTGCCACTTCAAACACAAGGGTTCAATAATAAGTCATAATTTCCCATTTTCAAGATTTTCCAAAGTTATTAGATAGCAAGACTAAGCATTATCCCGCCATTCTAATATTCACAAAGATTAATATTAATCTCATTATTGAGACAAAGGGGGTTCTAGGGTGACAAGGTACATGGCAATCAATGTCAAATGAGGGCATAACAAAGTTGGAATAACTAGCTCCTAAAGATTTGAACTAGTGATTTTATGTAAATATCAATGCACATAATTTAAAATATTTTAAAACATTTCAATAGCATAGGTTCAAGATGATCAAAGGAGACTTGCCTTCTTGCAGGGTTTCTGGGTCTTCTTGTTGCTGTGAAGAGGGATCGTCGACAACGTTGGAATCTACGCGAGAAAAGACGAAGCAAACAAAGCAAATAAATACAAGTAAAATTCAAATAAAATCAAAAATTCAAATAGAGGCCATATTTGGATAGATTATGATTTTAGACGAATTTAGGAGAAAGGTTCAGCGGATTTGGGGTTCACACGAGGGAGAACGAATATCTGGAAGATCGGTTGGGAAAAGAAATTACTGAGACAATATTTGGACCAAGGAAAATAGAATGGATTTTATGGAGATTTGGTAAGATTTGAATTTGAATTTTGAAAGTGCACAGAAAATTTGGAATGGAACTGAGGCTTTGAAATTAAACTGGCATTGGAATTTGAAATATCAAATAAATTTCAAATATTTGAAAGAATGGAATAAATGGATAGTTTGGAATTTTTGATAAATTTAGAAATTTGAATGGGCTCAAACGGAGTTAAAACGAGGGAGAACGGGCTCCGGGAAGTTTGAAAAGAGAGAAAATGGAAAAACTAGATTTTTGGAATTATTTTTTTTAAAGGAAAATGAATTATGGCGTCAGCCCTGGGAATTTCTTTTTCGGCCGATTTATTTTTGCACTGGAAATTGGGGCTGAGGGGCTGACAAGTGGGCCCTTGGTCCATGGACCGAGTCCACGGAAGGGAAGGACGGTTGAGGTGGCACGGGAGGGGACTGGCGCGGGCGTGGCGCTGACGGAGCAGGGATTTGCCCAGGTGGCGCCGACATGGCGCCACATAAGCGGCCACGTGCGCACAGGGAGCCGACGTGGGGGGCCGGCCGGTGGTGGCGCTCGGGGAGGGAGCTCGCCGGCGCTCCGGCGATGCGCGGGACCGGGGAAGCAGCGGAGGAGTTGCGCGCGGAGGTGGGGAAGCTCAGGGTGGAGTCGGCCGGGCGCGAGGAGGGGCGAGGCGGCGGCAATTGCTCGCCGCTGCCTTCGCCGGCACTCGGGATGAGGATCCACGGTGCGGGCACCCTCGGGTGGCGGAGGAGGAACGGGGAGAGGAGGGGGAAGTGGAGCGAGGAGAAGGGACGCCGGAGGCAGTATTTATAGGGGTCGGGGAGGGGAGGGCGGCCGGGGATTGCTCGCCGGATTACAGGCGGCGGCGATTGCGGAGGGGGAAAAGAAGGCAAGGGCGGCCGCGTAAGGAAAGAGATCGGGGGGGGGGGGGGCAAGGATGGAAGGGGGCGCGGGTCGCACGGGCGACGGAAAAGGAAAGGAGACCTGGTGGGGCGAGGGGCAGCGGAGACAGCGGCGGGGATGGCGCAGCCGAGCGGGAGGAAGGGGACGGCGCGGGGAGAGAGACGAAGCTGACCGGTGGGGCCGGGCGGTCAGCGGGAGAGAGGGAGCGGGCATGCCGACAGGTGGGGCCGGGGTGAGGAGAGAGAGGAGCGGGGCTCGGGGTGGCTCTGATGTGGCCGCGTGGCCGAGGGCGGGGATCGGGCGGCCGAGAGAGGGGCGAGGCGCGGACGGCCAGATGGGCCGGCGCGCGAGGGAGGGGGAATCCGAGCCGAACGCGTGTCGCGTGTTCCTAAAGATTTGAACTAGTGATTTTATGTAAATAGCAATGCACATAATTTAAAATATTTTAAAACATTTCAAAAGCATAGGTTCAAGATGATCAAAGGAGACTTGCCTTCTTGCAGGGTTTCTGGGTCTTCTTGTTGCTGTGAAGAGGGATCGTCGACAACGTTGGAATCTACGCGACAAAAGACGAAGCAAACAAAGCAAATAAATACAAGTAAAATTCAAATAAAATCAAAAATTCAAATAGAGGCCATATTTGGATAGATTATGATTTTAGACGAATTTAGGAGAAAGGTTCAGCGGATTTGGGGTTCACACGAGGGAGAACGAATATCTGGAAGATCGGTTGGGAAAAGAAATTACTGAGACAATATTTGGACCAAGGAAAATAGAATGGATTTTATGGAGATTTGGTAAGATTTGAATTTGAATTTTGAAAGTGCACAGAAAATTTGGAATGGAACTGAGGCTTTGAAATTAAACTGGCATTGGAATTTGAAATATCAAATAAATTTCAAATATTTGAAAGAATGGAATAAATGGATAGTTTGGAATTTTTGATAAATTTAGAAATTTGAATGGGCTCAAACGGAGTTAAAACGAGGGAGAACGGGCTCCGGGAAGTTTGAAAAGAGAGAAAATGGAAAAACTGGATTTTTGGAATTATTTTTCTAAAGGAAAATGAATTATGGCGTCAGCCCTGGGAATTTCTTTTTCGGCCGATTCATTTTTGCACTGGAAATTGGGGCTGAGGGGCTGACAAGTGGGCCCTTGGTCCATGGACCGAGTCCACGGAAGGGAAGGACGGCTGAGGTGGCACGGGAGGGGACTTGCGCGGGCGTGGCGCTGACGGGGCAGGGATTTGCCCAGGTGGCGCCGACATGGCGCCACATCAGCGGCCACGTGCGCACAGGGAGCCGACGTGGGGGGCCGGCCGGTGGTGGCGCTCGGGGAGGGAGCTCGCCGGCGCTCCGGCGATGCGCGGGACCGGGGAAGCAGCGGAGGAGTTGCGCGCGGAGGTGGGGAAGCTCAGGGTGGCGTCGGCCGGGCGCGAGGAGGGGCGAGGCGGCGGCAATTGCTCGCCGCTGCCTTCGCCGGCACTCGGGAAGAGGATGCACGGTGCGGGCACCCTCGGGTAGCGGAGGAGGAACGGGGAGAGGAGGGGGAAGTGGAGCGAGGAGAGGGGACGCCGGAGGCAGTATTTATAGGGGTCGGGGAGGGGAGGGCGGCCGGGGATTGCTCGCCGGATTTTTGGGATGTTACAACAGCCACCGGCCCTGGTGAAGAACACGGTGGAGCAGCTGCCCCAAGACTTAAACCGAGACCCAGTCGAGAAGAGTAAGAGATCGAGGAGGAAGAGGACTCACTGCAATCGGTGCCAAAAGGAGGAGAGAGAGGCAACCTTTTATAGGAGAGCGAGGAGGTGCCCGATGGGCTACAGCCAACGACCGGCGCCGAGGCGCTCAGGCCGGTGACGCCTCTGACGCCGCCGCCATCTCTGTGAGACCCGGCCACCAGGTGAAGCGGTCAAACCAAAAGCCTCCCCACCAGCGCACGCAAGAAAAGCCCTTCGGCCTTATCTCCTCCTCCATCCCACCGACAGGTGGGACCTCCTCTCTTTTTTCTTTTTTAAATTGGGAAATTACCCAAATATCCTTAGGAGTCCAACAAAAAAGAGTATTCAAACATATATCTAGCTTAATATTTAGATCCAAAAGTCTATTCTTAAAATCCAAAAGATTTATGGCTTCGTTCGATTTATATTATCGTTTAATACGTGTCTGATTACAAATTGGTACAGCTTTACGGGGCGATTGTGTCAGTGGGATTGGTTGACTGTTTCCACTGACGGTGCAACAATATAATTCGGCAATCTTTCTTTGTTAGCTATGTTCCTGTGAGAAATGATTTAGATTTCGATCTTCACTGTGGCTACACAAATCATCTACAATGGAATATCATTCCGTGGCCTTAAATCTTCCTGTCTCATTGTCCATAAACTAGTGTGCTCGTGTGTTGAGTAATGAGCGACTTTTTTTTTATCAGCAAGCTACTAGTAGATGCGTACTTCTCTCAAGGGCCAAGATCAGGATTCAGAACATACACACCGTCACCGTAGAAATGCGTTTGATGAAACAAGCCAATCATTTTACCAACTGTGGAGGGATGATCAACCAGTGACATGGCAAGTATCTTTTGGTCCTCTTCTTATCACTGATGCTAATCAGGGTTATCAAAATCAGTTTTAAATTTTTAACGGGGGCTCCGGTAGGACCGGTAGCACCGATTTTCAAAAAAATTTGATAGCTTTTGGGCCAAAAATTTAAAATGAAAATTTAAAATTTGAATAAACATGGGTCAAAATCGGAGGAATATCAAAGTAAATCGGATAATCTCGGAGTAACTCAAAGTAAAATGAAATATTTGAGACCGATTTCTACTCTAACTTGGATACCTATTAAGACGGATTTTCACCATTTTCGTAACCATGAAGCTAACAAGCAACAATGATGCACAAAGGAACAAAAACTGAATGCCTTTTGACCACCTTCCTTTGGACTAGTAACTGGTTACCACCTACGTAGTTATATATTACTTCTGGACGCTTCTCCTTGATAATCTTGTAAAGCAGTGTTATTAATAACACACAATCAATTATATTTCATACTTGTGGCAGGGCAATAATCCTGTTTTTGCCACATTATTACACATGTAGTTTGTATACATCATAACATTGTAGGGCAATAATCCTGTTTTTGCCACATTGTTGCACACGTAGTTTGTACACATCATAACATTGTTGGGGGGGGGGGGGGGGGGGGGCAGTAATCCTGTTTTTGCCACATTATTACACACGTAGTTTGTACACATCATAACATTGACAGTAATTGGGACAACCAAATATTACAGTCGATCAATTAACACACACACACATTCGAGAGAGACGAACACACAGTCACACACTTTTACACGAGATAGAGGCCAGAGTGGCATGACAAATATTACAGTCGATCAATTAACACACACACACACATTCGAGAGAGACGAACACACAGTCACACACTTTTACACGAGATAGAGGCTAGAGTGGCATGACACTTGTAGCCCATACACTTAATATATAGGAGCAGTAGGCACACAACAAGAATATTATCTTAACTGATGGAGTATTTGGATAGATAATGGGTAAGATTCAGTTACCTTCTCATCAGAAGGGCGCCAGGCATCAGCATCAGCCTCATAAAATTCTTTCCACAGTGATTATACCCCGATCAGCATCAACCTCATCAATATTTTCCACAGTGATTATTCCCCGAATGCGTTGTTCAGCATCGATTTTAGGACCTGAAGGATGTACGTGAATATCCAATTCTTCGAGCTTAAGAAGTGCATCTTTCGCTACCTGGAGCGTCTCCAATCCTTCCACATCAACCTTGAGCTTGTTCAGACAACGAAATCCAGCATAATAGAAGACAAGCTTCACGTCCTTGCACGAGCAAGAATGCAAGACAAGAGTGACTAGAGAGGGCAGACAAGCCAGATTGTTGATCAAGTCCTGAGACACATCTGTTTTCTCCAGCGAAAGCATAATGAGAATGCCCTTCAGCTCGGACGGCAGCTTCCCTTGTAAACACCATGAACTTGAGGCGACGGAGGGAGTAGCTGGTGAACACACATGGTGGAATAATGCCACGACGTAAGATGAGCGTCCTAAGATTCTCCAGCTTGCTGAGAGCATTACAGAAAGCCCCCAAGTTGTCATTGGAGATATACCATACAGATAAGAACTCAAGATGGATCATCTTTGCAAGTGTTCGAGACCAACCAAGCTCATAATCCTCATCAGGCCCAATGGAGTCAAGTGTATATAGGTGCTTGAATTTGCCGGCTTTCTTGGGTAATTTGAGGACAAAACCAAACACATGCCTTAGTGTCTCAATCATCCAGAAGACCGATGGGAGCTTCCGAACACTAGTTTCCCTGACATCCAGCGTTTGAAGGCTAGAAAGCCTTCCGATGGATTCTGGGATCTCCTTCAATGAACAGGATGTAATTCCAAGGTATTGCAGGTGCACAACGTTACCAATTTCATCTGGCAACTTCTCACCGATCACAATTCCTTGAAGATTGATGACACGGAGGAACTCAGATCCATTCAGTAGTCCTCGTATGTGAGATTTTATGTCACTATATTCCTTGGACTTTGTCCTGCGCTGACATGAGAAACACATATTTCTCTCAGTCTGGACTTTTTTTGGCTGCTCCTCTTCTTTGGGCTCTTCCTCAAATTGAGAGAAGATGGATCGCAGCTTCGGCTATGGACTGGCCAGGGCAGCATATTTGTCTGTATAATTCTGTAGAGAGAGGCGACGAGCACTTGTCAAAGTGGGGATATCGTCGCCACTATGGACCTCCACAAAACTTGACTCATGTGCTTCAAAGTGCAAAAAGTCATGAACTTTGTTCTGGACAGTCAAGAACCTACTGCTAGGAGTCTCATCCATATGCACCAGATTGACTAAATTCCTAATGACCAATTCGTTCAAGTAACGGTAGCCTACCTTCTCCATTGTCTTGCCCACTTTTGGTATCAAGAATCCCTCTGCCATCCACATGCACACCAAGGTGCGTGCCTCAATCATCATGTTAGCCGGCAAAGCAGCAAAGTAGAGGAAGCAAGATTTCAGCTCATGTGGAAGATCATCGAAGCACAGGGACAGTATACTGTGGAGCCGCTTCGACTCTTTGAGATTGAGGCGATCGAACACCATTGTCCACTCACTAGAGAACTCCTTTGTTTGCACAAGACCTGACAGAAGAACAGCAGCCAGTGGCAACCCTTCAGTGATTTTGTGGATGTCTGCTTTTCTCTTCTCTATGTACACCCTGTACTCTTCTTTTCCTGCTTCCGTCTTGGGTAATCTCTTGAGAAACACATTTTTGGTATCCTCTTCATTAAGATGATCTACCTTAATGATGTCATGATGATGGGTATCAAGCTGCTCTTCTGGTTCCTCTTGTGTGATTCGCACTATTCTACTACCTTTAGCACCAAACGGCCGGAGGACCTCTTCAATGTCTGTCCACTCGGTGCTGCTAATCTCACCATCTATCACCAATAAATATTTCTTTCCCTTTAGTTTTTCCTCCAGCATCGTATTGACGTCCTTTCTTTGGCAATTTGTGTCGTCGTCTGTCAGTTGCTGAACAATTTGTTGCCGTATGTTGGCGGAGCTCAAGTAAGGTGGAAAACTCTGCATAGCTTGGACTTCAATTTTTTTCATGGCCTTCACTCGTTTGTATACATCTCTCACAAGAGTCGTCTTGCCTATACCACTTCCACCTACCACATATATCACGAATGGAGATTCACCTCCACCACAGAGTTTATCCTCCAGATCTTTTTGCTTGTCCGTGCGTTTCACCGTAAGTGGCAGATGTAAATCATCCCTGTTGTAAAGTCATTATGATGTTAGGACGGCACTGCCTAAGAGAAACTATACAACGATAAACACTTAACGCCAGAAAACACCTCCAATCCAAATATATGGCATTTAACAAAGATTGTGCAGACAAAGAAACGATATTTTTGTACTAGAGCATGACATGTTCGTCCCTAAGTAAAATCACAATGTCTTTGTAGACGCAATGTATATATATTCTGGTTACGTCGCATTGGAGTGGGAACTAAATTGAGTTTTAATGTACATATGAGTGGCAACATAATTGTTTCAAATAAATTAGGTTTTTTTAGAGGGGACATATATAGCCACCAACACTTAATAAAGGCATCTATTGTAAGACAAGCGCCCCTCAACAAGCATCCCGAAAACTTTCATAACGATTCAAAAAAAACTTTCGACGGCATTCAAATGATTAATAATAAGTTGATTCTAAATAATTCAAAATTTTCAACTAAAATACTTTCAACTAGAGATTTGAGCTTGCATGTGGGGTTGCGCCATCAGGCGAGGACAAGTTGCTGGCGCCAGTGAGTACTTGTGCGTCGCGTCTGGCTCGGCGCTTTGACGTGGATGTGGGTGGTGACGCTGAGCAGCTTTGGCCTTCGGGGCTCCCAATCCAAAGCCTTCTTACCCAGACCAGGTCAAATGGATCAGTCTAACTGTGTCAGCCTAAGACATGGTACTGTTAGTCTAGTCTGGTCTAGATATGACATGACATGAACAGTAAACGGATCATACCGGCCCTGCCCAACCGGATGTGTTGTGCTTAGACCGGCATCTTGGCTTGGCCAGACACACACAGTACCATGTCTAGACAGAGCCCGACCCAGTATGCCACAACACACCATTTACCTACCCAACCCTCCTAGTCCAGTAACTCTTCTGTGATACTGTAGTTAAATTTCTTACGGTTGATAGTAAATTGTTTGTGTTAGGATTACTGCACTCTTCTGAGCATGGACGGGTGAGTTGGCACTAAAATTACTTGAGATTGGCAGTAAAATTACTTGTGACTGGCAATAAAAATATTTACAACTGATAGTAAAATTACTTATGACTGACAGTAAAATTACTTGCGACTGGTAATAAAATTACTTGCAATTGACAGTAAACTTACTTGTGACTCATAGTAAGCATGTCCGGTCTGGCACAGCCCCTCTCCATGTTGTATCTGGGTCAGAGGGTGGGCATGACCTGCCCCTCTTTGTGTCATGTATGGGTCAGAGTGTAGACATGTGGACCGACACGGTACGACATAGTAACTTATTCAGATCAGTCATGTCTGACCTAATCGGACTGTGTCCTATCTAAACTCGTATTGTGCTATGTCGGTGGCCTATTTGGCCAGGTCTATTGTTGCCTGGCTCCCCACGGTCAGTGGAACCTCATGCAATGGCTCAGGAGCCAGGATACATGGGACACAACAAGCTAATCCGATGGCTCATGTGGGCGTCCACGGGATCTAGATCCCATGGGTGACATAAATTAGCAAGTTTGTGATGAAAGTTAGTAATGACCAATGATTTACAACGGCTAACAAAAAAGAGGATACACTAGAAATTCTCAAAAGAAATATAGGATATTTGATAACTTGCTCAGAGATATATTAATTTTAAAAAATAAAAAGATATAAATAGCACCACCTATAATATGAAGGGTTGAGATTATATATTTGCTAGATAGGCCCACCTCACAATGCTCTCTTTGACATAGAGGAGAGGGATCTCAAAATAAATTGTGCCTATTGAATATGAAATCAAATATCCTAAATATATTTCGTTGCAAAATAGGAATTTCAGCATTTCGATGCCAAAATGACATGTTTTTGTGACCTAGAGGAAGTATATTTTAGGACTTGATGTATTGCGAGAAAGGAAACTAGAAGCATATTGCAACCAGAGACTATGATATCTATGGAGTACATGGATTTGGAAACCAAACCAACTATAAGGGTGAAAGCATCTAGGCACTTAAATTTTGGTTTTGGTAATTAATGACAGTATTATGTTTGGGACTAACATGTGTGCTAAGATGTGATAAAAGGTTTAGTCCCAACACACAGATGACAATGGAACAATGGTATGTAAAGCAAGGATTAACTTAGTTCCAAGACAAAGGTGAAAGTTTAGTTTTTGGTTCTTTTAATTTTTTCGGTCTTGGAGTATGAAGGAAAGACCGAATTGGTAGGCTAGATGCAATATTATGAAGAGGAATCATGGCTAGACGTGACTTTGTGCTATCTTGATCCACAAATAGTCATGCATGCATCTAAAACTATTTTTAGAAACTACTGTTAGAAAAAAATGATAGTACCAGCTAGGACCTATGGTACTACTGGCTAACGGTAATACTGCTATTATGGATCGGTAACACTGGCCAAAGGCAATACCGGACTCCTATGTGGATGTTTTTCTAGAGAGCATGTTTTTAGAACAATTTTGAGTTTTGGAAAAACTGTAGTACGGGCCAACCCATGCAGTACTACCATCGAGTGATAGTATCGATTCTAGTTGGCAGTAGCACTGCACCCCAGATTCAATGGCTAGTTGATTCACATTAATTGCACCTGAAATTGTTGTTGAACAGTAGGTGTGGTAGTACTAGCTATACACGGCGGTACTACCATCCCTATTGAATTTTCTGGTATTTGTTTCCAAACTATTGAATTTGCGGGTGAGGGGTATAAATAACCCCCCCCCCCACCAACTCTTGGATAGATATATAAGACCACTTGAATACATTGGAGCTAGTTGTGCACTCTTCACACCTCATTTACTCATATTGCATACATGTGAGGTAGTTGGTAGCATTGAAGTGTATTGAATCATTTGTTGATCATTTGACACTTGACCCTCCTCAAGCGAGCACTTTGGTTTATTACTCTTGTTGTTTGCTGGCACCTAAATGTCTTGGTGGAGGTTTGCATGGTGATCTCTTCAAGAAGCTGTGAAGAGGCCCAGCGCCATTTGTGAGAGGCTCAGTGTTCTCATCTCTGGAGCAAGGGAAGAACAATTGTAGTAGCTTTGAAGCTTAATTCGTGAAGTCAGTCCAATTCGTTTGGACTTACCTCAATGTGGACTAGTGAAGACTGGCAAGTCTTCAATATCACAGCAAAAACATCGTGTGTCTCCATATCTGTTATTTCCTTATCTCTACTCTTTCGCATTTATATTCTTAGCCATTAAAGTGAATTGAATTGATATTTTGTGAAGCTAAGAATTATATTTGGTAGAGATATATTTTGTGGTGCCATAGAAATTTGCTCGTACATTGTGCTAAGTTCTTATATAGCTCATTGTGATCAAAATTATTGTACTTCAGGAGCAAAATTTTAAAACCTCCTATTCACTCCCCCATCCCCAATATCTAGTTGGTTATCCTTGATCCTACAAAGAGCCTCTATGGTTCAATTGAATTTCAAAGGGAAATGGAGGAATTCAATTCAAAGGAAAAAATCATATAAGGATGGTTGGTTTGTAGGATTATTTCAAAGGAATTTCATAGGATAAGGTCAAACCTCATGTTATCAATTCATTTGAGAGTTTCAAGGCACCTTCTCTCTCTTTCCATTATCTCTCTAATTAATTAACATTTAATATCAAAATTCCTACATTTTTCCTATGAGACATCCAACCACATATTGTGAATAATTGCTATGGTTTTATTCCCTACAAGATTCATCAAGTCATCATGCTTTAATCCTACGTTTTTCTATTAATTCCTATGTTACAAAGAGACCCTAATGAAGATAGGCCACACATCAAAGACATAGGGAAGCATCTAGAATATGATAGCAACCAGAGAGTCCTAGCATCATCCAATACCCGACCAGAGCACGGTTTGGCCACCAGTGGGCCCTTCCCTATAAAAGGTACCCCTTCCATGACATTGTGTCCATTCTTTTTTGTTGTGGCTGATGGCTTTTGGCCCTAGCACAAGAGCTTGTGCGAATGAATCAAATGCTAATAAGCCGATAAGCCGCTTCAAAACGGTTATCTTGATAAGCTGCTTTGAAGTAGTGATAGAGAAGCTGTCTCATTTGTTTGTTTCGTAGAAGCCATAAACAATAAGTTGAAAAAGGGGCCCATTGACTTCCAACATGCAATTTTGGAGTTCCACGTACCATTTCAAGGTTTTAAAGTTGCTAGAACCTTGTTTTCCCATATTTAGGTCTGCATTAGGTCTACACTTTTTATTATCTACTCTCTCTCTCTCTCTGTTCTTTTTTAGTGTCGGTTGTGCAGTCAACCCTTTAAAACATTAACCTCTATAAACTCTGACCTCTAATATATACAAATGTATTTGGATATGTAACATGGAAATAACATTACTAGATTTGTCATCAATGATACTTCCATATTATTATATTTTTAATAATTTTTGCTAACATATAATTAGAAAAGGTAATGGTCAAAAGTATGTATTAGAGACCGTGTCTATGTTCAAATTAACAAGTAAAAAATAATGAAAGTAGTATAAACTTGTTATAATTTATTTATATAAGTTTGCATCTATTGTTATTGTCATGCATATGCTAGCGTGTTGCATGTTTAGCTATTTTTTATTAATCATGGTGGCTAGATCTAAATTAGTCAACCCTTGCATGATAGTTTGTGATTAAAACATGGAAAGGACTACTGTGCACCTGGGTGCATGTTAGCCTTAGGGCGCACTTGCCTATCAGTTTTCTTTTCAGTCACTTCACCATGTGTAGTATCATGCTCTCACACGTATGGTTTTAGTGCTCACCTGCATGTTATCCATGAATGGCAGAAGTGCCATTTCCAGCGTGCACTTTGCTTTGTTATCACAGCCTTTCAAGCCTTTAAAAAAAATAAGAGAAAGAAAACAAAGGAGGCTTTCAACACAGCTCTTCTCTTTTACCACTTAGCTCCAGAAAAGATCTTATACATACAATACTACAGTGTTTCGACTCCATCATTTTTTACTTCATGAAAATTCAAAACTTACTATTAGATGACGCTAAGTTACCGTGTATAAATTTAACAAATTACCACCCTGAGTTCGAAATTATCATTTAAACTATCATCTGCATTTGGTTCCCATATGCTCTTTTAACAAATTAGCATCCAAAATTCTATAAGTTACTCCCTTAATTGGCATTTACTTATCACTCTTGATTATAGCAAAAATACAAGGTAATCAACTTTTTATATACAAAAGGTCCAAAATACACTTGATAACTACTCAAATTGACCATGAGTCCACCATGGATGGAAAGAACATGGAATAGTTAATAAGGGCAAAATGGAAAATAATGCATCTGGAAATGCGAAGTGACAAATATTTGTGAACAAATCAAATAGTCAAAAGTGACAAGTAAATGCGAACGAAGGTAGTACCATCTACAGTTTGAACAAATTGCCACCCCTAAGTTGTAAATTGCCATTGGTATGTGAGTATGTAACACACTTAGAACTTATCGTCAATTGGAGCCCAAGTTACCATCTATAATTTTAAAAATTACCATCCTAAGTTTCAAATTAACAAAATACCACCCTGTCTTAACGCGTGCCTAGGCTCACATCTGTCTAATCTAGCGTTACCCCAACTCCTCTCATTCCCATGGTCCCCACCTGGCCACCTTCACAGCTCCAACCCAATTCCTCTCATCTTCCCCACTAGTCCACTGCCACCACCACATCCTCTCACTATCATGTTTCCTCTCACCTACAGCTCTCCCTTGCTAGATCTGGTGATTATAGCCATCACCTCCACATCTTCACCACTGGAGAGCTCCCCGCATTGCACGAGACAAGGAAGGAGGCGCTGCTCCCCACCACCACCCCTCCACTCCTTGCTTCTCCTACCTTCTCTCTTTAGATCCTGGTCTACCTCTAATGCTGCTGCTTACATATTCATGTCTACGAGCTCCATCATATTGCACAAGGCAAGGTGAGCCAGTGGTGCCCTTGATTTGTGTTGATTTGTCTCACCAAAATTAGCATGGCGATCAGAGGGAGCCCATCCTGAGGGATTTCATTTGCAAGGGCAGGTAATCATATAAAAAAGCATGAGGTGAGGCATTTGTCTTGCCTGTTGCCGCACATGCATGAGGGGATGTGAGCTCCACTTCTCCCTCTCCTGTTCATGAGGTGGTGTTGCCCTTTGTCTCACCAATTTTGGGGCAATTAGTTGATTTGTCTCACTAATTTTGCCTTTTTTTCTTTGATCTAGCCAAATTCATGTTCAATTGGTTTGATTTGGGGTTCTCTAAGTTCATTCTCTTATATGTAAAATGTACTTCAGTTCATGGATTTCTCTAGATTGAGTTTTCTAATGTAAAATGATATTATACCCAATCCACAAGTTGGGAGGCCACCTTGTATTTTTTTTCATGGATAGCATATGATGCTAGACTACCAGTAGCTCTTACTAGTAACTGGTTTTCTATTCTTAGATGCATAGTTTTGTTTGGTTCAATATAGCCCATCTGGTTTTGTTAGCTTAAAAGTATAGTTTTGTTAGGTTAATTGCACGAAACCATTTGATAGGCTACTTTCATAAAGTTGGATTTTCACTAGCTGTAATGAAACATGAAGCTAATGAGTAGTTGCTCTTAGTTACTATGTGCTTGAGCACAATGGGCAGCGTAAATTGAGGCTCAAGGTGCATCCACGGTGGCGCCAACTCATCGACCACCACCTCTTCCTTACTTTCTTGGCTGCTGTCATAGTGTTCAAACTTGCTTCCTAGCCTACTCTCACTTGCCAAGGTACGCCCCACAAGGACCTTCTAATACTATCCATTACCTCCGCCCATGCATGCCCTGCTAGATAGATACTAATGTTGGTTGGGTTTGGCTGCAAAGTTGTGTGGAGCAGATGGTGGAAGGTACATGTCATCCACACGGGCACCAGTGGCTAGTGGTCAAGGGTATGAGGCATTTCATCTGCAACAGCACCAAGGGGGGGCATCTTGAGGTGAATGCTCATGTTTTTTCATGTGAGCAATGGAAAGGTGCTACAATGTGTATATTTTCGTAAACGGCGAAGAGGACCGATGTGCTCTTTTTATCCTTTGCTTTGCATTTTTGTAGCCTTTTTTCTGAGTTGTTGTATTCAAAGACATACCTTAGTATACCATTAGTAGTATCAACTTATAAGAAACTACAAGACAACATTTGATTATAACAAAGACAAGTTTTCAATGAACCACAAGTTTAGCGAGAAGTTAGGTAAGCAAGAAGGATAACTTTTCATATTGGTGCATTGCTAAAGTCATTTTTCGATAGATATCCATGTATGGTGTGGCCAAGTTACTCATGTTTGCATTGTGTTAGAATAAATAGTCAGCAGTGTTTAGGATCCTAAGGTGATAGTTAACATATTTTGTTATAATTTTGAGGTGTTAGCTATAGCTAATGATTTAAAATAATCTACTACTGGTTCAAGAAGCATTTGAGTTGGGATACTAGTGAAGTTGGGACTGATGATAATATCGGAACTAATCTACATAATATAATTTCCCAAATAAAGCGGTATGTAGGTAGGGGTAGAGAATTTTATCTAGTGGGGGCTACTAATGCATGGTACTTACAAGAACATAAAAATAAGTCTTGTTAGCAAATTATGAAAAGTTATGATACCAACAAAAAGGTGGATGTAAACTTATAGAATTTGGGTGGTAATTTGTTGAAAATGCAGATAGTAAGTTAGGCTGCAACTACAGGTGATAACATAGCATGCCAATGATGGTAAGTTTTTTGAACTTTTCATATTCACTAAAATTGTGGTAGTTTTGAACTTAGGGTTCTAATTTGTTAAGATTATAGATGGTAACATAGGTCCAACTGTTGGTAATTTTGAACTTTTACAAAGTCACAAATTGATGGTAAATTTGAACTTAGGGTGGTAATTCATTAAAATTGTAGACGGTAACTTATGAAGTTTTGGGTCGTAATTTGTTAAAAATTTTGATGGTAATCTTTAAACTTTTTTTAATTCACAAAAATGATGGTAATTTTAGAATGCATGATGCTAATTTACTACAACTATAAATGGTAACTTGAAATGCAATTGATGGCAAGTAGTGAACTTCTTACAGATTAATAAACTAATGGTAATTATAATCTAGGGTGGTAATGTGCTAAAACTGTAGAAGGTAGTTTATAGAAATTTACAAGGTAATTTGTTGAAAATACTTATGGTAACTTAAGGTGCAATCGATGGTACAGTTACTTATTAATAGAACTAATGGTAGTTTTTGAACGCATGTTGATAATTTGATACTATTACAGATGGTGATTTAGGATGCAATTAATGGTAAGTCATGAATTTCTTACAAATTCACAAACTAGTGGCAATTATGATTTTAGGGTGATAATGTGTTAAAAATATTGATGTTAATTTATAGAATTCTGGGTGATAATTTGTTAAAATGGATATGGTAACTTCTTTTAGTTTATTTTCAAATTCCTTAAGTTATGTTTCTGAATTTGTATGATTGTTCTTTTTGAATTTTCGCTATGTTTTGATTTGTGTGGTTGAGTGGCCTTGTTCTTTTTTCATACTATAATTAGTCAAAATTCATCGAATGTTGTTCTACTACAGGGTTCTGATTTTGCCCTCATTTTTTGTGTACCTGACAGGTGAAAATTTACCCAGCTTGGCTCAACACAATTTAGCCAATTTGATTGTTAAAAACTGAGAGAGGATGTATGCATAGCAGCCAGGAGTAACTTGATTGAAGCTAGCTGGTAAAAAATTGTGTACATCAAAAGATCATGATAAAAAGGTGAATCTGTGATGGCAATATGTGAACTGTGAACTATGAAGTCACACGATGAGGATACAATGAAATTGTATCGGTACTAGACGTTACTTCTTGATTATTTTCCCTGCATTTTTTCCTGCAATTTTTTCACTGGGATCGGTTGAGTTGCGATAATGTGAGACCATGTAGAGGTCACTCCATGATTGTGATGAGTAATTGACCTTTGGATTAGAGTTGTGTAGTGGTTGAGTTTGGTTTTTGAGGTCTGTGCAGAAGTTTGCTCTCTACAACCACTGTTGTTCACTCTATGACTTCTCTTCATTCGACTTGATGGTCGAGCCTTTTACGACTTAGTGGTCGGCAGAGGTTTTTATGACTTAGTGGTCGCAGTCAATTTTATGACTTGGTGGTCGCAATCAATTTTATGACTTGATGGTCGGCAGTGCCTTTTACAACTTAGTGATCGGTAGAGGTCTTTACGACTTGGTGGTCACAGAAGATTTTTTTGACTTGGTGGTCACAGTCAATTTTACGACTTAGTGGTCGCAGTCGATTCTACGACTTTATGGTCGGCAGTCGATTCTACGACTTTGTGGTCGACAGTCGATTCTACGACTTTGTGGTCAGCAATCGGTGTTACGACTTGGTGGTCCACAGGTGCTCCTATGACTTGGTGGTCGTAGCTTCTGCTTGTCGATAGTCATAGGTCTGTCTAGCTGTGATCGATAGTCGTAGTACTGCCTGGTCATAGCTTCTGCTGGTTGATAGTCGTAGCTTTCCTTGTGCGTGATTGATAGTCATAGCCTGCGGTCGATGGTTGTAGCTTTGGCTAGATGAGATCGTTAGTCGTAGCGACCAGGTCTGTTAAAGTCGTAGCCGCTGTGAGCGATAGTCATAGCAATCGTTGTGGTAGTCGTAGTGCTCTATGCGATAGTCATAGCCGATGTGTGCAGTGGTCGTAGCGATCTGTGTAGTGGTCGCAGCGCTCTGCCTGTGTAATCGATAGTCGTAGCTTGTGTTCTTGATGATCGTAGCAAGCTACGTGGTGGTCATAGCGGTTTTGTGTGTTGTCGTAGGCTGCTGGAAGGATCTTCTAGGCTATGAGTACCTTATTTCTTGTGCATTCGAGTACTCATAAGTTGTATAAGACCAGTCATTGTGCTGAGGTTATTCATTGGAATTACTGGTGTTTTGGTCAGGGTTGACCAGGGTGTTTGTTGCTTTATGCACATGAGGATATTGCTTGGTTCTAGGATCAGAATCAGTAATTTGGGTGGATACATTTTGTTTAAATTGGTGATATTTATGATGAGGACATCACTTCCATGCATACAACCAATGGATCTGAACCTATACACTTGCAAGGTCCAATCACACGAGCTCGCGCACAACAATTGAACTATTAGGTAACTTCGTTTCTAGGAATACATTTTGTTTCTCATGAGAATATGCTACTACATAATGCATGTGATGTTCTTTTACTTAGGAACTTAGGAGCTTATCATGAAGACACACATGTGCGATTCAATTCGGCCCCCGAAAAGAGCACCAACTTCAAATGTGCATAACTTTCACATACGGAGTCCGTTTGAGGCCCATGAGTACTTGATGGAAAGCTTTTCTCATCCTCTTTCCAATGGATCTAACTCCATCTCCAAATTCCTCCTGCGTATATTGCAAGCACTCAAAGAAGATACTGCGTCACCTATTTGGGCCAACTTGGGCCTTGTAATGCTTGGGCCCCCAGGAGAAGGCGCCCCCTCGCTAGGCTCGTACTATTCGTGGCCACACTATTCACATGAACAGTAGCATACATAGTACCACCTCTTATTTTTTAGTTTTGTGCAGCCTTCCCTCCCCTATTTAAGGAGGCCGCACCCTTCTAGTTTTCTTGGATTTCGTTTGCTTAGTTTTTCCATTGTGAAAACTCTTGTTCTTCGCTTGTGTCGACTAGACCAATAGTAAAGAACCTCTACGGAATCCCACCTTTTGAACTCAATTTATATGTTTGCAATTTCAGATTGCTTGTGATCTTGTTCTTGCGTGTTCTTCGGTTGCATGCAAGAATAGACCTTCGTGGTCAGGTCAACCGCGATCTTGGTACGGTTGATAACGACTTGGTGATTAGTTCAGCGATTGCTTGGTTCGTACATGATGCGTTCGTAGCCTGGATCGTGAGAGTTGATCATCGCCAATCGAAATTATCCTTCTCATCGAAAGATTGGGACAACAATAGCACATCACTTTATGTATCGTGTGGTGCTATGTGATTGTTTGCTTTTTTTGTGTTGGTTGCAGGACATCGGAGCTAAGTCTTGGTAAGGCATAGGAGGACCGGGACTAGGCATAGGGAGGTGTTGAGGTCCAGAACGGTCAGGGAGACGCCGAAGATGATCGAGGCTGGTGAGGTGGTTGCAAGTTAGGACAACGAGGAACTGGAGCAAGAGCTACCAAAGATGGACATGACGGGCAAAGGCGAGGTGGACCGGGACTAGGATCAGGGAGGAGTCGAGGTCCAGACGGTCAAGGATGCCGAGTGCCGTCATCCACGAGAAAAAGGATGTGGTGCGCCAAGTGACTTGGGTCGTCTACAAGTAAGGATAGTTCGGTGGGATCCAGACGCATGAGAGGCTTGACGACAAGTCATTGGGGCCACATGGAAACTGCTTTGAAAAGCATGTGTGAGTAAAACCCGGTGTTAGGTGGGGTTAACGGGTTATCCCCGGTTTGGACTAATGATTGGATCCATTAGGTCTAGGGTTCGTTTGTGAGACTATAAAAAGGGGAGGGGAGGCAAGAGTTAAGGTTGAGAAGGTTGGCCAAGCCTTGGTAGCTGGCGCCTCTCCCTCCCATGGGAGTTAGGTTAGAGAGTGGGTGCGGCTCTATGGTTAGAGCTTGGTCCTCCCGAGGGGAGTGGCTATTTGAGAGTGAGTGTTGGCTCTAGGGTTAGAGCCTGGTCCTCCCGAGGGGAGTGGCTGTAAAACTAGTATCTCAAGTGAGAAATCCAGCAATCTTTGATCTACTCTTTTCTGTATCTTTTTGTTTGAGTTTGCTCTGTTATGATTTTTTGATTTGGTTCTTCCTCTGCGTTCTCCATTCTGCTCCTCTCTCTTCTTGATCTAGAAGTCTCTCTCTTCTTGATCTGGAGGTGTTCTTGGCTTGATCTCATTGATGCTCTGAATCGCAGTGATAGGTGGGAATACAACCAAATCCATCCTAGCTCATTGACTCACGAGCGATTCTGATCAACGACTTCGGTTCTTGAACTCAGTTCTTGTGCGCTTGATCAATCGCAAAAAGGTCTAAACTCGGTTAATAAGTTTTCTTGTTGTAGATATGTAGTTATTTAGGGTAGTTTGTGCAGGATAAATTCTTGTAGAACTATTCATTTCTTGTAGTCGTAAGTTGTAGTACATTGATTAATTTTAGAATACTAGATCTGCTAGTTAGGTCTATTCAGAACATGAATAGTACAATATGTGTAGGATCCATTATTAACAATGTGCGCTATTTAGATGAATCATGCATGGTTAATTAGATTTTTACAAGATACGTACAATTGGTTGTCTTTCTTTAGAGTGTTATACGTTAGGGAAATCTCCTTCTATGTATGTTATTAGTGACTAGCAGATTTGTTACTAGGTTTATTTAACATTTATTTAATCAAATAAGTAGATGTTGTTGACATCAGATTAGTTGTCAAAATTATTGATAGGCATTACTGAATGAGTAGCTTTCAAAATATACTATAGAGAAGGGTACCATGGATGGGTGCAGAAGGAGTCAATTTGCACGCTTTCCATCTGTGATGGCTGGTTTTTCAAATGCAGAGCAGTGTCCATAGGGCACTATTATGAGATGGTTGTACAAGTTATTCTCATTGGATCCTACACTGCATGTCTGAAGTTGCATGGTGTTGCTACCCAAGCACGGCAACTCATGTACTAGGAGTTAGTGGAATTGAAAGGGCAATATTCGTGGAGCTCATACGTGAGAATGGTGAAGGAGCATGGATAGCTGGTAGTCTTGCTGGCCCAAGCCTATGAGGAAGTCCCTCTAGCTTACGTGACGCAGGAAGATGGCATAGGTGATAATACTGAAGAAGATGGGGAGTCTAGCCAAATATTGTTTGAGTGAAGAAGGGGGTGGTACGGAATCAGTTAAAGCTGGGGCTATAGACCTTCCTATGACTGAGGTGCAAGAACCCATGGGGATTGCAGATGAAGGTGAGGAGATGGAAGCCTTGGTGGAACAGATAGAGCTTGAAGACCATGAGTACGAGGCAATGTCAGATGATGAAGGTTCTGATGACAAGCAAGGTGGAGGTGCTCAGGTCATTCCGTTGGAGTGGAACACATACCAATTCAATCAACTAGTTAAGTGAAAGTGAGCAAGTGGCCTGGGAGTACCAACAGAATGAGGTTAGGCAAAGAGGGTTTTACAAAAGTAAAGAGGAGGTGCGGGAAGCAATCAAGTTCTGGGCAATATTATTGAGGAGGACATTCAAGGTAGTGAAGTCCAGCCCACGTGCGTATGACATGACATGTGAGATCGAGGGATGCCCTTGGCAAGTTTATGCATACCAACCTATATGGGACACTGTCACATCCCAAAATTTGGCTTTTTGAAAAATTTAAAGTCAAATTAATTATTTTAAGGTAATTGGATTTTACTTGGCTTTTATTTGCCTTTCTGGATTTTCTGGAATTTAAAAAAAACTATTTTTAGAGCTTAAAAAGTAATTCAAAATATGAAAATTAAATATCAACAGTAGTTGGAAATAATTTTATTTAGTCCAAAATATGTCCAGGAGCTTCTGTGAATTTTTCTGGAATTTTTGGAGGTATTTTCATTTTTTTCTGAGGCCTAAATAATTTTCTAGCCTTTTCTGAAAATCTAAATCAAATCCTGAAAATAAAAATCTCCCCTCTCCCTCCAGCCGACGCGTGGACGGTCCAGGACCGCCCACGTCGCCGCTTGGCCTGATCCAGGCCACCCATCCCCTTCCCTCGCTGTCCAGCGGGCCCGGCCCGTCAGCCGGCGGCCCCGCCTTCCCCTTCTCCTCGCCCGACGCGTGGACGGCTTAGATGAGCCGAGTCCCCGCGCGGACCATCCAGCCGCCCGTTCCCACTTCCTCTCTCGCCTCGCTGACCCGCGGGCCCCGCCCGTCAGCGGCGCACGCCTCCGCTCTCGCTGCCGCCCCGGCCCCGCCTGTCGGATCCGTCTCCCCCGCGGAATCGCCACCTTCCTTCTCCCTTCCCCCTCTTTCCTTTCTCGCCGGCCGACCAAATCCGACCCGGAGCCGGCCTTGCCTTCCCTGGCTCTCCCCGGTTTTGGAAACCCCGAGCCCCGCCGCGACCGAATCCCCAAATCCCCGCGCCTCCCTTCCTTCCGCGCCCCCTCCTTCCTTTCCTCCCCGCGCCCTTCCTTCTCCGGCCGCCAGCAACGGCGAGCAATTGCCGCGCCCCTGCTCCCCCTCCGCCCTATAAATACCCCCCTCGACCTTCGCCTCCTCCCGCACCACCTCCCAGAGCCCTCCACACCTCCCCTTGAGCCCCGAGCGCCGTCGTGCCAGAAGTTCGCCGTGCGCGCCCGGTAAGTCTACGGCGAGCCTTCGCCGCCGCCTCGGTCGTCTCCGGAGCCCGCCGTCGCCACCTCGAGCTTCCTCGCGCCCGGGCGAACCTCCCCGCCACCTCAGCAGCCCCTCCCCGCCGCCGGAGCGCCGTCGCGCCGGAGGACCCGAGCCAGCTCCGCCTCCCTCTCGTCGCCGGCCGCCTCCGTTCACCCCCGAGCCTCGCCGACCCCTCCAACCGGATCCCCTTCGCGCCAGGGTTACATTTCACGCGCCGCCCGAACCTCTCCGCCACTCCCTCGTCGCCGGCGCCGTCGCCTCCGACCATCTTCCCCGACCTCCCCTCCGGCAGGTACCTCAAAAGGTATGGTTGCCCTATATGGGTAGGCAAAGCCTCCCCCGCCCATCTGGTTAGCCGCGCTCTCTCTCAACTCCCCGGTGCGCGTTCGAGCCCTCGGCTCCGCGCGCTGGGTTGAGTTTTTCGTTTAATTTTCGCAACTGACAAGCGGGCCCCACCCGTCAGAGGCCGCCGGTCTGCGCTGCCACTGCCGCCTGGGTCCCACCCCTCTGTGCTGGACTCTGACAAGTGGGCCCGAAGACCAGTGGGTCCCACGTGTCAGAGGTTGACTCATTGGGCTCACTGTCCAGTGGGTCCCACATGTCAGTGACCGCCAGTGGTTACTGTTCAGTGGGCCCCACCTGTCAGTCTTCCAGAATTAAAATAAAAGATTAAAATTTAATTCTCCAGTGGGTCCCACCTGTCAGAAATTTCCGAATTTCTCGATTTATTCAAATCTGAGATTTTCAAATGAGCATAACTTTCTCATTTTAACTCCAAATCCAGCCATTCAAATTTCTAAATTCATCTAAAATCAAGATCTATCCAACTATGGCCTCTGTTGAATTTTTGGATTTTATTTGAATTTTTGTTTGTATTTATTTATTTTGTTGCTTCGTCTTTCCTCGCGTAGATTCCAACGTTGTCGACGATCCCTCTTCACAGCAGCAAGAAGACCCAGAAACCCTGCAAGAAGGCAAGTCTCCTTTGATCATCTTGAACCTATGATTTTGAAATGTTTTAATTATTTTAAATGTTATGCATTGCTATTTACATAAAATGATAATTCAAATCTTAAGGTAGTAGTTAACCCAACCTTGTTATGCCCTCCATTGGAATTGATTGTCATGTACCCTTGTCACCATAGAATTTCCTTTGTCTCATTAATGAGAGTATTATAATTACTTGTTGATGTTAGTATGGTAGGATAATGCTTAGTCATGCTATCTAATAACTTTGGAAAATCTTGAAAATGGGAAATTATGATTTATTATTAAATCCTTGTGTTTGAAAGTGAAGTGGCAATTGGAGTTGTCACTGTGATTTTAAAATAAAATAAAAATGTGAAAGTTGGTTTAGATTAGGGTGGATGGCTGTTTGGGTTGGTGCAGTAAGCACGAGAACTTGTTAAGTGTATGTTCCACCCTAGTCAATTAAGGACCGACGCTTGTGTTTGTCCAAACTGAGCATTAACCGTACAACCACAAGTCTATATGGGTACGACCTAGCTAACTAACCTATAAAGGTGTAGTTTAGATATCACCAGTGGTGTATTGAGTGCCAGGGCGTACTGGTTACTCATAGTGAGGGACAGGGTTACTGTACTCATATGGCGCAAGAGGGGGCTTCAGATTGGGCGGATTTAACCCTTCTGCGGTGAAACCTCAGCGGGTGGTCTCTAGCTATACTGGAGTAGGTGAAAGGCTTTGTGATATTTTATCTGGGTCTCATGCCAAAGGAAGCATGTTGACTATTAAGATAATTTATCTCTTGTGGGTAAAGTTGTACAACCTCTGCAGAGTGTAAAACTATTCGAATAGCCGTGCCCACGGTCAAGGGCGGGCAAGGAATGCATTCACATGGTAGATTTCTGGTTTTGATTTAAAATCAAAAGTTTTGTATTCCGAGGGTGGAGGGAACTCTCGGAAGGGAATCCTGGCGGATGGAGCCAGAGAGGGTGGATGGAACCCGCAGTTTAAAACTTGACCAATGGTAATTGGTTAGCTAGTGTTGGTAGTTGGAACCTTCACTAGAAAGTTAATTCTGTTAAAACATTTACTTCATTAAATTAAAGCCTTCGAAAATAAGTAGTAGTAATTGAGTTTTCAAATATTGCTTTGTGCAAAAGAACCATATGGCCTTCTTTGTCAAGCCTTGCATCTATGCATTTTTCCCAAGACTTGCGGAGTACTTTATGTACTCACATGCTACACTTAAAAATAACATCTCAGAGGAAGTTGAAGCTCAAGAAGGTGACTACGACTACTGCTTCGCTTGTGGCTGTGATGGATTCTTCCCGGAGGACTAGGTCGCGCTTCCCCAGTCAACTGCCTGTGGCATCTTGATGGGTCTACTTTGATTTCACTTTGCTTCCGCTGTGTTTTGATTGTGCGAGGTCTTGAAACCTCCAATGTAATAAGGTGACCCGGTGGTCAGTACTCTTTATAATTGTAATAAATACGTTGTTGGTCATGAATCATTTCTGTTTAACTGTGTGCACTAGCTTTGATCTGGGACTAGTGCAGAAATACACAGAGGGTCCGGGTTTTGAAATCCGGGGCCCGACAGAGATGGTATCAGAGCCAATTTGACTGTAGGACGTGACCTAGATTAGGAATGGCAAACCATAAGGACTTATGTTTATAAAAAGAGTATATTAAAAATGTGTAAGCTTCTTTGCTTCTACTCTCTTCCTACTTAGAATCTCGTTCTTGTCTCCAACTCCATTTGTTAAAACTTTTACTAATCTTTTCTTTCACTCAACTTTGTAGATGGCTGGTTCATCCTCCGCTGTCCCGTGGGACTACTACTCACATGGAGAGGATGCTGGAGCATTCGCTAGCCTTCTCCGGCAGCTGATGCAGTGTTTGGAGTACGGTCAGCCGCCCATCTTCAGGGGTCGGAAGACGCGGATCCTGGATCGAGACTCTTGGACGATGGAGGTATTCCTGTATGCACGGGAAGAGGAATTCAAGTCCCACACCTACCCCATCAAGCACCCTCGGTCCCGCTGTTTCGACGCTGTCCAGGACGCAGCACGCCTCGCCATTGACGAGTTGTGCCACCTGCACAAAGATGCTGTACATCAGTCCCCCTTTTGCTTCTTCATCAACCCTCGCCCAGGACAGAGGTATCCAGATCCCTTTGATATTCCAGCTGACGATCCTCGACTGTCACATCAGGTGCAACTCACCCAGGCGATGGCCGTCACTTATGCTAGAGCTCAGGAGGAGATTGGACAACTTCGGATGCTTCTCACTTCCAGCTACCAGCATTCCGACACGCTTCGCACACAGCTTCTCCAGAGCCAGGCAGCTGAGTTTGAGTTGGGACGTCTCCGGGCCGCAGCCGACTACGCGCCGTCTTCACCCGTAGTTGATTACACGCCGTCTTCCCCAGTACCAGCTGTCATCCCCAACAACCCGGCACCAGCTCGACTTTCAGGACTCCACATCAGACTTACCGCACGCAAGAAGGTGCGACGCCCCAGTCCGCCACCTGTCATCACTCTCAAGAAGCGCAAGCCTTCTCCTTCGCGTTCTCGGTCGACTGCCTCCAGTCGTAACCGTGCCTCAGCCGAGTGTGACTGTTCCCGTCACCATGTGAGAGAGCGCCAGGAAGACCCGGAGGAGGATCCAGAAGAGGACCCGGAAGAAGACCCTGAGGAGCGCGTCTTTGGAGAGGATTAGTAGTCTTTTGAGTCCGTAGTACCCAAATAAAATGTCCGCGTCCTTAGAACGCTTATTGTTATGTTTTGGTGTGCTAGATGGACTGTACCAGGCCTATGTGCACTTGTGGTACAGCCATCCTTGGAGTTATCTTGATTTTAATAAAAGTTTTCCCCTAAGTGGTTGCTAGTTCTTTCTTGTGTGTTGGCTTGGGATGTGGTTTAGTTCCCCTAATCTCTTACCTTTGCTATTTCCCTCTTACCTTCTGCTAACCTAAACCGCTTCAGATGGTGAACACGAGGAGCAACCCTGGCAGCAGCCGTGACGCCAACAATCAGCCGGAGGACAACATTCCACCACCTCCTGCTCAGGCCCCCAACATGGAACAGATGATGGCTATGCAGCTGCAGTTACTTCAAGCTCTCGCCCAGAACCAAGTGCAGCCAGCCCAGCATGCACCCAACCAGGCACCCCAGTCTAAGTTGGGAGAATTTATGAGGACAAGGCCTCCCACTTTTGCTGGATCAGTGGATCCCCTGGAGGCAGATGATTGGATCAAGGATGTGGAAAGAAAATTGGTCCTAGCTCAGTGCAACGATAATGAAAAGGTGTTGTATGCTGCTCACCAGCTCAAGGGAATGGCTGCCAACTGGTGGGAAAACTACCGCGCCGCCCATCAAAATGCACAAGCCATCACTTGGGAGGAGTTTGTCGAAGCTTTCCGCACTGCCCATATTCCTACAGGAATAATGGAAATGAAGAAGAGAGAATTCTACCAACTACAACAGGGAAACCTCAGTGTTTCCGAATACCTGAACAAGTTCACCCAACTGTCCAGGTATGCATCTGAAGAGGTCACCTCGGAGGCGACCAAGATTTGGAGGTTCACGCAGGGACTTGACCCCAATCTCAAGGTGCAGCTGGTATACAATGACTTCCCAACCTTCCAGCACCTAGTGAACAAGGCCTTTGTCCAAGAAGATGCTCAGCGCCAGCTGTACGAAAATCGGAAGAGGAAGTTTCAAGCCCAGCAAGGAGCAAGCAGCTCTCGATTCCGCCCCAACGCACCTCACTATCACAAGCTCTCAGAGTCAAGCGTGCCGAGGACTCCCTTTTCAGGACCCCGCCCAAATCCACAAACTCCCCGGGCAAACAATGGTGGCCAACCCCCGCAGAACAAGACTTCAGCAGCAGGAGTGCAGTGCTTTAACTGCAAGAACATGGGGCACTATGCCAGCAACTGTCCCCAGAAACGCCCAGCAATGACTCCAGTTCGTTTCAATCTGGGGACTACGCCAGCAAGAGCTCCGACTGCAGGTCAAGGCCGTGGGGCACCACAAACCCCAAGGACTCCACAAGTGGTGAGCAGAGGGCATCTCAACCATGTGACCGCGGAAGCAGCCCAGGATGCACCTGACGTAGTTCTGGGTAAGTTTCTTGTCAACTCAGTAATTGCATCAGCATTATTTGATTCTGGAGCTTCGCATTCTTTTGTGTCAAAAGATGTGGTTGAAAGGTATAATTGGGATGTGAATAAACTACAGAACCCCATGCTAGTCCAGTCCCCTGGAAAGGAAATGAGGACTAACACAGTTTGCCTTGACGCAACTGTGGATATAAATGGAGTTAAGTTCTTAGCAAATCTTATTATAATAGACTCCAAGGGTTTAGATGTAATACTTGGAATGGATTGGTTAACCAAGTATAAAGGACAGATAGATTGTGCTGACCGAGCTGTTACAATCACTAACTCTGATGGGATTCAAGTAAGGTATAAGTCAAACTCCCCTACCCAGAGCAGGTGTAGTTTGAACAGTGTAAAGGGAGTGACTCTGGAAAAAGTACCTATAGTGAGTGAGTACCCAGATGTATTCCGTGAAGATTTGCCCGGAATGCCGCCAGACAGGGAAGTAGAGTTTGTCATCAACCTAGTACCTGGAACAGCTCCAATTTCCAAGAGACCTTATCGGATGTCTGCAAATGATTTGGCGGAAGTTAAGAAACAAATTGAAGAACTGCAGGATAAAGGATTTGTAAGGCCAAGCTCGTCACCTTGGGGAGTACCAGTACTGCTAGTAAAGAAGAAAGATGGTAGTCTTCGCATGTGTGTGGACTATCGATCATTGAATGATGTGACTATTAAGAACAAGTACCCTTTACCCAGAATAGATGATCTGTTTGATCAGTTGAAAGGATCATGTGTATTCTCTAAGATTGACCTTCGATCAGGATATCACCAATTGAAGTTAAGACCAGAGGACATACCCAAGACCGCATTTGCCACCCGTTATGGATTGTATGAGTATACAGTGATGTCTTTCGGTCTAACCAATGCCCCAGCATACTTCATGAATCTGATGAATAAGGTGTTCATGGAATATTTGGATAAGTTTGTGGTTGTATTCATCGATGATATTTTGATATATTTCAAGAATGAGGAAGAACATGCCGAACATTTGAGGATAGTTTTGGAAAAGCTCCGAGAAAATCAGTTGTATGCCAAGTTCAGTAAGTGTGAGTTTTGGTTGAAGAAAGTAGCTTTCTTGGGCCATGTGATTTCGGCGGGAGGAGTATCCGTAGACCCGGAGAAAGTTAATGATGTGCTCAATTGGACACAACCAAAGTCAGTATCCGAGATCAGGAGTTTTCTTGGATTGGCTGGTTACTATCGTCGATTTATTGAAGGATTCTCCAAGCTCGCAAGACCTCTCACCCAGTTGCTGAAGAAGGAAAAGAAGTTTGAATGGAGTAAACCATGTGAGGGTAGTTTCCAAGAGTTGAAGAAGAGGTTAACTTCTGCACCAGTATTGACGCTTCCGGACATTAGGAAGGATTTCGAAGTCTTCTGTGATGCGTCAAGGCAGGGACTAGGCTGTGTACTGATGCAAGAAAGAAAGGTAGTAGCATATGCCTCAAGGCAGCTGCGACCCCATGAAGGAAATTACCCAACGCATGATTTAGAGCTCGCTGCCGTAGTGCATGCACTGAAAATATGGAGGCATTACTTGATTGGTAACCGTTGTGAAATTTACACGGATCACAAGAGTTTGAAATATATATTCACTCAACCCGATCTCAACATGAGGCAAAGGAGATGGCTTGAGTTAATAAAGGATTATGATATTGGAATACATTATCACCCAGGAAAGGCTAATGTGGTAGCAGATGCCTTGAGCAGAAAGAGTTATTGTGCCAAGCTGTGGATTAAGGACAGTATGCCTGCCCTTCAAGAAGAGTTCCAACGGCTCAACCTAGAAGTAGTGGAGGAAGGATTTCTAGCCACTTTGGAAGTTCAACCAACCTTAGAAGATCAAATCAGAGCAGCTCAAAAGGAGGACAAGTATGTCCAGGAGATCAAGGATAATATGAAGAAAGGAAAAGCTTCGGGATTTTCAGAGGATGAAAAAGGTACCCTTTGGTTTGGGAAAAGAATTATTGTGCCTAAAAAGAAGGAGGTAAAGGAGTTAATATTGAAGGAAGCCCATGAATCTAGATACTCAATTCACCCTGGGAGTACCAAGATGTACCAAGATCTCAAGGAAAGGTATTGGTGGTCAAGTATGAAACGAGAAATTGCAGAATACGTAGCCTTGTGCGATGTATGCCAACGGATTAAAGCTGAACACCAGAGACCTGCTGGACTTCTGCAGCCATTGCAGATCCCTGAGTGGAAATGGGAAGAAATTGGTATGGATTTTATAACTGGATTACCAAGAACCAAAACAGGGCACGATTCAATTTGGGTTATAGTGGATCGTTTGACAAAAGTCGCCCATTTCATTCCAGTAAAGACCACATACTCCGGGGATAGACTTGCAGAGTTGTACATGTCAAGAATTGTGTGCTTGCATGGGATCCCAAAGAAGATTGTGTCCGATCGAGGAACCCAGTTCACTTCGAGATTTTGGCAAAAGCTACATGAACTTTTGGGCACGAACTTAAACTTCAGTACAGCTTATCATCCACAGACAGATGGTCAAACAGAAAGAGTAAATCAAATCCTGGAAGACATGTTGAGAGCTTGTGTACTGGCAAACAAGAGTAATTGGGATCAGAGTTTGCCCTATGCAGAGTTCTCCTACAACAATAGTTATCAATCCAGTTTGCAAATGTCTCCCTTCGAAGCCCTATACGGCAGAAAGTGTAGGACTCCATTGTATTGGGAGGAAACAAGAGAAGGACAAGTGTTTGGACCCGATGTGCTGAAGCAAGCAGAAGAACAGGTTCGTCTAATCCAAGACAGATTAAAAACAGCACAAACCAGACAGAAGAGCTATGCGGACAATCGCCGTAGAAGCTTAGAATTCGTACCTGGGGATCATGTTTATTTGAAGGTGTCACCTCTCAAAGGAATGAGACGTTTTGGAGTCAGTGGAAAGCTAGCTCCCAGATTCATTGGACCTTTTCCTGTTGTGGCGAAACGAGGAGAAGTTGCTTACCAGTTGGAGCTTCCACCTCAGCTGTCAAAGGTGCATGACGTCTTCCATGTGTCTCAGCTAAGAAAGTGTCTTAGAGTTCCAGAAGAGCAGATGCCTCTAGATGAAATAAATGTAAAGGAGGACCTCACCTATCCAGAATATCCAGTAAAGATATTGGAGGAAGCAGAGCGCCGTACGCGCAGCAAGGTTATCAAGTTCTGTAAAGTGCAGTGGAGCAACCATTCAGAATCGGAAGCAACTTGGGAGCGTGAAGAGGATCTAAAAGAAGAGTTCCCCGACCTTTTTCCCAGTCCATCCGAATCTCAGGGTCGAGATTCTTTCTAAGGGGGGTAGGTTTGTCACATCCCAAAATTTGGCTTTTTGAAAAATTTAAAGTCAAATTAATTATTTTAAGGTAATTGGATTTTACTTGGCTTTTATTTGCCTTTCTGGATTTTCTGGAATTTAAAAAAAACTATTTTTAGAGCTTAAAAAGTAATTCAAAATATGAAAATTAAATATCAACAGTAGTTGGAAATAATTTTATTTAGTCCAAAATATGTCCAGGAGCTTCTGTGAATTTTTCTGGAATTTTTGGAGGTATTTTCATTTTTTTCTGAGGCCTAAATAATTTTCTAGCCTTTTCTGAAAATCTAAATCAAATCCTGAAAATAAAAATCTCCCCTCTCCCTCCAGCCGACGCGTGGACGGTCCAGGACCGCCCACGTCGCCGCTCGGCCTGATCCAGGCCACCCATCCCCTTCCCTCGCTGTCCAGCGGGCCCGGCCCGTCAGCCGGCGGCCCCGCCTTCCCCTTCTCCTCGCCCGACGCGTGGACGGCTCAGATGAGCCGAGTCCCCGCGCGGACCATCCAGCCGCCCGTTCCCACTTCCTCTCTCGCCTCGCTGACCCGCGGGCCCCGCCCGTCAGCGGCGCACGCCTCCGCTCTCGCTGCCGCCCCGGCCCCGCCTGTCGGATCCGTCTCCCCCGCGGAATCGCCACCTTCCTTCTCCCTTCCCCCTCTTTCCTTTCTCGCCGGCCGACCAAATCCGACCCGGAGCCGGCCTTGCCTTCCCTGGCTCTCCCCGGTTTTGGAAACCCCGAGCCCCGCCGCGACCGAATCCCCAAATCCCCGCGCCTCCCTTCCTTCCGCGCCCCCTCCTTCCTTTCCTCCCCGCGCCCTTCCTTCTCCGGCCGCCAGCAACGGCGAGCAATTGCCGCGCCCCTGCTCCCCCTCCGCCCTATAAATACCCCCCTCGACCTTCGCCTCCTCCCGCACCACCTCCCAGAGCCCTCCACACCTCCCCTTGAGCCCCTAGCGCCGTCGTGCCAGAAGTTCGCCGTGCGCGCCCGGTAAGTCTACGGCGAGCCTTCGCCGCCGCCTCGGTCGTCTCCGGAGCCCGCCGTCGCCACCTCGAGCTTCCTCGCGCCCGGGCGAACCTCCCCGACACCTCAGCAGCCCCTCCCCGCCGCCGGAGCGCCGTCGCGCCGGAGGACCCGAGCCAGCTCCGCCTCCCTCTCGTCGCCGGCCGCCTCCGTTCACCCCCGAGCCTCGCCGACCCCTCCAACCGGATCCCCTTCGCGCCAGGGTTACATTTCACGCGCCGCCCGAACCTCTCCGCCACTCCCTCGTCGCCGGCGCCGTCGCCTCCGACCATCTTCCCCGACCTCCCCTCCGGCAGGTACCTCAAAAGGTATGGTTGCCCTATATGGGTAGGCAAAGCCTCCCCCGCCCATCTGGTTAGCCGCGCTCTCTCTCAACTCCCCGGTGCGCGTTCGAGCCCTCGGCTCCGCGCGCTGGGTTGAGTTTTTCGTTTAATTTTCGCGACTGACAAGCGGGCCCCACCCGTCAGAGGCCGCCGGTCTGCGCTGCCACTGCCGCCTGGGTCCCACCCCTCTGTGCTGGACTCTGACAAGTGGGCCCGAAGACCAGTGGGTCCCACGTGTCAGAGGTTGACTCATTGGGCTCACTGTCCAGTGGGTCCCACATGTCAGTGACCGCCAGTGGTTACTGTTCAGTGGGCCCCACCTGTCAGTCTCCCAGAATTAAAATAAAAGATTAAAATTTAATTCTCCAGTGGGTCCCACCTGTCAGAAATTTCCGAATTTCTCGATTTATTCAAATCTGAGATTTTCAAATGAGCATAACTTTCTCATTTTAACTCCAAATCCAGCCATTCAAATTTCTAAATTCATCTAAAATCAAGATCTATCCAACTATGGCCTCTGTTGAATTTTTGGATTTTATTTGAATTTTCGTTTGTATTTATTTATTTTGTTGCTTCGTCTTTCCTCGCGTAGATTCCAACGTTGTCGACGATCCCTCTTCACAGCAGCAAGAAGACCCAGAAACCCTGCAAGAAGGCAAGTCTCCTTTGATCATCTTGAACCTATGATTTTGAAATGTTTTAATTATTTTAAATGTTATGCATTGCTATTTACATAAAATGATAATTCAAATCTTAAGGTAGTAGTTAACCCAACCTTGTTATGCCCTCCATTGGAATTGATTGTCATGTACCCTTGTCACCATAGAATTTCCTTTGTCTCATTAATGAGAGTATTATAATTACTTGTTGATGTTAGTATGGTAGGATAATGCTTAGTCATGCTATCTAATAACTTTGGAAAATCTTGAAAATGGGAAATTATGATTTATTATTAAATCCTTGTGTTTGAAAGTGAAGTGGCAATTGGAGTTGTCACTGTGATTTTAAAATAAAATAAAAATGTGAAAGTTGGTTTAGATTAGGGTGGATGGCTGTTTGGGTTGGTGCAGTAAGCACGAGAACTTGTTAAGTGTATGTTCCACCCTAGTCAATTAAGGACCGACGCTTGTGTTTGTCCAAACTGAGCATTAACCGTACAACCACAAGTCTATATGGGTACGACCTAGCTAACTAACCTATAAAGGTGTAGTTTAGATATCACCAGTGGTGTATTGAGTGCCAGGGCGTACTGGTTACTCATAGTGAGGGACAGGGTTACTGTACTCATATGGCGCAAGAGGGGGCTTCAGATTGGGCGGATTTAACCCTTCTGCGGTGAAACCTCAGCGGGTGGTCTCTAGCTATACTGGAGTAGGTGAAAGGCTTTGTGATATTTTATCTGGGTCTCATGCCAAAGGAAGCATGTTGACTATTAAGATAATTTATCTCTTGTGGGTAAAGTTGTACAACCTCTGCAGAGTGTAAAACTATTCGAATAGCCGTGCCCACGGTCAAGGGCGGGCAAGGAATGCATTCACATGGTAGATTTCTGGTTTTGATTTAAAATCAAAAGTTTTGTATTCCGAGGGTGGAGGGAACTCTCGGAAGGGAATCCTGGCGGATGGAGCCAGAGAGGGTGGATGGAACCCGCAGTTTAAAACTTGACCAATGGTAATTGGTTAGCTAGTGTTGGTAGTTGGAACCTTCACTAGAAAGTTAATTCTGTTAAAACATTTACTTCATTAAATTAAAGCCTTCGAAAATAAGTAGTAGTAATTGAGTTTTCAAATATTGCTTTGTGCAAAAGAACCATATGGCCTTCTTTGTCAAGCCTTGCATCTATGCATTTTTCCCAAGACTTGCGGAGTACTTTATGTACTCACATGCTACACTTAAAAATAACATCTCAGAGGAAGTTGAAGCTCAAGAAGGTGACTACGACTACTGCTTCGCTTGTGGCTGTGATGGATTCTTCCCGGAGGACTAGGTCGCGCTTCCCCAGTCAACTGCCTGTGGCATCTTGATGGGTCTACTTTGATTTCACTTTGCTTCCGCTGTGTTTTGATTGTGCGAGGTCTTGAAACCTCCAATGTAATAAGGTGACCCGGTGGTCAGTACTCTTTATAATTGTAATAAATACGTTGTTGGTCATGAATCATTTCTGTTTAACTGTGTGCACTAGCTTTGATCTGGGACTAGTGCAGAAATACACAGAGGGTCCGGGTTTTGAAATCCGGGGCCCGACAGACACCCATTGAAAGTGCTCCATAGTTATTCCACACAATTGTGTGGCGACAGAGTCTATGAAATCCCACAAACATGTCTTCAGGCTTTGTTGCAAATGTTATGTATGGAGAGATTGTGGACAACTTGGATTTTGAGGCGTGTTCCATTATTCTTGCAACAGAGAAGAGGTTCCAGTACATAATAAGCTTTGCTAAGGCTTAGAAGGTAAAGCAGAAGGCACTTGAAGCAAACTTTGATACATTAGAGGACTCTTACCACAACCTGTCTGATCTGCTCCATGTCATACAATAAATGAATCCTAGAGGACCCATGTTTGTATTCTAGAATAAGCCTCAAAGCGGTTCCCTGAGAAGATGATACTTAAGCAAGCATTCATTTCTTTTGGTGCATGCATCGATGTATTGATATGTTGTCATCCATTGATTTGCATGAAATGCACCTTCTTGACTGGAAAGTATAAGGACAAGATATTGACTACAATCGCAATAGATGGCAACAACTAGGTTCTTCCTATCTCATTCGTCGAGAGTGAGAACACAAACAGCTGATTGTGGTTTCTGAAGAATGTGAAAGCCGGTGTCATGGGTGACTACCCACGAGTTTGCATTATACATGATCGACACGCTGGCTTATTGAAAGTAATTATGCAGCTGCAATAAGGGGAAGATGGGCCATATCCATGGCCTAGTTTGCAGAGTAGGTGATGCAAGAGACACATGGGTGCTAATTTCTACAAGCAATTCAGGAATAAGGAGCTGATGAATCTTATTAAGAGGCTTTGTGATCAAAATCAGCAAAGAAAGTTTGATGCACTATGGAAAAAACTGGAAGACCTAACAATGAAGCACATAAGATAGGCAACAAAGAAGCCCACCATAAGTGTGGAATAGCTCCCCGTTGCACTTGGTAAGATACCCACAGATCTTTTAGGATTGGTCGGGAGGAATTTAAGGCAAACGAAATGCTTCTAAGAGTGGATTGAGCATGAGCCTAGGGAGAAGTGGGCATTGCTTTATGACTACCAATTTACCCGAGGTGTACAACTAGATCATGAGAGGATTGAGGCCCCTTCCTTTGGTAGCTATTGTGGAGGGAGTGCTACGTGGTATTATCAAGTATTTTGTTGATCAAAGTGCCTTGGCTCGCATCTCTATGTGTGATCCACAACAAAGTTACTTGACTACGATCACAAAGTACATTGAAGATAAGGGCAAGAAGGGGAAGATGCATAGAGCATTCAAAATGGGCACGAGGGAGCTTCATTTCAAGGTATTATGTAGGGCCAAAGGTCATCAGGGTACGAACCATGAGACAATTATTCACAAGTGCACGCTTGGAAGGCGCACTTGTTCATGCGCTTGAAACAAACCCCGTCTGTAGCATAAGCCATGCACACATGTGATGGCCACTTATTCAATAGTTGCATAGGAATCCAACAGATTCTTGTGAAAATATTTCATGAAGGAAGCGGTGATGGCAACATGGAGCTAAGAACTATATGGTTTCGGTGTGGTTGGATCATTCACCAGCCATCTCAGCTGGGAAAAGGAGAGGTGGATCCCTAACATTGATAGGCTGAAGTGAGGAGTTGGTCATCTGTAGACTTGGCATATTACGAATGACATGGATGAATCATAAGCGGGGCCTCATTTGAAGAAATACTCCATTTGCAAGGAGACTAGGCATACCTTCAAATATTGCCCTCACTAGAGGGGCAGTGGAAGGAGGAGAAGAAATCCATGGGGACGGGGTGGTTAGGACCTCCATCAATGGTGGTAACCATTGGGCTATCAGCGCTATTTGAACCTATATTTGTAGTTGTTATATGATCTATGTCTTATGTGTAACCTCTTTATGAACTAGTTATGTTACTTTACTATGATATATGCCTTATATGTAACCTACATTACTTTACTTGTAGAATTACCTAGTGTGTTGTTACTTTACTTGCACATTTAACTTGTGTTATGTTACCTTACTTGTATATTTAACTTGTGTTATGTTACCTTACTTGTATATTTAACTTGTGTTATTTTACCTTACTTATGTTTCCCTATGATTTATTACTTTCTGCTGTACTAATATCCTATGGTTTTTTCAATAGGTATGGAGAACGACGTAGTAGTTGTGGAGTGGCGTTACGAGCTGCTCGACCTGACCATCAATACCATGCACCGCAACCACTTGGCGATTGCCTTGCCTCACCATGGTGAGGCACCCATCGAGCTTGCTCTGTTGCGGTTGTGCACCCCCATAAGGACATGGAGGATTAACACTCATTGTATTCCTAGGTATGTGAATTGGGTAAACTTCTATTCGGTATGTGAATTAACATTTCCCAATTGTCTATATATAGGTTGAGGGATTCCAGACTACTCCCTCTTGCTAGGCCACAGTCGAGGATGCCCAGGACAAGTGTAATGCATCTAGGAGGTTTCTGTTCGATAGGTGCCTACTCACGGTGCTTGTTGACCGTTGGCAACCCAAGACACACATGTTCCACCTCTCTGGATGCTAATGCTTCAGGATGTTTCATACACTCTCGTCTCCCTTGCTCGGGGACGTAGTGGTGCTGGCAAGTGTGGATTTGGACTAGCACGCTCAGCTACTCGTGAGGTTTCAAGGGTGCTACCAACTAATGCCGATTACAAGGAGTTCACTCACACCCATGGTCCCACACAAAAGTGGCTTACCTAGTTTTACATAAGTGCTATTTCATGTTACCATAATAGTTGTTGTTCAAAGTACCATTCGTAACCAGTACATGTTGTTAATTTTTCAACTAGAGAGGATGATCCCTGATGCAAGGGATTACATTGTGTGGTACCATCATTGGTTCTTTGATTGGGTCATGTTCTGCTTGTCCCGTGGGGATAGCATGGATAAGCACATGATCTAATACGCTAGGTAGATAGCGGACACATAATTGGACAACATCCCACAGCACGCTTGGAGCCTGGCAATACTGACTACCATGTACCATGGGCTTTTGTGATGGGTTTTGGAGGACACGGAGAACACACTCTCTGGATGCCCTCTCCTAGTATAGTTGTGGCCATTCAAGTGCTTCCAAATTGGTTGTCCACATATCGAGCTGGGTCCCTACAGCTCGGCCTTCTACATGGTATTGTCTAACACCATGGACCATCCTACCATGGGGACCTTGTGGTGTCACCCATGGGTTAGTTTTGTCCTTCCACAATTAAAATATTTTCACAATGAACTTACTAATGTACACACCAATCTCTATTTTTATAGCCCGTTTTTCGTCTGATGACTTTGCACTCATCGTATCCTGAGTACGTCACCATGTTTGACTAGTTGGCAGATGACCATGACATCTGGAGGCTATTTGTCACCAACATCATTGTGTATCGTGCATTGGAGGGGCTATCCATCCAGTGCACACTACATGTCGCCTTTTGGCTCACACAACATCAACTAGTGTAAGATGCTTTTGTTGAGACGTACATTGTGCATCGTGTCATGAGGCAGTTCAAACTAAAGCAAGTGTTCCCGGTGGATTTAGGTAACCGTGTGGAATGGCATGTTCATGGGTGAGTTCTAGATTCTCCAACTTCCTACTCGATAGCATGGCTTAGGTATGTAATTACTAACCTTTATATGTTTTGGGTATTTGTAGAATTGTAGCACACGAGAAAGGGTGTCATAGGACATACAGGATGGGACCGGCATATGAGCCATACATCCAGCAGTGGGCACTTGCATTGTAGGATGTCCACCCAGAGTCTGCCCCATATGACACTCGACGTATGATGACTACATCGAGTGGTATAGCACATGCAATAGGCTTTGGGTCATGCGTGTCATGGGGATCTACCAATGCACGTCGCTACCATGGCAGACATGTACCCCACCTAGCCGGACTCCTCCTTCCATCACTTGGTTAGTAACATATAATTAATTATATTCCATTCTTTACTATCACATTGATTCTAACATGTATTGCTTGCCGCACAAAGCAATCTTGCTAGGGAGGTTAATGACAACTTGACCTCTCTTATATCACGCATCAGTGATGACGGGCTCAGAGCCATGCTTGGTTGGATCAGGGACAAGGCAAGCACATCTTCTCACTGATGTCATGGCCAAGGAATAACATGGTGTAGGGGTCGCCACATGCTTCCATGGTACATGCTCAAGGGGTTAGTCATAGCACACCACGCACATTACATGCTCCCACCACACCTCCTCCGAACGTGGTGGGGGTCTTCCTAGCACTGTACTGCCCCTACTCGGGTCTCTGGTAGAATTCTGTTAAACATGTTTACGCAATCTTCCTCATAAAGTTTCATACTAATGACTACTTTTTTGAACTAGACCACAGTTCTACGGGACAGCTCAATACACCTAGATGTACCTAGGTGTACTATTCCCTCCTTGTTCAATGCACTCAACTTTGGGAACACATTTCAATTGTATCCTATCTTCCTTGCAAGCTAGCATGTACATCCTGAGGACTACGTGAAGGACATGTCCACCCATGGGACACAGGCGGACGATGCCACGATAGGCCACAGGGTGCACTCGGATGATGATGACGTCGCGGTGGACGCCTGGTTGGCCGAGTCCCCTGAGGAAAAGGCCACCCATGTCCTATGCAGTTCATAGCTCTCTGATGCACTCGGACTAAGCCAACCAACCCGGTAGGACATTGTGACTGCTGCACCAGCTACTCACCCAGCCAGGTCATGGCATGCACCAGACCACTGGACCTACCAGTCAAGTCATGCACAACACCAGCCTAGGACTAGCGCCACTCGTGGGGTGGCACCTAGGAGGAACCGCACATAGGTTCCTTATAGCTAGTTGGTTCTTATAATAATTTGCTATGTGTTCACCATGTGCTATGATATTCACGGTGATATGCTCCTCTTTGTTCTAGTTTCATTGTAAAGTTGTTCTATTACATGATTTGTGTTGTGACTACGATATAGTCTCCTCTTCTTAGTAGCACAACGAAGGAGTCATGGTAAAATCATGCATCATGACAAGGTGAGTCCATAGCTTTTCTATTAGAAATGACAACACCACACTACCTACCACCTCCTTTTTCAGTCCAAAATGACAACACTCCGTTCAACTTGTTTTCAAACCGAGGTGACAACACACTGCCACCTACTTTTTAGACCGTAAAGATTGTACCTTGCCTACCACACGCTTCATGTGCCTCAAGTCTATCATCTATATCCAAGAGGGCCTATAGATAGTCCCATGCAAAGAACCCATGTATCTCAAACACACTCTTCCAACCATAAAATACAGACAAGGCGGGTAGCTCAAGGTGTGGGAGGGGACAATGGACACGGACTGGGTTTTAAGGTCATGACCCTTATCTGGAAGACACACACATCTACAGTCCTCTGAACCCCAACACCTAAGCCCTGATATACCACTCAAAACCAGGGAGTCCTACACCCCTAAAAATCCCCTCCGTAATTACCCACATATCCCCGAGCCTTAGACGCAATGCAAACACAAACTTGTTGTGGTGATCTAGGTTTTCGACAACATGGGGAACCCAGGACGTCGATTCTTCTGCTGCCCTAGTATATTTTTTATCTATACTTTTGCACATGCATTGCTTATAATCACCTCATCTTCCTTGTAGACTGCAAATTGCAAGTTCACCAAGTGGGTGGATCAACCGTATCCAATACCTGCTCAGGTTTACATCCATACTCTCTAAATCCACCTAGAAGAGTTGTAGGAAGAGCTCCACATCAAGAGGATTGACAATGATGAGCTCTACAGGCAGAGGATCTGGGAGACGAACAACAAGGAGGTGGTCCACCTCGACAGCGACCACCTGTACTGCTACTGTGCCAAATCGAGCTGTAATTGCGCCTGCTACAACCGCAATAACTAGCCACGTCCACGCCTCCCTAACGACCATTACTCCATGTGGGTGCCCTACGGTGTTCTATTTTCTCCTTAGGGGCGTTCACCCACAAGCACTATTAGTCTACAACCACTATGTCATTTACATTCCACAAGACGCATATATATCTTACATGTAATTTAGGTTGACAGTTTGTGCATGTTGCCATTTGTATCATAGGAGTAGTAAGGCAAATATATGCGCCGAACTAAATCCTACAAGCCGTGTAATTCGCACCTCCGTTATGAAGTGTTATATCGGGCTTGAAATGGTTTATTTAAACAAAAATATTAATGCAACCTGAGGCGTACTAGTCAAATTCTCTCTTTAATTATTAACTATTATTTCAAAACTACTAAAGCAAAAAATGCAAGAATTATTTACAAATAATACATTTTTAATTAAAATATATTATTTGAAAAATAAAAATATCACTATTTCAATTGGTGACAAAACCTCTGTTGCCATTTACAACAGAGCCTCTGTTGCCAATACAATTAGGGACAAAGACTCTGTCGTCAATTCAGTTGACGATAGAATCTCTGTCACCAATTGAATTAACGGCCTCTGTCATCAATTCAATTAGCGATAGAGACCTACAGACTGCCAGCATGACTCCATGTAGGATTGTCGTCATTCCAAATAGCGACACATCGCCATTTAGAATGTCAACAATAGGTTATTTATGTATTTTTTTAAGCGATGATATATCTATGTAATATTAATAAAAATAAACTATTTAAAAAAATTTCTCGTACCTACCATCACTCACAAATAGTGTCATTCCCTTAACAGATGCTTGTTTTTACCCCTACACTTTGTTTTGATGCATTCATCATAGTGCATCCAAGAATGGTCCATATGTCGGAGCCTAAGCATCCGAACAATTCTCGTTGTGAACCCACCCTCATAGTCATGAAAAGAAACTATTCTAAGAATACCATAGGTCCCACCGGTGAGTGATCTGAAAGTCCTAACACGAGCATCAGATAAAACAGAACAACAACACGGTGAAAGGAGACGCTCAGTTCGAATTCAAAAGCCACCGCGCGCTCAGTCTACTACCATTATTGTAGCTGGGTCTAAGCTAATTCTATCAATTTATTTTATCTGTTATATTTGATGTAACCAATTAATCGTGCCCTAGTGCCTAGTACAAGTCCTATGGGATCTAACGTGAGTGGGAATGTCAGCAATTCAGCACACAGTTAATTAAACTAGGAGCGGATGTAGATCTTAATTAAGCATACTTACAACTTTTTGTGTGCTTCAGAGATAGAAGTAGAAGCTTTCCATGTGTCACTTTGAGTCTTATGCTTTGCTTTCTCATCAAGCTTGTACTTATCCTTGTTCTGAATGATGTCCTCAAGCCTTAAGTTGATCGCCTTAATCTTGCTAGACAGAATGTGCCGCACACGCATTTGTGTTGTGAAGCCCGCTAAGAACCTCAGAATGGCTTGAGTCCAGGTTGGGTACCTTCACGATAGATGTGCATGACAAATTGTGCATAAGAACGTATATACATCATACATGATATTACGTACAAATGCAAACAAAGTTTCGATCTGTAACAAGTTTGCTCAGACTAATAAAACGGCCTCTCAGAAAAGTAGGGAAAATATGGACAGTAAACACCAAAACATCTCTCCTGTGAATACATTTCATTCCCAGCTTGATTTCCCTTCACAGCCTAATATATAGGACAGTCCACGGACTTTTATATATATATATATATATATATATATATATATATATATATATATATATATATATATATATATATATATATATATATATATATATATATATATATATATATATATATATATATAGGACGAGTGTTTCATGCACCCAGGTGTCTAGGCACCCATATCAATACCCGTTGATTTGCTTTGAGATTCGCAACGTTTGATGTGGGTATCTTCATATACCCATAAAAAAGTATATTTAAGATGTCAAACTCCGAAAAAATTAAATTCAACTTCAGTTTAATTAATTTGAACTATTTTTATGGTATATACTCACTGTAGTCGCACTGAACTCAAAAGTAGTTCAAACTAGTTTGAATTGAGTTCAAAACTTACTTACCATAAATATATCAAGGGTATAAAATATTTTCATACCCAAACTCAAAAAAATTATCAATCATACACGTGTATCGGACGGTTCTTGATGTGGGTGCCTAGGCACCCAGGTGCCTTATGTAATTTTCCTATATATATCTCTTTTCTACACCTGGGTGTAATTACACCCTATGTCGTATCTCACAACATAGGGAGTATTTTGCGTAACGGAGGGTATGCACATGTAGTATATGAGTATTTAAGGCCATTTGGGTGGTATGAACAATTTGTCAGAGGTGGTATGTACATTTTTTCGACATACTCCTTTTTATATGCGTATACAAGGTATTTACAAAATACGCTAAAAACTATGGACTTCCTTGCAATTTTTTCATGCGGTTCACATTGGAGTATCTTATAATTAGTATACGAGTATACCTAAAGTGATAAAGGAGTATTTCAAGTTTGTTTAGGTGGTATATTAGAGGTGGGTGTAATTACAACTGGGAGTAAAAAGTATTTTTCCTATATATATATATATATAAACAAACACGTTCCTTATAAAGGGCTAGAAATTCCTATATTAATTAGCGAAAAAACTGTTAGACCATGTGGATGGTCATGATTAAAGTGATGATGAATAATTGACATTTGGACTATTTTGGAATTTGTGTTTGTGCAAGTCTTGGTCGATCACAGTTGAAAATTTTGGTTCCGAGTGGTTTTTCTCTGCTCTGAGTGGTTTTGCTCCACTTCGAGTGGTTTTCATTCCCTCCGAGTGGTTTTGCGTCTCTCCGAGTGCTGTTGTCGGCTTCAAGTAGTATCGAGTACTCGTAAGAGTACTATAGCAGTGGTCAGTACTCGCAAGAGTACTGTAGCAGTGGACGGTATTCGTAAAAGTACTATAGCACTTGTCAGTACTTGTAAAAGTACTGTAGCAGTGGTCGGTACTTGTAAGAGTATTGTAGCAGTGGTCGGCACTCTTAAGAGCACTGTAGCAGTGGTCGGTACTCAAAGCAAGACTACGACCACAGCACTACGACCACAACAGGCTTCAACCACAGCACGCTTCAACCATAGTCCTACGACCATGGCACGCTTCGACCATAGCGCTACAACCATGGCTGTTCGACTACGACCACGTTCGGCTTCGACCATGTTCGACTACGACCACATCCAGCTTCAGCGACGTTCAACTACGACCACATCCAGCTTCAACCACGTTCGGCTTCGACTACATTCAACTATGACCACATCCAGCTTCGACTACATATGACTTTGACCATGGCAATTCAACCACAAAAACCGGTCGTAAGCTAGAGGGAACCAATCGTAAGCTACAGGGAACTGGTCGTAAGCTATAGGGAACCGGTCATAAGCTACAGGGAATCGATCAGAGGTCATAAGATCATCTGCTACAGGTAAGTATTTATGGTCATAGCTATAGTACTTTTTCATGGTCGTAAATCTTACTGGTCGGTAGTCGTAACTCTTACTGATTGGTGGTAATAAATCTTTTTGGTTTTGTGGTCTTGGACTTTGTGAGCGGTACTCATAGACTTTGTAGTCTACTGTCGTTGTCTTTGGTTTTTCGATTGGTTGTCATAGACCACGTGATCGGTAGTCGAACGCTTTGCGATCAGCTGCCACAGGCTTCACGGTCTGTACTCGTAGACTTCATTGTTGGTATGAGTGATTTACTTCTTGTGATTTTCGAGTACGTCGAGTACTCATGTTAGGCCAGCAGGGTGAAAGACTAGTGCTCGGTGATTGAGGAATAGTACTTAGAAGGACTTGGTACTCGGCAGTCGGTTCTCGATGACTGTGGCCAGTAGTGATGTGATGTTATTCCTGAGTGTTTAAGTAGAGTGATGGTAATTCTTGCGTACTTGTGGTTTTCGAGTACTCGTTGAGCTAGCGGTCGTCAAGTGTTGTCTGAGGTTGACTTTCGGAAAGCGATGGTTTTCAGTAGTCGCAACTGGTAGTCTAAGAAAGTTTTCTGGATAGCAATGAGGTGCATGGTCTTGGTTGACATGTTTGATGACATTGAATGGTTGCAGGAATGTTTTGAAGTGTGCATGCTAATGACGGTCAAGTTGTGAAGAACTTGTGCCAGAAAAATATTTCTTTGGTCTTTGCATGTGCAGGTGAGCATGGAGACGATCATGGTCGGTGACAAGGAGAACTGGAACTAGGATAGGGAGATCCGAGGTCTAGACAGTTGAGGATGTCATGCGAGGTGATCGGGCTAATGCTGGAGCACATGTAGATCAATAGTAGTGATTCGAGACGGAGCTACGAGAGGTGCGATCCTGGAGGCTTCATCGCATATTGAGTTAGGAGTTATGGGTGGAGTCCATAACTTGGAAGAGATAAGAGTTTGAATAAAACCTGTGTTAGGAAAGGGTTTTGGGTTCCTTGATTTGAAGAAGAGATAAGATTCTGTGTTCGTGGTTGAGTCGAACACGGTTTAAGACTCTACCATATAAAAGAAGAGGAAGATGAAGGTTCCTGCTACGGATTTGGGGAAGAGCTTTTAGAAGGTGTTTGTGTGCTAGGGTTTTTAGGGGTACTTGCATGGGCACTTTGTAATTCCACGAAAATTGAGAAATAAAGATCTTGATTCAATCTAGTTCATGATTTCTGGTAATTGTTGTTGGGGTAAGGAATACAACTGTGAGCAACGTGATGCAATGAGTGATCATTCATGTGGTTGTACTCGGCGTCGACCACGTAGAGATTTGAAGAAGTAGAGGCAATCATTCACCCCCCCCCCCTCTAATCGCGCCATACAGTCCAACAAAAAGAGAAAAAGATATAGCCGTCCATCTAGCATATTCAAGTTATAACAGCCTAGATTAAAACAACAATCCATATCATGTATAGTAAAATATAATTAAAATTTAGAATAAAAAAATAAAATTAGCAATTTTGTTTCCAAATGAACTTCAAAGTAAAACTGAATTTAGAATAAAATTAAAGGAAAGTTTGCAATTGGATTTGTACATGAATTCCAGTATGAAACTGAAATTCAGAATAAAAATAAAATAAAATAAACAATTTGATTAAAAGAAAGAGTCCATGTCAAATACAATTAAAAATAACTGAAATTTGAAATAAAAAATAAAATAAAATTAGCAATTTGCTTTCCATACAAACTTCAAAGTAAAACTAAAATTAAATAAAATTAGTAGTTGGATTTGTATATAAATTCCAACCCAAAATTGAAATTTGGAATAATAAAATAAAATAAAATGTCAATTTGATTTCCATATAAACTCTAAAATAAAATTTGTAAATAGCTTAGGTTCAAAATAAAAATGAAATGAAAAATACCAATTGGAGTTATATACGATTCAAACGTAAAACTATAGAAGAAACTCCATCTCTGGTATGATCCAACAATATACAAATTTGGAATAAAAATTCAATGAAAATTAGCAATTTAGTTTTTATATGAATTCCAAATTAAAATCCAAAAATATCTAAAATTCGGAATAAAAATAAATACAAAATTAACAATTGTATTTTATACATATTCCAACCTAAAACTAGAAAAGAAAAACTCCATGTCATATAAAATCCAAAAATATGCAAATTCAAAAGAAACCATGATGTTTGCTCTTAAAGGCTAGAAATCACTATATTAATCCATAGAAAAAGAGAAGTATCTGCACCGTCAATTGTGGTAGGTTCATATTATAATGGTGTAGATTGATGGACTATAAATAGACAATATACTTTGATAACAAATAGGACTCTAATGTTGTAGATACATACAACACATATTACTCTAAGATTAGGACTCTAGGACTCTTGGAACAAGAGAAATAAGCTATGCAATTAGAGCAATTGAGAAGAAGGATATATAATAGCAACAAGAAGGATCTACCAAGATGGAAGTTCATCAACACCTTGGTCAAAAAGGTGAATAAAAGATGGATTCTATGGAGAAAAAACAAAGAAGAACTCAAGTTTGTGCATATTGATAAGAACTTGGCTTCCTTCCATTAGCATTTAGCTAGCAAGCATCATGTAAGTTCAAGCTCCATTAAGTTGGTTTTGGTGATAATGACAAATACAATTGTGAGACTAACTTGTTTATCAACTATGATATTAACTAGTCTTATTTAGATGTAATTAATGATAAATATAAATGTAAGACTAACTCGTTTATTGATTATGATGATACTTAGTCTCATTAGGTTGAAAAGGTGAAAAACATGGAGGTATGCATTCGACATCTTAGTCTTATATCTTATTGTATTCCTCACATCCAAATATATTATTAAATAACAAATATACATGTGAGACTAACATGTTTGTTTGAGTATATTACTGTCTAGTCTCATTTGGATGAAAAGGTGAGAATCATGGAGGTATGCATTCGATGTCACATTCTTATATCATATTGCATTCCTCGGATCCAAAGTATAGGTTGTACTCCACCAAAAGTCTAAGATGAATATGTGCATATATTTTTAATTATATATATTCTTGTATGCACACATTTAGGGGAAGTTCACTCTATATTTTTGATTCATTAGTATTAATTCATGTTCCTTTTTCTATATATTAAGAATCTTTACTTTGAAACATATCCCTTGAGTGTATATAGCTTGTGTAATTCATATATACTCATGGTTGATTTAAATTCAATCATTTGCAATCCGTTTGTCATCTAGTTCCTTCATTATGTGTTAATGGTTTGATGATCAATGATAACCGGATAAGTAAGTTTTGCTAGCAATTAATCTCAAAGATAAACACTCACATTTAAATAAGCTAATTGCTCGAAAAGCTTATCTTAGAGTATACAAGTATTGTGTACATGTTATTTATTTGCAAATTAATCTTTTATCTTATATTTGTTGAGATTATCTTGAATTACCAAAAAGGGAATATTGTAAAATCTAGTCCCTCCATTATGAGTTAATGGTGAAATTTTGGTGATTAATGATAATTGATTTGTGGGCTAACATTTTTCATGAATTAGATGATTAGGTTAGGTTCCACAAATGAGGATGACTTCATGTGTTGAAAATCATCAAGTCAAAATGTGGGGTGAAAAATAGCTTCATGAGTTGAAAGCCATCAAGAAGAGAAGATGTATAATGAGTTGATGCATATCCAAGAGGAGATGATTATGAGTTGATCGTCAAGTCAAGAGAAGACCGATCATATGTTGATGGAATTCAAATAAAGGATGTGTCATGAGTTTATTTATATCAAGATGATAGCCTAGACTTGAAGTGAAGATATGTGTTATCAAGCTTCAAAAGGTTACTTAAGGCAAAGATATGGCTAGTTAGGGCTAAGGATGTGTTTCTAGTCTTTTACCGGTTTTGGTATTTGGTTCGAAGACCAGATTGCTAATATAGGATTGCCGTACTATTAAGAGGGGTCATGTCTAATAGTTTTAGTCTCATCATGTGTTGATAGCTCAACCTCACTTGCTCTAGTTCTTCGTAGTATGATGCTATTATTTGCAAAATGTGTTTTGCAAATAGTTGAGGTTCATGTATTGAATCCTTGTAACATGGGACTATATATTGTGAATGTGTTTTGCAAGTGTTTGAAGTCCATGTTTCCTACTCCTTGTGGTATGAGGCTTATATTTACAAATATGTTTTACAAATGATTGAAGCTCATACATAATCCTTGTAGCATGTGACTTATGTTTGCGAATGTGTTTTGAAAACGTGTTGAGTCCATGTACCTATACCTTATGTCATAATTCCAAAAGTGTGTAAATATGTTTTACAACTTGTTGGAAATCATGGTTGATTCTTGTGTGCATGATACTATAATTTACAAATGTGTTTTGTAAAATTTGTTGAAGTATATGCACTTTTCAGAAAAATCGAAACTACCGTTGTGTATGTTGTGGTACTACCGCTGAACAGAACTGCTGGCTCTGTGTGAGCACTCCAACCAGCCTGTGGTGCTACCACCTCTATGTAAGTAGTACTACTGAACCTCGGAAGTTCCGAATTTATCCGTGGTATGTTTTTCCAGAGAGACACCATTTGGGAGATTTGCTCTCTTGTGGAAAATGATAGTACTAATGTGTGTCGAGCGGTATTACCGCTAAGTGAAAGTACCGAACATATAACGGCGGTACTACCGATAGTAGTCCCCAGCAGCTAGTTCTTGACCATTGCGAAAGGGAGCGGAAGTACCAACATTTTGCTTGTGGTACTAACATAAATGCTGATCTTTATCTCCAATGGCTAGTTTCATGGTATAGGGTATAAATATCCCCTTGTGGGTTGTTAGAGATATTGTTGCTACACTACATTTCACTCTCTTGATGTAGTGTGAGATTCTCCTCTCAATTATGCATGTGTTGCACCTTGTGAGTAAGGATAAGGGCTCTAGTCTGCATGTGTTGCATCTAGAGGTGGATTTCATGTCCACTTGAGCTTGTGCATTCGTTGCACGTGGTGAGAGTCAAGCAAGGGGCATGACTTGTTACTCTTTGAGGTTGCCAACTCCTAAGGTTAGAGCTCACCTACCTGGAGTGGGGAAGAGCTACCACTAGTGGATTGAGGTATTTGGCTCAATTCGTGGAATTGGTTCAATTAGTTTGGAATTACCTCAACGTGGACTAGGGAAAACTGGCAAGTCTCTGAACACCACGGTAAAAAGAAATCGTGTCATTGTGACTTGTTTTCTAGTACTCAATTTACATTCAAGCAAATTATATTCATAGAATTAAATTGATTGCTTGTCACCCTAGAATTGTAAACCTTTGACATAGACTTAGGTTGTTGGTGCACTTAGGTGAACCTAGTTGATTCAGACATTATTTGTGCCAAGTTAAATTGATTTATGCTTCCACATTATAAACTTAGTTTTAGCCAAAAAAAATTTTAAATCTGCCTATTCAACCCCCCCCCCCCCCCAGTTGGCCTCCTTGATCATCTTACACATCCGCAAATACAAAAGTCAATGAGGGCCAGCAGTCACAGCCTACCTTAGGGAGCAAATTGGTAAAGTTAATTTTGATGCAAGCATTGATCAAATTCCATCTAAAAAACAAATAAGTCAGCATGTTCTCTCTGAAAGACTAAAAATTAACACATTAATTGATGAAAAAAGAAGAAGTTTACACCAATTATTTTGGTGGGTCTAGATTCTAACGGTGCAAATTAAATAAAACAATGTTTGAATACCATGATGATTAACGAATAAAACTCTAATTTTAAGCTAGGAATTGTAGGCCCTGTTTGGATACGCTTAAAATCCAATTCTGGTAGAATTAAGCGAGAATCCCACCCAAACGCTTTGATTATTTTTCGATTCTTTCAACCGCCGCGGTGGGAAAGATCGGCATTTGCACTGGGAATCCAAAATCCTGTACCGCGAGCCCAAGGGGCCGTTTCTTCCACCGCGACGATTCTTCAGACTGCAGATTCTTCAGACCGCGACTTATCAGAAAATCCCGATCAAATTAAAATCGATTCTCAGATAAGCGTATCCAAACAGGGCCGTAGTATACTCCTAAATAATCTAAAACATCAAAAAAAAATAATCCATATAAAAAGACTTCATGTATAACTCGTTCCTCTCATGCCAGATTAAAATGCAGGTTAATACCAATCAAGACTAAATTGGCATAATTCCTCTCATACCATAGAAAAATGTGGGTTAATACCAATCAAGACTTCCCTAAAAAACCAATCAAGACTAAATTGACCTCATCTAGTCATCTATAACATGCAGACCTTGAGCTATCTATGATGGACTATGGCCTTTCGATCCAGATAGAAGTGGCATTGAGGGATAAGACAAAAAAGAATCAAGGTAGCCAAGTCCGAGAAGAGACCAACAGATTATGGGGAGATTAATTATTTCCTTGATGCTCATACATGCAACAAACCGAATGCAAGATGAAGTATGTCTATAGTTTGATGAAAAAATAAAAGGAAATAATAGCGACCATAGCTGAAGTAGAGCAATGCTGGATGTTGTGGCCATAAATGACATGGTGTTTCTCTCTCTGTGACTTGTTGTCCACACCATGCTGGTCTTGCTATTTTTTTACCAACTCGAGAGTTAGGAGTAGGGACTGAAACATGAAAGAGAGGTATATAAAGGATATAGAGAACTGAAAAAGAGATCTTCCCTAAAAGCATATTCACTGCCACATTTTTTATGTTGTCATGTATCATGCTCACTGAAATTTTTTTAATCAAAGGTTATCCTTCAATTATGTTTTCTTAAAATGTATTTTGGTTTTTCTTTTAAAAAATTATATTACCTTTGAACTTTTCTTAGCATTTTCAATGTTTCTAAAACACCTAAAAATCATTAGCAGCAATGTATAATATTTCCAAAACACCGCAACAATATGTAATTAGTCTACAACATCTAAATTATCCATTAGTACAAAACAAATTGTTACACATCCTGCCATGCAAATTGCACAGGCCATCTGGCTATTTTTGAAGAAATAGCAAATGGAGAAAACAGGGCTATATTTTGGTTGTGGAGGTGGGGAGAGCGGTGGAGGCAACAGTGATAGCTAGTGAAGGACATGGAAATGATGTTGGAAGAAAAGCAACCATCTGTTGGACCTTGTGTCAACCAGATTAAGGCAGCCATTGCTAGAGATTTTCAATGTATAAATATGGTAGCGACTAGTGTGTGGACCACACACCCGATGGGCAGCAAACCATTAGATGCTCTAGTGCAATATTTGAGGACAACTATGGTGATAAATTTGATTAATATGTGCAACAAATACATTCAACGAAACATCTAAGAACACCTCTTTCAACAGATTTTATCAACATGCACATCAAATGGTGTGATCTCACAAGTGAAATTTAAAATAAAGACCTCACAAGTGACCTCACAATATTCACCAAAATTGTTAAACCTTGTTTGGTTTACTTGAAAACTTTACTTGCAAAAGTTCTAAACAAACAAATCTATAGTGTTAAAGCCATTGCAATATTTTAGAAAACATGTGCAACAATCGAAAGCAACATTTGCAATAGCATGGAATGAACTACAGAATTCCTAAATGTTGTTACTATAACATTTTAAAGTAATAGAAGCAACATCAATAAGGAAACAACGCAACATCTTGAGGAACAAATACAACATTTCAAAGTTTTTTGTTTAACAAATTTAGAAAAACAATCCTAACATATAACAAACATAAAGATCAGTTGGTGCCCCATCTCTTTCTTCTATACTCCCATATGCCTTATCCCTTTATGATCACTTCTCATCTCATCCCTAACCTAGTGTGCACAAGTTTTTAGCCACTATTAGCACATTAAGTAACATTTTTGCTAATTAATTGCTCATCTATTCCTTTGAGTAATGATAATTGTACAGAGTTTTAAAATATTTGGTCTTATCTGCAGGATCTAGAAAAAATCACATCAAACAAAGAGTTAAAATAAAAGATATCATTGAGATAAAGGCAACAGTCTATTTGGCGATCTAGGCTAGGGTACAGTTTTACAATCAGCCTATACCGAGTGCCATCCAACATGGTATGTGAAACTGAGAAACTTTTGTGAAGGGTCCAAGGGTGATTCAACTTCCTAGCGATGCAAAACCTCTTGGAGTAAAAAAACCTACAGCACTGATATTTGAGAGGCAATAACTTGCATCTGAAGGAGGGAGAGAGACCACCACAGTAGCCACGTCCAAGAACACCTTCACCATGCTATCCACCACTATTCATCCATATTTCCACCATTCCCACAAATTTCCACACCCATTCTTGTAATCATTCATAATCTAGTTATTTTCAATTGACCCAAGTGTTTGATCGACTATTGTAAACATTATTATTAATAATTGTAGAAGGTTTTTCATCATATCTTCTCATATAATATTCTCCTATTAGATCAATTCAGTGATGTATTAATAATCTCTCAAGGGCTAGGATCATGTAGGTGATATAGTAGTTGGTAGACATGTAAGATTTTATGCTTAACCTCTCATTGTTATGTAATTGTTTTACATCCTTGTGTTTATTTATCTGATGACCACAACACTGTGATGCCAAGGGCCCTAGGATATCATCATAGGTTGAATACGACCATGTAGGTATCAACAAGTGGATCATAGAAGATGATGGGCTGAGGGGTGAGTATGTCTGCTCTGGAAGCATTCGTCTGAGGTTCATTGTGTAACCATGGTACGTAAGGTGTTGCTCCAGAAAAAACCTTAAATGTTTATTTGTGTTTCATTCATTGGGCATGTATGTTGGACAGTAGGTTCTCAAATAAGTGGATGGGAGAGCATTCTAAGGTGTGTCGTCGTATATATAAGAAAAATAGCATACACATAGAAATTATGTGTTTAGAACTAATCCCTGCCATCCTCTACATTAGCTTATCGCTAGTGATCCAAATGACTAGGCCCTACATTTTGAGTGTGGAATTAAATTCCACTACAAGAATAAAAAACGTTGCACGATACACTTAGTCAATTCAAAAGAGTTCTACACACTAGCATCATGCACTAGTATTTAGGGCATGTTTGTTTCAGCTTCTGGCAGCTGCAGCTACTCCCAGAATCTGCAGCTCCCCCAAACAGTCCAGATTTTCATCCAGATTCTAAGTAGCCAGAAGCTACAGAATCCAGAAAATGAACTAGTAGCCAGAAGCTGGGGTTATCCAGCTTCTCCAGATTCTTACTAGCTGGATACTCACCAGCTACTTCTCAGAATCTACAGCTGAAACAAACAGGCCCTTAGAATGGGTATCAACCACTCTATATCAATTCAAAAAATGCCATCACAAAGTATTAGCTTCTAAAAATGACACTGCAAACACTACTTGCTCATAAAAATGCCACTGTAGTACATATTTCGCATATGTTGGACAATAATACCCTGGTCTTCTTCACTTCATCACCATCCAGAGCTTCACTCCCAACTCCCAACCCCATTCATGGCTGCAAAAGCACCTCCCATCCTGGTAATCCCCACCAAATTCATCGTATGCCAACACATTGATGATGTCATCAGAGCCTCCAACGGTGTTACCGAGCTCATGGACCCTCTATCTGCTGCTAGCTCACCTCATGCCACCTTGGGTGCTCTCACTGCGACTGTTGCTCTGGTGTGATCGTTGGCGCCTTTAGTGTTGCTAATGTGCTCTCCAGCTCCTTGAAGAATATAGCCCGCCATTATGTATTAATAGTAAGTTTTGGTAATTAATGATAATCGTTTGTAGGACTAACATTTTTCATTGAGTTTGTGAAATAGGTAAGGTCCTATGATGATGAAGACCTTGGATGGCATCATGTGTTGATAGCCATTGAGTCAAGATTCGGGATAAGGATGACATCATTTGTTGATGGTCATCACATTGAGATCCCAAAATGGTGGATGGCTTCATGTGATGAAGGCCATCAAATCAAGAGAATGCATCATGTGTGATGCACATTAAGACAATGATCCAGATTGAAGTGAAGATGCTCATCATTAAGCTCTAAGTGGATGCACAAAGCAAAGGCATAACTAGCATACGCTAAGAATATGTTTTTAGTCTTTTACCAGTCTCGGTGTTTGGTTGAGATACCGGATTGCAAGTATAGGGCATCATACTATTAAGAGGTGTCTTGTCTAGTAGCTTGAGTCACATTATATGTTGATAGCTCAATCCCACTTGCTCTGGCTCTTCGTGGCATAATGCCATTGTTTGCAAATAGTTGAGGCTCATGCATATTTAATCCCTATAGCATGTGACTAGAGTTTCTAAATGTGTTTTGTAAATGGTTAAAGTCCATGCACCTACACCATGTGGTATGATGCTAAAGTTTGTAAATATGTTTTACAAATAGTTCGAGCTTATGCATATGTAATCCTTGTAGCATGTGACTTAGATTTGCGAATATGTTTTGTAAATGGTTTGAGTTCATGTCCCTAAACCTTGTGTCATGATTCTAAAGTGTGCGAATGTGTTTTGCAACTTGTGAATCATGCTTTAACCTTTGGTTGCATGGTCTATGATTTGCGAATGCATTTTATAAATTTGATGTCTTTGTTGAGATTTCAAGGCGGGTATGACCAACTCTTTATAAGCGATTGGAACAGCCGGTGGTCTGATCAGCTTTATGTGAGTGGTCTGACCAGCCATCTCATAGCAGTCTGACTGGCCATGTGTTTGTGATCTGACCGGTGGAGCGGTCCAACCCAGTTGTGTAGCTGGTATCTTTTTTCAGAGAACATGTTTTTGGTACGTCTTTAAGGTTTTGCCCAAGTGGTCTGATTGGCGTTGTTTGAACGGTCTAACCGGACTTGGTGGTCTGACCGGACGTTGTGTGGGCGGGCTAACCAGTCTGGTCTACAACGGTTAGTTTTCTAGTCATTGATGCGGGGGGCGGATCCAACTGTCCATGTGTTAGCGATCTGACCTGTCTATGTTGATTTTATTGGAATCTTGTCCCAATGGCTAGTTTTGTATGTATAGGCTATAAATACCCACCATAGCCCATTAGGAGCAAGGTTGATGCATCCTATTTTATTCTTTTAAGCTAGTGTGAAGTTCTCCTCTCAATTGTACATGTGTTACAACTTGTGAGTAAGAAGAGAAGTCTCTAGTTACATATGTTGTTTCTAAAGGTGGATTGAGCATCCACTTGTGCATATATTGCACTTGGTGAGAGTCAAGCAACGGGGTGGGCTTATTACTCTTAGAGGTTACTGACTCCTAGACAGTGTGGAGGCATCGTGGTCTAGTGATCTTCTCAAGAAGTTGTAAGAAGGACCAGCGTGTTGTTAAGGTTTAGCTCATCTACCCAAAGGGGAAAGCTACCACTAGTGGAATGTAGGTGTTTGGCTTAATTCATAGAGCTGATCCAATTCATTTGGGTTTACCTTAACATGGACTAGGGGCAACTAGCAAGTCTCCAAATACCACGGCAAAAAGAGATAATGTCAATTGTGGTTTTCTTTCTTGTGTTTGTCTACATTCTTACAATTTACATTCGTAGAATTGTATTAATTACTTTCACCCTAGGATTGCAAAACTTGACATGGACTTTTGTTGTTGCACTTAGTTTTAGCCAAAGAGAATCTTAAAAATGCCTATTCAACCCCCCTCCCCTAATCAGCCTCATCGACCTTACACTCCTTTTGTTGACTTAGCTAGCAACTAAATCGCCCGGCCCGTTCCTCTTATTAGCTTAGCCAGTGTGGTTGGTATGATGGAGCATATCTATGTGATGGTGTGCTTGGTTAGTGATGATTGTAGGTGGTTTCAGAGCACAAATGGCATTGTGGCATGTTAGTACCTAGAAGTGGCGGTTAAAGCTATATATCCGTTAGGGGAGTGTTCCCCACCTTGGATATATTGCCCCTATGATTGTATATTCAGATAAGGATATTTATGTAACAAGACTCCTCATAGCTATAAATATGTAACTTAGGACGCCATGGAAAAGAATGGAGGTAGGGGATAGAAGTTTATGCTACTTAGATTTTTCTGATTGGAAAGAGCCTCTTTTCCAATCAGACAAATCTAAGTAGCAAAAACTTCTATCCCCTACCTCCATGGATTGTAAGGCTCCGGACAATCTCTTTTCCAATCAGACAAATCTAAGTAGCAAAAACTTCTATCCCCTACCTCCATGGATTGTAAGGCTCTGAACAATCTCTTCGTGGCCTCTCTGTAGCCTCCTTATTCACTATTTGGTCTGTAACCATAACAGTATCCTTTGTGTCAAGTGATGTTCATGTGTTGTGGATGGTGTTGCATGATGGTTTGCTTGTCAGCATTGATTTTAGAATAGCTGAAGCTAGGTCATGTAGGCGGTGGTCCGGTGACCAAGATTGAAGGCTTAGGGACGTGCAGATGTACTTGGGTGGTCATGAGGATGTGAAAGATGACCAAGAGTTGCTACAAGTGATAAAGACAAGTAACCAAAATAGGAGTCAACTCTTGCGACAGCGTGAAGACTAGAAAGGGGAGTGTTGTGGCTACAGGCCAAACAGTAAAGAAGGGGACTAGCAGGAGAAGAGGAGAGCCAGCACAGAGGTTGGATGTGGAAGGTGGGTGAATAATAGTGAGAGGATGCCCCCCTCCTGTCCCTCTTAGGGGTTTATATACATATATACATGAGTGGGGTAGGATGGGAAATTCCCATCCTACCCCTTAGTACTTACAAAGGATGAGGGTACATTGGTATATTCCTCTACACTATTGGGCCTATTACATATTGGGCCAATTGCAAGGCCCAGTAACGGGGGGTTGGGCCACCCCCACAACAGTACTCCCTTGACAGCAAGCGCAGAGGTCCCGATGGGCGAGCTGACATGACAAACTATCCCAGCCCCCGTTCCCCGACAGCAAGCGCGAGGGTGCCGACTGGCGAGCCGATGCAACTAGTAGCTTGCAGCCCCCTGAGGCAATGCCTATGAAGAGGTCAGCGGAATCCCATGCTGAAGCCTAGCCATCCCGCTGAGGCGATGCCTACAAGGCGGACGGCGAAGCCTTGTGCTGAAGCCGGGTCGTCCCGCTGAGGCAATGCCTACAAGACTGATAATGAAGTCATGTCGCCCCGCCGAGGCGATGCCTACGAGGTGGGTGGCGAGGCCCTGCTCCGAAGCCAGGTCGTCCCACCGAGGCACTGCTTAATTACAAGGCAGATGGCGAAGCCCAGTTCCGAAGCTGGGCCATCCCACCGAGGCCATGCCTACAAGGCAGATGACGAAGTCCTGCGCCAGAGCCGAGCCGTCCCGCCAAGGCACTGCCTACAAGGCGGATGGTGAAGGCATGCCGCCCTGCCGAGGCGATGCCTATGAGGTGGGCGGGAAGCCTTGCTACCCCGCCGAGGCGATGTCTACAACGCGGACGGCGAAGCCCTGCGCCGAAGCCCGGTCGTCCCGTCGAGGCGACGCCTACAAGGCTGATAACGAGGTCGCGCCGCCCCGCCGAGGCGATATCTACAAGGCGGGCGGCGAGGTAAATAGGCATGCAGAGGCAGGGAGGCGGAGCTGCCATTCCCCTACCTTCAAGAAATCGTGCCCGCAGAGGGCGGGCGCTTACGGTGTAGGCCGAGGGGGCTACGCTCGCGGAGGTAGGGAGGCGGAGCCGCCGTTCCCCTACCTTCAAAAAGCCGCGCCCACGGAGGGCGGGTGCAAACGGCGTAGGCCGAGGGCGCTATGCACGGGGAGGCAGGGAGGCGGAGCCGCCGTTCCCCTACCTTCAAAAACGGTGCCTATGGAGTGCGGGCACTTGCGGCATAGGCCGAGGGTGCTACGCATGCAGAGGCAGGGAGGCGAAGCTGCCGTTCCCCTACCTTCAAAAAAGGTGCCCGCGAAGGGCGGGCGCTTGCAGCATAGGCTGATGGCGCTACGCACGAGGAGGCAGGGAGGCAGAGCCGAGTTCCCCTACCTTCAAAAACGGTGCCCGCAGAGGGTGGGCGCCTGCGGCGTAGGCTGAGGGTGCTACGCACACGAAGGCAAGGAGGCGAAGCCGCCATTCCCCTACATTCAAAAAAGGTACCCGCGAAGGGCAGGCGCTTGCGGCATAGGCCAAGGACACTATGCACGGGGAGGCAGGGAGGTGGAACTGCCGTTCCCCTACCTTCAAAAATGGTGCCCGCGGAGGGCGGGTGCTTGCGGCATAGGCCAAGGGCGCTATAGACGCAGAGGCAGGGAGGCGAAGCCGCCATTCCCCTACCTTCAAAAAAGGTGCCCGCGAAGGGCAGGCGCTTGCGGCATGGGCCGAGGGTGCTACGCACGTGGAGGTAGGGAGGCGGAGCCGCCGTTCCCCTACCTTCAAAAATGATGCCTGCAGAGGGCGTGCGCTTACGGCGTAGGCCGAGGGCGCTACGCACACGGAGGCAAGGAGGCGAAGCCGTCATTCCCCTACCTTCAGAAAAGGTGCCCGCGGAGGGCGGGCGCTTGCGGCATAGGCCGAGGGTGCTACGTACGGGGAGGCAGGGAGGCAGAGCCGCCGTTCCCCTACCTTCAAAAACGGTGCCCACGAAGGATGGGTGCTTGCGGCGTAGGTCCAGGGCACTACAAACGCGGAGGCAGGGAGGCGAAGCCACCGTTTTCCTACCTTCAAAAACGGTGCCCGCGAAGGGTGGGCACTTGTGGCGTAGGCCGAGGGCGCTACGCACGCGGAGGCAGGGAGGCAAAATTGTCGTTCCCCTACCTTCAGAAAAGGTGCCCACGAAAGGCGGGCGCTTGCGGCGTAGGCCGAGGGCGCTACGCACACAGAGGCAGGGAGGCGAAGCCGCCGTTCCCCTACCTTCAAAAAAAGTGCCTGCGAAGGGCAGGCGCTTGCGGCATAGGCCGAGTGCACTATGCATGGGGAGGCAGGGAGGCGGAGCCGCCGTTCCCCTACCTTCAAAAACGGTGCCCGCGGAGGGCGGGCGCTTGCGGCGTAGGCTGAGGGCGCTATGCACGCGGAGGCAGGGAGGCGAAGCCGCCGTTCCCTACCTTCAAAAAAGGTGCCCGCGAAGGGCGGGCTCTTGCGGCGTGGGCCTAGGGCGCTACGCACGCGGCGGCAGGGAGGCGGAACCGCCGTTCCCCTACCTTCAAAAACGGTGCCCGCGGAGGGCAGGCACTTACGGCGTTGGCCGAGGGCGCTACGCACGCGGAGGCAGGGAGGTGGAGCCGCCGTTCCCCTACCTTCAACAAACCGTGCCCGCGGAGGGTGGGCACGAGCGGCATAGGCCAACGGCACTACGCACGTAGAAGTAGGGAGGCAATGCCACCATGACCTGGTGTGATGCGTGAAGGCGCGATATCCCGGTGGTGCGCTGCTAAAGCGATGCACTCCCTGGTGTGACACACGCAAAGGCGCGTTATCCAGGAGATGCGCCACTAAAGCGATGCATGCCCTAGTGGGACACGCACACAGGCGCGATATCCAGGTGGTGCGGCGCTAAAGTGATGCACCCCTGGTGCAATATGTGCGTAGGCACGATATCCAGGCGGTGCGCCGCTAAAGCGATGCACTCTTTGGTGCGATACACGCGCAGGCACGATATCCAGGTGATGCGCTGCAAAAGCAATGCACGCCCTGGTAGGACACACACGCAGGCGCGATATCCAGGTGGTACGCCGCTAAAGCGATGCACTCCCTGGTGCAATACGCGCGCAGGCACGATATTCAGGTGGTGCACTGCTAAAGCGATGCACTCCCTGGTGCGATACGCGCGCAAGCGCGATATCCAGGATGTACCATGTGATTTTTTATACTCCGTAGAGTTGCCTGGGACGGGTAAGTTCCCGGCGCTGTATACTCCGTAGAGTACGTCGAGGCTGGAGGCCGTCATATGATTTTTTTACTCCGTAGAGTTGCTCAGGACGACAAGTTCTCGACGCTTTATACTCCACAGAGTACGCGGTGGCTCGAAGTCGTCACGTGATTTTTTTTATACTCTGTAGAGTTGCTCGGGACAACAAGTTCCTGACGTTTTATACTCCGCAGAGTACGCGGAGGCTCGAAGCCATCACGCAATTTTTTTATACTCGGTAGAGTTGCTCGGGACTACAAGTTCTCAACGTTTTATACTGTGCAGAGTACGCGGAGGCTCGAACCCATCATGTGATTTTTTTTATACTCCGTAGAGTTGCTCAGAACGACAAATTCCTGACGCTTTATACTCTGCAGAGTACGCGGAAGCTTGAAGCCATTATGCGATTTTTTTATACTCCGTAGAGTTGCTCGGGACAACAAGTTCCCAACGCTTTATACTCTGCAGAGTACGCGGAGGCTCGAAGCCGTCATACGATTTTTTTATACTCCGTAGAGTTGCTCGGGACGATAAGTTCCTGACACTTTATACTCCACAGAGTACGCAGAGGCTCAAAGCCGTCACGCGATTTTTTTTTATGTGCATGCAATGTAGCATGAGCGTATTCATGTGACGAGCGTACGCATGCCATGCATACATGCACGTAGCGCCTTTTCGCACATGCATGCATGCATGCACTACTTGTGCCACCCTTCATGCATGCATGCTTGGCAGTGCATGTCTTGCTGTCGTAGTCCAAGTTGGAGGCGAGGTCGCAGCATGCGAAATCCGTCGCGAAGCGAAGGCCGAAGCCGAAGGCGTTGTCGCAGAGCGGAGCCGCGGCGAGGTAGGCGCGGCCAGCTTGGACTTCAGCGAAGCAAAGGTTGAGGTCGAAGGCGCTGTCGTAGAGGCGGGGCGCTGTCGCAGATATGGAGCTGTGGCGAGGTAGGCGCGGCCAGCTCGGACTTCGGCGAAGCGAAGGTCGAGGTCGAAGGCACTGTCACAGCTGCGAAGCCGTGGCAAGGTAGACGTGGCCAGCTCGGACTTCGGCAAAGCGAAGGTCGAGGTCGAGGGCGTTGTCGTAGATGCGGAGCTGTGGCGAGGTAGGCACGACCAACTCGGACTTCGGTAAAGTGAAGGTCGAGGTCGAAGGCGCTGTCGCAGATGCGGAACCATGGCGAGGTAGACGCGGCCAACTCGGACTTCGGCGAAGCGAAGGTCGAGGTCAAAGGTACTGTCGCAGATGCGGAGCCGTGGCGAGGTAGACGTAGCCGGCTCGGAGGTTGGTGCCGAGCGACGCGAGGAGGCATCGCATCGCTCACCGCGGGGGCGAGCGAACACAGGCACTCAACAGGCCATCATCGCCAGATGCTTCCGCCATTTCTGAAGCTTCAGTGAGCTGTTCCTTCAGCCAGTCCGCAGACACTGCGCCCTTCCCCTCCTCGGTCTCCGCTGTCCACACGCCAAACTGGGCCGACCGGACGTCCTGCCCCCTCGACCCGTCGATGTTCCATAAGTCCTCCCTGAAAGATGTGCACCGCAGTGCCATCACCCACGGTCGCTAGCTCAAGTCGTGCACCTGCCGGGCTGAGAGGCCTAGGAGGCCGTGCAGGGCACCCTCGTGCCTGATGGTGAGCTGCAGCAAGAACCAGCACGCCGTCAAGAGCGATACGACATCGAACGAGGACGACTGTTGGGAATAATCCCACATTGGTTGTGGAAGAGGAGAAAGCACAACTTATAAGTGTGGGGGAGCCCCCACCCATTGGACTAGTCTTTTGGGGGGAGAAGGCCCAGTACCACTTATAAGGTTGTTGCTCCGTTGCTCCGTGGGCTTGGTTGTGTTCCGCCCATGTGGACCTGTGGCCCGGGGAGTAAAAACCCGGCTGGACCTAGGTATGCGGCCAGGTCCAGATCTCACATTTGGTATCAGAGCCTAGGTGTCTAACACCTCCTTGGACCTCATGGTTGTAGATGTGTCCAACCAATGTGTGAGGGGGAGATTGTTGGAAATAATCCCACATTGGTTGTGGAAGAGGAGAAAGCACAACTTATAAGTGTGGGGGAGCCCCCACCCATTGGACTAGTCTTTTGGGGGGAGAAGGCCCAGTACCACTTATAAGGTTGTTGCTCCGTTGCTCCGTGGGCTTGGTTGTGTTCCGCCCATGTGGACCTGTGGCCCGGGGAGTAAAAACCCGGCTGGACCTAGGTATGCGGCCAGGACCAGATCTCACATTTAAATGCGTGATCTGGACCTGGCCGCATACCTAGGTCCAGCCGGGTTTTTAATCCCCGGGCCACAGGTCCACATGGGCGGAACACAACCAAGCCCACGGAGCAACGGAGCAACAACCTTATAAGTGGTACTGGGCCTTCTCCCCCCAAAAGACTAGTCCAATGGGTGAGGGCTCCCCCACACTTATAAGTTGTGCTTTCTCCTCTTCCACAACCAATGTGGGATTATTCCCAACAATCTCCCCCTCACACATTGGTTGGACGCATCTACAACCATGAGGTCCAAGGAGGTGTTAGGCACCTAGGCTCTGATACCAAATGTGTGATCTGGACCTGGCCGCATACCTAGGTCCAGCCGGGTTTTTAATCCCCGGGCCACAGGTCCACATGGGCGGAACACAACCAAGCCCACGGAGCAACGGAGCAACAACCTTATAAGTGGTACTGGGCCTTCTCCCCCCAAAAGACTAGTCCAATGGGTGGGGGCTCCCCCACACTTATAAGTTGTACTTTCTCCTCTTCCACAACCAATGTGGGATTATTCCCAACAACGACGTCATCGACAACGAGGCATCCTTGGTGACTAACAGTAACAGCTTCGCCTGGTCTGACGCTATTGAGGATCCGGCAGTGGCGAGCCTTCAGAGGTACTGCCTGGTTGCATGCAAGCAGATGGCGGGTTGCTCACCATCTCCTCGAGCGGCTCAACGACGGTGTACCCACTTGCCGTTGGACCGTCTGGTCCTTGAAGAAGCTGTGCAGACGGTCGGGTCTCAGCTTCAGGCTCCGGGCGATCAACTCTAGCAGCTTGAGGGCAAGCTCTTCCATCGCTTGGGCGTACTCCTCCTGCGCCTCTCTGGCGATGTGGCAGCCGAGAGGCGGCCCGGAGAGTCAGTGGGCGCGGAGAACGAGGTCGAGGATGCCAATGCAAAGTCTGTACAGAGCCACGCGGAGGTGAGGCTGTTCATTGCGGAGCCAACAGGGCGTCCAGCGGAGCGTGGTGAGGCCATGTGCGCAGATGCGATGAAGCCGGAGCCCGATGTAGCGAGGGTGGAGGCCAGTGTGCAAAGCCCGTGGATGGCGCAGATGTGTGTAGTCCACGGTTAAGGCTCGACGCTATGCTCTAGACACACTTTGCTACTCAAGCAGTACTCAACAATACTACTTGTAAAAATCATCTCTGAAGAAACACATATCAGTTGTGCACAGACTCATAGTTACCATGCAACATGGGTTTTCAAGTAGCACTCACGATGATGGATCGATGGATCTATTAGATCCGCATGGAGACTTGCATGCACAACGATTGATGAGCGAGTTGAATTATTCAGAAATGTTCTACCCTTTCTTACTTTTGGCAGCATTTTTTGTTCCAGCCAATCGGGATCCAACATGCCAGGATGTATCCCAGCCCGACCATGGAGCAGATCTTCCTCACGGTGGTGACTCCTCTTTGTGCGACTTCTTGCCCGCTCCCCACGGACGGCGCCATCTGTTGTGGCTACAGGACAAACAGTAAAGAAGGGGACTAGCAGGAGAAGAGGAGAGCCAGCACAGAGGTTAGATGTGGAAGGTGGGTGAATAATAGTGAGAGCTACCCCCCTCCTGTCCCTATTAGGGGTTTATATACATGAGTGGGGTAGGATGGGAAATTCTCATCCTACCCCTTAGTACTTACAAAAGATGAGGGTACATTGGTATATTCCTCTACACTATTGGGCCTATAGATCATGTTGGGCACAAAGATAACTTCAGAATAAGCCCCAGAGCATGCACAACATGTGATACATGTGAGTCTTGGATATGCGGCAGGTTGAGGGCTTGCCCGAATTTGAGTGATTTGATAGGTAGGAAGAGGTTTTAGAGCCCACTGACTCCCACCACCTGGTTATGAGAGTAGGGCTCGGATCTTTTGATCTTATGCTTAAGATTTAACTTTCATTTCTACGTATATTTTTTCAAGACAAGGTTTACAGGGAAATTATAGTACAAACTGTGCCGAGTTCAGATGTACTAGCCAAAATCGCACGTGACTATTTCTCTCTGCGTACTGCCTCCCACGAACAGATCAGAATTCAAAAACCACAGCCAAAAACCATAAGCCTCAAGCCAAAAGAACCCACCCTAGTTTCCTCATGGGGGAGGGGCAGGGTTGATCTCCCCCCACGGGGGAATGAGGCGGAGCTGACTACGCTAGCAGGGTTGGGATGGGGGCCACCCTCCCCCGCAAGGCCCCACTAGGACCTGATAAATATATAAAAAATACTTTTAAATAATAAATTATAGTTTTACAATATAGGAGATAGTATTCTTTTCTTGTATATTTGATTAAAACTTGAATCTATAAGTTAAAATATATATTTTGAAGCTATAGTTTGAAAAAAAAGTATACCTAAATCATTATAAATTAATAAATAAATTTATATTAATATTTTTTAAAAATATTTAACTATTTTTATCCCCTATAGGGATTCCCGTGGGGACCGGGTCTGTCCCTGGTCCCCACGGGGACCAGGCACATGGGGCCATCTCCCCCAATAGCATTAGCAGGACCGGGGTGGGGTGTGCTAGCGAGGATCGGGGCGGGGCCGCTGGGGCCTCCCCCAGGACCCCTGCCCCATTGCCACCTCCTAATGCGAGCTTTTGAGTATTCTTTTATGTGCCTAAGAGAATGGAAGCTTGATGAATTTTGTGACCTTACCCTAGCATCGGAGTTATGCTAGTGGAAGTTTTTTGGAAGTTGTAACCAAGAGAAAAATTGTGGTGTACTTATGTAACTGAAATTTGAATCTGTTGTATATTCGAGGTCGCAATGCTAACGATTGAAGCTCTCAACTCACAAATATAAAATTATAGACAAGAATACAAGATGTAGTCCTATCCTTCTCTCAACTTTATTGCTCTTTTACCCATAGATGGCGTGTGTACAATTAGGACCCCCTAAACCCCTTATATAGAGGGAGAAAATCCCTCTTTATGATATAATAAATAATATGGGCCTAAACTGGTTAATGGGCCTTTTGGTTTAGGTAGAGTATCCACACATAATCGGGTCTTGGAACGGGCTGATATACAATAGAATCAATTTGTGTTTCACATTGTTGCTATTTTGATTGCTTTGATTCCTTACATGTGGTTTTTATTTGGCTTGTGTTTGTTCATCTCTTTCTCTTGCTTTTCCTTGATTTGGTTGTGAAAGGATGGGTTAGTAATGGAATAACAATATCTTGAATGGATCAATTCACCTAGCGCATAAAAGTCACTGTATCGGTTTTTCCTCTCTTTTGGTTTAAGTAGACATAAAATTGGGTTTACTTTATCTTTTCACATGTATCATCGAATTTGGATGCTAATAATTTGTTTTTTATTGCAATGATGGATGTGGTGGGATAGCGAAATCTCATCTTGATCTACATCCTAGTTAGCACCTAAGGGCATGTACAATAGGGTGATATCAGCTATTTATAACTCTTGCCACGTAAAATTTTTGATGATGTGATGAGAGAGAATGAGAGAGGAAGAAGCTATTTGGTATGTATCAGACGGTCTATAAACCCCTTATAGATAGCATAAAATATCGTCGTAAGAATTATTGCCTATAACTAATATTTTTTCTATACAAGAATTAAGCGCATGTAAAATGGTACAGACAACTACTGTCTATAATAAACTCAATATCATCTATAAAACACTAAAGACATGCTCTACAATGAGTTGTCTTTTTATATGTCTCTATAGACAACTCTTCTATGTATAATGTGTCTTGTTTCTCGCGTTACAGTCGACTACTACATGAAAAACAGCCCAATTCTCTGTTCTCCTCATCTCTCCTCCACACCATCTCGTGTCCTATATGAGCAAAGCTTACAAACAGCTGACGTCACATGCTCTAGAAGATTGTGGAGTCTTATATAGATAATTTGAGAGACAAATCATTGTAGGAGCTATGCATAGATGACATAGAAAGGACAACAATTTTTTGTACCATTGTACATCCCTAAAGTTTCAAGATTTGGTTTTTGAGTGCCGGTATTTTCTCGTTCTTTCCATTCATTCCACTTGCGTGAACATTGAATTTGAGCTTACGCTACTTCACTGCATGTGTCATCGGCGTCAAAAAAAAATAAAAATAAAATAAAAAGATAGGAAAGAACGAAAAACTGATCGATGTTGCTCTACATATATTACACACCTGGACATATCCACCTGGAGGAAGTAGTGATCAACGGCGTCCTCCGCGTCGAAGACCGCGTCGCGTGTCTGCTGCAGCCACACATTGATGAGCTCGTCGGAGTCGGAGCGGCGCCTGTTGTCGGCCTCGCGGAGGAAAGCCTGCAGCCACATGAGCTTGTCGCGGAGCCTCCGGATGTCCTGGCTCACCGCCACCAGCGTCCGCGCCTCGCTCACCGCTAGCTCGTGAAGCCTCCCCACCAGCGACCCGACGACCGCGTCCGCCATCTATCCTCTTCGTCTCTGCGTCGTCGTCTCGCGTTGGCCGACCGGACGACGTCAGAGAGCGACTCCGCGTGGCACGTACGTAGTAACAGGATGGACAGAGACAGAGAGACCGTGCAGCTGGTACTCTCGTATATATGGAGTATCACGTCACACGTGAGAGTTATACTCCGTAGGTTCTAAAAGATTACGATGCTGAGCTAATCTTGTCGCTCAGTGTTTTGTTCCGTGTAAAATTTTGTTTGTTTCCGTTTGTTTAGGTGCTTGCACGAGATCACGATTTTGTGTGTGCCGTGCATATGCATTGAGTGGCCTGAGACGTGCTAGATAATTCACGTTACGGCATGATTGGCTGGCCGGATCATGGGCTCATGGCGTGATTGGCTGGTCCGATCACGACGTAATTAGATTAGAGACTTTATCATATTTCTGTTTCTTTCTATGTATTTGTTTATTTCTTTGGTGTATAAATAGTATAAATAGTAGAGTTTGCACGACGCAAAATATTCGTGTCGTTCTCATTGCCGGCTGTGTTTCCAAATTGTTCGCGTGTATTGTGCATTCGTGTATGCGTTGAGTCTCCACCGGCCTAGTGCCAACATATGATACCAGTCACTGTACTCAACAGTGAGCATAGTCGTATATGTTAAGCCGCTCGCGCGCTTTGAGTGGGTGTCAAGGGAGGGATTGATTCAGGGGAGTGAATATATTGATGTGTTGCTTTGTTTATCTGCTTTTGTGCTTTCCGTGGGGTCGACAGGCCATCGTTAGGGGTGGAAACGGATCGGATACGGTCGAATAGTCTCAAATACGAATACGAATCCATATTTTTCAAACGAATACGGATACGAATTCGAATATTCTCAAATACGGATACGAATATTCTCGAATACGAATACGGATATTTTCGAATACGGATTTTCTCGGATACGAATATCGGATAAAACGGATTCCTAGCGATTTTACCGATTTTTCACCAGTTTTTGACCGGTTACCGGTTTTAAACCGCCTAAATTCAAATTTTGAATCACAAAATTTGTACGATTTTTTCATAAGTTCTAGAAACGGATCGAATATGAATCGAATAGTCTCGAATACGAATACGGATACGAATATTCTCGAATACGAATGCGAATACGAATACTCTCAAATACGGATACGAATATTCTCGAATACGAATACGAATATTTTCGAATACGGATTTTTGCTTACCATATTTGTGTTTTCTCGGATACGAATATCGGATAAAACGAATTATCCGGTACCGTTTTCCACCCCTAGCCATCGTGCATAAGGATTTTTTAAACGTAGCACGTACGTACAGTATTACTTGCTAATTGGCTTGTTCCCGTCATTTTGATTAGCTGGAAACGCGATTCTCATCTTGCAGCCTTTGTGCGGTGTGTGCTGATCGATCGAGAGGGCATTTTCCAGGGCTGTGTTTGTGCGTGCTCTATCCCTCAAGCCATATGCATGTTCTCCTCGGACATGCATGGATGGATATGCATGCATGGTCCTTGCAGCCCCGTTCAATATGTTGAGGAACCGTCATTGGCAAATCCATTCCGATCCATTCCTCCTATATAAAAGAGATGATCAAATACAGATGATACAAATAGTATATTGGAAACACAAGAGGTAGGGGGAAGAACTCTTATTCTTTTTTTATTGCTTTCTCTTTCACGTGTACACAAAATAGCCAATGAGACCTCCTGTATATAGCCTACTGGTGAGGTGCCTACCATGAGACAAAGCTTCATGTTCAGGCCTATTTTTTCTAACACTCCTCCTTGCGCACCCACCCGACACGTCATGCCTCATCAAAACTCCATAAAAACCCAGTAAGAAAAATTTGGAGAAAGAGTACATGATACATGTTATGCTGTGATGTATGAATTGCCTCATTAAAAATCTTGACCGAGGAACTTTCAGGAAAACTCATCAAGAGAAAAAGAGTACAATCCACCCAATTTCATTTAATCTACAGGATTAATTCTTTAGGTACTCGATCTTCATGAACAAGTCTTAATAACGAGCTTGAGAAAAATCTCCCCCTGAATTTGCACCTCTCTAAGTCTCATCATTCTAATTTCTCGTACACATCTTTCCAAACTAGATACTGGAAGTGACTTAGTGAATAAATATGCAAGATTTTCATATGATTTAGTATACGGTATTTTAATTTCGTCCATCTTTTGCAATTCATGAGCATAGAAGAACTTGGAGTTGATATACTTTGTGAGATGACTCTTCACGTAGCCCGTCTGCACTTATGTAACACAAGCTGCATTATCTTCATAGATAATTTTGGAAGCTTGCATGATATTCAACCCACATGACTGCTGGATGTAGTGAATAATTCATCAGAGCCAAGCACATTCTCGTGCGGCTTCGCACAGCGCTATGATTTCCGAGTGGTTCATCGAAGTTGCTACAAGACTTTGCTTAGACGATTTCTAGGAAATTGCAGCTCCACCACACAGAAATACATAGCATATTTGTGACCTTGCCGTATACGGGTCCAACAGATACCCTGCATCTGCATAGCCAGTTATATTCAAGTCTTGGTTCTTTCTGTAAAATAGCCCAAGGTCCTTGATTCCTTGAAAGTATCGAAAGATATCCTTTATTTCCTACCAACGCCTTTTGTTAGGTTTTGCACTATGCCTTGCTAATAGGTTTATGTCAAATACAATATCCGGTCTAGTGCATTTTGCTAGATACATAAGTGCTCCTGCAGCACTTAAGTATAGGAATTCCGGTCCTAGGACTTCCTCCCCCTCTTCCCTAGGTCGGTACGGATCCTTGTCTTGCTGTAAAGATCTCCTGATCATTGGTACTTTCGATGGGTATGCTTTCTCAAAGCCAAACCTTTCTAACACTTTCTAGGCGTAGGCTGACTGATGCACTAATATCCCTTCTGAGACATGCTCGAGCTGCAAGCCTAAGCAGTATTTGGTTTTACCCAAATCTTTCATTTTAAGTTATGACTTTAGGTAAGAACTTGCTTCCTTTATGTCTTCCATGGTCCCGATGATATTCAGATCATCCACATATACTGAGATTATACAAAATCCATTCTGGGATCGTTGTATAAATACACGGGGACAATCTTCATTGTTCGTGTAGCCTTTCTTGCATAGAAAGTCGCTTAAGTAATTATACCACATCCTGCCTAATTGCTTAAGTCCGTACAGTGATTTTCTAAGTTTCACACTGTACAGATTTCTATTTGTTCTATCTTGGTTCGGGACAGGGATACCTTCAAATACCTTCATATAAATATCCGAATTTAACTTTCCATAAAGGTATGCAGTTACCACATCCATCAATTTCATTTCTAAGTTCAAGTTTGCTGCCATTGAGATTAAGTATCTAAAGGTAATACCACACATGCCCGGTGAATAGATTTCTTCATAATCAACTCCTGGACGTTGAGTGAAACCTTGTGCAATAAGACTTGTTTTATATCTTACAATTTCATTTCTCTTTCGAACAAATACCCACTTATGCTTTACAGGGTGCACATGGGGAAGCGTGCATCTTATAGGCTTAACACCTCTCTTTTGTTCAGAGATAATAATTTAGTTTCTGTTGCCTTTTTTCAATTTTCCCAATTTGATCTTTTCTTACATTCAGCGAGCGATGCGGGCTCTGGATCAAGATAAATGATTGTGGAAATTTTCTTTGCAAAATAGATATCAACATTGGCTGTTGTCCTATTTATGGATTCTCCCGTGTGCACGTAGTTTGTAGGTATTTCATCATGAGTTGATTCTTCTTATGCTTCTACCTGCTTACGGCTCCTTCTAATTGCGGTGGTAAGTCCCTTTAATTTTTCAGCTCCGATGTGTGCACACACATCCATGCTGATTTCTCCCTCCATAGAAATGTTCAGATCTGGTATACCCTTTTCTGAAGGTGTCATACTAGTGCTAGCTCTCAACTGGCTCCCCTTCTGGTTCTGGGGAACTTTGGTGGTTGGCTGTGTCATCTCATTCTTATCCTTTTTCAGCAAGCATCCCCGGTTACTTAGGGTTCAATAGGCCAGAGTTCTCGTCCTTTTAGAGATACCTTCAATTTTCTTTGGTATTTCAACCCTCTCCGGTGCATTACATGCAGGCATATACGACTTGGTCACGCTCTTTAAATCACTAAAGTGGTCAGATAGTTGATTTGCTAATACTTGCAAATCAATGATCTTTTGGACTTCTCTATTTGCTTCACTAGTGCACGGGTCATGTGCATGGATTCCTGTGGCTTGCCACGTAATTTTCTGATATTTTTCATCAAGGGGTTGATTTCCTCCCCTAATGTTGGGAAACTATCCTAATCAAATATACAATCAGCGAAATGGGTAGTATGCAAATCTCCTGTCATGGTGTCTAAATACCTGATTATGGATGTTGTTTCATGACCAATGTATATCCTAGTCTTTCAGAGAGGACACATTATAGTACACAGTGGAGGGGGTATAGGTACGTAAGTCTTGCATCCAAACATTAGGAAATGAGAAATTTTCGGTGGTGACCCTTGGGCTAGTTGCATACGTGGATGGATGTTATATGCCGATGGTCTAAAGTTGATGAGGGTTACTGCATGCAGGACTGTGTGTCACCAACTTGTAGTTGGTAAATTATAATTATGCAAAAGCGGTCAAGCAATAAATTTAATTCTCTTAATTAATGCCTCTACTAGTCCATGCTGGGTGTGGACATGCGGTATAGAATACTCAACTATATTTTCCATTGCCATGCAATAATCATCAAATTCCTTTGAAGTAAATTCTCCGGTGTTATCCATTCTGATGGACTTTATATAATGATCAAGGAAAATATATCTAATGTAAATTATCTATGAGATCAACTTTGCAAAAGCATGGTTTCTCGTAGATAATAAACATACGTGCGACTAATTCGAGGAAGCATTGATGAGCACCATAAAATATTTACATGGCCCTGATAATGGCTATTTAGGACCGCAAATGTCTCCTTGGAAGCGCTCTAGGAATGCAGGGACTTCATCCTTCACTTTAAGAGTAGAAGGTCCAGTAATTAATTTTCCAGTGACATATGCGGGCCACACAAAATCTTCATAATTCTGAAAATTCTTTACATTAATATTATATCCCTATGAATTATTAATTATATTTCTCATTATCCTAAGACCTAGGTGGCCTAATCTGTCATGCCAGAGACAAAAGAGTTCAGAGCTTCTAAATATTGTTTTCAGTGCAGTATAGGCTGCGGGTGCCTTGATATGAGTGTAGTATAGCCCTATTTCAAGTGAAGGAAATTTTTATAATACCCTAATTCCATTTGCTTCACGCTTCGTAATGATTAGGTATTCCTTATCATACTCTTCTTCAATCTCAACATGGAAACCGTTTGCGCGAATATCCTTAAAACTTAGGAGAGTTCTAATCAATTCTAGGTACAATAAGGCTTCTTGAGTGACCAAAGTTGTGCCCATTGGGAGTATAATTGTGGCTCTTCCTGAACCTATTATACATGTATCGCTACCAGCGATTGTTGTAAGGCTGCCAGCATTCTTGCTAATCGACTGAAAGAATTTTCTCTCTCTAGATGGTATTCGTTGTGCCGCTATCAGTTAAGCACACTTCCTCCATAGGGCGCCACACGTGTTCTAATATAAAGTACTTTATTAATACGTAGTAGAAGGCAATCAACACATAAATAAAATACTTCAATATCAAAACATATCATGCCATTATAAACTGAATAAATGAATGAATTATTCAATATCATCCAACCATCAGGAGAAAATAAAATTGTTTAAGTACCATCCATGCAAATTCTAACTTATTCCTTCCACACATAAAATGAATGACAATTGAAGTCTAAATGCATTCTATGCATTAGACTGAATCTGCTAAGAAATCAGAGACTTCGACTGCTATCCTCTCAGGGGTGATATGCTCTTCCAAAAAAATCATGGCGGTGCCGGCAGCAATGTCAAGAGGGGGTGTTGCTGCTGGAGTGGAGTCAACCTCCATCGGCGCAGGCAGCTACTTAGAACTCTCCCCCTCAACAAAAGCAAAGTGGGTTTTATGCTGCCCTTTGCCACTGTTCTTCTTTTTGGCCTGAAAGGCATCAATGACATGTTGCAGCTCTTTACAAATCCGCGACCAGTGCCCCCACTTGCCACACTTGTAGCAGGTTTGGTCTTGCTGACCATAGGGCTTGTCATCCATCTTTGCTTTGCTGACCTAATTCTCACGTGGAGCATCTGACTTGCCTTTTCGGGCTGCGGCCTTGCCCTTCCTTCCCCTTTACTTCATTTTAGGCTTTCGCACTTTGTAGCTTCCAACATTGGCCTCACAGCTAGTGAAGCTCCCAGGTGGCTGTGTGACAAAGTTTTTGCAGGGAACTTCATCCTGAGCCTCTGCAATCTGCAAAATATCAATCAATTTAGCATACTCTTTATAGTCGTCTTGACGATAGTTGCGCGCAGACTGCACTGCATTGGGGTGGAAGGTAGATAAGGTCTTCTCAATCTTCTGCTCATCTGTGATCTGCTTGCCACAAGTTGAAGATCGGTACAAATTTTGTGCAGAGCAGAGTTGTACTCCCCGACCGTTTTGAAATCAGCAATCCTCAATCGGATCCACTCTTACTTTGCTTCAGGAAGAATGGTGTACTTTAGCTTCTCAAACCTCTTCTTAAGTGCAGTCCACAATGCTAGCGCGCTCTTCTCTGCCATGTACTCATTCTTGAGAGTGAAACAGAGGCGATGCCTGAGGAAGTGAAGTGCCAGATCATTTTCCCCAGGGGTGGGTTTGGCATCCTGCGGTCCACCAAACCAATGGCAGCGCAGAGCTTCTTGGCTCCAAGTACTATCTCGACATCAAAAGCCCAAGTCAAGTAATTTTGGCCATGTTGGGCCAGCTCCTCGAACTCCCGGTTCGTGATGCCTGCCATCTACATGTGCATGAAGGGAATATAAGTTTACTACTAGTAAACATGCAAAGATAAATTTACTACAGGTAAATAAGTTGGACAATGATACAAAAAATTCTCGTAATGTTACAGAATTTTTTATGCATTTTCTATAAATTTTACTACTAATTTCAGTGATTAAAGACAATTTGAATAATTGCGATTAATCAAAATAGTAAATAAATACAGAAAGCATAGAAAGCAACAATGACAATGCTAAACATGCTTCAAATGCTAAAACCTAATTCAAAATTTGAATTCCTAAGGCCCTTTTATGTTGGGATATGAATTTTTAGTGAATTCTGTAATTTCCGATGGCCTATCCACAAAATTTCAATTTTGAGAAAATTTTCATGTAATTTTCTAATTTATCAGGGCCTTTTGCAAAAATCTGCCCCCCCCCCACCCCAAGGAGAGGGGTAGGGCTCATGCGGGAGCAGTGGCGGCCGACACGGCTTTGCCAATACCAAGTTTGCTAGCAAGTCCAGCCCACAAATACCAACCGGGCATCAGCTAATCTTACTCTTAACACGCGGCAGACACGGCTTTGTCAAATGCCAACGACAACGCTGCATGCCGGAGGTTGGGCACGCACAGTTTGTGAAGAAACGTCGTGTCAAGGAGGATGGGTTTGATTGTTTTTGTTGGGAAATCTGGACCTAGGTTGTAAGTATGGTTCAATGATGGACACTCTCTACTTAGTCTATAAATAGAGCTCCTAATCATTGTAAAGCGTACTTGGAAGGAGAAATTAATTAAAAAATAAGAAGAAGTTCCTCTATCTCTCTCCGTGTTCAATCTTGTATTTTCTCGCATTATTCTGTAATTGATCCATCTCTCTTGTCTAGAAGAAATTGCTTGGGCTGGACTCGCCAGCAACAGTTTCTCAAAACATTATGAGCACGATCGCTTCGGTGGATCGAAAGGTAATCGTCGAAGGACTAATAGATTGAATTGCCTATCCAGATCGCTATAAATTCCATCAACCACTTTCTAGATTATTTTCTACGGTGCAAATCTACTCTAATCTACCGCGAGCAGACTTGAAGTCGTCGGAACAATGTCAATCGATAGATTACATGAAAAAGTAGATGTTAATTACACTATAGATTGAAAAAAAGAGAAAGTTCGCATGTGACTGAGTGCGCCATCCGCCGTCGTGCCATCAGTGCACGTCGCCCAAATGAGACCACACCATCGGCTGTTGTGCCGCCCGTACGCGTCGCCTAAACGCGATCACGCTGCCGGCACTCCGCCCGAGCACAACCAAAGCCGAGCAACCTGTTGTAGGGGTGGCCCCCACCTAAGCCCAGCCGGCCTGTTAGAGGATTGTAAAAGCCCAGAATGGGACACGTATAAGGACATAAATGCCCTTAAGAGGGATACTTAGGTGTAAAGACATAATTGTAAACTACTCCCCATGTGGATATATATAAAGCTGTCCTGGGCATGGAGAAGACCCAAGCATTGCTTACCTAACATCTCCACTACCATATTCTCATCTCTCTGTTTGGTCCGTAACCACAACAGTTGGTGCCGACAGTGGGGAAGACAAGAGCAAGCTCCAAGATCTGAAGAAGAATGGCACCAAAGAAGAAGGGGAGCGTCACAGAGATGCTCGTCAACGCTAGGGCTTCGGCATCGGATGCGGGTGTGGATGGCAACTCTAGCTCTGTGGCTGCTGACGTCGACGCTCGTGGCACGACGGTCGGCCCCACTGCTGGCGCGGCGGTCGGCACCGGCAGTCCCAACCGAGGTGTCAGGAGCGGTGACACTGATGCCCGGGCAGGCATGGGTATGGCCCCCACACCCGATGCAGGAGCAGCGAGTGGCTCCGTCGGCAACGTCGGCCTCGTCATTGACTCAGGAGTCACCGGCATGCAGGGTAGCTCCGAAGCGCAAGCCGTGGTCGCGGCCAACCCAGCGGTGCATGCTGGTGCAACCACGCTGACGGTGGAGAACGCCCTGTTAACGGCCCTCAGCACGCTACAGCGGGAGCTGGAAGACCTCCGCGGAGCCGTGCGGGATATACAAGAGGCTCGGAGCCAACAAGTCCCGCCGGTGGCGGCGGAGCCTACGCCGGAGCGGGTGGATAGCCGCGACGCCCCTACATCCAGTCGCGTTCCACTTCGACGTGTGGATCCAGAGTCCCCCCTCTCTGCGAGCCTGCAGCAATCAGCGTGGCCAGAAGACTTCAAGTTCCCTAACGCCATCGAGCCGTACAAGGGCGACACAGACCCTCGGGAGTTTGTGCGCGTGTATGAGACCGCCATCGAAGTTGCAGGCGGAGATGACACCACCAAAGTGAAGGGCCTCCCCCTCGCGCTGCAGGGAGTGGCGCTCTCTTGGTTTTTCACCATAGAGCCAAGCTCTGTCTATGCGTGGGAGTAGATCTGCGACCGCCTCTACAACAACTTCCAGGGGAACTACGTCGAACACGTCGACGCGGATCAACTTCAAGGACTTCAACGAAACAACCATCATCAACGCAGCGATACAAGGCCTCCGCCCAGGGCTGTTGGCCGAGTACAATGCACTCAAGCCAATCAAGACGGTCACGAAGCTCTTCGATAAGATGGAAGAGTATGCGAGGGCGGAGGAGGACACGCGGCGGCGCAAAGGTGTAGGATCGAAAATAGCAACAGAGGGGGTGAATGGTGCCTTCAAACCTGCCCCCAAGTATTCACACCATCTTCTTCTCAATAGCTATAGAAGCTAGAAAGACAGAAGAAAACTTGCTTACTGGGAGCCCAAAAGAACTAATTTTGTCAAGAGCGGAAAGGACTAGAAGCTATAGGATAGACTAGCCCAAAGTCTGAGAAAATCAGATTTGACCATAAAAACTCAAAAGAGAAGCAACACAATCTTTCTTGAAGACTAGACTGAGAAGGGACTTAACTGCAGAAGCAAGCAACCAGAGAAGAACTGTTTTGGCAAGTAACTGACTGCTAACACAAGAACGGCCTAACCTTTGATGCATTGCCGGTCTGACCGGAAGACTGGTCACGGTCTAACCGCTGGACCATATGAGGTCTGACCGGAGGAGAAGTTATGGTTTGACCGGAAACCAAATTTGATTCTGAAAACTGAAAAACTGGACAACACAAAGGAGAAGCAAAAGCTGAGCAGGTGCACGCAAAATACTGCAAATCTGAACACTGAAACAGCAGCCGATTTTCAGCTCTTCTACTAAGGCCAGAAACATCAGATTTTCACACCAAATAACCACCTCATTTCAGGAAGAAAAGACACAAAATAAAGGAGCTGCTTGGCAAAGAAAGACACTGCCGAATGCAGAGACTGCAGACTGCCCAACACTAAAAGACTGAAAACACAAAGAAAACTGAAGAAGCAACCTACTAAACGAAAACACTCCTGCAGCAGACGGAACCGGACTGACTGTTGTCAGTACAGGCAATATTAGGCAGAGATGATCACTGTAAAAATTATGCCCATTTGCTGCTCTTTTCAATCAAAGGGAAAACTAAAATATGAACCTAATAGCCATCCCAAAAAGAGCAGTTTGGTAGAGAATTAAATAGAGCGGGCAGCATTTTGACAAAATAAAACGAAACTCTGAAAGATGTTGCTGCCGAAAATAGATCACACAGTAAATACAGAAATGAAGAGACAAACTTTGAGAGATGATTAACCTCGGGTTGTGCTTGACAGAACAGCCACACAAGACTTCAAACTAAACAACCAAACGGCATTAGGAAGAGAAAGAATTCAATCAAAACAACAGCTTGGCTGAAAAACTGAGACTCTGAACCAGAAAATGAGTTGGCAAACAGAAAATAGACCAAATTCAGCATAGCTTGTGAATCACCAAGCTTTTGACCATGAGATTTATGATTTCTACAAGGAAATGATCTCAGGTCGAGAAAGGACACACATATGATACAGACTTTCTTCCAAATCAAAGAGAGCAAGACTCCCCTGCCATCAAACCCTAGATATGCAAAAACAGAGGAAAAATGGTGAAGAACTGATAGAGGAGAAGATCATTTGAATCTACATCTTGCTCTTGGGAATGATGTGGTCAAATGACCTTGAGGCTATCCCAGTTCAAAGCAAAGAAACACAGAGGCTAAACTGGACAAGATCTTCACTTGAAATGAAGAAGAGCAGAGTAAACAGAAGGCAACGAAGAAAAATAGAAACAAAAACACAGGGAGGAAAAGGAAACCGAGACAACTCAGACAAAGGGATTCTCATATTGATTCACAACGATGAATGATTACATCCAGTTTGTCTACAGCCATCCCATGAACTCAAATAGAAATAAACACATGCACAGCCCCATACGCTATTGCAAGACAAAAGCAAAACAAACTTCTGCTCTCCTCACCAACCCCATAACAGAAAGAAGAGGGACTCAAGACATACATGCACCTGAGTTCTAGCCTCTATATATAGCCTCTTGTTACCGGGTTTACAACTTCCTTTACCCAATAACTCCAACTAACTCAGTGCTTTACCCAATAACTCAAAACCAAATCCGCTTCCTTTTGTGCAGCCCTGCGTATTTACCAAAATGCCACCCCTACACCTTCCCGGAAGCTTCCTTGTTTCTTGCCGTCCAAGCCCCACAACCTCCTCGAGTCCTCGCCATCTTCGGCATCTCCCGACTGCTTTGACCTTAGCACCGCCTGTGCCTAGTCCGGTCAACCATGTCTCGCCACGACCTCGCCTCAAAGTCCTGCAGCCATCACAGACAAGAAAACATCATATAGCACCGCTCGAAATAGTATAATCAACAATTGCATTAGCGAGAGTTCTTAAAAATAACCCAAACCTGTCGAATCATAAGACTAAACACCCTAAGCACATTCCACCAGTTTTGACCAGGTCCGACCAAAGCCGACTGCACCACGCAACGACATGGCACGAACCACACAAACCAAACTCAAACTTTCCAGAAAACGTGTCAATTACTCATCACAATCATGGGGTCACCTCCATATGGTCTCTCAAAAGGCGACGACTCCGACACTAATCAAGCGGAGGACTCGTCGAAGAACGAAGACTCATCAAAGTGGGAGGACTCCTCGAAGGGCAAGCGCAAGCAAGAGTCTTCAAAGGACGCCCCCGAACGCAAGGACGCCAAGCAGAAGCAGGACTCATTGAGTGACAAGCCCAGGCCCAAGTGCAATCAGTGTAGATCCCAAAGGGCCTGCTATGTCCTCAACATCGAAGGCGGCTCTGAGGATGCGGTCGGGGCTGTGGCGATAGACCCCGCGCAGAGCAGGAGAACCACGACTACGGCATGTGGTGCAAGGTGCATGGCCGTGGTGATCATTTCACGCGGGCATGCACCGCCATTGCGGCAAGCCGCCAGGGATAGAGCCCTGGAAGCGGCGCCTCCTGTCGTGGCCCACGTGCAGCAGCCCCAAGAGGGCCCCTACGGATTCAAGTTCACGTGTAGCAGCCACAAGAAGGCCCCCTACGAATTCAGGCCCCGGAGGGGGCCCAGCACCGGATAATAAACGTCATCTCCAGGGGCTCTTCACTGGAGTTCTCCTCGGTGCAGCAGCAGAAGGCTTACGCGTGGAGGCTACACCATGTGGCAGCGTACTCGGCGCAAGCACCACCGGGGTGGTCGTAGCATGAAATCACCTTCACGCCTGCTGACGCTGAGGGCATGGAGTTCCCCCACCAAGATACCTTGGTCATTCAGGCCACCATCGCAGGCTGCGATGTCAAACGCGTCCTGGTCGACGGAGGCAGCTCCGCAGACATTCTGTTCGCGGAGGCCTTCGACCAAATGGAGATCTCCGAGACTCACTTGATGTTGGACCGAAATGGTGACAGAGGGGGGTGAATGTCGACATTTAAAAACTTCGAAAGTACTCACGAAGCGACTCCTCTCCACTAGCTACAAAAGCTATGAAGAGAAGGTGTCCTAAATCACTTAACACCTCAAATCACCAGAAGAAGAACTGAGAGCCTAAAAACCAGAGAAGTTATCAAGGAACACAACTCAAAGAAGAATAACAGGGGCTAATGACAAAACTCAGCATAAACTGCAGAGGCCCGGTCAGACGCTGAGTCACGGCCGGTCAGACTGCCCTTTGGGCACCGGTCAGACCGCCAACCATCGGCCGGTCTGACCGCCCCTCGGGAACAGACAGCAGAAGATCCCAGACTGAAAAACCAGATTTTTGCTGCTACTGAAAATCACAGTTTTCTCACAAAAAAACTGAAACTCTGATGTTTCTTTCAGCCCAAAAGAGCACCTACCTATTCTAAATAGCATAGGGGCCTCAAGCAACAAGAAGAAACAAGAGGAAATCAAAATTTTCAAATTTGAGATAAAAACCTGAAAACCAACAGAGGCAGCACCAAAATCCAAATTCCTCTCCAACCTTTGATCCTTTGACTATGAAACTTTTAGGATAGCTAATTAATAGCCTCTGGACTCAACATGCCAAGTTTCATGCCATCTCAAAGAGGGAAACAAAAACCACACCAAAACCCTACAAATGAAAATGATGAACAGAGGAGCCCAAACTGTAAACACTGAGATTAAACATGGTTTGCTCTTAGGATTGACTAGCCAAATGGCTTTTGAGCATCTCCTAGATCACAGCAACCCATTTTGCTACTCCTCAGCAAGAAACAAAGTAGAAACAAGAAAGCTCAAAATCACCAAAAGAGAAGAACGAAGAACACAGGAGCACGAGAGGTAAAATTCAGAACTTCATTCCAAATCAAACGAGGATTACAGATGAGTCCCCATACACATGGACATTAGAACAAGGATGATTACAAGGAGTTTCCACTCAATCCTCTCCCACTCTCAAGCTCAAGAACACCCACACTCTACATGCTTGGAGAGGAAACATACATAGAGCACTACTGGAGACACCCTCTGCCCTTGTCACCCACTAAAGCCTTAAAGCCAAAACAAACTCTCCAAAGCTCATTTTGACTAAAGCAACACCCTACCAACCTCTCAAACCCTAACTCTCTCCCAAAGCCATGGGAATACATGCAGCCACTCACTCCTATTTATAGCTCTTGGCTAACGGGTTTCCAACCCGTTACGCCCGCCAAATCCAACGGAACCCGCTCCCGCTTGTGCAGCCTCGCGAAATTACCATTTCGCCCCTCCTGCACCTTCCGGGAAGCTTCCGCGTCCTTGTCGTCCAAGCCTCGCAACCACCTCGAGTCTCCGCCGTCTTCGACACATCCGACCGTTCTGACCTCGACACCACCTGTGTCTAGTCCAGTCACCTCGTGTCTCGCCACGACTCTGCCTCGACGTCCTGCAGCCATCACAGACAAGAAATATATCAAATAGCATCGCTCGACACATATAAGCATAAATGCATTAATGAAACCACATTAAGCATGAGATAGCCCAAACCTAACAAGTCAACATAATATGCATCCTAACTACTTTGACCAGGTTTGACCAAGTCTGACCGAGCCCAATTGCACCACGCATCGTCAAGGTCCGAACCATCCAAATCAAACTCGACTTTCTTAAACCGATGTCAATTTCTCATCACACACATGGGATGACCTCCACATGGTCTCTCACTTGAGCCCCTCTGAAATCCCACTGCAGGACTTCGGGGGTCAGCCACTAAAGGCGTTGGGCCAGATACGCCTCCAAGTCTCCTTTGGCCAGGGCGACAACGCGAGGAGCGAAGACGTCACCTTCGACGTCGTCGACATCCTGTACCCCTATAATGCCATATTGGGGCGCCCAACCCTCAACTCCTTCAGGGCAGTCCTGCACCATGGCTTCTTATGCATGAAGCTCCTGGGCCCGCAAGGCATCATCACCACCTTCGGCGACCAGGACCTCGCTCGGCGCATAGAGCTTGGTGCTCGGGGCCCGCACCGCAAGGTGCATGTCCTCAACAACAATCTAAAGGCGGACACGCCCTCCGCCCTGGGATGGACGCCTAAGCCCTGACTGGAGGGCGAAGTTAAGAGGGTGCCCCTGCATGCCGATGGACACTGTGTGTCCATCGGCGAAGGCCTCCCTCCCGAAGTCGAACAAGACCTACTTCGGGTACTTCGGGACAACACGGACGTCTTCGCGTGGTCCCCCGAAGACATCAAGGGCGTGGACCGCGCCCTCATTGAACACAAGTTAGCGGTCCGCCCCGACGCTAAGCCGATCAAGCAGAGGCTGTGGCACATGTCAATTGACTGGTAGCATGCGGTGAAGGTGGAGGTAGCAAAGCTTCTCCAGGCCGGAGTCATCCGTGAGGTCTAGCACCCAGACTGGCTTGCCAACCCGGTGCTAGTGAAAAAGGCTAGCGGCACCTGGCGTATGTGCATCGACTTCACCGCCCTTAACAAGGCATGTTCGAAGGATGACTACCCCTTACCGCGCATAGATCAGCTGGTGGATGCCACGGTGGGGTGTGAGCTCATGAGCTTTCTGGATGCATACTCCGGCTACCACCAGATCTACATGGCCAAGACGACGAGGACAAGACCAGCTTCATCACGCCGGTAGGGACATACTGCTTTATCAGGATGCCCTTCAGCGTAAAGAATGCGGGGGCAACATTTACCCGCCTCATCGCGCTGGCACTAGCCTCCCAGCTCAGGAGGAACGTGGAGGCGTACGTCGACGATGTGGTCATCAAAACCAGGCAGCTCGCCTCCCACGGTCAAGATCTCCAAGAGACCTTCAACAACCTCAAGAGAGCTGGCATCAAGCTCAATCTGGACAATTGCGTCTTCGACGTGCAAGCGGGGAAGCTCCTGGCCTTCCTCGTGTCCAGACATGGCATCCAGGCGAACCCTGATAAAGTTGACACGATCTTTGACATGGAGCCGCCCAAAACAACGAGAGAGGTCTAGAGGCTTACTGGCCGTATGGCCGCACTAAGCCGCTTCTTATCCAGGGCAGCGGAGCGGGGCCTCCGTTCTTCAAGACCCTTCGCGAATACGACGGGTTCCACTGGGATGATGACTGCGCGGGGGCTTTCAATGATCTCAAGAAGCACCTCGCAAGCCTTCCCACATTGGTCGCCCCGGCACGAGAGGCTCCCCTCCTGCTTTACCTCGCCGCTACAGCAACAGCAGTCAACTCCGTCCTTGTCCTCGAGGAGGGCACCCTTCAGTGGCCCATGTACTTCATCTCCGAAGCCCTCCAGGGCTCCAAGACGCAGTATACGAAGCTTGAGAAGATGACTTACGCGCTGGTCATGGCCTCGAGGAAGCTCCGGCATTATTTCCTTGCCCATCCCATCACTATGCTATCCTCGTTCCTTCTGGCGGAGATGCTGCACAATAAGGAGTCCACGGGGCGTATTGGCAAATGGGCGGCCGAGCTCGCACCATTCTCCTTGACGTACGCCTCACAAACAGCAATCAAATCTCAAGTCCTCGCGAACTTCCTCGCAGAGTGGACTCTGTCAGCTCAACAAGTGCAGTAACCGGAGGACCCGGTGTGGATGCTCAATACCGATGGGGCTTACGGCGCCCCAGGCGCTAGGGTCGACGTAGTGGTCACTACACCAGAGGGTCACCGCCTGATGTACTCGGCGCGCTTTGGATTCCCAGCCACCAACAATATGGCCGAGTACGAGGTGCTACTCTTCGGCCTCGCGAAGCTTAAAGCTCTTGGTGCGCGAAGGGTCCTTGTTCGCACCGACTCTCGTCTGGTAGCGGGCCATGTCGACAAATCCTACCAAGCCAAGGACCCTGAGCTGGCCAAGTACCTGGCGGCGGTGAGAGCAAAGGAGCGCCACTTTCGTAGAGTCACGGTCAAGGCCCTCCCTCGCATGGACAACGAACAAGCCGATGCCCTCGCAAAGGCCGTCAGCCAGCAGCTCCCCCTCCCCGAGAGAGCATTCTATGAGGTCTTGCCCGCGGCAGCCATCGCTCAAGACAACCATGATGCGGCTCTTGTCCATCAAATTGCCCAGTAGGGCAACTGGCGGGAGCCCATTTATGGTTTCTTGCAAGGCATAGCCGAGCCGGATGACCCCCTCGTGCTGCGACGTCTACAGCACCGCGCCAGATCCTTTCAGGTACTGGACGGTGTTCTATACAAGAAGGGAGTATGTGCCCCACTTCTGCGATGTCTCTCACGTGACGAAGGAAAGCACCTCCTCATGGAAATTCACGCAGGGCTCTGCGGCTCGCACATTGCGCCAAGGTCTCTGGTCGGCAAGGCTTCTACTGGCCAATCGCCATTGCTGATGCGCAAGACCTCGTGCGTCGGTGCCAAGGCTGCCAAATGGATAGGGCAAGTCATCCGCAAACCTCCGACGAGCCTGCAGCACATACCCCTAGTGTGGTCATTGGCGCGGTGGGGCATCGACGTCGTTGGGCCACTTCCGCGGGCCCCAGGAGACTTTTGGTTCATTCTAGTCACCTTAGAGTATTTCTCCAGGTGGCCCGAAGCCGTCACTCTGGCTAGGATAACCTCCACGACCATGCAGCACTTCCTTTGGCAGAACATCATATGCCGCTTCGGAGTGCCTAGGGAGCTCACCGTGGACAATCGCCTGCAATTCGACTGTGCTTCATTCAAGGAGTTCTGCGACAGTATCGGCATCATGCTCCGATTTGCGTCGGTCGAGCACCCACAGTCCAACGGAGCTGTCCAATGGGCAAATGGCGCCATCTCCGCCAGAGTCAAGAAGCGCCTCATCGGGCTACCAAAGGGCACATGGCCAGACGAGCTCCACAGCGCACTTTGGTTCCTTCGCACAACGGTGACACATCCGACGGGGTTCACACCGTTCAAACTTCTCTTCGGCGATGAGGCAGTGACACCCGAAGAAATTAAGGTCGGCTCGAGGAGGGTCCTCATCCAGGCACCGGCGGAAGAGCACCAGTTGTCCCTTGATCTTCTTGACGGAGATCGGGTGAGCACCACCCAGCACGTCGCGAAGTACGTGTGCCAAATGGCGCACACATGACCGCACCATGTACTCATGACAGTTCCAGCTGGGAGATCTCATCCTCAAAATGGCGCTTCAGGCGGAGACGGTCGACAAGCTGGAGTCCAAGTGGGAGGGGCCCTACATCGTTGCTGCAGCTTTGCAGCACGAAGCTTATCGCCTCACAACACTGGAAGGACAGACTCTTCGCCACACATGGAATGCAGACAGGCTGCGGCGATATTATGTATAAGGTCAAAGGGAGGCCCACAGCAAGGTTAGCACCCTGCCTTTGTAAATCGCTCGCCCGCACAAAGGGGAGATCAATAAAGTCCACCGTTTGCAAAACTCATCTCATTGTGTGTAAAAATGTGTGGAGGCCCGCCTCCTCTACGGAGTATAAATAAGACACGCGGTCTCCACGTGCACTCTTCGTGAGTATAAATAAGACATGTGGACTCCGCGCGCACTCTACGGAGTATAAATAAGACACGCGGTCTCCGCGCACACTCTTCGTGAGTATAAATAAGACACACGGACTCCGCGCGCACTCTTCGTGAGTATAAATAAGACACACGGCCTCCGCGCGCACTCTACGGAGTATAAATAAGACATGCGGTCTCCGCGTGCACTCTACGGAGTATAGGCAAGAAGCGCCCACCACTTTGAATGGTAGGGGACGGAACACTCGAGCGTCTACTTTGGTTAGGCGCCAGTTCCGCTGCTACCACTTCGAAGGGTAGGGGACGGAGCGCTCGAGCGTCTACTTCGGCTAGGCGCCAGCTCCGCTGCCACCACTTCGAAGGGTAGGGGACAGAGCGCTCGAGCGTCTACTTCGGCTAGGCGCTAGCTCCGCTGCCACCACTTCGAAAGGTAGGGGACGGAGCACTCGAGCGTCTACTTCGGCTAGGTGCAAGCTCCGCTGCCACCTCTTCGAAGGGTTGGGGACAAAGCGTTCGAGCGTCTACTTCGGCTAGGCGCCAGCTCCGCTGCCACCACTTCGAAGGGTAGGGGATGGAGCGCTCGAGCGTCTACTTCAGCTAGGCACCAGCTCCGCTGCCACCACTTCGAAAGGTATGGGATGGAGCGCTCGAGCGCCTACCTCGGCTAGGTGCCAGCCCCGCTGTCACCACTTCTGAAGGATGAGGGTAGAGCGCTAAGTCCTAAGAGCTGATCAGAGATAGGCGCGATCGTGAAAAGCGATAGGGACATACTCCAACCAAAGTCTTTATGGCATTCATAAAAGAATCATTACAGAGATTTGGCAATTACATTTGCGAAGAGCTAATGTTTACAAGGGCCTTTGAGTGCCTAAGGTCTCTACTCGTCCGGCTCCACCTTAATATACTTCCGCGTCGAAGTATCACCCGCTGAAGTTCGGGTCGCCCAGATGTTTCGGGTGTCTTCTGCCCACGCCCAACGCCGCAGACGCCGTCGAACCATGTGGTCTGAAAGTAGTAATCAGCCCCTATCAAGTATCTACCCAGACCAAAAATAGCACGCGTCATCAGAACACTTTGTTCAATTCCACTTTATTCATACAAAGGGGTGGGGGCCATAAGGCGCCAGCTTACAAAAAAAGCGGAAACATTGCAATGCACGCCTGCACACTAGACCCCGGCATCACACATGTGGGTCCGCGCAAGGCTCTGAGGCGGTGGCACCGCCTTCGTTGCGCTATGGAACTTCATTGAGCCATTGGCCGAAGTTCCCCTCACTATGCACAGTCTGCCGCAGAGCTACCTTTGCCGCGGCCTCCCCGATGTAGTCCTAGATTCAGTCGTGGAAGGCCCAGACGGCAGGGCGGACGGCGCGCACGGCACCCGACATCACCTCGGCTTCGGCTGGCATCTCCAGCCAGGGGTCGGATAGCTCGTCGACGTGTTGGCATCCATGGTGGTGGAGTAGGGCGAAGGCGACACGAGAGGTGACAAAGGAGCAGTGGTTGCCGAAGGCCTTGGCGACGTGGAGGGCAAGGTTGGAAGCTTCTCCGATTTGCCGAAGCATTCGCGTCAGGTTCCCCAGACTGAACGTCAGGGGTGGCACATCAACGGAGAGGTCCTTGAGGGCGTCTTCCAGGGATTGCATGGCATCCCATGCCGCCACCAAGGTGTCACCCAGAGTCCAGTCCCTCTCTCCAAGGGACGCGGCGAGCTGGGCCTTCTCCTCCTCCAGCGTTGCAATCTACTGGAGTAAGCTGTTGCACTCTTCGGCCGCCACATGCTAGGCCTCTGCCGCTGCACGTTGTGCCTCCGCCGCTGTGTGCTGTGCCTCCGCAGCAAGTGTCTGCGCATCGAAGATCGCCTTCGCACCCTCCATCTCTAGCAAACAGATGCGCTCGTCCTTGGCGGTGTGGGCCTCTTCGACAGCTCGAAGCTGGCCCTCTAGCACCCTCCGCTTGCAAACACGTGCCTCCTGCAGGGCTCGACTGAGAGCAAGGGTCTGCGCAGTGTGGTTGTTAGCGAAGTCCTAGACAAAGGCATAAATCGTGAAGTCAAGCACTTACCCTCATCTCCGAGGCCTACAACGCACCTTCCAGGAGCTTCGGCCCACATGACAACAGCGCCCGTCGATCCACGATGGAGTCAGCGCACTCCGCGGCCCCTTGGAGAGACCATAGCATCTGCAGCTGGGGAATAAAGTCAGAGACACTTGGCCGCTGAGCCTCCGTGCCGACGACTTCGAGAGCACCAGGCGTTGACATCGCGTCCTGGGCAGGAAGACTGGAGACTTCACAGCCGTCTCCGTTGCTTGATCCTTGGCTGCGTCCGGGAGACCTTGCCTCGCCTGATGTTGACGACGGAATGAGCGAGCAGATCGGAGAAAGCTTCGCGAAGTCGCGGGGGGAGAAAGAGTTGCGCCTACCTTCGATTTGCTCAGGTGAGGCACGGTGAGGTGTTCGCTCTGCCTCGGTCCAGACCGTGGGGGTTTCATCTGCGTTGGGGGCGGCGAGTTCCAACTCAGGTCGGGTGGCCTCCCCGTCGGACACCGAATCCTCTGCGACCCCGACCGCCATGGCAAACCCCTCCTTCAACCGGGAGGGCGATTGTATCTGGGAGCGCTTCGCCCTCGGATACTGGGGCGATACTTCCTTGGCCTCGGCGGTCGGTGCGGGTGATGAGGCCTCGCCCTCCTGCGTGTCGGCGCCACGGCCTGTTTCTTCGGCATCGCCCAGGGACCCCTCGCCGGGTGCAGCGTAGTCTGGGTTGGCGTACTCTGCCATATCGGACCCAGTGACGGTCGTGCCCTCGGCCTCGGTAGCAATCACCGGAGACGTGGCCGACGGGCTGGCTACAACAGCGGGAGACCGAGCCCTGCGCCAAGCGGGGGACGCCTCCCCCCTGCCGTCGCCATCGCGGCGGCGAGCCTGGCCTGATGTCGGCACTGCGCGCTCCAGCACGGGGATGCCTAGAGCTTCGCATACTCGATTTATCCGCCCCAGCTTCGCCGGGGCAGTCGCGGATTCGCGTAGGTCGTGCTCCTTGTCCGTGTATGGCCCAAGGAACACAACTACTGTGAGCCCCGCATCCTCCAGCAGGAGCCCTACAGGCAAAGCGACGCATTGTTCATAAAAAAAATTATACACATTGTAAGACCGAAATGGCAACAGAGGAGAGTGAATGGTGCCTTCAAAAACTGCCCCGGAGTATCCACCCAATTTCTTCTCCGATAGCTATAATAGCTATGAAGCAAGAAGCTAGACAAGGCTTTAAACAGAGAACAACCTACTGACAAAAGTACACAACAGACCTTGCCTAAAACCAGAAAAACCAGCTGCTGAAGACTGCATAGATCAAATACTATAGACCAGAACTAGACAACTGAGAAAGCAAAACCGACAGCAAACTACAACGCAAATGAAAACGGACAACACAGAGAGTACCTTGCTGTCGGAAATAGAAAACATTCAGCAGCAAAACTGACTTGGCAGCTGAGAACAGAACAGGAACTACTCTGCTGCCAAAATAAAACTTAGGCGAAATATCAGAGGGCAGTTGGCTGAATCTTGCAAAAGAGAACCAGTACTCAAAAGATAAAACTGAAAGCCAAAACAGAGAAACACGGGAACAAGTTCTTTGCCCAAAACAGAGAGGACCATAAGCTGCACTCTCTCAAGACCAAAAAAAACACTACAGTCCAGACGCTAGGCAAACAGGAACTATAACCACAGAGAAAAAGCAAAAACTGAAAATAAAAACACAACCGAAAAGAAAAAGGAGTTAAGCGTCTAGAAGAAAACAGAAGACAACTGAAACTTCTGAGATTTGGGCTAAAAACTGAGAAGCGTTTTCTTGGAGAGAATAGACCAAAGCTGTCTCACTGAAATGCCAAAGATGATCCCAAAACCAAGCATCCAATTAAGTAAAGTTTGACTGCAAATCCAAGAAGAGAATTTCAGACTAAGAAGAGAATATGACCTCAAATCCAAGAAGAAACAAAAGCACAAAAAATCCTCTGCTCACAAGAACAGTAAACCCTAGAGTATCACGAAACAGAGGAAGTCTTGAGAATGAGTAATCTTTCAGAGAAATCCTTGCTTTTGGAAATAAACTAGCCAAGAGGCTTCGAGACGATTTCTAATTCAAAGCATAAAGATTCTATAGCTTACCCAATCAAGAGTTCATCTCAGAATGGCAAGAACAGATAAGAACATGGCAGAGAGAACTGAAGACAGAGATGAAGCAAAAACACAGAGAAGAGAAAGAAAATCATAATAGCTCAAACTCAAGATTTCTCAAATGAGACAGAGACATGAATGATTATACGAAGAGTTTTGCTACAGAAAATCCATCCCAATTTCACATCTTGGGCAGAACACACGCAAGAGAGAAAGCAAGAGCTCACAAACTCATCTCCACAACTCGCTGCTCACCCAGACAAAAGCAAAAACAAACCCCTGCTCTCCTCAACTACTCTCCAATAGAAAGAAGAAAGGAGACACAAAGCAAAACCCTAACTCCCTAAAGCCTTCAAGCCACCAGGAGACACACCTCCTATATATAGCTTTTGGTTACTGGGTTTTCTACTCATTTTACCCGCTAATCTCAAAACCGAATCCGCTTCCTCTTTTGCAGCTCTACGTATTTACCAAAATGCCACTCCTGCACCTTCCGGGAAGCTTCCTCATTTCTTGCCGTCCAAGCCTCGCAACCACCTCGAGTCCTCATCGTCTTCGACATCTCCCGACCGCTTTGACCTCAGCACCGCCTGTGCCTATTCCGGCCATCCCGTGCCTCGCCACGACTCCGCCTCAAAGTCCTGCAGCCATCACAGACAAGAAAATATCACATAGCACCGCTCGAAACAATGTAGTCAACATTAGCATCAGTGAAACGTAGTCAAGCACGAAATTGCCCAAACGATCGATCAGGAAGAAGAACAAGTGTCAAGTACGTCTAACCGAACTCGACTGCGCCATGCGCCGACTTGGCGCGAACCAACAAAATCAAACTCAAACTTTCCAGAACACATGTCAATTACTCATCACAAACATGGGGTCACATCCACATGGTCTCTCACACATATATAAATATATGTACATAGCCTATGGCCGAAGAGCTCACGAGGATCGGAGGGCTTCGGAAGCGAACACACCGTCGGCCGAACGCCATCCTGCCGGATGGGACCTGGCTGATGCTTCCAACGGCAGTTAAGCGGCGCTACTCCGTACAAAACGAACTCCTCGGCGAGGTCGCGCATGTTGAACCAGAGGGTAATGCCGGCAAGCCTCCGCGCCCGCTGCTCGTCGTCGAATTTGGGCCTCACATTCGGCGAACTATTGAACGACATCGGTCGTCCCATGCACCGAAGGCCGCTGCTGCTCATCACGCAGTGGTAGAACCACCGCCGCATTCAGTTGGACTCCCACTTCCCTCGCGTCGAGTTGGTGGGAAAGATCTTCACGCATTGCAGCCTCAGTACGAAGTTGACGCTGCCGAAGTTGGAGAACGCCCCCCTTCGAGCTTCTTCGGCTGGCAGCGCGCGTCATGTAGAAAGGCGAATAGGGTCGCGCTGGGCCAGGTACCTTCTGTCCGCGTCGCCTAGCAATAAACAGCCAGGTGAACTATCGCATTCGGGGTCAGCTACGCCAACTCCAGCCCATAAGTCCGCAGGACGTCACCGACGAAGGTCGTCACTGGTATCAAGAGCCTAGCCTCGAAGTACGCAACAAAGATGATCGCCTCCACTGCCACCGGGTGTGGCTCCGTCTTGTCGCTAGCAGGCAGGCGAACTGCATCACGGTTCGCCGGCCTCTCCTCCCGAAGGAGAGACTGGATCATCTCCTCTGTCACGAGACTCAGCCCTAGCACGCGGGAGCAACGGCCCCCCACCTTCTCCCCGGCCGTCCATTGTTTGTCGGCGTGCGATGGGTTGCGAACCATAAGGGCACACTCCACCGAGGTCGATGACGAACTGCGCCGGCTGGACGAGGCGTCACCGCTGGGCCGGTGAGCATGTTCTTCGATGGCAACCATTCTCCCCTCAGGCGCACGGTCAAACGTATGGGGGCAGAAGGAGATCGTGCGGCAAGCGAGAAGAAAAGAGAGCGAAATAGCAGAAAGGGGGCAAATGAGCGAGCAGGAGGAACGCTTGCGTGCCAGCCAAGGGGTATATAAAGTATTCTAGTCTCCCCCCATGACCAGGAAGTGCAACCGGCGGCAGCCCAACTGTTCGCTTCCCACAATTGGGAAGCGCGATCGGTGGAGGCCAAAGATGTGCAGTTGTCCAGCCGCCCGACAGTGCATGACACGCCAATCATGTCCCGCCACGTGGCCCGACAGTGCATGACACGCCAATCACGACGCACCGATCGCGTGCCTCCACGCGTCCCGCCTTCTCGGGAAGGAATGTGCGACCACGGTCGAGCGGCCACTTGACAGCGCACGACGTGCCAATCACGTCTAGCCACACGTCCTACCCCACCGGGAAAAGTGCGCGCCTATAACCAGGCAGTCACTGACATCGCGAGATGCGCCAGTCGCGTACCATCACATCGTGTAGTTCCAGTCGCACGCCTGGTGCCATTAAAGCACCGTCATTGAGCCACGAGCCACCTGGCTACGCTTTGTCACTCTTGACCGTCATTGGTGCCGTCCAAGAAGCATATAGCAATATAAAATGAGATTGTCTAGCTTGAGTTTTGAGGATCATCCAAGATGAGAAAATGCTTGATCGTGCAAAAATAGCACACCCGCAAGTGCACGGGTTGCCACTGAAATAGCGGCGAGTGTCGTGTTCTCCACATGGACTAGACTGAGGCTACCGGTGCTCGGCTAAATCTAAGTCAAACGAAACGGGGGAGAACTAAACCTAAAATAGCTACTAAAAAGACCAAACGAACTAACTATCAAACGAACTACAGACGACGGGACGAACGACCGTACGAATTGACGTCGTACGACCGAACGAACAAAATGACGACTAACTAAAAGAACGACAACGACCACAAGGACGAACGACACGACAAGACTAAACGAACGACGCACAAACGACACTAACGACTACACGAACGAACACAAGACTGCCTACCGACACCCTAACTAGCTACCGACCGCAAGACAGCAGGAGGAAGTCGAGAAGCACTAGGGGAGTTTAGAAGCAAAGGGAGGTTGAGACAGCATGAAGGGGGAAAACGGCCGTCGGCGAGCTAATTCGCGCAACTCAAACACAGACATAAACTACCACAGATGCCAATTAACAATGACAACTACATTAATCGCATGACGAAGTCTACACTAGCACCGATCACAAACTGACCAACATCATACTACTAACAACACAAATTGCAGAAGCTCATGTGCAAACTAACTCCTAATCTCATTTAACATCTCAGAACATAAGCATACATAACAGAGCTAAATTCACCAACATCACAGAATCAGATTAACATTGACAGTCCACAAATCATTAAACACAAATCACAATAGTAATTAACAGTGAACAATTAACAGACATTTGGAGGAATGTGGAATTGGAGTGAACCAAAAAGAGGAGAAGCAGCGTCGGTGTAGAAGATGAAGCAGTGGAGGTGTCGGCCGTAGAGGAAGAAGGGGGCTGTCGTGCCTTCGTCGAAGTCGTCGGTGATGTCGATGAAATGGTGGCGGCCGGCGTCGGCGCCGAGGGTGACTCGGTGGAGATGTCGTCGGCGGCCGTCGGTGTCGGAGCAGAGGATGGCGTCGGGATGGCGGTGAGATACGGCGCTGGCGAGTGGAGAGCAAGAAGGCAGCGGCCTAAGGAAGTTGAGAAGGGAGAAGGGAGGCGCGGTGGAGAGTGGCGGCCGGAGTAGAAGTGGGGAGGAAGGGAAGAGGAAGCTGGTGGCGGAGAGGAGAGGGGAGAGCAAGCGGCGGACGGTGGCGCACGGGTGGAGAAGGGAGGCGAGAGGAGGCGGAAGTAGATGGGGTGTGGTGGCGCCGGAGTAGAGAAGGAAGATGCGGCGGCGGAGAGAGATGGAAGGGGGAAGGGAGGCTGTGGAGAAGGGCGGCGACTGGTGGAGGTGCGGCGTGGCGGAGTGGTGAGGTGTCGGAGAAGGGGAGCTGTGAGGTAGGAGACGGGAGGATGCGGAGGTGCACCGAAAGGGGGAGACGAGTAGCGCACCGGCGAGCTAAGGCCCGGCCCTCGCCGGCGCCGACAGTGGAGAAGAAGGGGGAAGGGGGAGGAGAAGCAGCAGGGCGATCTGGTGGAGGAGAGGGGGTAGGCGGCGCAGCGGCTGGAGAAGCGGTGGAGATGCAGAGGGAGGAGGTGCGCGGTGGAGAAGGAAAAGAAGGGGGGCGGCCGGAAGAGGTGGAGGTGAGGGTGGTGCGGATGGGGAGGAAAGGGGAGCGGTGGTAGTGGAGGAGGAGATGCGATGGAGGAGCAGCGTGGAGGCCAAGGAGAGAAGCAAACCGGGCTCCAGGACTTTGCGGCGGCGGCTGGGGTTTTTGGCCGAACGGGGAAGGTGTGTGGAATTTAGCGATTTAGCCCTCGAAAAATCTAGGTTTTCAATCAGGTCCTTCTCCCATTTATGTTTTCTTCTGATTTAGACCTCAGGAACTCCGTTTTCTTCGCGGATGGAACCTACGTGTTCGAGACGACACGTACAACTGTACGGAGCAGCCCTAGAATGCCAAATTAGTCGTTTATGCGCCTCGATCGCGCCGGCCTGCGGAAAAATATAAAAACAATGTAAAATGGTCCATTCCGAGCAATTAAATATAGAAAAGCGTATAAATGATAATAAATGGTCTTGAAATGCGAAGAATATGAGGGTAAAATGATGGCTAAATATATGCAAAAATGACGCATGTCATACCCCCAAGCTTTAAACGTTTACTTGTCCTCAAGTAAATGGCATGATATTTATCGAACCCGGACAACAAGTAATGATGGTAAAAGACAAGTTAAATGCATGTGATAAGCCAAGAAGCATATAGCAATATAAAATGAGATTGTCTAGCTTGAGTTTTGAGGATCATCCAAGATGAGAAAATGCTTGATCGTGCAAAAATAGCACACCCGCAAGTGCACGGGTTGCCACTGAAATAGCGGCGAGTGTCGTGTTCTCCACAGGGACTAGACTGAGGCTACCGGTGCTCGGCTAAATCTAAGTCAAACGAAACGGGGGAGAACTAAACCTAAAATAGCTACTAAAAAGACCAAACGAACTAACTATCGAACAAACTACAGACGACGGGACGAACGACCGTACGAATTGACGTCGTACGACCGAACGAACAAAATGACGACTAACTAAAAGAACGACAACGACCACAAGGACGAACGACACGACAAGACTAAACGAACGACGCACAAACGACACTAACGACTACACGAACAAACACAAGACTGCCTACCGACACCCCTAACTAGCTACCGACCGCAAGACAGTAGGAGGAAGTCGAGAAGCACTAGGGGAGTTTAGAAGCAAAGGGAGGTTGAGACAGCATGAAGGGGGAAAACGGCCGTCGGCAAGCTAATTCGCGCAACTCAAACACAGACATAAACTACCACAGATGCCAATTAACAATGACAACTACATTAAACGCATGACGAAGTCTACACTAGCACCGATCACAAACTGACCAACATCATACTACTAACAACACAAATTGCAGAAGCTCATGTGCAAACTAACTCCTAATCTCATTTAACATCTCAGAACATAAGCATACATAACAGAGCTAAATTCACCAACATCACAGAATCAGATTAACATTGACAGTCCACAAATCATTAAACACAAATCACAATAGTAATTAACAGTGAACAATTAACAGACATTTGGAGGAATGTGGAATTGGAGTGAACCAAAAAGAGGAGAAGCAGCGTCGGTGTAGAAGATGAAGCAGTGGAGGTGTCGGGCGTAGAGGAAGAAGGGGGCTGTCGTGCCTTCGTCGAAGTCGTCGGTGATGTCGATGAAATGGTGGCGGCCGGCGTCGGCGCCGAGGGTGACTCGGTGGAGATGTCGTCGGCGGCCGTCGGTGTCGGAGCAGAGGATGGCGTCGGGATGGCGGTGAGATACGGCGCTGGCGAGTGGAGAGCAAGAAGGCAGCGGCCTAAGGAAGTTGAGAAGGGAGAAGGGAGGCGCGGTGGAGAGTGGCGGCCGGAGTAGAAGTGGGGAGGAAGGGAAGAGGAAGCTGGTGGCGGAGAGGAGAGGGGAGAGCAAGCGGCGGACGGTGGCGCACGGGTGGAGAAGGGAGGCGAGAGGAGGCGGAAGTAGATGGGGTGTGGTGGCGCCGGAGTAGAGAAGGAAGATGCGGCGGCGGAGAGAGATGGAAGGGGGAAGGGAGGCTGTGGAGAAGGGCGGCGACTGGTGGAGGTGCGGCGTGGCGGAGTGGTGAGGTGTCGGAGAAGGGGAGCTGTGAGGTAGGAGACGGGAGGATGCGGAGGTGCACCGAAAGGGGGAGACGAGTAGCGCACCGGCGAGCTAAGGCCCGGCCCTCGCCGGCGCCGACAGTGGAGAAGAAGGGGGAAGGGGGAGGAGAAGCAGCAGGGCGATCTGGTGGAGGAGAGGGGGTAGGCGGCGCAGCGGCTGGAGAAGCGGTGGAGATGCAGAGGGAGGAGGTGCGCGGTGGAGAAGGAAAAGAAGGGGGGCGGCCGGAAGAGGTGGAGGTGAGGGTGGTGCGGATGGGGAGGAAAGGGGAGCGGTGGCAGTGGAGGAGGAGATGCGATGGAGGAGCAGCGTGGAGGCCAAGGAGAGAAGCAAACCGGGCTCCAGGACTTTGCGGCGGCGGCTGGGGGTTTTTGGCCGAACGGGGAAGGTGTGTGGAATTTAGCGATTTAGCCCTCGAAAAATCTAGGTTTTCAATCAGGTCCTTCTCCCATTTATGTTTTCTTCTGATTTAGACCTCAGGAACTCCGTTTTCTTCGCGGATGGATCCTACGTGTTCGAGACGACACGTACAACTGTACGGAGCAGCCCTAGAATGCCAAATTAGTCGTTTATGCGCCTCGATCGCGCCGGCCTGCGGAAAAATATAAAAACAATGTAAAATGGTCCATTCCGAGCAATTAAATATAGAAAAGCGTATAAATGATAATAAATGGTCTTGAAATGCGAAGAATATGAGGGTAAAATGATGGCTAAATATATGCAAAAATGACGCATGTCACATATAGCGCCCTATGGAGGAAGTGTGTTTAGCTGATAGTGGCACAACAAATAACATCTTGAGAGAGAAAAAATTCTTTCAAATGATTAGTAAGAATATTGGCAGTCTTATAACAATCGCTAGTAGCGATGCTTATATAATAGGCTCAAGAAAAGCCATAATTATACTCCTCATAGGCACAACTTTGGCTATTTAAGAAGCCTCATTGTACCCAGAATCGACTAGAACTCTCCTAAGTTTCAAGGATATTTACACTAACGGTTTCCACGTTGAAGCTAAAGAAGAGTGTGAAGCAAATAAAAAAAGGGTATTAGAAAGACTTTCTTCATTTGAGACTGGGCTATACTACACTAATATTAAGGCACTCGCAGCCTATACAGCCTTGAAAACAATATTTAGAAGCTCTAAACTCTTGTCTCTACCATGATAGATTAGACCACCCAGGTCTTAGGATGATGAGAAATATAATTAACAATTCATAGGGACATAATATCGATGTAAAGAATTTTCTGAATCAAGAAGATTTTGTGTGCCCCGCATGTGCTACTGGGAAATTAATTACGAGACCTTCTGCTCTGAAAGTGAAGAACAAAGTCCCTACATTCCTGGAACGCATCCAAGGAGAATTTGCGGTCCTATTTTATGGTGCTCATCAATGTTTCCTTGAAATAGTCACACGTATGTTTATTATCTACGAGAAATCATGCTTTTGCAAAGCTGATCTTACAGATAATTCAAATTAAAAATAATTTCCATGATCATCATATAAAGTCCATCAGAATAGACAATATCAGAGAATTTACTTCAAAGGTATTTGATGATAATTGCATGGCAATAGAAATTAAAGTTGAGCATTCTGTACCGTATGTCCACACCCAGAATGGACTAGCAGAAGTATTAACTAAAAGAATTAAATTTATTGCCTGACCACTTTTGCATAATTGTAATTTACCAACTACATATTAGGGACACGCAGTCCTACATGTAGCAACTCTCATCAACTTTAGACCATCAGCATACAATATCCACTCACCATGCAACTAGCGCAAGGGTTAGCACCAAAAATTTCTCATCTCCGTAGGTTTGGGTGCAAGGTTTACGTACCTATACCGCCTCTATAGTGTACTACAATGGGCCCTCTCCAAGTTTGGGATATATGTTGGTTATGAGACAACATCCATAATCAGATATTTGGACCCCCCATGACAGGAGATTTGCATACAGCCTGTTTCGCTGATAGTATATTTGATGAGAATAGTTTTCCGATATTAGGGGAAAAATCAACCCCTTGATAAAAAATATCGAGAAATTACGTGACAAGCCACGGGAAATCCATGCACATGACCCGCACACAAGTGAAGCAAATAGAGAAGTCCAGATCTTTGGCTTGCAAGCATTAGCAAACCAACTGTCTTACCATTTTAGTGATTTAAGGAGCGTGGCCAAGTCACATGTGCCTACACGTAATGTACCAGAGAGGGTTGAAATATTGAAGAAAGTTGAAGGTATCCCTAACCCCATCCAGAAGTCTCAGAAAAAAAGGATGAGAACTCCGGCCCCTCGAATCCCATGTAACCGGGGACGCCTAGTGAAAAAGGATAAGAAAACTTGACACAACCAATCACTGAAGTTCCTCAAACCCAGAAGGGGAGCCAGTTGAGACCTGACACCGATATGGTACTTTCAAGGAAAGGCATACCGGATTGAATGTTCCTATGGAGGGAGAAACCAGCATGGATGTGTGCGCACATATCAGAGCTGAAAACTAAAGGAACTTGCCCCCGCAACTGGAAGGAGCGATGAGTAAGTAGAAGCACTAGAAGAATCAACCCATGATGAAATAGCTATAAACTATGTGCACGCAGAAGAATCTATGAGTAAGACAACAGCCAATGTTGATCTCTATTTTGCAAAGAAAATTGCCACAATCATCGATCTTGATCAAGAGCCTGCATCGCTTACTGAATCTAAAAAAGATCAGATTGAGAGGATTAGAAGAAGGCAATAGAAACTGAATTATTGTCTCTGAATAAAAGAGAGGTGTTTAGGCCTGTAAGCCGCACACCTCCCCATGTACACCCCATAAGGCATAAGTGGGTATTTGTTCAAAAGAGAAATGAGAAAAATGAAGTTGTAAGATATAATGCAAGGCTTATTGCACAAAGTTTCACTCAACGTCCAGAAGTTGATTATGAAAAAACTATACCGCGATCATGGGTGGCATTACCTTTAGATATTTAATCTCGTTGGCAGTAAATTTGAATTTAGAAATGAAATTGATGGATGTGGCAACTGCATACCTTTATGGAAACTTGGATTCAAATATTTATATGAAGGTACTCGAAACCTGTACAGTGTGAAACTTAGAAAATCAATGTACGGACTTAAGCAATCGGGCAAAATGTGGTATAACCGCTTAAGCAATTTTCTATGCAAGAAAGGCTACATAAACAATGAGGATTGTCTTTGTGTATTTATTTGATGATCCTAGAATAGATTTTGTGTAACCTTAGTATATGTAGATGATCTGAATATCATCGAAACCCTGGAAGATATAAAGGAAGCGAGCTCCTACTTGGAGTCAGAGTTCGAAATACAAGATTTTGGTAAAACCAAACATTGCCTAGGCTTGCAACTTGAGCATGTCCCTAAAGAAATATTAGTGCATCAGTCCGCATACACTCAAAAAGTGTTAGAAAGGTTTGGCTTTAAAAATATATACCCATCGAAAGTACCCATGATCAAGATATCTTTAAAGCAAGATAAGAATTCGTACCGACCTAGGGAAGAGGGGAGGAAGTCCTAGAACCGGAATTTCCATACTTAAGTGCAATAGGAGCATTTATGTATTTAGTAAACTGCACTATACTAGATATTGCATTTGTCATAAACCTATTAGCAATGTATAGTGCAGAACCTACTAAAAGACATTAATAGAGAATAAAGGACGTCTTCTAATACCTTCAAGGAAGCAAAGACCTTGTATTATTCTACAAAAAGAACCAAGACATGAATATGAGTGGCTATACAAATGTCGGGTACTTGTCGGACCCGCATACAGTTAGGTCACAAACATATTATGTATTCCTATGGGTGGAACTATAATTTCATGGAAATCATCTAAGTAAAGTTTTGTATCAACTTCGATGAACCACTCGGAAATCATAGCGTTGTACGAAGCCACACGAGAATGTGCTTGGCCTCAACGAATGATTCACCACATCCAACAGTCATGTGGATTGAATATCGTGTAAACTCCCATAATTATGTATGAAGATAATGTAGCTTGTGTTGTATAAGTGCAGATGGGTTACGTGAAGAGTCATCTTACAAAGCATATCAACCCCAAGTTCTTCTATACTCATGAATTACAAAAGATAGATGAAATTAAGATATTGCATACTAAGTCATGTGAAAATCTTGTAGATTTATTCACTAAGTCACTTCCAACATCTAACTTTGAGAGGTGTATACGTGGAATTGGCATGATAAGACTTAGAGAAGTGCAGAAGTCATAGGGAAATTCTTCATGAGCTCACTATTAAAGCTTGATCACTAAAATTGAATACCCAAAGCGTAAATCATGTAGATTAAATGAAATTCAGTGGATTGTACTCTTTTTCCCTTGACGAGTTTTCCAGAAATTTCTCGGGCAAGATTTTTATGAGGCAATTCGTGCAACACAACATATATCATGTGCTCTTTCTCCAAATTTTTTCCGGCTGGGTTTTTATAGAGTTTTAATGAGGCATGAACGTGTTGGATGAGTGCCCAAGGGAGAGTGTTAGGAAACCTAGGTCTAGGCCTGTAAGCCTGGCACATTGGTGGGCACCCTCAATTAGTCTATAAATAAGGATCCCAATCATTGTAGAGTGTACTTGGAAGGAAAAACTAATAAAGAAAGATAAAGCAGTTCCCATATCTCTCTCTGTGTTCAATCTTGTATTTTCTCGCATTATTCTGTGATTGATATATATCTCTTAAGGAGTTCCCCTATCTCTCTGTGTGTTCAATCTTGTATTTTTTTCGTATTATTTTGTGATTAATCCATCTATCTTACCTAGGAGGAATCGTTCGGACTGGACTCGCCAACGACGGTTCCTCAATAGTTTCCACTGTCATCTGCTAGCTAGCCCATATGCAACAATTCTACACGCAGTCGCATCAGTTATGTTCCTGCTAGAAAACGAGATGTAGCATTTGATCTTCATGGTTTGCTAAATAAATAATTTTCGATGAAATCACGTAGCGCCGGCAATGGTAACACAGTGTTGGAACCTGGAGCAACGACTCCATGATCCTCTGTGTAAATCGCACTAGTCCAGGATCAGCTAGTGCACACAGTAGACAACAAAGATAAATACCCAGCATAATGACATTTATTTAATTTAAAGAGTGTGGCCTTATGGCCAGCATTTACATCATCGCACATTGGCAAATATAACTGCGAAAGAAACTTCGGAAGCGAATCTGAAAAGGCGAAGCCCAAGCCTGCCCACAGGCAAACAACTGCAAGACGCGGCCTACTCGTCCAGGTCTTCACCGTAGTTGAAGTCGTCTTCCTCTGTGTGGAGATAGCAAGGTGAGTACAAACTTGTACTCCGCAAGTCACACAGAGAAATGTATCATAATGATAAAGGCTTCAATGGAAGGCTTATAGGGTTAGTTTGCATAAAACAGCATTTAAGAAATACAATAAGTAGATTGAAATTACTGAATTTAATACAGTAAGTAAAAACAATACTTGTAGTAGAAAGTAATACCGTCGGTGCCGGCTCCGACCAAACACCAACCTATCCATGGGCATCCCACCCGGACCATCTTTTCCAAAAGTTCACGTATGGATTCCATCCATCCACACGCTTCCACTGCGCAACTCTGATGGATTCCATCCATCCACCAGGTTTCAATCTCTCACGGATTCCATCCATCCGCAAGGTTTTCATCTCTCGTGGATTCCATCCATCCACAAGGTTTTCAAAAACATTTTTGAAAAACAAAGTCTAATCCATGAAAAACTTTTACTCAGCATGCCCATGACCGTGGGCACGGCTATCCAGGATAGATTATACACTCTGCAGAGGTTGTACAGCTTTACCCACAGGACATGATCATCCTGTACTGCCACGCGAGTTACACACTTCCTTAGGTGTGCGGCGAGGAGATCATGACAAGGCCTTTATAATGCAAAGCCTTCAATCTGGCCAAGCCAACTCTAAGGTTTCACCCCAGTAAGGAATCCACCAGACCGGGACCCCCTCTTGAGCCTAGGCGAGACTTCTCATGGCTTAACCACGCTAGCCCAAGTGAGACTTCACATGGCACCAACCACGCTCACTTTCAACCTACGACTTGACTCAGATTGGGACTTCACAAATTATTCAGCCAGGGCTGTCCCATACCAGCCATGTGGTAGTACGATAGGGCTTTGCAACAGTAGCTCACAGACCGGTCCTTAATTTGACTTAGGCTCAACCACATACCCCCTGTGCCCGACAATCAACTCTGTGTCTCCGAACACAGTGCATGCCTGCACCCACCACCTAACCATTAGCCTAAGTCTAAACCAGATTTTATATTTTGTTTGCAAAATATTTCATAAACCTCCTTGACTCACCAAAGTCAAGAGTACATTTAGAGAAATCATCATTTCATGTGAAAAGTTCATCATTTTATATGAAAAGGTATCCCAAAATCAAAATTATGTCTAAGCAGATCTAAGCATTTGATTTAGAAATTCTCCAGCCAATACTAGTGTACTAACTAGAGTTTGATTCTAAGGTGACAAGGTATAAGGATTTGCAATGTCAAAGGAGGTAATAACAAACAGGTATTAACTAAAGTTAAAACTGAATTGAAATACATTGAATAAAATTATGCATGCAATATAATTTAAATCAACATAATTTTATTTGCAATCTGGGATCAACATGGTCAAGGTGTGTGACTTGCCTTGCTCTTCAACTTGTCTTGAATCTTCGTCGAAGAAATATCCTGAATCGTCGAAGTTTACACGTGAAAATAACCCACCAAATTCAAATAAATTCAAAATAAATTTAAATTGACTTAAAATATTTGAATTGAGGCTATAAATGGATAGAGGGGAATTTTTGATGAATTTAGAAATTTGAATGGGCTCAATCGGAGTTAGGACGAAGGAGAACGAGCTCCGGGAAAAAAATGAAATAGATTAATTTTTGGAATTATTTTTTTACTGAAAAAGGGATTTATGGCGTCAGCATTGCATCAGCCCTGGGATTTTTATTTTTTGGCCAAATTATTTTTGCACTGGAAATTAGAGGGGAGGGGATGACATGTGGGCCATGGTCCATGGACCAGGCTCACGGACCACCAGGGGCGCTGAGTTGGCACGGGAGGGGTCGGGTGCGCACGTGGCGCCGACGGGGCAGGAGGGAGCCAACGCGGCGCTGGCGTGGCACCACGTCAGCTGCCACGCAAGCGCGGTCGAGCTGACGGGGCAGGCCGGCCGGAGGGCGCACGGGGGAGCGAGCCTCGCCGGCGCTCCGGCAGGCGGCGGCCGGCGGCGAGTGGCGCGGAAGGGAGAGGAGGCGCGGGGAAACCCGAGGGTGGGGCGCGGCTTACCGGGGGCGGCCGGCGGCGAGCGGGCAGAGGCGGCGACGGGCGGCTCTCGGTGCGGCGGCGATGGAGCAGCCGGGAGGGGGAGTGGAGGGCAGAGGGAGGTGGGGCGGATTGTGGCGGAGCCGAGGGAGGCCTTTTATAGGGTGGAGGGGGAGCGGGGCGGAGCGAATTGCTCTCCGGAGATGGCGCGGGACGGCGGGAATGGCGGGGGATTAGGGGGGCATGGCGCGGGGATGGCGGGATTCGGGCGCGGGGAAGAAGAAGGGAAGGGCGCGGGTTGCACGGGCGGCAGAAGAGGAAAGAAACCAAGCGGGGCGAGGGGCGGTGGAGATGGCGGCGGGGATGGTGCGGGAGGAGCGAGGAGGGGCACGGCCGGAGGTAGGAGGAGGACCCGACAGGTGGGCCCGGGGCGCAGCGAGAGAGGGAGCGAGGGGCGGCTGACGGGCGGGGCCCGCGGGGCAGAGAGGGCGAAGAGAGAGGGGAGGAGCCGACAGGTGGGGCCGGGGTGAGGAGAGAGAGGAGCGGGGGCTCGGGTGGCTCTGATGTGGCCGCGTGGCCCAGGGGAAATCGGGCGGCCCGGAGACGGAGGGTGGGGCGGATGGCAGATGGGCCGGGTGCGCGCGGGTGCGGCTGATCTTGACCGTACGCGTGTCGCACGGGGAGAAGGGGAAGGCAGGTCCGGGCGGGCGGCGTGGACTGATCCCGGCCGTCCACGTGGCGGCCGGAAAGGGAGGTTGGGGAGATTATTTTCTTTTCTGATTTTTGGGTTTTTCAGAAAAGCACAGAAATTCCACTAAGCCTCAGAAAAATATGAAATAAACTCCAAAAATTCCAGAAAAATTCAGAGAATCTCCTGGAGACATTTTGGACTTAATAAAAATACTTCCAACTAATGTTGGTATTTAGTTTTCATACTTTAAAATACCTTTTAATTTCAAAAATACATTTTAGCTTTGAAATTGATTTTTTTAAATCCAGAAAAACACGGGAAATCCAGATAAACACCAAATGCTTCCAAATACTTAATTTGAAATAGGATTTTTATAGAAAATCAAAATATCATTCTATTTAATAATATTTTTATGTTTTTTTATCTAAATTACTTTTCAAATCTGGCGTTTAAAAGCAGAAAATCAGGGCAAATCAAAAATAAACTTTAGGCAACCAAAACACTTATTTTTATTTTAAATTATTTTTACTATTATTATTTTTTTGTAAAAACCTGGGCTGTTACACACAGCGAAGGTGAATAATGTTTTTTAAAATCTTCTCCTAAATATCTAAAATGTGAATAATGTTTTTTAAAATCTTCTCCTAAATATCTAGAAATCTTTCACTCCAGTAGGTAAAGAGCTACGAAGATCAGGTTTGATAAGCCTAAATCCAAACAACAACCCAAAATAGCAAAGGCTCGTAAATTTAGCACCTAACTAGTCTAACCACCATTGGAGGTGCCATCTGACCGGTGGACAGTCTAACCGGGCAAACTTTCAGTTTGACCGACAGCCAGTCTGACCGGACCTAGGAGCGGTATGACCGCTTCCATGTTCCCAAAAAAGAAAATCAGCCTGAGCTAAAATCAAATTTGGTGCAAACATCAAAAACCAAGTTCAAAAGATGTGAAACTTTGCACATACTTGTCAAGAGTCTCAAGAACCTATTCCATCTAAGGATCGTATAGATCTTTTGACCAAACTTCCAATATTTCCTCAAAACATGCATTGTTGCACCAAAATAGGACAAATGTCAAAAACTTAAGAAACAACTTGCTCATGAGTTAAGAACAACTAAGATGACTCTAGATGAGTTTTCACATGTCAAAGTAAACAATACCACCCAAATATTTGAAGCCAAGACTCTCGAATCAAGGTTCCTCAAGAAAGGCTCCAAATCAAGTAAGAATCGGATAACTTTGAAATGTTGCAAACCACGGTGTCTAGATAGATGAGATTTGATCTACATGAGTCATCTCTACCACTTACATATCCTTGACACACAGCAAGATCAAGAAGGAAAGAGAAGAAGTAAAGAGGCAACAAGAAAAAGAACAAATCAACCAAGACAAAAACACTTCATGAGAGATAAACAAAGTTGATCTATTACTACTTGAAGATGAAGATTTCACAGTCACTTCATAAGGATGACAAGAGAGCACACCACAGTACTCATTCTTCTTTCTCAAACTCTAACCCTAGAACTCAAGAATGAAATGATTGGGATGGTTGGCTTGCAATATTTCATACTTAACCTATTAAATAGATTGAGCAACTAGCTCACATCTAACCCTAATGAATACTATCTATTAGCACAATTGGAGAAAACACATTAACCTCACAAAACACGGATTTTACACTCACACTTAACTCATGCATGTTTTTCAAAGTATATGAGCCCAAACCTATCAAGTCATTAGCCTTTGATCCACCTGATCTTCTCAATATCACCTTGACCTAAACCGCTTTCTCAATCACCGTGGGTCTGATCTAATGAAGTTTTCGGTATTTAGCCAACTACCAAAATACCCTCACCTTGACCCGATCCTCCTCTTCTCTTGTAAGCAATCGCTATACTTGTCACATGTAAGTGCACTAATAGCTTTTCATGCATCAGCAAATCTTTTCCGTTCCGATTCCACGGGACCATGCCTATCTTAGACCGATCAAACCACTTAGTGCGACCGGTCGCTCAAACCTTCCCTTTAATATTTCTTGCCTTTATTTTGTTATACTTGAGTTCAACCATCTCATCAAGCATTCTTAATCGTTCTGAACCTTGCCTCCTTTATGAGCGTAGTTTCGGTTCTCACTGTTGACCATAGTTTACTCTAAATTTTTCTACACATCCAAAGACCAAGAAATCAATTTCGGATACAAGTTCTTCACAACTTGACCATAATAGCTTAAACATGCTTCATATAACATGAATACACTAACTTATAACCAATTTACCTAATTTAAGATCAAATTCCCAAATTTTAGAACTCCAACCGAAATTCAAAAATCAGCCGATCTAACCACCACCAAGTGGCCGATCGGACTACTATGTAGGGTGGTCTGACCGCCAGATTGAAACCACGGACTGAAAATTTAAATCTTTCACACATTTGATTTTCAACTTAATAAACAATGGCAATAGTTCATCATAATAATCCTGTAGCTTCTCACGTGATTCCTCAAATCATATTCCGTGGCAAAAGATTTTCTGAGCTCAGTTCTCATAAAACGAGGATGCATGCGTGTTGAACAATAAGTGGTCTGTTGTTACCAAGCTAGATGCACTTCCAAGATCACCATGTCTAGGTCGGGTGGCAAAGTCCTTAATTTTTTTATACAACAAATACACACGTCGTAGAAAACCATTTTGATTGAACGAAGCTCAATCATTGATTACTGTAGCTGGATGACCAACCAGTTTTTCCGCTTTATCACACACAGTTAGTACATGTATTGAAAAGGGTGACGTTCTGCGGCCCTGAGCCCATGACAGCCCAATTTATCTATGATCCATCTACCTATTTATTATTATACTGTCATTATTAAGTTAAAAGTAAAAGGACTAGAAATTACTACGTTAATAGAAGAAAAGATAGAAAGATATACACCATCGATTACAATGGATCCAATTATACAATGGTGCAAACCAAACTAGTTATGAGAGCTATTACAATTGTGTAGAAAATACAACTATATCTCCATTATAAGTATTACAATTGTATAACAAATACAAGTGTACAACTCTAAGATTTTTAGGGAAGTACAGAACTTTAGATATCATTACTGTTATAAAAGAACGAGTTGGTAGTTGTACGTCTATTCTCCTCCAACCACTTTATTCTCTCAACTTCTTACCATTCTCTACTTTCCAACAGATCAGAGTAACTCTCTTCTATAGCACGATTTTCTATACATTCAATGAGTTCTGTTGTAACGCACGGGTACATAACTAGTAAGCATATATATATATATATATATATATATATATATATATATATATATATATATATATATATATATATATATATATATATATATATATATATATATATATATATATATATATATATATATATATATATATATATATATATATATATATATATTGTGGTATCTAACCGTGCGATTGCGCGGGAAATTCAGGTAGTTACAATCATCACACGCGCACATTTGTGCATCCTGACACGGTTGCTGGACCCGCACTGCACATACGCACATAGCTAACAACACTTATACGATATGTATTATGACATTTTTGGTGGAGCTTTCTGAGGCATCTTGGTATATTGTGTAATTATTTTGCAATTGATTGAGGCCATTTGCTACCTCTAAAAGTTTTTTGAAATGACGTATAATTAACATGGTGATTAAGCAGTTATGCGCCGCTTTAAGAATTTTTAGATATAGAAAATGGTTGTAAAAAATTACAAAATTTTTTATGAAGCTTCCGTATATAGTTTGCTACGTTATGTAATTTTTACGTAATTTTTTACACCACTTTGCTACCTCTAAAAATTATTTAAGCAGCGTATAATTAAATAGATAATTAAGAACTAATGGTCAGGGCTAATGACCTACCGCCCAGCCACTGTACGGCAGGCCTAGTACCGCCCATGGCCAGATGGCAGGTCATTAGGCCCGCTATCAGTGCTTAATCATCCGTTTAATTACGCATCACTCAAATATTTTTTAGAGGTAGTTAAGTGGTGCAAAAAATTATGTAAACATTATACAACATAGCACACTATATCAAAAAGGTTCATAAACAATTTCGTAATTTGTCACGACTATTTGCTATCTCTAAAAATTAATAGAGAGTCGCATAACTGCTTAATCGTCTGGTTAATTATATATCGTTCCAAGAATGTTTAGAGATACCAAATAGTCTCAAACAAATTGCAAAACAATTATATAACATACCACGATACCTCAGCAAGCTCCACCAAAAATTTCATAATGTTTTGAGCTCATTTGCTATATTTACAAATTTAAAAAATATATAAATTACGAATTTAGGTAGGTAATTAAGCTGGCTAATTAGCCGGCTTAATCACCTATCGTCCTGTGGGCGGGCGACAGGTGCCACACGTCATCTCCTCCGTGCTACCGTCCACCTACCGGATGGCATAAATGATATTTTTATTAATACGATGTGTATATCGCTATTTTTATAAATACTATATGAAACAGTGCTAAAAGTGGCTTTAACTCCTCCGCTGGCTAGCTACTCAGCAGATCCACGTACCGGATAGGCCTGTTCTTTTCAGCTTCTAAAAGCTGCTTTTCGGCTTTTCTACAGTAACTAGCTTTTAAACGGAGTATTTTTTGAAGATAGGGTCTACTAGTTAATTATAGTGCATACTTTACTGATTTCATTTATATCGGCAAAAACCGCATGTGAGTTTTTGTTACTCTGTAATCTCTTGTACAAACAGCCCAAAAGTCACAAGTCGCAGCCAAAATCTATAAGCCGCAGCCAAAAAGAACAGGCCCGCGCCCGCAACGGCGGGTGGACCTAGCGGCGAGAGCCAGAGATCACACTCGTCGAGTTGGCCCAGCGATTGAAGACCATGATGTGTTATTCAACCATTACCGGCCAAGGGCACGTATACGGTTTATAGCTTTTAGCTATAGTTTATTAATCTAATAAATAATAATTACTAAGAAAAATTAAAATCAAAAGTCTACTGAACGAGGCTGAGTTTAGACTGGGAGGAAGAAGAAGCGGAGGGGAACGTCGGAACGAGGACTGGAAGGGATAAGAGGCTAAGAGCATCTCCAACAATCCCCCTAAAAACCCACCCCAAAAGACATCTTTTAGGGGCAGCCTAAAAAATTTGTTAACCTATTTTAGTCCCCTCCTCCAACAGCTCCCCTAAATATATCCTAATAGTATTTTGAATCTGGCCCAACATTAACAACCGGTCCATTTACTTTGCTCGATACCTATTTTTATTAGTGATCAAGTCGGTTCATCCAACCGAATAGAATAGGGAGATTGAACCAATCGTACGCGGACGACGGCCGCCGTATAAATATCAAACGGTGATTAGAAATCAGGACCGACTAGAAAATGAAGAAAACACATGCAGTACGTGACGTGAGACTAGATAATTGAGATGGGAATTCTTACTTTGTACATGTCTTTGAGTTTTTGATTTCCAGCGCGCGTGACGGCGGGAGCGAGGATAGGGGACCCCTGAAAGTTCCCGGTTTCTACCTAGGTTTTGGGAGAGTTTTGGGGGGGAATAGAAATAGGGGGGTGTTTAGGGGAGTTGTTGGAGAAGACTTTTTACACAATTTTCTAATAATTTGATTTAGGGGAAGATTTAGGGGATTGTTAGAGATGCTCTAATGCCTTCGGTATTTTTCTCTTTCGATCCCCCCATCTGATGCGTGCATCTTATTTTAATCTCACGCCACCTGCTTGCATGGGCCAAGCCCCAGTGCCCACCACAGCTCATGGTAAAGCCCGGCCTGATGAGAAGTCCGTGACAGCTGCGCGTGCGGCCTATAGCAATTCGCCTTGGTAGTCCGAGGCCGACGATCCATTAGCGAGCTGGTCGCCTGCTCCGCCCAGCACGGACCTCGGCCGGTTTGGAACATGGTCGGTGCTGAAACCTGAACGATTGTTCCTGGACTAAGAGCGAACGTTTTCGTGCCAACGCGGAGGTGACTCGTATTTGCTTGTCCTAGGCTTTTTCTTTTTTGCTTTTACCTTCTGTACTTGATTTTTGGTTTCTTCGGAAATCAAAAAGAATGATCTTTTAAAGAGAATTATCCAAACAGTTTTTGAATTCTAAAACCATATACATCATCCATGTCAGCATCTTCGCTGTCCACAGTCGTATCAAAAAACACAGACAAAAGACATCAACCATAAACAAAAGTCATCAACTACAGTCTAAAAGTGCACCCCCTGTTTGATTGTTCCCTGGCTAAGAGCGAATGTTTTTCAATTTTTCCACCGCTAGTCTTGAATTGTTCCATAAGCACGTTTGATTTGTTCCCGTAAAAAAAATATTTCATACAAACATCGTCGATGAACTATTGAGACATCATCAATCTTCAATGAGTTGTTGAAAAATCAAAACCAAACATATAGAACATTGGCACATTTCCCTTATTACATGAAGCATCGTCGATGAATTATTGAAATATTAAACCAAATGCATAGAGCGTTTTTATTTTACTTACTAGAACATCAAATAACTACTTAATTCATTCTCCTCACCAAATTCCAATGATACGCACTTAAACATCATCTATAAACTAATGGAGCATTGAAAAATAATGCATGGAATATTTTTGTTTACCTACGGAACATATGCTATATAATATTATTAGTAAGACGAAATATATCTTTGTTTTGAAGATTTCGTCGTAAAACCACGATGGTTTAAATGGTTCAACATTCTAACTGTCAGTTTAAAAGATAATCATTTGAATTTTTTCTATTTGCAAAAAAATTGCGGTTGAGTGCGTGCAGGAGGGTATACAGCTCGATGCAAGTGAGGCTCGCCGCTCACGGTCTGCTGCGGCAGGGCTAACTGCATCAGTCTACTTTATTTCTTTTACAAGCATAATCAAATGCTTGATTGTTAGTCATCACATTGCACAGATAAGTCCTTTCATCAGAGAGAAAGTAGCAATTGCTGCTCATGCCACTGAAATTTACATTACACTGCTGTTCTTTCAGCAGGAGAGGAGGTAACAATTCTGAAATTTCATCTTGCACAAACTTCGCTTGGATTGCATTAGTGTCTACTGATAAGTTCTATTGTTGGGATGCTCATCGTGCATAAACTTTCGGTTATCTTTGTTTCAAATCATAGCAAATTTAGACTTCTCTTTTTGCTAAATGGCAGCGTTCGTTCAGTCCTATCTGTTGCTCTATCTCTATATATCGTGTTCACGTTCTAAAATATCAGCATATGCTGCTTTGTGTAAAACCTAGACTACCAATATAGTGCATTAAATTGTAATAAACAATTTTACCTAGCACAAATGAAACCAAACTATTACTGAATTGTTCTGCTTTCCCAGTAGTCTCAGGGTGTGTTTGGTTGAGCTGTGGCTTCTGAAAAAGCTGCTGTGGGCTGTGGAAAAGCTGCTGTAGATTGTGGGCTGTGGAAAAGCTGTAAGCTGTTTGGTTCAAACTGTTAGAGTGATCTCAGGGCTTTGGCCCAACGGCCAAAGCCCATCCCTTGACCGCGCCCTGATCGGGGGCGCCCAGCCCGTTTGGCTGGTGGGCCCCTGTCGCCAGCGCTATAAATACAGAGGTGGGGGCCGGGCGGCACGCATCACGAGGTTGACCGCGCCGCCGTCACCCCACCGACAAACCCTAGACCCGATCTGTAAGAGGGGGCGCTGAGCCGACGGGAAGCACCACCGGCGCCGTTCACCGCCGCCAGGGAGACGCCGCCGCCCGGGACACGCCGCAGAGGAGCCCAGCACCTCTTCCCCGACCGTCGCTGCCCGTGCGCAGATCTTCACCGCCGAACCCGAGATGGCTTCCTCCTCCTCTACGCCGTCGGAAGGTTGGTACCCCACTCCCTCTCGGTATCCCTCAAGAACTCGAACCCTAGAAGAGAAAAGACCCCGCTAGATCTAACCTAGATCCCTAAAGGCCTAATCTAATAATGGTATCAGAGCCACTAGTTTTAGATCTAGACGGAGGAAAAGTATAGAAAAGGAAAAAGAACAGAGAAACCCCCCCTAACCCTAGAAAATGGCAAAAGAGGAAGAAGAGGGGACTCACGGTTTGCGCCGCCGCTTCTTGTGGGAGCCGCCGGCGCCGCCGCTTGAGCCGCCTTGCGCGCGCGCCGCAGGGGCCGCTCCTTCTTGGGTCGCCGCCCGTGCGGGCGCCGCCGCGCGCTGCCGCCGGGGACGCCGCGCTGTGGCGCGCCCGGCCGCCGCGCCTCGCTGGGGCCGCCGCGCCGCCGTCGAGCCGCTTCGGGGGCCTCCGCGCTGCCGCTTCGCGCTCGGGGCCGTCGCCGCCGCTCCATCGCCTCGCGGGACAGGGAGCCGCCGCTCCGATTTTTCCGCAAGGGGGCGGGCGAGATTTGGGTTAGGGTTAGGGTTTCGGGTGTTTGATCCCCGCCGCGCGCACTGTCGACCGTCCGATCAGATCGGATCCGATCGGACGGCTGAGAAAGAGCAGGCCACATTCGGCCCAGGCGGGAAAGGATATTCCCGGCCCAGGCCCAGGTTGCGGCCTGGGCGCGGGGGGCGCGAGCGCGTGTCAGGCGCGGCCGAGTGGGCCGCCGCGTGCGTGAGGCGCGGGCCGCGGGCGAGCGCGCGTGAGGCGCGGCCGAGTGGGCCGCCGCGTGCGTGAGGCGCAGCCGAGTGGGCCGCCGTGCGCAGGCCGGGCCAAATGGCCAATATTGCACAGTAAATTACAAAAAAAATGAAAGTTAATTTTTCAGAAGCATTTATGAGTGAATTTAAATGAAAATTGAACCAAAATTTCTGGAAATTTTTGCACCAACGTGTTAATTATTTCCAGAGATTGATGAGTACAGTAATGCTGCTTCTGAATATGAATTATTTTAGAATAATTTCATGTTGATTATTTTTCAGTAGCACTTTAATTGATAATTTGGCTATTTTTTGGCTGAATTAAATCTGTCAAAAATTGAACCAACGGGATATTTTTGACAGAATAGAAAAGTATAGAAGATGCTTCTGAAAAATAGAGAATTTATTGTTTCCGCTGCAAAAGTTAATGTTAATTGATTTTCATTATTAAATTCGAACCAACGGGAGAATTTAATTTTGGAAAAATAGAGATAAATTCCAGTTAATTATGATATTGTTATTTTTCTGACCAACGTTGATAATAACAGTATTATAATTTTTAATTGATGATTTTATGCATTATTTCTATTTCTGCCCAACGGTGATGTAGATTTAATGCATAGATAAAATTGATTTAAATTGTATGTCGTATTTTTGACAAACGTTGGAAATAAGACATATAATTTTTCTGTGATTAATGTTTAAATGTTCTCACTATATATGGATTATGGTTTCAGGAGGATACTCCTTGATGGGCTACATCAGGGATATCCCTGTTCTCAAAGGAGACAATTATGGTGAATGGAAGAAAAAGATTGACCTGACCTTCATCTTGGCTGAGGTGGACTGGGTAGTCACCACACCGTGTCCCACAGAGCCTGTGGCACCGGTGAGGGACGAAAATGAGGCTGATGCTGCTTGGCAGACCAGACAGAGGGACTTTGCTCCCATAAAGATGTCATATGATCTTGATCATAAAAAGTGGGTCACTGCCAACAAGAAATGTTTGGCTGTGATAAAGAACACGATTGAGCCTGCTATTGTGGGCTCAATCGCAGAGTGTGACACTGTCACAGAGTACCTTGAGAGGATAAAGAGCCAGTTTACTGGCTCTTCAAAGACTTATGCTACACAGCTGATTAAACAGCTTGTGACAGAAAGGTACTCTGGTGGTGGCAGTGGCATAAGAGAGCACATACTGAGGATGAGCAATATTGCATCTAAGCTTAAACCAATGGATTTGGCTCTCAAGGATGAGTTCCTTATTCATTTGGTTTTTGCTTCTTTGCCTAAAGAGTTTGACACTTTTGTTGTCAACTATAACATGCAGCCCGAGAAATGGGACTTAGAAAAGTGCATAGCTATGTGTGTGCAAGAGGAGGAAAGAATTAAATCCTCACATGGTGGATCCATCAACTATGTGAAGGATAACAAGAAAAAGAATTTTAACAGTACCTCCTTCTCAAAGAACAAGGGAAAAGCCTCTGTCCATCAGCCCCAACAGAATAAATTTGCTGTAGACAAAGATCAGTGTCTTCACTGCAAGAAGACGGGACATTACAAGAAGAATTGTCCTGATTATTTAAAGATGATAATGGCAAAGAAAGGTGAGAACATTATTACCTTTGTAAATGAATGCCTGTATGTGAAATATTCGAAATCCACTTGGTGGATTGACTCAGGAGCAACTGTTCATGTTGCTAATTCCTTACAGGGATTCCGTTCGACGAGGACTACGCAAAGAAACGAAAGATGCATTAAAGTTGCAAATGGAGTCCAAGCTGAAGTTGAAGCCGTTGGCGATCTTTCATTAGAGTTAGCTAATGGCTCCAATCTTTTACTCAGAGATGTCCTTTTTGTTCCCTCTTTACAGAGGAATTTGATTAGTGTTTCAAATTTGGACAAAGATGGTTATGATTGTAATTTTGGAAATGGCAAGTGTGAAATAATGTTTAATAAAGAATGTGTTGGTCTTGCCATCTTACAGAATGAGCTTTATTTGTTGTCACTTCGTGAAAATGTGAATTCCGTATGTGATGATGTGAATGTCGTATGCGATAATGGGAACGTCGCGTGCGAGAAAGTGATTGAATCCTCGTCTACAAATGTAAACAGAAAACGAAAGAGAACTCTAGATGAGTCGTCGAAATTATGGCACTGTCGTTTAGGCCATATTTCGAGGGGGAGAATAGAAAGACTAGTTAAGAATGATATTTTTCCTCCATTAGAGTTCTCAGACTTGGAGCAATGCAGAGAATGCATTAAAGGAAAATATGTAAAGAAAATTAAAAAAGACGCTAAAAGAAGCACAGGAGTTCTACAAATTGTTCACACAGACATTTGTGGTCCTTTTCCTGTGACAAGTGTGGATGGTTATGACTCGTTCGTAACATTCACGGATGATTACTCCCGTTATGGATATATTTATCCAATCAAAGAAAGAAATGAAGCCTTGGATAAATTCAAGATATTTAAGGCTGAAGTTGAAAACCAACACGATTTAAAGATTAAGATAGTCCGATCTGACCGTGGGGGGGAGTACTACGGTCGACATACCCCATATGGACAAGTTCCTGGACCTTTTGCGAGGTTTTTACAGGAAAATGGAATAGTGGCCCAGTATTCTATGCCGGGCGAACCTCAGCAAAATGGAGTAGCTGAAAGGCGCAACCGTACCCTGATGGATATGGTGCGAAGTATGATGAGCTACTCCACACTCCCATTGAGTTTATGGATGGAGGCGTTGAAAACCGCCATTCATATTCTCAACAGAGTGCCTAGTAAGTCGGTGCCCAAAACACCGTACGAGTTGTGGACAGGAAGAGTTCCCTCACTAAAGCACTTACGTGTGTGGGGGAGTCCTGCTGAGGCTAAAGTATTTAACCCAAACCTTGGGAAACTTGATCCCAAAACAGTAAGTTGCCATTTCATTGGCTACCCTGAAAAGTCAAAAGGTTATCGTTTCTACTGTCCAGACAGATACACAAAGTTTGTAGAAACGAGACATGCTGTCTTCTTAGAAGATGAACTGATGAGGGGGAGCATGGTAGCTCGAGAGATTGACCTTGAAGAGAAGCGGGTGTTTGCGCCCACTCCGATGATTCAAGAGCCATTCTTCACACTACCTGCTGTCGCTGCACCGACGGTGCGAGACACTGTGGTGCCAGCACCTGTTATTGTTCCTCCCGTGGCAACAATGAATGAGAATGAAGAACCTGTTCTTCAGGATCATATAGAACCTATTGCCACAGATGAGGGGGAGCAACAGCAGCCTCAAACAGTAGATGTACCAAATGAGGAGGCCCCGAGGAGGTCTCAAAGAGTAAGAAGATCAGCTATTTCTGATGATTATCAGATTTATCATACAGAGGAATTTCAAATGGAGGATGATCCCACCTCATTTGAAGATGCCATGAGAAGCGAAAATTCCTCAAAATGGCTTGAGGCCATGGAAGAGGAAATGAGGTCCATGAAGACTAATAAAGTCTGGGATTTGGAAATTATTCCTAAAGGAGCCAAAACAGTAGGCTGTAAATGGGTCTACAAGACAAAGCTTGACTCCCAAGGGAATATAGAAAGATACAAAGCGCGACTTGTGGCGAAAGGCTTTACGCAAAGAGAAGGGATTGATTATAATGAGACATTTTCTCCAGTCTCATGTAAAGATTCCTTCAGAATCATAATGGCATTAGTAGCCCATTATGATTTAGAGTTACATCAGATGGATGTAAAGACGGCATTTCTTAATGGGGATTTGGAGGAAAATGTTTACATGGCACAACCGAAAGGTTTTGTTGTGGAAGGAAATGAAAGAATGGGATGCCGCCTAAAGAAATCGATTTATGGGTTAAAGCAAGCTTCAAGACAGTGGTACTTGAAGTTTGACAGTACAATAAGAAAATTTGGGTTTAAAGAGAATGTAGAGGACAACTGTGTTTATGCAAAGTTTAAAGATGGGAAGTTTATCTTCCTAATCCTGTATGTGGATGATATCCTACTGGCTAGTAGTGATGTCAGTCTGCTACTGGAGACAAAGAAGTTTTTGTCCTCAAACTTCGATATGAAAGATCTTGGTGAAGCTTCATTCGTTCTAGGGATCGAAATTCACCGAGATAGAAACAAAGGGGTATTGGGACTGTCACAAAAGGCATACATAGAAAAAGTCTTAAAGAAATTTGGTATGCATAAATGTAGTCCATCACCTGCACCTATAGTCAAGGGCGACAGATATGGGGATTTTCAATGCCCCAGGAACCAGTACGAGCTCGATCAAATGAAAGCGGTTCCATATGCTTCAGCTGTCGGAAGCTTACAGTATGCTCAAGTGTGCACACGCCCTGACTTAGCATTTGTTACCGGGTTACTTGGCAGATTCCAGAGCAATCCTGGAATAGAACATTGGAAATTGATAAAGAAAGTCTTGCGTTATTTGCAAGGAACAAAAGGCCTCATGATGACATACAGAAAATCAGATTTACTCCATATAGTGGGGTATACAGATTCTGATTTTGCGGGAGATGATAGAAAGTCTACATCCGGATATGTATTCACTCTCGCGGGAGGAGCTATATCGTGGAAAAGCTCAAAGCAAACCGTCACTACATCGTCCACAATGTATGCCGAGTTTGTAGCATGTTATGAGGCCACGGGGCAGGTGAACTGGCTAAAGAAGTTCATACCCGGTTTAAAAGTGGTTGACGACATCAATAGACCACTTAAGTTGTACTGCGATAATGAACCCGCAGTAACGTATGCCCACAACAATAAGTCAAGTGGTGCTGCCAAACACATTGACATAAAGTACTATGTTGTGAAAGATAAAGTTCGGGATCAAATTATAAGTCTTGAGCACATAAGTACCGCAAAGATGTTAGCGGATCCGCTTACTAAAGGCTTACCACCCAACGTGTTCAGAGAACATGTAGCCGGCATGGGTTTAAGGGAAAGCCTATGATTCCTGGACTAAAAGATGGCCCAAAGATTAAAGTAACTGTTTCAGAACAGGGAGGTGTATTGTAACTGTTGAATCTATCGGCGATTGACCGTGACGATGAGACATGTTCTATGCACTAATCTGTGATGGAATGTGTAAAGTCAAAAGTAATTAAAGATAAAGTATAGATTGAGATCAAGGGGGAGAATGTTAGAGTGATCTCAGGGCTTTGGCCCAACGGCCAAAGCCCATCTCTTGACCGCGCCCTGATCGGGGGCGCCCAGCCCGTTTGGCTGGTGGGCCCCTGTCGCCAGCGCTATAAATACAGAGGTGGGGGCCGGGCGGCACGCATCACGAGGTTGACCGCGCCGCCGTCACCCCACCGACAAACCCTAGACCCGATCTGTAAGAGGGGGCGCTGAGCCGACGGGAAGCACCACCGGCGCCGTTCACCGCCGCCAGGGAGACGCCGCCGCCCGGGACACGCCGCAGAGGAGCCCAGCACCTCTTCCCCGACCGTCGCTGCCCGTGCGTAGATCTTCACCGCCGAACCCGAGATGGCTTCCTCCTCCTCTACGCCGTCGGAAGGTTGGTACCCCACTCCCTCTCGGTATCCCTCAAGAACTCGAACCCTAGAAGAGAAAAGACCCCGCTAGATCTAACCTAGATCCCTAAAGGCCTAATCTAATACAAACAAGTATAAAACTTACCTCCTATCTCTATTTTCCTTGAAACAACTGTGAAACAACTCTCTATTTTCACCATTTCAAAAAGCAGAAAGCCAAAAGCCAAAAGCAGGGTCCAATGTGCTTTCAAAACTGTACTACCCAAAAGTAGCTGCTTCTGAAAAAACATCTTCTGGTTTCCACCCCTTTGGTTGGCTTTTGGCTTTTTGGAAGCAAAAGCAGCTCTCAAAAGCTCAACCAAAGGCACCCTCACTTTGTCAATTTGGATGCTCTTTCCTCGATCTAGTTATTGATAGAATAGTACTATCTTCTGTTTGACTAATAATCTTGTTTCACATAATTGGCATGCTAGATATTTTCTTCCCTTTCCCCTTTCTCTTAGGATCTGAAACTTTTTTTCTTCTCATGTCAACTTAAGAACTTCTTGTCAATATCTCTATATATCAAGGGAATTTGTAATTTGATACCATCAGACTGCTATCGTTATTTTTCTATCGTCTTATTGAATCTTCATTTGAGATTTTTTTTATCTCTGCCATGGAACTTCTTTTCCTTTATAGCCTCTGATTTCTTTTATCATTGTTTGTCAGGTTTGCAAAACTTTGTCCTTGATAGTTCATAGTTTATATGATAACTTTGTGGTGGCCTATTTAGAATGTATATTTTTTTCCTTCCGTTATTATCATTTCTACTTGTGTGCGCCTTAGCGGATATTGCTATTTCTACTTACGTAGGAAATTTGGCCTGAGATGGATGTGTTAACCCATGGGCCGGGGGCTCACTCTGACAACAGTTTGGTAGAGCAGCTCTGGCCTCTGCGGGGAACCATTTATTGATCAACAATTAATGTTCAAAGAATACTCGCTTCAGTAATAAATACACGTCATTGTTTAGATATATATAGTCAAAAATACTATCAATATCTTTTAAATATTTAGATTGGATACATAAAAATTATATGTATAAATTTATCTTAAAAAGTTTTTATTGTAATATTATAATGTTATTGGGTTTTATAAATAAATTATAATATAAATTAGTGGCCAGAGTTGTATTTTAAAGACCATGTCAATATCTAAAATGATATGTATTTATGACAGGAGACAACACATCAATTAATAAAACTGGGAGCCACGGTTATATCCGCCTCCAAAGTCCAAACTCTGATTAGGATTTGTTGGTAAAATGCTATATACAATTGCACACGTCGAGTTGCAGAATATACAAGGCTATGTACGACTCCAGCCATTGACGACTTGACTAGCTAGTGACGAAGCTCTGCAGTCTGCACCCGGCCTGTCGCGTACAGCACACCCGTGCTCCGGAGGAAGTGATTCGTCAGGGAAAACAGAACGGATGGATCGGGAAGAAGAGGAGACGAGGCAGGCGGTTCAGAAATAGGGAGCCGCGCGCAGGCGCGGCATGCATGGATTGGCCGCTCCCCGCCATTGTCGTCCAGCCTCTACCTCCCCAGTCCCCAGTGCTAAGGTTGGATGCCGTCTCCATTCGTCTCCCAGTTTTAACTCCCGTTGTTGCGCCACTCCTGTCGTGCGTAACGTCGACGTGACCTTCTGGGGTTTGCAGTGATCTGCATCCGAGAGAGAGAGAGGGGGGGGGGGGGGGGGATCCTCCATCGATATGGAGTGCCTGCTGGGGCTGCTCAAGGTGCGGGTCGTGCGCGGGGTGAACCTGTCCATCTGCGATCCTCTCACCCACAGCAGCGACCCCTACGTCGTCCTCCGCCTCGGATCGCAGGTACGGTCTGTCTGTCCTCCCGTCTCTCTGCCGGTCTGCCCCCACATCAGGCGCAAGCCCAACTAGGAAGGAAGAGCTAATGGATTGACCGTGCACCTGATAGGAAACCCTGCCCCTGCCTGTAGTCTTATCATTGATCATGGTCGCCAAGCCTTATTTCCTGCAACTGGACCCATGTTGCGTTGTATGGCAGCTTCAATTCCTTGGTTGTGATGTCTGTCATCTCGGACCACATTACGATGACCTGAGAGTTTTTTTTTTCATGTATTCATTTTGAGTTCATTCTGTACTTTACAATCGTCAAGATATGCTCGTTTTAGTTTTTGTACTTTCAAAACTTGTTTATCACCGGTTCTTCGTGTTAGAAGAAATTAATGGAAACCTGGGCTGAATAGCGATGTGTTATTTACTTGAATGGAGAGAGCATGTGTCAGGCATTTGTGCCACCCATCTCATATTAATTTGTCGAAGTATTTGTTTGTTTTTGTGCTGAAATTATTTGCATCCTAACATATGGGGTTAACAGGATTTCTATTAAAGTAGTCAACTTGTTCTAGCTTGTACCGGCCATCCTACATTCATTCCTTTAGCAGAAGGGCCAATAGTGAACCAATTTTGCGGGTATAGAGAAACCAATCTGAGCAATTTTAAAATAGATGAACTAAATGTGTTTTTTGAAACCTCGTAGATGGACAAATTGAACTAGTAAAATTTAGCTCTCAATTTTCTCTAATCAGTTTGATTGCTCTGATTTCACTAGCTAGCACAATTATTCTGATCTTACTCACGTCAAGTCTCTTTTTCTTTTATCTGGTATTTATTTTCTTGTAATGTGCAGAAAGTGAAGTCAAGTGTGAAATATCATTGCATCAACCCAGAATGGAACCAGGAACTCACCCTGTCTATCACAAACATGATGCTGCCGGTTAAGATCGTAAGTTCATCAACGTCTCCATTGACAATGGAACCTTCAGCCAGTGCCTTCTTCCTTCAGGATTTCAGTGATTCAGTGCCACTGCTTCTGGACATTTGCTTCTTCTTGTTTCTGAAACAAAGATCTGCTTTGGCACTTCAATTACAGGAAGTCTTTGACAAGGATACTTTCACCAAGGACGACAGCATGGGCGATGCAGAGTTCGGCATCCTCGACTTCGTCGAGATCGCCAAGAAGGACCTGAGCCATGTCCCCGACGGCACAGTGATGAAGACGATCCACCCTGAGAAGGAAAACTGCTTTGCAACCGAGAGCCACATCACATGGAAGGACGGCAAGGTCTCCCAGGACGTCGTCCTGAGGCTGAGGAACACTGAGACCGGCGAGATCATCCTGCACCTGCAGTGGGTTAACATCCCAGGTGTCGCACGGTGATTCGCAACGACCAAGTATATATGCTGGTGGCGACGGCCATCGGCTGCTTTATATGATTTAATGTTGTTCCGTTTATGAGTTATGAAAATAAGCAACATCCTGATGTGATCCTGAGATCAGTAGGACTGCTAATATGCAAGGGATGCAGCAGGCTTAAGCTTCTGGGAGTAATGCTTGTTTTCAGTTTTGGTTCTGCATATATATGGCTTATTAATCCACAAAGATATATTCGTTCTGAAACACCTGTATAGCTATATTTCATATTAATGTGGTACTTGCCGTATTGATCGTATTGTCAATAGACATTAAAACATTGTTGGTTCAAACATTACAGCCCAGGTGGAATTTCTGCTTTGGCTCACGGCAGCTCTCCTGAATTTGCATTTTGAATACTTAAGAAGCCGTACCCAAATAAAAATATGGCAGCCAGTTTGCACAAACAACGAGGGAGAGATTGCAATGCAGTAAGTACACCATTGTTCCATCAACTAGGAATAGGATGATCTGGATCATTCATTTCACTCATCTAATAATATTCCTGAACTGAACATGGGAGCAAAAAAAGGGAGTATATACACCATCCCTGACCTAGTATGTACAATTTGTTTTACAACCCAACCTGATAACGGAATTAACTGAGCATACAATAAAGAATGGCACCCTGGAAGCAGCGTCACTATTGCTGGCAATTAACTATGAAAGCAGATGTGGCGAGCTTTCATTGTTGCCGCTTCGAGAGCTTTCATGTGGGCGGTGATGCTTGGCCATTTGCACGTCCCGCGTAAATTGGGTTCTAGATTTAGCATAAGGAGCTTCCCTTGCTACAAAAGGGGAGGAAATACAAGAACGCAGTTATAGAAAATTTATACACCCTGCATTCAGATTTCAACAAGTTATCACAGCCTCTTACCTGCAGCTAATTTCTGGGCACGGAGAATGTTCTGCCTTCTTTTCCACCAGCATGCCGCAAATACAACTAGAAACAGAAAAGCTACAAGCACCCCAAAAGCCATGCCAATCTTTGCAGCCACAGATAAATGAGGACCACACTCACGTAAACCAGGAATTCCACACAATCCAGCGTTGTCCGTAAAGCTGTCATTAGAGTAGTAGTAAGCTTCCACACCATTCAAGTTACCATTAACAGAAATAACAACTCAAATGTGTATCTAGATTGGTATATATGATGCTACGTATGTGGAGAATGACGCAACTCGAACACAAACTACCTATATTGACAAAATGATATGTATGAGTTTTTTTTTAACAAATAGTGGGCTCTTACTTAAATCTAGCTCTGTGTAGTGGTCTTCCTCCCAGGCTGGCTGGAACCCTTCCTGAAAGATCATTGCCATTTAGATTCCTGTGTAAGAGCAATTGTTTCAAGTTAAGAGGGAGGAAGCACAAAGTAAGTCCCAAAACAGAAGAACATGCATAATTAATGTCCTCACAGTGTCTGTAACGACATCAGCTGGCCAAGGCTCTCTGGAATAGAACCATTTAGTTCATTGTATGACAGATCTCTACAAAGATGGTTATGAAAATAAGCATTATATGAAACAGTGTGACTATTCCCCAATACTTAAATTTGGTTTAAGGGAGGACAAATATTTTTATTTAGGTAGATATGACACACTGCAATGACACGAACTGAATCCTAACATTGCAACAGCAGTTCTATTTTCTAGGGTGTCAAAAGATACGGAATGTATTTAAAAGGATGAGTTCCGGGTCAACAGAGATCAGGCAATAAGCAGTCTGAAAAATTACGATAAAAATAGAAGACCAGAGACATTGACAATTTTAAGCACATGATGCAAGATTTAATCACTGCAATCACTCATTCTAATGTTCTGTATCCTTCTATCACTAAAAAGGCGAACAACTTACCAAATATAGTTTTTCCTTATCATCACCTATCCAAGATCAAATGGCATCACACATCAAGAAGCCAAAACATAATGATTAGAGTACCATTTAAGTCACATTTTTTATACTCTTCTTTTCATCAGAAAAAATATATTATGATTGCTCTTGAAAGAACAAATAGAAATATTACATAGCATACGTAAATATACAGCCTTAAAGTCAACTTACAGTACTTGCAGCCCCGAGATGGTTCCCAAAGAGAATGGAATGCCGCTCTTTACACTATTACCGCTCAAGTTTCTGTTTGACAAAATGAGAATTTACTTTGGTTCAGACTAAAAGAAACACAAGTAGCTGAAATCGTTTACAAGTTCGAGATTCAAACCCATCTAAAATATGAGGGAAGTAGGAATTAACTAGTTGCCACCAGTTCAAGAACAGCCACATGTATTTTAAATGGCTAAATAAAGATAGCTGATTTCCATGGATTATGCATGAAAACCCATCGAGATTATGCATGAAAACCCATCGAGGCAATCAGATTCTGTACAGCTCTTCCATCTGATTGAAAAATCACACTAATTGTAGCTAATGGTTTTACAATGTTACGGGTTTTCAATACTACATTTTTCTAATGATCTAGCAAAGCATAGTAGTGATCCTGAAAACAATTGATTTAAACAAAAAAAAAAATGAAATGGCCATGTGTTAATGTCGGTGTTGTGTAACAAACTTACATGCTTTGCAGATGTTGTAGCTTAGATATGTCACTAGGTATAACTCCTCTCAAACCTTGGTTGTCAAGACCTCTGCATATTCAAGAAGTAGTTTTAAATAATTGCAATAAAAAACTGATTTGTCATTGATTGATAATCAATGAAATTGTAATGCGTATATGAAAGCAAAAATTGCGGGTAAGCCCATAAACATGAAAAATACAAGAATAAGTGATTAAAGCTCAACAACCTCTGATATGTAAAACCAAGCCCCTGATCAAACTGATATTGTTCAAATCAATCCTTTCAGCAGTGGTTCACTAGGCAGTCCAATGGAATGTCACATGGACAATCAATTGTTGACTGGAAAAATTCATGATGACATTTGCTTTGCTTGCATGGCAAAATGAATTTCTGGAGCATTTTTAGTGTATTCTATGACAAGAATAGGTTATATATATATATATATATAACAGAGGCACCATAGTGCTCAGGCTCCGTGATTGAGAATTTCCATCCATGATTGATTCAGCATGCTAAATCAATGAATTCCTTTCCAAATCGATGCATTTTCGAATTAATAAATGTTAACGAATTTACGTGATATATTATATATCATTGCATTTGCATGCATCTAAAAGCAATCCAAAGGTAGAGAGATTTGGTGCCCAAACACTATGGTACGCCATTTCAATGTTTATATATATACATATATATATACATATATACATATACACATATACACATACATATACACATATATATGCACATACATATACATAGATATATACACATACATATACATAGATATATACACATACATATATATATAGTACAAAGGACTATATACAAAGACAAACCTACACATATAAGAAAATACAAAAGATATATGCCTATTCTAACACCCACTCAAACTTATGGTGGATCACACACACTAAGTTTAAAGAGAATACAATGCACCCTAGTCTATGGCTTCGTGAAGAAGTCAACAATCTGTAACTCTGAGGGTACAAACTATAGAGCAAACACTCCCTCCTGCACCTGTGAGCGAGTGTATGAAGCATTTATACCAATGTGCTTGATAAGATCATGCTTCACTGGGTCACAAGCTATACTTATAGCACATGTACTGTTAGACGAAAAGTTGTAGGTCCCATCACAAGTGCTCCAAGATTTGCAAGTAGCCACCTCAACCAAGTAACATCTACTATCACTGCTGCCATAGCTCTCAACTAGACCTCAAAACTCAAACGAGAAACTATAGTCTATTTCTTTGTCTTCTAGGCAATCAAAAAGGAGCTAAGAAAAATACAATAAGTAGAAAGAGAACGACAATCAAAAGGATCACTAGTCTAGGTCGCATCCGAGTACGCTGGAGCTAGAGAAACAAATGACATGAGATAGTCCCACGCAAGTAGCGAAGAACACGAAGAAGATGGCTGTAGTGAAAGTGGGTAGGGCGAGCCATGATCTGACTCAAGATATGAACAACATGAGCAATATCAAGACGAGTGCTCACAAGATACACTAGACTCCCAACAAGATGGCGATATCGAGTAGAATCTTCAAGAAGATTACCATCGGTGGCACGAAACTGAAGGGGTAGCTCCATAGGAGTCTCAGCAATGCAAGTGTCAGTCAGACCAAAATGATCAAGAAAATCCTAACATACTTCTGCTGGGAAAGATAGTAGACATCAGGTGTGGAAGTGACCTGAATTCCAAGTACGTAAGAGAACTAAGATCAGTCATCAGAAACTGCTCACTGAGATACTTCTTCACATACATGATGAATGAGGAATCATCATCAGTGATGAGCATATCATCCACATACAGAAGAATCAGTGTCTTACCCCAAGGTGAGACAGACAAAAAGAGCAGGATCGTGGGAACTGACAGTGAAACCGACAGTGGTAATCACTGAGGTAAAATGGGCAAACCAAATAGGAAAAGCCTGTTTGAGGCCATAAAGAGCATGATAAAGAGGCAGACGTGCCTATCTGGAACAACATACCCAAGTAGTGGCTGCATGTAGACCTTCTCATGCAAAACACCATTAAGAAAAGCTTTCTTAACAGCCAACTGAGATAGACTACCGGAGAACAGAAGCAACCGCAACAAGAATACAAACAGTGGTTATATAGGGGCAGCAGGGGCAAAAGTCTCATTGTAGTCATGACCGTACCACTGGAAGTTGTGAGCCACAAGACATACCTTGTAGCACTCGATAGTACCATCAAATCGGGTCTTAATCTTGTACACCCACTTGCACGTAATATGGTGAGCGTACATAGGTGCCGGTACAATATCCTAGGTCTCTACATGCCGAAGAGCATCAAGCTCATCTGCCATAGCGAGCTGCCAATCAGAATGAGAAGCAGCATCACAATAAGAACTAGGCTCAGTAACAAAGAGAGCATGAGTTGTCGAAACAAAACCAAGACGATTAGGAGATCAAAGGGATGTCCGATCACGAAGGGCGTAGCGAGGAGCAACATTAGGAGAATCAGATGGTGTCAGCAAGATAACAGGAGAGAAAGCTGGTGAAGGACGAGGACGTCTGGAGTAATGAGCACCAGAAAAACAAGATAGTGATACTGCAGGAACAAGTGGCGGTGGTACAGAATCAATCACTAAAGACAGAACAGGGGAAGACTATGATAGTGAAGAAATGGGTGAAGGGTCAGAAAGAGACAACCATGAGACCGTCCCAACAGTGAAAACAGAACAAGGAGCCGAATCTTGATAGAAGAAAGGTTGAGATTCATCAAAGAGAACACCTCGTGAGATCCTGAGTCATTGAGCGAAAAGATCATAGTAGCAACAACCCTTATTCTCAAAGCTATAAGCAAGAAACACACACTCAACTGACTAAACCAACAATTTGGTGCGCTCACGAGGCTACAGTAGGACAAAATAGGTGTAGCCAAAAACACGAAGGTGGGTGTGCTGGGGGGGCTCGAGAGTAGAGATGCTCTATAGGACTAACATCCTTAAGAACAATGGAAGGCTGAATACTAGTGAGATGCAACCGTAGAAATAGGCTCATCCCAGAATTGTGGTGGAACTGAGAAGCAAGAAGAGTAAATTCAATCTCAATCATATGACGATGTTTGTGCTCAGCAGCCCCATTTTGAGCATGGGTACGAGGACAAGAAGACTGGTAAAGAGTGCCCTGCTCAGAAAGAAACTATCTAAAAGCACCAGAACAATATTAGCCAGTAGAATCACAGCAAAAAGTACGGATGGAAAAATCAAATTAAGTACGAACCATCGTTGCAAAGCTACAATTGATCGTAAAAAATTGACCACGATTAGACATAGGGAAAAGCTATGTAAAACAAAAATAATCATCAACAAAAATCACATAAAACTTATGCCCACCTTTAGAAACAATAGGTGCGGGTTCCGATACATCTGAATGAACTAAATCAAAAGGACAAGAAGACAAGCACTCACTAGAATGATAAGAAAGTTGTAGTTGCTTGCCTAGCTTACAACCCTGCCAACATGGTCATGTCAACATTAACACGTCCAAGAACACCCTGATGAACTAATGAAGAAAGACAAGACCCACACAAGTGACCTAAACGATGATGCCACTGCGCAAAAACTCCAGAGGTAGTAGCAGCAGTGGCGGTGGAGATAGATGTAGAGTTGATATGAGCAACTGAAGTGGACGAAAGATGGAGGCGGTCAAGGATGTAGAGGCCCTGATGATCCCTACGGCGCCGGCCAGTTCCAAGTACCATCCCTGTCTGTCGATCCTGGACGACAGGAGTAAGCGTCAAAACCAACCCTAAAGCCAAGATCAGTGAGCTAACCCACCGAGAGGAGCTGCATGTTAAGCTGAGGAACATGAGAGACAACTGAAACAGAAAAGTTAGTGGACAAAAGAGTGCCCTGACAACTAACAGATAGATTAGTACCGTCAGTTGTCTAAACAGAGATAGAAAAATAGGTCATACTGAAGTGGGATGTAGAATCCGGTGTTATGTGGAAGAGACACCAGAGTCTAGAACCCAAGGAGTACTTACAGGAAATGTCTGAACTGGACTGCCAGAACCTGTTGAACTAGGAGAGAGCACTGAATAAGAGCCTGGCAGAGTTGCTGAACAGAGTAAGAACCTGACGTGTTCATATGTCCTTCTGTAGAGGAAAGGCCTCCTTGCCCCCCTCCCAGCGATCGTCCACCCCCACATGCCTTGTTTCACTTTTTCGTACAACATAGCTATGGTAGTCGTGCGCGAAGTTCTTGCAATAATGCACTGAACCCTAGTTAGTGCAAAAACAGGAGCAAAAATAGGCACTTAGGCAGGGACAGTAGTGGAAGAAGGGGCCGCAAGCACAATCGGAACAAACTATTCTGCTAACCTGCGGCGAAGCTCCTCAGCACAAAGCATCAAAAGAGCCTCGGTGGCGGTCGGTTAAGATGAGCAGCTCAGCAGTTGAGCCCTAACAGGCTCAAACTCTAAGCGAAGACGGCATACAAAGTCATAAAGGCGAAGGCAGTTCTTCTGTACCTTATGACACTCCTGGTAAGCGGAGAAGCCAGCTCATCCAGCTCACACCAGAAACTGGCCAGGGCTCAATAGAAGTCATCAACGGAGGAGTCCTCCTAGCGAGGCATCTCCAGCTCACGCTAAAGCGAAAAGAATTGAGCATCGCTCTGCTGATATCGCTCACGCAAGTACTTCCAAATCTAACGAGTAGAACGCAGACCAACAATATCTAGCTGGATGGAGTCATCGACGTTGACCACCAGAATGACTCGAACAAGGGCCTCATTAGTACACCAGCGCTCGAAAGCGTTAATGACATACTTAAAGGTCTCATCAACAGCAACAGTGGTAGTCTCTGCCTCCTTAGCAGCCTCATCTCCTGCAGGATGTGCAGAAGTAGGCTGCCTGATATGAAGTTGAACCAGTGATGGCGGACAAAGTCGTGCTCTAGTGGCATGTCCCCAGAGGAGGAGACCATCACAGCGTGATCTCCATGAGTGAAGACCACAATCTGTAGTTTGCCCCATGGAGCTTTGTTCTCGAGAATGGGATCGCAACTGATGGAATGGAAGCTATCGGTAGACGGCGCTAGACGGTGCGGCAACCAAGGCTACGAAGTCTAACAATCGGCGCTAGACGACACGGCAATGAGATTGACGTGAATAACATGATTTTTTATTGTTTTGGACTTTTTTTGGAAAGGAACTTTTTTAATAGAAACCGATCGGGTTTCTATTCGCAAAGAGATTGTCCCAATCCGAAAGGGGTTGATCCCGGCGTCAGCAGTCAGTGACGGTAGCCGCCCGGCTGAAGTTGGCGGTGGCGACCAATCTGGCAACTCCCGATAGGCAATAGCCAGAGACAAAGGAAAGGGAGCTCGAGGGGTGAGTGCCAGTCTCCAGCGCAAATGGCCTAGGCGGGGTCCTGGCGGGCAGCGGCATCGAGAGCGGACGTCAGCGCAGATTCGACGTTCGAGGCGGGGTCCTGGCAGGTGACGGTGTCGAAAACAGACGTCGGTGCGGAGTCGGCGGTCGACGGCAGCGAGGGCGACAGCGATCGAAGAAGGCGGCCAGATCCAGGCGGCGATGGCCCAGGGAGGTCAGTGGCGACCCGATCCGGGCGAGGCAACCTCGGGTTGGGCGGCGACAGCCTTGTGGAGGCCCAACCCTAGCTAGGCAACCTTAGGCTGGCGGTGGTGGCCTTGTGGGCGCCGGCAGCCAATGACGATGGCGGCAGTGGTGGGATGGCAGCAGAAAAAAACCTAGGTTAGTGCCCTAAGCTATGATACCACATTATGAATATTGTGTGCAAGGTTCCAAAAACCGGAACCGGAAAAAATCCCGGTCGGAGGCCGGTAACGGTAACCGGGCGGTTACCGGCCGGTTACCGGAAAACCCGGTAAAAAACCGCTCACAATTTAAAAATCAAAATTTGAATTTTGAGATATTTTGAAACCGGTAACCGGAAAAACCGGCCGGTAACCGGAAAACAGGAAAAAAACCGGCCAAAATTCGAAAAATCAAAAAATTCATACCGGCCGGTTTTTCGGTTACCGGTCTCCACCGGTAAAACCGGTAACCGGCGGTTACCGGCCGGTAACCGCCGGGATTTTGAACCATGATTGTGTGTATATTTATGGCACCATATGGGCAATATATAGAGTACAAGGGACTATATTCAACGACAACCCTACACATACAAGGAAATACAAAAGAGATATACCTATTCTAACACTTGCTACAACCCTCACCCGATATACATGGAATTTCAGAAGTGATGTCATTTGGTGTTAGGTCATGGAAAATTAGGGAATTTGGTTAATGACTAGCATGTTCATGGGTTCAAATTTTGTCTTGTATTGTTGGTCTTTTAGACCTTTTTTTATGCCCTGTGTATTAGTTTCAAGTTAATGAAATGTAACTATCACACAGAAAATTTCAGCTTCATATAAATAAGCAGCTAGTCATCATGTAGTATCCTTGTGTTATTTACACAAATAAAGAATCACTGCACAGGTATTTCAGCTTCAAGAAATAAATAAATTGAATCCAATATAGGACCTCTGGCATGCTAATCATAAAACACTACTGATTCTTGCAATGTAAAGCAGTATAAGGTAGGAAACATACAACCCAGCAATGACCCAATGCCCTTTGGTGTTGTCCAACTGGCAATCAACTCCACTCCATGGATGCTGCTGAGGAACACAAGGGTCACCATTCCAGCCAAATCGAAGAGGAAGACCAAGTGAACCCTTTAAAGTCCGCAGAGCACTCACTATAGAGCATTGCAAACGAGAAAATCAATACATAAAACTAGTAGCTAAACTCTGGCAATACGTATGTGAATAACTGTTCTTTGAATACAGACATAAGTTGTGCTACTTATTTATATTCAGCAAAAGATACTTTATGTGGTAGTAGATTTTTTCAACTATCATATACATCATTAAATGGAAAAGTGGCCAGCATGGTTTTTGAACCTTCTCCATATTTAAAGCAAGAATATCATCTGCAAGACTGCAAATGGCAATTCCATACACAGTTTTTCTAATAAAAAGGGCTCAAAGCATAATTACTAGCTTAAAAATATACTTTTTGTTTTTGCTTGAAACAAAAGAAAGTGAATTTGGAGGGCTTCAAGTACCAACCTTCTAGAGCTAAAGTCTTCATTTCAGCTGGAATGATCTCAAACACCTCAATGGCACTAATAATGGCATGTGTTCCCTCAACAGGCTGTAAGACGATTTGCAGTGTTGTCCCAATGACAGGAATAGTTTTACTCAGAACAAGCGCAGTAAAACGTTCTCCCGTCCTGCGAACTATATCAATATCCTTGAATGCAGTGTCACCATTGATAAGTACATCAAATACCCTTTGCTCTTCTGCAGTTATTCCATTCTCAATCTCTGCAAAGTGAAGCCATACAGAATAGTTCTTGTTTGGAGTAACATCCATTTCAAAAGATAAGCTTGGTTGCCTATCCGTGCCCACGATAGCTGATTGGTAGATGCTTTGAGGATAAAAATTTGGCGCAAGCAATGTCTCTGCTATAACATTCTCAGTTGATATAGATTGATCGTCCGAACTGGACGACAAAGTTTTTACCCCTAACCAGAATCTGTCCCCACCCCAGCGGATACCATTTAGATCTTCATCAAAAGCTGGCTTTCCAGAACCACATGTCAACCTTTTCACAGTTCTAAGCACTGACCCCTTTCCCCATGACGGACCAAATTTATAAGCATTGTCATCTATTTGGAGAACTTCAATAGAAAGAATCGATGGATCACCATGACCTGTGCTGTGGAAGCAAATCGATAAGCTTGAGTCCTGGACAAAAACCAAAGCTTCCGCAAATGTCTTCTCATCGTCACTGCTCCAGCCCGAAAGCAAAGAACTGAATAGAGTACCCTCAACAGAAACATCGAAAATTGGCTCACTGTAAATATTATTATCAGCCACAAGGGCAAAGAAAAGCCTGACTTGGTAGTGCCCATTGGGAACATTGCTGATGTAGTAGCAATTTTCAGGGCCATCAGACAAAGGGAAATATCGAAGAGTTTTCAGTGGAGGTATGATAAAGCTCGGGCGACTGGCATTAGCAAACCTGCCGCCAGTATAACCAAAGTCTCTGTACCACAATGTGTTGGTAGGTGCCGTGCGGACATCGTCAAAACTCCCGCAGCTTATACGGATGGTAAACGGTTCTGAAAATAAACAGTCATTTAGAAAATTACAACTACACGGAGCACCATTGTTAAGCTAAGAATCATCAAGCAAGCAACTACTGTAAATCAATGTACCATGCGAATTGTACAGATGGAGCAAGCGGTTCACTAAATCATGACGCACACAGAAAGGTTTAAATGCTTGCTTTCTTCTCCTCCCACTAAGTTTCTCATGCCTCCTTCCTATTCAGTCCTAGCTTGAGCAAGACATATCTTAAAATGGTATATTTAGCAGAATAAGAGCTACCAAATAGCACGTGTGGGCAAGAAAGGGCAATAACTGAACTACTTCCAAGAAGCAAGGAAACAACCAATATGAGATGAACGAACAAAAGGGTGAGGAAAACAGAACACTAAAAGTTTATCAAAATGGGTCATAATCAAATTCTTCATTTCGTCAGCCGCGCAGCATGAACAGCCTCAAATGCAAGAACGGGAAAGTACTCTCTGTTGGAAAGAGATAAATTCAAATTGTTCCTTTCTATCTTTAGCCTAGTAGCTGTAAACCGAATGTATATCTTGAGAATAGTTTGTTTCCTCGTATAGAAGATAAGATGTATCAAGTCCGATTAGAATCGGCAATTGTAATCTACTCTGTACACATCCGACAATATAAAACATCTCCTGCGCTGGCTGCCTTTTGTGCGCTGTGCAGAATCAAATCAATCTTCTTCATCCCCTTCTACTTTTCTCCACTCTCCACACAAATGGAAAGAGAGCTAACGATAGAAGGATAGTCCAAGAAATTTGCTGGACTGAAACCAAACAGCACCTGATTTTGGCCCAGAATGCAACATCACGAGCCAAAAAATAAAGAAAACCCACCTCACCATTTACAGCGCCTAACACGATTGCATTTCGAGATAATAAAACTTAAAAGAAAGGCCAAGTAGACACGAAACTTCGCAATCTGTAGATTAAACGGTTGCTGATTTGGCCAAGAAGGCAACACACCCGCACAAAAGCGAGAACTTCGCAACACTCACCTCACCACTATGGTGCATTTAGCAAGATTTCACAGGAAGACCAAATTTGTCAGCTAAAAGCAAACAAGAAGCAAGAGAGGTCACCTTTGCTAAGATCAGCCGCAAGAACACCAAGAAGAGCTGATAATGCTGAGACGGCGAGCAGGCACAGCCTAAGCTGCAGCACGCCAAGGGATCTTTGCTTCATCTCTCCCTCCCCTCTCCCTCTCCCTCTCCCTCTCTCTCTCTCTCTCTCTCCCTCTCCCCCCTCTCAAAGTACGAGTCTTTTTCCTTTGCTTTGGTTATTGGTACCTCTAGTCCTAGATCAGAATGAGCTGTCTGAATTTGAGAGCAGAAATGTAGTAGTGGCCCTAGGCATGTGCTTCAAACAGCTTCGTTTCTGATTTTTTCTGTGAACTAATTTTTTTAAGCAAAAAAATTTGGAGCATGTCCATTTCTAATTTCGGTTTTTTATCTCTTTTTACATTTGCTTTTTTTCTTTCCATTGTTCGTAAAGATATAATGATACTTTTATTTTTTTTCTTATTTTTAATTAAATAACTAAAATAATTATTATAATATAATTTTAACTTTAAAATAGAAGTTGCAGCTAAAAACAGCCGGTTGGAGCGGCCCCCGAGACCGAACCAAATATGGTTGCTTTTATGATGATGATAATAATGGAGATTGGAGCTGTCGATGTGGTCCCTGGATTCTTTTTTTCACATTTTTTTTTTAATACAGGAGTGGCAGCAGCTCACGTTCGTGAGCACGACTCACGAGCCACCCGGGGACATAAGATTTTTTGGACTGATTCTCCTAAGCACCGGGATGTAGGAATTAATGTCCAATAACAAAGAACACGATTCAAGGGAAGTGCAGGAGTGCCGTGGTAACTCAATTAACTGAAGTATTTTTTTTCCCAACCATGAATCATGCGCACCGGAACAGTTGCAGTGCCGGTAAGATTGTGAGTTCGGCTCCTAGCTCCCATCAATGTGACCGGAACTGAAGCATTTATCTGGAATACGAAAATTTTTTTGTAGATTCTAAGAATTGAACGGTTTCTTAAGAAATTTTTGCGTTCTAAAAGACAGACTGATTGTTGGTATTGGTGGCGTAAGATGTATAAACTATGAATCTGTTCATATTGACTTTTACTGATAGTTTGTGGTTTTATCTTATAAATAGTAACAGCTTACAGAGTTGTATGGAGAGAGAAACTTGTATATAATTTTGTCTGATATAAATGAAGACACTATAGTGTGTACTATAATAAACTAGTAGATCTCACCTTAAAAACACTCCGTTAAAATTAAATACTATAAAAATATTATTTATTACAAATAAATAATTTTTAAAAGCTAATAGGAACGAACAGGACGTACGCTGACAACCGAATACGCACTACCGATTGTAACAAAGTGCTTCTTTTGCGAAGTATGATACGAAGTACTAGTTTGCAGTGTTGGAAATTGTTCCTCATCAGTTATTAAACAGGCTTGTTTTAATTAGTCGGGCGCAGAGGCTGGGTTCGGTGGGTGGATCACGTGCGAACAGTAGGCTGGTGGGCCACAAGGGTGTACCGCGTTGCCGGAGCGGGCGGCGCAGTGGTGGTAGTGCGGCTCCACAAGTCGAGCCGTGACCGCCCAACGGCCGAACCGAATCCGGTGGAGTGAATGCACGCAGGCAGGGGCAGCAGCGGGACGCAGCGGAGACGTGCATCCAGCTCGCACGCGCGAGCACGATACGGCGGTGACACGGGGCGGAATCCTAAAGTGCGGGTGGACCACTGGGGCTGCGCGAGACCACCGGGCCCACCGGCCGGCGCCACGGGGTAGGAAGAGCAGGTCCGGGAGGGTTCGCACGGGCATCCCATTGTTGCGGCGAGTTAAGCGCGCTCGAGCGGAGCCGCTCGGATGTCGGGCGCCCCACCCCACCAAACGCTACAGGGCACATGGAATCCCCCACTATCCCCAGGGAAAAAATTATTTCCCTTTGCAGTTTGGGAGGAACGGGGTAGAAAATCCCGGCCACTCAAAAAAATTAAAAAAAACCTAGAAAAATCGGAAAAAAATCGGGATCAACATCACGGTTAGACAAATGGCTAAAGATGGGGCTATTAAAAGCACAAGAAATCATAAACATTATCCTTGTTGAATAAAGTATACACACCAACACATTGCCTCCTAGTACGTGCATACAGAATTAAATATGTAGTAACTAACTTTATTCACATGAATACATTGCCTCCTAGATCATACATGCTCTGGCCATTACATTTGCGGACATTCCAACCGTTACATCTAAGTCATTGCACACTGCCACCTAGCAAACATTGGCACAGATAGAATCAATAAAAGTTACAAATAAGTGAATAACCAAACAGATTTAGCATAAAAATGCATAGAACATGCTCAGGCAAAAACGAAAAAAAATACAAGACCAGCTCCCAAAGATTACATCATGGGGAATCTTAAGCGCCTCTTTCTCTATGTATTTCATTGGAGCATTCACATGCACAGCAACACAATCGTTATACAAATCAATCAACCAACCCCAAAAATGAGAAGAAACAAGAAAGAAATGCACAAAGCAGCTAATGACAAGGCAGTATTTTCTGTCGAAGATGACATCTCAATACCACATGCCTGTTGGATGGTATCAAGTGCAAACTAATCCCAAATTTCCTACACAAGTAGAAATAGTAATCTCTGCTAAGGCACACACAAGTAGAAATGATAGCAATGAAGGAAAAGGTACATTGTAAATGGGCCATCACAAAGTTATCATATAAACTAGAACTATTATGGACAAAATTTTGCAGACCTGACAAACAATGAGAAAAGAAATCAGAGGCTGAAAAGGAAAAGAAGTTCCATGGGCGGAGATAAAAAAAATATCATATGAAGATTGACTAAGATGATAGCAAATAACGATCGCAATATGATCACATCAAATTACAAATTCCCTTTATGTATAGAGACGCTGACTAGAAGTTCTTAAGTTAGCATGAGAAGAAAAATAAATAAAAGTTTCAGATCCTAAGAGAAAGAGGAAAAGGAAAGAAAAATAGCTAGCATGTCAAATATGTGAAACAAGACTATTAGTCAAACAAAAGATAATATTATTCTATCAATAACTAGAGAGGTCCAAATTGACAAAGTGAGACTACTGGAAAAGCAAAACAATTCAGTAACAGTTTGGCCTTATTTGTGGTAGGTGAACTTGTTATTACAATTTAATGCACGATATGGAAAATGTCCATATAATATTCTAAACTTTTCTCGGAAGTCCGTTCAGCACTCTAAACTATAAAATCGGACATTTGACCCTCTCAAACTTTGCAATCCAGTTCAAATAACACCTTGACCCAGTTTTCAGATGGTAGTATTGCTCGCGGTCAAGTTTAGATGAATGACAGATAGACCCGCAAGACATTTTCTCCCAAATCGAAACAGAGGGAGGAAGCTACAGGGGGCAGTGGCCATGCAAGCACAACTAGAAGCTCAGTGGGGGAGAAGCCCTTGTAGGTTCCACATGTCATTAACCTAACTTGGCCAACGTGTCATTCTACATAGCAAAATCGTCCATTCATTACGTCACACAGGTAATACCACCATGCGAAGCCGGGTCAGTATTTTATTTGAACTGGATTTGCAAAGTTTGGGGTGTTAAATATCTTGTTTTTATAGTTCAAGATGTTGGATGGACTTTCAAACAAAGTTTAAGGTGTTATACGAACTTATTCATGATTTAGCCTAACATTTACAAGTAAAGATGGTTCTCAGTAAGTCCTTGGACGGCAACTTCTACCACCTACCCTACCACCACTACCTCCCCCTACTACACTGCTAGTTTGCTACTCTGGTACTACTACTTGCTACTACTATACCGTTGTCTACCGATACTTCGTACTAATAGTACTACGATACTACCTGTTGGTCGCTGCTACTAGATCCACGAGAGCAAACACAGAGTAGATCGGCAAAACAGGGTAGCAAAGATAGAGAAGGAAGGAGATAAGGAGAAAAGGATCCGAGGGAAAAAGGGCGAGGAGGGAGAGAAACCTAAAGGTGACTACCGCTACAACGACCGAAAGGATGAAGGCAACGGGAGCTGAGACTACTATAAGGGAGCGAATCAAGAAGACGAGGCCAACAACTAGATGACGACGCTAATCAATCGATTTGTGCTTGCTAGGGTTTGAGTGCCCTAGTAGGAGGAGGACAATGAGGAAACTAACTTCACTGATGAGATGTCATTGCCGGAGTGGGAGGACCAGAGGAGGAAGCCCGCAGCAGAGGCGATCGCAAGTGAGGCAGGCAGAGGTGGTGGCAAGCGAAAAAGGCAAAGGCGGTCGTGTGGCAGCGAGAGGACGCAACACGATAGGGAGAATTTCCCCCAATGTGCAGAGGCGAGGACTATTTCACCATGGAAACAGAGGGATCAGTCGGGAAATCCCTCTCACGTGGGCATCCGAACGGGCCGTCGAGTTGGCCCGGGGAAACTTGCCCGGTGGGTTTCCTACCCCCAGGAATTGGCAGAGATCCTGGTCATGATTAAGGTTCCCAAACAAGCCTTGGACACGCTAATGCTTAGGCCCCGTTTGGCACAGCTCAGCTTCACTAGTGAAGCTGTTTTTTTTTGTTTCAGCTTCACGAGCAGTTTCACCGGTGAAGTTAAAGCTGTTTTGGAAAACTGTTTAGTAAAACAGCTTCACCAACAGCTTCATGCATGGCTGAGAGAGGGCAATTGTCCAAGATGCCCCTGTCTACCTGACTTGTTCTAACATTTGGAGTTGTATGTTTGTATATGGTCATATGAATTAAAAAATAATATATTTGAATGAGTATGAATTAAAAAATTAAAATAATAAAAAAAAATAAAATCAGTGCGAACGGTAGAGAAGTGCGAACGGGAGGAGAGGAAACAGGCGTGGGGACCCAGTGGCAAAGTGCTGTAATTTCTGTCAACTACAAGGACAGTGGGTTCCTAGAACTGCGAGCCTGAGGGAGAGAGCTGTGAAAAGCTATTATTTTCAGCTTCACCCCACCCTATTCCCTTGTGAGAGCATGATTTAAGGAGCTTCATCCATGAAGCTGTTTGCAAAAAAAGGTGTTTGGCAAAAAACAGCTCACAACAGCTCATAAAGCTGTACCAAACAGGCCCTTAGTTAGGTGCGTGCGATGAGACGAGCCACGCTAATGCTGGGGTAACGGTATGCCATGGGGTATGGCCGTATGGGGATGATAAGGCCTACGGCGCTGTTTGGAAGGACGAAATTTGTCCATATTCTGGCAGGAGCGTGGAAGTCCTGTGAAAGCGTATTTTACTGAACCGAGCACTGCTCTGGTTGTGTTTTAGCTCCCATCGGTATCACATCAGGCACTGATGCGAACTGCCAAGGGCATAACAGGGGCATGCTCAACGAGAGACACTAGGGATCTTGGAAGAGATGCACCGTGGCCTCCAGGGTGAAACAAATCGCAACAAATGAGCACATGGCTCTCACAATCATCTTGTGCGATGCGACCCCGATTCCCAACAAACATCACCATCCACCTCAAGTCCGGTAACTCAACGGGAAGATAAAACGCATGCAGTGAGCCAGTGACAAACGCAAGATTCGCATGACGCGGCGGCGTAGCTGGATTACCGGAAGCCAGCGATAGCAGCTGCTCATAGTGCGGAATGTACTCCACAGTCGGAACTCTTTACACCTTTCGTACAACGCTCAGACCGGAAACAGAACCACAAATACTGGCGCTGAAGGAAAAGGTATGCAACAATGCAGCCATGCTAACTTGTTGAGCCAGAATACCACATGGACGAGGAAGATTTCTTCGTGGGGGTACTTGCTACAACAATTTGTACAACACAAGACCTCTTGAAACTAAGAACACAAGACTTTTCTACAATTATCCTTCAGAAACCAAGCACGGTTGCAGCCTTGTCTTATTGCACCTCAATTCCCACCTAAACATTTGTAAGAAATAGATTAATAGACAGAAGGCGAATTTGAACAATTGAAACCTCCTTGTCTGGATAATGGAATGAAGTGTCGTAAACTTGTAATACCTTGTATAAGCTGAACTACCTACTTCTTGTTAATTATATGGTACAAAGCAATGCTCCTCTAAGCTGGCGGTAGGGAGCGCCTGCAAGTTGGGCACTCCATCTTGATGTCCATCCATCGCTGTAAACAACCTGAGTGGAATATATGCTCGCAAGGTGCCACCTGCGGGAGGAGAGAGTAAGCGTTCAATCATAGTTGTCTATGATATCACAGGCCAGAGATTTCACAATTACCATGTATTCACTTGTTCTTTGGGTAAGATCGATTGTAGTCATGCAAATAACACAGTCAATGGGCTGATTTGTGTTATCCTCAACCTTCCTGTGGTAGCAGTATTTCTCAGGGAGGATCTGAAAATTGTAGCCATGAGAAATTAATTAATGATAATATGACACTAATAAAATAAAATTGTCCACACATTCTGAGGAGTGAATCAAATGAACCCCAAATGCATCTAGAATGGCAACTAAAAGTTTAAAACACCTTTTGAGAAATGGAATCGGCAACATGAATGGCAACTGAAATGCATATAGAATGCAACAGAACAGACTGCATGCGCTAGGGTAAGATCACATTAGTAATTACCTGGCGAGGAATGAAGCAGCGAGAGCCAAGATAGTGCTGGAGCAGGAGCACTGCCGCTTGGATGCCCATGAATATTGTCACCGCTATGCACCATTTCTTGTTGGGCTCGATGCGCATGAAGTTGCTAGGGCAGCCGAATATATACAGTGGGATAGCAAGGCGGGTGACAGTCATGCCTAAAATATACTGAGGATGGAGGGGTTTTCTTGTATCTCGGATGACATTTGTGACAATTTGAGGAATCCAAAAGGAGTACATCAGGAAAAGAAGTGGGCATAAGAAATTGTGCAACTCATACATGAGAAGGATTCCTCCCAAAAGAATGCCATCTGCAGAGCACAAAGCAAATTGAAGAATATCTTAAAGTTGGTAAAAGAAAAGCTAAAAACTGATGTAAATATGTGGAAAATGTCGACCAATTTGGCATCTTACTAACATACTATGATAGTACTATGGGAACGTATCTTGTTTCAAGTTAGCAAAGGAATAATCATTCTAAGGGCTCCCATAGAACAGCACACTCCAGGGGTTCCATATTTACAAAAATAGCACACAAAAGGCGCTTTGCCTACCAATTTGCACCAGGCACCATCTTAATCACCATTACAGGTTCAGAAGCAGGTACATGGGCCAGTATGGGCATGGCATAGACAAGGATCAGCTAACTGGACATGGTCATTGGTGAGCACTGGTGCTAGGAACTCAATGTTAATCTTCTTGAGTTCCAGATTACATGCACATGCAAGTTCTAATAGTTACAAATAAATGGCAATAACCATGCTCTTGTGCACAATCTATGTTGGTTGGAGGTCGACCTACTGGCATGATTCTTAAGAAAGTGTGAACAAACTAGATGATACTTAGTACTTACAAAAGCGGCTGTAGAGAACAGATAGTTCTCGCCTCATTATTTCCCAACCTTCTCCACTGTTCAATGGTCTACTTGCTTTCCATATAGCAAGGAGATACCTCATTTCAAAAATAGAAAATACGACAAACTTGAAGAAGGCAGCTGTTGCAAAGGCGTTAAAGAGAGACTCTGTAGCAAGTTCAAACATGTAATGAAAATGTTAAGGCCGATAACAAATTTCGCAGGACATTGACAGAATTTCAAAAATAATAAGCTTCCATACAATTCAATTTCATAAACAGAACACGGAAATGGTAAAAAAAACTCAATAGCTCCATTAGTTAATATTATGACTAATAGCATTGCAGATTAGTTTTCAGATATCTCAGCATTGGTAGCACACACCAAACTTCGGTTCTGCTGATGATACTTCATTGATGGTTAGCACACTTGGCAGGTCTATGCTATTGGATATGGCTTTGATCAAGCTAATGTGTGAAATCACTTTCCAAAATCCCTACTTGATAAGTAGTGTATAATATAATCATAATATACACACTATTTGCCCTTAGCTCAGATTTCAATTATTGGTATTCAATTCTTCAACTAACAGCTATCAATTACACATGGAATAACCAAAGTGAAATGAATTTAATATAAAATAAGTATCAAATTTTTCACAAAAATCCTAATGGCATGTTGTGGCTACTACTGACCAAACAGCATATGAGAGGACTAGCTAGAGGGAGCTAGAGACAGAGAGAGAGCTTGTGTGTAAAATGAGTGGATCACCTCGTCTCACACCCCTCTTAAGGGTTTATATACATAAATAGGGTAGGATAGGAATTTTCCATCCTACCCCTTTGATGTTTACAAAAGGTAAGGATATATTGGCATATTCCTCTATACTATTAGGCCAGTTGTATAGCTCAGTCACTGGAGTTAGGCAACGCCTACAACAGGGCCACAGGGGCAAATTGCTCAGCAAAACTACAAAGATCATGCAAGTTTGGAGTATAGCATCAGTGTGTCACTGACAAGTGGTGCCAGGGCCAACTTGTCGGTGTCATATTAAATATGTTCCAATTTATACATCTTTGCAGTACTACTGAGCCAATTACCCCTTTTTTGCAAGCAAAGAAAGAGTTAGCAGCAGAAACAGTTGTCAGAAAAGAATAGATGAGAGAAAAAAAGGCAAACATATTTGACAAGTCATAAGACTCACCAACCAATATCCCAGCTGTCAGATGCAGTAGACAAAGATACGCATCCATGATAGCTTGTTGCCCAATCATTAAAATAGATACCTTAGCAGCTCCCTGCGAGCAATGCAGATGTACCTCAAAAAACTGGAATCTTGGAAGTCATGTAAAGCAAGAGGTCATAGCTTTACACTTCTACTTTAAAACATAGATTCCTATAGGGGAAAATGAATACTTACAGACTGGGTGTTGCTATGTTCCATTTGTCTAATCAACAACAAAACTTGGAGGAATGAGATCTGGTATACTCCAATTAAGGAATTCACAGAGAGAACAGACCAACAAAGATAGGATCAAAAGAAAAAAAAAAGTCAAACAGTCACAAAGGATACAAAAGTGACCATCAGTGTATAGTTGACTGCTTTGTTGTAATAAACTTCAACATTCAATGATGTTGCATTTAATAGGATAGGTGAGAAGCACTCTCCATCATCCACTGCTGGACTCTCCATCAAACCCTCCAATCGGTACTTTTCATGCTCTCCTTCTAGTTAATAATAAGTATTTACAAAAGCAGTCACTATTTCGATGATATTGAAAGATACGAAATGAGTCAAATGACCAACAGAAAGCTTAGCACATGCGCAAATAGATTTTGATGATGCACAGATTGCCAACCAGTGGAAATAAATTTAACAATACCATTAAAAAAATCACTACCATTTCGGTTAGACGATACACGGACCACCTTAGCAGCTATTTCGATGTTGCAGTGTTTCTCCATGTCGTATGTGAGGGCTGATAAGGAAGAAGTAGCATACATCAAAATCACATCAGGTGGCAGGTAATATTCATTGTAGAAATCGAATCTTACAATTCTTCCTTCGATTCTTCTCTTCAGAAGATTCTTGGAACACTTGAGAGGAGAAAATCCGCAGCTGATGCAAAATTAGCAGGTAAGAGTATATTTCATAAGCATGTCCATTAATTTTATAAGGGGTAACTATTGTTATGAATGTAAATGGCACAGAAGTACATGCACATCTAAAGAGTAAAGACAACTAATAAAGGGAACGCTTGATAGTGGAATGTTGTAAAAGCTCAAGAAGCTAGAGAGTATTCGGTAAGATACATAATGAAAATAACATCCATGTACTAATCATCAACAAAAACCAGTGTTACCAGGACTCGGACACAGGTGTCAAAGCCCGATTCAAATTCGGATGTCCGATTCGGCAAACTTCAGAAAATAGGATTTTAGGATTCGCTTAATATATATATTTAGGGAAGTCCAAATAAGAAGAAATCCGTTGAGTGAGAGGTTTATTCATAATTTTTAGAAACTTCGAGAACTAAATCACAAAAAGACCCCATCTTCACCCCTTACCACATAATCTCATCTAACCCTAACCCACCGTTTCAGCGTTTCCCACCCCGACCCTACCACCTCCCACCCCGCGCCGCTCCCTCCTCGTCGCCCCCCGCGCCGCCCCCTCCACGCCGCCCTCCTCGTCGCCACCGCCTTCCTCATTGCCACCCCCTCGGCACCCCCAACCCCCCCCCCCTCTCCACCACGCCGACACCTGCCCCAACTCTTCTACACCGATGCCGGAGAAGAATCTAGTGCGTGTCGCCCGGTGTTTGACACGCGTCGACACCGGGACGCATGTTGACGTGGGAAAATTTTGGACACGCGTGTCCAGGTAACAATGACAAAAACAAGTCAAATTATGTTCCTTACCAAATGGTATGGATTCGATAAGAAGTAATCCTCTTCTTGAAGTGGCTCACCATCTGCACCACTAAAAAATTTAATACAGTTGCATTAGATCATATGGCAAAAGGAGTATCCACGAAATACTTACATTTAAACGGGAAATCTGCATATATGCCACTACAGAATACTATAATAATAAAAATGACACTAAAACACAGACATATAAATATGTCACTCTAATGCTGTACCATCACCCTCACAATAACGAAAGATATATCAAAACTACAGCTACTATGTTATGTTAGTACATAAAAATAACGTGATCTGACAAGGATGACCAAGGAATCTAAATGACTGTAGCTAAGCTTGCATGAAGTAACCAACTAGCCTGTGTTTCCACTTGCATGATGTGAAACATTGACACGAAAAATTGTAGTACTAAAGTCACTGACCATGAAATGAATGCGCATAATAACCATAGATCTATGCTGACTTGTTGCAAATCATGTGAAGAACACTGGCTAAGGAGTCAGAAGGCTTGGAGCTTAAAGCACAAGATCTGTGAGGGCCACTCTTGCTGGGCAAGGGTGGTTGTCGAGGGTTGACATTCAAATTTTGGGAACTGAGAGGGAAATCTAGGTTTTGGTTAAAGGGTAATTTTGTCTTTAGCTGGACAAAGTAGCATAAAAATATGATTATTTGCTTTGGAGTGGCATTTTTATAACTTTTAGAGTGCTTTGCAGTAGAACATATATGACTCTCCCTATTTCAAGTGGACATAATTAACAGCACACAATATAAATCAAAGGCAGGAAGACCAAAAGATAAAACAAAGCTCCCTAGTTACAACTTACAAAGAAAAAGCATACCAGAAAATTAAATATGTACCTGTTTGCTACCATTCGAAGTTGTCTAAAAGGCCATATATACACGCCTTCTAACCTTATTTGAGCAACTCCATGATCATGGGCATTATCAATAACATCATGGAGTGTAATCGACCCCTGTCATCCCATGTTAAGCAAAGTTATCAGCAGAGTTTGCAGAAGAAAATGATCAAGATTGCAATAACATCCATGATTAGAATTAACTTGGGTTGGACATGTAGAAATTGAGTGATTTATTATCAAATAAGGCTAAACTAGAATGACAAAAGAAAAATTGGTAGACATGGAGGGAAACTGGTGATAACAGGATAATATTATTTTCACATGGTAAAGGAAGCCATAAGAAAAGAAGCTTACTTTACCTGAACGTAATGTACCCCGCTTATTTTCGTTGGGGTACTCAATAATTCTAAAACTGAGTCACCTTTGGATTTCACAAACTCAAGAAACCTAGAAGAACCATTGGAGGCACCAGCAAAGCTCCAACTTCCTGAACCAAAAAATGGTGATGTTATTTCAAATCGCACCAACATAGTAAGAAGTAGTATCCTATACACAGCAAAACAAGAATAGGGTAAATTCGGAAAAGGCAATGCTGCGTGTGCTTTTTATTAAAATTCTTTCGCAACTATAGTTAAAGAGAATAATGCATGTAGCATTGAAGCACACGATATATGGACATGCTGCATGTGTTAGATCTATGGATGAATAGATGAATAGTTATTTATTGCACAGCCCAAAGGGGCAAATATATAATACAAGACTTAAGGGACACAAGACCAAACCCTAAAATAGGAAAAGACACTAATACCCTTATAGCCTTAACACGCCCCTCAAATGTAAGGCGTATGCAATAGCATTGCATTTTAAAGGGTTGACACTAAAATAGAGAAAATCTAAAATCTGAATCTCGAACATGTTGTCGTAGCGTGCAGCTCTTGAAAATTATGTTGAGGCCAGAAAATCTCCATCCAGGATCGTGCGATAGCCCATAAAGCATGGTGGTAGCCCATAAAGCAGATTGAAGTTCGAGATGACGGCACGGAAGGAAAGTGCGGCAGCCTTAAAAACTCATGGCGGCGAAAAGCGGCGGCCTTAAAACTTCTACGATCTACAGCAGCTCAGAGAGGAGAGCGGTGATTGCGACCATGCGAAAAGAAAGGAGAAGACAACACTCGATCCAAGAGGATGGACCGTTGCTAGCAAAACAATCGGCTTACTGACACAGAAATTTGTAGACTTGTATGGCTATGACGAACAAAAAGATAGAGGCTACGAACTTGGATGGACACAACAAAAGACTCAAAACAAAAGGACGCAAAGCTGCAGATACTAACAGCAGCAACACTAGCACCAAAAATCTAAAGCTGTAGATCCTAATAGCAGCAACATCCTTCAGCAGCTAGAGAAAGACCTGGTGCAGCCACAATGAGACATTCATAGTAGGCGGCTTCCATGATTGAGTTTAACTAGCTTGGTTGCAGATTTTCAATTACCAATGCAAAGACCCACATCTCCATTCAGAAACCCAACATCACCGAGGATAGAACCAACTCATCACCACACGACAAGAAAAGCCCAGCCGACATCCCATTCGGCACAACCATGAAAGCCACTCACTCCCTCTCGTCTCTCTCCATCTCTCCAACGCCAAAGAAGAAATGGCAGATCAGGGATCGGGCTCGGGAGAGGCGAGTGACGGCGGCGAGGAGGTCAGCAAGGGCGGTCCAGCACCTTCCCAAAGAGGTTACCGCCAAGGAACCACTGGATCCGTGCAAATCTGGGGGAGACGGCGACCAACCGAGGATGGCGGCGGGCCGAGAAGATCAGCGGCGACCCCAAGGCGGCGGCGGGCCGGGAAGAGCGACGGCAATGGCTCCAGGCGGTAGCGAGCAAGATCCAGCGCAGAGGAAGAGAGCCAGAGGAGGCGGTGGCAAATCTTGAGGATGGCGGCGGCGATAGAGGCCACATCCGGAGGCCTTGGCGGCTGCGACGTCGAGAAGAAGGCCAGGAGACGACGGCACGCGCAAGAAGAGGCGGGCGACGACTAGATCCGAGCGAAGACGAGCCAATGATGACTCGATCGAGCGGATCCACGGTGAGAAGCGCAGGGACGGAGAGGACGGCGGCCAAATCCAACCGAGGGAAGTCATGGAGACGGCCAAGAGCACCAAGCGGCGGCGGTCTGTGAAGAGGACAGCGGCGGCGTGGCCACCCCCAGGAGTGGAGATTCATCCTCCCAAGGGCAGCAGTAGCGGAAGAAGAACAAATGTTAGGGTTTGAACCTTGGCTTTGATACCATGTTAGATCTATGGATGAATAGATGAATAGTTATTTATTGCACAGCCCAAATGGGCAACATATAGTACAAGACTCAAGAAACATAAGACCAATTCCTAAAATAGGAAAAGACACTAATACTCTTATATCCTTAATAGTATGAATGTTAAGAAAAGAACATAAGATCAAATTTGCTAGGCTTGTCAAGCCGTTTGGTTTTTACAATGGCTTTTCAATTTTTGGACACAATAAATACTTGAAGCATCAATTTTGGGGCCATAACAGCAAAATCTAACATGAACTGTAACTAAGTAGATTAGCAGCTGTAAACTGATCCTAAGAACCAAGACAGATCTAGGCAGTAAAACATGCAAACATGAGCAACGCAATAGGCACAAGGAAGACTGCTAAACAACATTCAGAGAAAATCAGCAGCAACAACATTGTGAGGAAATGTCAAAAATTAGAATTTGTAGTAAAAGAAATAACAGCAAAGATGATATGACACCACTGAGTTGTATGATGTGACATGAAAAACAAGCCTATCCTCAACTTCTAAAGAAAATTTTGGTCACACACAACAAAAAAAATCATTCCAACACCTAAAATTTCGGCACAACATACTGAACTCCAGGAATTGAGGACGTCCTCCCATGCTACAAATCATACATTTGCCTGTAGCCAACATAACATACTTAATTCCTCGAGACCTTAAGGCAGGTAGGCAGCTATTCATCCTAATGTGTGCAGTGGCAATACAAAGTTGTCAAGGGAAAGACATGCTAACACTATGGCATAGGCTGCTTGGACAGAAACTTTCTGATAAAATGGACAGGTCGAATACAGCTAGTATAATTATGGCCCAAAAAAGGAAAGAACACAAGTTACCTTTATATGTTCCAGTAATGTTCCATGAATACTGACTTATCTCATTCTCATCCCTCTTGAAGAATGCATGCTGCATAAACATGGAGATCATGAGCAACAAGCTCAGTTGCACACATACCAGTAGAATTAACAGTTCCAGAGAAACAGACACTGGTAAAGTCGAGACAATAGTGAGGTAACAACCCTTACATCATAAATGGAAGAAGCCACCATTCTTTTCCTTGTCAAATCAGTACTAATTTCTATTGCCCACTGAGTTGAAACATCTATGGTGTGCTCCCTACTTCCTAAACTCTTACCCCCACCACTACTGTGATCGATTGGTGCAGTAAATTGAACATGCAAGGCCTCCAATTAAAACGACTACCGGAGTAGATGAGCCTAACTTGACCCCCAAACCTAGACGCCAGATTTGTTTTCGTACCATCAAATTTAATACCTATATGTTCCAATCGAACTGTAGCGCAAGTGAATAAGCACAATCGTAAGCCCGCAAAATTACACCTACAGCCGCCAAATTAAGCCCACAAAAAACGTACTTCTCCGCATTCTTCACCTCGATTGCTATATCCAATTCGCCTAAAACCCAGTAGTAAAAATGGGGAATAAACTTCCCAGCCCATCGATCGAACAGCGTCAGTCTCACCTCACCGCCCCACGATCCGGAGGAGGCGCCGGCGCCGGCGGACGCGACGCGCTCCCTGAGCGGCCGCAGCGCGGCGGCCAGCGGCGGGAGGGCGAGGCCGACCACCGCCAGAGCCACCACAGCGACCCTCAGCACGGCGCCGGCAGCGGCAGCGGCGGGTGCCATCTTCCGATCGCGCGCGCTGCCTTCAGGACGAAGACGACGCCACCATGCGGACGAGCAGCAAGCGGGCGGGAGAAGCAACCGCAACCGCTCCCGGGAGCACGGGGGCGGGCGGCGGCGGCTGGTGCGGTGGGGTTCGGGGGAGCTAAACTAAAAGAGAGGAAGAGGGGGAGGGGAGGGGAAAGCGAAAGGAGACGAGCGAACGGAAGGAGAGGAGAGGAAGGGAGGTGGGGTCAAAACGGGCGGGGGCTGGAGATGACGGCGACTTCTGTTTCGGCGGACGCCAAGCAACGCTTGCTGGTGGGGGGTGGGGGGTTTACTTCCGCGTGTGTGGGTGGGTTGGGGTGGTTGGCGCCGGGGGCGGGCGGGGCACGGCTGGATGGAGTCGAGCTGGAATGGGCGGGGCCCGCCTGTCAGGGAGGGCGTTAGAGTTTGGTACGTCTTGTTGGGCCCGCCTGTCAGGATTGGGCTACGGCGGAGAAAGAAAACGCTAATTACGGACTTAGACGTTAATTTTATAGAAAATCCCTTATTTACTGTGCAAAGTTACCACTTTCTTAATATGCCACTCAAAATTTACTCCCTGCTCTTGTTCCACCGGATGATGGGTATGTTCTTTTTGGCTGAAGCTTATGGCTTTTGACTGCGGCATGTGACTTTTGGACTGTTCGTACGAGAGATTACAGGGTAACAGAAACTTACGTGCGGTTTTTGCCGATATAAATGAAGTTGGTACAGTATATACTACAATTAACTAGTAGATCTTATTTTGAAAAGACACTTCGTTTAAAAACTAGTTACTGTAGAAAAGCCAAAAGCTGAAAAAGAACATGGCCGATATTTCGTTGTGCTCTCGTACGGTACCACTATCGTCTGGCTTCTATTAACATGTGTTAAGTGAGCTGCAAATAGACTAAAAATATCTTCCTCCTTTCTCCTCTTTCTCATCCCCGTATGGCTGCGCCCAGGTGCAACAGAGAGAGATACAAGGAGGTTGCCCCTTCCTTCTATAGAGAGCACATGAGGCGCACGGGCTCCTCCGTAAAGGTTGCCGACAGCACATGGTGGCTCTGGAGGCAATTGCAGTCAGAAAAACAGAACAAGAGGAGGGAGTGGACTCCGTAGGTGGTGGCAGCATCACTGAAGACTCATGAGAAAGCGATGGCGGTGGTGAATAGTGGTGACAACAATGAAGAATGGTGGCTACAAATCAATTATGGCAATAAGCTGCAATTGACCGAGGAGTGAGAATCGGTGGAGGGTGAGGATTCTACATACTCAAGGAATTGAAGTGCAGAGGAGATCGATCGTGGGAGAGATCATTATGGTGATGGCGGGACAAAGCTCAATACGGCTCATCTTCAAGGTGCAGGGCGAGATTAATAGAGGGGAAAGAGTAAATATGGGGTGGAACACAATGTGACACGAACGGATTCTTGATTTTCTCACTGAAGGTGCGGTTTTGAGCTCGGTAAAGGTTGATAGCAATGGTTGTTAGATCGAGGAGGCAGACTAGAAGGAGGTGAATAGACGGTCTAAAAAAATTTCTTCTCCACTTAATTATCAATTTCTATTTGGCTAAACCAAACAAATAATGTGAAAGCTTAACACAAAAAGGTTTAACACAAATAACGCCTAAAACAACTGGCTTCACCTAAGTGCACCAACAAGATAAGAATATGTCACGATTTGCAAATTCTAGGATGACAAGCAATAAATTTAATTCTATGAAAATAAATTATTTGAATGTAAATTGCACACAAGAAAACAAAGCACAATTGACACAATTACTTTTTATCATGGTGTTCGGAGGCTTGCTGATCTCCCCTAATCCACGTTGAGGTTAGCTCAAACGAATTAGACCGACTCCACAAATTAAGCTATAACACCTCAATCCACTAGTGATAGCTCTTTCTTGCTCTGAGTAGGTGAGCTCCAACCTTCACAACTTTGACAGGTCTTCTCACAATATTCTTTAAGAAGATCACCACGCACGACCTCCAACGCTGTCTAAGAGTCGACACACTCCAAGAGTAATAAATCAAGCCCCTCGCTTGACTCTCACCATATGCAACAAATGCACAATCTCGAGTGGATACACAATTGTTGGATCGAAATCGGCGACAGAGGGGGGGTGAATGTCGATCTTTAAAATCACGACCCCTCAAAGAACCCACATGAAAACTCCTCTCCAATAGTTACTGGAACTATGAAGAAGGGAGCATAATCGTACTGGAATCTTAACCTCACAGAAAGGAGCAAGACGAAAAATCAAAAAGAATAAATGGTGCAAGCAGCAGAGGGGCCGGTCAGACCGCATGACACGAGCCGGTCAGACCGCCAGACACGGGCCGGTCAGACCGCCCTGTCGTTGCCGGTCTGACCCCAATTCATGTACCGGTCAGACCGGGCCTCGAATTCAGACAGCAGCAGGAGCAGTTTTTCAGACTGCAACAAGGACTTCTTTCAACTGAGAACCTTGAGACTTTTTCTTGATCCACTCGGCCCAAACCAGCAGGGAAAAACCCAAAATAGCCAGGGGAGACAAGAGAGCCAGGAGATTTCAACTTAAGAGCACGAAATCCAGAGGTTGACAAAAACCTGAACTATTACAAAAATGAACAGAAAACCCAAATTCCTCTCCAATCTTTGATCCTTTGCACATAAAACTTTGAGGATAGCAACTTAATAGCCTCAGGGCTCAACATGCCAAGTTTCATGCCATCTTAAGAAAGGAATCAAGAAACACATCAAAACCCTAGAAATGAAAATAAGAACAGAGGAGAGCCAAGATGCAAAATCTGAAATTAAACATGGTTAGCTCTTAGGATTGACTAGCCAAATGGCTTTGGAGCATCTCCTAGATCACAGCAACCCATTTTGCACCTTCTCAGCAAGAAACAACTCAAATCACAAAAACTCAAATATCTCCCACATTTTACAATCCAGAATCTTCTGTGATTCCACTGCACTATTCCCTGGATCAGTAGATAGTGCTCACAGATTACAATTCTGAATATCAAAGTACATATCATACGGAAGCATAAATATAATAGTAAACTTACTCATGGGCCGTTTAGGCCGAATTCATTAAATTGCAGCAGCGGAAGAACGAAGCACACAGATGGAACCTTCAAGACATGCCCACAGGCAGCCAACTGGAGGTTCGCGACCTAGTTCTTGACATCTTCATCTTCTTCGCCATCATGATCCAAAAGTATTGTTGAAGCGCAGTGATCTGATTCCCACTTCTGAATTTGTCGCAAAAGCGAGTGTGAGCACTCCAATCCCGTGCTCCGCGAGCCAATACACAGAATGCAAATAAATAGTATGCATGGCTTAACAAAGGAGAGGCTCGGGTTATTTTATTTGCCAAAACTCACTTTTAGTAGCAATGTTATTATGTAATCATAGTGTTATTGTTACTGCCTATACTCCACCTAGCGACTACCATAATCGACTTAATCCACCAAAATATACTTTCTTTACTGATTGTTGTCTAAGACTCCAAACAGCGATTATCATCAATTATGCAATCCACCAATCATACCTTCCTTGCTGCCTAAATTCTCAACTAGCGAGTATCATAACTTATATAAACCACTGATTAATTACTGCCTAAAACTCCATACAGCTAGTAACATCATTTATCTAATATCACTTAATTAATCCGCCAATATCTTTTGTATTCTAAATTCCTATTAATCCAATCTTTTTGTTATTGATCCACAACCATAATTTTTGCTCTTCCAAGTATCAACCTTATTTTTTTTATTATCCATCTCTAACTACTCCACTGTTATACCTCCACCAAGAATATCATTGATCAAGCCTACGAGTCGCTAGTATACATCCACTAAGAATATCATTAATCAGGTCTATGATTCACTAATATATATCCACCCAGAATATTAATGATCAAGATTAATCTTCCATAGTTATTTTCATACCTCCAAGTTCCCAAGATTCAAATTATCCATCTAGTATTTGATCAAATCATATTAATCCCATCATTGTCAACATCTTCCAAGAATTTATACTAAGTATCAGTGTTGTGATCCAACAATTACCTTTATACTCCCTAAATCTCCAAAGATCATTTAAATCATCTATCTAGCCTATATATTCATTTAGGCTCCATCAATTTATTTCTCCCAGAATTCATATTATCGTTATCCTTATTATGATCAACATAAATCCACCAACTTCTTTATGCAATTACCATAAACAGTCATCTTCTTTTCTTATGACTCTATTTATTCTTCCCATATTTTATTTTGTAAGAATAGAAATGCTACTATTTGAAATACAATATAAAATTTCCTGAGACCTAGCAGCTTTGGAACAAAATATAATGTTCAAGGAATATTAACATGATTTTCCATACGTATGGCATCACACCATATGCCTAATATCACCATGATTTTTTCATACATACGGCATCACACCGTATAACATCTTTCAGCGTTATAGCCGCTTAACTTACCACTGGGATGACACCCAGGACAATTCAAATCAGGGCTTTCCACTGCCCTCCGCTTTTCCATTCCCATTTTCCAAACATTTTTAAATAGAACTATATCTAGTTAAGTTCCCATGTCTACCCTTGACCGTGGGCACGGCTATTCGAATAGTTTTAACTCTGCAGAGTTTGTACACTTTCACCACAAGAGACAATCAATTCGTTGCCCCACACGATTCCTTAGAAGTGTGGTTGAGCATACCATCACAGTGATTTTTCAAAGTATCTAGTCCCTTTTTCATCTCACCCTATGGGTCGTTCCCACTTGCGGTGGGTCCCATACGTTGCACGGGATGTTCCCCACCGCTACTAGCGTACGGGCTCCACTCCCCTCTGCGCTAGTACGACTGGGAAACTTCACCCTCCACTCGGTGTCCCTTTAGGCCTCCCCTTGCCCTTGCATATCCACTCCTGTCCACTACCGGTGAGATGAGTCCGGGGGTTTCGATAAATTTACTTAGCCAAGTTGTATTTTACAGACTTGTGCTTGTACTGTTTTACACATGAGGTCATGACAAGATTCAGTCCTTAGTGGTATCTGAGCGGTTCTACCACACTCCATAATTTTTGCTCCCACCGCACCACATACCAACCCCCAAACCATTCGCTCAGATATTTAAGCAAGTTAGGATTTTTGGGGAGCATAAAATAATCATGTCAAAATATACCAGTCATTCCCACCATGACTGCCCAAACCAGTTTCTCATGATTTAAAATGACAATGATGTTTGGGGCATTTCAGCGCCCCTGAGTATCTATGCAGTACTAAGCATGGCATATAATTAGGGACTTATTTTCAAAAAGTTACTATCATAAGTTTGCTAGGGCGACAAGGTTCACATATTCAAGTATTCCAAAGGAGGTGCAATATTATTCAAGGTAAACAATATGCATGTAATCTAGAATCTTAAATTAACATGTATTTGCATATAACATAACAGCATGCAATTTGGTAATTTAAACCAAAATAATTTGCAGAAAATGTAGGTTCAACATGATCAAAGTATTGACTCGTCTGGCGCGGTTTACCACGGTCTTGAGCTCACACGAAGTTGTCTCATACGATGATCTTTAATTCCTGGTCTTCAGCAATCTCGGTCTCGCTTGATCCATAGAATCTTCCGGACTTCAATTTCTAATTACGTGCTAAGCAACTGAATTCAAATAAAGGCAAATAACTCAAAAGATCCAATAAATCCAAGTAAACTCAATTTAGCTTTATTATGAGTGATTAGGATGACTTGTTGCGAGGTCGGTGGCAGAATACAATAACTTGATCTTTTATTAATAATCTCTTTTATTATTTTTGTATTTATTAAGGAAGTTCCATGAGTCGGGTTAGACCTATAGACGGGTGCAGGAGTTTAGTGTACAAATTTTATCTTTAGGGTATGCATTCTTTGCAACTCAGGTTATGGTAAAGGCAAACTGGACTGATGGATGAAATCTGTACTTATTCTATAAATCTTTCAGTCAAAGGTATTATAACACTTGGATATCTTTATTAAGTTTTAGAATAATCTCTGATATAGGCCTTTACTTACTAATTAGATTAAGATAAATAGTAAAGGCTCACTATTTATTAAAATTTAAATCTCTAATAATCCCATTATCATATTTTATGTATCTTCATTCATAGCTAGGCTAAATTTAAGTTGAACTAGGATCCACTTGTTCCAGTTATTGTTAAGGGCAATCTCTAATCTAAATCCTTATTTTTATAGCCAAACATGATGTCAAATTTATTTTCCTAAACTTTAGCTTGAATGTCGTTATAAATTTTAGAACCATCTTTTACTAATGTCTTTACTTAACATTTAGATGACGATAAATAAAGGCATATTAATTATGCACATATGGTAACTACTCACACTACTAGATTTCGGGTCTTTGGCCACGAAATGCATTGCAACGACACAAAATTAGTTGCTATAGGTACCTGTTATTGCAACCTATGTCCAAAATCATGGCAATATGCGCACATATTGCTACTTAAATATGGTGTTGCGATAGTCACCTTAATTCGTTGCAATAAGGTGATCTTTCGCCACTATTTAGAAAACGGTTGCAAGAAGTATAACTTTATCGCCATGATATTCCTGTGTTGCAATAATATTGATTTGCGTTGCATTAGTTATGGGGTATTGCCACGATATAGAATTTCGTTGCAAATGGCTGACAATTTTGCCACGGTCTTGTTGGGTAGTTATAGTTTTGGATTGCGTTGCAAAAGGATACTCTATACTGTGCATGAAACAAGTTTTTATGCCACACAATAAATTTGTTGCAAAATATGAAAATTTTCCGTGGCAATAGATCATTGTGGGCCAGGCATATTGTACATGGCCGCCCAACACCGTACGTCCATACCTAGAGCCCCTGCTTCGGTCGATCATTATGATTATAAGGACAACTTTTACCTTAAGGTCTTGCTTTTATAACTATACATAATACACACGTCATTCCCCTTTATCTTTGTCTAGAATATATATTTTTAATTGACATCTGAGCTCCTAACTAAAGTCATTGGTTATTAGTGCCTTTAATTATTAACTAGCTTTTAAATGAATATTCAAGCCATGTTTATGATTGATTAATCCTATAGGAACTCTTAAATGATCGCAGTTATATCCTATTCCAGTTTTTGCTAGCTATCATGAATTAAAAGTTTTAAAATTTTCTTTAAGCACTCAAGTATTAATATGCATGTAATCCCTAATTACTTGTCATTTACATTAACTAACCATGTCTGGACATTAATTATACTTATCTCTACTCTAACCATTCTTTGCATAGTAATTACTTGCTTAATTGCCTCTTTACTGCAACTTAGCAAAAGCTTTAAAAATCCACATTTTACTGCGGTCATGGGACTCGAACTCAGGCCAGCAGGGTGGAATCGCACGGTGCTAGCCACTCGATTACACGGTGTTACCTGATGGGGTGGGGCGAAGGAATCCACTTGAACCGACCGGGTGATCGTGCAAAAATAGCACACCCGCAAGTGCACGGGTTGCCACTGAAATAGCGGCGAGTGTCGTGTTCTCCACAGGGACTAGACTAAGGCTACTGGTACTCGGCTAAAGCTAGGTCAATCGAAACGGGGGAGAAAAACTAAACCTACAACAACTACTAAAATAATCGAACGAATGAACTCTAACCCGCACGATCAAAACGACGAACGAACTAAACAAACGAAGGACGACTGGACGAACGACCGTACGAATGGATATCGTACGACCGAACAAACAACATGACGAGACTAAACAAACGAACACACACACGAACTACAACGACGATTACACGACGAAAACAACTACCGACCGACGACCTAAATAACTACCGACCTCGAGACAGCAGGAGGAAGTCGAGAAGCACTGGGGGAGTCTAGAAGCAAGAAGGGAGTCGAGAGAGAAAGAGGGGGAAGACGGTCGACGGCTAACTAGATGATGTCGGCAGGACAACACAAAACTACAACGAACACACGCACGACTTAATTATCGAACGACCGCTGCGAGAAGCAAAGAGGGAGGATCTAGAAGCGCAGAGGGAGTCTAGACAGCAATGGGAAGGGGGACGGTCGCTGAATAGCTAACTCGTGTAACTTGACATCACAGAACTAACATTCACAACTAACACATATCACAACTGACAGACCTAAACAAGCACTGAACACAGACACACACTCAAGTCACTAACCTAACATCACATTAAGATTGCACTGTTTCACAGCATGACCACAACTCATAATCGAAGATTAACATTCACAGTGCAATATATCAACATCCACAATTCATCATCACACAGATCACATATCACAAGCAAACATCCACTGGGCAATAGAGATTAATAATCACTAACAGTAATTCAGTAGAACAGCAAGTAGAGAAAGGAAGAAGGATTTGGGATGAACCGAAGTGAAGGGGAAGCAGTGAAGAGGAAGGTGTCGGTGGAGGCCGTGGATCTGGAGGGGTCGTCGGTGAAGTAGTAGCCGATCCGGCCGTCAGTGAAGTCGAGGCGGCCGACGGCGGCACTGAAGATGACTGCCGTGGAGAGGTCGCCGAAGTCGGCGCGGTGGAGCAACAGAGGCTGCGGCCGTTGAGATGGCGCACGGGAGGAGGCGTGGCGCTCGCAGAGGAGGATGCGGAGGAGTAGGCGGTGATGCGGTGCTGGCGCGAGGCGGCGGAATAGAGGGGGCGGCGCTTGGCGGAGAGAGATGGCGCTGCTCGGTCTCGGTGGTGGTAGTGAAGAAAGAAGGGGGAGGAGGAGAAGCAAAGAGGAGGTGCGGCATGGTGGAGATGGGAGGCGGAGCAGGCGGAGAAGGGAGGCACGATGGGGAGAGGAAGAGCTAAGGCGGCGGCGGTGGCGCTGATGTGGAGAAGGTGGCGGCGCGGTGGATGGCGGCGCTTGATGGCGCGCCGGCGGATGGAGTTGGCGGAGGTAGATGGTGGCGCGTATGTGGAGGAGCGGTGGTTGGCCGGAGTAATGGGGTGCGGCGGCGCTGTGATGGGGGGGGGGGAAGAAGGCGCAGGGATGGTGATGCGGTGTTGGCGCGGTAGGGGAAGGAAGCGTGATGGAGGGAGAGTAGAGGGGCGGCCGGAAGAGGAGTTGGAGGCGCACGGGTGGAGAAGGGGCGGCCGGATGTGAAGAAGAAGGAGGAGAGGTGGCGGCGCCGAGCGGTGGGCGAGATGGAGAAGGGAGGTGGTGAGGAAAGGGTGGCGCGGTAGGATGTGGAGAAGAATGGAGGCGGACGAGACGCGCACCGGCGAGCTATGGCCCGGTGCTCGCCGGCGGCCGGGCGTGGAGAAGAAGGTGTTGGGAGAAGAAAACAAAACCGGGCTCAAAAATCACAGGCGGCGGCTAGGCATTTTAGGGCAGATTGGGGGCATCGGCTATTTTGCGATTTAGGTCTCGAAGATTTCGGTAATTGCGAATAAGTCCTTCCCCCATTTGATTTCTTCTGTTCGGGCCCTCTGGAACACTGATTTCTTCGCGAAAAGGTCCTACGCATCCGTGACGATGCGCACATTTGTACAGAGCAGTCCTGGAATGCCAAATTTGTCGTTTATGCGCCTCGATCGCGCCAGCCTGCGAAAAAAGCACAAAAAATGTAAAATGATCCAAATTGAACAATTAAATATGGAAAAACGTGTAAATGATGATAAATGGTCCCAAAATGTGAAGAATATGAGGGTAAAATGACGGGTAAATATATACAAAAATGACGCATGTCACCGGGTGGGCGTTGGAGCAGAGGAAGCTCGGGGCGACGGTGAGGTTGGCGGTGTCGCCGGCGTGGGGTGGCTGATGAGGGCCGGGTGATGGCTAAAACTAGAGGGCATGCGCTGGAGCGGGCTGGGCCGCTTCGGCCGGGAAAGGAAGTGGGGAAAGGGTGGGGCAGGTGGGGGTTGGGCCGGGCTGACCTCCTTTTTCTTTTCTTTTCTTTTCTTTTTATCTTTTTATTTGTTGTTTATATTTGCATGTGTATATACAGATATTTATTCATATATTTTTTATTTATTTATTTCTATTTTTGTATATGTATATATATATATATATTTTATTTATATATATACATACATATATATACTTTTATTTATTTGCACATTCATTCTATATACATGTATATATTTCCTTTAGGGCTATTTCTTGTACACATATATTTTCTGGTTTTATGTTTTTGCTCATTTTGCTAGGCCCTTTTGTATACATGTTGGCTTATAATTTATATATATATATATATTTGTTTCCCTTTTATGCCATTATTTTCAAAATGAAACTTTTATATTTCATTTACTCAGGTTTCTCTGGATCATCTCCTCAGATTCACATTTAAAAATTTTGAGTTTCCATTATTTGCATATTCTCTGTGACATTTCTAATTTTTGTACCTGCTGGTACTACGAAGAAAGGAAGAGGGTTCCGCAGGGATCAATACGGGATCATCGATGTTGAGTCGCTGGTCGTCGGACTGGAAGACATGAATGTATCCCGCCTACATGAAGACTTGACAAATTGGAAAAGGAATGACATGGAAGGGGTAAGTGTTGATGCTTCTGTCATAGATAAGGCGGTTCCTGTACCTGTACCCAATGATGAGGACTTAGACAATGATGATGAAGATGATGACACCTACATAGATGATGAAATTGTCGCACCTGTGAATTCTGTAGGACATGGAGATGATGATTTTTTTGTTTAAATTGGGAACCTTGTGCTTGTGTGGTGTATTGATTTGTTTTGAACCTTCATGCATGTAAGTTTATGTACTCAAATTATGATGAATAGAATAAATAATCATTCTGTGTATTTTTGCTAATAACACTTGCTGAGCACTTCTATACTCACCCTTGCTAATAAACATTTCAGCTCTGAATCACTAGGTTGCAACACCATTTATTTATAATAGTAAAGATATATTTATTTATTTATTTTTATTATATTTTTAGAAATCATAAAAATTTTCCCTCCCTAATAACTTCCCCACAATACACGACTCCTTCTTTTATAATAGTAAAGATATATATATATATATAATATTTTTAAAAATCATAAAATTTTCCCTCCCTAATAACTTCCCCACAATACGCATATCCCGCCCAAATTCCTCAGCCCCCGTCCAAAACCATCGCGGGATATATACACCCCTAAATCTTCCGCCCGCCAGACGCCCAGACCGCGTCGCCCTCCGCCTCTAATCGGAGATCGCCTGCTCTCGTCGAGTTGTTCTTGGCCGCCGCTGCCTCTAATCGGAGATCGCCTGCTCCGGCCGGTCAGTGCTCTTCTCCCGTACGTCTTCCTTCCCTGTCATACCGTAAAAAAGATGCAGTCTTGATTTTGGGCGGTTACGGTGCTTTCGTGCTTATTTTAGTTGTTTCGACGAATTACCCTCCTTTTTGAGGGTATTCATCATGCGTTATCAGTGAGATCTGTTCCGCGGTAAGTTTTGTCTGTTGCCTCTGGCGTTAGCTCGTTTACGATTTGATGATGTCTCTCAGGCATGGGCAAGACAGGGCGGCGCTTGTTCTGGCGGAGTCGTGGCCCATGCGTTGTTTCTGAATCGGATTTACGACGTGAATCGGCCCACCTTTTAGGTTTCAATCCCCAATCCTGACTTCTGAATACTCTTTTTCTCGAAAACGCGGTATGATTGCGTTTCATTAAATAAGAAGAGAGCCAAATGGGAAGGCACTGTTTACAGTATAGATTTATAACCTACTACCTCTGATTGCAGAATTACCATCCAACAAGAGTTCTTACGCTAGTTTACCAGCCTTTTGCCTTTGGAATAACCTGCATCCTCGCATACCATGAGGCAAAGCTCAACACGAGGAAGAGGAATCTGTTTGGATTTGCAATGTTTTTAATTAGTTCTTTTGCATTAATAATGGTAAGTATATTACCTTTTGCAATAAAAAGAGATTAATGTGCCAGTATAACAGCACGTGCAATCTTATTTGTTATTCTAGCTGGACATTGGTACTAAAGGACGGGGTGGAATTGGAGTCTTCATTGGTGTATGCTTAATCAGTGCCTTATTTGGGACAGCTGATGCCCATGTTCAAGGCGGCTTGGTTGGCGATCTTTCCTTCATGTGCCCGGAGTTCATTCAGGTAACCTCTTACAATTATTTTTTTCAGTTATTTGTAATGCTTGTGGTTATCTTTGTAGGTCTCAGAGGCCTTATTTTACATTTCATGATCCATATCATGCTTTGTATTTTCAGTCCTTCCTGGCTGGCTTGGCTGCTTCAGGAGCTCTAACATCAGCTTTGAGATTAATTACAAAGGCAGCTTTTGAGAACTCACAAAATGGTCTTCGCAATGGAGCTAGTACGTCCCAATCTTGTCAACACATGTGCATATAGTACAATTATATTCCAATATAAAATAGCCAAAAATATTTCTATGCACTTCCAAAATAAAACTATATGAATTCTAAAACAAATGTGGGATTAAAGGGATGGTCAATGACATGAGGTTAGTATTATAACTGCTTCATAACTTGTGCATTTTCATTTGGCCCAGTAAAAAATCTAATTCGTTAAATAATATCTTTTAACTGATTTTAAGTCTAAAACTAGATGTTGCCCTTCCAATTATAAACCAAATTATAGAGGCAGTTGTCTTATCTATGACTGTTTTGCCTCTCTTTTTTTTCTCTGATTATGCCAAAATACTGATAGGAATGATATAAATCCACTGTGATCTCAATGACAACTCTTTTCCCAAAAAGGAATATCCATTTCAAGCACTTGTTCATATAACTCTCTTCTTTAATGTTTGGGTGCTTGTTTCAATTGTACTTGCATATTTCCTAAAATTTGATGACTTATCTGTATAACCAATCCATGTTTGATTGCTTGTGCAGTATTATTCTTTTCAATAACATGCATCTTCGAGCTAGTTTGCCTCCTTCTATATGCATATGTCTTTCCCAAGTTACCCATCGTGAAGTACTACCGCTCAAAGGCAGCCTCTGAAGGGAGCAAGACCGTTGCCAGCGACCTTGCAGCTGCAGGGTACATAGGATATGGATAGTCTTTTCCAATGCGATAAAATAAAGCGACATCGTGTCTATTTTTCTTTGCTAAAGGGGTATTTCCATGGGTTTGCCTTGGTATCGTGTTCATACTGTTGTATTGAATGATCCGGGTCGATTGCTTTCGGTGCATATAATGCACACAGCTCTAGTTTCTGGTTGGGCCGGCTCGGGTCAAAACTGAACAAGATAGACAAGTTTGTCTTTCCGATACCAATTCCCATATAGAAATCCACTGTAACTTCGCTATGAGAATAAAATGTAGATATACTATTTTTTTTCAGGTCGAGGAGGATCCACAAAAACATGAGCGTTTAAGCACCAAAGAACTGCTGATGCAGAACATCGATTACGCGTTTGATATCTACCTGATATATGTCCTGACTCTGTCAATCTTCCCTGGATTTTTATCCGAAGACACTGGATCACACAGCCTGGGAACATGGTAACGCTTCTTCCTTTCTTGCTTTTTTATCAAGTACTTGCATCTAACATCTAACTTCAGCATTTCAGCAAGGTGACTTCTGAAAAATTCAGTGATATTATGCAGGCATCTGACATGTCATTTCTGACAAAATTCAGGTACGCGCTTGTGCTGATAGCGATGTACAACGTGTGGGATCTGGTTGGGAGGTACCTGCCACTGATCAAATGCCTGAAGCTGACCTCTCGGAAGGGCCTGACGGCCGCGATCCTGGCTTGTTCATGACTTAGTACATTTTTCAGAATTTTGTGCATAAAACTTAACTGATTTAACTTCTTATTTTCTCTTATCACACTTAGGATGATACAGCCTTCAAAATTACTGACATATCAACAGAGCCAGATAAATACTTCCTTACAGTTGAAGAGGAAAACATTGCTTTCCAATCAAGTTACAAGCATCCTGACCACACAAAAAGATGCTAGGCCACCTATTCGCATCACTCGAGTTTCTAATCTTAACCGAAGCCTCTTCCAAAATGTCGCTGTTAATAATGGTTAATCGAACTTCATTCCTCCACAACAATTGAAGAATACTGCTACAACTCGTTCAAAGAAAAGGAGGGACCAGCAGGTATGAAATGAAAATGTGATTAATCTTCATCTGTCATTGTTCTTATGTCAAATATAGCATAATGTTCTAAACTACTAGAAAATTATGCCAGGTGAAGTAGGGATACTATATATCGGTAAATGAAATGAAATTAAATAATTCTGCTGGAATCACTTGCTAAATACTTTGCTACGCAACTGAACTAGAGAACTCAGGATTGCTATTTTCATCTGTAACTCGTATCTCTAAACTTGTACTATGATGTACTTAAGTATGTGCTGCTGGACAATACTTATATTAAGGTCCATCTTTATTGTTCATGTTCTATCAGGATGAAACAATTTGATTAGAGCAAACAGAGTCGTGGCGTCGTCAAGTCAGGAAATTCAACATGGCAAAGAAGCAAGGACAAATGGAATGGAAGTGATAGTACTTTTGTTATTAGTTACAAACTTTGTAGTTTAAGTATGGAGATTGATATGTAATTTCTGCATGAGTGGTGGCACTTTTAAATTATTATGTGTTGAATTAATATATGTGTTTTTGATCCAACTGTGTTCCTAATTTGATTATTAATTTGCAACAACAAATTATAATAAAATATCATATGCTCAATATGCTACCGTAAATTTTACCGTTGCGATAAACCTGTATGCAAAATTGGTATTTCGTTGTGATAGGCTGTTGCAACGCCGCTACTATGTTGCGATTCCACTATATGCCATGAACAATGTTCGTTGCTATAGGATCTATTTGCCACAAAACATATTTCGTCGCAATAACTTTATGGCAATGAAACACCTTCCGTGGCAATAAAACATATTGCAACGAACCGCCTCCCGTGGCAATTAAACCTGCTGCAACGAAACGCCTCCCGTAGCAATATATCATGTTGCAACGAAATGCTCTCCGTGGCAATAGAACATATTACCACGCAATATTTTCGTGGCAAATGATACTATTGCCACGACCAAACTTCGTGGCAAAAGAAGCTATTGCCACGGAGTCGGCCGTGGCAATAGCCAATATCGCCACGACATCATTTGTTGCAACAACAAACAATTGCCACAACACATTGCATGGCAATAACCATAGGTATTGCAACAAAACAACAATCCGTTGCACAATCTTTTAAGCACGCAAGTACTTGCCACGCTTGCCAACGGAAGTGATGTGTTGCAATAGTTACATATTGCATCTATTTTGGCCCTATTGCAACGATTTCGCTCCGTTGTCTTAGACCTGAAAACTAGTAGTGTCACATATTAAATCTTCCAAACGATGTGTAATATTAAGCAAGTTAAATTGTGGGCATGGATACGAGGGTTATGGTTTTAAGTATGCAATGATTAGTTCTATAACGTTTATTAGTAAACAATGGCTTACGATATACTCCTTAAACCATTCTTATTTATTAAATTGTCATTCCATGGAAGCATAAACCTAAACAAGATTTTTACTCAATTTCTTAACATGCCTTTAGTTAATAATTTAAGCTTTAAGACAAGTATTCAAAGCACATTAGTCATTTAAATATGATGTTTGATCCATGATTAGACATTTAATAAGCTCATTTATACCTCAATCAATTTTTGTATTATGATTTTTCTTTTTCTGAAATTACTACCAAAATAACCAAAATAAAACCTAATCTAAATGTTGCGGAATGGGGGATCGAACTCGGGTCAGCGAACTGGGTGCGAGCGCTGCTAGCCACTCGGCCATTCGATGTTACCTGAAGGAGGTGGGGAGCGATATTAATTGAAGCGCGCAACAGGGGCGTGGAACAGAGGAGATCGGGGGCAGCGGTGCCGTTGTTGAGGGGCGGCCGGAGAGGTGCCGGTGAGGGGTGAGATGGAACCCCGGCGGCACGTGGAAGGCGTTGGAGGGGTCGTCGGTGATCGGGGGTCGTCGGAGAGGGGTTGGCAGCGTGCAGTGGCGGCGGGCTCGGGGAGCGCTTGACGCCGGTGAGGTACAGGCTCGGAGAGGCTCGAGCGAGGTCCGGAGGAGCTTCACCTTGCTCCGAGGAGGGTGTCGGCGGGAGGAATCAGCTTGGCTTCACTCCAATTGGCGACGGGGCGCGGGCCTGGAGTTGGGGAAGAAGGGCTCGCCAGCGGCATTAGAGGCACGGAGGACACAATTCCTTTGGGGAGGAGGGTCAGTGGAGCAGGGCGGTTCAGCTGGGGCCTTGGTGCCCTTTTGTAGACGGCCTGGCGGGGCTGGCAACGGGCGTGGCTGCCGTGCGGTCGCTTCGGAGCAGGCGGCGACTTGACCGGGCAGTTGAGGCAGGTCTAGCGAAGGGACTTCGGGTGCGACACTACGCTGCTGGCTGCAGCTTTGCGCTGCGCACGAGCTGGGCGGCAGGGGGGTGGCGCCACATGGCCGAGCCGACGCGATCGAGCGGAAGAAAACCGCGGGCGGTGGCGCTAGACTGCGGGCGGCGAGGGTTAAACCGGGGGCGGTGCGAGCGTGCTGACCAGGCGAAGGGACGGCTCGGGGACGATGGTGGCGCATGGATGCCACGGGGAAGCTCGGCGCTGAACGGAGCAGGCGGCGCGGCGCACGCGGACGGGGGAGGAAGAAAGAAGAAGAGAGGGAACGGGGCGGGGCCGCGGGTCCACAGGCAGAGAGCCGGAGGTGCGAGAGGAAGGGGGCCCGCGGTGCAGCGGCAGTAGAGAGGGGAGGCACGGGCGGGTGCTCGGGCCCGCGGGGCCAGAGAGAGGAGGCGGCACTCGGGCCACGTAGCGGCAGGGGTGGCGCGGCCGGGGCGCGGGTCCGCATGGCAGGAGGAGAGGGCGTGGGTGGAGGTAAGCTGGCGCGTGGGAAGGGGAAGCTAGGCCGGGCTGCTCGGCCGGCCTGGTTTTCCTCTTTTTTTGTGTATATGTATATATATATATGTATATAATTTCATTCATTGTTATTTTTGCTGGCTTATTTCATTTTGCATATTTTATTTCTAAGCTCTCACTTGCACTATTTGTATATGCATATTTATGTTTGTATTTTATCCATTTACTCTTGTTGCTATTTATGCTATTATCTCTAAAAAGATATTTTATAACCTAATTCGAGTTTTTCCCTCTTTATACTAGATTATCTTTTCAGATTCGTATTTTAAATCTTGATTTTCTATTAATTAAATATGTTTGCTTCTTCTGGATCCTTTTAACTTTTGGAACCTTCACTAAATTTCTCAGATAAACATCATAAACTCCAAATTCAAATAAAACATATTGCAAAAATAATTCAAAAGCTTTAAATTTTTGGGATGTCACATATAGCCTCCCACTAATGGATTTGCCTCTCTCTTTACCCACTAAGCCTCCACCAACTCTAGTGCTTTATCCATAATCCGCTTCCTTTAGTGCTGCTTTGCGTATTCACCAAAACGCCCCTCCTGCACCTTCCGGGAAGCTTCCTCCTTTCTTGCCACTCAAGCCACGCAGCTACCTCGAGCCCTCGCCGTCTTTGGCACACCTTGATCGTTCTGACCTCGGCACCACCTGCGCCTAGTTCGGTCCTCCGTGCCTCGCCACGACTCCATCTCGACGTCCTGCAGCCATCACAGACAAGAAACACATCAAATAGCACCGCTCGATACATGTAAACATAAATAGCATCAATGAAACATACTTACGCATGGAGAAGCCAAAACCTGTCGAAACAACAGAATATGCATCGTAATCACTTTGACCAGGTTTGACCAAGTCCGACTGAAGCTGAAAGCACCACGCAACGACGAGGTCCGAAACACACAAACCAAACTCGATTTTCCTAAACCGATGTCAATTACTCATCACACACTCAGGGTCACCTCCACATGGTCCATCAATCTCCCCCTTGATGAGTATATTGACAAACCTAGAAAAAGCACAAAGTTAAGTTTGAAAAGAAACAAAAGTCAAACATGGTCCAAAAAAATCAAGGAGGCTAATAACCATGTCGACAAGAAAACACTAGAGCTACAAAAGAAAGAGCAAATAGGTCTCCAAAGCTCTAGAAAGTTCCCAAATGGCTTTTTCTCCGCTATTCTTCCCCTTTTGACAATAAACACATCAAGGATGCAAAAGAGAGAATAAGTCATGATAAAGGATGAAATGGCTGAAGTTGGTTTATTCTAAGCATGTAGAGCCATGAGAATTATCCAAAATGACTATATGACAATTACATCAAGCCATAACATACAAGTATGCTATCAAGATCATGGCAATGTATGTAGAGACATGCTAAGCCAAATAAGTCATAATATGAAATTTGATCGAATTTCTTAGCATGTCAAGTCAACCATGATTCTAGTCTAGCTAAAGGTATCCAAAGATGATGCAGGCCATGTCAATAAGCTAAGTGGAACCAAGAAGCTAGTATTGAATCAAATTAGAGTGCTACAAGTTCAAGAATGAGACATTTGTTTAAGTACTTGTTCTATGTGGAATTAAGCAAATTGAGCACATTTGACATAAGTTTTTCCTTTTAAAGCTCATGACTATTTCCAACCAACATTTTTAGTTATGTGCTAGATCTCAAGCCTTATGCGACCACTCCAAGCAAGAAGCTTAAGAAGATAGTCTGGGTCATCCAAAACTCCCCCTGAGTTCATGCCTAGTGCAATGGCAAGCAGTCTCATGAGAAAGAATTGGTGAGATCAGTTTTTCGCATAAAAGAGATCTTTTTGCTTACTTAAAAATTGTACCAACTCATGCTTCATCAAGAAACTAGCATAACTCAATCTAAAGCTCAACAAAGATTCAAGACTCAACTCAGCCTATTTGACATGGCATGAATCATAAAGAGATAACTAAAGAGAGACTAGTCTCAAAAGCTAACATGACATGAATTAGTTCACGTTGAGGATTTTAATCAATCTATCATGGCAAAGACTTGACTACACATATAAAGTCATAATAAATCTAGCAAATAAGCACAGATCATGAGAAGATGTAAAGCATTGTAATCATGTCATAAAAGGATAATAATCAAAGCTCCATGAAGTTATTTACAATGCAGAATGAAATGCAAGAAAATCCAGCTCCCCCTCAACATGTGATGCAACTTTTAGTTCAAGTAGAGTTATGACAACATTAAGATCTAGAAGCTCCCAAATGAACTCCCCCTGAACCAAAGCAATAAAATCAAGAAGCTGGCAATAAAAATAGAAAAGGCAGTCCTTAAAGCATAGACAAGATATAGAGGATACTATGGCTCAGACTGACTCTCATCTACCCCATATGACTCCAGGACTATCAGCTAATCATCTAGCACACTAAAGAGCAAACACGTACCCAGTCTACCCGAGGGTGACCCAACCCTCGCTAGAACCTATAAGAAGTGAGTGAGCTCAACCTAGTGAGAAGAGAACTAGCTAATAAGCAGCATCCTAGAATCATAAGATGAGAGGAAGAAACCTAAACAACTAATCGTGAGAAACACTCTAATCTATGCTAGAAGGACTAACCCAATGCACCCGCATGCAATGCAACAGAAAGGAGTAAGAGCATAATAAACAAGATATATCAAATGAAGCACAAAACTCTCCCTCACAACAGTCCATAAGGACAACTAGCCGTTGGGACAGAAAATTAAGATTTTCGGAAGTAACGCAAGCAACGACTGGTACTTCCACTCCCCTCAACAACAGTCAGAAAACTAGCCATTGCAGGCAAATCCAGTAGTTCCGATGTGTAAAGTCCGATACTATCAATTATCGGAAGTACCACAGAACTCGTACGGAACTACCGATTTCCTCGAGAACGAGAAGACTCCACATAGATGTCTCTCCAGAAAAAACGTACCACTACATAAGCTAGACATTATGCAAATCAAAAGTATCGCTCACACAATGTCGGTAGCACCGCTCACACAGAGCTGATCAGACTGCTCATAGAGCTGGTCGAAAGTACCAATCGTCGACTACACTGGTCTCTAACCACATTGTCCGGTTCGGCCACACAGGTCTGTGACTATGCTGATCTCCGACGATGCTAGTCTCCGACCATATTATCCAGATCGACCACACAGGTCTCTGACTACGCTGGTTTCGACCACGTCGACCATGTTGATTTTTGACCATGTCAGTCTTCGATCACACAGATCTCTAACCACTCCGTCGATCTTCGACAACGTTGTATTAATCACTTCAATTCGACCACATTAATTTCGACCACACAGGTCTCAACCACGTCGGTTTGACCACGTTGATTTTGATCACACAGATCTCAACCACGTCGGTTCGACCATGCTAGTTTCGATCACACAGATCTTGACCACGTCAGTTCCGACCACACTGGTTTCAATCACACAGATCTCGACCATGTCAGTTCTGACCACGTTGGTTTAACCACACTGGTCTTCAATCACACATATCTCGACTACGTCGGATCCGACAGTCTTGGTTCAACCACGCTGGTCTTCGATCACACAAATCTCGACCACGTCGGTTTCGACCACGTTGGTTCTCGACCACACAAATCTTCCAACCACCAACAGATGCAGTAGTTCCATGATTATAACACCGGTAGTTCCGACTAGCGGTAGTACTGCAGAATACACTTCGGTAGTTTCGATTTCCCTGAGAAGTGCATATACTTCAACAGATTTTGCAAAATATATTTGCAAACTGCAGTATCATGCACACAAGGATTATCCATGATTTCTAACAAGTTGCAAAATATATTTACACACTTTTAAAATCATGACATAAGGATTATATATGAGTATCAACCATTTGCAAAATACATTTACAAATATAAGCCTCATACTATAAAGAATGGAAATATAGACTTCAAACACTTGCAAAACATATTCGCAATGTATAGTCCCATGTTACAATGATTCAACACATGAGCTTCGAATATTTGCAAAACGCATTTGCAAATATAAGCCTCATGCCAAAGAGAGCTAGAGCAAGTGAGATTGAACTATCAACACATAATGAAACTCAAGCTACTAGACATGACACCTCTAAATAGTACGGCAACCTATATTAGCAACCCGGTCTTCCACTAAACATCAAGACCTGTAAAAAACTAGAAATACATCCTTAACCTTAGCTAGTCACACCTTTGCTTTATACATCTCCTTGAAGCTTGATGACTCACATCTACTTTACATACATCAACACATGATGCAACGTTCAATTGACCTCCATCAACACATGATGGGCTTTCACTTGATATAATGATCAACACATGATCATCTCCTCTTGGACATGTATCAACTCATGATGCATCTTCTTCTTGACTTGATGATCTTCAACACATGAAGTTATCTTAAGTCATCCTCATTTGTGAATCCTAACCTATTTATCCAACTCATGAAAAATATTAGTCCACAAAACAATTGCCATCATTTACCAAACTTCACTATTAACATATAATGGAGGGATTAGACTCTATAGCATTCTCTTTTTGGTAATTCATGACAATCTCAGCAAATAATAAGATAAAAATTGAATTACGAGTATATAACGTGTACACAATATTTGTGTATTCTAAGATAAGCTTTTAAAGTAAAGCTTATTTATATGATTGTTATTAATCATCCAACCATCAAAACATATTGGAAGAACTAGATGACAATCTGATTATGAGTATATATGAACTACACAAGTTATATATACTCAAGGGATATATTTCAAAATAAAGATCCTTAATATGTAGAAATAGAATATAGATCAATATGAATGAAACCACAAAACATAGAGTGAACTCTCCTAAATGTGTGCATACAAGAATGTATTGTGAAAGCATATGCACATATTCAAGTTTGACTTATTTGATGAAGTTCATTCTATATTTCGGATTCGAGGAATGCAATAAGATAAAAATGCGATATTAAATACATACATATTATGTTTTTCACCTTTTCATCCAAATGAGACTAAGCGATATCATAATCAAGAAACATATTAGGCTCACAATTGTATTCGTCATTATGACTAAAACCACTTTATTGGAGCTTGAACTTATAATGGTTGACGGTGTTGTACTGCTTCTCGGGCCAAGAAGAAGAAAAGGGAGGGGGTGAAGGGGATGATGGCAAGGGTAGGGCGATGGGTGAAGGGGAAGCTTCTCAGTGGCGCAATCGGTGATGTGGCGGCGAGGCTTATGCCACCATTCTATCTCTCCAGTGACAGTTCCGTCCTACCTTCACCTCCATATCCAACCCAAGCTTCTTAGCATCCTCCTCCTCCACCTCCAAATTCGACATGGGAACGAGTGCTATCAAGATGGAGCTCTGGAGCTTTCTGGGCAACGCAGTGCAGCCCACCAAATAGAGAAGACAAGAGGGGCAAGATATATATTTCAAAAAAGACAAGTTTTTGTGTGCTAATGGCTGATTGACCTGACGGAGCTAACGGAAGTATCATGAAAGGGATGTGAAAAGTTTTTCAATGGTATCTAAGGAAACACAAGTTATTCAGTGGCATATCAGGGAATCTGATAATTTTGCAAGCCAAATTAGTAATTTTTTCTTAATTTTATTGGCGGTCTGACCTAGCCAAATAGGCCTCCCGACATGGCATGCCACATGCTCGGATAGGGCACAATCTGATTAGACTCAGCACAGCTTACCCGAATAAATTATCATACCGTGCCGGCCCACATGCCTACCCTCTGACCCAGGCACGACATAGGAAAGGGTTGAGCCATGCCGGACTAGCCCGAGCACGCTTAGCCCATTAGGCCACTGATAGCCCGTTGAGTATGGTTGCAAGTATTTTACTGTTAGCCATAAGTAATTTTACTGTCAATCGTAAGTAATTTTTCTGCCAAGTCACCCGTCCGTGCTCAGAAGAGTGTAGTAACCCTAACATAAGTAATTTTACTACCAATCATAAATAATTTTATTGCATTACCATAGAAGAATTATCGTCCTATCATAGGAGAGTTATTGTGTGTACCAGGTTGGGACGGCCCACCGTGCCGAGGTATCAGCCCAAATACAACACATCTGGTTGAGCTGGGTATGTACTGCTCGTTTATTGTTCATATTGTGCTTGCCTGGCTAGGCTAATAATATCGTGCCTTAGGTCGGTATGGTTGGGCCAACTTGTTTGGCCAGGTCTAGTCTGTGTTATGACAAGGAGAAGAGGATAGCTAAGTGTTCAAGGTGAAGAAGAGGTGGCGATGGCATTGCTTGAGAGGTAGAGGATAAGGGAGAGGCAAGGCAACGGAGGCGAACCGAAAGCAGGGGAAGAGGCATGGATACAAAAGGCGTCCACTGTTTCGTGTGTAGAAGCCCTTATAAGCGGTACTCGTATCCGTAGCACAAGAAGTTTGCTAGAGCGAATAGAAACAATCAGAGCTGAAATTCAAAAACCTGATCTCTTCGTGTATAGCAATTGTTTGACTATATAATAGAGTGCGTTGGTAGCTATTCTCAGTTACATCAAGAGAAGTGCATCTGATACAATTCTTTTTTTTTTTGAACGAATATCTGATACAATTCTTTTGTTGGCAACATTCTGACTAGACCATGCATAAAATTCATCATTCAAATGACCGCTAAATGTGAGCTCCAAACATTCATACAAACTGACACATCCGGTAATTGTTAGGAAATAATGTTTAGATTGTTTGTTTTGCTAACATTGTGGCTGCATAATCATCCCCCACCTATCGTGTTCCTACAAGATAAATCTCACATTCTGGTATGTAAAAAAATTTTGCCTGGTCAGAAAATCATGTGGCTGTAATGTTCTGTGCTGGCCCAGAAAATCATGTGGCTGTAATGTTTTGTGCTGGCCCCTACACGATCGACGTGTGTGTGGGTGCAGTGTAGGCGTGGCTGATGGCATTCAATCGGATTCGATTGACCACTGCACGAGAAATGGAAATTGGCTGTAAGCGACCCCACTACTTGTCTTCTTCCAATGAACCGCTAGTCACCAACAATAGGCCACGAGTTATGCTTCCTAATGTACGCCAGAAGCAAACACAACGTGGCAATGATCAGTACTTTTTAATGAATGTTCCCTGGACATCATCATCTGAAGTATATTGTTGATGAGTGTTCGACTACAATTCTGAGGAATCAGCTAAATAGTTTGTTTAAGCACAACGTTACCTGGCACTGGTAGGCTGGTACTTATTTTATAGCGACTGATTTCCACGAGCCAACCGCTATGCACGAAATAAATTAGTAGAATTGTGACAGGGCGGAGACAACCTTGTCGGCAGTATGGGCATTTGCCCGGTCTTCGAGCTAGCTAATCCCTAGACGCCCACTGAGTCACCTGTTTTGCACGAGCGACAGCAGTTCTAAATTTTCCGAAGAGGGGACTACTCGATCTGCTTTCATATATGGCGTTATAGCTATTTTTTTAAAAAAGAATTTGGCTGTGGATGCTAGTTTTTACAAATATGATTTTCTCCTGAGCTCGACAACCGTGATAGATACATGTATCATCTGACATGCTACAGCAGCTCGCAGATCCAGAGCGCAGCAACCCTCGCCGAGAAACCGTAGCTGGACAGGTCATTGGATTACTTAGCAGTGGCCCGGTAGGATAAGCTGCCGAGCGCTAGCACATCGGCAGGATTAAAAAATAATTAATCTAAGCAAGATTAGCGCTAATTAAGTGTTATATTACACGATTAACACTAATTAAGGGTAATTAACACTACATAACCGACTGTCACGTGGCCAGCTGGCATGTCCTTTTGCCGAGTTAGAGGAGCTCAGCAAGTATAGTTATTTTTATAAAAACAGATATTTAGGACTAAATTTTTTTTTAGAAAATAGCTATAATACTACATGTGTAAACAGTTCAGACTACTCCGGAGACCACTTGGACAGGCTAATGGACATCCTGCCATTGTGAGCTGTGGCCTGTGCGACTCGAGTTATTTGGCACGTACGTGTTTCCGCCGCATATGGCAAGTGTGCTGTGCGCTTCACCACCTGCCGTTCCCATGCTCCCAATCTCGTGCGACCCTAGTGAACTCTAGGCGACGACCGCGGCCAGTGGTTTGACGAGCACCCGCGAGGCGGCAGCGACCGGCGACGGCGCAAGGCCGACGCAATCATGCAGCAATGCGCGCTTGGACGGAGTTGGGCTTGGGGAGGATCCGAGGAGGCGGCTGTGGCGCGCAAGCCTTGCGCCGCCGGGAGCGGGTGGGAGGCCGTTGGCCGCGTCTGCGCGCGGCGAAGTGCAGATGGTGATTTTTAGATTGGCCAGGCTAGATTTTCTCCCTGGATCCGCCAAAATATTATTACTGTCTAACGATGCCGACATTCCCGGTCGATGCTTCCACATTTGTTTTTCCTTCTTGGTTGAATAATTTATTTTAGGCTTGGCCATGTACAACGCGGCGGCGCTTGTACCATGCCCTTCGGTCAAAAAACTGCCTCGCCATGCCACGGTGGACGTCGGCTAAGCTGTCTAAAGAAAAGGCCGGCGCTCGAAGCGATTCTTAAGCGCGGAAAATTTCATCACGAGAATCGGCGATTCGTCGAGCCAGTCCTGCATGTAGCTTAGCTATTGCATGTAGTTAGCTAGCTCGTTGGTCGTCGGTGTAGAAGTACTATGTGGAAAGTACTTGCTGGCCGTTGCTAGGACTGCCATGCACGCTGACGCCAAGGTACTGCTCAGGGCGGCCGGAGTGGCGCTGCAACTCCACCACGACGAGGATGAGGCGCTCCAAGGCAGGGCCGTTCCAGATATTTTTTGGGGTCTAGGGTAGAGATGGAAGTCCGATCAAATTTTTTCGTGCCAGTCTAAGGCCCTGCTAACCCGACATAGTCTAAACATGACACAGATCAGTCACGTGATGGACCATGCAGTACGACACGAATGGGACCTATCAGACCTAAAAACCGGTCTATTGAATGGCACGGTGAGCATAGCAGCGACTGCCACTGCCTCCTCTGCCTCATCAACTACTGCTCCGCCTCCCACGTGTCGGATTCATCCTCGCTGCCGTGGAGGTGGGTGTCAGCTCCTCTGTTCAGCTGCCCAGCCACAAGAAAACGACGAGAATGATGAACAATCAAAGATCCACGGCGGGCGGAGGAGGCGAAGGTGTAGAGGAGGAGGAGCGGCGAGCTTAGCGCCTTAGCCATGGATCGGAATGCGGAACCAGATCGAGCAGATGGCGCTGGGATATCATAAAAAATGAAGTGGTTGGTGAGGCGTGGCCGCGTGGGGCCTGGCTGCTACCGTGGTGCTGATCTGATGCGAAAGCTTTTGTAATGTGCATTTTTGTCCTTGTTCATCTGAATCGTGCATTATTCAAAGAAAAATCATGCTAGATAGGGTCATTGTCACCTGCCTCACTCGTACATCTGGCAGCGATTGGTTGTCTTCCTACTGTTTTTTTACACGAACGAAAACAAGAGGCTCCGCTACTCAGGACGAGCTTGGTCGTGAAATTGTGAAAACATCGTATTCACTGACATGAGCCGATGAACACATGCAAAGGGAATCCGAGAAGACACGGGCACGCAAAGTAAACTGTACAAGGGTAACGGTCGAGCTGCATCGCGACACGTGGACTGTTTGCATTGTGTTCATCTCCACCTATTGCTTTTCACCATGGCCGTGTTAGGGCATCTCCAACAGTATGAGCTAGTTACTAGCTCTAAGACAACTTCTCCAATAGTACTAACTATAGCACATAGCTCATAACATAAATAGCCTTACATGACACTCTCACATAATCTTGGAATGTGTGTATGAGACTAGCTCTTGATCAAGAGATAACTTTTCTCTCTCTTCTATTAAAATATGAAATAATATGCTTAGAGCTAGCTCATAAGTCACTGTTGGAGATGCTCTTAGAGTAAGTTTAATAGAAGAGGTGGCTGTCACCTTTAGGACTAGTCAAATAAGCAAAAAGAGTACATGTGGCTTGTAGTGGAGGTAGCTAATACAATAAGTTGAGTAGAGGTTACCTCTACTAAAGCACTCAAACATTTACTACTTGCATAAATATATCAGGGGTCATCTCTTGCATGAGAGGCAGCTTCTCTCTCCTCGTATGATGTGCTAGAGGTCACCTCTTGTATGAGGGGCAGCTTGTCTCTCTCTCCTCTTGTCTCTCTCTTCCACATAGGATTGTGTTGACGTGGATTTGGCTAGAGGCGACCTAGTCAGCATTATTGTACTTGCTCTTATGCCACCCACATGCCCACTTCTCCTTGTTAGGCAAAACTGTCAGTATAATATAACCAACTAGGACAAATGTAGCTACCTGTAGCCTGTAGCTGTAGGCACTGATCTGGGTTCGAAACCTCGAATAACCAGTGCAATCTACCAAGCAGACTTCCTCACGTCGTCGCGTGCATCATCAAGCCGGCATGGGAAAGGCAGTAAAGGCACCGTGTGCAACGGTGAGTGACCAACCTCTAAACCAAATTCGCGTGGCTCGTGTGCCCGCGTACAGGTGCTTGCGGCCCGGTGCACCAAGCCATCGGAAACGTCATTTTGTCAGGCTCATCCGCCCGGCGCGCACGCTGTGCACTTGCGGTCTCGCGCTTGCCGAGGGTTTTCCGCTTTGAAGCTGTCATAGTCAGTGCTCGTCGGGCTGCGCCACCCACGACGCCTGCGCCGCTGAGCCGGAGAGCTCTACCGCTCAGTCGCTGTAAATTCTACGGGGAAGGCCTTGAGCCCCTCCCCTTAGAGATCCTATCTAGGGCTCTTGGGCTTCAGCTTCTGGCTTCCGGTTTATTTTTCACTATTCATAAAATTTGTCTTTTTCTGAACTTTTGACTTTTTGTTGAGTTTTTTTGCCGGTTCTTTTTTTCCGTATGTGTTTGTATTATACGTAATGGGCTAACATATTTTTTAATTTTTTTAAATTTAATTATGCTAAATAAGCCTCTGTCAGCTACAGTGTTTTTTTCAGCCAGCTACAGTGTTTTCAGCCATAAGCCACAAAAAAAGCCCAACTGATCACCACCTAGGATTATGCCATACGACAACTGCACTAATCTTAAAGCAATCAATCATTCCTTTCATCTTCCCAACCCCTTCACCAATTCAAGCCATCCTCCCCTTTCTCGCTCGCTCTCTCTCTCAGCGCTCGAGCCATCCTCTATCTCAGTCTCTCCACACCACCACTCATCATCCTCCACATCGGCGCCCCGAGACACCACCACGCGTCGTCCTCTTTCCTCCAATCTCCGTCTCACCATGCATTGTCCACGTGAGCAGCAGCCGTCGAATCTGGTCTCGCAGCGGCCGAATCTGGGCTTGCCTTGCCGCCCTACCGTCAAGCCGCCTTCGTCCTTCGTCGGTGTCATCGGCGTGAGTATTGTTATAGTTAGTATGTACGCATGTTATTACTGTTTTATTTTTCTTACTCGGGAAACCCCACTTTGGGATGTAAGGTTTTTAACGAGACAGTAACATTGTATCTATAAAATATCAAGAAAAAAATCCACTTTTCCCTTAAAATATTTACGTACACATGTTTTTACGTAATTAATTCAATTTTAACTAGAATTTTAACGAACGGGTATGAGAGGAATGAAGATGACGGCCGCTGCCACCACCGTCGTCGTCACCTCCGCCGTCTATAGTTAGGCTAGGGCTAGCACAATACGGCATTGGCCCGTCGGATTTTAGGCTATGCTTAGGCTTAGCCGGAGGTGAGGCGAGTATTTTAGCGCAGGTTGAGGCAAAAGCGAAGCTAACATCAGTATATCAAAAACAAAAAAAAATTACTTGCTGCCCACAATCCATTAGACCATTAGTACTATTAATTAAGTCTGAAAAAACAATAATATGCTACTAAGGACAAAACACCACTAGAGAAGATCAAGGTAACTTGGATTTTGATAATTGGATAGAGATTGAAGCAATAAGAAGAATCAATAAGAACTTATACTAGATAATATCTGCAAAAGGTTTTGAAAACAGAAAAAAAAAACTACCATCCTGAGAATAATCAGTGCAAAGCCAAGAGTTACAGTGCTCAGCATGAGAAGTCATGTATCACGAGCTGCGGGCGAGCCTATAATGATGGAGCGATGGCTGACTTCTCAGGCCTTTTCTCATGATATTGGACTGGGTATTTATAGACTATAGTTACCTCAACTCCTAACGTTACCTCAATGGAAGTATAAAATATTAAAATATACTATACACATATACGTCGCTAAAACAGTACATAGGATGGCCCTCAACTCTCCGGGGCCATAAGAGCGGGCAGTGGCACCCTGGCTGCCCTACCCTCTGGAACGACCTTGATCCAAGGCGCAGAGGAGCTCCTCAACACCGCCGTCGTCCGTCATGCCAGCTTGCTCAGATCAAACGGCAGGAGCAGCATGTGCGCCTCTATCCCCAGGGTTCCTCGACCCCGCTCGCAAGGGTGTTGCTCGGAGGGGGTGAAGCATGGATGGATCTGCCGTGGCGGAGCTGGAGAAGACAGACAGAGTGGTGATGCGATGGAGCTGGAGGCGGAGCTCTTCCTCAGGGAGGCACAGGTGAGGAAGAGCTGGCAGAGCGGCGTTGCAGCTCCACCACAACGAGGTGCTCTGTAGGCGGAGAACCAGAGGTAGAACGAGAGGATGGTGCTCTGTAGGCGAACCAGAGGTAGAACGAGAGGAAGAGAGGTTATTTTAGTTGCATTTGTTATTGTGTCTGAGTACATGTCTAATAGTTTTGCATTGGAGTAGGAATACACTTAGACTAAACTTCTCAGATCATCTAAGCATCTGCAGACAAAACATTTCTACTGGAGGTTGTGGCTCCTACATAGATGCTTCATGATGTGGCATTTTCTTTTTCTCTATCGAAGCGTCTATCTCAGTGTCTTTACATTGAACATGGCCTCAGCACGCTGAAGCCTCTGTAGTTCACATTCCTATTTTTTATTTAAAAAAGTATTTTACAGTTCACATTAAAAGCTTCCAAAATAAGCTTGGAAGTTAGAAGTCAGAACAGTGGTTTTGGTCTTCAAAACTTAACGAATAAGTTAGTTTATCAGAGAATTTTCACCTCAGCCAATTATATATCCAATAGTCTGATTTGCTTATGGATAGCATAAACGCGCCACTTAGAAAAAGAAAAAAAAAGAAAGATACGACACAATTCAGTATGCATTTCATTCACCATGAAACACCCATTCGTGCTATACTCCGCTAGCTAGCCGTTAATTGGTGTAGCTCTCTCTATAGGATCACGCCGGCAATTAGAGAGAGGTAAATAGTTTTTATTTTTCTCTCTCTTTTAGATATTCAAAATTTTTATTTGAGTGACTATGATGGTCATCGAGCTCACATCACACCACTACAGCGAAGCAAAACAAGATCCAAAACAAGAGCCAACGAAATCAACAGCCTTCTACACAGGGCCGGTCTAACCGCCATACTGTGATCGGTTACACCAGCAGGCTGATCAGACCGCAGGTCTAGGGACGATCCAACCAGTCCCCTGCTCTCAGACCTAAAAGCCTCTACAGACAAAAGCTAAATTCTTAAGAACTTGCCTAATCTCATTCAAGTACATCCAAATTTTTCATGAGACTTGTTCAAGGCAATAAGAACCCAAATTAATCATAAATCATAAAATTCTTGTGCTCGAGTTTACCAAATTGAAGAGAATTGAAAATTTCACAAGAACACGACAAACTCTAAATCTTAAATTACCTCTTCTTCGTAAGGATCTAAGATATGAGGTCTTTCATATCTATTTTCGCATGTCCTCGCAAGGTAATTTAAACAAGAGATTAGGTAAGAACTCCCACGAATCTGAATCACAAATCTCGTTTAAGAACAAGCAAAATCAAGAAAGAACACAAATACAAACATGATTAAGACAAAGCTTTCAACTATTTCAATGGAGGATGAGATTTACATACCTATGAATGATTACAAAGTATAGTCAAAGCACCACCCTTTTCTCAATCAAGTTCTCTATCTCACAACCATGGAATGAGACAATGTAGTAAAAAAAACTGAATCGTCGAATCCTTGAGTCTACTACCCCTCTCATCCCTCTAAATAACCAGTACAACCCTAATGATTCCAACCCATTAAACTTATCAGGGAAACCCATCAACCTCACTAATACGGATTTTACTCACTCATGCACATTTCTCAAAGCGTTTACAGGACTCAACTTGCTAACTCTTTAGTGATTGAACCACTTGTTAATTCCAACTCTCTTTAACCTAAACCGCTTTTCCTTTACACCTTTTGATAGGACTGGAGTGCCCGATCTTTCGGTGAGAGGATAAATATCGATTGATTGGTGGTGACTCTCGCGATCCGACTACGAACGAACAGGTCGTGGGCGCCTTAGCAATCGCAGAACCAACTCCAAATGGTTATTGACCGTGCTGGAGCAGCGAGATCAACCTGAACACGAGGTTCAATTCCTGCAAGCAATCGAAGAACAAGCAAGAACAAGATGTAGGCAAACTGAAATCACTCGAATGTGGGGTTTCACAATTGCTGTCTGGCAGGTGGTCGTTGGACACAACTGAAGATCAGTGTTTGCACAATGGCTAAACTTAAACAAAAGAAAACCCGAGTCACAAGGAGAGCTCGGCCTGAACTAAATAGGAGAGGGGGAGGGGAATTCGGCTAGCAAGTAAGGTAGGGCGAAATCTCCTCTTAACCTTTCCTAAACTGCCTAAATATGACTTTATTACATGGGCCCAGCCCCAAAGGTAGGTGGCGTAGCACCTTTTATTTGTCTCTAATTCCTTGCCATCTTCTTGACCTTCATTCCTTAGAAGGATCACATAATTGAGTTCACGTGCACGAGCTCGAGTGACGGGTCCTTGAATTGCTTCTGGAGTTGTAGCAGTAGGAGGAGATGTGGTTGGAATCGAAGGTGTGATGTCCGCATCACCTCTTCGCACCGTGGTTTTGATCAAGGCAATAACCCAGTATTTGGCAAACTACTAAAATACCCTCGACGAAGCTTCCGAGCACCTTCCCTTAACTACATCTTAATCTTCACTTCAAAGCATCTGCACATGTTTTGACATGCAACCTGTAGTGCCCAATGACTAGTCGTCACGTCTCCACGCATTCGGACTCTCTCGAACCATCTCTACGTGCATCGGTATCATCGCATGGCATACCACATGCATCAACTTACCTCTTCACCATCCATTGACTTCTCTTTGCTTCCCACTTGAGCCATGTTGCCTCACTCGGACCTCAGCTCCCTCGTCTAGTCCTAGTTCATTGTCGTCGACAACTGCATCCTCCAAGTCACCTGTACATACAAAGACCAAGCAACTATATCTAGCATAAGTTTTATGCACTTAACTCACGTTAGTCAAAACCACGTATCATGAAATGCAACACAAACCCTCATGGCCTCCAAGCCATGAACTAAATCCAAACCAATTCAGTCTATGTCAAACCACCCTGGTCAGACTGCCAATCACTGGCCAGTCTGATCGGCCACTCAGTGTGGCCGTATTTTCAATACCGATCACACTGCCCAATTTAGCTCGGTTTGACCGCCAATTATGGCCAGTCTGACCTCACGCGACCAACATCAAAATTCACTCTCTAGGAAAAAGCAGCCACCAATTAGAAATTGGTCATACTACCTCGACGATATGACCACTCTTAAAATTCGATCATACTATCCTGACGGTATGACCACTCTTAAAATTCAATCACACTGGACCACCAAATAAACCACCATTCATAGGCTAGTTCAATTGGGAACACTAACAATAAATCTGAATTTTTTTGAAACTATTGCAAAATTCAAATTTAATTCAATCAAAGTGCCAATTGTTCGTCGCAAATATATATTAGACCTAGTACGTGGTCTCTCACTCTCTCATGTTGAAATGCATTGAAAGATATAGTAAAACATACACGACAAGTCTTCAATCAGTTCATACTTCGAACTGTGGCTTGTTCTTTGATATGCAGGGCACTCGGTGATTGTTGTGATCAACGGCAAGACCGAGACTAGGGAAGGCATTCTAAGGCCATAACGTGTGGTGTAAATCCGGGTGGAACATCATCTCAAATGCTGAAGCATGGGAGAATGACAAGGATCGTGAGGAGGCAATTGTTTACATGTGGGGTGCCAGTTGGACTTGTGTGTTTCAAGTGGTGATGGTCCTTTGAGCAAGCATACGATCACGGCGGCAAGTAATTGGGCATCACAGACTGAGTTGTGGTGTGTCATAGGATTTGGGAATTTCAAGTGGTGACGGTCCTTGAGCAGGCGCACGATCTTAGCAACAAGTCATTTAGTATCACATCGTGGAGGTTGCTTCGAGGAAAAGCGTCATGGAGTCCGGTGGGTGGTAATTGAGAAAATTGTCTACTGCCGGTTGAAGTGGCAGCTTGTAAAATCACGGCAGTGGCCTAAGTAGTTTGGTCACATCTTGGAGGATGGAGTGTCTTATCGGGCTAATGGTGATGCGGGGGATTGCCCGATCTTCACGGCGTAGGATCAATGAAGATAATTTGGATCCGTGCAACCTGACGAATCGATGGCGCCAACCACTGTTAGAACAGCAACCTGCGACAAAAGAATTCGCCCAACCACACGCTCGTGATCCCGTCTACTCGACCACCAAGTAGACGTGTCGTCGCTTCTGCAAATCACAAGGAATCACAAGAACGACGGGGAAGAACGCCCGATTCCCCTCTAGGTTGCATCTGTGTGTCAAACCCTAGGAAGAACAAGCGTATAGCTCTCTGAAAATAATAGATTCATTCATGGTGGTCTATCCGTCAATAAAAAAAACCAGTATTTATGGTGTCCCTCCTAGCGTCACGCACGCGCTCGGCCAAAACATGGAAACCACTGCGATTCAGCCGGCCACCTAACCGACTAGAATACTTATTTTGCTCCCTTACTAATCGGATCCAACAAATAAAAAAATGCATGGCTGTAATGAAGTAGTTCGGCCAACGCATTGGTCACGTAATGACTTGGTCAATGGGTCCTTTGGCCGTGGCCTTCTCCATGTGATTAACCCGTATGTGTCTTGGATCAGTGCCTTGGTTCCATTGCTTTCTTCACGATTCTTCCTCTCTTTCTTTACTTCCTTTCATTGAATTTCTTGATGATACTTCTTCACGTGCTAAATCTAAGAACAATTAAATAGCAACTATTAGGTAGTATATTATTCTCATATAAATTAAAATCAAATTCAACTAGGAGCGAGCTCACCTGTTGATTAATCTTTTTAGCTCGTGCTCACATAATCGGACCAATCGAGATATCCTCATCATCTTGTACACTTGATGTGATGGACGATGCACTAGTGTTGATGAGACCTTCTAAACGCATCTTCACTTTAGGCTTGTACAGATTGAGTATGGGCCTGTATATAATTAAATAAAATGGTAGTAGCTCCGTATCTCTAAATATGATAGTTAAAGACTCAATTAAATTAGAGTTCACCTGATAAGATTTACTGCGGCTCAATAATTTCTTCCAGTTAAATAATATATTTAACTGAGAAGTACAAGACTTGAGCGTATCCGCGTCATCCTCCCCTTCTTCAAGAAAAGCCGTCCTCGGCTTTTGATAGCCTGAAATTATACTAAACAAAGAATACAATGTATATGTATGGTATATGTATCTATCGTTCACACTTTTCCTGTTTAGCATATCTTGTACATCTGAAGGTGTGGTCAACAAAAAGAATAATACATATGCATGATATATGTATGAATCAATTATTGTGTCATTGTTATTATTTTGCACAAAGAATTTAGTACAACAGTAGCTATAAGATGTATATATTGCAATACCGTCATTCATATCATTCTCCCTTCCATGAGAAAAAGTCGTCCTCGACATTGCTAAGTACATGGATAAGTCATTAATTAGCCAAACCAAATTAAATTGTTCAGATATGGGGAAGAAAATTTTCAGTGCCTTCCATGCTTCAATTGCGCTACTCTGATTATTTGTATATGATTGTATATTAAAGAATGAACAAGTAGGCTTAAGAAATCTTTTAAAACATGAAACACTATTGTTGAAACTCATCTCAGTGTGATCATGATATGGCACAAAAGATTGTTTATCCAAAATATGCAATTTCAATTCAGCAAGCTTATCACATGTAATACATATTCGGTAAACATAAAACTTGTCATCTATACCATAATCTCCAATTAAATTGAACTTATAGGTGTAGGCATAGGTACTAACTAGTGATTTTAAACATGAAATTTCAGCAACATTCTGAATCACAATAGATAGCTCTTTAGGTTCATCGAACATGATATAATACAAAGAATCACTAGGAGATATTCGAGTAAGAACTTCCTCATGAGTAATTAATTCCACATTGTGTAAATTAAACATATTAAATTCAAAATGTGGTATTGCCAATTGGGCACAAAAATTCTCACAATTACTCATCTTTTCTTGATGAACTATCAATATATCACCCTTATTGTTACCTTGAACGTCCTCCTCAGATGATGTAGGTGATGTAGGTAGTGTAGCTTCAACTTCAAGTTGTGCGGTTTGTTTAGCATTTAGCTTCTCTTCTTCTTTAATCTGCACAATGGGAGAAACAACACTAGAAATAGAGAGTAAGTCGTTAGTATAAAATACAATCTCACTTTTTCTATCATCTACTTCTCTCTTTTCTTTTTGTGTATATCTCTCACTCTCAATTTGGATGCTCTCAACCTCACATATGGTGGAATCACACAACTCACTCTTTTTATCGCTCTTACTCAATTTGGCTATGTGGCTCTCATCCTTACATGGATTTTTAAGCATCTCATCTTTTATGGATCGTGGACCAGCAATGGCGCAAATACCATCAACCACGATCTCCTCATGTAGCAACGGGGTAGCACTATATGACGCCTTGACCGAAGGGAAAGTCCCATGCTCGATCATCTTCTCATGTGACGTATTGGGAAAGGCATGCAAACTGAAGTGGGGACTCAGGTTGAAACGTGGTGTACGCCTCTCCTTAATTCTCTTCTCCTCCTCTATAGCATAATTCACAAGATCCTGCATACTACCATCATATTTCAAACGAACAGTAGCAGCGATCTCAGAATTCAAACCTCTTTTGAAGTAAGCTCTCTTTGCACATGCCTCTGTGATATTGGCACGATACATAGCATAATCTAGCTCATCATAATAAGATTGGACAGATCGACGTCCTTGGCGAATGCTCTTCATATTATGAAGTAACTCTAGCTCATACTCATATGGCACAAACTCATTTCTCATGACCTGCTTCAATTCTTCCCAAGTAGTGATATATTGCTTCTCAAGATATCGCTTCCACCAAGTGTATGCATATTTTTCAAACTCCATGGCGGCTTGTGTCACTTTTTGTGCTTCGGATAGCTTTTGAAACTTGATATCACATTCAATTTGTTCCACCCATTCGAGATACTTCTCCGGATCTGTACTTCCATAGAATGGAAAATACAAGTATCGAGAGTCGTACCATGAGGAACGAAATGTTGAATATCCTGCCATTGTTAGTATTGCAAAAAAATAGCAAAGAATATGTGGAATTTATGTGGAATCACTCATTCTCGCCTTCTCTTACCAACCGAAGTTCTTATGCGTCCTTGTTGGGATTGAAGAGCTGCACGCACTTTGGTGACGGTAGACAACACAAGGTGATAGATCAAGCGAATTCAATTGCACAAGCACTGTTATAACAATGGCTTATATGTGGAGCTTGGAGGGAAAATAATAACCTATGCAATCTGAAATTCTTGATGTTGTTAAGTTAAGTAATAGTCCAAACTAGAATACTTTGCCTAAGTGCTGATCCAAAAGGTTTAAGTGAAGTGTAGGAACGCACACACAAAGATCAATGTGACTCGATGCAACAAAGGAATGAACTAAATAGAAGCGATTTGAAATTGAAGATTAGTTAGCTCGTTTTGCACCAAGTACTGGGAGAGACGCTAGCCAATTGCAATGATATGAATGTAAGGGCACAAGATTGCTCAAGAAAATAAATTACACAATCTGAATTTATGGACTAAGAACTCACCCAAATTTGGCCAATGCTTTTGTTTTTTTTTTGTGAAATATACTCACGCCGTGGCTTTTTTTACGGCTGCCTTTTTTTTGCTTTCTCTCTTTTTTTGATTCAAAGGCCGAACTAGAGTTTCATTGTCTCTTGAATTTGCACAAGTCACAAATATTCAGCAATGTGTAAAATACTCAAGAGCAGCCCTAGATGCAATATTCAACAGCTAGTCTCAAAGATGAAATAAAATATGAATGAAACCCTCAATCCAAACATTGGGTCTGGCTGCTAGAATTTCCAAAGTGGAGCGCAAGACTCTGGACTAGAAGCAATAAGCAGCCTACAATTTTGGATTGGTGGAAGTATATATCAATTCAAACTTTCCCAAGTGGATTTTGGTCAGATCACAGAATAGGAATTCAGTTCGGTTGAAGCAAGGTGAACCGAACACACAAGCAATGTAGCCACAAAACTCACATTTAATTGACTGGCTAGTTGAGTTGTATTCGGATAGAACAACTAGAAGCGATCAAGTCTCACGTCTGTTTAGATCAGACGACAACATACTAGTAGTTCAATTGAGACTCAAAACTCAACACTCCCAATGTGTTGGCTCAGATGGAAACAGGATTTAGTTCCAAACACTAGACTCCCTAACCGAACCCACAAATTTTTTTAGATCAACTTGGCCAATCACAGATTAACATGGCCAACTTCCTTAATGACCAAAGATGACTTTCTAGTCACGTGATGTCCAGCCAGATCCGTTTCACATGAGATTAATAGATGATCAGAAGGTTGTGTTCGGATGGCAACACAACACTTCGGCCAGATCAAAGACAGCAATTGTTGCGCTACCAGCCAGATGAGAACTCGCTAGAATTTGTGACTGGCCGACAGCAGAGGACTCGGAATCAAGACTAGATGTAGATAGTTTTTTTAGGTTTTATATGAACACAAAGATTAAGCGACGCAAAGGAACACGACGATCAGCACCTAAACAAATTTTCTAATGGATTAAAACCTAACAAAACTCACAAAAAAATAACAGATGCAAAAACTAGAGTTAAGATTTTTATGGCTTTTTGTGTATAGGAAAAGAAATAAATCTAACTACGGGTAAATTGATCCTACCGTGTCAACCGCGCTCTGATACCAAGATGATGCGGGGGATTGCCCGATCTTCACGGCGTAGGATCAATGAAGATAATTTGGATCCGTGCAACCTAACGAATCGATGGCGCCAGCCACTGTTAGAACAGCAACCTACGACAAAAGAATTCGCCCAACCACACGCTCGTGATCCCGTCTACTCGACCACCAAGTAGACGTGTCGTCGCTTCTGCAAATCACAAGGAATCACAAGAACGACGGGGAAGAACGCCCGATTCCCCTCTAGGTTGCATCTGTGTGTCAAACCCTAGGAAGAACAAGCGTATAGCTCTCTGAAAATAATAGATTCATTCATGGTGGTCTATCCGTCAATAAAAAAACCAGTATTTATGGTGTCCCTCCTAGCGTCACGCACGCGCTCAGCCAAAACATGGAAACCACTGCGATTCAACCGGCCACCTAACCGACTAGAATACTTATTTTGCTCCCTTACTAATCGGATCCAACAAATAAAAAAAATGCATGGCTGTAATGAAGTAGTTCGGCCAACGCATTGGTCACGTAATGACTTGGTCAATGGGTCCTTTGGCCGTGGCCTTCTCCATGTGATTAACCCGTATGTGTCTTGGATCAGTGCCTTGGTTCCATTGCTTTCTTCACGATTCTTCCTCTCTTTCTTTACTTCCTTTCATTGAATTTCTTGATGATACTTCTTCACGTGCTAAATCTAAGAACAATTAAATAGCAACTATTAGGTAGTATATTATTCTCATATAAATTAAAATCAAATTCAACTAGGAGCGAGCTCACCTGTTGATTAATCTTTTTAGCTCGTGCTCACATAATCGGACCAATCGAGATGTCCTCATCATCTTGTACACTTGATGTGATGGACGATGCACTAGTGTTGACGAGACCTTCTAAACGCATCTTCACTTTAGGCTTGTACAGATTGAGTATGGGCCTGTATATAATTAAATAAAATGGTAGTAGCTCCGTATCTCTAAATATGATAGTTAAAGACTCAATTAAATTAGAGTTCACCTGATAAGATTTACTGCGGCTCAATAATTTCTTCCAGTTAAATAATATATTTAACTGAGAAGTACAGGACTTGAGCGTATCCGCGTCAAATGGAGTCATATGAAAATCATGCTTTGAAAGAGGTGCAGGTGTGTTAAATGCAAAACCCATTTGTGTATGGGGTTACTTGGTTTCCCATTCATAAGTAGATGAATCCACTAATTGTATCTAGATTAGGGTTTGGTGTTGTGTGTGTTGAGAGGTGTATCCATCAATCCATGAGAAGGAGAGAGGACTAGGGTTTTCTTTCGTGTGTGTGTGTGTTTTTTTAGGGTTAGAGCTCTGTTCTCCATAAGAGTGCCTATGAAATATTCCTCTTCAAGTGAAATAAACATCTAAACATTGTCCAAGTGATTTGTTGTAAGATCAAAGAGGCCGACTAGAGGGGAGATGAATAGTCATTTATAAAAATTTCAATTAATTAATTCTATTTAATCTATTTGGCCAAAACTAAGAATATAATGTGGAAGCTTAAATCAAATTGGTTTTAGCACAAACAAAACTTAAATCAACTAGGTTCACCTAAGTGCATCAATAACTTAAGTCTATGTCAAGGTTTGCAATCTTAGGATGATAAACAATCAATTTAATTATATGAATGTAAATTGCTTGAAAGTAAATTGAGCACAAGAAAACAAACCACAAAGACACGGTTATTTTTTTATTGTGGTGTTCGGAGACTTGCTGGTCTCCCTAGTCCACGTTAAGGTTAGTCCAAACGAATTGGACCGACTCCTTGAATTAAGCCGAAACACCTCAATCTATTAGTGGAAGCTCTTTCCCACTCCGGGTAGATGAGCTCCAATCTTCACAACCTCGTTAGGTTTTCTCACAACCTTCTTTGAGAAGATCACTGCGTACGACACCTCCAACGCCGTCTAGGAGTTGGCAAACTTCAAGAGTAATAAGTCAAGCTCCTCGCTTGACTCTCACCACGTGCAACAAATGCACAAACTCAAATGGACACTAAGTCCAACTCTAGATGCAACGCATGCACTCTAGATCACTCCCCTTGCTCACAAGGTGTAACACATGCACAATAGAGAGGAGGACCTCATACTAGCTCAAGGGAATAGAAATGGGTCGAGCAATTGCCTCTCCAATCGGCCACATGGGGATATTTATACCCCACACAAGAAAAGTAGCCGTTGGAGCAAAATACCTGAAAAAACAAGGAAATCGGAAGCACTGCCGTTATAAGGCTGGTACTTCCTCTCCCCTCGCAACGGTCAGAAAAACTAGTCGTTACAATCAAAATCGGAAGTTCTGCCATTCATTCTCTGGTATTTCTAATCATTGGAAGTACTGCTCCACACATGCGGAACTACCGCTCTCGCAGGGAGAAGAAGACCACCACACAGGTGTCCCTCTAGAAAAAACGTACCTTAGGAAAATCCGAAACGTCTGAAGTCTGGTAGTACCGCGCAACACAGGTCGGTACTTCCGTCTTCCGGTAGTACCGCTCACACAGAGCTGGTACTTTCGCTAGCCGATTGGAGCACTCACACAGAGCGTTCAGACCGCTCATCCGGTAGTACTGTGCAACACATGTTGGTACTTCTGATGTCCGGTAGTACCGCTCACACAGAGCTGGCACTTCCGACCTATGGTAGTACCGCTACATACATAACGGTAGTTCTGATTTTCCTGACACGTGTAGATACTTCAAGAGATTTTGCAAAATATATTTGCAAGCTATAGTATCATGCACGCAAGGATTATCCATAACTCCCAACAGGTTACAAAATGCATTTGCACACTTTTTAAATAACGACACAAGGAATAGGTATATGGACTTAACGCTTTTGCAAAACACATTCACAAGCCAAAGTTACATGCTACAAGGATTGTATATGAGTTTCAACTATTTGCAAAATACATTTGCAAATATAAGCCTCATACCACAAAGAGTAGGAAACATGGACTTCAAACACTTGTAAAACACATTCGCAATATATAGTCACATGATACAAGGATTTCAAACATGAGCTTCAACTATTTGCAAAACACATTCACAAATATAAGTATCATGCTAAAGAGAGCTAGAGCAAGTAAGATTAAGCTATCAACACAGGGGAATTCATGTTTTTGCCACTCTTAAGATTGGCCAATTACCTCTGTCACTTACATGTGGGACCGCCTGAGTCACTGACAACGGGCCAGGGTGGCAAATCTGTTGCCCCTCACCTCATAAGGGTGGCAAAAACATAAATTTTCCATCAACACATGATGAGACTCAAGCTTCTAGACATGACCCCTCTTAATATAACAACAAACCTATACTAGTAACCTGGACTTCCAACCAAACACCAAGACCGGTAAAAAACTAGAAATACATCATTAGACCTGGCTAGTCAAACCTTTGCCATGAGCATCCTCTTAAAACTTGATGACACACGTCATCACTTCAAGTCTGAGTCATCTTCTTGACATTCATCAACACATGATACATCTACTTCTTGAACTCCATCAACACATGATGGGTCTTCACTTGATTTGATGATCAACATATGATCATCTTCTTTTGGACATACATCAACTCGTGATGCATCTTCTTCTTGATAGTCTTCAACGTATGAAGCCATCTTTCATCACACATCTTGACTTGATGATCTTCAACACATGAAGTCATCCCAAGTTATCCTCATTTGTGGAACCTAACCTATTCATCCAACTTATGAAAAATGTTTACCCACAAACTAATTGCCATTAATTACCAAACTTCACTATTAACACATAATGGAGGGATTAGATTCTACAATCTTCTCTTTTTGGTAATTCATGACAATTTCAACAAATAATGAGATAAAAATTATATCTACGAGTATACAACATGTACACAATACTTGTATACTCTAAGATAAGCTTTTAAAGCAGAGCTTGCTTATTCGATTGTCATTAATCATCCAACCATTAACACACAATAGAGAAATTAGATGACAAACCGATTGCAGATGAGTATATATAAACAACACAGGTTATATATATACTCATAGAATGTGATTCAAAGTAAAGATTCTAAATATGTGTATTAAAGGAGGCATGTATTAATACTTTGAAACCTCAAAACATAGAGTAAACTCCCCCTAAATGTGTGCATACAAGTATGTGTAATGAAGACATATGCACATATTCATTTTGGACTATTTGTGAAGTTGAATCTATATTTTGGATCCAAGGAATGCATTAATATGTAAAATATGATTTCGAATGCATACCTCTTTGCTTTCACATTTTTATCCAAATGAGACTAAGCAATAATATATTTAAACAAACATATTAGTCTCACATATAGATTTATCACTTAATCATATATTTGGAAGTGAGAAATGCAACATGATTATAAGAAAAATATCGAATACACATCTCAATGATTTTACCCTTCTCATCCATATGAGACTAAGTAATATCATAATCAATAAATAAGGTTAGTCTCACATATGTATTTGTCATTATCACCAAAACCTCATAATAGTATTTTGTCATTATCACCAAAATCAACTTAAATGGAGTTTGATCTTTCAGTTGTGCCATGGATTCCTTCTCATGCTTTTGATTTGCTCGGTTTTCTTGGTTGGATTTCATCTCTTTTTGATCTCTCCTGGTGACAAGGACGTGCAAGAAATGGAGATATCTTTTAGAGATCAGATTCTATCTATGTAGGCACGTTCTAGAGAAAGTTCCCATATTTGCTCAGTTTTCCTTAAGAGAGGTGATTTTAGGCTTTTGATCTTATAGGAATTTTAGCTTGAGTTCGTACTATGATCTAATTTGTTATAACATATGAGAACCCATACAAGGTCTTTTAGATTATCAAGGACTTACGAGTAAGAGCAGATCGATGTTTACTTCTTTTGCTATGTTTTGGTGTAACCTTCTGATGTTGCCGAGAGTGTGAACACTACATTGATTTGTGTTTCACCCATGCAATCTGAAGTTACAAGGCTTAGTAGCTCTGAATTGCGCAAGGAGAAAGAAGCAATCGGTTATGAGAGAAAGAAGAATATCCTAGTTCGTGCGGATGCTTATGTGATTTCTCCTTTGCGTAATGCAAACAAGCCAACAATGCATGGAATTAGAGGTGTGGATGATAAAGAAAGAAAGCTAGTGTGGGTAAAGAGGAAGACACAAGATCAATCAAGTCCTCGTGATTGCAGTTCTGTCAACAATGTTCATGAAGATTGCAACGCCAATTCTGAGGTTTCCATTGCACAAAAAATACATATTTGGAAAGCTAATGAAGTTTACTTTCCAACAAATCAAACGGCGCATTGATTGCTGCACGGGCTGTCCGGAGAGACGCGCGAGACTTGCCAAACATAGAGAGTCCGAGTATTGTAATACAAGTAAAGGTAAAATCCGGACATACCATGGCTTTGCAAAGGATGAGAAGGACTCCTTTTCAGGTTACAAACGGATTTAGAAGCCCCTTTAACAAGAAAAGAAAACATATAAAGATTTGAATTCAATTCGGGTTAGACAGGAAGTCTAACATTAAAATGCCCATAACTTTCACAAACGGAGTCCGATTTAGGCGTTCTTAGACTCGTTGGAAAGCTATTTGGAAGCCCCATACAATGGATGAGGTGCCAATCACAGAATCCTCATGGTCACGTCTCAAATTGAGAGAGAATTCAGAGATAGCAGTTTAGGTATTTCCTTTTTAGTTCGTATTGGAGTTTGTTTCGGCTTTAGGCCAGGTTGTGCGTGAGTTTTAGTCAAGGCCGTGCATTGTGCACCAAAATAAGGCCAGTGCCTTAGCCCCATTGTAACTAAGGCTATGATATGATAAGTTTTTATGCTTGTGAAATAAAGGAGAAAATCGCTATGATGGTTGTTGGTGGCCAGATTGCGTGATTGCAAAGTTTTCTCGTTTGGAGTTTGTTGAGTTGGTGCAAGGCAAGAATAGGAGATTCTTGAGATTGTCCATCAAATCTACAAGGTTCATCTCTTCTAATTCGTGTCTTCGTCCTGAATTCACGGTTGGGAAGTTCGGTGGATTGCTTCTAGTGTGCACCTTGCATACTAGTGCAAATTGCCCTTATCAAAATCGTTGGCTGCGTCAAGACAAGGAGAAGGAACCTCGCTGAACGTACCGAGAAAGATCGGGCCATCCCTACGCATCAACTAATTCTTAGTTGGTCCGTATCATCGTGGTATCAGAGCGTGGTTGATCGCGGTACGTGCTTGTGTTTCTTGCTGATTTCAGGATGTCGGGAGCAAGTAGAAGAGGTTCGAGCGGCTACCACAGCGATGAATTGGGCGAACCATTCGGTGATGTTCTACCACCAGCTGTACGGAGCCGAGTCAAGGCGCTTACCGGCTACATCAAACGCCGGGAGGACGTCATACGTGCTTATTTCGACCAAAGCATCAATGACGTGCATATAAGAATCTCTGAGGTGCAAGATACGTTGAATGCTCGCCTCACGGAGGGCTTTAACAATCTGGAGGTGACACTCTACCACTTGGAGGGACGACTACCGCCGCCGGGAGGGGCCAGCTCGCAGCACCAAGTACCCAACTTTGTGCGACGTGCGCAGTCGCATGACGACGCACGCTACTATGAAGATGATGAGGACATGTTCGATGGCCGTTGAGGCTATCCACGACCACCACGGCGTGATTTTTTTGGTCGCCGGGCTGCTGCACGTGGAGGACACCGCGGAGGAAGTGTGGAACGTGAGGACGATGGTATTGGTCGTATCAAAATCACCATACCGGAGTTCAAGGGCAGAGCTGATGCGGAGGCTTATTGGAGTGGGAGATGTATGTAAATCAGATTTTTGACAACCACAACTACTCCGAAGAAAAGAAGATTTGTGTTGCTTCGATTGAGTTCACCGAATACGGTATTATTTGGTGGGATCAATTGAACCGTGCAGGTGAACGTCCACACACTTGGGAGGCGATGAAGCGAGTCATGAGGGACCGTTTTGTACCAGCATACTACACACGCACACTGCATACAAAGCTACGACGGTTGAATCAAGGCTCCAAGTCCGTGGATGAATACTATCAGGAGATGCAAGTGCTCATGATCCGTACCGGAGTTCATGAGTCTGAGGAGGCTACTATGACAAGATTCTTTGAAGGGCTGAACGACGATGTGCGAAATTGTGTTGATTTGATGCAATACGACGCTGTGCAAGAGCTACTTCACCAAGCAGAGCGTGTTGAACAATGGGTAAAAGACAACCATCCCAAGGTTGCCCGAACTCGTACATCAACTTGGAGGTGCCCAAATCAGCAAGAGGGTGAAGGAGGCATAAGTTCTAAGCTGGTTGCATCCACTAAATCGGTTGGAACTCCGTTTAAAGAAGCATCTAAGATGACAAGTTCAGCTGGCAAGGAGACATCCAAATATGATTCTAGCACTTTCTCCACCGCTAGAACAAGTCATACTGAGTGTTTCAAGTATAAGGGCAGGGGTCACATGATGAGGGATTGCCCAAATGTAAGGAAGGTGTTGCTCACACATGAGGGATATGTTATGGAGGGCGAAAGCGAGAAATCTGAACATGATGATGAGAAATTCAATGATTCTCCTCGAGAAGTTGTGTATTGTGATTCTGAGGTTGGTCCAGCTTTGATGACTCATAAGGTGGATGGTGACAATAAGCTGATTGTTAAGAAGGGGCAGCGACATGGTGTTTTTCAAACCCAGTGCATGATCAAAGGCAAACGGTGCAAGCTTATAATCGATGGTGGAAGCTACAACAATGTGATTAGCAAGGACGTGATTGATGCACTCTCATTAACCACATGGCGTCATCCTAAGCCATACTATATGCAATAGCTTCACAATGTTGGTAAGCTGAAAGTTACTCATAAAGTTCGCGTGCCGTTTTCAATTGATGGTTATGAAGACAAGGTGGAGTGTGACGTCGTGACTATGCACATGTGTCACATCATGTTGGGGCGTCCGTGGCAGTTTGATCGCAATGTTACACACCAAGGGAGAGCCAATCGGTTCACTTTTATGTATAAAGGTGTATTTCAATCTTTGCTGCCCATGAGAGATGAGGAGATTATTTCTGATATTGCCATCAAGAGCAAGGAGCTTGTGCAAATTACCACGAAACCGATGACGGTTTCGCTTAAAGGGGGAGGGGATGATGTGGCAAAGAGTGTGAATAGTATATTGATTTGTGCTTCACCCATGCAATCTGAAGTTACAAGGCTTAGTAGCTCTGAATTGCGCAAGGAGAAAGAAGCAATCAGTTATGAGAGAAGGAAGAATATCCTAGTTCGTGCGGATGCTTATGTGATTCCTCCTTTGCGTAATGCAAACAAGCTAACAATGCATGGAATTAGAGGTGTGGATGGTAAAGAAAGAAAGCTAGTTTGGGTAAAGAAAGAAAATCGCCATGATGGTTGTTAGCGGCCATATTACGCGATTGCAAGATTTTTCTCGTTGGAGTTTGTTGAGTTGGTGCAAGACAAGAATAGGAGATTCTTGAGATTACTCATCGAATCTACAAGGTTTATCTAATGCGGATACGCACGTGCTTAGCACTTTTAAGTCAAATACATTATTTGACTGGAAAGAAGTATTGAGCCGTATTAAATATTGTCAGGTGAATTTGTTTATTAATGAATTTCCTTCTATTCGTGGGAACGATATACTACCTTATGCCAAATTCTAGTTTATTATTAGGTTTGAATATTATGATGATTCCGGGGCCAAAGCAATGGAGAAGCACAAGGAGGGTAATCATATTTGCTACCAAGAACAAAAAGCTCAAAGCCCGTGGGAATGGAAAGAAGAAAGTCAAGCAGCCCATGCAGCTGATCAAGGAGGAAAAAAGCCCATGCAGTGGGAGAGCAAAAAGGGAGGAGCCCAAGGACTTAAACTATAAGTTTTGGATAAGATTTTCAAGCCAAATTTGGACTTCCCACGTGCTCAACCCAATTCAAACTCAGATTCAACTTAGAATTCAATTCGGATTCGGTTCGGGACAACTTGACAGACAGTTACTAAAAATGTCATAACTTTCACAAACGGAGTCCGATTCTAGTGTTCTTGTACTTGTTGGAAAGATAATTTCAAGGGCTACGCAATGGATCTAGTCCTACCTTCAAATTAATCACGGATGAAAATTTATGATTGAAACAATATGACGGGAGGAAAAATATAGTTTCCTTTTTGTAAGAATTCGTATCCAAAACCATATAGGGTTGAGTTGTACTTGGTTTGGAGATCATATGGATGTCCCAAGGGGCTATATAAGCCTTGTATTGGCAGCCTTTAGAGGGAGACCAATTTTATGCATAAGATTGAAACATAGCTATTGCTTGTTCTTTCAACACCAGAGTTCATGCGAGGATTTTGAGAGAGAACTAGGCGATCTATTGTTCGTTCTGCAATTCAAGGTCAAGCCGTCGTTCTATTGGGAATTGGGGACTTGGCGTTCGTCGTTTGTGGTCTCGCGACGAACAATTATCCGGTGTGTTTTGGGCGTATTCTGAAGAGTTGAGGGTTCATGCATTGGCGCGAGTGTTCAACTAGCGACATCGTCTACTTCGCATCAACTATCCACGGTTCCTCACTGAGAAGATCGGGACCCCTCCTCGTATCATCTCTTCTAATTCGTATCTTTTGTTGAATTCACGGTTTGGGGAGTTCGGTGGATTATTTCTAGTGTGCACCTTGCATACTAGTGCAAATTGCCCTTATCAAGATTGTTGGCTGCGTCAAGACAAGGAGAAGGAACCTCGCTGAACGTACCGGGAAAGATCGGGCCATCCCTACGCATCAACTAATTCTTAGTTGATCCGTATCACCTTCCTTATTTTGGAGAAAGATTGGAACTTTAATATTGATATTCGCGATCTATGATTGGAATAGATTCGTAACATCTGAGGGAGTACTTGTGCCAAGTTTCACTGTTTTGGGTTAGTGGTTTAGAAATTGGCTCTTTCTGGATCGTATGTAGTGTTGTTCTGCACTCTCCCTTGGCAAGCAGTCCAACCGTAGGGATCAGAACGATATGATCGGCAATCCCTGTCAGACCGGCTGTCACGGTCAAACCGGCCCTGGGCGGTACGACTGCACAGTGATTGGCGATAGTACTGCAAAGATAGTGAAGTCTCAGTTGATTCGTGTTCTTTGACTCTTTAACTTTTGTGAACTTATGAGTTTGTGTTTCCACTGCTAGAGTTCTAATACTAGAGGAAAGATTTTGAGAAGTTATTCACCACTCTAACTTGTCATGCCGGTCACACCAGCCTACTCACCCTAGTCTGATCGCCAGCCATGGTCGATCCGACACACACGATCAACACCAAAATCCACTCTTTAAAAAACAACCACTATCTAGAAATTGGTCATACAACTCTAACGATCTTATCGCTCCCAAAATTCGACCACACCAGACCGCTGATCAGACCACCATTCGTAGGTTGGTACAACCATTTCGTCCCAGTATTTCGACATGTCCCACCAACAGATCTGACTCGAAACACTAACAAATCCGAAATTTCTAAAACTATTGTAAAATTTAAAATTAACTTAGCTAAAGTATTAATTGTTCATCACAAATATGTATTAGACATAGTACGTGGTCTCTCGCTCTGTCATGCGGAAATCCATTGAAAGACACAGTAAAACCTACAGTGACAAGAGTCTTCAATCAGTTCAGTTGACACTTCGAACTCTGGCCATCTCCAAAAACCGCTGGTGTTGTGCATACATGCGTGCCGCGGATGTTGCTACAGATATGTTCATCCTGTATGCATATCTGAAAACACTGCTGTCTGCTCATGAGTTACATTTTTAACTAGCTAATTAAGCAACGTAGTTGGACTTCTTCTCCTGCATTGCGTCCACGATCTTGGACCATTTTGTGCGTATGGTGATCAACATCAGCGCGCCGGCCTGGCATGTCAGCCCGCAGATCAGACCCGACCATAGACCCTGCAAAAGATTACGAGCAAGGAAATGTTCAGTTCAGTTAGTCCTGTGTCCGGCAGTACAGCTTCTTTCAGAAACTTGTGTTGTTCTGATATGTATGAGCTGCACGTAGGATGATGGTCGGCCCAACTGACCCATCCTAATTCATTTGCTTTATCGTCGATATAAGATCTATGCACACAAAGTGAACTACCAAGTATGAGCATACCGTTCATTCATCATTACTTACCTTGCTGTAGAACTTGAGCTTGAAGGCGAAGAGGATGGCCAGCGGCATGCCGATGAAGTAGAACGCCACCAGGTTGGTCATCGCCGCCAGATGCTGCCATCCGCAGCCCCTCGACACGCCTGCCATTCCACGAACAACGCGTTTCCACTGTAATTTCTAATTTCTATACGTGCAATGCAACGGAGAAGTGATCTAGGCAAGGTATGGCCTAGCTAGCTGATCTCACCTGACAGGACACCCTGCGCGGAGTCGAGCACGATGGAGACCATCATGAGCGGCGTGATGGCGGCGAACTCCGCCACGATGACCGCGCTCCCGCTGAAGAGGCTCGCCCAGAGGTTGTGACCGAAGCCCAGCAGCAGGATGAAGGAGACGGCGAGGAATACCGACAGCTTCATTGTCACCGCCACCGCGTTCTTCGCCCTGTCCACGTTCCCGGAACCGATCTCGTTCGACACTCGGGTGCTGCAAGGTGCAAGCAACGCAACGCATTATTGTAACCACCATGAACAGAAGGAAACAAAATTTCAAGCTGACAGCAGAAGAACATGGAATTGGTCTGAACTCTGAAACTGGGCAGTACCTCACAGCGGCACTGAACCCGTACGTGATCATGTAGGCAATGGCCTCCGTGCTCGCGCTGCATATAATGATATAAACATTTCATCGTTGATTAAGTCGGTTTGTTTCAGGAATCATGGCCTACGTGCAAATGAGGGAATAATGCCACTGAAGCTTCATCAGTTTGGAGTGACATACCACATGGCGATCAACGACGTGCTCACCGTGGAATTCGGGAGCAAGCCGGCGATCAGAACCAGGAGCTCAAACGCCCAGTACTCCAAGCTACAAGCAGTAAAAACGTCAAGTTACATCTAGCAACACGGGAAACGACGTCCGTGCATGTGCACATCAAGAAATAACGGCGCACATATATGTAATGTACGTACTGACCAGACCATGACGGCGGACGGCGTGGCGAGCTTGAGCGTCGGCAGCACGTACTTGAGCGCGTCGGCGGAGAACCCCTTCCACGTCTCGCTGAACACCTCGGACCGCAGCACGTACACGAGAAGCATCAGGCAGGAGAGCCAGAACGTGGCGGAAATGGCGATGGACGCGCCGGCGAGCCCCATGCCGAGCACGTTCACCAGCAGGTGCGTCAGCGAGACGTGGAGCGCAAACGGCGCCATCGAGCAGACGACGAGCGGCACGACGATGGACTGCGTCTGCAGGTACCGCAGCAGGCACTGCAGGAAGGAGAACGCGAACAGGCCCGGGACCTGGAAGCGGACGAACGCCGCCGCGGCGCGGGACACCTCGGGGTCCTGCCGCAGCCACAGCAGCACCGGCTCCGTGAAGCACCACAGGACGGAGATGAGCACGGACACCACAGCCGACATGATCAGCGACGACTGCAGGTAGAGGCCCAGCATGCGGTACATCCGGGCGCCGTACGCCTGCCCGCACAGCGTCTCCAGGGCGCCGCTCAGGCCGGTCTGGAAAACATCAGTTAGGCAGTGAATAAAGCGTCGCGTCGCGTTTCATCTTGCGTGTAACTAGATACTTGAGATCAATTCATTAGATGCAACATCAATGGAAAAATTACAAGGTTAAGAAAGTGCAAATATAATTACGAGTCTGGGTCAGTCCACGCGTTATTCAAAATTTTTTGACTGATTCCACTGTACAAAATCATTTTTGTACCGTAGATGACGTCTAGATCTAGATTCATGGCTCACAATCCCCTTTAGCTCTATACAAATCCAACCGACTCCTCTCCTCCTCCCGACTTCACCGCTGCCCGCCTGCACCCACCCCTATGTCACCATGTGCGCTACCACCCTGCCACCTCGCCGGCGTCAACCCCGACGCCGGTGAGGCCTGCCACACGACCTCCTCCCCTGCCACTGTAGTCTCCAGCGCCGCGATTACCGTCTCTTATGTGTTTGGTTCAGAGTCATGGTGGAACGGGATGGATCCAACCTATTTTTTAGGGACGGGACGGGACGGTCCCTGTTTTCTGTTTGGTTTAGGGACAAAAGGTTTAGGATGACAATCTGACATGCGGGGTCTACCTGTCAGCCACTCGTCCCACTTCATCCCTCACCATCCCCTCATTTTTGGGGATAGGAGCATCCCCAATTTGAGAGCATATCCACAGAATATTCCCTAGAGGGATATCCCCCATCCCACCTGACTCTGAACCAAACAGCTCTGGAATGAAGACCGCCCCATCCCATCCCCCATGGTCCCATGAACCAAACACATACTTAATTGCTAGTCGGTTCTCGTCGGCCCAATCAACCTCCATTGCCCACCACCCTCTTTCAATCTACGGCTGGCATTACCACCGCTGCCCACCCCCGGTCATCTCGCTGCTCCAGCCTCCCTTTATAGCTGGCCCTGATGAACTTCAAATTCTAACCCGGCAAATATAAACCTTAACTTGCCGCCGTCAAAGAAGAGGAACCCGCTAGAGCCTTGCTGAAGATGGAGACGAAGGTGGGCAGGTGCAGCGTACAAACCGTGACGAAGATTAAAAATTCAATTAATTTGCCCAGAAAAATTATGTACATGATATGTAGCGATTCTGTATAAATACGAACTAGGCGGCAGCAGCTTGGCTACGAACCTATGAGCGACTTATGGTAGTTTATTACAATACTGTTGGCTCAAGAAAGCTGCACGTTGCTACGCTACCTAGCTAGCTAGCTAGCATAATCCTTACCCGTCAGGTTCTCGCTATTTTGGTCCCGCTTACAGTAAATCAAACAATTAGCAGATGTGTTACCGTGCCGTCTTTCTTGTGACTACTTTTGGCTTCAGAATCACAGAAAGTGACAAGACAAAACACCCTCCAAACACTCCCGTTCAATTGTGTCACGTACTCAAATGCTCAGCGTCCTGTCCCGTCCCGTCCCGTCGACGATCTGCCACCCCGATAATCTGGAACGGACGTTTGCCATCACTTCATACCCGGCCAAGATGCGATGAAATTACGTCGCCTTGGAAAAAAAATCTGACGAAGTCGTGCTCACATGTCCTAACAATCGCCCATTTCAGTTTAAACTTCTGACTTTTAACTTATTTTTATTATACTTAAATTTTGTTTTTTCTGGCTTATTAGTTTTAAGCTTTTTTTTGCCTTTTTTTGTACTCATTTGTATTGTCTGTAATGGACTAAACAATTTTTTTATTTTTATTTTTTAAATTTAATTACATCAAATAAATCACTATCAGCAATAATATAATTTTAGTTAATTACAATAAAATTTCAACCATAACCTATTTTTTCAGCCTATACAAACGGCACCCAAATCATGTCTACCAGTACTTCACATGCGTCTTATTCTAGCTAGCACAATCCTTAAAAAATCCAGCTAGCACGTGTTCCTCTCTGCTTACCTACAAGCATTTATGGCCATCAATCACTCCAATAGGGATTGACAAGGTGTGGTTTTATCTGTGAGGGCATCTGTAGTGTATATAACCCAAAGGGTCTTAAGGTGGGTCCCATTTAAACCTTAAGATTAACTCCTCAGCCTTAAGCTTTTTTTACTTAGGGTTTACTTAAGGTCACCCCTGTAATGTATAAGGTTGACCTTAAAGTGGCTTAAAACCTCCTCTTTTCATACACTACAGATGCCCTGAACATAAGTCGCTTACTCCATCTCCAATGGTCGATTAGCTATTTCGTATCAGTAAAATTATAGAAAAAAGAGCATATGCTAGTATTTCATGAAGCGCCCATCATGCACGCAAAATAAGACACGAAACGAACACCATGCACGCTATTGGAGCGAACCCGTCCGCTCCCCACGCGGTATGTGGTGGTGCGATCGGATGCGGTAAAGATGACCACGGCTAGGCGGCGACCAGCTTGATGACAGCGACGACAACGAATGCGAGGACCATCGGAGAAATGCCCAGTCTGGCTGATCCGGATCTGGTTGGGTCGACGGTGGCGTCGTTAGAGAAGGTTGCGTTGGTGGCCAAGGAGGACACGACAGTGATGGAGCAGGATGCAGGCGGCGACCGACAGCAGGGAGGGAGAGGGCAGCGGCCGGCACGACGGGGATGGAGCGACCACGGTGGGGAGGGCGAGACAGCAAGCGATGGGTACGGAGAGAGCTGGCAGCGGGGATGGATCGAGTGGAAGGCTGGCGTGGTGGGGACGGAGGGGAGGCTGGCGCGATAGAGAGGAAGGTGGAGGGAGGCCGTCGGGAGGAGGAAGAAGGGTGGGTGTGGCTACAGAAAAGAAAATTTGTAAAAAAAAAAATTGATGCGTTAGAGATAATTTAATAGAGAAGTTGTCACTAAGATCGTCCTTAGTGACTTGGAGGTTATATGGCAAAATAAGAGGTAATATTATTGTACATACCCTTACCAGTAGTACAGTAGCGCTACTAGAAAATTTCTCGTGATAAAAAGACTATGCATATTATTACCTCCACGGCTCGGGAATTAGTCGTTGAATGGCGACTATTCAGGTAATGCTCAGTTTAGCGATGATTTATTTTACTGTAACTGATTTATTTTTTATTGTAGTTAATAATATCTTATTTAACGTAATTAAATATAAAAAATTTTACAAATAAAAAAACATGTTCGTTCACGAACAATACCAAGAAATACGGAAAAAGTCTAAAAACTAAAAAAAGATGAAATTAAAAAACAATAAATTAAAAATCAGAAGTCACGAGCGGGCCTTGAAGTTTCAAAGCTTGTGAACTCCATTTTCGGCGCAAAAGAATTCCGGGTTTCTGACCCCGGAGCTTTTTTACCGCGTCTCCAGAGATCTTGCGGGGACCGACGACTTGCTGACCTTGGAGGCTTTGATCGTCCAAGCCATCGATGGTACGGCCCATCACGCTGCCAGCGCGATGGCGTGACGACGCACGACGACCGAGTCCGTGCGAACACGTCGCCGTAGCAGAGCAGCAATCTTCCTCACGATTCTTGAGAGGACCTCTAGCTATCTGACAATTACGACTAGGGAGCGCCAAGTTCTTCTCATTTGTACTACATGCACATGTGCATGTACAGCTGTAAAACGCGCGCGCGCGAGGCTTCTGGAAGATGGAACTTGGTGGCGGACGGCGCACAGGGTCCCCCCTGACAAAACTAGTTTTTAGTTACGTCCCTGATTTAATAGTAAAATAATTTAAATTATTTAGATTAGATCATAAAAATATTATTAAGATTAGATATTTTTCGAACTAAGAGGCTGTTTGGTTATTAGCCATACTTTGCCAATAAAAATTGACACACTTGCCTAAGTTGATGTGCTCAAATTCTTTGCCACACCTTAGCAAGCCTAAGGAAATCTTGCCACACTTTTTTGAGTTATTGACGCGTGGGAACTAGTTTGCTGGAAGAGAATCTTGTTACAACTGTAGCTGCAACCAAACAACTCCCAAAGTTGGTCAAACTTACCTAACCTTAGACGTGGTAAACTGTGGCTGGCAACTATACACCCTCTAAAATTTACCTTGTTTGGGGTGTAGCTCGGCCCCTGGTTCTCCCGGCCACGGAAACGACGAGGGCGCGCGTTTGTTTTTTGAATGGCAGCGAGAATTTCAGAGCGGGACGGAGCGGCGGCGTCAATCCGCAGGCACGGTTTCCGACGGCACCGATCCGCGGGGCCCTATCCGCTTGTACTCTGGCTGCTCTCTGCACGACGAGATGAGCGTAGCCCAAGTCGTCGTCGTGATCGACGTCTGGCTAAAAGCGACTGGTCCGCGGCGAATTCAAGGTACGGACGATGGCTTATACCCCGTGCAATTGGCGACGATTGCGTAAATTCGAAATATACGGGTTAATCAAAGGATGAGGCATCTCCAATGGTTCTAGCTAGCAACTAACTAGAAGACTTCCACATCATTTATATAGTACACACTAAAAGCTAGCATTCTAAAGAACTATCTATAAGGATAGCTATTTGATGCTTACATGCACACACAGAAAAGGACTATTATTTATAGAGGCTGCCTCGTTTTGCGTTATAGACTAGTGCTTAAGGAAGAGCTGGCTCGATTTTTTTCATACTCTCTTTCCTTCATATAGGATATATGCTGATGTGTACATACATATAACTAGCTGACTCAGACCATTGGAGATACCCTAAGAGAAATATGCGGATCCGTGGTGAGATCGATCATAAGCAGCAAGCAAGCAGCTCGGTGTGGGCGAATGACAGTGCCCTAGCTAGCTAGCTGGCGAATGGCTAAGCGAAGAAAAGCAGCTTGGTACCAGACTATTCATACCGTTGTTTTGTGGTGTGTGGATACAAGCAGACTAGGGAGTCCAGGATAGTAGATGACCAATCGATTGTGTTCCATACTAGTACAACCATTAAGGCCCCGTTTGGCATAGCTCCACCACCGGCTCCTGGAGCTGTTTGGAGCCGTTTTGTGCCAAACGGGGTAAAATAAAATAGCTCCACCCAAGGAGTCCCTTAAAACATGCTGAGACAAAAGATATGTACGAGATGGAGCTGAAAAAAGTAGCTCCACCCGGCTCCATCCGCAGGCCCGCATGCCACTGCCCTTGTACTTTCGTAAATTTACGCGATCTGCCACCGGCTCTTCTATTCTCCCGTTCCCGTTCCTATGTTCGGTCTTCTCGTCTTCGACCGTGAAGGGAGCGCCGCCGCTATTAAATATTGGTTGCTAATACTTTGTGTTATTTTAAATTTTAATTTTTTTTGAATTCAAATTTACTCGGATGAAAAGTCATGTAGAAACATACAGCTCTTGATGTTACTACAAGCCAAATAGACAGGGGTATATTGGACAATTGACATCTCTCAACCATGCATGATAAAATAGGTGGAGCTGTTTTGCCAAACATCTACCAAAACAGCTCCAGCTCCACCGGTGGAACTGTTCGTGGAGCTGAAGTAAAAAAAACAGCTCCACTTGTGAAGTGGAGCCGTGCCAAACAGGGCCTAATTTTTCTGCTGCTTTAAATTTGGAGCAGCAAATATAGTATGCGTTTTTTTGACTGAATTACGGTTTTTGAGTGACTGTTCGTTAGAAAGAACGAAGAGATAGACAACTATATATAATTTTAATTAGTATAACTAAAGTCAATATTAGTATAGTGTCAAATGCAATTAATTTATAGAACTATATTAGAAAGTCGTATATTTTAAAAGTTAGTTAACACAACAAATATCGAAAGTACTTGCGTACAGTACTTGCTCCAGTCATCGAAAATAATCCAGTCATCGAAAGTACTTGCTCCAGTACTCGCGTACGCTCGACCTACTCATCTTAGTACTACTGCTAAAAAATTAAAGGAATGTGGTCACAAACTTGTTTCGACCAGATCCATCCCCGCAATGAATATAGTAATAATGCGCTGCCTAAAGGTCAACAAGCCATCTAGCACGAGCTTTGACAGCATCCGGCGCTCTAATTCGCATTCCCATGTCTGTCATTATTACTGCGAGTACTACTACCAAGCAATGACAACCCCACCAACATAGAAAATAAAGAACAGCATGTTTAAGGAAAAACAAAACCATGGCTGAGTAGAAAGGACGTGCTACTATCGCCATTGTTATGCGTATTAATTAGTGTCCGTATATGCAAGTAGATCAGATATGCATGTGGCCGGCATGTGGGTTGCCATGGATGGATGCATCTGATTCATGCATGCATGCGGGGGGTAATAAAACACATGATGGATCGAGCAAGAGTGTATACGTACGACGAAGGCGTAGCCGGTGACGGTGGCCCAGGAGTTGCCGAGGGTGGCGCCGGCGAGGTGGACGTCGCCGAGGTGGCCGGAGAACATCACGGACACCAGCGGGATGCCGTAGTAGGACATGTTTGTCAGGATCATGGGCACCGCGAACTGCAGCTGCGCCCACGCCTCCTCCGTGTCCACCACGCGGCCCAGCCACGGCCACGGGCACGCCCCCCGCGCGCGCCGCCCCTCGCCGCCCTCAGCAGCCTCGGCGCCCTTGCCGTCGGCCGGCGCGCAGGCGCCGAGCAGCGGAGCCGAAGACATGTCGATCGCCCCGGCCGCCGAGAGGAGCTTTGGCTTTCGTGGTGAGTCGTGCCACTCGCGATCGATCGCCGCTCGGCTCTGGCTGGCGACCAACGACACGAGTGTGATACCGAGTTTATATATAGATATACTGGCTTGGCGTGAAGTTTTGGCCTGCCCCCGTTTTTCGTGAGGTGTGCCGCGGGGAGTGGTGGTGGGGAAATGGTATATTTTGTCTATTTTGGATCTTTTGGTTATTTTATTTTATTTTATTTTTTGGAATGGCCATCGCTGGAAACTAATTATAGGGATATATCTTTTTTACAGCGCTAGTATGAATGGCGTTGACGTCTCTGTGTGCGCCACGGTAGACTGCGGCTAGCATTCACCAGATGCCATTGTTCATCATCAAACTTCACGTTCACAAAAACCGTCGCTGTTTGAATTGGCTTTAGTTTTTAAATTCTGTTTAGAGAAATTAAAGCTAATATAAATATCTTAATTTTTATAAGCCACTTCTATCAATCATTGTTTTACTGTTTTTTATGTTGTAACGCACTTTATATTTTATTCACTACTATAGAAAAGGCCATCACAGACGGTTCAAAAACGTCATCACAAACGGTTTTGTGAACCGTCTGAATTTATGGGTCAGTGATAATACGAGGTCATCACAGACGGTTTTCGAACCGTCTGTGGTGCAAATATCACAGACGGTTTTTAACTAAAAACCGTCTGTGATATATAGTTATCACAAACAGTTTTTAGTTAAAAACCGTCTGTGATATTCCCTTCTACTCCTAAACCTATTTCTGTTTATTGGCTAGCCTCAGGAAATGCTAGTCATACCCTCTGAAACAAGCAGATCAACATGTACATGTATACATCCAATTCACATCTCAATCCACATCTCAATTCATTTCACAAACATAAAACATCCATTTTTATTAAGATTAGAGCCTACCATTACAATATCCCAAAACAACGAGCAGATTACACAACAAGAACAAAGAAAAAGCAAAGATCCTCTATGCCTTCTCGCCCCTGATGCAACGCATGAGCTGGATGTCTTTGACGCCCACCATTGTCGGCGTTGATTGAGCGTCTGCACGGTTGACACGAGCTAGCTGCTTCTGCGGTGTCTTGCCTCCCGTAGACTTGTGCGTCATCTGCAAGGAGGAGGATAGCAAGGAGGAGGAGAACAGCAAGGAAGAGGAGACCAGCAAGGAGAAGGATAGCAAGGAAGAGGAGACTAGCAAGGAGGCTGGGTTTTGGTTATATTTATAGGGGAGGGAGAGGGAGGGAGAGGCGGGAGTTCGAAATTTTTGGCGCGGGAATGGAGAGGCGGAGCAACGATTCGTAGGGTGAGGATTGGTGGATTTCTATTGGCTAGGATTGGGTTGAGGAGGATCGACGGGCCCAGCGGTCAGATTATCACAGACAGTTCTATATATAGAACCATCTGTGATGAATGAATATCACAGACGGTTCTATAGCTAGAACCGTCTGTGAAGTAGAGCACAAAATTTTATATACCGATGCAATATAAATAACAAGTCTGAAAAGATAAAATAGCAAAGTTTTATATGGCTTATATATACTCATTTGAAAGGATTCGACGAGATCTACAACTTTGCAGTTGAAGCAAAATCCAAATTCCGAAAGTAAGACCAAGAAAAAAGGCAAAAACAGACATCAAACACTTGCGACGCAGGTTTAGGTCCAAAGATGGCCGATTTTCAGGGTCTTGGAGGGCGACTAGCGCAAGTGGGTCATTTTTTTGGATCGGGCTCGTCGTTAGCTTTCCAACGAGTATAAGAACGTCAAAAATGGACACCATATGCAAAAGTTATGCCCGTTTTACTGAAGGTGTCTCAAAACTGAATCCTACTCAGACTCAGGCGGGAAATTATGAAATTTTGGAGAATTGCAAGGCGAGAAACATATCACAGACGGTTTTTAATATGAACTGTCTGTGATAATCAGCTTATCACAGACGGTTTTTAATAAAAAACCGTCTGTAATAATTCCAGATTATCACAGACGGTTTTTAATACGAACCGTCTGTGATAATCAGCTTATCACAGACGATTTTTAATAAAAAACCGTCTGTGATAATTCCAGATTATCACAGACGGTTTTTTAATATGAACCGTCTGTGATACTGGAATATCACAGACGGTTCGTCGATACGAACCGTTTGTGATACTCGTTTTCTCCGACGCCATCAACACAAACGGTGTCCAAATTAAAACCGTCTGTGTTAGTGTCGATCACAGACGGTTTTGTCAAACCATCTGTGATTTGCCGTCTAGTATTAGGCTTTCTGTAGTAGTGATTATGTTACAATTTCGTAAGTCGTATGGTGATCCGAATGTTGTAGTGCATTTTGTTGCTTCGCCTTTTTTTACATAATGCACTCAGCAAAAAACCGAAAGCCAATACGAACGGCTCAGTTTCTATAAGCTGCTTCTATTAACCACTACTATTCTCAGCCACAGCCAAAAGCGATCAGTAAAAGGCAATACGAACAACCCCTAAGCTGCCACGAACGCCCGGTTGATTTAGGAGGTGTTTTATAATGGCTGCGGCTGATGTTTTTTAGCTGTGGCCGGTAGTTTTTAGCTAAAAATGAATAATAATGCCTAAAAGAAGTGTCTCTTAGAATAAAGGGGCGAGCGGTGGAAAAGGTGAGGAAGAGGTGCGTGCGCAAGATGGAAGCGAGAGAAGTGGCGTGTGTGATGCTCCCGTGTCCCCGTATCTTATCCTCATAGCGAGATGTGAGAGGAAAGAGTGGAGAAACTGCTTCGAGAAACTAGGTATTTATATTGGTTTTTGGTTTCTCTAAGCAGAAGGCATAAACAAAAGTCAATACAAATACCCCTTACAGTAGGCCGGTGTTTATAAATGATGTAATAGACTCTAAGCCAACATTTATAAATGGCCCTGTCGATGCCAACTAGACCAGCATTCATAAACGCCGCAAGACGGTGGACGGCATGGCGAGCATGAGCATCGGAGGCACGTACTTGAACATGTCGGTGGAGAACCCTTTCCGCGTCTCGTTGAACACCTTGGATCGCAACACGTAGGCGAACAACATCAGGCAGGAGACCCAGAACGTGACGGAGATGGCAATGGATGTGCCGGTGAGCCCCATACCGAGCACGTTCACCAGCCGGTGCGTCAGCGCGCCGTGGAGCATGAACGGTGTTGGAGCAGACACGCACGTAGCCGCAAAACCATGAGTATCTGGTACTTGTTATGACCACGTGAAGCTGCTTACGACCACGAAGTCATTTACGACCACTCGAAGTCAGGCGTACGACCACTCCTCGTCGCAGCAAGTCGATAAATCGGTTACGACTTACAACTACTCGATGTCGTAGGTACTCAGTAGTCGGTTTTTGACCATGTACTCGATAGTCGATTTCGACCACATACTCGATAGTCGGTTTTGACCATGACTACAAGCTCGGCTTCGACTTCCGACCATGTACTCGATTATGACAATGAAGTCATGCTTGGATACAACACTCAGGAAAATGCACGCGACACTCAGGGAAACACGCACGACATAGGAAAAACACAAGGATTTGTGCTGCTCAACTTCTGCAGCTTTTTCCAGCTTTCTTATCTAATTTTTCGGACTCGAATACAAAGCAAAAGCTAAACTTATTTCCTATTCTTACACCATGATCTGCGTTAGCCGTGCCATCCCACGTCTAGCGAAAACATGGCTCCACTAACTAATAGACTGAACGAGAGTCATAGCCATGACGTGAACATGAGCATGTCTCAGGCCACTAACTTTGACATAGTAAAATGTAAATATGCAGCGCAACGGGTTTAAGTCCAACAAATCACCCCCTAAGCCTGTTGCGTAGAATTCACCTCAACGATGCTGAGCTTCTGTCTCATCTCAATGAACTTGACTCGCCCAAGCGCCTTGGTGAGTATATCACCGTGTTGTCCATCCGTGCCAACATGGTCAACGTCCACCGTGCCGTCTTCAATGTATTCACGAATAAAATGAAAACGAGTGTCGATATGCTTACTCTGTTCATGATGCACCGAGTTCTTGCTTAGTGCGATGGCTGATTTGTTATTCACCAGAAGCTTTACCATCTATGGTGCTCGCCCGACCAGCTCACCATACAGTCAGATCAACCAAACACCCTGGCATGCTGTCGTAGCCACCGTGATGTATTCCACCTCACAGGACAAAAGTGCAATGACCTTCTGCTTCTGCGATGTCTAGGTGATTACACTCGTGCCGAGGAAGAACACAACCCCAGTAGTGCTCTTGTGATCATTGATGTCATCGGCGAGGTCACTGTCACTGAACCCCACTAGTGCGGGCTCCATCTTGCTTGTCTTCTTACAGCAGCACCCATAGCTCGTAGTGCCGCTGATGTAATGCAGAATTTATTTCACCGCCGCCCAATGTGATACAGTCAACGCCTTCATGAACCTGCTCACGATCCAAACTGTGTAAGCGATGTTGGGCCTCGTGTTGTAGTGGTATCATAGACTCCCGATGATGCTCCGGTACCATGTTGCATCTATAACGGCACCGGTGTCCTTCTTGCTCAGCTTCAAATGATTCTGCATCGGCATCTGGAACGAATTACACCCCGCCATGTTGGATAACTTCGGAATCTTGCCAGCATGAGCACTTTGGTAGAGCATGATCTCGCCAGTGTCTTTCTTAACCTCGATTCTTAAATAGTAACTCAGGAGACCAAGATCGCTCATCTCAAATAGGTTGCACATTTGGTCTTTGAATGTGGCAATATCATTGACACTGGTGCCAGTGATGATCAAGTTGTCAACACAGACGCCTACCAGCAGTGATGATGTGCCATTGGTCCTTTGGTACACAGCATGTTCCAGAGGGCTCGCTCAAAGCCAAGGGAGATGAGCGACGTGTCCAACTTGGCGTTCCATGCTTGCGGTGCCTGGCGAAGACCGTACAGGGCCTTATGTAGCGTGAGCACCCTGTGCTCGTTGTCAGGGTCAACGAAGCTAGGTGGTTGGTACATGTAGACCTCCTCAGGTAGATCTCCATTCAAGAACACCGACTTGATGTCCATATGATGCACATCCCAATCACTGCGCGCAATGAGTGCCAGCAAGAGCCGCACCGTCTCTATTCGCGCCATCGGGGTGAAGACCTCGTCGATGTCCACCCCCTGCCACTAAGCGTACCCTTTAGCAACTAGAAATACCTTGTGTCTCACCACATTGCCTGCAGGGTCCTTCTTTGCCTTGAATACCCTTTTGAGCCCGATGGCCCTGTGTCCTGCTAGGAGTGCGACGAGCTCCCTTGTATCGTTGTTGCAGATGGCAGCTAGCTCTTCTTCCATCGCCTACTTCCAGCACGCTTCTTCAAGTGCTTGGTTGACATTGGCTGGCTCCTCGACAGCCAAAAGACAAACCCCACTTTGCTTAACGTCGACTTCCTCTGTAGTGTCATAGACTTTTGACAACTCTTGGTAGCAACGTGGCCCAGAGTCAGTGTCGAGCACATCATCATGAGTTGGTGGGGTCACCCATCGATGCCCGTGGATGCTGGTGGAGGTGTCTGTGGCTCCGCCGCCTACAGTGCTACCGGATCTGCTCCAGGTGTTAATGTCGTTGCCTGTCCAATGTCGACATCTGCCATGCCTTGCACCGTGGCATATGTCATGGTGAATGTGGCAGCTGGGCACGGTCCAGAACTGCATTCGCCTGACTCTCAGTCCCATCACTTTTGTTCCTTGAAGGTTCTTCGTGCGTCGAATCGTGCACCTTGTACGCCTCCTTCCTCATAGCCGATGAACACCATCGGTGTTGAGCAGTGCGCCAGCTTGTTCATGCTCGGCTCGGTGTTCCTGATGTGCGTGATGCACCCAAAGATTGGAGATAGTGCACCTTTGGCTTCCGCTTGTGCCACGCCTCGTACATTGTTTTGCTGTTGAGACTCCATGTCGGCGCCCTATTGAGGATGTAGACTGTAGTTTTCACCGCCTCGCCCCAGAATGTCACCGGCACACCCATGGTATTTAGTAGACAGCGTGCCATCTCTACCACAGTCTGGTTGTAACGCTCGACGACCCTGTTCTGCTGTGGTGAATACGGTGAAGTGGTACAATGCTTGATGCCGAGCTCATCACAGTACTCGTGGAACTTGGTGGAGTTGAACTCGCCACCGCGGTCCGAGCGGAACGCCATGAGCTTTCCACCGTGCTTAGTTTCGGCTAGCGCCTTGATCTTCTTGAAGAATTTGAATGCCTCGTATTTGGACCTGAGCACCTCGAGCCACATGTATCTGTTGTGATCGTCTACGATCAACAGGAAAAACTTATTACCTCGTGTCGTCGCCAGTGTGATTGGTCCACACAAATTGTTATGGACCAACTCCAGTGGGCGCTCCACGCGGTAATGAGAGACCATGTGGTCGTGACTCCATGCGAGTGATGAGTAATTGACAAAGGTTTAGGATAGTCGAGTTTGGATTGTGTGGTCGGACCATGTCGTTGCGCGGTGCAACGGGCTCGGTCGGACTTGGTCAAACTTGGTCGTATGGGATTAGGATGCATATTCCGATGATTTGACAGGTTTGGACTTCATATGTGGTAAGTATGATGGTATTTACGCTTTCATGTATCGAGCGGTGCTATTTGACGTGTTTCTTGTCTGTGTGATTGCAGGACGTCGAGGCGGAGTCGTGGCGAGACACGTGGACCGGACTAGGCGCAGGTGGCGCTGAGGTCAGAACGGTCGGGATGTGTCGAAGACGACGTGGACTTGCGGTCCTCAAAGTTTACCAAGCCAAGAATCCAAGAATCCTTGCGAATTTCTCAGATTTCTGAAAATCCTGTTTGCAGAAATTCTTCGTGCGGTACTACCGCCCATGTTCGGACCAGTCCGATCGGCAGGGATGAAACGTTCGGATGGTCCGAACATCTCAGGTAAGAGGTACTACCGCTCGGCATAGCGGTACTACCGTCCAACGGTACTACCGCTCGTCTAAGCGGTACTACCGCTTGCAGTCTGACTTGCTCTGAAATTATTTTTTTGACTGTCTTTTTCTGGATCTGATTTATCCTTGTTGCTGTGATTTCCAGTAATGCCTATCTTCTTTCTTTATAGCTACCATAGCTATTAGAGAAGAAGTATAAGTGTGGATTCTTGAGGGGCGAATTTATTTTTGAGAGCGCCATTCGCCCCATGGGTCAGCTGTGCGTGCACAAGCCACTTTCTCCTCTACTGTTGGTTCTTCTTCTGCTCCCTTACCCTCTGCTGTTCCCTCTTCTCCCTGCTCTTCTTGCACCTCTCTCTTTCGGGAGTGTCAGTATCTTATGAACACTCTCGAGAGGTTTGTAGGAGGCAAGAAGAAGCTTAATCTTATTCTAGACCAGTCCAAGATTTGCAGATTTAATCAGGGTCTAGGATATGATTATTATGAGGACATGAGGAAGCATCCACCTGCTATTCTCAGACCCATAGTAGGAGGTGTGATCGAGGTTGAGACCAGATCTGATGAAGTTAAATTCAAGTCTACGGGCTTTGTCCAAGGGATTTCTGACAGCAAGGTGAGTCCACCTGCAGCTTCGGCCTCTCATAAGGCGAAGCCATCTCATGCTACTTCTGCCTCTCAGAAGGCGAAATATCATTGCACCTTCTGTCAGAAGGATGGACATCTGATCGATCGATGCTTCAGGCGCACCAAGATCGCGCGTAGAGACCGTGTTCGTGATCTTAGGCGTATTCAGGGTCAGCCCCAGGCTCTGAGTGCACCTAAGACCAACACAAGGTCTAAGGTTGCGTCTGTTGATGAGTTTGGGTAGCATCGAGGACTTGGTTTTTTCGAGATTTCTGGTTTTCGTCTTCATTCTCCCTTTGGTCGTGACTTCCACCGTTCTGAGGTTAGATCTCGTTTTCCTCGTCGAGATGACTACCCGCGGCGTGTTCATCGTGTTGCCGATGCTTCGACTCGCTCGCCCGTAGCAGTCGGACCCAGCAACAGCTTCAGGTCTACACAGAGACCGTCTGCTTCTTTGAGTGACAGAGAGCGTAGGGTAGATAGAGGTCAGTCGTGCTTGACTACTTCATCTGCTCGACGTGTTACTCAGTATTGGGTGCCAAAATCACTCTTGATTTACCCTAGTACTGAGACTTTACTCTCTGTTTGACTCAGGTTCGCCGGGCAGGGAAGGGAAAAGTTTGGCTTGTAGACTCCGGGTGTCCACGACACATGACTGGAGACTCCCGTTGGTTTTCTTCCCTTGCCCGTGCCCCAGGTGATGAGACGATCACCTTCGGAGACGCTTCATCTGGGCGCGTCATCGCCAAAGGTACTGTGCGCATTAATGACTCTTTCATTTTGAAAGATGTTGCCTTGGTTAGTAAGCTGCAGTATAATTTGCTTTCCGTTTCTCAGCTTACCGATGACAACTTTGAGGTGAGCTTTAAGAAAAACAATTGCAAAATTCTTGATTCTTCGGGTAGTCTGGTTTGCGGGATTTCTCGTTTTGGGAGGATCTTTCGTGCTGATTTTTCTGAGTCTTCTGGTGATCCTCTCAGGTGTTTAGTTGCTTCTGAGTCCCGCGATCTCTCTTTCTGGCATAGGATACTTGGTCATATTGGATTTGACCATTTGACCCGAGTTAGCGGCCACGATCTCATTCGTGGTCTGCCGAAACTCAAGATGGTCAAAGATCTTGTTTGCGCTCCATGCGGGCACAGCAAGATGGTTGCCGCTCCTCATCCTCCGGTCACAGTTACTATGACCGATGCACCGGGACAGCTGCTCCACATGGACACAGTTGGACTAGCTCGAGTGCAGTCAGTAGGAGGGAAGTGGTATTTTCTTGTTGTGGTCGATGACTTCTCGAGGTATTCTTGGGTGTGTTTCTTAGCCTCGAAGGATGAGACTTTTTCACATTTCCGAGGTCTTTTTAGTAGGCTTTCTGTTGAGCTTCTAGGTGTCTTACGAGCGATCCGCAGTGACAATGGCACGGAGTTCAAGAATTCCTACTTTGAGAGTTTCTGTGGTGAGACAGGTGTAGAGCACCAGTTCTCTTCTCCATACGTCCCTCAGCAGAATGGCGTTGTGGAGAGGAAGAACCGTACCTTGGTCGAGATGGCCAGGACGATGCTTGATGAATACTCTACACCGAGGAAGTTTTGGGCTGAAGCCATTGCGACCGCGTGCCATGTTTCGAATCGAGTTTTTCTTCGGGCACACTTGCACCGCACTTCTTATGAGTTGAGATATGGGCGAAAGCCCAGCGTCTCTCATTTTCGTGTGTTTGGTTGCAAGTGCTTTATTCTGAAGACCGGGAACCTAGATAAGTTCGAGTCACGTTCTTGTGATGGTATCTTTCTAGGTTACTCGTCTTCTTCGCGGGCTTATAGGGTCTGGAACTGCGAGTCTAGTAAACTGGTAGAGACTTGTGAGGTGACCTTCGACGAGGCCAGTCCAGGGACTAGGACCGATATCTCAGGTTCTTTAGAGCAGTCCGAGCCTATCCTCGTGGATGATGAGGACGATAGAGATGAGGGTTGTCTACCCGATCCAGTCACTCATCCTTCACCCCCTGAGGTGCCTTCTTCCACCGCACCTCGAGGAGATCAGCCCATGCCTTCGGCTTCATCTGGAGCTGGTGGCTCTGTTCCTACCTCGTCAGCTCACGAGGTAGAGGCCACTTCTTCATCTCATCCTGGACCTCCTAGACACATTCAAAAAGACCATCCTTCTGAGCAGCTTATTAGAGACCTTTTTGAGCGAGTCACTCGTTCAAAATCTGGCTTATCTCAATTTTATCTCCATTCTGCTTTCATTGCCTCCTTTGAGCCTAAAGATATTTCTCATGCTTTATCTGATGAGTCTTGGGTCAATGCCATGCATGAGGAGCTGGAAAACTTCGAGAGAAACAAGGTCTGGTCGCTTGTCGAGCCCCCACGAGGTCACAATATCATTGGAACTAAGTGGGTGTTCAAGAACAAGCAGAGTGAGGATGGTGTGGTTATTCGAAACAAGGCTAGACTGGTAGCTCAGGGGTTCTCCCAGGTTGAGGGTCTAGATTTCGAGGAGACCTTTACCCCTGTAGCTCGACTTGAGGCCATTAGAATCCTGCTTGCCTTTGCAGCTTCTAAAGGTTTCAAGCTTTACCAGATGGACGTCAAGAGTGCCTTCCTTAATGGAGTCATTGATGAAGAAGTCTACGTCAGACAGCCTCCAGGTTTCGAAAACCCCAAATACCCAAATCATGTTTTGAAGCTTTCCAAAGCGTTGTATGGACTTAAGCAGGCCCCTAGAGCTTGGTATGAGAGGCTTAAGTCCTACTTGTTGAGTCATGGGTTTGAAATGGGTAAAGTAGATAAGACCTTGTTTATCCGTAGGCCTGAAAATGACCTTCTGCTTGTCCAGATCTATGTCGATGACATTATCTTTGGCGGCTCTTCCCATACTCTGGTTTCATAGTTCTCGGATGTCATGAGCACCGAGTTTGAGATGAGCATGATGGGCGAGTTGACCTTCTTCCTTGGCTTGCAAATCAAGCAGACTCGGGAGGGTACTTTCTTGCATCAAGGCAAGTACACTCGTGACCTCCTGAGACACTTCGACATGAGTGACGGTAAGCCGGTGTCAACTCCGACGGCTTCTACAGCCTATCTTGACCCAGATGAGGATGGCGAGCCAGTTGATCAGAAAGAGTACAGAAGTATGATCGGCTCCCTTCTTTACCTCACTGCCTCGAGACCAGACATACATTTCTCCATGTGTCTGTGTGCTCGTTTTCAGGCTTCTCCTCGCATATCTCACCGCCAGGCGGTGAAGCGCATCTTTCGGTATCTTCGAGCTACCATTGATTATGGTATATGGTACTCTTCCACATCCTGTCTTTCCTTGAGAGCCTTCTCGGATGCAGACTTTGCCGGCTGTAGGATAGATAGGAAGAACACTTCTAGCACTTGTCAATTCATTGGCACTTCTCTTGTCTCTTGGTCTTCTAGGAAGCAGTCCGGTGTTGCACAATCCACTGCAGAGGCCGAGTACGTTGCTGCTGCCAGTTGCTGCAGCCAGGTGCTTTGGATGGTCTCGACCCTGCGGGACTTTGGGTTAGCGATAGACAGTGTTCCACTCTTTTGTGATAACACTTCTGCGATTAACATTGCTAAAAACCCAGTGCAGCACTCTCGGACCAAGCATATTGATATTCGCTATCACTTTCTTAGAGACCATGTAAAGAAGGGTGACATTGTGCTCCAGTTTGTGGAGAGTGACCACCAGTTGGCTGACATCTTCACCAAGCCTTTGGATAGTTCGAGGTTTTCAGCTCTGCGGGGAGAGCTTGGGGTGGTTTGTCCTTATGGACTGTAGTGAGGGGGAGCTTTGGGCTTTACTGCTTTACTATTGATTATGCTTCTGTCTCCTTTCTGTTGCTTTGCACTTGGGGTGCACTTGGGTTTAGTCCTCCTAGCATAGATTAGAGTGTCTCTCTCTTATCTAGCTGCTTAGACTCTTACTCTTATCTTGTGCTTCCAGGATTAGCTATTTCTTTTTCTCATTAGATTGAGCTCACTCACTTCTTGTATGTTCTAGCGAGGGTTGGGCCACCCTCGGGTAGACAGGGCACGTGTTTGCTCTCTAGTGTGTGTTTTACGGTCAGCTGATAGTCCTGGAGTCATATGGGGTAGATGAGAGTCAGTCTGAGCCATAGTCGTTTATATATCTTATCTATGCTTTAAGGACTGCCAGTTTACTGTTTTTCTTTCCCAGCTTCTCAGTTTATCGCTTTGGCTCATGGGGAGTTCATTTGAGAGCTTCTAGAGCTTAATATGACCTAACTCTACTTGAACTAAAAGTTGCATTTCATATTGAGGGGGAGTTGGATTTTCTGCATTTCTAGCATTCTGCATTGTAATATAAACTACATGGAGCCTTGATTATTATCCTGTTATGACATGTTTACAATGCTTTACACCTTGCCATGACTTGTGCTTATTTGCTAGATTTATCATGACTTCACATGTGTAGACTAGCTTTTGCCATGATAAGTTAATTAAAAATTGCTTAACTTGCATTAAAACTTGTCATGCTAGCATTTGAGTCTAGTCCTTCTTGAGTTATTGTCAGACCCGGATTTTTCAATCCAAATCCACTGTGATTCCACCGCACTATTCCCTGGATCAGTAGATAGTGCTCACAGATTACAGTTCTGAATATCAAAGTTCATATCATGCGAAAACGTAAATATAATAGTAGACTTACTCATGGGCCGATTAGGCCGAAATCAATAAATTGCAACAGCGGAAGAACGAAGCACACAGGTGGGACCTTCAGGACATGCCCACAGGCAGCCAACTGGAGGTTCGCGACCTAGCCCTTGACATCTTCATCTTCTCGGCCAGCTTGTCCAATCTTGTTGCTGAGGCGAGGTGATTTGATTTCCTGATTCTGAATTTTGTCGCAAAAGCGAGCGTGAGCACTCCGACCCCGTGCTCCGCGAGCCAATACACAGAATGCAAATAAATAGTATGTATGGCTTAACAAAGGAGAGGCTTGGGTTGTTTTATTTTGCGAAAAGTGCTTTTGAATACAATTACTTAAAATTTCCTGAGACCTAGCAGTTTGAACCAAATCATAATGTACAAGGAAATGCATTATTAATATCGATTCAGATTCCATCCACCGTTACATGGCATCTGCACCATATAGCAATTTCTTCAGCGTTATAGCCGCTTAACTTACCACTGGGACGACACCCAGGACAATTCCAAACTAGGGCCTTTCACTGCCCTCCACTCTTCCATTCCCATTTTCCAAACATGTTTAAATAGAACTAACTCGAGTAAGTTCCCATGTCCGCCCTTGACCGTGGGCACGGCTATTCGAATAGTTTTGACTCTGCAGAGTTTGTACACTTTCACCACAAGAGATGAATTATCTTTGTTGCCAACATGCTTCCTTAGGCATGAGACCCAGATAATTTATCACAAAGCATTTACCTTACTCCGATCTAGCTAGACACCACCCATGCTGAGGTTTCACCGCTGAAGGGTTACACCACCAGAGTCAGAAGCCCCCTCTTGCGCCGTGCGAGTACAGTACACCCTGTGCCTCACTGTGAGTAAACCAGTACACCCTGGCACCCACTTTCCTTGGTGATATCTGAACTAAACCCTTGCAAGTTATTCAGCTAGATCGTACCCATTATAGACTTGTGGTTGTACTGTTTTACATCAGGAGATCATCACAAGATTCAGTCCTTAGTATTATCTGAGCGGTTCTACCACACTCCATGATTTGTGCTCCCACCGCACCACATACCAGCCCCCAAGCCATCCGCTCAGATATTTAAGCAAGTTAGGATTTTGGGAGCATAAAATAATCATGTAAAAATATACCAGTCATTCCCACCATGACCGCCCAAACCAGTTTCTCATGATTCAAAATGACAACAATGTTTGGGGCATTTCAATGCCCCTGAGTATTTATGCAGTACTAAGCATGGCATATAATTAGGGACTTATTTTCAAAAGTTACCATTATAATTTTGCTAGGGTGACAAGGTTCACACATTCAAATATTCCAAAGGAGGGTAATATTATTCAAGGTAAACAATGGACATATAACTAGAATCCTAAATTAAACATGTATTTGCATATAAACTAACAGCATGCAATTTGATAATTTAAAACAAAGTAATTTGCAGAAATGTAGGTTCAACATGATCAAAGTATTGACTCGCCTGGCGCGGTTTACCGCGGTTTTGAGCTCACACGAGGCTTTCTCTTGAGTTCTTGGCGTTTAACTTCACTTCGAGCTTGATCTCACTTGATCCAACGAGTCTTCACGACCTCCAATTTCTAATTACGCGACAAGCGACTGAATCCAAACGAAAGCAAATAACTCAAAAGATCCAAATAAATCCGAATAAACTCAATTTAGTTTTATTATGAGTTAATGGGTGATTTGAGTCATTTGAGATAAGGTCGATGGTAGAATACGATGACTTGATCTTTTATTAATGATCTATTTTTGTTATTTTGATATTTATCAAGGAAATTCATTGAGTTAGGGTAGACCTTTGAATTGGGGGTACAAGTCTAGCTGGGTATTATTTTGTCGAGCGTTAATTTGCAGGGCATATGATATATTTATATATGTAAGTAATGTTTGCAAACTTTAGCTTACCGAGTTAATCTTATAGCCTATGTTTGTGACATTGAGCGGTATGATATTTTATGTACCTCCATTTATCACTGGGCTAAGTTTAATTTGAATTAGGGTTTATTTTTACGGGTTCCAGCTTGCTATATGTACAAATATGCTCAATACTACTACATACTAAAGCTAGTGTTAAGATTTGGTTAATGGCACTATTTTTATCCTGCTTATTGTTTAGCTACCATTAGGCTTGTTTTTACCCCTGATTTTAGTTTAAGCTTAGTTATCTGAGCAGAGCTTAGTAATCAAATATGTATTATCTTATGTGACCCTAATTACTTCGTGTTAATGGTTACATGTCTACTTTAAAGTATCTATGTGTCTTTGAGGTTATTTTGGTGCGTGATAAGTGATAACCTAGGGCTGGTACAAGCTAGTATCTGTATATTTATTATTAACTAGGGCTACCATTTAAGATTTCATGTTTAGCAGTATTCTAATGATAGTGTTACATGTATATTTATTTTTAATAGGGTCTATGGTGAACGCAAGAATCGTACTACTATATTTACTAGTGGGTTGCATACATGCTATCTGCATTTCTTATCCACCTATTTTTATATACACGTAGATGTTTATTTATACCTTACTTAGAAAGCCTTTACATTTTAGTTGCCATTAGCTTTAATTACAATCTATTTATCTGACAAGGCTTGTTTTACAAGGTTCTATTTTCAATATCTGCTATTTAGCAAAAGCTACCATTACAATATATTTAATGGAAGCATGCTAAGTATCAGTCATGAATTTTAATTATAACTAAGGGTAGTTCTTAATTTAGAGCCTTGATTTTCTATCTAACCATAATATCCAACTTTAATCTTCTATCCAGAATTTCTTTTTAATTAAGATCCCAACTAAATTTGAATACCTAACCAAAGAAAATTTTCTTTACTACTTCCTTTAATTAGTATTTGGTCTTTGAGTTAATTACTCAAGTAATATTAATTATTCATACTAGCTAACCTCCATTTAAACACTAAACCATCTAGTCTTATACCCTAACTAAATTTATTAGTTTTCCTAGATTGTTCCTAAATTTATTTCTGATTTTCCTTAATTAAAATGAGCTGCGATAATTATTAAAACATAAAACAAAAGGTGGGGAATCATTTGCAGCCTGCTGGAATCGAACTCGGCTCCTAGGGGTCTTATGTGCAAACGATCGGCGCTACTAACCGGTCGGCCACCAGTGTTTCTCGACGCATTGGAGGGGAGAAATGTCGATGAGGTTAGACACTGGGAGGCCAAAACAGAGGAGGCCCGGCGGCGCTCCGTGCTGGCGCTGCCGGCGGCGGACGTCGGTCGGGGAGGGGTCGATGACCCGCAAAACGGAATCCCCCCGAGGCGGGGATGCCTCTGGGGATGGCGTCTTCGGCCGGGATGCGCGGTGGCGGGCTGGCGGCGGCGGACGGCGGACGGCGGTGTGGGTGGAAGGGGGCAGCGGCGCCGGAGGGGAAGGGAAGGGGAGTCGTGCGCGCGGGAGCGGCAGGGGGTTTCGGGAATCCTTACCGAGGCGCCGGTCGAGCGGGTGAGGAACCCAGGTGGTCCGGCGACGGGAGGCGGGGTCGGATGGCGGGGCGCACGGTGCGGGCGGCGTATAAGCGGCGACGGCCCCGGCCAACGACGGGGAAGGTGTCGCCCAGCTCCAGAGATGCTCCATCCGTGCGCAATCGCCGGAGTTAAAGGAGAAGGGAGCGGCCAGCGGCAGTGAGGCTCCAGGGGCCAATTGCTTGGGAGGGGAGGAGGAGTAGGGAACGGCGACGCTAATGGGAGCTCTGCGGGCTTTTATAGGTGGCGGGAAGGGGCTGACAACGGGCGGCAGGGCAGGCAGCGTGCCAGGCGGCGGAGGCGACGTGCGGCGTGCGGCGCGAGGGAGGCAGGGCGCGGGGCTCGGGGACACCACTCAGTGGCGGAAGTGACCCAAGACAGGCGGGGCGGCGCTTAGCGTAGAAAATGGGAAGAGACGACGTGGAGGCTGCCTGGCCATGGAAGAAGGGAGGAGGAGGGGAAAAAGAAAGGAAGGAGGGGGAGCTCTGCGCGTGGGGGTGGGGGCCCGGACCGTTGTCGGCCGGGGAAAAGGGACCGGGCCCGCTGGCAGTGAGGAGAGGTGAGAGGGGAAAGAAAAAGGATGAAAAAAAGGGATGGGTCCACTTGTAATAGAGAGTAGGGCAAAAGAAATATAGGAGAGTAGAGATAGGATTAACCATTTTCTGAACCCAGGATTTCTGATTTTGAACTTTCAGTTTGCATTAAAGTTCTACTGATTTTTGAATGACACTGAGAATTTAAGCTTTTAAATTTTTAGCTATTGAATGAGAGTGTTTATTATTACTATTATTATTTCTGGTTATGTGTGTGTGTGTATATATAATTCCCTACATTGCTAACTTTTCCCTGCACAATTGGTGTATATATATACCCTTATATATATGTATTAATGTTTGTATTTTAGTCATGTACTTTTATTGCTATTTATGCCAATATTTTCAAAATGATGTTTCATATTTTTAACTTAGTTTTCTCTCTTCTTATACTAGATCATCTTTTCAGATTCACGTTTTAGAATATTAGATCTCTATTATTTGCATGTTTCCTTTTGGCATTATCAACGTTTGTCATTACCTTTTATGAACTTATTCAACTTTTGGAATCTCAACCCAATTCAGGAAAATATCTTAAAATCCAAATTCCATCAGAATATACTGCAAAAATAATTCAAGAAATTCATATTTTTTCAAATTTAAATTTTTCAGGATGTTACAAATCTACCCCCCTTAAATGAATCTCGACCCCGAGATTCCGGTAGAGCAGAAAGAATGGAGGTGAGTTATATTGGCTAGCAATGGGTTCCAGAGTGTTGCTCGACGTATAGTCTTTTAGCTCCACGGAGAGATGAAATTCTGCACAATAGGGGTTAGCACTTGGAGAAGTCAAAAGGGAAAAGAGAAACCTTGTTCTCCTGGATAGGTCGTAGGCTTCCAATTACTTGTTCTTTGACATTGTTGTCTTCACGTCATCGTAGAATGGAGTGGTTGCATCGTCTATTGGACATACGGTTGTAGAATTTCATATTGATAGGTGGGTAGCAATTGTCTGTGTCCTAGGGGTTGAGGGCCTTAGGAATGCAGAGGTGACATGCCCATTTCTATATGGCGGTCTTTTGTCCTCATCACTATAAGGCTCCCAGTGTCTGCAAATCTTCTCGTACTGGCTCGATTAGCTCTGAGTCCAGGTTATTGCGCCTCCAAAGCATACGTCGCGGTAGTGCTTCGACATGTTTGTCTCTTAATGCTACCCCCCTTAAATAAATGACGAGTGTCATTATTCGTCTCTTCTAGTTCCAGGCATGGTGGGTCCTCCGGGTAGGTAAGGAGAGAAAGTTAGCAAGGCAGAGTCAAATCTTGGTCTTTGGCGATCCATCACTTTGCTTCAGTAGAACTGATGGGATTTTCAACAGAAAGGTGAGAGGGAATAGCATGAGATACGAATAGAATCGTTGAGATAAGGCACTCTAAACCCAGTTAGATTTTAAAAGGGTATACCCCGGAAGCTGGAGTGGCACATAAATCACACTAGTTTTTGTTTTTTTTAAACACTTTTTTCCTGTGACCGCGAAATAGGACGCCCGAGGGCAAGAAGGCAGCGCACAGGGACCAACGAAAACCTTGTGACAATACAACGTCTACTCGGGAAAGCACACATAAGGGGGCACAGGGTTTATCTGCATAGTCCGTTTAGAACGAGACCACCTTATCTTCATGATCATCTTCGACGTTCCTAACCTTAATATTTGGAGTAGGGGTATGAGAAAAGGATCAAATTTTTTTTCCTTTTGTAATTAATAGAAAGAAGTGGAAAGTATTTGGGGTAGTTTCACTGGTTTTAGCACTCACTCCTTTTTTTAAATGATCCTTGTGGCTAAATAGATTTTTTTATCCTAATCTCTTCCAACGTTCAACTATCCATCACTGAATCAAGTCACTCCCATATGATTTGTTTGTACGTAAGGCTTAGAATCCAATGGCCTTTATAATTTAACTTCCACTTTTGCAAACTGCACTTAGGTTATCTTTCTTCATTAATTGTTCACAGTATTACTGCCATCTACGACTCCAAACAGCGAAGGAGATTATTTATTGTATTCGATCCACCAATCATACTCTTCCTATTGTATCATCCATCATTTCATTAACCTAGTCATGGTTATCTAAGTCTCGCATAAATCTTTGACTTTCAATCATATTCAATCCTTTTTGTTATTGATCCAAAACCATAAATTCATTCTTCTAATAATGAATCTCCTTTTCCATTATCTATCACTAACTAATTCACTAGTATACCTCCACCAAATACATTAATGATCAAATCTACGATTCACTAGTGTACATCCACCGAGAATACACTTATCAAGATTATAATCCACTACTTATTATGATTCCTCCAATATTCTCAGAAATTCAATTCATCCATCTAGAAATTGTTCAAATCCTATTAATCTCAATATTGTCAACATCTCCCAATAATTTTAAATTATCAGTGTCATAATCCAGCAAATACCTTTGCACTCCCTAATTCTCCAAAAATCATTTAAATCATCTATCTAGCCTGTATATTCAATTACGCTCCACCAATTTATTTCTCCTAGACTCCACACTATCATTATCCCTCTTATGATCAATCATGAATCCACCAACTTCTTTATGTGGTTACCATAAACAGCCATCTTCCATTTAAAATTCTTATTAATCGAATCGAAGTTACCAAATTCTGATATGTGCCTGAATTTCCACCACATCTTTATAAATCCAATCTTAGGTTCATCAATTGCCAATTTTATCAGCTTTCCAATCCTATGAAGATCTAGCTCTCTTTATTTAGATCTACTGATGACTTTCATATCGTGAACTCCTAATAATCCAAGATTGTATTCAAAATCATAATTACTCATTTAGTAACCATCCTAAATCTTTATTATCAACCTTCGAATTTATTCATTATTGTAAGCATCCTCCAGGAATAACATAATTTAATCCAGTCTGTACTCCGATAGCTGTTATCCAACTTCTCACAATTTTAGTGAATCCTTCCTGTTATTGATCATATCCTATTATTCCATTGTTGCAAACATCTTCCAGGAATGATACAATTTATCAGTGTGCAATCCTTTAGTCAGTTTCACACTTTCTATTTCTCCCAGAAATACTTAATTCATCTGTCTGGTCAATCTATTCAATTAAACTCCACCGATACATTTACCCAAAATTCGCACTATTATTTCACCCCAGAATAAAACAATTAGGTCTCAAGGGTAAGCTTCATAATTCTTGGCCTAAGGCGTATTTTCATAGAGTGGTTACAAGAGAAGTACTGGATTTTCATCACTTTGAATTTGGGTAAGAGAGCTTCAGAAGTAAAATGGCTAGGGTAGCATATAGATAAGGGGGAATCATCTAAGAGAGATGAGATTGAGCATTACAACTTATATTTTTCGAAATAGATTTTGAAGAAATAATTCTAGTTTTGAAACTATCGACCAGGCTAACTAGGTCACGACCTGCAGTCGATATGCTCTGATATCAAAGCTGTCAGACCCGGATTTTTCAATCCAAATCCACTGTGATTCCACCGCACTATTCCCTGGATCAGTAGATAGTGCTCACAGATTACAGTTCTGAATATCAAAGTTCATATCATGCGAAAACGTAAATATAATAGTAGACTTACTCATGGGCCGATTAGGCCGAAATCAATAAATTGCAGCAGCGGAAGAACGAAGCACACAGGTGGGACCTTCAGGACATGCCCACAGGCAGCCAACTGGAGGTTCGCGACCTAGCCCTTGACATCTTCATCTTCTCGGCCAGCTTGTCCAATCTTGTTGCTGAGGCGAGGTGATTTGATTTCCTGATTCTGAATTTTGTTGCAAAAGCGAGCGTGAGCACTCCGACCCCATGCTCCGCGAGCCAATACACAGAATGCAAATAAATAGTATGTATGGCTTAACAAAGGAGAGGCTTGGGTTGTTTTATTTTGCGAAAAGTGCTTTTGAATACAATTACTTAAAATTTCCTGAGACCTAGCAGTTTGAACCAAATCATAATGTACAAGGAAATGCATTATTAATATCGATTCAGATTCCATCCACCGTTACATGGCATCTGCACCATATAGCAATTTCTTCAGCGTTATAGCCGCTTAACTTACCACTGGGACGACACCCAGGACAATTCCAAACTAGGGCCTTTCACTGCCCTCCACTCTTCCATTCCCATTTTCCAAACATTTTTAAATAGAACTAACTCGAGTAAGTTCCCATGTCCGCCCTTGACCGTGGGCACGGCTATTCGAATAGTTTTGACTCTGCAGAGTTTGTACACTTTCACCACAAGAGATGAATTATCTTTGTTGCCAACATGCTTCCTTAGGCATGAGACCCAGATAATTTATCACAAAGCCTTTACCTTACTCCGATCTAGCTAGACACCACCCATGCTGAGGTTTCACCGCTGAAGGGTTACACCACCAGAGTCAGAAGCCCCCTCTTGCGCCGTGCGAGTACAGTACACCCTGTGCCTCACTGTGAGTAAACCAGAACACCCTGACACCCACTTTCCTTGGTGATATCTGAACTAAACCCTTGCAAGTTATTCAGCTAGATCGTACCCATTATAGACTTGTGGTTGTACTGTTTTACATCAGGAGATCATCACAAGATTCAGTCCTTAGTATTATCTGAGCGGTTCTACCACACTCCATGATTTGTGCTCCCACCGCACCACATACCAGCCCCCAAGCCATCCGCTCAGATATTTAAGCAAGTTAGGATTTTGGGAGCATAAAATAATCATGTAAAAATATACCAGTCATTCCCACCATGACCGCCCAAACTAGTTTCTCATGATTCAAAATGACAACAATGTTTGGGGCATTTCAATGCCCCTGAGTATTTACGCAGTACTAAGCATGGCATATAATTAGGGACTTATTTTCAAAAGTTACCATTATAATTTTGCTAGGGTGACAAGGTTCACACATTCAAATATTCCAAAGGAGGGTAATATTATTCAAGGTAAACAATGGACATATAACTAGAATCCTAAATTAAACATGTATTTGCATATAAACTAACAGCATGCAATTTGATAATTTAAAACAAAGTAATTTGCAGAAATGTAGGTTCAACATGATCAAAGTATTGACTCGCCTGGCGCGGTTTACCGCGGTTTTGAGCTCACACGAGGCTTTCTCTTGAGTTCTTGGCGTTTAACTTCACTTCGAGCTTGATCTCACTTGATCCAACGAGTCTTCACGACCTCCAATTTCTAATTACGCGACAAGCGACTGAATCCAAACGAAAGCAAATAACTCAAAAGATCCAAATAAATCCGAATAAACTCAATTTAGTTTTATTATGAGTTAATGGGTGATTTGAGTCATTTGAGATAAGGTCGATGGTAGAATACGATGACTTGATCTTTTATTAATGATCTATTTTTGTTATTTTGATATTTATCAAGGAAATTCATTGAGTTAGGGTAGACCTTTGAATTGGGGGTACAAGTCTAGCTGGGTATTATTTTGTCGAGCGTTAATTTGCAGGGCATATGATATATTTATATATGTAAGTAATGTTTGCAAACTTTAGCTTACCGAGTTAATCTTATAGCCTATGTTTGTGACATTGAGCGGTATGATATTTTATGTACCTCCATTTATCACTGGGCTAAGTTTAATTTGAATTAGGGTTTATTTTTACGGGTTCCAGCTTGCTATATGTACAAATATGCTCAATACTACTACATACTAAAGCTAGTGTTAAGATTTGGTTAATGGCACTATTTTTATCCTGCTTATTGTTTAGCTACCATTAGGCTTGTTTTTACCCCTGATTTTAGTTTAAGCTTAGTTATCTGAGCAGAGCTTAGTAATCAAATATGTATTATCTTATGTGACCCTAATTACTTCGTGTTAATGGTTACATGTCTACTTTAAAGTATCTATGTGTCTTTGAGGTTATTTTGGTGCGTGATAAGTGATAACCTAGGGCTGGTACAAGCTAGTATCTGTATATTTATTATTAACTAGGGCTACCATTTAAGATTTCATGTTTAGCAGTATTCTAATGATAGTGTTACATGTATATTTATTTTTAATAGGGTCTATGGTGAACGCAAGAATCGTACTACTATATTTACTAGTGGGTTGCATACATGCTATCTGCATTTCTTATCCACCTATTTTTATATACACGTAGATGTTTATTTATACCTTACTTAGAAAGCCTTTACATTTTAGTTGCCATTAGCTTTAATTACAATCTATTTATCTGACAAGGCTTGTTTTACAAGGTTCTATTTTCAATATCTGCTATTTAGCAAAAGCTACCATTACAATATATTTAATGGAAGCATGCTAAGTATCAGTCATGAATTTTAATTATAACTAAGGGTAGTTCTTAATTTAGAGCCTTGATTTTCTATCTAACCATAATATCCAACTTTAATCTTCTATCCAGAATTTCTTTTTAATTAAGATCCCAACTAAATTTGAATACCTAACCAAAGAAAATTTTCTTTACTACTTCCTTTAATTAGTATTTGGTCTTTGAGTTAATTACTCAAGTAATATTAATTATTCATACTAGCTAACCTCCATTTAAACACTAAACCATCTAGTCTTATACCCTAACTAAATTTATTAGTTTTCCTAGATTGTTCCTAAATTTCTTTCTGATTTTCCTTAATTAAAATGAGCTGCGATAATTATTAAAACATAAAACAAAAGGTGGGGAATCATTTGCAGCCTGCTGGAATCGAACTCGGCTCCTAGGGGTCTTATGTGCAAACGATCGGCGCTACTAACCGGTCGGCCACCAGTGTTTCTCGACGCATTGGAGGGGAGAAATGTCGATGAGGTTAGACACCGGGAGGCCAAAACAGAGGAGGCCCGGCGGTGCTCCGTGCTGGCGCTGCCGGCGGCGGACGTTGGTCGGGGAGGGGTCGATGACCCGCAAAACGGAATCCCCCCGAGGCGGGGATGCCTCTGGGGATGGCGTCTTCGGCCGGGATGCCCGGTGGCGGGCTGGCGGCGGCGGACGGCGGTGTGGGTGGGAGGGGGCAGCGGCGCCGGAGGGGAAGGGAAGGGGAGCCGAGCGCGCGGGAGCGGCAGGGGGTTTCGGGAATCCTTACCGAGGCGCCGGTCGAGCGGGTGAGGAACCCAGGTGGTCCGGCGACGGGAGGCGGGGTCGGATGGCGGGGCGCACGGTGCGGGCGGCGTATAAGCGGCGACGGCCCCGGCCAACGACGGGGAAGGTGTCGCCCAGCTCCAGAGATGCTCCATCCGTGCGCAATCGCCGGAGTTAAAGGAGAAGGGAGCGGCCAGCGGCAGTGAGGCTCCAGGGGCCAATTGCTTGGGAGGGGAGGAGGAGTAGGGAACGGCGACGCTAATGGGAGCTCTGCGGGCTTTTATAGGTGGCGGGAAGGGGCTGACAACGGGCGGCAGGGCAGGCAGCGTGCCAGGCGGCGGAGGCGACGTGCGGCGTGCGGCGCGAGGGAGACAGGGCGCGGGGCTCGGGGACACCACTCAGTGGCGGAAGTGACCCAACACAGGCGGGGCGGCGCTTAGCGTAGAAAATGGGAAGAGACGACGTGGAGGCTGCCCGGCCATGGAAGAAGGGAGGAGGAGGGGAAAAAGAAAGGAAGGAGGGGGAGCTCTGCGCGTGGGGGTGGGGGCCCGGACCGCTGTCGGCAGGGGAAAAGGGACCGGGCCCGCTGGCAGTGAGGAGAGGTGAGAGGGGAAAGAAAAAGGATGAAAAAAAGGGATGGGTCCACTTGTAATAGAGAGTAGGGCAAAAAAAAAATATAGGAGAGTAGAGATAGGATTAACCATTTTCTGAACCCAGGATTTCTGATTTTGAACTTTCAGTTTGCATTAAAGTTCTACTGATTTTTGAATGACACTGAGAATTTAAGCTTTTAAATTTTTAGCTATTGAATGAGAGTGTTTATTATTACTATTATTATTTCTGGTTATGTGTGTGTGTGTATATATAATTCCCTACATTGCTAACTTTTCCCTGCACAATTGGTGTATATATATACCCTTATATATATGTATTAATGTTTGTATTTTAGTCATGTACTTTTATTGCTATTTATGCCAATATTTTCAAAATGATGTTTCATATTTTTAACTTAGTTTTCTCTCTTCTTATACTAGATCATCTTTTCAGATTCACGTTTTAGAATATTAGATCTCTATTATTTGCATGTTTCCTTTTGGCATTATCAACGTTTGTCATTACCTTTTATGAACTTATTCAACTTTTGGAATCTCAACCCAATTCAGGAAAATATCTTAAAATCCAAATTTCATCAGAATATACTGCAAAAAATAATTCAAGAAATTCATATTTTTTCAAATTTAAATTTTTCAGGATGTTACAGTTATCCTTTTATGATTCATGCCATGTCAAATAGGCTGAGTTGAGCGTTGAATCTGTATTGAGCCTTAGTTTGAGCTATGTTAGTTCTTGATGATGCATAAGTTAGTACAACATGTTAAAAAGCAAAAAGATCTCTTTTGTGCGAAAAAACTGATCTTACCAATTCTTTCTCATGAGACGGCTTGCCATTGCACTAGGCATGAACTCAGGGGGAGTTTTGGATGACCTAGACTATCTTCTTAAGCTTCTTGCTTGGAGTAGTCGCATAAGGCTTGAGATCTAGCACATAACAAAAATTGGGTTGGAAACAATCATGAACCTTAAAGAGACAATGTTTTATGCGCTTAATTTGCTTAAGCTACTAAAAGAACCAAGTACTTAACCAATGTTTCAATCTTGAGCTTATAGCACTCTGTTTGGACTCAATATTAGCTTCCTTGTTCTACTTAGCTTATTGACATGGCCTGCATCATCCTTGGATATCTCTAGTTAGACTTTGCTTATTGATGACTTGACATGATCACATAATGTACTACATTTCAGTTTGTCATCTATGTGTTCAGCTAGGATATACATATCTTGTCATGATCTAGATAGCCCTTTATTGAGTTATGGCATGGTGTAGTTCCTTAAGGTCATTATGGATAATTCTCATGGCTCTGAATGCTTAGAATAATCAAACTTCAGCTATTTCATCCATTTCCATGACTTGTTCTCTTCCTTGCATCCTTGATGTGTTTATTGCCAAAAAGGGGAGAATAGCGGTAGAAAAAGCCATTTTCGGGAGCTTTGAGGAAAACTTGTTCTTTCTTTTGCTCCTTGTGTCAACATGGTCATTAGCATCATTTCTCTTTCCTTTGGACTATGTTTGACTTCTTTCTTGCATTTCAAACTCAACTTTGTGCTTTTTTGGTGTTTGTCAATATACTCATCAAGGGGGAGATTGAGAGACCATGTGGTCGTGACTCCATGTGAGTGATGAGTAATTGACAAAGGTTTAGGATAGTCGAGTTTGGATTGTGTGGTCGGACCATGTCGTTGCGCGGGGCAACGGGCTCGTTCGGACTTGGTCAAACTTGGTCGTATGGGATTAGGATGCATATTCCGATGATTTGACAGGTTTGGACTTCATATGTGGTAAGTATGATGGTATTTACGCTTTCATGTATCGAGCGGTGCTATTTGACGTGTTTCTTGTCTGTGTGATTGCAGGACGTCGAGGCGGAGTCGTGGCGAGACACGTGGACCGGACTAGGCGCAGGTGGCGCTGAGGTCAGAACGGTCGGGATGTGTCGAAGACGACGTGGACTCGAGGTGGTTGCGAGGCTTGGACGACAAGGAGCGCGGAAGCTTCCCGGAAGGTGCAGGAGGGGCGAAACGGGAATTTCGCAAGGCTGCACAGGCGGGAGCGGGCTCCGTTTGACTTAGCGGGCGTAACGGGGCGGAGACCCGTTAGCCAAGGCTATATAAAGGATTGGAGGGGCTGCATGCCTCCTCATGGAGTGTGGAGAGAGCTAGGGTTTGCTAGTCAAAAGTGGCTTTGAGAGTTTGTTTCTCCTTTGCTGTTTAGTTGGTGGAGAGCTGGTGTTGAATACAGAGCTCTGTCCCCCTTGTGTGTTCCCCTGTACGTAGCTTCTCCTCCCTGGGTGTGAGCATGTAGTGGTTTGTGTTCTTGAGAGGAGATTAGAGGGTGAGGAGAGGGATTGAGTGGTGAATCCATGTAATCAAATCTTGTTCTAATGTCCATGCGTATGGGGACGTAGTTCTCTGTAATCTTTGTGGATCAATGAATGGAAATCTGAAGTTTCTCCCGTGCTCTTTGTTCTTCGTTCTTCTTTTGGTGGATTTCTGAGCTTTCTGAGTTTTGAGTTCTTTCTTGCTGGGAAGGCCCAAAATGGGTTGCTCTAGGTTGGGATGATGCCTCAAGATCATTTGATCAAGTTTCCCAAGAGCAAACTTCATTTAATCTCAGATTTCATGTTTGGGACTTCCTATGTTCTTCACTTGCTTTTGTAGGGTTTGGTGCTATTTTCATTTCCCTTCACGAGATGGCGTGAAACCTGGCATGAGAGGTCCAGAGGCTATTGCTAACCTATCCTCAAAGTTTCATAGCCAAATGATCAAAGATGAAACGGGAATTTGAGTTTTTTGCGCAGCTCTCTGAATATTTTCGGTTTTGGGCATGAATCTGTAATCCTTTTGATTTTCTAGTAGATTCTTGATTTTGGCTCTTCGCTTATTCTTCTGGGAGTGTTTCGTAGGTATCCTCAAAGTTTCCCTAGCCAAGAATCCAAGAATCCTTGCGAATTTCTCAGATTTATGAAAATCCTATTTGCTGAAATTCTTCGTGCGGTACTACCGCTCCTGGAGAGGTATACCACTCAGAGGTACTACCGCTCGGCTCAGCGGTATTTCCGCCCATGTTCGGACCAGTCCGATCGGCAGGGATGAAACGTTCGGACGGTCCGAACGTCTCAGGTAAGAGGTACTACCGCTCGGCATAGCGGTACTACCGTCCAGCGGTACTACCGCTCGTCTAAGCGGTACTACCGCTTGCAGTCAGACTTGCTCTGAAATTATTTTTCTTGACTGTCTTTTTCTGGATCTGGTTTATCCTTGTTGCTGTGATTTCCAGTAGTGCCTATCTTTTTTCTTTATAGCTACCATAGCTATTAGAGAAGAAGTATAAGTGTGGATTCTTGAGGGGCGAATTTATTTTTGAGAGCGCCATTCACCCCCTCTGTCGCCATTTCGGTCCAACAGGTAATCTATGGCTTGCAGGAACGTGGCTCGGTGCTGCTTGCCGAGGGCGCACCCATCACAGAACTTCACAACGTGATCGAACAGCGGAACCCCAGCCGCCATTCCCTTTAGCGCCATGTTCTGTAAGGCTCCAAAGTTGAGGTGGCTGTAGCGTCCGTGCCACAACCAAGTTTCGTCATCCGTGCACGTGAGAAGGCACACTGGACCAGCAAGGTTCAGCTTTAGCATGCAAAGCCGGTTCCTAGTCCGCCTCACCCGTGCCAGTAGTTTGCGCTCGTGGCCAAACACAAGCAGCTCTCCATCCTCGATCACCACCTTTCAGCCATTCTCGTCTAATTGCCTGACGGATATGATATTGCGGTGGAGATGAGGAATGAAGTATACCTTAGTGAGAATCCGATGCTCACCGTTTTGCCACTGGAATATGATGGTTCCCTTGCTGCGGATGTCCACGAGCGAGCCATAGCCAAACTTGATTGTCCCTTTCACCAATTCGCCAAGCGATTTAAACATCACTCGAGATCCGGTCATGTGGCTGCTCGCTCCCATGTCTAGGTACCAAATTCCATCTCCCGCATTCGTCGGGATCACCTTTTCCTCATTAAGGAGCACTGTCTGCTGCTGGACCTCGCAGTCAGCTTGTGGCAGTTCATAATGTTCCACTTGAGGAGCCGTCGCCATGCTACCATTTCTTAGCCTGCACGAGCCACTCCTCCTCAATGAGGAGCAAGCACCCTCCAGAGCTGCCTTTGATGTCAAGTTCAGTTCGCTCCTCCACCACGCGAAGCCACTTGGTGAGCTCATCGGCCGAGAGTGTGCTCAGGTCGAGGAGCATCCTGATGGAGATGGCCACTTGCGTGTACCGTGGGGGTACAACACGTGGAAACTTCTTCACAGCCTTGGATTCCTCAATTGCATCGTTGAGGATGTGAAGGTTGTTGACGAGATTGGAGATGCACATTGGAAACTCATCACCGGTCTTGCCATCCTTGAATGCGGTGTCCTCGAACACCTCACGGAGCTTCTACGCATTCGTCTCACGCACGCGGTTGACGCCCATCCGCTGCACCTTCACGGCGTCCCACGCTTGCTTTGCTATGTCCTTCACGGCGAGCGTTAATAGCATGTCAGGCAGCATCGCACGGAGGATCGCGAACATCGCCATCCTGTTGTCGCAGAAGTCGGCGTCGCCTGGCTTAATTGCTCGCCACAGGTTGTATGCCTGTAAGTTGACTCTCATGGCGAGAGCCCAATCGGAGTTGTTCGTGCGCGTTAGTATGGGGTAGACCACCGTCCCCCGATCTCCCTTGTCACCTGCTGCGCCACCACCTCACGGCCACGTACCCTCGTCCTGCTGCGCCTGCGGATCCTTGGTGGAGTAAGGGACCTCGAAGGAGATTCAGATTGTGGCATGACATCGCCCACAAGATCTCACACCGCTCTGATACCACTTATTGGAGCGGACAGCACGCAGTCGCACAATCATGAGTACCTGGTACTCGATACGACCACGTGAAGCCGCTTACGACCACGAAGTCGTTTACGACCACTCAAAGTCGGGCTTACGACCACTCCTCATCGCAACAAGTCGATAGTCGGTTATGACTTACGACCACTCGATGTCGCAAGTACTCGGTAGTCAGTTTCGACCACGTACTCAATAGTCAATTTTGACCACATACTCGATAGTCGGTTTCGATCATGACTACAAGCCCAGCTTCAACTTCCGACAATGTACTCAATTATGATAATGAAGTCGTGCTCGGATACAACACTCAGGGAAAAGCATGCGACACTCGGGGAAAACACAAGGATTTGTGCTGCTCAACTTCTAAAGCTTTTCTCAGCTTTCTTTTCTAATTTATAGGACCTGAATACAAAGCAAAAGCTATACTTATTTTCTATTCTTACGTCATGAACCGTTTTAGCCGTGCCATCCTAAGTACAACAAAAACACAACTCCACTAACAAATAGACCGAACATCTTGAAAAAGCACTCTAGAAGCCAAAAGCTGAAAAATGATATAGCCTTAACCGTCGCCTTGCGTTTCATCTTGCATGTAACTAGAGGCCCCTTTGCTTAGATGCAACATTATTCGCAAACCTACACGGTTAGAAATATAATTACGAACTAGGCTGCAGCTTGGCTATGAGCCTATATAATAGAATTTGGAACAAGAATTACAATGCTATGGGCTCTAGAAAGCTGCACATATTGTAAAAAGCAAAAAGCTGCACATATTGTAAAAAAAAAAAGCTGCACATAGCTACGCTTCTTAGCTAGCTAGTATGATCAGCCATTGCGACTTGATTTACCAACTACCAACAAAACAGAATCCTTACCCGTCAATTTCGTCATTTTGGTCCCGCTTACAGTAATCAATCAATGAGTAGATGTGCATAGTAAAGCTGGATTCCCAGTTTGGTGTTCCACGCATGTGTATGTCCCCAAGCAAACATGCTGAACTGGTCACAAAGTAGTTAGGTTCGATATCTTATCATTAAGAGCAATTCAGCATACGAGAGTATCAACAGCGTTTGCATGACCACGTAAACGAACACTGTGCAAATCCATCGACAATCGGAGATTTTTTATTTTTGGCCGGGAGAAGTTATTTGTAGAAATGATACTGGTGATGATAACACTGTTGCAGCACTGTAGCATTTTCAGAAAAATCCATTAAAAATATTTTATAGGAATTTTTAGATATAACAAAAGAGCTCCAAAATTTATCAATTTTTTTTGTGGATCCTCTAAACAAAGTGTACTTGTGTATTTTTTCATAACTTTATCTATTCTGTATTTTCCTCTAAAATTTATTTAATTATACTATTTATAGGAATTTTATGGAACAATCCAGAACTGATAAAATTTTGGAAAAATTACACTATGTTAGGCGGATCCACAAAAAAAATTCATAAATTTTTTTAGCTAATTTGATATATCTAAAAATTCCTAAATTAATATGCTTAAATGAATTTTAGAGAAAAATAAAAAAGAATAAAATTATCAAAACACTACAGAAGTAAGTACGTTATGTCCGAAGGCTCCACAAAAAATTTCATAAATTTTGGAGCTCATTTTCTACAAAAATATGCTTTAATAGTTTTTTCTAAAAAAAATGCTATACTACCTGGGCGCTCCATTGGGACTATTTCTACAAATAACTTGTCCAGAAAGCCAAAAATAAAATAAAAAATCCAAATTTAAAGCATGACCACGACCCTGCAATCTGAAATGCTTACCTGGGACCTACTCTGCATTCACTATAGGGGCCTACCCTGGAGGCTTCCTAAAAAACCATGTGCCGATTGTACCATGTTTTTCGTTTTTTATTTTTTTTGCATTGTTCATAATAATATAATAGTTTTTCTATTTTTTAAATTTTTTTCTAAAAATTAACTGTTGTTACAGCATAATTTTATCTAAAAACCAAAAATAACAGTTAAAATCTAGTTGGAGCATCACTAAACATGCGTCTAATCCTAGCTGGCACATGTTCCTGTCTGCTTACGTACCAGCATTTATGCCCATTGATCATGTAACAACTTACTCCTATAGGGAATGATAAGTTATTTTTTTATTTGATAACATAAGTTTTTTATGAAGCCTGACGGGGTAGGCCTATACAGTGAATGCGTATTATTAGTTACCTCCATGACTCGGAAATTAGCAGTTGGGTTGAATCGCGACTAAATCAAGCGCCAAAGTTTCGAAGCATGTGATCATTTTCGGCGCAGAAGAATTCCGAGTTTGTGACCCCGGAACTTTTTTACCACCATCTCCAGGGATCTTGTCGAGACCGACGACTTCCTGATCTTTGAGGCTTCGGGCATGTTTTTGGGTGGTTTTTTATGAATTGCTTATGACTAAATTTTTTGAATTATATTCTATTTGTGAGAAGTAGTATATAGAGAAAAATAATCACATATAATTTTGACCGATACAGCTGAACTCAGTATATTTTGTACTACAATTTATATATAGATCATGTCTTGAAAAAATATACTGTTTAAAAACGAGTTACTGTAGCAAACGGTATAAGCCATAAGCCTAAGTCATACCAAACCCACAGCTTTTTAGTTTTGGTTTGTGGTTTTTGATTGTGGCTTACGACTTTTAAGCTATTCGTGAGAGAGAATACGGAGTACAGAAACTCACGTGTAGTTTTGGTGATATAAATGAAGTCATTGTAGTATATACTAAAATTAACTTATAAACTCTGTTTTAAAAATACTTAATTTGTAAGTTAAATATTATAAAAAATTAAAAATAGCTTTTAAAAACTGAGAATAAAAGCCTTGATGCCGACACGATAGCGTGACGACGCACGACGACCAAGTCCGTGCAGACACGTCGCGGTAGTAGTACATGCACATGCAATCTTCCACACTTCCGGTCCTCACGCAGCCACGTAGACACCGAACGTGCGGGTTTGTCTCTGGTTATTGAGTTGTATGAAACAACTATTTCACTCAAAACATATCTTTATATTTAAAACACAGAATACAAATAAATTATAATTATTTTTCAATTGCAACATCTAAGATCTTTTAGTTTTAATATCATATTGAGTTACATGTATCATTATATTTATCTAAAAACTTAAACTCAAGAAATACAAGACCATTCACTTTTAGGTCCTGTTTTTGTTTTTTTAACCTTTTTAGCTTTTGCCTTCGACTAAATGGGACGACCTCTTCAGACAGTTTCTTCAAATGTTTTCTCGAGTCTAAAATCATATACACTGTCTATATCAACGTCCCTCTCATTCGTCACAATCTAAAATATAGAAAAAAATCATTAATTACACTCAGAATTATCTATCATAGTCTGAAAAGAACAGTTGCTTTGACACCGATCGGCAGCGAGAATTTCAGAGCCGGAGATTCGCTTCGCAGCCTTGGTTTTCCGACGGCACCAACCCGCGCGGCCCTATTCCGCCCGTGTTCTGCTGCTCTGCACGGCGTCGTGAAGCGACTGGTCCGCTAGGAATATATAATTGGCCACGAGTGCGAAAACATACGGATTGCCGTTAATACAAGGATAAAGAAGAGATGCTACATGCGGATCCATGGTTGGGGCGGACCCACAGAGTATATCGGGTGGGCCACGACATACCCTGGGGCGGTGGGGTCCAGCCGAAGTACCGGCGCCAGTCAATCAGTCCGACGGTTCACCTTCGCCTGCGGCTCGGTGACATTGAGAAGAAGCTAGCGGCTCGGTGTGGACGAACGACCGGACCCTAGCTAGCTGGCGAATGGCTACGCGCACAAAGCACCCGACTTGAGAGCAATAAGAAAATTATAGTAAAAACTATATTAAATTTAGGTGTATTAGTTAAAATCGCATGCAACTATTTTTTTTCTGTATACTACCTCTCACGAATAGTCAGAACTCAAAAATTTAAACAATAAGCCACAGCCTAAAAGAATCCACCCATCGGAGTGTATTGTGGGTTTTTTTCCATTGGATGAGAGGAGACTTAGGGGGTGAAAACAGAGCCAAATTCAATCGGATTATCTGGCTACTGAATTTAGATTTATCGAATTCGGATACTTAATATCTGAATTCAAATAGAAAATGGATCCGAATTTAAATGTTAAATTGGCAAAGTCTTGGATATCGAATGTGAATCCTGCATGATTTAACATGGATTCAGAGTCAGATATCCGAATAAGATCCAGATTCAGAGTTGGATATCTGGATTCGGCAGATATAATAGCAGTAGCTAACTAATATGTATCTTTTGCATTTACTATCTAAATTAGACACATTATATATGCATTTTGATCATCTCGACAAGCCTGTCATCATGGTAGACTCTAATTTGGTATTTTATATTTTTTTAATTTTGGCATATTCTCCAATAAAACTTTTTGCATGCTCTTTTTAGCTAAATTTAATATATTTATAACCAATTTATTGGTAATATATCTAAAATTAGTTAGATTAGTGGCAAAATGACACCAATGATCAATGATTATATGATAAACTAGAAAAAGGGACATAAATATTACTATAAAATTAGTGTTAATTTGCTAAACTTCATTTGTACCATCGGATATGAAGCTATCCTCAAAAGCTGTATTATACAAATATCTGATATATATGAATGATTCATTTGTTGCTGTCAACATTTAATGCACACTTACATGTTAGAGTCAGCATGTACCAATTTAAAAATGTTAAAATAATTTTGTGTTATGTTTTAAATAGGAGAGGCAATGAATAATTATTAAAACTCGAAGAATAATCGAATCCAATCCAATCTAAATTCGTATCCAACATTTGTCTAGTCCATATTTATATCCAACGTTTGTCCGATTCGTGTTCAAATCTGAGAAAAATACATAGACACAAATATAGTTTAAGCACCATTTGATCTATTTGCATCCCTAGAGGAGACTAAGACCTATTTGAAACGTAAAAATTTTACAAAAATAGTTTGATTTTTGCAAGAACCAGAAAAAAAATACGGAAGGAGTGTAGCTAAGATACTAGATGACCAATCGATTGTGTTTCATACTGGTACAAACACTTTTTCTGCTCCTTTAAATTTGGAGCCACAAATATAGTAGTATACATGTTCCATTACTCGCGTACACTACACACAACCTACTCGTCCCTACTAGGGATGGCAATCAGGTGCGGCAAAAACGGGTAGTGCTCGCCCATACCCATACCCGCGACCCCGATTTACGCCCACGGGTATACCCGCGAAGGACGATGGGTGAAAAACCTCGCCTATACCAGTTGCCCATAGGCATACCTATTTACCCACAAACTAAGAGTCACCATTTGAGAGTTGAACTAATAACAGGTACATATAAGCAACAGCTGTTGCTTGGAAATATAATAGCTATCAAAAAAGTTTATAACAATCAATAGCAATTAGAGATGTGAAAAAGTTTATAACAATTAATAGTAATTAGAGATATTGCTATGACTACGCCACATGTAAATCTATATCGCGGGTAAACGGGCGGGGCGGGTACAGGTGGAGCTTACCCATACCCGTATCCGTTTACGCGACGGGTAGAGTGTTCCCCTCATTTTCATACCCGTGGGTAAAGAAAATATCCCATATACAACTCCATTAGAGTATTTACCCACAAGTATACGGGTAAACGGGTACAATTGCCATCCCTAGTCCCTAGTACTACCACAAAATTAAAGGAATGTGGCGCGCGGTGGCCATAAACTTAGGTATGCTCAAAAAAATGGCCAAGCTCATTTCGGTTTGAACTTCCGTTTATTTTTTACTATTTCTAAATTTCATCTTTTTCTGATTTTTTAGCTTTTTTGCTGGTCTTTTTCCCCGTATTCGTTTGCGTTGTCCATAATGAGCTAGCATGTTTTTTTTCTATTTTTAAAATTTAGTTACACCAAATAAACCACAATCAGCTACAGTGTAATTTCGGCCAGCTACATTGCAATTTCATCCATAAGCCAACTTATTTCAGCCCAACTGAGCAGCACCAAAGTTTTTGACATATAATTTTGACTGTTAGCTAAGATTATATTGTAACGCGTGTTATTTTTTTCAAAATCATTCAATTAAAAAAAAATAAAAAACTATTATATACATATGAATAATGTAAAGGAATAATATGAAAAAGAGAAGCTAAAAACCAAAACAATAAAAATAAGCTAAAATTAAAAAACAAAGTATTTTAAGAAAATTTTAATTTAAATAAATTAGAAAACTAGAAATTAAAGCCATTTGAAGTTGAAGTGGAACAACCCATCCTTCTTCAATGAATATAGTAGGTCAACAAGCCATCTAGCATGGGCTTCGAATATAAGCCTGTTCTTTTTGGCTGAAGCTTATGGCTGCGGCGTGTGGCTTTTTGGCTGTTTGTGCGAGAGATTACGGAGTAACAGAAACCCACGTGCAGTTTTTGCCGATATAAATGAAGTCGACACAGCATATACTATAATTAACTAGTAGATTCTATTTTAAAAAACATACTCCGTTTAAAAGCTAGTTACTATAGAAAAAATCGAAAAACAACTTTTAAAAATCGAAAAGAACATACCCCATGCAACGATGCATCTGATTCGGAATTTTGGACACTGTTGGACCCATGGACACGCGAAATTCCATTTTTGGCCCCCCGAGGAAAAAAATTCCAAAAGTAGACCCGTTTTGAGCGCGCAATCACGAGACGCCGCCATGTGCCCCGGTCGTGCGGTCTGGTACCGCACGACCGCACTGTTCACAGGGTCGTGCGGTACAAGACCGCACGACCCGCCTGCCATCTGCGCGGAGCGCGTGTTTCGTCGCCTGAGCGCACGTCCGCCCGCCCCGACCGCACGTTCTTCGGCCGACCGCGCGACCGATTCGGCGGACCGCACGACCTCGCGAACGCCGTCCCGACCGCGCGACCGCCCCCTCCACCGCGCGACTGCCCCCAGCACGCGTTTACTGTTTATATGTGGGCTAGAGTTTACTGTTTTAATTTAGGTGTGTATATATGTATGCATTTGTAAAGTTATTTTTTATAATAAAAATTAATGTGTATATATGAAATGATGTGTGAAAAAATATTAATTTGAAGTGGAGTCCACTTTACAGCTTGTGTAATTTTTTTGTGCAATTTTGAAAATAAAAAATATTGGTTGGTAGAGTACGAACGAAATTTGTGTGAAGTAACGGCTAGTGTTTTTGTGATTTTCATATATTACTGACCGTGAAAAATATGTTCAAGTGACAATGACAAATTTCGATCATGGTATGTTGTTTTATTGGAAGCAATTTAATGAAAATTTTTTTGAGCACAAATGTGATATGAACAATTGGACGAAATGAAGAAAAGTGATATTGAACACGTGGGAATGAGTGCAGGAACTGTAATGACTATAAATTTTGTTAATTTTGTAGTTGTGAATCAGAAAAAAATCTGATAAAATTGTAAAACAAGTTTATGTTGATTATATGTTGTAGATGCATAAAAAATTTTGGTAAATGTTTTTAGGAACGATTGTGCGTAGAACGATCGATGTATAAAGTGGTAAGTGACTTTTAGGGTTTGGTATGTTTTGAGGGTTTGCAATCCGCGTGATTTTTGTATATTATGTCAATTTTGTAGTTATAAACTGCGTAAAAATCAGATAAAGTTGTAATAGAAGTTTATGTTCAATGTAAGTTGTAGATGCATAAAAAATTTGGGTAAATTTTTTTAGGAACGATTGACTGTAGAACGGTCGATACAAAAAGTGGTAAGTGATATTTTGAAGGTTAGTGAGAATTCGTGTACGGTGAGAACCGGTTAATATTGGTAAATGAGGTGCTACGTGAATCGTTGTTTGCGAAAAGACGAGATATTAAACTTCATAATAGAGCTGGGCTTAACATGCCGCGTACATTTTTATTACATGCATAACATATAGCATGATATGCGACTAACCCACCCAACTGCGTGTACCAACTACTGTGTGGATCGGGGCCACTTGCCCTTCCTTGGCCGCTCGGCGTCGAACTCCTCCGAGGACCGGATCAACCTAGCTCTTGATTTGAAAAATATTCACATTTAGACACTTGGACGTCTTAATTCCGTTTTTGGACCCTAGGCTTGGCGCTGGGTCTATTACATTTTGTCTACTGGGTGTAGCGTGGTTGTTTCCCCTTTTTCTCGTGCCCTGAAGATGGCTCTGCTGCATCCTTCTTCCTGTCACTCTTGGTCTTGAGAGCTGCCTCACGAGCTTAAAGCTCTTCCTCCTGACGCTTGATGGCTGCTTCACGTAGACTTAACTGCTCCTGCCTCCTTTGCAGCTCATCCTTCTTGCCCTTCAGACGGATTTGGTCCACCCTGACGCGGCGCTCTTGCTCAAGCCGCATCTGTCGTTCCACCTCGCGAGCCTGAGTCATCTTGACAAAGTATTGTCCTTTGTTTTCCACCTCCATTGGTCAGTTCCGTGGCCATGCTGGCGGCACCCGATCCACCCATTCGATGAACTCGCAAGGCTATGTGTGGCGTGGTAGATGTCATGGATCAAGTTGAAAAACGATAACGAGAAACAAAGGATTTAGTTGTCGTCGTTACCATGAAGTCATCATCCAGGTCTGGACACTTGAAGAACCTACGACCGTAGTTGCCTCGTTGTACTTGATCCGTGCAGACGCACAACATCGTCCTAAAGCCGCAATGGCACTTCGGACGCTCATGCCACTCCGGCACTCCAAATGGGTCGGACCTCCAGGAAGATATTGTTGTGTAGTAGTATTGTGATGGCTTGAGGAGGAGATGTGGTATGGAAGAGATAGGAGGCCTTTATGTAGGCAGTTTATCTGGTGCAGTGGGCATAGTCCATGGAGAGGATGACATGGGAATCTTTTGAGCATAGCCAGGATTCCAGTGTAGCAATAAATGTCCCTACGAAGGCTTTTGAGCCTATAGTCTCGTAATAAATTCAGAGCCTGGACCATTCAATGTATTTGGTACAACGTAGCCTTTTCAGTCGTGTGCAGGAAACAGTATGTTCCACGAAATAAGTGCTACAACATTGCCTTCTCAGAGGCCAGTAATCACAACTGGGCAAAACTGCCCTCTTTTGTCATCTCACTGAGCAAAACTGGCCTCTTTTGTCATGTCACTGAGCAAAGCTGCCCCTCTTTGTCTGGTCACTGAGCAAAGCTGCCCCGTTTTATCATGTCACTGGGCAAAGCTGCCCTCTTTTGTCATCTCACTGAGCAAAGCTGGCCTCTTTTGTCATCTCACTGAGCAAAGCTGGCCCTTTTACTGTGGTCACTGCGCAAAGCTGCCCTCTTTTGTCATGTCACTAAGCAAAGGTACCCCTTTTTGTCTGCTCACTGCCTCTTTATGTGCGTGTCTGGTTTGTGTTCTCTGTGGTCTTTGTGCGTGAGGCTGCCCTCCCCACACAGCCTATAAAAGGGAGCCATCCCTCGCATACTCCCTTGCCTGAGTTAGTTGTTCCCAATCTGTGTAGTTTTCTTTCGTGCTCACTCCCCCAGACTAGGCAATGAGTCAGCTCAGCACGTCTTCATGGGCACGCACGGTGATTTGCCCTAAATGCAACACGGTTGTTAGACATAGGACATCACAGACAGCCGCGAATCCTGGGTGGCACTACTACAAGTGCCCCTATCACTCGGTGAGTCAGATTGTTTCGGGTTCATTCAAATCGCGGTGGTATGTTTAAAAATCTTATCATGGAATCGCGGGAAGCTCCTGGTGGTTGCCGATTCTGGGTGTGGGAGGATGAAATGGGCAGTAGGACAGACAATGTTCGCCATGAGAGAGTTGTCATGGGGGGTTGCGACCCCGTCGGGATGCGGCATCGTTTCGATAGACTAGAGTGGAAGATAAATTTAATGTTGTGTGCTATTTTGTTTCTTGTGTTTATTGTTATCCTCAAGTTGTAGTGCTGGAGGTTCTCCTCGTGTATGTTGGTAATGTTTTATGCTATGTTGTCGTCAAGCTATTTTCTTTCTTGTTTTTCTTGTGTTTGTTGTTATCGTGTCTTCTCTCGCTGGAGAGGAAATGTATGTATGTGTAATGGATGCTTTTAGTTATAACATGCGTGCATACTTATTGGTATCGTGTAGTTGGGTGGCATGAGGCTCGTTTGGCATATAGGCAACGAGGTGTACGGTTGTGTTGTATTTTAGTTGTTGTGTTCGTTGGTGTGTTGGTGGTTGTACTACTTGCTACATTTCATGTACGTGCAATGTATGTGTTGTTTCGTGTTGTCATAGCCTGATGCCTTCTTGTTATGTGGGTTGTCTCGTGTTGTCATCTCTCTGTTGGTTGTATGCCCTAGTAAATCAAAGAACTAAGAGCAACCCTTTTTATACAGGAAACCATCTTCGAACATTAAACCATCAAGCACTTCAAGAACATCATCAGTTTAACGATCACGCCTCATTACAATGAACTCATTATCAATCTCATCGTCGTCTCGTCGGACGCCGTATGTGATCCTCCGAGAAGGTGAACCGGGTAGGAGAGTGCGGTGCATCTCGAAGGTCATATTGCGAGGCCTGCGTCCGAGGTGGTCCTGCGTACGGCTGCGTGGGGTCTTGCGTTGGTGTCCCGAAAATAGCGCTGAGCCATTCGGTCGACGAGGGGTCTATGGGCTGCTGAGATGGTACAGGTGAATTAGGACATGGGCAGCGATGTTTGTAATGAATCTTAATATCACAAGGCATTTACCTGGGAACTCTGAAAAGCGGATGACCCATCGTGAACGTCATGGCCCTGTTGCTCGGAGTAAACCTGCATTTTTTTGCGAGTGCGGTTAGATGGCTTTGAAATAGACATGTTTAGCTTAGTACATTAGTGCATACCGGGGTATGTGGCTGTCGAAATGACGATGTCGACGGGTAGTCTCGCATGTACTCCTGCGATGTGAAGCCTTGATAGGTCTGCCCAAACCACTTGTCCCGGTCTTCTAGGTTGGACTGCATGCTACGGGTTGATGGGGCGATGACCGATGGCATCCCCCCCTCTGGTTGGTCCGGCGAGTCAGGGTCGCTCTCTGGAGTGGGCCCCCGTCGACCTGGAGAGCGCGATCGCTCCTCCGTCGCCCTCCGTGATGACGATGCCCATAGCAACGTGCTGTCCTATCAGAATTGCTGCAAGACGAACATGTGGTTAGACATAAATGGTAAATGAGTGGATGAACAAATAGTTGGCAATTGTCCAACCGCCGGTTCGAAGCGCGTGGAGGCCAAGCGAGTTTAGCTGGGCTGACTCTCGGACTGGGATGGACGCGACGACGATGTCCGTGCTGATGGTGGTGCTGACGGCGGCGCGGAGGGGGGTTGTGGTCCCTGGCCACGTCCGCCACTGCTGTAGCAATAACGTCATCTCGGTGGCGACCACAACTCAAGGACCGTATCGCAGCCCTTGCATCATCAAAGATGGTGCGCATCGAACTGACCCACCGCTCAGTCGTATTTGACTTCCTACGGCGTATGGACTCAGCAGCCTCGTCCTTGATACGATGCAGGCGGTCCACCTGCAGTGAAACAAACAGTCAGTTAAAACGTAATCCTGCACTGTTTAATGACATACTAATCTCGTACCGCCTGGTCATGCCGTGCCGCTAGATGACGGTCTGGACCTGCCTGTAGAGCGGCCTCGTGAACGACCTCAGGTGGATGATGTGGCGGCTCCCCAGTAAGCCTAGTGCGGGTGCGTGGAGCCTACCATTCAAGGTATGCCCTATGCGTCGCGAGGTCGTCCGGCCTTGTCTCGTCCACAACCAACGTATCCGCCTGGTCACGCCACTGGTCTGTCCACCGTCGCTGTGTGGCTCTCCAGTCTTCTATCGCTCGCCCTCTCCTCGATTGCCTGCAAGTGCATTGAGACATTACACAATTACAAGGGGCACAAACTAGTTCATTAATTAAATTTATGGTGTAATGACATACCGGTGGGTGCTGTCTGCAAGAGGGCGTCCTGCCAAGGGGGACATGCTGGTATAGTCCGAACTGCCTCATGACTCGGTGTGGGTTGTATGGCTCGACGCAGTGCGAGAACACCAAGTGGCAGGTCGTCAACCAGTAGCTGTGATCTTGCCCGCACTGTGATGACAACGAGTGGGGGGCCGTGTCCATAATGAACCATGCAGTCCATGCCCACCAGACTATGTGGGCGTCGGGCAGAATCTCGAACCTGTTGTGGAAATATGTGTACGCACGTCTCGGTCTGTCCCTTGCACTACGGCAAGCTTCAAATTGCAAAGGAACCAAAGCCAGCTATCTGTATTCTCGTTCTCCACAATTGCAAATGCCACTGGGAGTAACTGGTCATTTGCATCGGCTGCAACTGCGGTGAGAATAGTACCCTTGTACTTGCCGGATAGGAACGTCCCATCTATGATTAGCACTGGACGGCACCACCTGAAACCTTGTATCGCCTGATGGAAGGCCCAGAACACTCTGTCAAGAATGAAACAATTCGAGCCCTCCGTAGGATGGACCCTCTCCTGCCTGTTTATGTACGTGCCTGGGTTTGATTGTGCAATTTGGTGCAGCATTCTTGGGACCAGGTCGTACGCCTCCTCGTACGTCCCATACATACGGTGTAGCACCTTTCGCTTCGCCCGCCATACCTTCTTGTAGCTCACTTCGAAGCCCGCCGTGTTCGCTACTTCTGCCATTAGAACCTTCGGGGCAATGGACACATCCGCCTGGATGAGGTGCGTGACCAGCTCCACAACATAGGATGATGTCATGTTGTGGTGTCTATGTACTGGCCCTGCAAGCTCGCAACTGTGATCTTGCAGCACCGTTATCCGGAACTTCGTGCCAACGCCCTTGTACCGTTGTGCACGAACTTTGCCACCACAGGACCCGTCAACACATTTCACAACGTACATGTCCGGCTTTGACTTGTGGACCCGATACGTCCGGCTTATGTTGACGGCATGTCTAGCAATAGCCTGCTGGACAGCACTCTTATTACGGAAGCACTGCCCCAAAAAGAGTGCGCCCTCGCTGAACCCCCATTCTCCCTCCTCCGCCTGTGGCAGAACTAGGGCTGCCGCTGCGATGTCGTCCAGCCTGGACGACACGTACGCACCGTCCGTGGTCACAACACGACCTACCATCCCTCCAGTTGCACCTTCGCCATCCTCGTCCTCTCCAGAACTGCCTGTTTCCACCTCCTCATCCTCCTCGCTGTCCTCTTCTCCCACCTGGTCCCCAAGATACTCATGACAGTCAATACGGGCGGCCCACCACCTCTCGTCCACACCTTCGTTGGGCTGGCGATTCTCCGCACGCCTCCTGTCGTCTTCATCACCCACTTTCTCGCCCACATGTTCTCCCGCAGAAGCGTCTTCATGACCACCGGAGATGAACCCAGCCACTGCATCTCCACCAGCGGCGTCAGAACCAACCATGGCTGATGATTCTGCCCTCTCGACGAACTCGACATACACCATTGGCCTGCCATATATCGCAGCATCAGGGTTGCACACGACCTCCATGTAGTTCGCCCATGACGCGTCATTGGTCACCTTCAGAAGTTGCCATATGCTCTCCCATCTATCATCCACCATTGAGGCATAGACTGCCTCGATCTGTAACTTCTTCCTTGCGGTGTGTCGATCGAACGCTGAAGGGACATACCTCCGTAGCTCAGACAAGCTCATGGCGCTCAGACCGGGTGCCCGGATCACGGTCCGCTCGCAATTTGACAGGTCCGCCCCATACAGCCCATCACGTACGAGACCACTCCCATAAAACACGAACAATTGTTGAATGCCAGCCATTGCGTACCTAACATAAGTGCATAATCAACAATTTTAATACACAGCATGTAAAAATCATATCATCTAATTAACAGTTTTGATTATTATATGTTTTGTATTTCTAAATCTACGATTTATTTGTAACTATTTTACTTTCGAATTGTACCATACATCAAATTAAATATTCATATCATTTTTATTTCCATCAAATGACCTTCATACTACGGTCATTCACTAAGCATACTAATTATACAAATTGTCTCTAATCTAACTACTACAAATTTACCACCTACAAATGCTCCAACAAAAATATTTACTTTTTCAACACCTACATATTATGTACACTATAATCTTTTCTAACTTTAACTTAATATAGTCTTTATATAGCTCTACTATAACTTTCTATGACTGCTATTATATTTTAATTCTAATCTACCAAATTTATTTCTAATTTATTTTTACCACCTACCGCACTGTATGTAGTTCTTCCCTAAGCGTACTAATCATATGCTTCTAATCCTAGTACTATTGTTATCACCTACAATTGCTCTAACATAAATATGTATTTTCTCAACGTCTACACACTACACGTTCATATTTTCCACCTAACTGAAACTACTTTACAGTACGTATGTTCACAAAAAAGGAAAACACTACATACACTACAATACATTATGCCTAACATATGCAAGATTTGCTATACATACATAGCGTATAAAAGATTGACATAAAATAACAGTAACACGAGATGGTTTGCTTAATTAAAGCCTATTGACATACATAAAATGATAGTTGCACGGGCACAAAACTTACCTTTTCTTGAAGCTCACGAGACGATCTACAACTTTTGTACTTGCTAAATCCGTTGATTCCAAACGAAAACAACTCAAATCCTCCGGCTTTCGCTCCTCACTTTTCTTCAGTGCCTCTCTCGCTCTCGCTCGGTCTTCACTTCAACAAAATGCAAATGAGCTTCCTGGATGACCATACGCCCATGAAGCTCGGTTTTATCTGTGCATTTATCCGTGAGTGAGAGGGGCCATGCGAGCTAGCTGATGACGCGTGTGCTACTTGTGCTGCTCGGGGGTGAAAAAAGGCCAGGAGACGCTGCTGCTTTCGCTTTCGGCGCCGATTGGACAGGAGCCAGACGCGCGGTCGGGAATCAATCCCGCGGTCAAAAAAACGGTCATGCGATCAGAGCGGCGGGTCATGCGGTCGGACGGGAGACGTGCGGCGGGAAAAGGGAGTCGTGCGGTTCGGCCGGAGATCGTGCGGTGAGGAGAGGGGTCGTGCGGTGTGGTACCGCACGACCCGTGCACAGTGTGGTCGTGCGGTATCACACCGCACGACCGGGGCACGTGGCAGCGTCCCGCGATCGCGCGCTCGGGAGGGGTCTAGAAGTGGAATTTTTTCGTTTGGAGGCCAAAATTGGAATTTTCGATCATTAGGGGTCTAGATTAGTCCAAAATTCTCTGATTCGCATCACCTAGCCCACGTGGCTATGTCTGTCATTATTGCTTCGAGGACTACTACTGTCGAGCACTGACAAGTGACAGCGCCACAGGAGAAAAATAAACACACTGCTTATTTGGATTTTTTAACTTATAACTTATATTTTACTATTTAATATTATATCTAGTTCATTTTATACTATAATTGCTAGTAGCTTTTCATGTAATTAATTTTAAAAAATAAAAGTAGAAAAACAGATTATCTCATCACGAACAATGTAAAGGAATAAAAAAAGAAAATGCAAAAATGTCAAAAAAGCTAAAAACCTAGAAAAATATGAAATTAAGAAACTATAAGCCAAGAGTGGGTTCTTTTGGGTTGTGGCTTATAACTTAAATTTTAGAATTCTGGCTATTTGTGAGAGGCAATACACAAAGAAAAATAGTTGTATGTGATTTTGATCGGTACAGCTGAATTTAGTATGCTTTTTACTATAATCTTTCTGTTGACTTCGCTTAAAAAATATACTGTTTAAAAGCTAGTTACTATAATATAAGGTATAAATTATAAGTCATAAGTAAATAAATGAAAGCCTAAATGTTCGATGGAGAAACCGAAATGAGCTTGCCAAGGAGGAACGAAACCATGGCTCGGTAAAAAGGACGTTCTTAGGGCGTGCTACTATATGCAAGGAGATCAGATATGCATGTGGCCGGCATGTGGGTAATGAAAAACATATGATCGAGCAAAACAAGCGTGTTAATTCGTTGGACAGCGTCCCCACTTTACGGGCGTAGATATTACGGTAAGATGGAAGGAACACGAGGTGAAAGGACCGGTCGATCGGTTTGGTTTTGGTTGGTGTCGCAACCTGGAGCGTATCGTCTATTGGGCTTAGCTGCCTGAGAAAACGCCTTAAGTAGGTCACCTTTTTTTTTTTGTTTTTTTAGGCCACCTTTTTTGTTGTTGTTGTTGTGTAAGTTTCTCGAACCTTGGAATTTTGTTTGGTCTGTTTTATAATATATCTCTTATCACTAATTTATTTATTTATCAATTGTACCGCTTAAGATATATCCCTATGTTTTATGTGATAAGTCGATCGGTTTGGTTTTGGTTGGTGTCGCAACCTGGAGCGTATCGTCGATTGGGCTTTAGCTGCCCGTGAACACGCCAAAAGTAGGTCACCTTTTTTTTTTTGTTTTTTTAGGCCACGTTTTTTTTGTTGTTGTTGTGTAAGTTTCTTGGACCTTGAAATTTTGTTTGGTCTGTTTTATAATATATCTCTTATCACTAATTTATTTATCAATTGTACCGCTTAAGATATATCCCTATGTTTTATGTGATAAGTCAATTATGGCATTTTACTGTCCGCTTCTAGATCTAATTTGGAGTTTTGACCGATAGTTTTGTAAGTATCAAAAGTTGTAGACCAAAAACAGAAACTAAGTGTTTCTCGACATAGCAATAGATGTCATTTTATATGTCTAATAAATACTTGTAGGGACGGACTAGAACAAAAATGATGGACGTTCATCACTTCACCGTATATATAACAATATATATAGTTTTTAAGTAATATTGTGTTAAAATAGTAATGTGTTCAGTAATTTTTAGCATCATTACTTTAACATAATCGATGACAGTTATGATGATAAAGAAGTAGTAATCAAAATACTTACCAAAATAAAAGCCCGATAATAATATTGATTAGTTACAGCAAACTTGAAGGATCATATGAGAAAGTCTAGGATAACGTTGTGATGAACCATTGCAAGTTTTATGAAGTGGTGAAGTGTTTGTGCAAAGATCGTATTTTGTTTGTTCTGTTTTCTGAAAGTATCAGGAGAATCAGAATTACAACAGGTATTTATGCGGTAGTACCGTTGTTGTGAGCACGGTCATACCACACGAACGGTAGTTCCGGTCTGAGTTGCGGTATGTTTTTACAGAGAGGTCCATTCGGGATTGCAAGGAGTAGTAGTACTGGTTTAGGGAGCGGTAGTACCACAGTATGGTAGTACCGGCATGTTGCATGCGGTACTACCGGATTTTGCAGAAAAACAGAATTTTAGGATTTGAGTCATGGATCGAGTTGTTGGAGTGTGGTCATGGTATGGGTGTTGTTGTTTGTATGCATATGGGTTTATTGTTTTGTCGTAGGTTTAGGATCAATATTTTGGTTGCATACATTTTGCATGGTCAACTGTAGGGATTAATTGTGTCAATTGATGACTTTGTGTATTGTGCTGTGCTATGTGACAGTTTGCTTGTTGTTGTTAGTTGTAAAAAATTCGGAGTTAGGTTATGGTGAGGCGTAGGAAAACCGGGACAAGGCACAGAGTGGTGCTAAAGTTCAAAACGGTCAAGGTGACGCCGAAGATGTCTGAGGCTCGTGGAATGGTTACAAGCGAGACGATGAGTAACCAGAGAGGAAGCTATTGATGGTGGACATGACGGGAAACGACAAGGTGGACCGGGACTAGACCCAGGGAGGAGCCGAGATTCTATACAGTTAAGGAAGCCGGGTGCCATTATGTATGAGGAGAATTATGTGATGCGCCAAGTGACTTGGATCGCTTGCAAGCGAGGACAGTTCGGTAGGATCCGAACGTGTGAGAGGTTTGGCGGCAAGTCATTTGAGCCACGCGGAAGATGACGAAGCATGGGCAATACTTCGTGACAAAGAAAGCGGGTAGCTTCATGAAAAACGGTAGAGTGACATTTGGTAAACTGCCCAATATTGAACAAGTAGCGGTATGTGAAACCACGGCGTTGGCCTAGGTGGTTTATGTCTTGTATGTGCTGAAAATGTGAAGTTTCACTAATGAGTTAATGGTTGTAAGGTGCTTTGAGAAGAGTACGTGAGAGGATAAAACCTGGTGTTAGGTAGGGTTAACGGTTATCCCCGGTTTGGTCCAATAGGTGAATCCATTAGGTTTTGATTTAGGTTGTGAGGCTGTATAAGGGGAGGAGAGGCAAGAGCTAAGGTTTTGGAGTAGGTTGGCTAAGCCTTTCGGTGACTAGTTCTTCCTTCCTTCCATGTGAGATTATGGTTCCTTAGGTTGGAGCTTTGTATGTGCTCTAGGCTTAAAACTATACTATCTTGAGGGATTGGCTGTAAAACTTACTTCTCAAGTAAGGAATACATCCATCTTCGATCATCTTCATGAATCCTTCATGTTGTGATTGATTTGCTCTTAATTTGGTTGGTTTTGATATCTCGTCTTCTCTCTTCTTGATTTTGCTGTGCCAAGGACGTGAATGAGATAGAGATAACCTCATGAAATCAATCTCTTATCATCTAGGCATTTTTATAACAAGTTCATCAAGAAATCTGATTTTGCTTGTTTTGTCCTCATCGAGTGTTTTCTTGTTTCAAGGGTTTTTGGATCATGTTCTTTAGTGTTCTAGTTTGCTGTGATATGTAAGAACACATCTAGTACTATCTTGGTCATCATCTACCCACGAGCAAGTTGTAGTTACTACTTGGGGTTTTGGCTCGGTTTTGGCGCATCTTTCCTTTAAACTGAAAAAGTCTCAATTTTGGCCATGGTTTTTATGATCATTTGTTGGAATATGATAGACCATGTGGGGGTGACCCCGTGTGTGTGATGAGTAATTGACATCTGTTTTAGGAAAGTCGAGTTTGGTTTGTGTGGTTTGGACCATGTCGTTGCACGGTGCAGTTGGTTTCGGTCGAACTTGGTCAAACTTGGTCGAAGTGTTATAGGATGCTTATTCTCTTGATTCGACAGGTTTGGACTTTTCCATGCTTAAGATTTCTCTTAATGCTATTGTTGATTACATTATGTCGAGCGGTGCTATGTGATGTGTTTCTTGTATGTGATGGCTGCAGGATGTCGAGGCGGAGTCGTGACGAGGCACGGGATGACCGGACTAGGCGCAGGTGGTGCCGAGGTCAAAGCGATCGAGGTGTGCCGAAGACGGCGAGGGCTTGAGGTGGCTGTGAGGCTTGGACGACAAGAGATGAGGAAACTTCCCGGAAGGTGCAGGAGGGGCATTTTGGTGAATACGCAAAGCTGCACTAAAGGAAGTGGATTTGAGTTAGTGGGTAAAGTGTAAAAGCTTAATAGGCAAAGCATGTTGCAAACCCATTTGGTGGGAGGCTATAAAAGGAGGAGTGTCTCCTGCATGTGTTATGTCTTGGGAGAGAGGTTAGAGGCTTTAGAGGAGTTGGTATTTGCTTTGTGCTTTCAGTTTTGGAGTTGGTAGGAGATGGCAGAGGATTGTTTTGCTTGTCTCCCGTAGGTTCCATGTTCTTGTGTTCTCCCCTCCATGTGTGTTTGAGAGGGCATGAATTCTTGATCTTTCAATCATGTATGGGGATGAAGTGGTTGTAAACCTTACTCTCTTGTAATCATCCCTCTCTATGCCTTAATATATGCTTGAGATGTTTTGGTTTCATGTGCTTCTCTGATTTCTATTTCGTTCTGCACTCAGTCCTTGCCACTGTGTTTTTGTGTTCTTGGGTTGAAATCTTGATCTAATGGCTGGCTCTTGATTGCTCTGAGATGGGAAGTAATTCAAGGCCCCTTGGGCATTCCATTTTCAAGATCAAGTTGAGGATTTAGTGGTTTCTGTAGACCCTCAGGCCTTCGTCAAATTTTTCCTCTGTATTTGCTTTTCTAGGGTTTCTCAACAGAGGAATCTTGACCCCTTTGATTCCCTTCAAAAGAAGGCTCGAGATTTGGGTTCTTTTGTCCTGAGTTCATTGCTAAGTCAATTGCAAAAGATCTTGACGAAAGGATGGATGGATAGTGAGTAATCTGAAAAATACTTTCTCCATCTCCTAGATTTTCATATTTTAGCTTAAATCTTGATTTCTTGCTTTTGGAATGAATTAATTTGATTCCTAAGGTCTTTATGCTATTTAGAACATGTTCTTGATCTTTTGGCCTGAAGAAAATAGAACCATTCTACTAAATTCTTTGCATTTGGCCAGATTCTGAAATTTCGATTTTGCTGTCGGCCTTCTACAGAGTTCTGCCTCAGTCTGCTCGAGGGCCGATCAGACCGGTCCCTCCTTGGCGGTCAGACCGGGCTTGCCAAGGCAGTCAGACTGGCTCCTGGGGCGGTCAGACCGGAGCCCCATGGGCAGTCAGACCGGCCCATATGAGGCGGTCAGACCGGCCCTCAAGGAGCGGTCAGACCGCTCCGCCTGTGTAACAGCCCAGGTTTTTATGAAAATAAAAATAAATAAATAATTAAAAATCAATTAAAATAAAATATAAATTAAAATAAGTATATCTGTGCCTAAAGTTTAAATTTGGTTTTGCCTTGAATTTCTGTTTTTGAAAAAAACTGGATTTGAAAAGCATTTTCAAAAAAACCTAAAATTATTACTAAATAAAATGATATTTTGATTTTATATGAAAATCCTAATTCAAATTAATTATATGGAGTTATTTGGCTTTTATTTGGTTTCCTGGATTTTCTGGAGTTTATAAATGTATTTTTGAAATTAAAAAGTATTTTGAGTATAAAATTATAGAGCCAACATTAGATGGAAATAATTCTATTAAGTCCAAAATGTCTCCAGGAGATTCTCTGAATTTTTCTGGAATTTTTGGAGTTTTTTTTCATATTTTTCTGAGGCTAAATGAATTTTCTGGGCTTTTCTGAAAATCCTAAATCAAAAAAATAAAACCCTCCCTCCCTCCTCCGGCCGCCACGTGGACGGCCAGATCTCCTCCACGTCGCCGCCATCCTGGCCACCCGCTCCATCCCACCTTCCCCACTCCCCTGCCCGCCACGTCGCTCCCCCGCCCCATCTCAGCCGTCCATCTCCCCGTGCCCATGGCCGCCCGATCTCCCCTTCCCCTCATCTCGGCCGCCCGCGCCTCCCGCTCTCGCTGCCATCTGGCCCCACCAGTCGGCGCCCCTCTTCTCTCCCCGTCCCTCTGCCGACCGGGCCCACCCGTCAGCCACCCCGCCCCGCTGACCGCCCGGGCCCGCCTGTCGGGTGCGTCTCCCTCCCCGCGCAGTCTCCTTCCTCCCGCTCGGCCGCACCACCCCGCCGCCCCTCGCCCCGCCGGGTTTCTTTCCTTTTTCGCCGCCCGTGCGACCCGCGCCCTTTCCTTCTTCTTCCTCCCCCGATTTCCTTCCTTCTACGGCCGCCCTTTCCTTTCCTTCCCCCTCCGTAATCGCTGCCGCCCGCAATCAACGGCGAGCGATTCCCACCGGACCTCCCCTCCCCGACCCCTATAAGAGCCACCCTCGGCTCCGTCACCTCTCGCCCCGTCTCTCTCCTCTCTCCTGCGCCTCTCCCGAGCTCCCCAGCGTCCCCTCGCCGTGCGCATTTGCCGCCGCCGCCGCCCCTTCCTCCGGTGAGGAATCCCGGCCACTCCGGTCCTCCTCACGCCCCACCACCGCCTCTGCGAGCTTCGTCGCGCCCGTGCGAAGACCCTGCGCCCCTCGGCCGCGCCTCCCCGCCACCGGAGTCCCCTCCCCGTCGCCACCGGAACACCGCCGCCGCCTCTCCTCGCTGCCGGCTCAACTCCGGCCGCCCCCGGTAAAGCCCGCCCCACCGCCGCACTCCCCTCGGTCCCCTCTCCCTCCTGCGCCGCTCGCCGCCGGCCACAGCCCGCCGGAGCGCCGCCGTCGCCGCCACCCCCGTGCACCACTACGGCCACCCTGCCACGTCGGCTCGCCCGTGCCAGCGTGGACGGTGACACGGCGCCACGCGTGGGCCACCTCGGCCTCCCTCCTGCCCCGTCAGCACCACACGCATACCCGCCCCTCCCATGCCACCTCAGCGCCCCTGGTGGTCCGTGGGCTCAGTCCATGGACCAGGGCCCGCATGTCAGTGTCGGCCACCCCAGTGCTGACGCCAGCATGGCGCATTAATCCAATTTTTCAATTGAAAAATAATCCAGCATGGCCCGTATTTCAATTCAGTTTTAACTTTAGTTAATACCTGTTTGTTAATACCTCCTTTGACATTGCAAATCCTTATACCTTGTCACATTAGAATCAAACTCTAGTTAGTACACTAGTATTGACTAGAAAATTTTAAATCAAATGCTTAGACCTGCTTAGACATAATTTTGATTTTGGGGGTACCCTTTTCACATAAAATGATAAACTTTTGATATGTATTCTTGACTTCGGAGAGTCAAGAAGGATGATCAAAATATTTTGAAACAAATATAAAACTGGTTTAGACTTAGGCAATTGGTTAGAGTGGTGGGTGCAGGCATGCCCTGTTGGTTGGAGCCGCAGTGGTTGATTGTCGTGCACAGGGGTATGTGGTTGAGCCTAAGTCAGATTAAGGACCGGTCTGTGAGCTACTGTTGCAAAGCCCTAATCGTACTACCACATGGCTGGTATGGGACAGCCCTGGCTGAATAATTTGTGAAGTCCCAACCTGAGTCAAGTCGTAGGTTGAAAGTGAGCGTGGTTGGTGCCATGTGAAGTCTCACTTGGGCGAGCGTGGTTAAGCCATGAGAAGTCTCGTCTAGGCTCAAGAGGGGGTCCCGGTCTGGTGGATTCCTTACTGGGGTGAAACCTTAGAGTTGGCTTGGCCAGGTTGAAGGCTTTACATTGTAAAGGTCTTGTCACGACTCCTCGCCGCACACCAAAGGAAGTGTGTAAACTGGTGGCAATATGGGATGATCGTGTCTTGTGGGTAAAGCTGTACAACTTCTGCAGAGTGTATAATCTATCCTGGATAGCCGTGCCACAGTCATGGGCATGCTGAGTAAAAGTTTTTCATGGATTAGACTTTGTTTTTTCAAAAATGTTTTCGAAAACCTTGTGGATGGATGGAATCCACGAGAGATGAAAACCTTGCGGATGGATGGAATCTGTGAGAGATTGAAATCTGGTGAATGGATGGAATTCATCAGAGTTGCGCAGTGAAAGCGTGTGGATGGATGGAATCCATACGTGATCTTTTGGAAAAGATGGTCCGGGTGGGATGCCCGTGGATAGGTTGGTGTTTGGTCGGAGCCTGTACTGACGGTAATATTTCAATTACAAGTACTGTCTTTACGTATTGTATTAAATTCAGCATTTTCAATCTATTTATTATATTTCATTAAATGCTGTTTTATGCAAACTAACCCTATGAGCCTTCCATTGAAGCCTTTATCATCATATTGCATTTCTCCGTGTGACTTGCGGAGTACAAGTTTGTACTCACGTTGCTATCTCCACACAGAGGAAGACGACTTCGACTACGGTGAAGACCAGAACGAGTAGGCCACGTCTTGCAGTTGTTTGCCTGTGGGCAGACTTGGGCTTCGCTTCCGCAGTTTCTTTTGCAGTTATATTTGCCAATGAGCGATGATGTAAACGCTGGCCATAAGGCCATACTCTCTTAAGTAGAATAATATTGTCATATTGCTTGATATTTATTCTTTGTTATCCGCTGTGTGCACTAGCTGATCCTGGACTAGTGCGATTTACACAGAGGATCCTGGAGTTGTCGCTCCGGGTTCCGACAGCCTGGCCCCCAGCAGTCTGACCGGCCAGACTCTTCTCCATTAAGGGATTTTCTGCTGCGGCTTGTTCTTGTTGTTTTGGTTTGCCCTGTTGTTTTCTCTGGTCAGCTAAAGGTTCCAGTAGGGAGTTCTCTTCCTTCTTCACTGTTTCCATAGCAGTCGGAGAGGACAAAAAGTGGATACTTGTGGGGATTTTCAAAGTAGCAACATTCAGCCCCCCTTTGTTGCCGATTTCAATCCAACAATTGGTATCAGAGCCTGTTAGCTCTTCCTTGTAGATCTTAACCGGTTTCTAGAGCCATGGCGACAGATAAGTACTCGACTAAGCCCCCGATCTTCGATGGGATCGACTATCCCTTCTGGTAGAGTCGGACCTAAGCTTTCTTCGGTCGGCAAGGGCGTAAGGCAATAGAGACTAGGCGACGCCACGGTGAGATGGTAGCTGAGGGCGGCCGGTGGCGCCGATTTATCCCATTCTCCGATGACTAGTCACTGCTTAACTACGTATGGCTATATGGCAGATGTGGTGCACATCTCCTGACCGACCATACAAGGTGAATAAGCATCAAGGGTTGCTACGATGTGACATGCTTAGGATAATCAAATAGACGTCGTGGCTTGTTACAGTCCTCCATCTTATGCTGGCTCAAGGGCAAGCTTAGCCTGTTGTAGTTGCCTCATGGATTGATGGAAGCGGGGCTTCTCGTGGACTGCTGCTAGTTACTAGGTATTTGGGCTGCTAGTGTTTCCTTCATTGGGTTTCAAGAAAAGGATTGGGTGCACTGAGTTTAGCCTAGAAGATTTACACATAGAATAAAATTGCTAATCTCTACTAGAACTTTTTTTGAATCCAATGTCCTATGACACTAAGACCCGCTATGTGATTCCGCCCCTGAATACTTTAGTACCAAAGTGTTGCTCTGGGGTTGAATGATGCTTCACCCACACTATAATAGTTTGTAATAACAAAGTACTATATAAAATGAAGTCAGATTTTGATTTGATAGCTCTCCATGGGACTTTCTACTGTGTTTGGGAGGTACTTGAGGTATCCCCCCTCAAAAAAAACAACTATTGATGTACAAATGGGCAGCTTAGGAATAAAAATTTTATGAGCATAGATATTTAGTAATTCTTGATTGCCTACACTACTACAGAAAGGCTAATAGTAGACGGCAAATCACAGACGGTTTTGTGAAACCGTCTGTAATGTAAACTATTACAGACAGTTTTAATTTGAAGGCCGTCTGTGGTATTTGTGGCGGGAAAAAGGAGTATCACAGACGGTTTTTACTTCTGAACCGTCTGTGATACTGTGATTATCACAGACGGTTTTTTATTAAAAATCGTCTGTGTTGTGTCGACTATCACAGCTGGTTGTTGTTAAGAACCGTCTGGGAATGTTCACAGACGGTTTTTCACAAGAACCGGATGTGATGTCCCTTTGTCTGTCATATTCTAGATTAGAGGTTAATATATAAGTACACATTGCTTCTAGTAACTTAACTACAGAACTACTGAGACAAGAGGTCACAAATTAAAGGCAAATTTATTAATTTCAATTAGAGGCAAATTTATTACAAAAGTCGCACAGGTAAAGAGTTTCCCAGATTGTATTCTTTTGGGCTTCGTAAGCTTCTTCTTCCACTTGGGGACTTGGAGGATCAGCCGCTAAATTCTCGAACGCCGTTAAGATTGCCCTTGTCCTCAGCACTTCCTCGTGCAGCCTGGGCAAATGATCAGCAGCATCCATAATGTCGTACAGGATAGCATGAAAAGATTACTCAGAATCTGCCGTTTCTGCTTGATTGGCAAGGCTATCCATCAGTCTCTGCAATGCGTGTAGAGCTTCTTCCGCATTGCGCACATTGTGGAGAAGAACCAGGGTGAGGGCTGTTTCCCTTTCTTGAGCGGCAGCGAGACGCCTCCGTCGACGGCGGAGGATCAGGTCAAGCTGACGGATGCAAGAAAGTCGGGGAAGGAGAGCAGGGCGGGTGCGGAGAAGCTGCTCCAGATGCAAATTGCTGGCCGCCTGTGTAAGGTTCCGTCCGAACAATTTGTGATGAACAGATGAGAGGAAGGAGATGATCACAAGAACAGTAGTAGAAGCCATGTTGTATTAATTGTATATTGTATTGTACGTACGTAGAAGCTAGCTAGAGACCTGGATTAGGAGCGCATATTTAACCTTTAGCACAAACGGTTCGTATACCCAAACATGAATGATATAGACGCTTCGTATAATGATCGAGAGACGTTAATTAGACGATCGAAACACGAAGCGTTCTGGCATCGAAACACGCGCGAAGCGTTCTGGTATGAAGCTTATCACAGACGGTTTTTAATAAAAAACCGTCTGTGATAATTTATTATCACAGACGGTTTTTAGTTAAAAACCGTCTGTGATAATGACAAAGGCATTTATTGCGATGCTCAGACCGCATGGTCTTCATTTCGATCCAGATCTAGCCACTGTTGCGCACTTTTTCACTCGGGAGGAAGCTAGAGCGATTTCAGGCCAGTTAATTTGGTGGGAAGAGGCAGAGATTGAGCTTTGAATTAAGATTCAGACTTTCCTGGTTGCTGTAGATATGGTTAGTAATGAAATTTATTTATTTTTAATTGCATTACAATTTAGGTGTAAGTAATCCATGAGTGGTTATTGAAGATGGTTAATTAATTTGCAAAATTGTTGGTTATATAATAGCTATTGTGTTTGTAATATGAATTGAGCTAGGAAATTAAGTCTCAATATAATAAATGTGGCCGGTATATATGTAGTTATAATTAGTTATTCTAGATTTTAATACTAAGTTGTTATATATGTACGTAACGTAGGACCGAAGTTGGATGTATGCCGCGAGCCGTGTGAGTGAAGAGTACATTAATGGCATTTCTGCTTTTATAAGAGCCGCCGAGGAGGATATGTTGAATAAGGGGGTGGAATATATGTGCTGTCCATGCACTGACTACGAGAATTTGAAGATGTTTAAGAACCGAGGGCAAATTGAAGCGCACTTGATTCGGAGGGGTTTCAAAAAGGATTATACGTGTTGGACCAGTCATGGCGAAGTGAATGATCATATGCCGCCGGATGACATCGCCGGTGAAGTGAATGATATGCCCCCGGATGACATCGCAGGTGAAGTGAATGACATGCCGCCGGCTGATGTCGATTGTGGCTCGGATTCGGATAGGTTGCACGATGATAATCTGGATCAGATGCTTCGCGATGTAGAAGAGAACTATGATGAGAGAGAGTATGTTAAATTCCGTGGCTTGATGGAGGACTCAGAGAAACCTTTGTACACGGGCTGCAAGTACACGAGGTTGTCGGGCGTGCTTGAACTGTTGAAATTGAAGGCAAGCAACGGTTGGTCCGACAAGAGTTTCACGGCGCTGCTAGGTCTTTTAGCGGGCATGCTTCCGGAGGGAAATGAGTTGCCTAAAACCACGTATAAAGCCAAGAAGATTCTTTGTCCATTGGGAATGCAAGTAGAAAGAATACATGCATGCCTGAACGACTATATCCTCTACTGTAAAGAGTATGCAAACATGCATGTATGTCCGGTGTGCAACACATCCCATACAAACGTAACAATCAATCAGATGATGGCGAGGGAACAGAGGCGAAGAAAGGACCTCCTGCTAAGGTGGCATGGTATTTTCCTATAATTCCCCGTTTGAAAAGGTTTTATGCAAATCCAAAGGAGGCAAAACTGCTGCGTTGGCACTCGGAGGAGCGCAAGAAGGATGGAATGCTAAGACACCTTGTTGATTCCGCGCAGTGGAGAAACATCGATAGGAGTTTTGCAGAGTTCGGTGCAGAACCAAGGAATATAAGGTTTGGACTGAGTACAGATGGAATGAATCCATTCAGTAGCATGAGCAGCCGACATAGCACATGGCCCGTGACTCTCTGCATCTATAACCTTCCTCCTTGGTTGTGTATGAAGCGAAAGTACATTTTGCTGTCAATACTTATCCAAGGGCCAAAACAACCTGGGAATGATATCGATGTGTTCCTAGCACCGTTGGTGGAAGATCTAAAAGTACTGTGGAATGAAGGGGTACAGGTATGGGATGCATACAAACGAGAGAACTTCACTCTGCGCTCCTTATTGTTCTGCACCATAAATGATTATCCTGCCCTTGGTAACCTATCGGGCCATAGTATAAAAGGTGCAAAAGCTTGTACTCACTGTTTAGATGGTACCGAGAGTGTGTGGCTGAGACACTCACGCAAAACTGTCTACATGCGTCACCGCCGGTTCCTTCGGAGGGCTCACCCATACCGCAAGATGAAGAAACAATTTGACGGAGAGAAGGAAGACAGTTCAGCTCCAAGGCATTTAAGGGGACGCGAGGTTTATGATATGGTTAAGGATTTAGATGTTGTCCTCGGAAAGGGACGTAAATTGAGGGCTCATGAGAAGAACACCTGGAAGAAGAGATCAATATTTTGGGACTTACCTTATTGGGAGTACCTAGATGTTCGGCACTGCATCGACGTCATGCACGTAGAAAAGAATGTGTGCGACAGCTTGATTGGTCTCTTACTGAACATCCGTGATAAAACAAAGGACGACGTCAACGCACGGCTTGACTTGGCTGATATGCACATCAGGCCTGAGTTAGCACCGACATGCACTGATAATGCACGAACGTACCTTCCCCCTGCGTGTTACACTCTGTCCAAGGCTGAGAAAACAGAACTGTGCCAGTGCTTACATGGTGTCAAAGTTCCGTCTGGTTACTTCAGCAACGTGAAGAAACTTGTTTCGATGCAAGATTTGAAGTTAAATGGCATGAAGTCTCATGATTGTCATGTGCTGATGACACAGATGCTCCCTATTGCAATTAGAAATATTTTGCCGATCAAAGTCCGAGAGACAATCATGAGGCTATGTTATTTCTTTAAAACAATTGCTCAGAAGGTCATCGATCCCGAAGGACTAGATGCTCTGCAGGACGAGGTGGTGATGACTCTATGTCACCTTGAAATGTATTTCCCTCCTTCGTTTTTCGATATTATGGTCCATCTCATTGTTCACGTTGTGTGGGAGATAAAAATGTGCGGGCCCGTATTCCTACGTAGCATGTACCCATTTGAGAGGTTCATGGGAATTCTCAAGTCCTACGTACGGAATCGTTCTCGGTCGGAGGGCAGCATCGTCGAAGGTTATGCAAGCGAAGAGGTCATTGAGTTTTGTGTCGATTATATGGCTCAGATTCAGCCGATAGGTGTCCCGCAATCTCGTCACGAGGGGAGGCTGAAGGGTCTCGGAACTATCGGAAGGAAAGCAATCACTCCAGATATGGACATGTATACTCAAGCCCATTTCACGGTGTTGCAACACATGACTGAAGTGGCGCCTTATGTGGACCAGCACAAGGGTGTGCTTCGGCAACAGAATCTGGAGCGGCCGGATGTTTGGATCATGAGGCAACACAACCGTCGGTTCAACCAATGGTTGAAGGAGCAAATCGCTAGGAGCTCGCCGAGTGAGACGCTGACATGGTTGGCAAAAGGGCCGACATTTACAGTTGTGACATGGCAAGGATATGACATAAATGGGTACACATTCTATACACAGTCTCAGGATGTCAAGAGCACTAACCAGAACAGCGGTGTCCGCATAGATGCATTCAGTACCGATGGGTCGAGAAACTCGTACTATGGCTTCATAGAAGAGATTTGGGAGCTCGACTATGTGGTTTTCAAGATCCCCTTATTTCGCTGCTGTTGGGTGCATCTCCCACAGGTGAAGGTTGACAAGTACGGTGTCACGACCGTGGACCTCCAACGTGTCGGGTACAAAGATGAACCATTCGTACTCGCCAATCAAGTTGTTCAAGTTTTCTATGTAACCGACCCGGCAAATAAGAAACGCCATGTAGTTCTTCATGGAAAAAGGAGAATTGTCGGAGTGGAGAATGTAGTGGACGAGGAGGAATACAATCAATTTGACGAGTTACCTCCTTTTGGAAATGGCATAAGGGTCGACGATGAACAACGTGACGAAACTAGTTACGTACGCATTGATCATGATGAAGGGCTAATTTTTAAAGGAAATAAGCAAGTACAATAAGAATGTATATGTGAAAATGTGTGACAATTTTGAGATGTATATGTGAAAATGTGTGATGTAGTCAATTTTGAGATGTATATGTGAAAATGTGTGATGTAGTCAATTTTGAGATGTATATGTGAAAATGTGTGATGTAGTCAATTTTGAGATGTATATGTGAAAATGTATATGTGTGATGTATTTGAGAATGACAAAATGTATCAAGAAATACACTGTGTGAATGCAGCTGGTTGGTGTTGTATATGAATGCAGCTGTTTAGTGGTTGATATGAATGCAGCTATGTAGTTATTGGTGTTGTCTTAATTGCAACAGCCGGCAAAGGCTTATCACAGACGGTTCTAAATTTAGAACCGTCTGTGATAACATATCACAGACGGTTCTAAGTTTAGAACCGTCTGTGATAGTAAACTATCACAGACGGTTTTTAACTCAAAACCGTCTGTGATATGTTATCACAGACGGTTCTAAGTTTAGAACCGTCTGTGATAATCTTCCTACATATACCCTCTCGCTAGGGTTTTCCGTGTGCGCTGCAGTTATTCGATTAGATCTAAATCCCGAGCCCGTCGTCGCCGCCGCCTCCCCGAGCCCTCGCCGGCTGCCTCCCCCAGCCCTCGCCGGCCGCCTCCCCGGACGAAGACGTCGCCGCAGCCTCCTCCTCCTCTGTCGCCGCCTCCCCGAGCCCGTCGCCTCCTCCTCCTCCGTCGCCGCCGCCTCTTCCTGCGTCGCCGCCTCCTCCTCCTCCTCCTCCGTCGCCTCCCCGAGCCCGTCGCCTCCTCCTCCTCCGTCGTCGTCGCCGCCTCCTCCTCCGTCGCCGCCGCCTCCTCCTCCTGCGTCCCTAAGGTCACCAAAACCGTAAGGTCATCAAATCCCTCCCCGAGCTTCATGCTTACTGTTAGTGTTTAGGGTTGATGCTTGATGCTTCATACTGTTATGGTTAGTTGCTTAGTACATATTTAGGGTTGATGCTTCATGCTTACTGTTAGTGTTTAGGGTTGATGCTTGATGCTTCATACTGTTATGGTTAGTTGCTTAGTACATATTTAGGGTTGATGCTTCATGCTTACTGTTAGTGTTTAGGGTTGATGCTTGATGCTTGGTACATATTACATTGGTACATTGTTTACTGCAGTAGCTTAATTAGTTTGCTATTTGGTACATATTACATTGTTACATTGTTTACTGCAGTAGCTTAATTAGTTTGCTATTTGGTACATACTACATTGGTACATTATTTACTGCAGTTGCTTAGTTTACATTGGTACATATTACATTGCTTGTTGTGTTAGTATATAGTATATAGTACATAGTATATAGTTTGAAATCATTTGGGTCCCCCTTCCCTCTACTCCTCTCCTCCCTTCTCCCCCTTCCCTCTACTCCTCTCCTGATCTCTTCCACCCAAATGCTCCATGTATCTAGACAAAAAACAGCAAATGAAGCAAGTGACATACTATAGTGTTCCCGTTCAATGAACCGGATACACTAGTGTTTCCGTTCAATGAACCGGATACACTAGTTTGTGTCATTTGCTTCATAGACCTTTGTTTAGGGACTTTGCTATTTGGTTTATAGTTTTAGCAACTAAAGTAGGTGCTAGGATAGGCACTTTGTTTAGAGACCTTGTAGTAATAGTATTACAAAATTCAAGGAAATTTTAGTACAGAAGTTCAAAAAAAACAAATTCCCAGATTCTTCGGTGAGCAGCCGATATAGCCGACTTCTTCGGTGAGCGACTATCCATCTGCTTCTTCCCACTCCTTCTCTTCATCTCTGATCTCTGGATCACGTACACCAGTAGCGATGATTCAGTTAGATGAATCATCGCTACTGGCGTACGTGATCCGGAGACCAGAGATGAAGAGAAGGAGTGGGAAGAAGCAGATGCATAGTCGCTCACCGAAGAAGTCGGCTATGTCGGCTGCTCACCGAAGAATCTGGAATGTCTTTTTTTTGCACTTTTGTATTAAAATTGACTTGAATTTTGCGGGAAAAAGAAGGACTTGATACATTGGTACATTGGTAAGATAGGCACATCACCCCCTCTCTATGTCCATATCACCCCCTCCCTTCTCCCCCTCCCCTCTACTCCTCTCTTGTCTTGCAATTCAATATGATTACTTTCTCATCTTATCTTAATAGACCCACAAAATGAGCAACATGTCACCCGCGCATTCTTCAACATCATCGCCGGAGGCGTCCGCTCCAACATCAAGACGCCAAGGAAGAGGGCTATCAAAGAAGCCTGAGGGCCGACAGATCATCACAGCGGTGAATGCATCTGGGGTCCCTATCCTGCCTCGAAAAGCAGTAAACGCATTCCGAACCATGGTCGAAGTAGTTGCACGAGAACGAATTGAGATCACATACAATTCGTGGAAGAACGTGCCTGACACTCGGAAACGTGAGCTGTGGACCGAAATTTTGGCATCGTTCGAGTTCCCAGAAGAACACCTGGACGCTGTGCAACAACAAACCTACAAAGCGGCGTGCAAAGCATGGAAGAACTTCAAGAGCACGCTTGTCAAGAAATACGTGGAGACGGACGAAACGCCTGTTCATAAATACCCATTCCTGGAACCACAATGGGAAGAGTTCAAGGCGATGAAAACGACCGAAGATTTCAAAAGTACAAGTGTGGCGCACAAGGCCCTCCAGGCAAAAAATACACACCCTCACAGACTTGGCATAGCTGGGTATGCGGGTAAAATCGCGCAGTGGATGAAGGAGGATGAGCTGGCAGCTGCATAGGACATCGCCCCGCCGTTTTCCAATATCCCGGATGACCGCGCTCGAAATTGGATTAGAGTAAGGTCATCTACAACGACATCAGGGGACATCACCTTTCGAAACCCTTCAGACCAGCAAGTGACCGAGCGCCTGGTAAGATATCGATCGAACTACGTAGCTTGTAATTACTCCACAACTTCGTACGAATTGAAATGACATGTCGTGCTCTTGCAGGAAGAGCTGAGTTTTCAATCTGCCCTGGGATCATTCCAGGGAACAAGGGAGAATGATATGCTCTCCGTGGCCCTGGGAAACAAGGAGCACCCGGGCCGTACGAGAGGCCTTGGGCTTTACGTTCCTTGGAAACATGGTTTCCAAGATGACTCCGACATGTATCGGCGCAGGAAGAGAAACAAAGCCGAGCGTGACGCACAGCTACGAGAAGAGCTCAAGGCATCTCTTAAAGAGGAGCTACTGGGTTCGATGGCTGATATAATCAGAGATGAGGTGCGGAAACAGACAGAAAGTCAGCAGGCCGCCACCGCTGCTCCTGTGCTAGCTAGCCCGCACAACCATCCGAGTAGCTGCGCGTCCAATCCGACGCAAACCCAGTCCAAATTTCCTGTGGACGACATCCTGGTAATTTTGTAGGCCTATTCCAGTAGCTAATTTTGTATCGTTATGTAGGAGCCTACGACATGCAGGCTCCAAGTGAGATATGGCTCCATTCCCTTGTACGCTGCTTGGGGCGAGGCATATTCGTCTGGTATCGGGGCCATGGTGCACGGTCAAGCTTTAGCGCTAGGCTTCGCAAAAGTTAATGTGGATGGTGTGTATGCCAATTTTGAGGTGGTCCCGCTACCGAAGCCCCCCAACGACGAGATCGTGAATCTAGGACAGGCCATTGGAACATTCATCCAGTGGCCCAAAACCGACATCTCCCTGGAGGCTTCTTCACCGGTGGCAGGACCAGAAGTGCAGTGCGAACCACAGCAACTTGCACTGGTGCCATCTCCACACGGGCAGTGCGAACCACAGCTACCTGCACCGGTGCTATCTCCACGGGTGCTATTCTCGCCAGAGCAACTTGCACTGGTGCCATCTCCACACGGGCAGTGCGAACCACAGCTACCTGCACCGGTGCTATCTCCACGGGTGCTATTCTCGCCAGAGCAACTTGCACCGTCTATACCATTACAGTCGACTAGCATAAAGTCGACCCACAATCGAGGCAGTGGCCAGGGCAAATCAAAGACGAAGGATGATGACGATTTCCCGTCCATGCCATTGGCCCGCAAATTCGTGCTAGGTCAGCCGATGGTAGTCCAGGAAGAGCTCCAAAAACTAGGACTTGGTTGCCAAAGATTCCACCTTTGGTATATGGAAGAGTCCAATAAGCCAGCGGCAGAACGGCGCTCAGGTATAACTGTCAAATTCAAGTCGGAACATTTCTTGCACGAAGCTCAGGAATGTGTCTTCGCGGTGACCTTTGACGATATATTTGAACTTTTCACGCTCAACGCTCTCGACGCCTCACTCGTTCGATGTTGGACGCTGTAAGTCTGTACAATCACAGTCTCTGTTCACGTAATACCGATATATGTCACAATTTGTTGCTTTCCTATGTTATATATAGATTCATGCTGATCGAAGCTAGGTCATCGAAATCACAAATTGGTTTCCTGGACCCACGCTTGGTCGCCATTGATACCATCATCGAGAATGCATTCTTCGTCGAGGACTATATTACAAAAGCACTGCTGGCTCACCAAGATAAGGAATTTGTTCTTATGCCATACAATGAGAAATTCCATTGGATTTTAATTGTAATTATACCAAAATGGAACAAGGCTATATACCTTGATTCTCTAAGTAAGAACAAATCCAAGTACACAGCTATCGCCCGAATACTCGATAGGTAAGTACATTGTACTCTTTCTTTCCTTCCGAATAACTAATCTAACTTTTTCGAATAACGAAGGTCGTTCGCCACATACGTTCAACAAACACGTGACTCGACGACAGGGGCCAAGGCCTTGAAACATGATCGCAAGTTTCGGGTATTCGCTAGCTACACATTAATTAATCATATACAACACATAGTAGTAATGCCACTTGATTTAACACATTATATTTTTTGCAGTGCCACCAGCAGGAGCCGGGCAACACGTGTGGATACTACGTGTGCCACCATATGAGACTACTCCTCGATTCCACCAAGATCACTAATTCTAAGGTTTGTCAATCTTCCCACATTTATTTCATACATGTCAGTTTTATATATGCGCGCGTTGATATTCCTATCGACAGGCTGCGTCCATCTCTACATCTGCATTGACACAGCCGGATTTTGCAAAAATTCGAGGAGAGCTCATTTGGTTTTTGTGGTCAAAAGTCGTAAGATCAGATGGAGAGTTCCACAGCCCAGAATGATTTTTTATTGTAATTCTAAGTGCAAATACAGTGTAGATCTTTTACAATTGTGTATTTGTTAATGGATATTTTATTTCAACTCAATGAATTGATTTGCGAAATGGATGCTTTATGTTTGTGAAATTAAGTGCGTTGTCAATTGGATGTTTTATGTCTGTGAAATGAATTGAGATGTGAAATGTATCTGAAATGAAATGAGATGTGTGAATTGTATATGTTTATGTCTGTGATTGTCTGCTTGTTTCAGAGGGCATGGCTAGCATTTCCTGAGGCTAGCTATAAACAGAAATAGACTCTGCTGGTGGGAGGAGTATCACAGACGGTTTTTCATTAAAAACCGTCTGTGATTATGCGATATCACAGACGGTTTTGTACTAAAAACCGTCTGTGATATCGCATAATCACAGACGGTTCAAAAACCGTCTGTGATAACTTGGATTATCACTGACCCATAATTTCAGATGGTTCAGAAAACCGTCTGTGATGACGTTTCTGAACCGTCTGTAATGTGGATTTCTGTAGTAGTGCTAAGCCCTTAATCGTCGGCCCATTTTCTCCAACCTATTCACTCTTGCTGTTTGTGATCTGCCATACCAGTGCATCTCCATCTATGCTCCTCCAACCCATTGGCAGCAAGACTTTCTAGGTGTTTACACGATATTTTAACCGGTGCTTGCAAGATATTATAACCGTTCATTAGCTGCAATCCAATACTTCATGATCAAAGGTATTTGCGAGGAGGTACTTAAATTGTGGGGCAGGTATTACCTTGATGATAAGTATGAAGGTTAGATAGGTAATTTCATACCCTATCAAGTTAGAAAGGGAAAAGTAAAATAGAATGTCCTTCCGATTCGTCCATGGTGTCAAATCTTTGCTTATCCATTTAGTTACAAACAAACACTACAACTCGATGCAATTAAAGTCGACTTCCAGGACGAACCGACGAAGCTAGGTTATAACAATGGGCAACACCATGCATCCCGTGTGGATTGGGTTGAAACTTGAAACTAACTGAATTAAATCATCGTTGTTGTTTTACTTACCGGAGACTAGGTAGCTAAATGTTAAACTAAGTAAATGAACGTAAATTACTTAGTTTTTCTAAGATTTACAAACGATTGTTGTGTTAGAGGTGCTCTTCCATGATCTTGATTATATGCTTCAACTGAGGGTGAGGTGAGCCGACGGGGAACTACCAGAGAAGAGGAACAAGGGGGGAGAATCAAAGAATTGCCAATGGGTTGGAGGAGTACAGAATACAGATGGAGATGCACCAGTATGCCAGGTCACAATAGGTTGGAGAAAATGGGGCCGACGACTAAGGGGTTACTTGTGCCATTTAGATATTTTACACTTCTCTAAGGGCCTGTTCTTTACCTCACAAGCCAGCGGTTTTTGGTTTTTGCTATAGTATCTAACTTTCAAACGGAGTATTTTCTCAAGACGGGGTCTACAAGTTAAATGATCTACACGTTAAAAGTCCAACATCTGTACCAGCCAAAATCGCAAGTGAGTATCTGTTTCTCCGTAATCTATACCGTAAACAACCAAAATTCAAAAATTTCAGCCAAAAGTCATAAACCACAGCCGAAAAGAACAGGGCCTGACTGTGCTAACTAGGCCTCTATTACACTACTTTTTCCGTAGTTATGGATGGACCTACTTTAGTTGTGTGGCTATGCAAATTTAGGATTTTAAAGGAAACAGCCGAACATTTTGGAGGACCTTGGTTGTAATTTACCGGAAATTGTAGTTGCTCTGTCGGTTTTTATAGGTGGGTTCTTTTGTGCTGATGATTTCTGGTTTAAATATTTGAATTCTGACTGTTTGTGAGAGGTAATATGCACAGAAAAATAGTCGCATACGATTTTAGCCAGTATAGCTGAACTCAGTATAATTTTTACTATAATCTCTCTATTAATTTTATTTTTAAAAAATATACTGTTTAAAATCTAATTACTGTAATCAGTAAAAAGTATAAGTTAACTTTAATCTGAAAACAACCCAGCCTATATATCTAGAGGTCTGGACATGTTCCTTTTCATCAATGATTGAACGTAGACAGACACAAAGGCAAGCAAGGTTGGTGCGGCACATTGAACACGTGAGGCCAATGGCTATCCCTTCGTCAGCAGTTGATGAGCTCCAGTGACCCAGTACTCGCCCTGTCCCTAGTGATGTTTCAGCAGCCGTACACACACAAGTGCAGAGTAATTGTCTGCGGTAGATGAGTAAAATACTAGTTTTGTTTAGATGGGAGACAATAGGGGTGGAAACGGATCGGATACGGTCGAATAGTCTTAAATACGAATACGAATTCATATTTTAAAAACGAATACGAATACAAATTCGAATATTTTCAAATACGGATACGAATATTCTCGAATACGAATACGGATATTTTCGAATACGGATTTTCTCGGATACGAATATCGGATAAAATGGATTCCTAACGGTTTTGCCGATTTTTCATCGGTTTTTGACCGGTTACCAGTTTTAAACCGCCTAAATTCAAGTTTTGAATCACAAAATTTGTACGGATTTTTCATGGGTTCTAAAAACGGATCGAATACGAATCGAATAGTCTCGAATACGGATACAGATACGAATATTCTCGAATACGAATGCGAATACGAATACTCTCAAATACGGATACGAATATTCTCGAATACGAATACGGATATTTTTGAATACGGATTTTGCTTACCATATTCGGATTTCTCTCGGATACGAATATCGGATAAAACGGATTATCCGTTACCGTTTTCCACCCCTAGGAGACAACAGCCTCACCAGCTTTTATCGTGAATCCAAGGGTCTGTTCTTTTACTCCTATGGCTTTTGTTTTTTACTATAGTACATAACTTTTAAACGGAGTATTTTTTCAAGATAGGATCTACAAGTTAAACGATCTACATGTTAAAAGCCCAATATATGTACCAACCAAAATCGCAAGTGAGTATCTGTCTTTCCGTAATCTGTACCGTAAACAGCCAAAATTTAAAAATTTCAGTCAAAAGTCATAAGTCACAGCTAAAAAGAACATGCCCTTTTAACATTGTTTTATATTATATTCATAAAATAGTAGTATATCGGACATATTGACAAAAATATCATTTTGTCGTCCGGTGACTGGACGGTAGCGCCCACGAGGTGACGTGCGACGCTGCCGCTGGCAACAGGTGCCTGCCGCCGAGGAAGCAGACGGCAGGCAAGCCTGCCGTCCAACCAGCGGGCGGTAGGTAATTAGGCCGGCCTAATTACCTGCCTAATTTTTTCATTTAGTATTTGTTTGAATTTTTAAATATGTCAAATGAGCTAACATAATTACAAAAATTTATGTACAACCTCCGGACACAATGTTCCTCGCAGTATAATTTTTGGAGAATTTTATCCAATGCAAATGTTGCTAAAAAATTTATACAATTTTGATAATTTTACTAGTTTTTACATATAGCAAACGAGCTCCAAAAATTATGAAATTTTATGTAAAGCCTCCCAATGTAGTAATAGTTATTATGTAATTTTTTTGGAAATTTTATGCAGTTCGAATTAGCCACGTTTGTTTGGATTAACTTAATCATGAATTTAATGATCGTAACGCTTGTTTTGAAGTACCATGTGTCAGGCAATCGTCGTATATATTATTTGTGGCTATCCGGTTCGCATAGTTGTCACTCTCTCTGTATGTGCCCCTCTTGCGTGCTCACTCGTTCGAACTAATGTCATTATTTGAGTGTCGTCTCCCCTCGCATGCTCCTCCATTTGCACATTTGTCATTCTTATGATGTCGTCCCCCCCCACCTGAAGTGCTCGTAGTGATAATGGATTCTTTCATTCGGTCATAAATATGCACCTCTGGCCAGTGCATAGCTCATTAGTTTGAGAAAGCAGTGTCTCAATCGCTCATCACAGAAGGTCATTGTCGCGGTCGTTGCTCATTAGTTCGAGAAGCCAGTGCGTAGCTCAAAATTGGCAGTGTTAATTTCTTCTCTGTAAAGATAGGTAATTTTTATCATATTTTTCGACGTTATTCCCGTAATTGTAGTCAATTAGTATTATTTAGTTAGTCATGATTAATGTAGTTTGTCTTATGAAGTAAGTATATTGTAATAATTTAGATATAGTTTGTACTATTATTGTGTACATACGGTATCCATAATTTGTTAGTTCGGGGTAAGTAATTAGTTAGTGCTAAGGATGATGGTAATGAATGGCTCGTCTTTTTTTTGAATGAGTAATCAAATTATTGGTAAGTAGTGAAGTATTCATGCATGCATGTAATCATTGATTTGTAGTATGTTGCTGTCATTATGAATATTCGCAGTAATATTCCGTCTGTCCTATTTGTTGCAAGGTACTCTCAAAACTAATAGTACGTACGTAATTATTTGGAGAAGGCAGTGCATAAGTCATTGAGGACATGGCAGTGCTAATTAGTTCCCTCGAAAAACATGTAATTTTTTATGGCATGCTTTCGACGTTATTCCCGTAGTCATATTTACTGTTATTTAGTTAGTCGTAATTAATGTAAATTGTATTATGAAGTAATTATTATATTCGCACTAATATTTCGTCTGTCCTATGTACTAGTAGGTATGGCTCTACCGAGCTTCTGGAACACTCGTGCGATGAGAAATAATGTTGCCACGCATGGATGACAGGTGACACGACTGGCCCTTCACCGTTCAAGCTGCCGGGGGGGGGGGATCCATAGGCGCTGTATGAGCACTACGTCCCAACCCTGCGGGCCACGGGCTTGTTGCCCTTTGCGAGGCTGGTCTCCACCAGGCATGAGTTCACCGTCGCCGGTAACCTGCTTGCGGCACTGGTGGAGGCCCGAGACGCACATATTCCACTTTTGTTGGGTGAGATAACGGTCACTCTGAAGGACGTCACGTTCTTGACGGGTCTCCCTCTCGGGGGCGACAGACTTGTTCCACCCCTGCACCAGCCAACTAGAAGGAGAGGCTGTCGGACCGGTTCGGCCGGCCTATCCCGGAGAGTGCACGTGGCATCCCCCACACGTGGCTTAACAATTTCAGTGTGTGCCTAAAGGTTGCAACGCTGGAGGTCGTCAGGACGCACCTCGTCGCGTTCCTTATGCAGCTCTTTGGTTTGAGTATGTTTCCAGCCACACACGACGATATTTGCAACACTGAATTCATTGGCCTCGCAGAGTCTTTGGTGAACGCAGAGTTCGGGGTGATGCCTCAGTACAGCTAGGGATCAGTGGTTCTGTGTGCCACATATCGAGGGTTATGTGACGCTTGCTAGCGCGCCACTGCTAGTACCCCAATCTGACCATCTGCTACGTGCTCTTGCAGCTGTGGAGTTAGGAGCACTTTCCTATCGGACGTTCGAAAATCGTGATGCAAGTGCACCCATTCGGCGAGTTCACCGACCTGATAGACGGGCTCACTATAGGCACACGGTGGTCTGCTACTCGTCTGCAGTGGGTGAAGGGCAAACCATCGATGTGCTACTTACTGTGGCACGAGTTCGAGTCGTTGCACGATAGCGACGTCATATGGAGTCCTTGGACAGTAGATTTCGTGCATTGTGTATCGCCACGTGGACTGCCCTGCATTGCCTAGAGGACGGGGAGCTATGGACGACGACACACTATCTGGTGTTCTCATACATGGTGGAGGCTTACGTGCCATAGCGCGTGATGTGACAGTTGAGTTTGCACCAGGTCGAACTCTCTCTGAATGGCAGGTTCCTACTGCATGCCATGCACCGGTGAGTCAAACTCCATCCAACTATCGTGTACACTTTCTATGTCTTCTATGTAACGTCGATGACTCTGGAATTGCAGGTAATCGAGAGCTGGTCGACATGATATGGATTAGCGGCCAATGAAGTAGTAGTGGACAACGGCATAGGCAGAAAGGGCACATGTCGATATCATCATGGAGTAGCGTCCGTACGACGTCTAGACGTACGACGAGTACCTAGAGTGGTACGTACCGCGGTCATGCAGCAGATAGACTATTCTTCCACCAGGTCGCCCTGAGCACATCACGCACGAGGAACATATGGACCACTCCATCGATCCTCACAGCGCTTCGCGGTGGCATGACAGCATAAGACAGTTGAACTGTCTTATTGTTCCATTCAATAAATTCGTACTGCTCGTTAGTGAACCTGTTTCATATGTCACTTCAGTTGGAGTAGGCACAGTGCATCGCAAGCGCGTCAAAGGCCGCCATCAGTAGTCCGGAGACGCCATTGGCCCTGCAGAAGACTATGAAGTTTATCCTAAAGTAGGCCAAAAAAATAGTGCACAACCTTACCTGCGGCTGTTTCTGGGATCACAGTGCGTACATGAGCCACCCAGTGGTGTTACCATGCTTACCCGCTAGATCACCGTAACCTAGCAAGTCCGGCCAGCCATCACAATGTGCCGAGTCTGCATGGCGTTGTAGTACTAGCTGCCGATCATCCGTGCGCCGTACCAACGAGGAGGTAACTTACGTGCGAACCTACATGTGGGTGGCGCATGAGCAGTGGCGCAGCGGCGCGGGCCGGCGCATGGGCGGTGGCTAGCGGTGGTGGCAGCTGCCGGCTGGTGATGGTGGTGGCCGACGGAGACGGCGCGGTCGCACGACCGGTGGCGCGGGGGACTCAGCAGTGGCAGCCGATAGAATGGTCAAAATGGGCAAAATGTTAGTTATCTGCAGTTGTTAGCCGTCCTAACAGTGCTATTTATAGTTAAATAGTCATTTTTCATAACAAAAAAGCTTTAATTCATAATAAAGTCCAGGCAGTAGTATATCCTAAATCTAAATATATTGTAAATAGTATATAGTGGACGTCAACCTTTTAAATAGCTCTTTCCTATAGTATATCATGAATTATACCTTATTAAGGCGGAGGTGCCACACGAGCCAATTAATGCATCGTCATCTTGACGGCATGGAACGGAGAGACTAATAAAGGCCTTCGGCTCTACCTCACCTTCACCATTGCAACCAACATATGCCGATGAGTTCGGTCCATGTGGTGCAAAAATTACCATGTGTCGCTTAGGGCACTCCCAATGCAGAAACTATAGATGGTTTCTATGGTATTAAATAAGGTGTCAAGTAAGCAAAATACTGATGTGTCATTGGAGTTAAGGAGGAGAGATAAGAAAATAGTTTCTTATATAGAAACCATGTCTACACGAGAACCAAGATAGAAAGAACCGTGATAGGTAGATGATAGGAGAGAGAATATAGATGATTGAATGAAAATTTTATTTGTAGAAACTATCCATTGGGAGTATAGTTTCTATGTGTAGTATCTACATTAATTGACAAGTGTAGAAACTACTTCATAGTTTCTGCATTGGGAGTGCCCTTACAGGTGGACTCGGTTGGTTGGATTTCGATGGGTAGGACAAAATTTTGTTAATAGTGTAGTTTTGAGGTATGTTTGTCCGATACTAAGAATGTGTAGTTTTGTAAAAACTTTTCCTTAGAGTTAAGAAACTAAGCCTGGGTTTGCAAAAACTTTTCCTTGGAGTTAAGAAACTAAGCCTGGGTTTGCAAGCCTAGTTTATAATGGACACCTTAACATTTTTTTTATAACTAGAGGTCTCAATGATTATAACTTTATCTTTTAGAGGAGAAAAGCACTAAAGAAAGAAAGGAGTTTCCCTCATCTCTCTATGTTTAATCTACTTTTGTTTTTGTATTATTCTGTATTTGATCCATCTTCTGTCTAGGAGGAATCGCTCGGACTGGATTCGCTAGCGACGGTTCCTCAACACGTTATCAATACGAATCGCATTGATGGATCGAAGGTAATCATTGAAACACGATACACGTAGATTGAATTGCCTATCTAGATCACTTTAAATTCCATAAATTTTATTTTCTAGATTATTTTCTACGGTGCAAATATGCTCTAATCTATCGTGAGCTGACTTGAAGTCGCCGGCCAAGCCAATCGGTAGATTTGCACGACAAAGTAGATTGATTGCACTGTAGATTGAAAAAAAGAGAAAAAACGACGCACGGCCGCGCTGCCCGCACACGATGCGCCACTTGTATGGCCATTGTGCCGCCCCCGCATGGCCACTTCGCACGGACGCCCCGTGTGAGCGCCGCCGCTGGCCCGCATGGCCGTTGCCACGTCTCACTGGGCGCTGCCGCCAGCCCCGCACACCTACCCTCCTGAACCACCAGCCACTTGTCCGCACAGCCTGCACGTAGCCGAACGTGCCGCCGTGTGCCGTCACTCATCCCCGGGTGAAACCACCGCCTCCCGCATGAGGCGTCGCCGTGCAGCGTCGCTTGACCCCGGACGAAGCCGCTGCCTCCCGCACGAGGTGCTGCCGTCCGCCGTCGCTTGGCCCCAAGCAAGGCCGCTGCCGCTCCCGAGTGCCACCACCTGCATGAGCCGCCGCCGCCTCGCGCCCCCGCACGGCAAGCCACCATTGCCTCGCACCCCCACTTGAGCCGCCACTTGGGCCACCATCGTCGGATGGGAATAGGGTAGGGCAAACCCTACCCCCATGTGCCGAATGGGCTGAGATGGGCGAAAGAAATGGGGAAGGCACCAGCGCTATAATTTTTGTAAAAAGGCCCTTGGAAAATCGGCAAATTACGCGAAAAATTTTCTCAGAATTGATAATTAGCGGATTAGCCATCAAAAATTACAGAATTTAATGAAAATTCGTATTCCAGCAAAAAAGGGTCTCAGGAATTCAAAGTTTGAATTGTTTTTAGCATCTGTAGCATGTTTAGCACTGTTATTATTATTTTATATGTCTTTCTGTATTTACTTACTATTTTGATTAATCGTAATTTCTTAAATTACCTTTAATAACTGAAATTAGCAGTAAAACTATAGAAAAATGCATAGAAAATTCTGAAACATTGTGAGAAAATTTTGTACCGTTATCCAATTCATTTCATGCATGTTTACCTACAGTACATTTATATATTCCTTTCATGCACATGTAGATGACATGCATCACGAACCTGGAATTCGAGGTGCTAGCCAACATGGCAAAAATTACTTGACTTGGGCTTTTGATATCGAAATCGTAATTGGAGCTAAGAAGCTCTGTGCTGCCTTTGGGGTTGGTGCATCGGATGATGCCAAACCCACCCCTAAGGGAATGATCAAGCACTTCACTTCGTCAGGCTCCACCTCTATCTCACTTTCAAGAATAAGTACATGGCAGAGAAGGGCGTGCTAGTTTTATGGACTAAGTAAAGAAGTGGTTCGAGAAGCTAAAGTACACCATTTTTCCTTAGGCAGAGCAGGAATGGATCCGACTGAGATTTGCTAATTTCAAGACGGTTGGATAGTACAATTCTGCCCTGCATAGAATTTTTACCAATCTTCAACTCTGTGGTAGGTAGGTCACAGATGAGTAGAAGATTGAGAAAACCATTTCCACCTTTCACCCTAGTGCAGTGCAGTCTGCATGCAACTATCTTCAAGAAGGCTACAAGGAGTATGTTGAGTTGATTGATACTATGTAGGTTGCAAAGGATCAAGATGAAATTCTCCACAAGAGCTTTGTGCCACCCAGGAGCTCCACTGGCTGTGAGGCCAACGCTGGGAGTTACAAGTTGCGGAAGCCTATAATAAAGAAAAGGGGAAGGAAGGGCAAAGTCGCAGCCCAGAAAGGCAAACCAAATGCTCCACAAGAAAATAAGGCCAGCAAACCAAAGCGGGACGACAAGCCCCACTGTCAAAGGACAGTATGAAACTCACTTTGCCTTCATTGAGGGGGGAGAATTCCCAGCAGCTATCTGCATTAATGGAGGTTGACTCTACTCTTGCAGCTACATCCCCACTTGACATTGTAGCTGCCGCGCCACTATTTCCTAGGAAGAGCATCTCACCCCTGAAAAGGTAGCAGTCGAAGTATCTGATTTCTTAGCAGATTAAGTCTAATGCACAGAATATATTTAAGCTTTAATTGTCATTTATTTTATGTGTGGAAGGAATAAGTTGAATTTTGCTCAAACAATTTATTTTCTCATGTTGGTTAGATGATATTAATTAATTCATTCATTTATTCAGTTAATAATAGAATAATATGCTGATATTTGGAATATTTTATTTATGTGTTCATTGTCTCCTACTATATATTAATAAAGTACTTTATATTAGAACGCGTGTGGCACTCTATAGAGGAAGTGTGTATAGCTGATAGTGGCACAACAAATACCATCTTGAGAGAGATAAAATTGTTTTAGTCGATTAGCAAGAATGCTGGCAGTCATACAACCATAGTCGGTAGCGATGCTTGTATAATAGGCTCGGGAAGAGCCATAATTATACTCCCAATGGACACAACTTTGGTTGTTAAAGAAACCTTATTATACCTAGAATTGACTAGAAATCTCCTTAGTTTTAAGGATATTCGCGTAAATGGTTTCCACATTGAAACTGAAGAAGCGTATGGTAAGGAATAACTACTCATTACAAGTGTGCACAAGTGAAAAAGGGTATTAGAAAGATTTCCTTCATTTTAGACTAGACTATACTAAACTAATATTAAGGCACCCGCAGCCTAACTACCCTGAAAACCATATTTAGAAGTTCTAAACTTTTTCTGTCTCTGGCATGATAGATTAGACCACCCAGGTCTTAGGATGATGAGAAATATAATTAATAATTCATAGGGACATAATATCGATATAAATAATTTCCCGAATCAAGAAGATTTTTTGTGTCCTGCATGTGCCACCGGGAAATTTATTACTAGACTTTCTACTCTAAAAGTGAAGGATGGAGTCTCTCTATTCCTAGAACGCATCCAAGGAGATATTTGTGGTCCTATACAGCTATTGTCAGGGTCATTTAAATATTTTATGATGCTCATCGATATTTCCTTGAAATGATCGCACATATGTTTATTATCTACGAAAAACTATGCTTTTGCAAAGTTGATCTCGTAGATAATTCAAATGGAAAATAATTTCACTAATCATCATTTAAAGTCCATCAGAATGGACAACAGCAAAGAATTTACTTCAAATCCATTTGATGATTATTGCATGGCAATGAGAATTAAAGTTAAGTATTTTGTACCACATATCCACTCCCAGAATGGACTAGCAGAGGCATTAATTAAGAGAATTAAATGTATTGCCTTATCATTTTTTAAAAAATATAATTTATCAACTACATGTTGGGAACACACAATCCTATATGCAACAACTCTCATCAACTTTAGACCATCGATATATAACATCCATTCACTTATGCAACTAGTGCAAGGGTCAGCACTGAAAATTTGTCATCTCCGTAGGTTTGATTACAAAGTTTATGTACTTATACCTCCACCATAGCATACTACAATGGGTCCTCTCCGAAAGTTTGGGATATACGTTAGTTATGAAACAGCATCCATAATCAGGTTTTTGGACCATGACAGGAGACTTGCACACCGCCCGCTTTGTCGATAGTATATTTGATGATGATAGTTTCCTGACACAACCCCTTGATGAAAAAAGTCAGAAAAGTACATGGCAAGCCACGAGAATCCATGACATGACCCCGCACTAGTGAAGCAAATAGAGAAATCCATAAGATCATTGATTTGCAGGCGTTAGTAAATCAATTGCCTGACTACTTTAGTGATTTAAAGAGCATGAAACCAAGTAGCATGTGCCTGCACGCAATGCACCGGAGAGGGTTGAAATATCAAAGAAACTTGAAGGTATCCCTAATCCCGTCCAGAGGCCTTAGAATAAAAGTATTAAGAACTCTGGTCCCTCGAATCCCAAGTAATTGGGGACGCCTGATAAAAAAGGAAAAGAAAAACTTGATACAACCAATCACCGAAATTCCCTAGAATCAGAAGGGGAGCCAGTTGAGACATGGCACCGGTATAGTACCATGAAGAAAAGGCATACTGGATTGAATATTCTTATAGAGGAAGAAACCAGCATGGATGTGTGCGCACACATCGCAGCTAAAAAACTAAAGAGACTTGCCCTCACAACTGGAAGGAGTGATGAGCAAGTGGAAACATTAGAAGAGTCAACCTATGATGAAATAGCTATAAACTATGTGCACATGGAAGAATCCATGAATAGGACAATAGCCACTATTGATATTTATTTTGCAAAGAAAATTGCCACAATCATCGATCATGATCCAGAGCCTGCATCGCTCGTTGAATGTAAGAAAAGATCAGATTGGGAGGATTGAAAAAAGGCTATAAAAACTGAATTATTATCTCTAAATAAAAGAGAGGTATTGGGCCTATAAGCCGCACGCCTCCCCATGTGCACCCCGTAGAGCATACGTGGGTATTTGTTCGAAAGAGAAATGAGAAAAATAAAGTTGTAAGATATGAAGCAAGGCTCATTACACAAGGTTTCATTCAACGTCTACGAGTTGATTATGAAGAGACCTATTCTTCGGTCATGGGTGGAATTATCATTACATATTTGATCTCAATGGCAGTAAACTTGAATTTATAAATGAAATTGATGGATATGGTAACTGCATAGCTTTATGAAAACTTGGATTCGAACATTTATATGAAAATAACTAAAGGTATCCCTATCCCAAACCAAGACAGAGTAAATAGAAACCTGTACAGCGCAAAACTCAGAAAATCATTGTACGGACTTAAGCAATAGGTATGATGTGGTATAATCGCTTCAGCAATTTTCTATGGAAGAAAGGCTACACGAACAGTGAGGATTGTCCCTATGTATATATACGATGATCCTAGAATGAATTTTGTATAATCTCAGTGTATGCAGATGATGTAAATATCATCGGAACCCAAGAAAATATAAAGGAAGCAAGCCCTTATCTGGAGTCAGAATTCGAAAATAAAACATTTGTGTAAAACTAAATATTGCTTAGGCTTATAGCTTGAGAATGTCCATGAAGGGATATTAGTACATCAGCCTGCAAACACTCAAAAGATGTTAGAAATGTTCGACTTTGAAAATACGTACCCATCAAAAGTTCCGATGATCGGGAGATCTTTATAGCAAGATAAGAATCCATACCGACTTAGAGAAGAGGGGAGGAAGTCTAGGGACCAGAATTCCCATACTTAAGTGCATTAGAAGCACTTATGTATTTATCAAACTACAGTAGACCGGATATTGCATTTGCCATAAACCTATTAGCAAAGATAATGCAGATCCTACCAAATGGCATTAATAGAGGATAAAGGACATCTTCTGATACCTCCAAGAAAACAAAGACCTTGGACTATTTTATAGAAAAAACTAAAACTTGAATATGACTGGCTATGCAGATGTTGAATACCTATTAGACCCACATACAACTAGATCACACATAGGCTATGTATTCCTGTGTGGTGGAGCTGCAATTTCATGGAAATCGTGTAAGTAAAGTCTTGTATTGATTTCGACGAATCACTCAGAAATCATAGTACTATACAAAGCTGCATGAGAATGTGCTTGGCTTCGACAAATGATTCACCACATCCAGCAGTCAGGTGGATTAAATATCGTGCAAGCTCCCATAATTATCTATGAAGATAATACAGCTTGTGTTGCACAAGTGCAGATAGGTTATGTGAAGAGTTATATTACAAAACATATCGTCCCCAAGTTCTTCTATGCTCACGAGTTACAAAAGATAGATGAAATTAAGATACTGCATACTAAGTCGTATAGATGAAATTAAGATATTGCATACTAAGTCGTATGAAAATTTTGTTGATTTATTCATTAAGTTACTTCCAGCATATACCTTTGAAAGGTGTATATGTGAAATTGGCATGATGAGACTTAGAGAAGTGTAGAACTCAGGGGAGATTCTTCTAGAATTCATAATAAAACTGGATCACAAAGATCGAGTACTCAAAGAATAAATTCTGTAGATTAAATGAAATTGGGTGGATTGTACTCTTTTTTCTCTTGACGAGTTTTCTGAAAGTTTATCGGCCAAGGTTTTCAATGAGGCAATTCGTGCAACACAATATAATATGTATCATGTACTCTTTCTCCAAATTTTTTTCACTGGGTTTTATGGAGTTTTGATGAGGTATGAACGTGTCAGATAAGTGCCCAAGGGGTGTGTTAAGAAATTTGGGCGTGAGCTTGCAAGCCTAGCCATGGCGGGCACCTCACCCTTTTGTCTATAAATAGAAGGTCCCAATGATTCTAACTTATAACTTTTAGAGGAGAAAAGCAATAAAGAAAGAAAGAAGGAGTCCCCCATCTTTGTGTTCAATCTACTTTTGTTCTTGTATTATTTTGTATTTGATCCATCTTCTATCTGGGAGGAATTGTTTGGACTGGACTCACCAGCGACGGTTCGTCAACACTTAGAAGTGTAGTTCTTTGATAGTTTGAACATGTTAGAATCTAGCATGGGTAGTTTCATGTAACTTTCTATTGTTAGAATCCAACAAGGTGGTCTGTGTTGATGTGCACTTGTGTGGGCATCGTTGTTAAATCATACTTGAATGGTTTGGCAATAAATGTGTGATTGTGTTTTTTGAATTTACAAACACATGGACAGTCACTGTTACAAAAAGAGTCATCCTGGATGCCTCATCACAGACGGTTCAACACAAACCGTCAATGATAAAGTTACCATATACGGTTTTGCAAGATGGATCGTCGACGTTTACCGCGATGGAAAGAATCGTCTATGATGACCTATTTATCAAAGAATTTTTATTCCAAACTATCTGTGATACATTACAGACGTTTCAGAAGAAAACCCGTCTGTGATGCCTGCACTTATCGCAGACGGTTTTTGTTTCAAACTGACTATGATGTATCACAGACGATTTGAAATAAAAACTGTCTGTGATGACCTACTTAACACAGGTAGTTCAGAACAAAAACCGTTTGTCATGTTTGTACTTATCATATACAGTTTTTGTTTCAATCCGTATGTGATACATCACATAAGGTTCGAAACAAAAACCGTCTGTGATAACCTACTTATCATAGCGTCTGTGATAATATTTCAACTTACCCGCTCTTGCCAAATTTAAATTTCTCGCTCATCTCGCTGGATTTGCTCTTTAAAATAGAAGGCTCAGCTGTTCTTCTCCTCTTCTCTCTTTTCTCTTCTCCTCCTCCACTCCTCTTCTCCTCATCTCTCTTCTCACTTCTCCTCGCCAAATTTTTCCTTAAAAATAGAAGGCTCGTCCAACTACCTTCCGAGCCCCTCCGTCTCCGGTTGTGGCGCCACGGTTCACAGCATAAGGCACTGTTGCCATAAGAGTGTTTTGTACAGTGTCACCGTCATGACACAATGGTGACGCTGCCGCCGCCGGCCTCTCCGTCATCGCTGGTGATATATCTCCCACCCCTCCCCTGTCTTTCCTGATGATTAGTTCTTGTGATGATTGATGGATGGCTATGGTTTCGGCCCTTGTTGAAATTCATGTTTTATTCCAGAATTTGTTGATGTGGTGCACATAGCTGCTAATAGATTAGGCGCATACGACCACGGCTTACGACTGCGTGCCTACGACCGCAACATACGACTACAGCTTACGACCCCAGTATACGACCATGGCATACGACCGCAACAAAATAACAACACCTACAACCTAAACAACGAGCCACCAAAGACATGGCGCCAATTATAAATGGTCTTGCTTTGGTTCATCTGCATTATCTAATTGCGTTATTTTATAGCATAATTAGAGAATATTGATGAGCTGAAGGAGGTCTGTTTATGATATTGCAAGAACATAATCATAGACGATTGTTAACTAGAATCGTTTATGATAATAGACTATCACAGATGGTTCATTGTTATGAACCGTGTGATAATTGTTTATAGACGGTTCAACAACCGTCTGTAATGACTTTAGGGTATTCTGACCTATAAGCACAAACGGTTCAGGAAACCGTCCGTGGTGGTGTTTTCGAACCGTTTGTGATGAGCTTATTTGTTGTAGTGAGTATTAAGTTGCATGTACTAACCAATTTTCTAAAAATTTAATCTGATGAGGAAACCTAGGCAAAATATACTTCAACACTCTCCTAACGTTGAGACTCCACTAGGACGAAGACGTGGACTCGAGATGGACCATATTTTTTTAATATTGCTGATAAGGAAACCTAGCCAATATATTAAATGCTCCCCTTGTGTTTGGGCTCCATCGAGATTAAGACGTGTATTCGAAGTGGACCATAATTTTTAATATTGTTTTAGCCGTGTCTTAAATTCAAGATTTTTAACTCTGATATCATATTAAATTATATGCACAAATCCGTTCACTAAAAGCTTAAGCTGGCGAGTAAATTTAACAATATACTTACAAAAACTACATGCATGTGTGAAAATCATATGGTTGCAACTTGCAAAAGACGTGATAGAATACAAAATTCAGATTATTATCACAGCATCGTTGACCTCTGAGTGCGTGGGCCGTGGCGCATGCACATGTCCTGGGATACTTGTTCTTCCAAATCCACACGCGGACGGAGCCACGGAAGTAAGATGGGTTCACGCATGCCGTCTAAATTACACTGAAATATATACCGTGCGAGAACTCTTCAGAGAAGGAAAGTGAACTTCTAATTTGGACCATTCGATCCACATGTGTATAGATTTAACCTGTTTGCCTGTTTGGTCAGGGGATGCACGCATGGGATAAAAAATCTTGGTTATGGGTTAATTGGTCAGAGATTCACTATGGACGACATGGTGACGGCGAAATCCGAATGGACGTGAAGAGCAAGAAACTCAGATTGCTAGACACTGTAAGCAAAATAATCAAATTAAATTGAAGAATAGAAGTAGTGAGTGATGGAACACGATATGACAAGAACAGATGTCGACATAGCTCACCAGATTGAGAGATCGACGCGATGGGTTGAAAGGAGTGACCGGGCAACTTCGAGTTTGCTTGCTGCATAGTGCCCGCCTGGTGCATGCGTTGCAGGACGGGCAGGAGCAACGCGCGCCGCAGGAAGGGCAGGTGCTGCATGCTCTAGCTCGGTGACCCGTGAAGCGGCCTCACGTGAGCGGGACAAGCTTTGGGCGCCTGGGCCATTGATGGGGGAGGGAAGAGAGGACCGACAGGTCTGTTTCTTTTTAGCTGCAGTTTTTGGCTTTTAGCTATGACGTATGAGTTTTGGGCTGTTTGTACAAGAGATTACAAAGTAATAAAACTCATATGCGGTTTTTGCCAATATAAATGAAATTAGTAAAGTATGTACTACAATTAACTAGTAGACTCTATCTTGAAAAAATACTCCGCTTAAAAGTTAGTTACTGTAGAAAAACTGAAAAACAGTTTTTAGAAGCTGAAAAGAACAGGGCAATAGAGAGAAGAGAGATGGCACAGAGGGCCACGGTTGCAAAACTAGGTGACCATGGTGGTAAAACCGTCGTTAAAACCAGGGTAAGGGGTGAATTCATTATTCATCCGATATTGGAAGATCAAGTACTAAAACGAGTTAAAAAAGTTTAAGGAGTTAAACGGACCAACACGATAGTGGAGAGAGATAAATGGATGTTTTAAAAATAAACTTCGGAGTTGGACCATTCGATTCACATGTGCATAGATTAAGGAGTTAAGGAGTTAGTAACCTGTTGCCTGCTTGGTCATGCATGAACTGCTATGGGAGTTAACAAAGCTAGCATCTTGCCAGATAAACCTGAATTAATCCCCCCGTGCATCGTGCCTCTCTTGGGCCCTGTTCTTTTCCTCCGAAGCTGGCGGCTTTTGGCTTTTGCTACAGTACCTAACTTTCAAACGGAGTATTTTCTTAACATGGGGTCTACAAGTTAAACGATGTACACGGTAAAAGCCCAACATCTGTATCATCCAAAATCACAAGTGAGTATCTATCTCTCCGTAATCTGTACCGTAAACAACCAAATTCAAAAATTTCAGCCAAAAGCCATAAGCCGCAGCCATTGCCAAACAGGCCCTTGGTCCCTTCCCTGTCGATCCAACTGTTCGTCGTGTTCAATCGATGCTAAGTCGAATGTTGTATAGACACTCCCATAATCGGAAAAAAAGCATCAACATATCCTCGTCGAGTTGGTTTGCACGTACGTACTTGCCTGACGAAGCATAATATAAACGAGACTGTCATGCAAGCGAAAACTTTAATTTATAATACTATTTTAACCAACCTTAAATATATATGAATATATCTTAATCTATGTTATAGTAAACTTTCTTTTTTATAGCATGCAGTCTCGGCCACCTAAATTTACAGTATAAAAAAGTGATTGAAGATAAAGAGAAAAAACAATCGCCAGTGCAATAATCACTCCCTTTATAATTAGAATTAATCCAATAAATTACTTGGAGCACTTTTCCATTAATTAAAACTAACATGTCGTCGCAATAATAATAATAATAATAATAATAATAATAATAATAATAATAATAATAATAATAATAATAATAATAATAATAATAATAATAATAATAATAATAATAATAATAATAATAATAATAATAATAATAATAATAATAATAATAATAATAATAATAATGTAGAGTCAAATGTCAAGTGGCAGTTCTGAATCTTATGATCATGCCGGCGGTTGTTCATTTCTTATTGATATAGGTGTACTGTCACACCAGCAAACTGTATATGCGATCTCATTTGTGTTCGATATATTATCTTCAAATCTCGTGCATGGAATTGTGCTTGACTACTTGCACGGTGCTCATCTGCTCACACTGACTAAATCAAGATTTGGCAGATCAAAGGAAGAGAAGAGAAGAAAACGATTATTTTTTAGACTGAAAAATAAACTTCATTAATCTAGGGCCACGTCCAAATCGTCAGCAGCCCCTTGCACAACAAAGCTTGGAAAAAGAAAACAATTGTTGAGATAACGCATGGATCGTAACCAAACTCTTTGTTTTCTTGCATACATCTACTCCCTCCGTTACAGAGAACTTCATTACAGCTTGTGCGTGGAATCCTGCAGATCTCCCCACACGACTGCACTTGCTGCGATAAACTTGCCAGAGTCATCTCTACAAACAGCTCCAACGCTTCCTTTTGCTCCTGACCTAGAGACTGCTAGCTGCATCCACATTAATTTTCACCATTTCATCAGGAGAAGGCAACCATCTCTTTGCTCTTCTTTTCACCCCTTGCTTATGTAGCACCACTCGCATGCACGCGGTGGTTTGGCAGAAGAAGAACTAACTTCAAGTTCTGAATGAAACTGTACGTCGATAGAGGGCTCTGAAACACACCTCATCGTAGAGGGCCACGACACCAGAAGCTGATTGTGTTTGGTCCGAGGAACATCCTATCTTAGCTTTGAACCAAACTACTTGTTTAGTTCGAGAAATAGAATGGGTTGATCTATTGCATAAGATTAGTACAAAATAAGATGTTCCATCAGATTTGATGGATCATCCCATGATAGATAACCTATCTTTACTATTTAATAAGTTTGAGTTGGTGATTGGTGCATTCTCCTTCCTCCCTTCTCAACCATCCGATTTGAACACTGAAATCTTGACCATCTATCTAACATCCCTCTCCCTCTCTCTCATATCTAACTACCCTTTCTCTCCACTTCCACCAACAATTACCATCTCCCACCTCCTCTTCTACCCGGCCTCTCTCGCCTCCCTCTCCTCCTGCTCCGCTTGCTTCCGCTCTCTCTCCGCTTCACCTCCCCACGCCCCCTGCCCCTCCTGCCGTGCCGCTGCCTTCTACTCCCCCGGCTTCGGCGTCCGCCCACGACACGCGGTGCAGGAACAGGATGCACGACGAGGACGCCGGCACGGGGTAGGGGAGGAGGCGAGGAGGTGGGGCAGGGAGGGGAGGTACGGGGAGAGGTGGACGCCGACAGCGAGGGAGACGAAGAGCGCGCCAGAGAAGAAGAGCACCTTGTTGCGGCTGAGGTGCCAGCCTGCGAGCCCCATGGGGACGAACAGCACCACGCAGGCCGCGAGCATGCCTACCTGCACCGCGGCGGACACCATCTACCGGCCAGCCTCGCGCGCGAGCAAGGGGCCACCAGATCTGGGCCTCGCTAGGGGGGCGAGATTGCTGGATGAGGTTAGGTGGGCGGGCGATCGAGCGGCACGGCGTGAAGCGGAAGTGAGAAGCGGTGAGGGGGTGTCGCGTGGTGGGTTGGTGGGGTTCGGCAGGGTGGGGGGAGCGGAGCAGAAGGGGGTCGACAGGATGGAAACAGCGGAACGACAAGCGGGTGTGGTGGGAGGCTGGCTGGCTCTGGCGCTTTGGCGCTTGGAGTTGGCTAGAGTTGGTGCGGTGCGTGCACCGGCGTGGACCCGAGGGCGTTGGCACCAGGCCGACTCGGCTCCGGTTTTCGTTTGTAAAAGATAGTGAAATGGGAGGATAGTTATTCAAATTAGTGAAGTTATCGTTTCATTAATGGCGTGTGTTTTTCTTCTACTCTGTTAAGTGAGAACAAAAATGATGGCATGTCAATTCCAATGCTACTCTTTCTGCACCGTAATACTAGCTGAATGCCCGTGCGTTGCTACGGATTTTAAAATTTTATCATACTACATGTTCTAAGACTAACGGGTGGTAAAATTTGTTGGAACGTGCATACAAATATGTTCTAATTTTTTTTAAATCCGTAGCAACAGGCATTCAGCTAGTCTTAAGATAGGGTGGTCGTCTTAAGATAAGGTGATCCCTCAAACCAAACACCCGATAATGATCCTGTAACGTCCCGCGTTTTCTAACTAATATAATCGGTGTAATTAGCAAAATAATAACGATTAAGTAGCCCAAATTAACGCTAAGATTCCAACTTTCTAATTTGATTGCTATCGCAGAATTTCAAATCAATCATTGCAATTAAATCAAATCACGAATCATATTGCAAATCAAAATGTAAGAATTTATTATCATAATTCACAAGTGCAATATAGAGAGTCAATTACAAATGTGAATTCATTTCATACATATTCATTTGCATCCGGATCAATAGAGAATAGAAATTACATTTGGGTTAACATACATTCTCATATGTACATCAATACTAACAGAAAGGCGAAGTTACATTTATGTCATTTCATACATTAGGACCACCATCGAACCAACACCACACCGCTATTTCTTTTGTGAGCAAATCAGTAAGATACCGAAAAAGACTGAACAAAAGAACAAATAAAAATAAACGAATCAAGAAAAGGAGAGAGAGAGAGAGATTGCCATCAGAGCCCTAGAGGTTAAGTTCGGGTGGGGTAATCCGTTCACGGAGATACCTGATCGTCTGGGGGCCAGTTGGCGCCTTTCACAACCATAGGGTCATCACTCGGTGTAAACAATCCTGAATTATATTTAAAAGACCATAGCCACCAGCCAGTTGCCCAATCACCAAAATAGCCCTTAGTATCCACACGGCAATAGGAAAGCCAGTAAGGCCCTTTTGGGCGCCACAGCCACAGAGGGGACAGCCACAGAATCCATATCGCAGGCCACAAGACCGTCAACCCTAGGAATAGGTCACCACTAGTCGGCACACAAGCCACAAATGACCAAGAAAGCGACTGCCAAGCACAAGCTATCAAACCTTCCTGAAGCAATCCAATCATCAACCAGCAAAGGTAGCCCACAAATTACCCATAGTATTAGCGTCCATTTCTCAATATTAAACCATGCATAACCCGTAGCCAATAAGCAACCAGCCGAATGTCACATAGCATCACTAGAGCACATAGAGTCATCACAAAGATTGCTAGCCAATGGTAGAGAAGTAGAAGAGAGGGAAGCAAAATTACCGAGAAGGCAAGCCACCATAGTGTAGGGCAAGCTACGCGCACCCGACGGCCACACCATGCTCCCCCGACGCATAATAGCCTGACCTCGAGCCCCGTTGCAGCCACCGGAACACCACACTCGATTCATCTCAATAGATCAAAAATAACAAATTAAACATGAAAAGGAACTTAGGTAAATCAAGAGAGGGAGGGAGGTAGGAGAGGATAAGAGTAAGGGGGGAGGAGATGGATCGGAGCTGACGGACAATAGCCCTAAACCTAGGATCGACCTAGGGTTACCGGTAATAGCGCGAGGAGATCGGGTGGTGAGGAGCTGGAGTCGGCGAGGGGTCGAAGAAGGAGGAGCAAAGGGGAACCCGCAGCACTAGTCGAGAGGATGGCCGAGGTGAGGCACTGGTGGTGGGGGCGCCATGAGATGACATGGGGCGGCGAAACCACGTTGAAGTGGAGTGAGGGGAGCAGACGCTAAGCGGGAGCCGGAGGTGGAGGCACCGAGGGCTGGTGGCGCAAGGGGAGAGGCAAGCCAAACAACTGGGGCGGTGCAGGAGAGGAGGCAGATTCAGATTGATGTGGGGAGAGAAGGAGCCAGGAGAAAGGGATAGAAGTGAGGAATGAAGGAGCCGGACGGGTAAGAAAAGAGAAAGGGAGGAAAAGAAAAGAAGAAAAAGAAAAATAAGAAGGAAAAGAAGAGAGAGAAGAAAAAGGGAAAAAATAAAATAAAAGAGGCCAGAATAAAATTATACAAGCTAGATTTTGCTAAATTTAGGAATACTCTCTAAATGATGTGCATTATAGAAATCTTATCATATAAGAGTTTGTCGCAATTAAATAAATTAATTGAATGTCCTAAGAACTGCATAATTGAATGTTAGCCGCGTCAAAATAAGATCAATTCTTTCGGGAACTATCCAAGACCTTAGCATAAATTGTTTGTGTCGACCTAGGATTTAGAATTCTTATGCAATTAAATTAGTCGAATAATGGCAATAGATAGCTAACAATTAAAATGAATACAAAACCCCAAGAATTCCTTAATAAACCCGATGAAACCCTAGAAATTGCACTAGAACACTTTAGTATAATTCACTCAATTATTTATGCCATATTATCTCCTCGAAGCCATGGATTAAACTCTAGTACTCGTATAACTTGCAGGCGAGGTACCGAGTCTTCAAAGGGAATTGTATTAGGGTAGCGTGGAGACTCAAAGCTTTATTTTAGATTCAGGCAAGCATTCCTTTGAGTTACTGTTCAGAGTATATTCCATAAAACAAGTATTTCTATATTAATTCAGTATCACTTTGCATCAAAGAAGTGGAAAGTATTTATATCGAGGAAAGACTATAAGAAAAAAGATAAAAGAGATAGATGGAAACTGATGGAGCAGTTGGTCACTCAGATTAATTAAGAAGGTGGGCAGAGGTTGCCGTGGTAGGTAACAGAGAGGCAGGTTGGGACCTCTGCATAGGAATATAACATAAGAAGTTACCAACTTCATCCGTATGAACAGACCGTACTAAACATATCAACCAACATTTCGTCTACAGACTGACAGAATTAGTAATTCTATCAAGACTAGTTCAATGCCCGTGCGTTGCTACGAATTAACAAAAGAATTATATTACTTGATTGAATTGAACCAAATAGAGATAATGATGCTATTAGCATTGCTAAAAAATGCGATTTGAATTGCCAAAAAGATGCCATTTGAATTTAGAATTTTTTGGTAGAGAAATGCCTTGCAATTACAAAAGCTATATAAATAGTAACAAATATTGATGGCCAAGTCTGTTCATAGCTTCACATACGCCCCGTTCAAAAGTGTTGAGGCTTTTACTTGAAATGACATTGTAGCGGCAGACATCATACTACTGAAAAGTAAGGGGTACCCATTTTTCTTGAAGTTCTCCACTATTTTCACAATAGAGTCAATTGGTACTGCAAAGCTCAAACCATCAGCAGCCCAAACTTTCATGACATTAACTCCAACAATTTCGCCATCAAGGTTCACAAGAGGACCTCCAAAGTTTCCCTGCAGCAAGCAAATGTGTCAACCGTTTGTTCTAGACAAAGTAAACGACCAAAGCAGAAGCAACAAGAAATAGAAGAACATATGTTTGTATTAGGTACACACGAGCCTACTTGGCAACAGTAGAGTCAATGAAATAGAAGAACAAAAAAAATATTGTTATTCAGTATTAGTCCAAGAACAAAACAGTAAAATAAAGTAAGATGGCAGTGATTAATTTTGGTAGATGAAAAGCAAAGGTACCAAATTGCTTGCTGAATACAAGCACTGACATAAGAATGATGGGCGGAAATTAATTGATTATTTACAAATTGACCCCTTCTATATATAATTAAAGGAGATGACACATATGATTGCCATTCTGTGATCAATGAATCAAAGTAGAAAGTTGATTGTTGTGAACTTGTAAAAGAAGATGTGTAATAGATTGTTAGCTTCAGGTGCTACTTTTTTAGTTTTTGCTTGTTGTGTAATCTTTAAAGTTTTGCTCAGAACTGTTGGTTCATTCAAATCTATATAATATCTTGCATATTAACTGCATTTTCTCAGAAAGAAAAATTAAGGTTTGGTGACAACCGACAAGACATAGTAAATGGCATGCATTATAAAAAAATCTAGAGTATTCAAATGCAAGATGGAACTCAATATTCAGATGCCACATTACTTACAAATCCTTGAGAGAAAGATGAGTGATTCACGTGCATACCGGGAGCCGGCACTGCGGTCACGGCACTGCATACTGCGCATGTAATACCCCAAAAATTAAATCGGGAGAGAATAATTAAATCGGGAGAGAATAATTAAAATCGGGAGAATATTTCTTTTAGCAAAGCGATTGAACAGGAGAAAGAGGTGTTTTAATGTAATACTCCAATTTATTCTACGAAAGAAAGCGTTCAAAAGAGAAATTAGACAAAAAAAAAGGGGGTTTCTGCAGTTTTTCGGCAACTTGGGCCTTGGCCCAGGAGGCCCATGAGGGGTCGACCACCAATAAAAGGAAGGGGGAAAACCCTAGATACACTGTAGCTACAGTGCCGCCGCACTGTAGCATGGCTACTGTAGCACACCTCTCCTCCATGGTGGTGCCCCCCTCCATTGGTGCCTCCCTTCCTCGCCGTCGGTGCTCCCTGCTGCCGATCAAGTGAAGAAAGGAGAGGAGATCAACTTCGTGGGGAGAGTTCATCATCTTGCTGTGATTCTACAAGGGTAATGTCGCGTGTTCTTCGTTGTTTGATGCGTAGTAGTTGCGGTTGATGTCGTTTGGTAGATTGATTTGCGTCGGTTTAATAGATCGCATTCTGTCTAGATTATTGCACGGTCAGTTTCGTGTGTTTAGAGGCCGATTTAGGAGTTTTGTTTTCCTAGAGTTATGTAGATAATGTTCTTAGCTTTCAGTGGCCGCCAAGAACGCCAAAATCCGATTAACGGTTAGAAAGTTATGAATTGTTTAGTGTTGGATTATATGTGGGCCAAGCCCATATAACAAGAATAATTCCTATTAAATCTCAAAGGCCCACTCATGCAAAGGAGACATGCATGTGACCTTTAGTACCATATTGCTAGTTCTAGGAGAGGAAGACCACCTTAAAAGGGATGGTGCACTCCTAGCCACTTGAGGCATGTGTGGGAGAGAACTAGAGGATAACACGCGCGCTCGCTCGCCTCGCCTCGCCGGGCCGGGCCGGGCCGGGCTGGGCTGGGCTGGGCTGGGCTGGGCGGCGCGGGCGCACGGCACCTGCGTGAATGGTCCGCCAAAATCCGCTCCAGGTGCTTGCGCAGACGCGGCTTCCTTTTGCAGTTTTATTTTGCTGTTTTGAGTGGCGGTGAATCCGGATCGGTTACGGTTGCTAATCCGGTTCGGTTACGAGTTATGGAGAACGTGCAGGCGTCTTGATCACGCGACCTGGTCTTCCATAAATACTGAGCCGCCGACTCCATACAGCAGACGCGAAAATCAGTCTAGGGTTTTGCCTTCTCCATCCATTGCGCTGCGCCGTCCCATGTAGTCTACTCCGTCCCGTCCGCCGGCGTGCACTGTCGTTCGGGAGAGCAGGTCTCCGGAACCGTCGCCTTCGAAGTCCTGCACCGGGAGAGGGCGAATAAGGTTTTTGGGAAGCGCTCTGCGCGACTGCTCGCTGTAGCTCTGGCTCGTCTTCCTCGTCGTTCGGCTTCGGTGAATCGTCATCGACTTCGTGTCATCCTCACCGTGCCTGCGGCGTCTACATCGGCAAACCGATCAGAACAGAACCATCGGTACGTAACAGTCCTGTTCTCCGTATTAGATCTGTTCATGTACAGTTTCCTGGTTTACATGTCTAGATCTTTTATGCCTGTGATAGTTCTGTTATTGTGCGTGCATGATGTCATGATTAATTTATGGAATAAATTGAACCTACATGTGCTTATATTTTCAACAATCCAAAAACCTTATTGTAGGCACTGTGGTTTTACTATGGCTGGATTTGCCGATGCACTGAGGCCGGATAAGTTCTCCGGTGTGCACTTTAAGAGATGGCAGATCAGGGTCACTCTGTGGCTTACTGCTATGAATGTATTCTGGGTTAGTAATGGCAAGCCTGAAGGTGTTCTTGATGCTGAAAAGCAGAAAGAATTCGAGACTGCCACTACTCTCTTTGTTGGATGCATTCTTAGTGTTCTTGCTGACCGTCTGTGCGAGGTGTATATGCACATGACAGACGCGAAGGAGTTATGGGATGCACTGAATTCCAAATACGGTGCTACTGATGCCAGCAATGACATGTATGTCATGGAGCAATTTCATGACTACAAGATGGTTGATAACCGTTCTGTAGTAGATCAGGCTCATGAGATACAGGCCATTGCCAAGGAACTAGAACTCCTGAAGTGTGTCTTACCCGACAAGTTTGTGGCTGGATGTATTATTGCGAAATTACCTTCTTCATGGAGGAATTTCGGAACAGCACTCAAACACAAGAGACAAGAATACTCTGTTGAGAATCTGATTGGGTCTCTTGAAATTGAGGAGAAAGCTCGGGAAAAGGACGCTGTGTCTAAGGGTGATGGAGGGCAGTCTAGTGCCAATGTGGTACAGAAACCCTCAAGCAAGAACAAAGGGAAATTTGTTAAAGCCCAACAGACAACCAACTTCAAGAAGAAGAAGAACAACAACAATCAGGATGATAGAACTTGCTTTGTGTGCGGTGAGCCTGGTCACATGGCCAAGAAGTGCCCACAACGCAAAGGAAAGAAGGCACCTGCAGGACAGACTTCTAAGTCTGTCAACGTGACCATTGGCAAGACTGGAGATGGGACTGGGTATGGTAATTTACCTACTGTTCTTTCAGTTAGTCAATCTACCAATTGGTGGATTGATACAGGAGCTAATGTACATGTGTGTGCTGATATTTCGTTGTTTTCTTCTTATCAGGTCGCCCGAGATTCCTCCGTCCTAATGGGGAATGGGTCACATGCTACTGTTCATGGTGTTGGCACGGTAGATCTGAAGTTTACTTCGGGAAAGATCGTGCAGCTGAAGAACGTGCAGCATGTCCCTTCTATAGACAAGAATCTCGTTAGTGGCTCCCGTTTATGTAGAGATGGGCTTAAGTTGGTATTTGAGTCTAATAAAGTAGTCGTGTCTAAACATGGACATTTTATTGGTAAAGGCTATGAGTGCGGAGGCTTGTTCCGCTTTTCCCTTTCAGATTTCTGCAATAAGACTGTAAACCATATTTGTGGCAGTGTGGATGATGAGGCTAATGTTTGGCACTCACGTCTATGTCATATTAATTTTGGTTTGATGTCTCGGCTTTCCAGTATGAATTTAATTCCAAACGTTTCCATCACCAAAGGTTCTAAATGCCATAGCTGTGTGCAATCAAAGCAACCTCGTAAGCCTCACAAGGCTGCCGAGGAGAGAAACTTGGCACCACTAGAACTCCTGCATTCAGATCTTTCTGAGATGAATGGCGTGTTGACGAAGGGTGGAAAACGATATTTCATGACATTGATTGATGATGCAACTAGGTTCTGTTATGTGTATTTATTGAAAACGAAAGATGAGGCTTTAGACTATTTTAAAATCTATAAGGCAGAAGTTGAAAACCAGTTAAATAGAAAGATAAAAAGACTTAGGTCAGATCGTGGTGGAGAGTATTTCTCAAACGAATTTGACTTATTTTGTGAGGAACATGGCATTATACATGAGAGGACGCCTCCTTATTCCCCCGAGTCAAATGGGATTGCCGAAAGGAAAAACCGCACGTTGACTGACTTGGTGAATGCCATGTTAGATACTGCGGGATTACCTAAGGCATGGTGGGGGGAGGCTTTGCTAACGTCTAATCACGTATTAAATAGAGTTCCTAACAGAAATAAGGACAAAACACCATACGAGGTATGGATTGGGAGAAAACCATCACTTTCTTACTTGCGTACATGGGGGTGCTTGGCGAAAGTTAATGTGCCAATAACTAAGAAACGCAAGCTTGGACCTAAAACTGTGGACTGCGTCTTTCTGGGATATGCTAATCATAGCATTGCCTATAGATTTTTGATAGTTAAAACTGAGGTACCTGACATGCATGTTGGTACAATTATGGAGTCTCGAGATGCAACATTCTTTGAGAATATTTTTCCTATGAAGGATACACATAACACTACTAGTCAACCTTCTGAAATAATTCCCAGTTCAATCACATCACCTGAACCTTTTGAACATTCACATGAACTTGTCAATGAGGAGGATGACAGTGGAGCTCCTAGAAGGAGCAAGAGACAAAGGATATTCAAATCCTTTGGTGATGATTTCACTGTGTACCTTGTGGACGACACTCCCAAGTCTATTTCAGAAGCGTATGCATCCCCTGATGCAGACTACTGGAAGGAGGCTGTCCGTAGTGAAATGGATTCCATTATCGCTAATGGAACCTGGGAGCTGACAGATAAACCTTATGGGTGCAAACCTGTAGGGTGCAAGTGGGTGTTCAAAAAGAAGCTTAGGCCTGATGGTACTATTGAAAAATATAAGGCTCGGCTTGTTGCCAAGGGCTATACTCAGAAAGAAGGCGAAGATTTCTTTGACACTTACCCACCTGTTGCTAGGCTGACCACAATTCGAGTACTACTTGCTTTGGCTGCCTCACATGGTCTTCTCGTTCATCAAATGGACGTTAAGACAGCTTTTCTTAACGGAGAGCTGGATGAGGAAATTTACATGGAACAGCCTGATGGATTTGTAGTAGAAGGTCAAAAAGGCAAGGTGTTAAAACTGTTGAAATCTTTGTATGGTCTGAAACAAGCCCCTAAGCAGTGGCATGAGAAGTTCGATAGAACACTGACATCTGCAGGCTTTGCTGTCAATGAGGCAGATAAATGTGTATACTATCGCTATGGTGGGGGTGAGGGAGTTATTCTATGTTTGTATGTGGATGACATCTTGATTTTTGGGACAAACATCAGTGTGATAAATGAGGTCAAATCATTCTTGTCTCAAAACTTTGATATGAAAGATCTGGGAGTGGCTGATGTTATTCTAAACATTAAATTGGTTAGAGGTGAGGATGGGATTACACTTTTGCAATCTCATTATGTGGAAAAGGTCTTGAGCCGTTTTGGCTTTTCTGACAGCAAGCCTTCTCCAACACCTTATGATCCTAGCGTGTTACTTCGTAAGAATAAGAAAATTGCTAGGAATCAGCTGGAATACTCCCAGATAATTGGCTCACTAATGTACCTAGCTAGTGCAACAAGGCCAGACATCTCCTTTGCTGTGAGCAAATTGAGCCGGTTTACATCTAACCCAGGAGATGATCACTGGAAGGCGCTTGAGCGAGTGTTGCACTATCTGAAAGGTACCTCGAACTTTGGACTTCACTATACTGGGTACCCGTCGGTGCTGGAGGGTTACAGTGATTCCAACTGGATCTCTGATGCTGATGAGATCAAAGCCACTAGTGGATATGTTTTCACTATTGGTGGTGGTGCTGTTTCATGGAGGTCTTGCAAACAGACCATTTTGACGAGGTCAACCATGGAAGCAGAGCTTGCGGCACTAGACACTGCTATTGTTGAGGCAGAATGACTACGAGATCTATTGATGGATCTACCGACAGTGGAAAAGCCAGTGCCAGCTATCCTTATGAACTGTGATAATCAGACCGTTATCGCTAAAGTGAACAGTTCTAAGGATAACATGAAATCGTCTAGACATGTTAAGAGACGATTGAAGTCTGTCAGGAAATTGAGAAACTCCGGAGTTATAACCTTGGATTACATCCAAACAGATAAAAACCTGGCAGATCCCTTTACAAAGGGACTATCACGGAATGTGATAGATAGTGCATCGAAGGAGATGGGTATGAGACCCATGTGAGTTATCTATGGTAGTAACCCAACCTATGTGATCGGAGATCCCGTGAATTAGGATCTGGGAAAAACAAGCCATTAGTTAACTGGAGGAGAGTAATTTCAACCCTCTCTATGTGAAGATGCAATACTCTCAGAAACTGCAAGGCAGGTTGACTAAGGTCTTAATGTGTTCCATTGGCTTTTAGAAGCGAAGACGCTATCCTGCAGAGCGTTCTTGAAAGAACACACCTATATGAGCCCGACTGTTAGTCGCAGTCTATGGAGATCTTGGGTAATCTCCTACTAAGCTCATGAAGAGACCAAGGAGTATGACTTATACGCTCCAACCGAGGGGTAGCCTACTGGCGGCCTAGTATCAGTTAAGTCTTTAAGTGAAGCTTGCTTGCACCAAACTTGCAATTCAAGGCATAGTCCATTGTTCAAGTTGTGAGTAAGTGTAGCTTGGAGTTCTAGGTGGATGTTCAACTTTAATCGGTCTCCATCGAAATACTGATATATAAACAGTACATTGGAATTCAGGCAAATCTCTGTGGGACTTTGAGATCTGGTGGGGGATTGTTGGATTATATGTGGGCCAAGCCCATATAACAAGAATAATTCCTATTAAATCTCAAAGGCCCACTCATGCAAAGGAGGCATGCATGTGACCTTTAGTACCATATTGCTAGTTCTAGGAGAGGAAGACCACCTTAAAAGGGATGGTGCACTCCTAGCCACTTGAGGCATGTGTGGGAGAGAACTAGAGGATAACACGCGCGCGCTCGCTCGCCTCGCCTCGCCGGGCCGGGCCGGGCTGGGCTGGGCTGGGCTGGGCTGGGCTGGGCAGGGCAGGGCTGGGCGGCGCGGGCGCACGGCACCTGCGTGAATGGTCCGCCAAAATTCGCTCCAGGTGCTTGCGCAGACGCGGCTTCCTTTTGCAGTTTTATTTTGCTGTTTTGAGTGGCGGTGAATCCGGATCGGTTACGGTTGCTAATCCGGTTCGGTTACGAGTTATGGAGAACGTGCAGGCGTCTTGATCACGCGACCTGGTCTTCCATAAATACTGAGCCGCCGACTCCATACTGCAGACGCGAAAATCAGTCTAGGGTTTTGCCTTCTCCATCCATTGTGCTGCGCCGTCCCACGTAGTCTACTCCGTCCCGTCCGCCGGCGTGCACTGTCGTTCGGGAGAGCAGGTCTCCGGAACCGTCGCCTTCGAAGTCCTGCACCGGGAGAGGGCGAATAAGGTTTTTGGGAAGCGCTCTGCGCGACTGCTCGCTGTAGCTCTGGCTCGTCTTCCTCGTCGTTCGGCTTCGGCGAATCGTCATCGACTTCGTGTCATCCTCACCGTGCCTGCGGCGTCTACATCGGCAAACCGATCAGAACAGAACCATCGGTACGTAACAGTCCTGTTCTCCGTATTAGATCTGTTCATGTACAGTTTCCTGGTTTACATGTCTAGATCTTTTATGCCTGTGATAGTTCTGTTATTGTGCGTGCATGATGTCATGATTAATTTATGGAATAAATTGAACCTACATGTGCTTATATTTTCAACATTTAGTGCCGCTGTCTGGTTAATCTGTCAACATCCTGATAGTCTGTAGAAAACTGAGTTAATCTATTAGTTAAAGACGAAATCAGAGGATCTCAATATAACAAATATTGTAGGTAATTGTCTTACCTTTCCAGAAAGTCCAAGAACTCGTGATTCGGACACTCGTACAGGAAGTTATGGTGTTTTTAGTGCTCTGTCCAGAGAGCCTGACGAGAATTGGATGTTTTAAGAAAACAGGATGGTGCGGGTATATTATGACCGAATCAGGAAGGCTCAACAACTAGGTTTAGTTAGATAATTTAATTATCTTTCCAAAAAGTCTGAGAGCATCCTATTCGGACTTCTGTACCAATAGATATGAATTTTTGAAGTTGACTGTCCGTAGTGGGGGACAGGATGGCCGAAAGGATTTGGGGCTTTGAATCAAACTAGCATGTTGGGTTAGTTTGGGGGAGTTTTTATTTAATCTAAAGACTTGCCACTGTTGTCTTAGCAATCATTATAATTATTATTCAGGAGGAGGACGGATTCCAGGGGCCGCGCCTTCTGATCATTCTCCGTTTTCTCGGGGTTAAGGCAAGTATAATGATGGTTTAAATTTTGTAGCGTGGATTGTTGCTGTTTGTTGGTGTGTAGATGTTTGATCCATGTTATGAGAATTTGTGGACTTGATGATGTTAGTGATATGTTGATATTGTTTATGCTCGATTGCAAGTGAAAGAGTTCATGAGAATTTCTGATGCATAGATGTTGTGAATGCACGTTTATTTGTTAAGACATTCACATTTGTGCATCATGCTGATTTATTGAAGTCTTGGTCACGAGATGACCAAGCGTCGAGGTCCCCGTCATGTTGATGACGTGACGGGCTAAAGGTCCCCATACTTGAGGAGTATGGGCAATTGGTCCCTGTACCAGAGGGTACAGGCATGGGTGTGCATTGACGGATGCACACTCCGCATTACCGGTAAAATGCGCAAGAGAAGAGACAAAGAGATTTTTTGATCATATTGCATAGCATGTTTATTCATATGATTGATGGATGAATTTGTGAAGTGATGTTCACTTTTATCCTTGCTGCCATTATTTATATTTGCTGAGTCTTTGAACTCACTCTTGTTGTTGTTTGTTGTTGTGGTTGTTGTTTGTTTTTAGGTACCTACATGAGATCGGCATGCATGGGAATAAAGAGGGATTAGTTTTGATGCACATGCACGGTCTATTCACCATGGAAGGAAGAAAGAACATTAAACATTAACTGCTGAATAATTTAAGTGGTATTTGATTATTGTCAATCAGGTTCAATGTGTAATAAAGAATAGAACTTATTTGCTTTGATTCTGTTCTTTATCTAAGTAGTATGGTTATGAGTGCGATGGCGATCATAACCCAGTTTTGCTTATAAATGAACTTATTGCTTATTGGTATTCATATCAGTTGATTATGCTTGTTGAAACCTTTGATTTACTCAATAAACAAAGGAAGTTCTGTCGAAATTTTGTAAGATGAATATTAGTTTCCTTATTATGTTATTAGTTTGGTAGCATTCCAGGTCATTGATTGGCTGGGGTGTTACAGTTGGTATCAGAGCGGGCTTTAGGTCCGTGGTTAATAGAAAAATATTAAATTGACACACTGTGCACAGTAGGTGGGGTTGGGAATTACATTGCTTCCGCATTATCTGTTGTTATGTTGCATTTGTTGAGCAATTGTTGAATTGCCTCTGTCCTATCTTTCTTGTCGTTAAGCTATGAAATGATATGATATGATATTCTATATCTATGAATCTATTCTATGATTACCATGAGATGATCATGTATAATTATATTTGATTATATTGTTTATGCGTGTCGGTAATGGTTGTTAAGAAGTGAAGGCCGTGGTTGTGGCTTTGGACTTTGTCAGGTTTTACCACCGTTCGTGGTAGACGAATAGAGTAGTTACCCCAAATACCATAGTTGCAGGAGTTGAGCGTGAGTTGTTTTAGAAAGTTGTTTTCCTTCTTGACCTCAAATCTTGGCAAATTCTTGTTTTGTGGTGGATGATGATTTTCTCTTGGGTTCGTGGTTCATGGTAATGGTTGTGTTTCAATGGTCTCTAATGGTTCTCTGAAACAAGTATTATTTTTCGACTGTTGAGCTGTCTTTACTACTTGTGATCGTCCTCAATTGGCATTACTGATAATTCCATAGTTGTTTCTTCTTTCTCATTGGAAAAAGAATGACTCATGTATTCGTTTGAAAGTTTTGGTAATGAGAGTTTCTGTTGCAAGTTTGTTAACATGAGAAAACTTTGGCTCTATGTATTTCTTTTGGATTATTCCGAGTGATGAAGTTTAATGCATCTCTTTTCTGTTGGAAATTGCTAAAATCATTTTCTGATGCCTTGTTATGGTTAAATCAGAGATTGTAATCAAATAACTTGATATGGTATGGGTATCAAGTTGAGTCATTGGTATGGTGCATAATTAATATTAATTAGTAACCTTGGAAGTGAAATTGATTAGGATGATGTTGTCTTTTTCTAGTTCTTGATGAACGGTATATATGAGTAGTGATTGAGAGATATCAAGAAGTATGGAACCTTGATGAACTAGTCTGGTCATTAAAATTTTTTAGGTTGTTAAATTTGTTGGGTTCTTTGGTTCCCATGGATTAATTTAATTGTGTGGAAAGGAAAATTAGAGGGAATACCAGATTTACATATTCCCTAGTATGATTAGTTATTAGAATTGTGTACAATCGGTTGAATGGATTGAATATCGGTGGATCTAGAAATTATGGGAGGAGTTCTATGTAGTTCTTCTATGTAGGATGACGCGATGAATTTGGTTGTAGTGTTGTTGAGACTCTTGATCGATAGAAGATTTTGATTTTTTTGAAGTTTTAGTGTATTTTGTTGCCGAAATCCAATGTGAGGAGGAACAGTTGAATATGTGCTTGTTAATATCCATGTGATTTGGGAAGGAAAGTAGGTAGCAACTAGATTTCATAACGAAGCCGGTTGATAACAACAAGGGTTGTCGTATAACTGTTGTGTGTTGAAGTTTGATAATGAGCATCGCTAAAAGTTGAACAGATATGATATAATAGGTGGCTTATGCCCACATGATTGTGAAATAATTGGATGAAATTGTGTCCTTGATGAAAGGGTTTTGGTAGGAGCTTTTCAATTGGGTAGTAGACCCCTTCTAAACTTAAGAAGTTGATGTAGTGATGTTGTATGATTTTGGTATACTCTCATTTTGAAGATGGGATGAAAAGGCAGTATGGAACAAATTGGTGAAACTTTGGGGGCTTTCTAATGGAATAGTTGATGATAAATATTCATGTTCAGAGTATATTATTCTTGATGTTAGTAAGATTATCTGCGAGAGATTGTGACTTGTGTGTGGTGATGATTCTTTTAGAAATAAAGAAATTTGATCGTCTTTCGTAACTTGGATTTTGTAGAAGTGTTTCGAGTTTTGCGATGGTGATCAATTGGATCGCTTGAGTTATGTGGTGATTGAGTTGCTTTGAGCAAAGTGACATGCTGAAAGATTTTATTGGTTCTTAAGTTGTTCCTACGATTTGGTCTTAAGAGCTTATCTTGTTTAAGCTGGCAAAGTGATATAGTAATCACAGAAAATAACCTTCCTTGTTAAAGGAATGAGTCAAGTATAAGTAATTGAGCTTTAAGTCTCGTTTCGCATCTTGAAGTTTATTTGAGAGTGCTTAAACCTTATGCAGTTGTCCCATAAGAGTTTATCAATTTTCAAAGGGCATTACCTTCTTCTCATTTGTGGTTTGGTATTCGCTTTCAGTAGGGCTTGAGCCCTCGACTGTTGACTTTCCCTTATGTTTTCCGAGTACTTTGCCTAAGTGACTATTTTCCTTGGTCTTGTGTTCACTGCGGTGGCACATGTTTTCCTAGTTGGAAAATTTTTTTTGATTCCATTCGCTCTTTCTTTTGAGGAAGATTCAACCTATTCGTTCACCTGAGTCTTTTGAGGTGTTGAATAATTGTAGTTGTGAAACGTTGGGTTGTAAGTTATTCGATGAGCATTGGAGGATGAAATAATTTCGTAATATAGTTCTTTGAGAGAAGTCTATCTCAATGGAAGATTGTCTTATGGGGTTAAACTGATTGCATTGTTACAGCTAGTAGAACCTATAGTGATTGTGATCCAAGATCTTTTGTTCACTTCGGGTGGAACATTAGAATTACCGAGAGTATGAAAATCCTGATCAATTTTATAGAGTATAGCAATTTGGTAGTATTGCGAGATTGTGAAGGGTTATTCTTGATGATGTGGTTTAATGAGAGTGGGATTACAAGGTAATCGAATTGTCAATGGAATAATAGAAAATGTTGAGTAATGTCAAGAGTGATTTGGTTTTAAATGAGTAACCTTCTGAGAGTTATAATATTTGTAAAGGTAAACGGGTCAAGAAAATATTTTCATGATGATGTTAATAAGTGAGTATGTGGGAATTATGGATTTATAGGGATTTAATCTGAGGATTTATCTATCCTTTATATGAGAAGTTAGTTGCAAGAGTCTTGGAGGTTAAATGTGGACTTTGCATTGTTATGCTAGAACTTTGAGTCGCCCAAAGATTATGTGTAGAGGAAGTAGAATAAGGGTGGATTGCGAACAGTGGGATGATCGTTGATAACACCCTTCTGATGTAGTACATGAGAGTGTGTGATGTGGAATCTGAAATGTTTGTTCTCAAAAAAAGGTTGAGGTGATATGATCGTGTGAGAGATCTAATTTGGGGATACTTTCTGAGTGCCATCTGTCAAATGAATTCTATTAGTAAAGGGAATCAGTTAGAGAATGTTTTGTGAAATCATCAGAGTCCCTCTTCAAAGGTGTAGACAAGGCATTTCGATTTGGGCTTGGCGTTGAGATCGCCAAGTTAAGAGTAACAAGTTAGTGTGTTGTGCGATGATTGGGATTCCATAGCTTGAGGGAAATTTTGGTCCTAGAAGAGAAACTGTTAAATTGATGCTTCCTCAAGAAGTGAATTGTTTTCCTGATTTTCGTTTAAGTTCTATGCTGTTGAGCTTTGTCTTTCGCAAAGTTTAGCTTGGCTTTATATTGGTATGTGTGGTTCTTATCAGTTCAGAAAGAATAAAAGAAACGTTGGATTTGGTTATTCGAGTGATTTCTCCTTTGGCGGATGTGGTGCTTATTTGCAAATTTTCTAATTGGAAGGTGGAAAGATTTTCGTGATAAATCTTCGATTCTGAACTTGACTCTTTTTAGTACCGAGTTGGTAACACTTGGTTGCGATGATAGTCCTTCATTTTCAGTTGGGCTATGTCGGGTAAGAGTGTGTTTAAAGCGAGTTCTGTTGTGCGTCCCTCGTTAAAGGAGGCGATCTTTCTTTGGGTGAAAAAGTCCGCTTAATAGGTGGAACAAAAGTTCAGTGTTCTATGCACATGTTGCGTGGTTCGGTACCACTAGGGGGGTTGCCCCAAGGTACATTGGGTTGTTTTCGCTAGTTGGCAAAACGTTAGGACCGTAGTGAGTCCATGCGCGAAGTACACATCGTCTTGTTTGTCCCAGTGCTGAGTGAGTACCAGAGAGGTCCGAAGTTTCAAGTTTCGTGGGAGCTGCTGACCTTTGAGTAGCATCCTGTGCGTTGTTAGAGAGGTCAGAGCGAGTGCTGAGGCACAAGTCGTTGGTTTGTGTCAAGGTGCCTTTGTCCCATTAGCTCGAGAGGGAGGCGACTTGGGAATTGGAATCTCGCATGCGCGAGCTTTATCCAAAGTTTTTCACGGCAGGTACATAGTAATGTTAGTAAATCTTTTAGCAGTGGTTTTTTTTGGTGTTGAGGTTGAATAGAATTCGGGGTCGAATTCTGTTTAAGGAGGGTAGAATGTAATACCCCAAAAATTAAATCGGGAGAGAATAATTAAATCGGGAGAGAATAATTAAAATCGGGAGAATATTTCTTTTAGCAAAGCGATTGAACAGGAGAAAGAGGTGTTTTAATGTAATACTCCAATTTATTCTACGAAAGAAAGCGTTCAAAAGAGAAATTAGACAAAAAAAAAGGGGGTTTCTGCAGTTTTTCGGCAACTTGGGCCTTGGCCCAGGAGGCCCATGAGGGGTCGACCACCAATAAAAGGAAGAGGGAAAACCCTAGATACACTGTAGCTACAGTGCCGCCGCACTGTAGCATGGCTACTGTAGCACACCTCTCCTCCATGGTGGTGCCCCCCTCCATTGGTGCCTCCCTTCCTCGCCGTCGGTGCTCCCTGCTGCCGATCAAGTGAAGAAAGGAGAGGAGATCAACTTCGTGGGGAGAGTTCATCATCTTGCTGTGATTCTACAAGGGTAACGTCGCGTGTTCTTCGTTGTTTGATGCGTAGTAGTTGCGGTTGATGTCGTTTGGTAGATTGATTTGCGTCGGTTTAATAGATCGCATTCTGTCTAGATTATTGCGCGGTCAGTTTCGTGTGTTTAGAGGCCGATTTAGGAGTTTTGGTCTCCTAGAGTTATGTAGATAATGTTCTTAGCTTTCAGTGGCCGCCAAGAACACCAAAATCCGATTAACGGTTAGAAAGTTATGAATTGTTTAGTGCCGCTGTCTGGTTAATCTGTCAACATCCTGATAGTCTGTAGAAAACTGAGTTAATCTATTAGTTAAAGACGAAATCAGAGGATCTCAATATAAAGAATATTGTAGGTAATTGTCTTAGCTTTCCAGAAAGTCCAAGAACTCGTGATTCGGACACTCGTACAGGAAGTTATGGTGTTTTTAGTGCTCTGTCCAGAGAGCCTGACGAGAATTGGATGTTTTAAGAAAACAGGATGGTGCGGGTATATTATGACCGAATCAGGAAGGCTCAACAACTAGGTTTAGTTAGATAATTTAATTATCTTTCCAAAAAGTCTGAGAGCATCCTATTCGGACTTCTGTACCAATAGATATGAATTTTTGAAGTTGACTGTCCGTAGTGGGGGACAGGATGGCCGAAAGGATTTGGGGCTTTGAATCAAACTAGCATGTTGGGTTAGTTTGGGGGAGTTTTTATTTAATCTAAAGACTTGCCACTGTTGTCTTAGCAATCATTATAATTATTATTCAGGAGGAGGACGGATTCCAGGGGCCGCGCCTTCTGATCATTCTCCGTTTTCTCGGGGTTAAGGCAAGTATAATGATGGTTTAAATTTTGTAGCGTGGATTGTTGCTGTTTGTTGGTGTGTAGATGTTTGATCCATGTTATGAGAATTTGTGGACTTGATGATGTTAGTGATATGTTGATATTGTTTATGCTCGATTGCAAGTGAAAGAGTTCATGAGAATTTCTGATGCATAGATGTTGTGAATGCACGTTTATTTGTTAAGACATTCACATTTGTGCATCATGCTGATTTATTGAAGTCTTGGTCACGAGATGACCAAGCGTCGAGGTCCCCGTCATGTTGATGACGTGACGGGCTAAAGGTCCCCATACTTGAGGAGTATGGGCAATTGGTCCCTGTACCAGAGGGTACAGGCATGGGTGTGCATTGACGGATGCACACTCCGCATTACCGGTAAAATGCGCAAGAGAAGAGACAAAGAGATTTTTTGATCATATTGCATAGCATGTTTATTCATATGATTGATGGATGAATTTGTGAAGTGATGTTCACTTTTATCCTTGCTGCCATTATTTATATTTGCTGAGTCTTTGAACTCACTCTTGTTGTTGTTTGTTGTTGTGGTTGTTGTTTGTTTTTAGGTACCTACATGAGATCGGCATGCATGGGAATAAAGAGGGATTAGTTTTGATGCACATGCACGGTCTATTCACCATGGAAGGAAGAAAGAACATTAAACATTAACTGCTGAATAATTTAAGTGGTATTTGATTATTGTCAATCAGGTTCAATGTGTAATAAAGAATAGAACTTATTTGCTTTGATTCTGTTCTTTATCTAAGTAGTATGGTTATGAGTGCGATGGCGATCATAACCCAGTTTTGCTTATAAATGAACTTATTGCTTATTGGTATTCATATCAGTTGATTATGCTTGTTGAAACCTTTGATTTACTCAATAAACAAAGGAAGTTCTGTCGAAATTTTGTAAGATGAATATTAGTTTCCTTATTATGTTATTAGTTTGGTAGCATTCCAGGTCATTGATTGGCTGGGGTGTTACAGTTGGTATCAGAGCGGGCTTTAGGTCCGTGGTTAATAGAAAAATATTAAATTGACACACTGTGCACAGTAGGTGGTCAACCGGAGCATACAAGCTGGCTTTGCGCCCCTGAAATGGCAGAAAAGAGGCACCACTTCTGTGGCTAAAACTCATTTACCGATAGCTGACAGTTTCATTTCAGAAAAAGCACTTTCATGCATTGAGATAATGTGGGACCCGGAGTAGAAACTTCCGGACCCCCCCTGTGCATTACAGTACTAGTCCCAGATCAAAGCTAGTACACACAGATAACCAGAAAAAACGGTACATTGTCATCCACGATTTTTTACAATAATAACTGAAGTTTTACATTGGTCATTGCCTTACAAAGGTTCACAGAACCTTAAAACGAAAATAAACACAGCGGAAGCAAAAAGTAAAATAATCGACCCATCAATCTGCCACAGGCAATTGACTGGGGAAACGAGTCCTAAGCATCCGGGAAGAATCCACCGTATCCACACTCGGCACAGAAGTCGTAATCTCCAGCTTGAGCTTCTTCACCCTCTGTTATTATATTTATAGAGCAACAGGTGAGTACAAAAATGTACTCCGCAAGTCTTGGGAAAGATGCATAGATGCAAAGCTTCACAAAGGAAAGCTATATGGTTCTTTTGCAAAAGTCAGCATTTTATTTCAAATCTACATGATTACTTCAAAAGCCATTTGATAAACATCTTGTTTTTCATAAATGAATTTAGATAAATAACTTAGTGAAGGTTAAACCACCAACACTAAAATTTTAGGCTATCTGCCAACTTTCAAAACTCAGGTTAAACCACCTGATCTGGTTACACCACCAGATTTAAATCACGAGAGTTACACCACTCCCGAGTTTGACAAACCATTTTATTTTAAAATCAAAATCAAACTTCTACCATGTGAATGCATTCCTTGCCCGCCCTTGACCGTGGGCACGGCTATTCGAATAGTTTATTACTCTGCAGAGTTTGTACACTTTACCCACAAGAGATAAATTATCTTAATAGTCAACATGCTTCCTTTGGCATGAGACCCAGATAAAATATCACAAAGCCTTTCACCTACTCCAGTATAGCTAGATACCACCCGCTAAGGTTTCACCACAACTCGAATCCACGAGTCGGAGCCCCCTCTTGCGCCGTATGAGTACAGTAAACCCTGTCCCTCACTATGAGTAACCAGTACACCCTGGCACTCAATACACCACTGGTGATATCTAAACTACACCTTTATAGGTTAGTTAGCTAGGTCGTACCCATATAGACTTGTGGTTGCACTGTTTTGCTCAGTTTGGACAAACACAAGCGTCGGTCCTTAAACGACCAGGGTGGTTCATTCACAATTCCAAAAATTCTCGTGCTAACTGCACCAGCCAAACCTTCCATCCACCCTTGTCAACTTTTCCCTTTAAAATTCATTTTTACTTTTAAATTAACAGTGGTAACATCCATTACCACTTTTCAAACAAATCATTTAACAATGGTAACATCCATTACCAATGTTCAAACAAATCATTCATCAAAACATTTAGCAAACATGCTACTCATTTGAGCATTATTACATTGATTTGCTACGCTAAGCATTTGCTAGTATTTAAAAATTCAACATATGTAATATTAACTCATTATTGAGTCAAAGAGATATCCTAAGTTGACAATGGTACAAGGTAAACAATTTTCAATGGGAGGTATAACAAATTGGGTATTTAACTAAATTTTCTAAATCAAATTATCACTTGATATAACATAAGCATGCAATAATTTAAAATAACTACCTAATCATTTTATAATTCATTTGAGCAAGTTGATCAAAGAAAACTTGCAAAACATAGGATCAAAATGATCAAAGGAGACTTGCCTTCCTGTGCTGAGTTGAAATTTTCCGGGGCTTGCTCTTGAAGTTCCTCGGACAAATCGGTCTCTACACGTAAATCAAGAAATCCAAATAAATAAAATAAAATAAAAATTCAAAAATTGAAACTAAATATACCAATTTAAAGATTAGAATTTTAGATGAATTTAGAAATTTGAATGGATCAATTTGGATTTAAAATGAGCAAGTTATGGCTGTTGGAAGTTTGAAATCAGACAAAATGGAAAAAAAATAATTTCTAGAATTATCTTTTAACTGAAAATGAATTATGACGTCAGTACGGATTTTCTTGGAATTATTTTACAAAAGTAAATTCTAATTATGACATCAGCAAGGGAATTAATTAAAAATAAATAAAAATACAGAAGCCGACGTGTGGGCCCGGTCTACGGTGGACCGCGTCCACAGACAACTACAGTTGCTGACGTGGCAGACCGAGAGTGACATGTGGCATGCTGACGTGGCAGTGCTGACGTGGCATGGGGCGAAGGGTTTCGGCTGACGTGGCGCTGACGTGGCAAACACGTGTCTGCCACGTGGCTTGACACGTCGGATAGGACTGACGTGGAGGCTGAGGTGGCGGAGCTGACGCGGCGGGTGCGCGGCTGTCGGCGGAGGTGGATCGGACGGCTGGGATTTCGAACGCGTGGCTCGATCCCGAGCGTTGGCTCAGATCCAGATGAGCGGCGGTGATGAGGCGGCGGAGACGCGGGCGTCCGGTGGATGGATGCCGCGTGGCGCGACGCGGGCGACGGGGCCGAGGCGGTGCGGACGTGGACGGCCGAGATGAGGACGCGTAGGCGCATCTGAGCCATCGAGGAAATAACGGTGGAGATGGCGCGGTGCGAAGGCGGGAGTCCGGGCGATCGACGACGCGTGTCCAGGCGCGTCGCACGAGGCGTCGCGGACGCGAGCGCGCGCGGGCGAGCGCGGACGCGGGCGGCGCGACCGAGGGAGCGGGCGTGCGGGAGCGTCTCCCTGGCGCGCGGACCGAGGGGCGGCGCGAAACGGAGGGCGCGGCGGAGGACTCACCGGCGGCGACCAAATCCCACGGCGGCGACGGTTTGAACGGCGACGACACGCACGCGAGAGAGGAAGAGAGAGGGAGAGAGCGAAGGGGTGAGAGTGGTGGCCGGGGCTCGTTTTATACACGGCGGAGATGGAAACGCCCGCGCGAACCTCGCCGGCGTAAATGCGACGGTTACCGACGCTTCGCGGCGGAAACGGGCGTCTCCTCGGGTGAAAACGGGCGCAGTTAACGGCGGCGACGAGCGGACGCTCCCGGTTCATTAAAGGCGAAGAAGTAACGGCCGAGGAGGCGAAATGCGAGCTCGGCGGCGGCGCGATAATGGCGGCGATGCGCGAGAGAAGGAACGGTCGCGCGGGGACGAAGGCCTGACAGGTGGGACCCACTGGCAGTGACCTACTCTGACCGACGGTCTCTGACGGGTGGGGCCCGCTTGTCAGCGCAAAAACAAAAAGAAACTCAACCTCGCGCGCGGAGCGGGGCTCGAACGCGCGCCGAGGGAGCGGGGAGGGAATAGAGCGGCGGTGTAAACCAGTCGGGCGGGGAGGCACTGCCTACCCAATAAGGGTAGGTAATCCCTTTGAGGATTAGCTGCGGGGAAGCCGGCGGATGTACGACACGTGGCGCACGGAGAGGGAGGGAAGGCGGGATGGCGCGGACGGCGGGGATCGATCCGGGCGGAGATGGACGGATGGATGGCTGACAAGTGTCAGCCCGAGGAAGGGTTTTGATATTAAAATTTTTTTATATATTTCAGAAATCAGTAGGAGGCTTTAAAATAGTCAGAAAAATACCAAATAAATTCCAAAAATTGCAGAAAAATTCACATAATTCACTGATAATATTTTGAACATATGAAAAATATTTCCAACCTATTTTGATATTAAATTTTTATTTTTAAACAGAACTTTATATTCTGAAAAATCCAAATAAATTGAGATAATTAATTTAAAATTATTTCTTCCAAATAAAGCAAAAATTGGGATGTTACAAACCTACCCCCCTTAGAAGGAATCTCGACCCCGAGATTCGGAAGGACTGAAAAATAGATCAGGGAACTCTGCTCGAAGATCCTCTTCACGCTCCCAGGTTGCTTCCGATTCTGGATGATTATTCCACTGCACTTTGCAAAATTTGATAGTCCTGTTTCTTGTACAGCGCTCTGCTTCTTCTAAAATCTTAACAGGAAATTCTGAATACGTCAAGTCTTCTTTTAAATCCACCTCTTCTAAAGGTATTAACTCCTCTGGTACTCTTAAGCACTTCTTCAACTGTGATACATGAAATACATCATGTACATCTGACAACTGAGGAGGAAGCTCTAACTGATATGCAACTTCACCTCTTCTGGCTATAACTAGAAATGGTCCGATATATCTTGGAGCAAGCTTTCCACTGACCTTGAAACGTCGCATCCCTTTTAAAGGTGACACCTTCAAATACACATGATCCCCTGGTGCGAATTCCAACATTCTGCGACGATTATCTGCATAACTCTTTTGTCTGGTCTGTGCTATTTTCAATCGGTCTCGTATTAATCGAACTTGCTCTTCGGCTAGCTTCAAGACATCAGGTCCGAATACTTGACTTTCTCCAGTCTCTGACCAATATAATGGTGTTCTGCATTTCCTACCATACAAGGCTTCAAACGGAGACATCTTCAGACTAGACTGATAACTGTTATTATAGGAAAATTCCGCGTAGGGTAAACTTTGATCCCAACTGACTTTATTGGCTAAAGCACACGCTCTTAGCATATCTTCCAATATCTGATTCACTCGTTCAGTCTGGCCATCTGTTTGAGGATGATAAGCAGTACTGAAATTTAAATTGGTGCCCAAAACTTCATGAAGTTTCTGCCAAAATCTTGAGGTAAATTGCGTTCCTCTATCCGATACGATCTTCTTTGGAACTCCATGCAGACATACAATTCTTGACATATAGAGCTCTGCCAACCTATCTCCTGAATAGGTAGTCTTTACAGGTATGAAATGTGCAACCTTTGTTAAGCGATCCACTATAACCCAGATTGAATCATACCCTGACTTGGTTCTTGGTAGTCCTGTTATGAAATCCATTCCGATTTCCTCCCATTTCCATTCAGGTATCTGCAGAGGTTGCAAAAGACCGGCAGGTCGTTGGTGCTCTGCTTTAACCCTTTGACATATATCACATAAAGCTACATATTCCGAAATTTCTCGTTTCATACTGGTCCACCAGTAACTTTCTTTTAGATCTTGATACATCTTTGTACTTCCGGGATGAATGGAATATCCTGATTCATGAGCTTCCTTTAGAATTAAATCTTTTATTTCCTTTCTCTCCGGTACTAAAATCCTTTTTCCAAACCAAAGAATTCCTTCTTCATCTTCTGAGAATCCAGGTGCTTTGCCTTTCTTCATGTTATCTTTTATTTCTTTAACATACTCATCTTCTTTCTGAGCTGCCTTGATCTGATCTTCTAAAGTGGGTTGGACCTTTAATATAGACAGAATTCCTTCATTTATCACTCCCAAATTGAGACGCTGAAATTCTTCACGAAGAGTTGAATGACTGTCTTGAATCAACATATTGCTAACATGGATCTTCCGACTTAAAGCATCTGCCACTACATTGGCCTTTCCTGGATGATAATGTATTCCCACATCATAATCCTTTATCAGTTCAAGCCATCTTCTTTGTCTCAGATTAAGATCGGGTTGAGTGAATATATACTTTAGACTTTTATGATCCGTATATATTTCACACCGATTACTGATTAGATAATGCCTCCACAACTTTAGAGCATGCACTACAGCAGCTAGCTCTAAATCATGAGTGGGGTAATTCTCCTCATGTGGCCTTAACTGCCTTGATGCATAAGCAACAACCTTTCCTTCTTGCATTAGTACACATCCAAGACCTTGTTTTGATGCGTCACAATAAACTTCAAAATCTTTTCTAATATCCGGTAACCGCAGAACTGGTGCTGAAGTTAACCTCTTCTTTAACTCTTGAAAACTATCCTCACAGGATTTACTCCACTCAAATTTCCTCTCTTTCTTTAACAGCTGGGTTAAAGGTCTGGCAATCTTGGAAAAGCCTTCAATGAATCGACGATAGTAACCAGCTAATCCCAGAAAACTTCTGATCTCGGTTACTGTCTTGGGTGGAGTCCAATTTAATACATCCTTAACTTTTCCAGGATCTACAGATACTCCTTCTGCTGAAATTACGTGTCCCAAAAACTCAATTTCCTTTAACCAAAACGCACACTTGCTAAACTTGGCATATAACTGGTGTTCACGGAGTCTTTGCAACACTATCCTTAGATGATCCTCATGTTCTTTATCGTTTTTCGAATAGATAAGAATGTCATCTATAAAGACAACAACAAACTTATCTAAATAATCCATAAATACTTTATTCATCAAATTCATGAAGTATGCCGGGGCATTTGTCAGACCGAAAGACATCACCGTATACTCATATAGTCCATATCTTGTGGCGAAGGCTGTCTTTGGTATATCTTCTGGTCTAATCTTCAACTGGTGATATCCTGACCGAAGATCAATCTTGGAGAAGACACTTGATCCTTTGAGTTGATCGAACAAATCGTCAATTCGGGGTAAGGGATACTTATTCTTTATAGTTACTTCATTTAAAGCTCTATAGTCCACGCACATACGCTGACTACCATCCTTCTTGTTTACCAAAAGTACTGGGGCTCCCCAAGGTGAAGAACTTGGTCTAATGAAGCTTTTCTCTTGTAATTCTTGAATCTGCCTCTTGACTTCAGCTAAATCGTCAGCTGACATCCGATAAGGTCTTTTTGATATTGGGGCTGTACCAGGTACCAAATTTATAACAAATTCAATCTCTCGATCTGGTGGCAATCCTGGCAATTCCTCAGGGAAAACATCAGAGTATTCGCAAGCTACCGACACATCCTCCAAATTTTTCCCTTTTAAGTTAGTTAACATAATGTTCTTCTTTGAGTGCATAACTGCCTCATGTCTTATCTGAATTCCGTCAGAATTGGTAAGAGTAATGGCACGATTGGCACAATCTATCTGTCCTTTATACTTGATCAACCAATCCATACCAAGTATTATATCTATGCCATCGGAGTCTATTATAATAAGGTTCGCTAGGAACTTTACTCCATTTATAATTATGGTTGCTCTAGGGCTAACCAATTTAGTCCTCAATTCTTTTCCAGGAGATTGAACTATCATAAGGTTCTTTAGCATACAAATATTCCAATTATTTCTTTCAGCAAAAGCTTTTGTTACGAATGAATGTGTAGCTCCAGAATCAAATAATATATTTGCTGGTACTGAATTAACCAGGAACTTACCCAGAACTACGTCTGGTGCATCTTCCGCTGCTTCTGCGGTGACATGATTGATACGCCCTCTGTTGAATGGCTGTGGAGTCTGAGGAGTCTGAGGGCTTCCACGTCCTTGACCGGTAGTTGGAGCTCTTGCTGGTGTAGGATCCAGGTTGAAGCGGACCGGGGTTACCGCTTGACGCTTCTGTGGGCAACTGCTGGCATAGTGTCCCATATTTTTGCAATTGTAGCATTGCACTCCTGCAGCTACATTTCTATTCTGCTGTTGTTGGGCTGCATTTCCAGTTCTAGGAGTTTGAGGCAAAGGGCGAGGCGCAGAAATGGGTGTCCTTGGATGATTATGCACTGGAGGCCGGTTGTACTGTTGTTGAGTAGGGCGTTGACGGGAACTGCTAGCAAACTGTTAGGCTTGAAACTTCCTTTTCCTAGCATCAAAAAGCTGACGCTGGGCATCTTCTTGTACTAAAGCTTTGTTCACCAGATGTTGAAAAGTAGGGTAGTCATTGGAGACTAACTGAACTTTGAGGTTGGGGTCCATTCCTCCCATGAACCTCCAGATCCTTGCGGCATCAGTCGCCACATCTTCCGGTGCATATCTTGATAATTGGATAAATTTACTCAGATATGCGGAAACACTAAGGTTTCCTTGTTGTAGCTGATGAAACTCCTTCCTCTTCATTTCCATAATACTCATAGGAATATGAGCAGTACGAAAGGCTTCCAAAAATTCTTCCCATGCAATATTCTGGGCATCTTGATGTGCGGCACAGTAGTTATCCCACCAATTAGCAGCAACTCCCTTGAGTTGGTGGGCGGCGTACAGAACCTTCTCATGCTCTGCACATTGGGCCAAATTGAGTTTCCTTTCTATTTCCTTAATCCAATCATCCGCCTCCAAAGGGTCAACAGACCCTGCAAAGGTCGGAGGTCGAGTTCTCATAAATTCCCCAAGTTTAGACTGTGGCTGTTGAACTGGTGCTTGCTGGACTTGTTGGACTTGATTTTGGGCCAAAGCTTGAAGTAGTTGCAACTGCATGGCCATCATCTGTTCCATGTTGGGAGCTTGAGCTGGCGGAGGTGGAATGTTGTCTTCTGGTTGAACATTAGGGTTACGGCTACTGCCCGGGTTGTTCCTTGTGTTCACCATCTGAAACGGTTTCCAGGGTTAGCAAAAGGTAAGAGGGAACTAGCATAGATAAGAGGTTAGGGGAAACTAAATAACATCCCAAGCCAACACACAAGAAGAAACCAGCAACCACTTAGGGAAAACTTTATTGAAATCAAGATAATTTTATGAATGGCTGCACCACAAGTGCACATAGGCTTGGTACAGTCCATCCAACACACCAAAATATGATAAAGCGTTCTAAAAACGTGGACAATTATTTGGGTACTACTGACTCAACTAACTACTCATCCTCCACGATGATGCGCTCCTCCGGATCCTCCTCGGGGTCCTCCTCGGAATCAGATAAGTGTCTCTGTCCACAACCACGGCAGTTGTTCGGCGAACGCGACCGTGATCGACTCTGACTGAAATCGGAAAAACCGGAGCGAGATAGCTGGCGTCCTCGGCTAGATCCTCCAATATCAACGTCGGGTGGCGGACTGGAGCGCCGCACACTCTTCCTCGCAGTAAGCCTAGTGCGAGGTCCCGTAAACTGGGCTGGAGCAGCAACAGGAGCTGGTGGAGTCGGTGTAGTGGTAGCAGCTCGAAGACGCTCTACCTCTGCCTCGGCAGCAGTCCTCGCCTGAACGGCGTCGGCGTGGGCAACCTCACTCTGCAGTAGCTGGGCTCGGAGAGTGTCGGAGTGGTCGTAGCTCGACGTAAGCAGCCTCCGAAGAAGTCCGATCTCCTGCTGAGCTCTGGCGTAAGTCGCTGAAGCTGCCAGAGTGTGCTGGACCTGGTGAGACAAGCGCGGGTCGTCTACCACCAGCTGGAAAAGCTCTGGATGAGTCTGTCCTGCTCTCGTCGTCGGGAAAAAGCAAAAAGGTGACTGTCGTAGCTCCTCCTTGTGCCTCCTGCACAAAGCCGAGATAGCCAACTGTGCTGCATCCTGGATCGCATCTGAGCAGAAGGTCCGTGGGTACTCAATATGACGCTCAACTGGGTCAATCCTCCCGTCTGGAGCGTAAATGAACACCTCCATGCTCCAGGAGTCCGTGCTCATCACTCGTGTGTTCCGCCCTCTGAAGATAGGTTGTTGGGTGTACTTCAGATGCTGCATTAGCTGCCGTAGAAGAGTCGCAAAAGCTCCCTCGCTCTCGCCATGAGAATGGTGATCCCACGGGGCTGATGACGATGAACCTGCCATCTACAAGTTTGAAAAGAGGAGAGATCAGTAAAGATTTTTAAATAGTGAAAAGGGAGGACAGAAACAAGATACTAAGTAAGAGGAGAGTAGAAGCAAAGAAGCTTATATATTTTTAATATATTCTTTTTAAACATAAGTCCTTAAAACTTCCCAAAACCTAGGGTTCGTCCTACAGTCAAGATGGCTCTGATACCACTTCTGTGGGACCCGGAGTAGAAACTTCCGGACCCCCCCTGTGCATTACAGTACTAGTCCCAGATCAAAGCTAGTACACACAGATAACCAGAAAAAACGGTACATTGTCATCCACGATTTATTACAATAATAACTGAAGTTTTACATTGGTCATTGCCTTACAAAGGTTCACAGAACCTTAAAACGAAAATAAACACAGCGGAAGCAAAAAGTAAAATAATCGACCCATCAATCTGCCACAGGCAATTGACTGGGGAAACGAGTCCTAAGCATCCGGGAAGAATCCACCGTATCCACACTCGGCACAGAAGTCGTAATCTCCAGCTTGAGCTTCTTCACCCTCTGTTATTATATTTATAGAGCAACAGGTGAGTACAAAAATGTACTCCGCAAGTCTTGGGAAAGATGCATAGATGCAAAGCTTCACAAAGGAAAGCTATATGGTTCTTTTGCAAAAGTCAGCATTTTATTTCAAATCTACATGATTACTTCAAAAGCCATTTGATAAACATCTTGTTTTTCATAAATGAATTTAGATAAATAACTTAGTGAAGGTTAAACCACCAACACTAAAATTTTAGGCTATCTGCCAACTTTCAAAACTCAGGTTAAACCACCTGATCTGGTTACACCACCAGATTTAAATCACGAGAGTTACACCACTCCCGAGTTTGACAAACCATTTTATTTTAAAATCAAAATCAAACTTCTACCATGTGAATGCATTCCTTGCCCGCCCTTGACCGTGGGCACGGCTATTCGAATAGTTTATTACTCTGCAGAGTTTGTACACTTTACCCACAAGAGATAAATTATCTTAATAGTCAACATGCTTCCTTTGGCATGAGACCCAGATAAAATATCACAAAGCCTTTCACCTACTCCAGTATAGCTAGATACCACCCGCTAAGGTTTCACCACAACTCGAATCCACGAGTCGGAGCCCCCTCTTGCGCCGTATGAGTACAGTAAACCCTGTCCCTCACTATGAGTAACCAGTACACCCTGGCACTCAATACACCACTGGTGATATCTAAACTACACCTTTATAGGTTAGTTAGCTAGGTCGTACCCATATAGACTTGTGGTTGCACTGTTTTGCTCAGTTTGGACAAACACAAGCGTCGGTCCTTAAACGACCAGGGTGGTTCATTCACAATTCCAAAAATTCTCGTGCTAACTGCACCAGCCAAACCTTCCATCCACCCTTGTCAACTTTTCCCTTTAAAATTCATTTTTACTTTTAAATTAACAGTGGTAACATCCATTACCACTTTTCAAACAAATCATTTAACAATGGTAACATCCATTACCAATGTTCAAACAAATCATTCATCAAAACATTTAGCAAACATGCTACTCATTTGAGCATTATTACATTGATTTGCTACGCTAAGCATTTGCTAGTATTTAAAAATTCAACATATGTAATATTAACTCATTATTGAGTCAAAGAGATATCCTAAGTTGACAATGGTACAAGGTAAACAATTTTCAATGGGAGGTATAACAAATTGGGTATTTAACTAAATTTTCTAAATCAAATTATCACTTGATATAACATAAGCATGCAATAATTTAAAATAACTACCTAATCATTTTATAATTCATTTGAGCAAGTTGATCAAAGAAAACTTGCAAAACATAGGATCAAAATGATCAAAGGAGACTTGTCTTCCTGTGCTGAGTTGAAATTTTCCGGGGCTTGCTCTTGAAGTTCCTCGGACAAATCGGTCTCTACACGTAAATCAAGAAATCCAAATAAATAAAATAAAATAAAAATTCAAAAATTGAAACTAAATATACCAATTGAAAGATTAGAATTTTAGATGAATTTAGAAATTTGAATGGATCAATTTGGATTTAAAATGAGCAAGTTATGGCTGTTGGAAGTTTGAAATCAGACAAAATGGAAAAAAAAATAATTTCTAGAATTATCTTTTAACTGAAAATGAATTATGACGTCAGTACGGATTTTCTTGGAATTATTTTACAAAAGTAAATTATAATTATGACATCAGCAAGGGAATTAATTAAAAATAAATAAAAATACAGAAGCCGACGTGTGGGCCCGGTCTACGGTGGACCGCGTCCACAGACAACTACAGTTGCTGACGTGGCAGACCGAGAGTGACACGTGGCATGCTGACGTGGCAGTGCTGACGTGGCATGGGGCGAAGGGTTTCGGCTGACGTGGCGCTGACGTGGCAAACACGTGTCTGCCACGTGGCTTGACACGTCGGATAGGACTGACGTGGAGGCTGAGGTGGCGGAGCTGACGCGGCGGGTGCGCGGCTGTCGGCGGAGGTGGATCGGACGGCTGGGATTTCGAACGCGTGGCTCGATCCCGAGCGTTGGCTCAGATCCAGATGAGCGGCGGTGATGAGGCGGCGGAGACGCGGGCGTCCGGTGGATGGATGCCGCGTGGCGCGACGCGGGCGACGGGGCCGAGGCGGTGCGGACGTGGACGGCCGAGATGAGGACGCGTAGGCGCATCTGAGCCATCGAGGAAATAACGGTGGAGATGGCGCGGTGCGAAGGCGGGAGTCCGGGCGATCGACGACGCGTGTCCAGGCGCGTCGCACGAGGCGTCGCGGACGCGAGCGCGCGCGGGCGAGCGCGGACGCGGGCGGCGCGACCGAGGGAGCGGGCGTGCGGGAGCGTCTCCCTGGCGCGCGGACCGAGGGGCGGCGCGAAACGGAGGGCGCGGCGGAGGACTCACCGGCGGCGACCAAATCCCACGGCGGCGACGGTTTGAACGGCGACGACACGCACGCGAGAGAGGAAGAGAGAGGGAGAGAGCGAAGGGGTGAGAGTGGTGGCCGGGGCTCGTTTTATACACGGCGGAGATGGAAACGCCCGCGCGAACCTCGCCGGCGTAAATGCGACGGTTACCGACGCTTCGCGGCGGAAACGGGCGTCTCCTCGGGTGAAAATGGGCGCAGTTAACGGCGGCGACGAGCGGACGCTCCCGGTTCATTAAAGGCGAAGAAGTAACGGCCGAGGAGGCGAAATGCGAGCTCGGCGGCGGCGCGATAATGGCGGCGATGCGCGAGAGAAGGAACGGTCGCGCGGGGACGAAGGCCTGACAGGTGGGACCCACTGGCAGTGACCTACTCTGACCGACGGTCTCTGACGGGTGGGGCCCGCTTGTCAGCGCAAAAACAAAAAGAAACTCAACCTCGCGCGCGGAGCGGGGCTCGAACGCGCGCCGAGGGAGCGGGGAGGGAATAGAGCGGCGGTGTAAACCAGTCGGGCGGGGAGGCACTGCCTACCCAATAAGGGTAGGTAATCCCTTTGAGGATTAGCTGCGGGGAAGCCGGCGGATGTACGACACGTGGCGCACGGAGAGGGAGGGAAGGCGGGATGGCGCGGACGGCGGGGATCGATCCGGGCGGAGATGGACGGATGGATGGCTGACAAGTGTCAGCCCGAGGAAGGGTTTTGATATTAAAATTTTTTTTATATATTTCAGAAATCAGTAGGAGGCTTTAAAATAGTCAGAAAAATACCAAATAAATTCCAAAAATTGCAAAAAAATTCACATAATTCACTGATAATATTTTGAACATATGAAAAATATTTCCAACCTATTTTGATATTAAATTTTTATTTTTAAACAGAACTTTATATTCTGAAAAATCCAAATAAATTGAGATAATTAATTTAAAATTATTTCTTCCAAATAAAGCAAAAATTGGGATGTTACAGATAACAAAATCAGCAGGGAAACTAATATAACTTAATTGAGCACATCTTGAGATTAATTTGTTATATCAGAACTTCCAATACACACACACATATAGAGGGGGGGGGGATGGTTTCATACTCTTTTGAGGGGAAAATTGAATATATAGGACTCAGTTGAGAGTGCTTTGCTAAAATAGGACCAAGTTTATTGTGCTTGTAAATATAGGATTGAGTTGATCTACTTCTTGCAAATATAGTATTTTTCCCATTTTAATTCCATTTCCATTTTCCAGCCCTTTTTCCCCTATGCGAAATGACTGAATTGCCCCTTATCTCTTTTACCCCTTAGCTGTACCCGGTTCCATCCAGACAGATCCCCAGAACCGATCGGGTCCCGAACAATCCGCCGATTCCTCCCAGCGACCGAACCCTAGGTCATCGCAGCGAGGGAGCGGCCGCGCGGCCCAGCGAGGCGCCCAGCGAGGGAGCGGCGGCGCGACCCAGCGAGGGAGCGGCGCTCGCGGGCCAGGCGAGGGCGCGGCGCTCGCGGGCCAGGCGGCGCCGCGACCCAGCGAGGGAGCGGCGCTTGCGGGCCAGGCGGCGGCGTGACCCAGCGAGGACGCGGCCTGCAGCGCTCGCGAGGGCGCGCCAGGGAGCGACCGGCGGCGGTGTAGCGCCAGGGAGCGGCCGGCGGCGGTGTAGCGGCAGGGAGCGGCCGGCGGCGGTGCATCCCTTCTTCCTTTCTCTGGTAATCTCTCCTCCCTCTACTCTATGCACTGAATCCCTCTACTGAGTGGAAAATGTGTAACCCTAGATTGCTTAATGGGAAAGGATTGACTTGGAGGGAGGTCACCATGGCTAAGAATCATCATGGAAAAGGGTATGTATCATCTGATCTTACACCTAGTAATTTATTTGCGAGGCATGGTCGGCACATAAAAGAGGGACAATATAGCAAGGTTCTAACTCGTTATTTTCTGTTTGGGCACGTAGGATTGATCAAATTTGTCTAGTAGCTACGGGTGTTGATTATTTCATTGCTGCTGAGGATGCCTCTCAAGCAAGGCAGTGCAGCACTGCAACATTTGAAATCAATGTGCCTGGGATAGGTATGGACCAATCGTCGTCTAAGAGCATTGATACTAGTGTTTGTAGTGCACCTCTTTTGTTGGAGGGGCATGGTAATAGCAATGCTACAGAAGTAGAGGTGTGGTGAGTTAGGCCATAGGCAAGCTGGTTGTCCACTGAATGGAACAAAAAAAAGGTTCATACAAACTAATTTATAATTTCTTATTAATTGCATCTCTTTTAATATCTAACCTACATTTTTCCCATGTTAGGAAAAGAAAGAGCAGAACCGACACAAGATCAGAAGCTTCAAGTAGAGGCAAAGGCAAAGAAACTCCTAGCACACTTATAAAGTCCACCATAAATATCCCTTCTTCACTGAGTGGAAGTCCTGGACCTATCACAAGGAGGTGAACCACTCTAATCTTCGTACATTTATTTAATGTGCAACACAAACTACTAACACTTAACATGTGTACAGACAACTAGCACATGCCATGGCAGATGGTCCATCTCAAGTGGCTTTACCTACTTCTCCACAAAGGGCTAGGACATCTCCAGCAAAAGCAAAGAAGATTACCCCTAAGAAGAAAAAGAACTAATGTTGGACTGCTAATTATTAGTACTTTTGTGTAATTGTGGCTGTGAACCACTATTTTAGATTCCTGGTATTTTGCTAAAGATGATTTGGCTTGTAGCTGTGAACTCCTAAGTTGGACCTCCTAGTATTTTGCTAAAGATGAGTTGGCTTGTGGCTGTGAAATATGATTGATGTGTTGCCTGGAAGGGGCACTATTGCCTGGAATGGGTGAAAAAAAACCTTTGGTTTATATGCTCTATTGCTCTAGTATGTGACAGTGTTGTCATGAGAAATTGATTGTTGTGATAGATAGTTATGAATTTGTTAGGCTTATATAGTTTGATGTTGAGAATTCATTTACATTTATATGCTCTATTGCTCTATTGCCCACAGCTTGTAATTAGTGTTTTGTGAATATGAAAGTGGCCTGTAATCGCCCAGGTTATGTCGCTGGGTACTTTTGCTTGAGCATGTAAAATACCAGTACTTCTCTACTTTTGCTTGGCCGGATGGAACGCCCTCTGTCTGATGGTTTGTGAAATTTCTTTTGTTTGGGAACAAGTAACAATAGGTGGATCCCTCTGTCTAATGCAGTGCAATTGGTGTTTGTGCTTCCTCTGTCTTCAATCGGCGGATGGATCGGTTCTGGGGATACAGCAAATAAGGGGTAAAAGAGATAAGGGGCAATTCAGTCATTTCGCATAGGGGAAAAAGGGCTGGAAAATGGAAATGGAATTAAAATGGGAAAAATACTATATTTGCAAGAAGTAGATCAACTCAATCCTATATTTACAAGCACAATAAACTTGGTCCTATTTTAGTAAAGCACTCTCAACTGAGTCCTATATATTCAATTTTCCCCTCTTTTGAGTCAGTACTCTTACTTCTCATATACAGTTTAAATGATATTATTATAACTCTTTATCTTTGATAGCATACTCTAATAATGATTAGTAGATACTTCAAAGTAAATTACATGAAAATAAATGCCTTCAATGAATTTTTTTAACTATGTCATATTGGAGTATCTTAACATTAGTATTTAAATATACCAAAAGTAATAAAAAGGTATAGCATATTTGTTTAAATGGTATATTGGAATTGAGAATATGTCCTCGTATGAGCACAGGTACTGCAAGTTCTGAACCAGCAAATGGAACAACTTCGTCAAGTCCCTGAATATTAAAGTGCAGTCTCTAGATTTCTAGTCTAAAACCATGAAGCAAGATATACTTTATGACCTATACATCTAGGTAAAGACAGAATTTGTGACACTTTTCTTAACACTCTGGGGGTGACCAACCAACATTAAAGAAGGCCAAAAGTAGCAGTGTTTCTTGCAGTAGCCAGTAAGAAACCATACCATTGGGAGGTATAAATGGCACAGAAGGAGTTGGATAAGGGGCAAGGGGAACCGGCATTGCCGTGCCGGCTGCCTTAACCGATGACATTGTTGCTCGTTGAGACTTTGCATATTCTGCATTTTCTCAGAAAGAAAAATTATGGTTTGGTGACAACCGACAAGACATAGTAAATGGCATGCGTTATAAAAAATCTAGAGATTCAAATGCAAGAAACATGCATAATAAAATAATGCTTAGGGACAAAAACTAAAAAGGTTTTGCCTGATTGATAGTGCAATCTGTTAGCAGATACTCCCTTCGTACTCCAAAACCTAGATCACTACTTTTCCGTTCAACACAACTATAAGAAAATGGGGCGGAGTATAAAAAAATGTCGAACCTTGTATAGGAATGGCCTCGGAATATAAAATCCTCCTGTTCTTGACCTTCTGAGCCCAACTGGAAGGGAGATTTTCAGTAAAATTCTGTGATGAGTTCGACATAGCGTTGGAGTAGACAGGAACTATGCCATTTGCATCAGCTGACGTGGAAGATAAATCAAATTGGAATACTTCAGTGCACATTCCAGAGCTCAACATAGGACCTGAAATGGAACGTAAAGAGCAGTGCGTCAGCAAACAAAGGAACGACCTATTTGTAGCAAGTGCAGTTAATTACATGTTTGATTGAATTCAACTTCACAAAGGTGACTAAGATAGCACATAATCATTTCCCTGGATTAGTCACATTTTCTCATTTTCTCTAGAGGAATAAAGTTCTTAGGGTTAAGCTATATATACTGTATTAATCCATCAGCCAATAGACAACCAATGCATCACATATGCAGAACTACCACTTCACCACACAGTTTTAGACAAATAGTATACCAGTCAACTTTGTATCACAATGCATGCCCGCATGTTAACAGACGCGCTAATACCGAAACATGCATGTACACACAGGCAATAGGAGGACTGATGCAAGATATATCATAATATGCTGCATTACCAATCACATAAGGAAATACTACACCAAATATAAAACTTTGACAATGGTAGTTATTTACCAAGGGACCTACTAACCCTACAAGCCTATGATCACCTCACTATGTGTGCTTCATATGGCAGTTATTTTCCAAGTGGCCGACTAACCCCACAAGAAGCATCTATTACCTCTAATATTGTGAAAAACAAATGTGTAATATATGCTATCTTCTGTTCCCAGCCATATTAGTCTCATTTTAATTATTTACAAAGCACTGTATGTTATCTACAAGAGTCCATCACTCTTATGTTAGCTAGGCTACTTGCAAATATTGAACAGTTGTCTATTAGCAAGCCTTAGCAGCTAGTGACTGCTATATTCATATCACTAAATGTCACATTATCATACAAAGCATCAAAGCAATGTGACATATACAAAAGCATTACTCATTCAAATTAAATAGAGCATGTAACTTTATGCAGCATTCTTACCAGACATTGCTTCACTAAACCACTGTGGCAGCATTCCATCATCCTCCCTGTATATGCCTCCAACTCCAGGGGCCAAAGCCATCAGTTCATTTTTTACTCCTTCAGCAGATTCCAAGAGTTCTCCAGGTTCCAATGGAGCCACATAGCCAGGAATTGGCTAGTCTCTTCCTTTCCTTGTCTTTCAGAGCCCTTCCCCACCATAGTTCGACTTAGACATCCGTGAAGAAGCTTTCTCACTTGCAACAATGAACTTGACAACAAGATTTCCATTGATCTTGACATGCTTCCCATTTCTCGGCAGATACAACAATGATGGCAGTGTTTCGCTTGAATTCTGTGGCACCTTTGATTCAATACCATCCGAGGCACTATTTTGAGGCCCCTCTAACAGCTAGCACCCTCCCATGATGTGATGGACTGAACGTAGTGCCTTCCCCAGGATCAACTGCACCATACATCCGATTTACAGCAGGGACCTCGGGGGAGGGGAAGAAGCGTGGGCAGAGCGGTGCGGATAACGGGGGAGGGAGTTGGTGGGGGAGAACAGAAACTGGCGCAGGCCACCGTGACCGCCTCTGTCCCGATGCCACTCCATCCCGACGCTGATCTAGCCGCCCCGCCGGATCCTACCGCTGTCTCCCGCCCGGATCCGACCGCCGTCGCCTCGGTTCTGGTCGCCGCCGACACCTTTCCGCCACCCATGGCACCGCTGCCTTGTCGGATCCGAGTAGCCTACGTCGGATCCCGCCATCACCGCGCCGCCCCAGCCCAGATCCGACGTGGGGTGGGGGGAGGAGGAGGCGGCGGCGGAGTGGAGGAGCCGGGGAGGAGGCGGCGGAGCGGAGGAGTGGGGGGAGGAGGAGACAGTGGCGGCGCGGGGTGGGAGCGGGGGAGGAGGCGGCGTAGCGGAGGAGCAGGGGAGGAGGCGGCGTAGCGGAGGAGCGGAGGAGTGGGGGGAGGAGGAGACAGTGGCGGCGCGGGGTGGGAGCGAGGGAGGAGGCGGCGTAGCGGGAGCGGCAGAAGACTCGGCGCAGTGGGGGAGGAGGCGAGGGTGGAAGTGGGGGAGGCAGCGCACAGGACGTGGGGAGGGTGAGGGCCCACACGTCAATCAACTTTTTTTAGAAGGAGCGGGGAGGCCGTACCAACCACCAACTCCTTCTTTTATAATAGTAAATATTATTATATTCTCCACATGGGTAAATATTAATTAGGAGAGGAACCCATAAGAGCCAGACCGGCACTGGAGAGGGAGATCCATAGCTACAAGAACCCAGAACTCAGGACTGGTCAGATACTAGAAGCGGGGTACACGAAGGCGATATATTACAAAGTTGGGTGTTGGGTGAGCATCAGAAAATGCCCCGGCCAATAGCTATGTTGCTTTCGGTGGGTCTGGGTGAGGGTGGTACACCGCCCATGCTACCGCTTTGAGTAGCTGAGTGGAGATATAATATGCTAAGATAGATATAAAAGTTTTGTACTCTGATCTAGGCGTCGCATTATAGGAAATGCGAAGATCCGGAAGCCACCAGGATCAGAGTGATGATGGGTAAAGTGGTATAAACTTGCGCAATGCTATACAAATCATGAATTCATGTCTGTCTTGGGGAAAGGAGAATTACAGAAACTTATGAGAGTTTTTGCTGTTCATACGAATGTTCAGTAGTTTTCAAAAGTAATGAATCCGAATTTTTCACAACTTAAACCCATTATTTTCTATGAATCGGAGAATAAGAATGAGTATAAAAATGAGAGATGGCAATGGAGATAGAACATGAGCATCTAGTGCATATTTGTTATATAAGCTTGCTGAGTACTCCGTACTCACCATTGCTATTATTTTCTTTATTTAGATGATAGTCAGCTGGGAATTGGTGGAGATGAGACCTATATAGAGGAGTCTTACTCCCAGTGGAAGGAAGGTTGTACTGAACCAAGCTGTATGAGGGTCACACCGTATATGAGGACTGGGATGACTAGAGACATAGGAGTAGCTCGTACTCTACCATTAGGGCTTGTGTTATTAGTGTATTGTATTTGTATTCTCTCTCTGTAGATGACATGCTCTCCCAGATTGGTTGGTGCTATCCCAGATTTGACTGCTTTAGTTGCTACTTTTGCTTTGTAGATGATATGCTTTCTTAGATTTGTTGGTGCTATCCCAGATTGGACTGCTTCAGTTCCTACTTTTGCTTTGTTGATGATATGCCTTTTGAGTAACATTCCAAGGCCTATTAGTAGGGCAGAGATGTAAAGAATTGGGGCATTGATCATCTCTTTGTTCTATGAACCCAGCTAAATCTACATCTATGTTGAATTGGAGGTAGTAATTGCTTTTGTAGTTCTACTACCAATGTGACATAAAATTTGAAAACTGTGACTATGGCGGGAGACATCATATAAAACTTGCTACATATCGTCCTTTCCAACTGCTCTTTTACTCGCACTGTGTCACTACACTGTGCATTTTTTCTAGCACAGGAGCGGATTACATTTATATGAGTTGGGAGTAGGGGTGGAAAAAGATAACGGATAATTCGTTTTATCCGATATTCGTATCCAAGAAAACGTAAATGTGGTAAACAAAATCCGTATTCGAGAATATTCGTATTCGTATACGAGAATATTCGTATCCGTATTTGAGAATATTCATATTCGCATTCGTATTCGATAATATCTATATCCGTATTCGTATTCGAGACTATTCGATTCGTATCCGATCCATTTCTAGAACTCATAAAAAAACTGTACGAATTTTGTGATTTAAAATTTGAATTTAGGCGGTTTAAAACTAGTAACCGGTCAAAAATCGGTGAAAAATAGGCAAAACCGCTAGGAATCTGTTTTATCCGATATTCGTATCCGAGAAAATCCGTATTCGAAAATATCCGTATTCGTATTCAAGAATATTCGTATCTGTATTTGAGAATATTCGAATTTGTATTTGTATTCACTTTTAAAATATGAATTCGTATTCGTATTTGAGACTATTCGATCATAACCGATCCGTTTCCATCCCTAGGTGGGAGTACTATATTTTTCCTTTGGGGGCATGACCTTCGTAATTCATTGGGAGAACAGGATGTTGCATCTACAGTTCAAGGTAAAATCGGATCAACATTGCATTCATAATTGTGTTTGCACTGGGATCATGAACACAACGGATAAAAAAGGAACAGATCATATGAAATTTCAGCTAACTACTTCCATATCTACTGTTATTAGAACATGAGGTAACCTCACCGCTCATGGACATAAGGATGGCGATCAGTTAGGCTTAAAAGCTCATGGCTGAAAACACTGTAGCTAGCTAAAAAAACACTGTAGCTAACAGAGGCTTATTTAGCATAATTAAATTTAAAAAAATTTAAAAATATAAAAAATATGTTAGCCCATTACGTATAATACAAACAAATACGGGGAAAAAAGAACCAGAAAAAAAGCTTAACAAAAAAACCAAAAGTTCAGAAAAAGACGAAATTTATGAATAGTGAAAAATAAGCTGGAAGCCAAAAGCTTAAGCCCAACCGATCACTGCGTTATCCATGGATAGGAGGTTATCACAGTCAATTTCATTCATCCGTATTCTTTTAACCAAACACGAACTTGGAGCATTCCATCTACCCCTATCTCATATACCAAACAATAACTCATACCATCACATTCAACCAACAAAACAAGCAAATTGTATGATCTCATTTAGTATTATCTCATCCAAATTGAATGGAACCATCCTATTATGATCCAAACACACTGTTATTCTCCCTGTTGGGTCCAATTTAACCACCCAAAGTCAAACTGTCGAAGCAGTCCGGCTCCTCTTGAAAAAACACACCGGCGATCTGCAAGCCGCACAACCCGACGTGGATTTCAGCGAGGAGTTCCTGCCCCTCGTATCGTGAGAGGCAACGTAGGAGGGGGTGCACACCGCCCACTTGTGTGGTAGTTTGTCGACCAAGTCAAAACCTCTCACTCACTGTTGTAGCCACGATAGGTCTTGCGGATCATTCGGGTCTTCATTCCCTTGTAGAAAGGTGACGATTGGCCTGCTCTAATCGTCCTCCTATGTGATTTGAATGACTCCAGTGGGCTCGATGCGGTCTTGTGGAATGGCCATCGTGGTCAGTACTTCGAAGAATGCACCACCTAGTAGGTCTAGTCCTTGATTGACAGAGTTTGCTAAGGTGTCTGCCTCCTTGTTTTTAGCTTGGGGTATGGGCTTGGTAGTTATGCCGAAATAACACTCCCTTGCCCTGACCGCTGCTAAGTATCTGGCGAGGTCGGGGTCCTTGGCCTGGTAGAACTTGTTGATGTGCCCCGTGAGCCGGCGAGAATCAATGTGCATCAACATTCTCCTTGCCCCGAGGGCTCTAAGCTTGTCGAGGCCGAATAGTAGGGCCTCATATTCGGCCATGTTGTTCATTGCCGAGAAGTCGAGGCGCGCGGAGTACATCAAGCGTCGTCCCTCGCGCGTGGTGACAACTGCTCCAATGCCCACTCTCGAGATGCCATACGCACCATCCGTGTGCAGACTCCATACAAATTCGGTAGCTGGTTGAGCTCTTGGCTTAGTTGAAAGAGTCTACTCCACGATGAAGTCTATGAGGATCTGTGACTTGATCACTATCCATGAGGTGTAGGTTATGGATAATGTTGCTATTTTGGCTACTCACTTGCCGATGCATCCCATAGATTCCATGTTTTGTAACATTTCCCCAAGGGGGAATGACGAGGGCACCATGATAATGTGTGCTAAAAAGTAGTGCCAAAGCTTATGCGAGGCCATAAGCAATGCATAGGCTAGTTTCTCTAATTTCAATGTACTATGTCTTCGCCCCTTTAGAGCGCTTTGGAAACGAAGTACACTGGATGGGCCCTCCTCTAGGATGAGGACCGCGCTTACCGTGCACAGCGCGACTGCCAAGTAGAGCAGCAATGGAGCCTTTAGTGATGGACACACCAGCGTAGGGAGTTTGGCAAGATGCTCCTTTAGCTGGGGGAATGCTCACACGCAGTCGTCCATTCAATGGAATCCATCGAAGCCATAGAGGGTTTTGAAGAATGAGAGGCCTCGTTTCGCAGCCCTGGACATGAAGTGGCAGAGGACGATGAGACGGCCTATTAGCCTCTGGACCTTCCAGAGCATCTTGGGTGGCTCCATGGGTAGTATGGTATCAATTTTCTCTAAGTTTGCCTTGATTCCTCGACCAGACACCAAGAAGCTGAGGAGCTTTCTTGCCCGTAAGCTTGATACTGGCCCGACGGAGGTTGTCGAAGATTTCTTAGAGGTCTGCTCCATGTAACATAGTCCACGTGCTTTTCACCATGACATCATTGACATAGACTTTGATGTTTTGTCCAAGCTAAGAGGCGAGGGTGAGAGCTACCAACCGAGTGAAGGTGGCTCCTGTGTTTTTGAGGCCGAAGGGCATCCCGATAAAGTAGTAAGTTCTCCTGAGGACTATGACGCTCGTTTTTGCCTCATCCTCCCTAGCCATGTGGATCTGGTGGTACCCTGAATACGCATCCAGGAAGCTCCTGAGCTTGCACCCTACTCTGGCATCCAGCAACTAGTGGATTTGTCATAAGGGTAGTTTTCCTTGGGGCATGCCTTGTTGATGTTCATGAAGTCAATGCACACGCACCACGTGCCATTAGCTTTCTAGACAAGCACCGAGGTGGCGAGCTACTCTGGGTGGTGCACTTGACGGACGATGCTAGAGGCGACCAATTTGGCCACCTCCACCTTCGCAGCCTCTTGTCAGTCAAGAGACATGTGCCTTAACCTCTGCTTGACAGGCTTGGAGTTGGGGTGCATCACCAACTTGTGCTCGACGATGGAACGGTCCACCCCCGTAATGTCAGCGAACGACCATGCAAAGACATCCGTGTTCCTACGGAGGACCTCTAGGAGGCCTTGCTCGGCCTCCGAAGTGAGGTTCGCCCAATGGAAACTTGCTGGGAGGCATCCGTGTCGAGACCCGAATATTCAAATCTGGACTCTCTGTGTATATAGCACTAGTCCAGAATCACACTAGTGTACACAGTGGAAATATAGATGGAATATCGATCATATTCACGATTAATCAAGAAAAAGACTCTAATATTATTAATTATCAGAGTTGCGACCTTATGGCCAAGTTTACACTTTAACAGCTAAAAGGGCTAATAGAACTAGCAGCAGAAACACAACGAAAGACGTAGCGGTTATTTGACATGCCCACAAACAACAACTGGGAAACAAGACCCTAATATGAGAAATTGTCAAAGTATCATCCTTCAGGTACCTTTGGTTGATATGGTTCTTTTTCTTCAATTGAGCAAATATGGATATAACCATGAGTACGTAGAGTACTCAGCAAGTTGTTTGTAATAAGAATGCAATATAATTATGCAAGGCTTACCAAATGATGGCTGAGGGGTTATTTTGCAGAAGGCAACAATTTAAAGTAAATACAATAAATAGATTGGAAGTAAACTTAGAAAATGATTAATAGGTATGACCATTCACGTAATGAACCACCAGTGAATTAACTATTCACATAATAAACCACCAGTGAACTAACCATTCACTTTCCAAACTTAACCCAACTAGGTTTTCATGAAATCTTTACCCCTCGTATGAAATCACTAAGCATTGTCCATAACTAGGGACATGGTTATTTGAATAATTTTACACTGTACAGAGGTTGTACAACTTTACCCACATAATATGATCATCTTATAGTGACACTAGAGCAACACGCTTCCATGGGCATGCTGACCAAGAAGATCATAACAAGCTTGTTACAATGTTCAATCTCACCTTAGTTTCGCCCACTAAGATTTTATGATCGAGTAGGCTAACCACTTTATCGAATAGATTCCTCTTACTCCCCATGGAAATGTCTAATTAACACCCACTAACATACCGATGGCGAAACCGAAATTGAAATATTACAAATTAATTAGCCAGGTCTATTCCATACTGGATATGTGGTTGTACGATAGGCTCAGATCAATGGCGCAGAAATTTAAGTTTATAGATATTACCCAGGCAAGACATCCACATCCTAGAAGTGCCAACCACGCCTATCTCCTCTATTACACGATCACTTGCCCAAGTGAAAATCATTTTGTATAACCAACACCAATGACACTATCTATGTCATGGCACTCAAAATTTATAACTGTGGCTAACCACCACGTTTCAATATCTTATTAAGTCAAAATTAAGTAATTAATCAACATGTGGTGAGGAACCCATCGTACTACAAGAATGGATAAGCATATTAAATGTACAACCAATGTGACAACTAGTATTGCATCAATAGATAAATACCCATCCTATGGTGAAAATGAAATCATGGCATTCAAGTTTTCAATTGAGTAATTAATCAAATTGGACAGTAATTACCAGATCCAAAGGTTTGATTTAAAATAGAAATGCATGATAATTTAAAACAGAATAATAAATAAATAGATTTGAAAATTAGGTTAAAAAATGATCAAAGGTCATGACTTGCCTCGGCCTTGCTCAGTTATCAACTCTCTGCTCTTTAGATCCTGCTTCAGCTCCTTTGAAAATGAATGAATCACAAATAAAATCAAATAAAATTAAAACAAACTCCAAAAACATCAAAACTAGAACCATAAGATAGAGCTCAATTTTATATGAATTTAGGAAAAGAATCAGGTTAATCGGAGATAGGGCGGAGAAGAACAGGCTCTTGAAAAATTAATTGGCTGAGAAAATACTGAAAATTGAAAAAATGCTACTGTGCTGTGAACTAGGTGCATGGTGTAGGGCGGATATACGTGGACTCGGCTCTGGAACAGTGTTCATGCTGGCGAGGCTTGCTGATGTGACACCTAGGGCTGATGTGGCATGACACATGGCACTGACATGTGGCACTATCGATGAGGTGGCAGGGTGACATGGCACAACACGTGGCTCAAACACATGGCTCGGGTGGCTACAAAGGGACTCAGAGAGTCACAAGAAACAAAACCGTACATAAAAACAGAAATTAAGAAACTCACCAATAATCTACTTGTCGATGAAGAGTAGTTCTCTCTTTCTTGAGAACTAGAGATCGCCTGGTCATTTCTCCTACCAAAGCGACCGCCTCCACTATGTGCTAAAACAAAAGGGGAGAAAAGAAAGTTCAGAGAAGTTTTTGATCATATTGAAAATAATAAAAATAATCTTAAACACTTACCAAGACCATCTTTGTAAATGTGGAATAGAGTTCCTTGGGGCCAGTCTTCAACTCGAGGTCTAATACCTTTCTCCACCAATGATTTTCAAGTCTCTCGTTGTTGAAAATATAGCCTTGATCAGAGATGTCCTTTGGATGAGGAGATCGTTTGATTGTTGAAGAACTCTCGACCACTGGCCCTCCGAAGAAAGGAAGAAGGATTTAAACTTCTTCCTCCTTGACCACAGCTTTCCTAGCAGATGTAGGGATTTGCTGAGTTTTGGCCTCCACCTGTATGTTCCAATCCCTTAATGGTGTCCGAGCCACTAAGGGATTTTTAGTTGTAGCGGCTCTCGTTCCTTTAGTTGATGTTGCTACCAATTAAGGATAGGAATGACGACTTCCTCCCTCTATATTTCTTCAGTAAAAGCACTAGGGAGGATTGCGCTTGAGGTGGCATATGCACTTCAAAACCAAAAAAGAAGGGAGTAAGAAGTGGAAGACATCGGAGAATGAAAAGATACAATTTTCTAAATAATATTTCATACCTAGTTTTCTTTGTCTTGAATTGAAATTTCCCTGGAGCATAGTCTAGAGCACTCGCCTTCCTCTTCTTTTTGACCAATTTTGTTAGTTTAGGACTGGTATGGCTGATCAGACCCTTTGCACTTTTCAACTGGACACTCTCACTCGGAGTGATGTTCTTCGTCGGTTCCCTCTTGGGGCGGTCAAAATTTTCCCCTCGACCATCGGAACCTCCTTGGAGGACAAGCTTCCTCAATCACCAGAACACTAATCTCCGGTGGTACTAAGGATATCTTGGGGGTGGCCATCGGATTCTAAACTATTTTGGATTTGACTACCTCAAAGCTCATGACTAATGGAAAAAGATTCCACCACCAGTCATATGACCTCAGCTTCTCCAACCAGCAACACTGGCTCCACTCCTGTAGTCTTGCCACCGGCAACAAGTTCGGTAGCTAAAGCCTTCACCCAAGAAATATATTCTTGATGGTGTAATTTATTTGTTCTTCGTACAAGGGACAGTAGTGGATTTATAAGAAAAGCACTCGGGTCATAATAAAGACCTACCTTTGAGGGAATTTTGGCCTTCTCCTCAAGTGCTCGAGTGATTGGAGGGGCAACGAGAAGATCCCGATGCCCCATACAACTTCTTCATAGGTGGTCATTTTTTGGGGGTCGGTGAGATTTCTTCTGTGGCCTCTTTTGGTTCAAAGTTATCTGTAATGATCATCTGTATGAGTTGGAAACATTAAAACATAGCAATAAGGAGATAATTCTAGGATATAGGTATCATAAATTACCTTGAGCCTCTCGATCCTGTCCTCTAGAGAGGTAAGTGCCAAGATCAAAAGAACTTCTTTCTACTTAGGTTTCCCTTTGCATATTCCTTTCACCCTTTCTCTTATCTCCGAAGAGGATAAGGTTACAAGATCAAAAGGGAGAACTACAAGTCAAAAAAGGCATTATTAAACAAAAAGATTTCTAACCAGTTAAGAGTCCTTGATGTTCACCTTCTGAGAAGTAGCTGGTTGAATATCTTGCGCCCTCATACCATAGCATGATATGATCGACCAATTTCAAGGGACTAATTCAGCACATGGGGAAATCTTTCACCACATGCCATGACGTCAATCCCTTATCCTTCAGATACATGATGGTTTTGATCAGTTGTTGTATCCTTTCCCCCTTCTTAGGAGCAGATCTCCATTCTAAGCTCTCTACAGTAACTCTTCCTGTAAATGATAGGCTGACTTCTTTACTCACCATCATATAGAATCAAAACTTCTTTCATGACAACTAGGAAGACTTCAAGTACATTAGAATGTACTCTTTTGCTTTCCCATCGTGAAGACGTAGGGAGCAGTTCTTGAGTGACACTCTCGCCTTTCTGGCTCTTCCATCATCTGATAGTAGTATCTAAAAAGTTCCAAGTTCACCAGAATTCCCAAATATGCCTTGCACAGGTACAAAAAGATACTAAGTATGGTGATGGAATTGGGTGCCAAATTCACCAATTTGATCCCATAGAACTTGAGCACCTCTCATAAGAAAGGGTGTCCTAGAATTATGAACCTGCATTCTACAAATGCCTAGAATACTAATGTCTCACCTTCTTCACCATTTGGAAAGGTTTCCCCCATAGCCGACTTACATGGGACTAAAACTAGATCGGGGATCAATCGCGCGCTCTCCAAAGCCTTCAATCTCTTTGATCCTAGTTCAGACCTTGCCCATTTAATGATGAATCCAGATAGTCTCATTGCAAATGGCTTGGATCTAGTGTGGATCAAGGGAATTTAGGGAAGAAAAGAATGCTAAGGTGGAGAAAGATAGAGGACAAATAAGGAATTCGAAAGGTTTTCTTGAAAGCGAGAAAATCAATCAGTACCTCTTCGGGTTATAAAGGCTTGCCTCACAGCAAAAGTTAATGGTTATCAGAACTGTGCCTAACATATATAAACATTTTAGTTTTCATTCTAGTTGGTTCTTTAACTTCAAGTAGAAAAAATGTATATATCTTTATTGACTATCATCAAAATGGCCTTCCGACTTGCTTTCCCGTTGAATGATTCTAAGTTATGAATTCACTTAAAGTTTGAGGCTAGCTGATGAGGATTGAATAATCCATTAAATATGGATTTAAGATATAATTAGGACCCTTAGCTATAGTGATTATAGACCACTTAAAACAATACTGCTCGAGTACCACCGGTCGAAAGATTACTGCCTGAGTACCCCTGGTCAGAGGATTATTCTCGACCAGCCACTACTCAAAGATCCTATGATATGATAAATGGGCTTAACTCCAGGCAGTTTCCCATGTGATGAAATAGGGCACTGTGTTCCTAACCTTAAAAACCGCATGTCAATTCAGCCCTACACCTTCGACAACAACTCTGTCACGGTTGTTGCTACGATCCTGTCCCACTCACAAGTAACTAATTGATAGTCATTTGTCAGACTTCTCTCGCTGACAGCAACCACCTACTCGGCCGGGCGTGAGGGATCGGTAAGGTGCCTGCCCCAGTAGGACAGCTGAAACCTCTTCGGCGCTATTTAAGCCTTACGGGAGAAGTTGAGAAGGATAAGAGGCAAACGGATCAAGAGATAAATTGATAGATGGAGGCAAGGAATAGCAAAGTTAGGGCTAGTAGTTCGGCCTTTGTAATCGCTCTGCAAGAGCATTTTGTAATCCCAATATAGTAATAAAGACAGTCTCATTTCTCCTTTTTAATCCTTCTACAAGACTTGGCTTCCCCCCCCCCCCCCCCACACTTCGTAAGATCGACGATTTCATCATCGACAAGATATGTATAGCTTAGTCAAATATACATAGTACTATCGCTCCGTTTCACTTTTAGTTCATAACAATGAGTATCCGCTGACCGATTAATGTTTAGTTTTATGGTGGTCTGTCTAGATTAACGACCATTTAAACCATTTCTTCAAGCTTTATAAACCTGACGTCATATTTCTAAAATTATTCTCTTGAGTCCTATAGTTGATATGTTATCTCTACTACTTAAAGAAGTGATTGATGGTGGTGATTCATCTACCCCTCCAACTCCCCTTTACACCTTCATAAAAAATCTCTAACAAAAACAGAAAAATGCAATCTACCAAAAAAGCTAATTTCACCACCCCACAAAAAAAAGAACTCTAATAGGTGTGTGGTAGAGCCAAGGGAGCGGAGGCACGATGTGGCCTAGCGCGGAGGTAGAGCCAATGGCGTGGGCTAGGCAGGCTAATCCCGACAATACCGACTCGACGTGCTGAGATAACATGATTTCTTTGTCTGTAGCAAAACACATACATTCGGCTAGTACCATTAAACACTCACATGGTTAAGCTAACAACTGAGTCATTACAACATATTCCAATTTTATTACTTGTTAATTTTATTTCCAAAAATATCATATTCCAATTTTATTACTCGTTAATTTTATTTCCAAAAATATATTAATTCAGGAATTGGATTTTCCTTCCAAATTGATCTTTGTTAAAATTCTGAATTTAATATTTATTCGATATTTATTTCAGATTTACTTTTGGTTCCAAACCCTAAGTTATATAATATTATAATATTATATTATATGTTTACCTTTATTTTGGAATTAATTTTAATTCCGTTTTATTTGAAATTATTTCCAAATATAATTTTTTAATTCGAAATTTATCTTTAACACTTGATGCGTTGTCTTTTACCTGAACAATCTCTTGTGAACGCTGTGAAACGTTGTAGTGAAGGGACCGACTGCTTGCTGGACACACCTACGTGCATGTTGGCACTGGACGTCGATTTCATCTCTTTTGAAGGCATGCTCTCGTATGCCACCGGTCTTTAGATAGATGGATGGGATTCTAGCTAATTTTCTTTCTAATCCATTAATGTGAAAATTCTAGCTTTTTATTTCTCTTGAGATTAACGCGAGGGCTTAAATTAGTAGATACTCTATAGTTTATAAACATGAATACATGCAAGCTATATAAATCAGGAAATTAATCCAGCTTCAAGAATTCACAACTCATCATGTCTTCTATCCGAACTAGCTGAATGCACATGCGTTGCTACGAATTTTTAAAATTTATCATACTATATCACTACTACAGAAAGGCTAATAGTAGACGGCAAATCACAGACGGTTTTGTGAAACCGTCTGTAATGTAAACTATTACAGACGGTTTTAATTTGAAGGCCGTCTGTGGTATTTGTGGCGGGAAAAAGGAGTATCACAGACGGTTCTTACTTCTGAACCGTCTGTGATACTGGAATATCACAGACGGTTTTTATTAAAAACCGTCTGTGATAATCTGGGATTATCACAGACGGTTTTTTATTAAAAACCGTTTGTGTTGTGTCGACTATCACAGCCGGTTGTTGTTAAGAACCGTCTGGGAATGTTCACAGACGGTTTTTCACAAGAACCGGCTGTGATGTCCCTTTGTCTGTCATATTCTAGATCAGAGGTTAATATATAAGTACACATTGCTTCTAATAACTTAACTACAGAACTACTGAGACAAGAGGTCACAAATTAAAGGCAAATTTATTAATTTCAATTAGAGGCAAATTTATTACAAAAGTTGCACAGGTAAAGAGTTTCCCAGATTGTATTCTTTTGGGCTTCGTAAGCTTCTTCTTCCACTTGGGGACTTGGAGGATCAGCCGCTAAATTCTCGAACGCCGTTAAGATTGCCCTTGTCCTCAGCACTTCCTCGTGCAGCCTGGGCAAATGATCAGCAGCATCCATAATGTCGTACAGGATAGCATGAAAAGATTCCTCAGAATCTGCCGTTTCTGCTTGATTGGCAAGGCTATCCATCAGTCTCTGCAATGCGTGTAGAGCTTCTTCCGCCTTGCGCACATTGTGGAGAAGAACCAGGGTGAGGGCTGTTTCCCTTTCTTGAGCGGCAGCGAGACGCCTCCGTCGACGGCGGAGGATCAGGTCAAGCTGACGGATGCAAGAAAGTCGGGGAAGGAGAGCAGGGCGGGTGCGGAGAAGCTGCTCCAGATGCAAATTGCTGGCCGCCTGTGTAAGGTTCCGGCCGAACAATTCATGATGAACAGATGAGAGGAAGGAGATGATCACAAGAACAGTAGTAGAAGCCATGTTGTATTAATTGTATATTGTATTGTACGTACGTAGAAGCTAGCTAGAGACCTGGATTAGGAGCGCATATTTAACCTTTAGCACAAACGGTTCGTATACCCAAACATGAATGATATAGACGCTTCGTATAATGATCGAGAGACGTTAATTAGACGATCGAAACACGAAGCGTTCTGGCATCGAAACACGCGCGAAGCGTTCTGGTATGAAGCTTATCACAGACGGTTTTTTATAAAAAACCGTCTGTGATAATTTATCACAGACGGTTTTTAACTAAAAACCGTCTGTGATAATTTATTATCACAGACGGTTTTTAGTTAAAAACCGTCTGTGATAATGACTACGGCATTTATTGCGCTGCTCAGACCGCATCGTCTTCATTTCGATCCAGATCTAGCCACTGCTGCGCACTTTTTCACTCGGGAGGAAGCTAGAGCGATTTCAGGCCAGTTAATTTGGTGGGAAGAGGTAGAGATTGAGCTTTGAATTAAGATTCAGACTTTCCTGTGGTTGCTGTAGATATGGTTAGTAATGAAATTTATTTATTTTTAATTGCATTACAATTTAGGTGTAAGTAATCCATGAGTGGTTATTGAAGATGGTTAATTAATTTGCAAAATTGTTGGTTATATAATAGCTATTGTGTTTGTAATATGAATTGAGCTAGGAAATAAGCAAGTACAATAAGAATGTATATGTGAAAATGTGTGATGTAGTCAATTTTGAGATGTATATGTGAAAATGTGTGATGTAGTCAATTTTGAGATGTATATGTGAAAATGTGTGATGTAGTCAATTTTGAGATGTATATGTGAAAATGTGTGATGTAGTCAATTTTGAGATGTATATGTGAAAATGTGGGATGTAGTCAATTTTGAGATGTATATGTGGAAATGTGTGATGTAGTCAATTTTGAGATGTATATGTGGAAATGTGTGATGTAGTCAATTTTGAGATGTATATGTGAAAATGTGTGATGTAGTCAATTTTGAGATGTATATGTGAAAATGTGTGATGTATTTGAGAATGACAAAATGTATCAAGAAATACACTGTGTGAATGCAGCTGGTTGGTGTTGTATATGAATGCAGCTGTTTGGTAGTTGATATGAATGCAGCTGTGTAGTTATTGGTGGTCTTAATTGCAACAGCCGGCAAAGGCTTATCACAGACGGTTCTAAGTTTAGAACCGTCTGTGATAGTAAACTATCACAGACGGTTTTTAACTCAAAAATGTCTGTGATATGTTATCACAGACGGTTCTAAGTTTAGAACCGTCTGTGCTAATCTTCCTACATATGCCCTCTCGCTAGGGTTTTCCGTGTGCGCTGCAGTTATTCGATTAGATCTAAATCCCGAGCCCGTCGTCGCCGCCACCTCCCCGAGCCCTCGCCGGCCGCCTCCCCCAGCCCTCGCCGGCCGCCTCCCCAGACGAAGACGTCGCCGCAGCCTCCTCCTCCTCCGTCGCCGCCTCCCCGAGCCCGTCGCCTCCTCCTCCTCCGTCGCCTCCCCGAGCCCGTCGCCTCCTCCTCCTCCGTCGTCGTCGCCGCCTCCTCCTCCTCCGTCGCCGCCGCCTCCTCCTCCTCCTGCGTCCCTAAGGTCACCAAAACCATAAGGTCATCAAATCCCTCCCCGAGCTTCATGCTTACTGTTAGTGTTTAGGGTTGATGCTTGATGCTTCATATTGTTATGGTTAGTTGCTTAGTACATATTTAGGGTTGATGCTTCATGCTTACTGTTAGTGTTTAGGGTTGATGCTTGATGCTTCATACTGTTATGGTTAGTTGCTTAGTACATATTTAGGGTTGATGCTTTATGCTTACTGTTAGTGTTTAGGGTTGATGCTTGGTACATATTACATTGGTACATTGTTTACTGCAGTAGCTTAATTAGTTTGCTATTTGGTACATATTACATTGTTACATTGTTTACTGCAGTAGCTTAATTAGTTTGCTATTTGGTACATACTACATTGGTACATTGTTTACTGCAGTTGCTTAGTTTACATTGGTACATATTGCTTGTTGTGTTAGTATATAGTATATAGTACATAGTACATAGTATATAGTTTGAAATCATTTGGGTCCCCCTTCCCTCTACTCCTCTCCTCCCTTCTCCCCCTTCCCTCTACTCCACTCCTGATCTCTTTCTAGTGTATCTGGATAAAGAAATCTTGCGATTATTGCAAAAGATACATTGACCATTTGGGTGGAAAGAAATACATTGTGTCGTCAGGCTCATGACTGCCAATTTGAAGCATAGCGCAGCATCCGAGGCACATCTAAGGCCTGCAGCTGTGTCTTGAGGAATCCCAAGAGCTGGTCTTCAGATGTTGCATTCCTCAAACTATAAATTATGAATCTTATTATCATAACCCATCTGAATACCAGCTCTTGGCATTCCTCAAGACACAGCAGCAGGCCTCGGATGTGCCTCGGATGCTATGCTATGCTTCGAATTGGCAGTCATGCGCCTGACGAAACAGTTGATCTTTCCACCCAAATGCTCCATGTATCTAGACAAAAAACAGCAAATGAAGCAAGTGACATACTATAGTGTTCCCGTTCAATGAACCGGATACACTAGTTTGTGTCATTTGCTTCATAGACCTTTGTTTGGGGACTTTGCTATTTGGTTTATAGTTTTAGCAACTAAAGTAGGTGCTAGGATAGGCACTTTGTTTAGAGACCTTATAGTAATAGTATTACAAAATTCAAGGAAATTTTAGTACAGAAGTTCAAAAAAAACAAATTCCCAGATTCTTCGGTGAGCAGCCGATATAGCCGACTTCTTCGGTGAGCGACTATCCATCTGCTTCTTCCCACTCCTTCTCTTCATCTCTGATCTCTGGATCACGTACGCCAGTAGCGATGATTCAGTTAGATGAATCATCGCTACTGGCGTACGTGATCCGAAGACCAGAGATGAAGAGAAGGAGTGGGAAGAAGCAGATGCATAGTCGCTCACCGAAAAGTCGGCTATGTCGGCTGCTCAGCGAAGAATCTGGAATGTCTTTTTTTTGCACTTTTGTAATAAAATTGACTTGAATTTTGCGGGAAAAAGAGGGACTTGATACATTGGTACACTGGTAAGATAGGCACATCACCCCCTCTCTATGTCCATATCACCCCCTCCCTTCTCCCCCTCTCCTCTACTCCTCTCTTGCTTTGCAATTCAATATGATTACTTTCTCATCTTATCTTAATAGACCCACAAAATGAGCAACATGTCACCCGCGCATTCTTCAACATCATCGCCGGAGGCGTCCGCTCCAACATCAAGACGCCAAGGAAGAGGGCTATCAAAGAAGCCTGAGGGCCGACAGATCATCACAGCGGCGAATGCATCTGGGGTCCCTATCCTTCCTCGAAAAGCAGTAAACGCATTCCGAACCATGGTCGGAGTAGTTGCACGAGAACAAATTGAGATCACATACAATTCGTGGAAGAACGTGCCTGACACTCGGAAACGTGAGCTGTGGACCGAAATTTTGGCATCGTTCGAGTTCCCAGAAGAACACCTGGACGCTGTGCAACAACAAACCTACAAAGCGGCGTGCAAAGCATGGAAGAACTTCAAGAGCACGCTTGTCAAGAAATACGTGGAGACGGACGAAACGCCTGTTCATACATACCCATTCCTGGAACCACAATGGGAAGAGTTCAAGGCGATGAAAACGACCGAAGATTTCAAAAGTACAAGTGTGGCGCACAAGACCCTCCAGGCAAAAAATACACACCCTCACAGACTTGGCACAGCTGGGTATGCGGGTAAAATCGCGCAGTGGATGAAGGAGGATGAGCTGGCAGCTGCACAGGACATCGCCCCGCCGTTTTCCAATATCCCGGACGACCGCGCTCGAAATTGGATTAGAGCAAGGTCATCTACAACGACATCAGTGGACATCACCTTTCGAAACCCTTCAGACCAGCAAGTGACTGAGCGCCTGGTAAGATATCGATCGAACTACGTAGCTTGTAATTACTCCACAACTTCGTACGAATTGAAATGACATGTCGTGCTCTTGCAGGAAGAGCTGGGTTTTCAATCTACCCTGGGATCATTCCAGGGAACAAGGGAGAATGATATGCTCTCCGTGGCCCTGGGAAACAAGGAGCACCCGGGCCGTACGAGAGGCCTTGGGCTTTACGTTCCTTGGAAACATGGTTTCCAAGATGACTCCGACATGTATCGGCGCAGGAAGAGAAACAAAGTCGAGCGTGACGCACAGCTACGAGAAGAGCTCAAGGCATCTCTTAAAGAGGAGATACTGGGTTCGATGGCTGATATAATCAGAGATGAGGTGCGGAAACAGACAGAAAGTCAGCAGGCCGCCACCGCCGCTCCTGTGCTAGCTAGCCCGCACAACCATCCGAGTAGCGCGCGTCCAATCCGACGCAAACCCAGTCCAAATTTTCTGTGGACGACATCCTGGTAATAATTATTACCTCTCGAATGCTTGCTCCATTGGTAGGCCTATTCGAGTAGCTAATTTTGTATCGTTATGTAGGAGCCTACGACATGCAGGCTCCAAGTGAGATATGGCTCCATTCCCTTGTACGCTGCTTGGGGCCAGGCATATTCGTCTGGTATCGGGGCCATGGTGCACGGTCAAGCTTTAGCGCCAGGCTTCGCAAAAGTTAATGTGGATGGTGTGTATGCCAATTTTGAGGTGGTCCCGCTACCGAAGCCCCCCAACGACGAGATCGTGAATCTAGGACAGGCCATTGGAACATTCATCCAGTGGCCCAAAACCGACATCTCCCTGGAGGCTTCTTCACCGGTGGCAGGACCAGAAGTGCAGTGCGAACCACAGCAACTTGCACTGGTGCCATCTCCACACGGGCAGTGCGAACCACAGCTACCTGCACCGGTGCTATCTCCACGGGTGCTATTCTCGCCAGACCAACTTGCACCGTCTATACCATTACAGTCGACTAGCATAAAGTCGACCCACACTCGAGGCAGTGGCCAGGGCAAATCAAAGACGAAGGATGGTGACGATTTCCCGTCCATGCCATTGGCCCGCAAATTCGTGCTAGGTCAGCCGATGGTAGTCCAGGAAGAGCTCCAAAAACTAGGACTTGGTTGCCAAAGATTCCACCTTTGGTATATGGAAGAGTCCAATAAGCCAGCGGCAGAACGACGCTCAGGTATAACTGTCAAATTCAAGTCGGAACATTTCTTGCACGAAGCTCAGGAATGTGTCTTCGCGGTGACCTTTGACGATATATTTGAACTTTTCACGCTCAACGCTCTCGACGCCTCACTCGTTCGATGTTGGACGCTGTAAGTCTGTACAATCACAGTCTCTGTTCACGTAATACCGATATATGTCACAATTTGTTGCTTTCCTATGTTATATATAGATTCATGCTAATCGAAGCTAGGTCATCGAAATCACAAATTGGTTTCCTGGACCCACGCTTGGTCGCCATTGATACCATCATCGAGAATGCATCCTTCATCGAGGACTATATTACAAAATCACTGCTGGCTCACCAAGATAAGGAATTTGTTCTTATGCCATACAATGAGCAGTTCCATTGGATTTTAATTGTAATTATACCAAAATGGAACAAGGCTATATACCTTGATTCTCTAAGTAAGAACAAATCCAAGTACACAGCTATCGCCCGAATACTCGATAGGTACGTACATTGTACATTGTACTCTTTCTTTCCTTCCGAATAACTAATCTAACTTTTTCGAATAACGAAGGTCGTTCGCCACATACGTTCAACAAACACGTGACTCGACGACAGGGGCCAAGGCCTTGAAACATGATCGCAAGTTTCGGGTATTCGCTAGCTACACATTAATTAATCATATACAACACATAGTAGTAATGCCACTTGATTTAACACATTATATTTTTTGCAGTGCCACCAGCAGGAGCCGGGCAACACATGTGGATACTACATGTGCCACCATATGAGACTACTCCTCGATTCCACCAAGATCACTAATTCTAAGGTTTGTCAATCTTCCCACATTTATTTCATACATGTCAGTTTTATATATGCGCGCGTTGATATTCCTATCGACAGGCTGCGTCCATCTCTACATCTGCATTGACACAGCCGGATTTTGCAAAAATTCGAGGAGAGCTCATTTGGTTTTTGTGGTCAAAAGTCGTAAGATCAGATGGAGAGTTCCACTGCCCAGAATGATTTTTTATTTTAATTCTAAGTGCAAATACAGTGTAGATCTTTTACAATTGTGTATTTGTTAATGGATATTTTATTTCAACTCAATGAATTGATTTGCGAAATGGATGCTTTATGTTTGTGAAATGAAGTGCGTTGTCAATTGGATGTTTTATGTCTGTGAAATGAATTGAGATGTGAAATGTATCTGAAATGAAATGAGATGTGTGAGTTGTATATATTTATGTCTGTGATTATCTGCTTGTTTCAGAGGGCATGGCTAGCATTTCCTGAGGCTAGCTATAAACAGAAATATATTCTGCTGGGGGGGAGGAGTATCACAGACGGTTTTTCAGTAAAAACCGTCTGTGATTATGCGATATCACAGACGGTTTTTCAGTAAAAACCGTCTGTGATTATGCGATATCACAGACGGTTTTTCATTAAAAACCGTCTGTGATTATCCGATATCATAGACGGTTTTTTCTAAAAACCGTCTGTGATATCGGATAATCACAGACGGTTTTTAGTACAAAACCATCTGTGATATCGCATAATCACAGACGGTTTTTAATGAAAAACCGTCTGTGATATCGCATAATCACAGACGGTTCAAAAACCGTCTGTGATAACTTGGATTATCACTGACCCATAATTTCAGACGGTTCAAAAAACCGTTTGTGATGACGTTTCTGAACCGTCTGTAATGTGGATTTCTGTAGTAGTGTATGTTTTAAAACTCACGTGTGATAAAATTTTTTAGAATATGCATGCAAACATATTCTAAAAGTTTTTAAATCCATTAAGTAAGTCGAAAGGCGTCGATCGCACCTCATGGTCATAAGTCGGAAGATATCGACTACACCTCGTGGTCGTAGGTCAGGAGCCCTCGAGCACACCTCGTCATTGTAAGTCGGAAGTTGGCAACCATTGCACGTGATCGTAGGTCGGGAGCAATTGACCATCGCTAGTGGTCGTAAGTTGGTAGCGGTCAACGGTCGATCGTGGTCCTAAATCGGAAGACTTCGATAATGGCTCATGGTTGTACATCGGAAGCCGACAATCATCGTTCGTGGTCGTAAGTCGGAAGCCATAGAGGATACCTCATGGTCGTAAGTCGGAACACATCGACCAGCACTCGTAGTCGTAGCCGTCGATCACACCTCGTGGTTGTAAGTTAGAAGCAGTCGACCATCGCGCATGATCAGAGGTCGGAAGCGATTGACCATCGCTGGTGGTCATACGTTGGTAGGCCTCCGGTACGATTGTGCCCTGTCGCCTGACTGTCGGCGCCAGTCTGCTCGGCCGTGACTTCGACCACTGCCCCCTTCGACTTCGACTACTGCTGTAACATCCCGAAAAATTTGAATTTGAAATCGTGTAGCTCTCAAATTAGTTTGAAACGTATTTTCTTGGTATTTGGATTTTAATGGGTTTCTCCTTGAAAAAGTTTTGGTTGATGTTCCAATAATTGAAGAAACTTATGAAACATAAAACAAATACTAAATCATGATGGAATTGTGGAAAATAATAGAAATTTAAGTTTTTAAAATCGAATCTGAAAAGATGATCCATCAAAAGGGGAGTACAACTTGAACCCAAAAATTTAAAATTCTATTTTAGGATTAGTAATAATAAAAGTAGTAAATAACATCAAGTGAAAGAAATATGTAAACACATAGATATATATTTTATATAATTAGGAACTCTACTAAAATGTATAAATGCATAAAAGGTAAGGCTAGCAACAAAGAGATAAAAATGAGTAAATTGATAAAAGAGCCAAAAATATGGATATACATATACACATGTGCACATATGAATAAATCAATAAAAAAGAAGGGGGCCTTTCGGCCTGGCTGGACCAGCCCAGCCCAGGCCGGCCTGCTCCCCTTTCTTCCTCCCCCACCCCTCGCCAAATTCGGCCAAGGCCAATGCTCCCCCGCCTCACCAGGCCATCGCCATAGTCCGCCTCTCCCCGACACCCCCTTCGGACCGACGTTCGCCGGCGCCTCCGAGCACATGTCACCGAGACCCACCGCTCGTCCCGTCGGAGCCCTACTCCCGTCGCGGAGCCCTGTGCGTGCGTCATCCCGCGCGGTCGTCGCCAAGAATCGCGTGAGCTTTCACTCCATCGCTTTGCTGCTCATCTCGTCGCCTTGACTGCCGTGACCCACCTTGCTACGTTGCGTCGCCTTGCGTCACCACAGACGTGCTGTCGTGATCGGCCACCTTTCCCTTGACCCACAGCCGGCCGTAGGACCCGGAGGCGCCGCTTCGACCAGTGCGCCCTGCCGACTGGAGTTAGCCACTATCCGCCTTCGTCAGCAACAGTTGCCCCCTGCCGCACCTTTACATCGTGCCATCGGGTCGCGGGCAGTTGGTCCCTATAGCCATACCGAAGCCACGCCACCGCCATGACTCGGCCAACCACCCCACGGCGCCAGCCCTCCCCGACGGCTATAGAGCCTCGCTCGAGCCCTCGGCAGCATTGCACAACTCCATTCTTCCTCCTACCCAAAGCAATTGCCCCCCCCGTTCTCCACAAGCCGTCGGCGACTTCATTTTCCCAGGACCGGCCGACGAGCGTGCCACCGATTCAAGCAAAGCCAATCCAATTCCTTTCACCCGAAGCATCTCTGGAGCTAGGCGAAGCCATTCCCATCCCTAGCCGGGCTCCTCCTTGCCTATACTCCGCCGGCACCAAGCTCCTCTCCAGCCTGCCGCCGCCACACGTCGCCGGCCTGCCTCAGAATTCCTCGGCTCATGCCAGCACTCCCTTCGGCTTCTACTCGGCGTCAGCATCCCATTTTGGCCACCGCCGGCACCTCTCCGACCGCCCCTCGCTGGCAACGCCGTCGGCCGTACGCCACCCCGAGCTTCCTCTATTCTAGTCGCCTGGTCCTCTGCTCTTCTAATTCTCCCCCCTCCGGTAAGTCAGTAAGCAGCCCGCGCTCGACTGGTTAGCCGGGTGAGCACTCAGTGCATAGACCCGGGTTCGATTCCCCCTCCTACAGCATTTAGGACACTTAGGTTTTTATTTTTTGTTGCTAGACTATTTCAACTAAGAAAAATCAAGGAAAAATTTGAAATTAATCCTTAAAAGATACTAAAATTAATTAGGATATAAATGAGCTTATTAAATATTTAATCATGGATTAATCATCATATGTAAGTAACTAATGTGTCTTGAATATTTATTTTAAAGGCTAATAATTAGTTAAAGGCATAGTGAGAAATTGAGTAAGAATATTGTTTAGGTTTATGCTCTCATGGAATGATGATTTAGTCAATGAAGATTGCCTAAACAATAAATCATAAATCGTTGCATATTAGTAAAGGTTATAGAACTAACAACTACATGGTTTAAACCGTAACCATTATCTCTATGCCCTAGCAATTATGAGAATCCTTTTTGACTATTAAATGACTTGAATATTAAGCCACTAACATTTAGACTATAATACTCAAATTAAAATAAGAGGCTATATTGCATATAACTGATGATGAGGCAATAGGTGTCCCGATCTTCCGATAGGATGATAACTATCGATTTTGGTGGAGGTGACCCTTGCGATCTGACTACAACCGTACGACGTCGCTTGCGCCTTAGCAATCGCTGAACCAACCCCAAAATGTTATCAACCGTGCCAAGAACGCGGTTGACCTGACCACGAAGGTCTATTCCTGCATGCAATCGAAGAACACGCAAGAACAAGACAACAAGCAATCTAAAATTGCAAATATTGATATTGAGTTCAAAAGGTAGGATTCCGACGGCCGTCTTGACAGGTGGTCGTCCGACACAACTGAAGAACAGAAGTTTGCATAATAGCTAAACCTAAACTCAACGAAATCCAAGTCTTAGCAACGGAGGCGGCGGCTCCTATATAGGGAGAACGACCCCTAGGGTTACAAGGCACATGGGCCCAAGTGGTGGTGGCGCATCACCTTTTTTGACTCGGACTCAGAAACCAGCGTAGCCTCTTTTGATGATTGCGGCCGGCTTAGATGGAATTTGAAGAGAAGGTTGGATCCATTGGAAATTAGACTTCATAAGCTTTCCATGAAGTACAAGAACGTCCCAAACGGAGTCCGTATGAGGAAGTTATGTCCGTTTAAACTGGCACCATTGCAGCAGTCCGAATCCGATTCCAGTACGTGTCCAACACGGACTCTTTTGATGATTGCGATGCATACAGATAGAATTTAGAGGTGATACCAGATCCATTGGAAAGAGGATGAGAAAATATTTCCAACAAGTATTCGTGGACCTCAAACGGACTTCATATGTGGAAGTTATGCACATTTGAAGTTGGGCCTGTCAGGCTAAATCCGAATTGATCTGGAGGCCAAATTGGATTCCAAAACGTGTCCATCTTGAACTCTTGCTTGAATTGGTGTAAAAGTGACGTGATGCTGTAAAAATATATATTTTCATCATTAGGTAGCATCATATTTTCATTTAAAATATGTTGAGGTTGAAGAAACCAATTCACCTTTAGTTCAATCTTGATATTGGGCGCTATTGTCGTATGTGTTTGTGGCGTGGTCACATCATCCTCCCCTTCTTGACAGAAAACCGTCCTCGGTTTTAACATATGTGTAGTCTCACGTATTGCATGTTCTTGATCATAAATCTTGGTACATGATAACAAACGCAACAAACTCTCATTATGTAATATCATAAGGTCTTTATGAAACAAAGTAAAACCTCTTTGAAACGAGCTCACCTGATAATTTAAGCGATGCGTAGGAGCTCATGTAATTGGGATAACAAGCATAGCAAATATGGTTGTATCCATTGGGAAATGTCCTCATCATCCTCCTCTTCTTGAAAACAAAGCCGTCCTCGGCTTTTGATAAACTGAAAGTATGGTAACAAAGAAGCCAAGGTGTATGCATGGTATATGTATATGTCATCCGTTTTAACAGTTCTTCGTTGTTGCACAATTAATGTTATAACACAGCAGCAATCATAAAAGCTCATTGTATTATTAACCCAAAATTAATCATATATGTTAATGAACAAATCAAAATTTCTCACACAGTAATTATTGCAACTTGTTTTGCAAATGTAAGTGAAGCATTTATGCAATTCAAATCTTTGAAGTTGTATACTTGCAGTGGTGGCACATATGGGCAAAGCTACAACTTTCGGAATCAAGCAAAGTTCATCTATATAATCATATCTCAATTGAGCAATAGCAAATTTATCTAGCAAGGGTGAAACAATTTGTAAGTTCTTCCATAATTCATCATCTTTATTCAGATTGTCCATATTAGATGGTGCAAAAAGAGATGAACACATAAGCATTGGATGGGTACTAAATTTTACTTCCTTCTCATATTGAACAAGATTCAACACACAAGAATTGTTGTCCAAAATAGTAAGCTTCAATTCATCCATGTGATCACAAGTTATGCATATTCGATATACAAAAAATTGATTTTCTACACCATAATCTCCAATCAAATTAAACTTATACCCAGGGGTGTAGGCACTAAACAAGAATTTCGAACATGCAAGTTCAGAAACTTTCTCCATAGCATGTGACAATTTCATAGGAAGATCCAATATGATGTAACACAATGAATTAGCAGGAGAAATTCTAGTCAAAACTTCTTTATATCTAACCAAAGCCATATGATCATTGTATGTGACTAATTCATCACATGAATAACTCAAAACAGCAGGCAATTCAATTATTTTTTGACAAGGTGCACTCAACTCATTCTCAACACTCAAATCAATGCGGTGTGAATTCTCTACTTGAAATATGGGCATGTCGGAATTGTTTTCCACTGAATTTTGCTCTAAAATAGCATGAACAGTGCATAATTGTAGTTCTTCACAAGCATACTCACCGTGAGTGATGATAGTACTATGATTTTTACCTTTTTTGGCTCCCCTCAGATGATGTAGGTGCATCCATTTCCTCATCTTCGTTCTCAACTAATGGAGTTGATGATTGAATCAGTTCATGCTCCTCTTCGACATGGTTCTCAACTGCCTGCAAGTTGTTAGTCACAGAAAAAGGCACAAACAAGGATTTGTTCTCATGTTTCTTATCATCAAGCACTCTCAATTTCTCCTCAATTTGGCGTTCAACATTACAAGCAAGTATAAACAAATGAGGGAGAGAATTATATTCTTTGTGAGTGAGAAGGTCCTGAATTTCTTTATTAAGCCCACGTAAGAATCTATTCTCTGTAGCTTCAGCATGTTTCTCTAAGCCACAACGCAATAAACAAGTTCTTAAATCATGATAATATTCCATTACAGTTCTACTTTGTTGTTTTAAACGTTGCAATCTAGCTAGCAAATAATCAGTATGATATTTAGGAACATGGTGATCTCTCAAAAGTTTCTTTAATGCATGCCACGTTTGAGGCACTCTTCCAAGTCTACTTAAGTATTTCCACCAAAGCATTGCATCATCAGTAAAAACACTTGTTGCAGATCTAATCTTTTGCTTACCAGACCAATCAGGATATTCAAATTTGAAGATGAGGTTGGATCCATTGGAAAGTAGACTTCATAAGCTTTTCATGAAGTACAAGAACGTCCCAAACGGAGTCCGTATGAGGAAGTTATGTCCGTTTAAACTGGCACCATTGCAGCAGTCCGAATCCGATTCCAGTACGTGCCCAACACAGACTCTTTTGATGATTGCGATGCGTACAGATGGAATTTAGAGATGATACCAGATCCATTGGAAAGAGGATGAGAAAAGCTTTCCAGCAAGTACTCGTGGACCTCAAACGGACTTCATATGTGAAAGTTATGCACATTTGAAGTTGGGCCTGTCAGGCTGAATCCGAATTGATCTGGAGGCCGAATTGGATTCCAAAACGTGTCCATCTTGAACTGTTGCTTGAATTGGTGTAAAAGTGACGTGATGCTGTAAAAATATATATTTTTATCATTAGGTAGCATCATATTTTCATTTAAAATATGTTGAGGCTGAAGAAACGAATCCACCTTTAGTTCAATCTTGATATTGAACGCTATTGTCGTATGTGTTTGTGGCGTGGTCACATCATCTGACTTATGTTTAAACTTCAAATAATTATAACTAATTCATTCTAACTCCAAATTGAGTGAAACACATTTCTGAATTCATCCAAAAATCAAAATCTATCCGATGGAACTGAAATCATGAATTTTGGAGTTATTTGAATTTTCTTGCGAGTGTTTATTTGGTTTGCTGATTTTTATCCAAATTTTTGCGCACGTAAAATAAATAGCATATGAGGCTCAAGAGGAGGAAGCTGAGGCTGAAGCAACTTTCAACGAACAAGACCAAGCCAACTGCAACCAAGGCGAGTCAATACTTTGATTATGTTGAACGTACATTTTATGCAAATTAATTCTGTTTTAAATTATCAACTTGCATGTTGTTATTTTATGTGCAAAAAGTTATGTTGATTTCTAGCTTCTAGTATTAGTCCATTACTGTACTTGTTAGTATTATACTCATTTGGAACACCTGAATATCTGAGTCTTGTCACCTTAGTAAAAACTATAATGTTAAAATTTTCAAAAATAAGTCTACAGATATTAGCCATGCTTAGTACTGCTTAGTTATTTGGGGGCATCAAAATGCCCCAAGCATCACTTTTATATCATGAGAAACTGATTTGGGAAGCTATGGTGAAAATGGCTGGTATATTTAGACAAGGATATTCTATGTTTCCAAAAACCCCAAACTTGCTTAAATATCTGGGCGGATGGATCGGGGGTGTGGTGCAGTGGTGCACGAGAGTGTGGTTAGTGGTAGCACCGCCCAGATAACCGTAAGGACCGAATCTTGTGATGACCTCCAAGTATACAACAGTACAACCACAAGCTGGCAAACTGTAGGCAGGGCTAACTAATTTGCGTTGCTCTAGTATGGTTACATGAAGGTGTGAACACGAGCAAAGGGATAGATGGTCTCATCCCCGCCTTTGCCCGTGATGGCTCACGAGGGATCCTTCTCGAGGGATATACGCATCCTACAGAAGATAGACCTTAGCAGGCGTAACCACAAGTAGGACTGTGGATTGTAACAGTCTTGTGATGATCTACTCAACCGCATGGCTAAGGAACTATGTGGGGCAACGAGCAGATTTATCTCTTGTGGGTAAAGTGTACAAACACTGCAGAGTGAAAAACTATTCGAATAGCCGTGCCCACTGTTAAGAGCGGACATGGGAACTTAACTAGATATAGTTCTATTTCAAAAACATTGTGGGTGGAATCGGTAAAATGGAGGGCAGAGAAAGGCCCTACTTTGTGTTGCCCTGGGTGTCATCCCAGTGATAATGTAAGTGGCTATAACGCTGAAGGTCTAGTATATGGTGCAGAGACCATGTAATGGTGGATGGTAGTTGGATCACTACTAGTAAAGCATTCTTTCACACACTATGTTTTAGTTCAAACTACTAGGTCATATGCAATTTCTACATGATATATCTAAAAGCAATTTTTGGCAAATTAAATAACCCGAGCCTTCTTTTGACAAGCCATGCATGTTATTTATTGCATTCTGTGTATTGGCTCGTGGAGCACAGTGGATTTGTGCTCACCCTCGCCTTACTAAAAACAGAAACTGGGAACCAAAACCATTGTGCATACGAAGATACCCCTACCACAGACGGAGAAAACAACGACAGGAATTAGGACGACTTCTGCGGTTTTGGGTCCTAGGCAATTAGACCATGGAGTGGTGTGCCTATAAATATTGCCTAAGTCTAGGTAATATTCATATGGCACACATTTACCCCTAGTCGCATGCCTGTGGATTATGGTCTTACCTTGTTTATGCTTTCGCTACTGCTCTTTTGTAATGTAAACATTTGACCTGTTTGGCCCTTATGTAAAACAGTTGCCCGACGCGGCGTAATTCAAAACCCAGTTATGTAATATTATTATGAATTGTTGTGATTCATGCGATATATGAAATGATGCAGCAATGTACATGTGAGCACTATCTACTGATCTAGGGAATAGTGCGGTGTTTTCACAGGGGATTCTGGATTGAAAAATCCGGGTCCGACAACTGCCCCCTTCGACAACTATCCCCTTCGACCACGACCCTTCGACGTCGACCACTTTCCCCTTCGACCACGGCCCCCTTCGACCATGGTTTCGACTTCGACCACTTTGTGGGTCTTGCCGTCGAGGGTGGGGAGCTTGATCTCACGGGTGACCTGGGGGTAGGCGACGAGGATGTCCAACTGGAGGGGGACTCGTAGCGGTGGAAGTTGTGGACGAACCAGCAGGTGCCCTCTGGGTTGGCGCTACAACTACGAACATGACCGCTACGACCACGTCCACGAGCGCTATAACTACGACCATGACCGCAACTTCGAGCACTGCCCCCCTTCAACTTCGAGCACTGCCCCCTTCAACCACTATCCCCTTCGACCACGACCCTTCGATGTCGATCACTTCCCTCTTTGACCATGACTTTGACAATGATCATGGATCTTCAACTTCGACCACTGCCCCCCTCAACCACTATCCCCTTCGACCACGGCCCTTCGACGACCACGTTCCTTCGACGCTGACCACTTCCCCCTTCGACCACGACTTCGACTTCGATCAAGGATCTTCGACTTTGACCATGGATCTTCGACTTCGACCACTATCCCCTTCGACCACAGCCCTTTGACGTCGACCACTTCCCCCTTCAACCACGGATATTTGACTTCAACCACACATCTGTGACTTCGACCACTGCCCCCTTCGACCACTATCCCCTTCGACCACGACCCTTCGATGACCATGACCCTTCGACGTTGACCACTTCCCCCTTTGACCATCGTTCCCTTCGACCACTGTCCCCTTCAACCATGGCCCTTCGATGTCAACCACTGTCCCCTTCGACCACAGCCCTTCGATGTCAACCACTACCCCTTTCAACCATGGCTTCAACTTTGACAACGGCCCCTCAACTTCGGCCGTGGCCCCTCGACCATGGCCCCATTCGACCATGGCACCAACTTCAACGACCAGCTTGGGAGACCAAAATCGTCAGACAGTGCGACAGGCTCTGAGCAAAGAGCAGGAGGAGGTAGAGAGGCTCACCTGGCGAGCGACCGTTGGGCAGCGGCGTGGGGAGAGCCACGTGGGCAGGTGTAGTAAGAAGAAGTCGTCGCCATCTCTGAGTGCCCTTCTCTCTGATCCACCGGCCGCTGTCGCTGAGCGTCGTGCCGTTGGTTGGAGGGGTGATGGGAGATGGAATTTGTGGCGGTGCCCTGGGGAAAGTTGGGGGAGGAGGAATTGGTGGCAGCGTTGAGGAGGAGGAGGTTCGACATGAGGGTTCGGGAGAGACGGAGGCAGTGGTTGCGGGAGAGAGGTGGGGAGGCGATGGCGGGCAGATGGGGAGAGGAGGTGGCAGGCAAATGCGTTGGGGATGCGGTGATGAAGAGATGCGACGCTACTAGGGGAAGTCGAGGACTGCTACTAGACACTACCGTACGAGGAAGGAATTGGTGGTGGCGCTGAGGAGGAGCCATGGCACGAGGGTTCGGGGGAGAGAAGAAGGCGGCAATTGCGGGAGATGAAGGATGCGGGGGAAGAGAAGAGGAGTAACGTAGCCCACGTGTCGGTCCGACCTTTTCTACCAAGAGCGAAAGAACTACCTATATACGGATCTGGACGATTGATCTTTGATCGGATGGCTGAGAAGAGAGGAGTGAGAATGGACCGACAACCACCAACTCATATTTTTATAATAGTAAAGATATGAGTCAACCACGTTCTGTTCTTTCTAGAGATAATTGCTCACATGCCACTGAAATTTGTCGCTATCCCTTGTATACCACTAAAAAAGTATGATCCCCCTAAATGCCACTGAGTTTCTTGTTTCATCCCCTCCGTGGCATTTTTGTCAGCTAGATGTGAGATTGCTGTTAAATTGCAATGGAAAAATCCATTTTGCCTTTGAACTCGAGGCTGCCATGACTGGATTCCTTGTATGCTGGTGAACATGCTATCTGTGGAGGCGGAGCATCTTGACAGGATTCTTGACCATCAGCTGGTGGAGAAGCTTATGTGTGTGTATCATTGTTGTAGCGTTTGCAATATGTATGAAGTAGTTTAGGTAGTCTGCAGAAGGGAGTCCATATATCCATGAAATGTATGTCTGTATGCTTATCTAATACTACATTTGTATGAATTTTAGCAACTTTCAGCAACTAGGTTTGTATGAACAAAACACACTACTGTAGAAAAGGTCATCATAAACAGTTCAAAAACGTCATAACAGACGGTTTCGTGAGCCATATGAGTTTATGGGTTAGTAATAATATGAGGTCATCACAGACGGCTTCTGAACCGTCTATGACTCAATAATGACATGAGGTTATCATAGACAGTTTTTGAACCATCTGTGACGCAGACTATCATAGATGGTTTGTACTAAAAACCATTTGTGATAGTTGACTATCATAGATAGTTTTTAGTACAAACCATTTATGATATCTGATTTATCACAGACGGTTTCAACTACAAACTGTATGTGATATTAAACTATCACAGAGGGTTTGTAGTTGAAACCGTCTGTGATAAATCACATATCACATATGATTTCTACTAAAAAACTGTCTGTGATAGGTTACTATCACAGACGGTTACAAGTTAATAACCATTTATGATATTCCTTTATATTTCTAAATCTATTTCTGTTTATTAGCTAGTCTTAGGAAATGCTATTCATGCCATCTGAAACAAGCAGATCAACATAGTACATATACATCCAATTCACATTCGTTCATTTTAGAAACAAGAACATTCATTTCAGAAATCAATTAATTGAAATAAAATAAATTATCCATTCATGAACAAATACACACATGAAAAATTAAGCTCAATCTTATCCCAGTGAAATTCATTATATATTGTGAAACTCTCCATCTTCTTTTATGACTTTAGATGTTTCTCCACTAGGCAGAATCAGTCTTAGCATTCCATCCTTCTTACGCTACTCGAAGTGCCAATGCAGCAGTTTTGCTTCTTTGGGTTTGCAAAAAAACCACTTCAAATGGGAAATACAGGAAGATACCATACCAGCTTAGCAGGAGGTCCTTTCTTCACCTCTATTCCCTCGCTATCATCTGATTGATTCTTATGCTTGTATCGGGATGTGTTGCACACTGGATATATATGCATGTTTGTATACTCTTTACGGTAGAGGATACAGTCGTTTGGGCATGCATGTATTATTCCTATTTCCATTCCCAATGGATAAAGAACCTTTAGCTTTGTAGGTGGTTTTGAGCAACTTGTTTCCCTCTAAAAGTATGCCCGCTAAAAGACCTAACAGTACTGTGAAACTCTTGTCAGACCAACCGTTGCTTGCCTTTAATTTCAGCAGTTTAAGCACGACTGACAATCTTATGTACTTTAACTTGCATCATGTGAACAAAAGTTTCCCCGAGTCCTCCATCAAGCCCCAGAATTTAACATACAATCTCTCATCACAATTCCCTTCTGCATCGCAAAACATCTTATCCAGATTGTCATCATGCAACCTATGTGAATCGAAACCACAATCGACATTATCCGGTGGCATATCGTTGACTTTGTCAGCGATGTCATTATTACTATCTTTTTGTGTATTGTGCTCTTCACCATGATTAGTCCAACGTGCATACCCCTTTTTGAAACTCCCTTCAAATAAAGTGCGGTTCAATCTGTGCTCTTTTCTTAAACATCTTTAGATTTTCGTAGTCAATGCATGGACAGCACATATATTCCACCCTCTTATTCAACATATCCTCCTCGACAGCTCTTGTAAAAGTAGAAACGCCATTAATGTATTATTCACTCACACGGTTCCCAACATACATCCAGCTTTGGTCCTACGTTATGCATATAACAATTTAGTATTACATATTGAATTAATTAATTAGTATACTACATATATACAATCTAAATTAAGTAGCTATACGTAGTAAGAATAATTAATTACATTAAATTAAGTAGAAATAGGCTATGAATTGACTAAACCTTAAACCATGCTAGATGTAAATATCTTCTCTCTACATCAAACTAGCTAGATCTAAATCATCTTCAATTCTCCTTTCACCAAAAGTTAGACCTAAATTATAATACAATTAATAACAAATTACTAACCATAGGTAGCCAATAACTTAGTGAATCTACAATTACTCATGTCAAATATTCTTCTTTCACCAAATGGCCTTAAAGCCCCCCTCCAGCTCAAAGTAGCAGCGTAGATCTAGAATTTAAGACAGAGGGTTGACGGGTCTGCACACAATTAATATAGTAGAATTATCACAAACGGTTTTTTATTTGAACTATCTGTGATATTTCATAATATCACAAACAATTCTTGTTAATAACCATCTATGATATTTTACAGACGGCTTTTCACTATGAACCGTCTATGATATTTCACTTTCACATATGGTTTTTAGTGCTGGCAACAACACAGACAGTCTCTAAACCAAAACTGTCTATGATTGTACTTAATACCGACAGTTTGGATAACCGTCTGTGATGTGACGTCTTGTGTTAGACTTTTTGCAGTAGTGACATGACATGAAGCAAAAACTAAACTGGAGCAATAGCATTGTAGTGCATATTGCAATTTCTATCTTCACTATACATCCAGGACATCACAGTAGCAAAATATGGCAACATCATAAGTCTACGTACTAATTTTTCAGAACATTACAATACCAAAATGCAATAATTGCACATTTCAATTCAGTCTAGAAGGTTTCGTTTGCTCCTGGTGCCCATAGCTAGGCCGTCAGGTGCAGTAGCTGTGGTGGTATTCTTGTCAGCCTTTTCCTTGCCTTTGGAAAGAGGCGAGAACTAGGTCCTAGTCCATAACCTGATATGATGCTTCCTATGTTATGCTATTGCCTCTGGTTTTACTTCCTCCATTGTTGACATGTGTTTCTCAAAGATATAAGGGTTCCATGTATGTGTTGCTGGCCAAAGGTGATCATCAAAAATCTTGCCATGAACCTTCCTCTTGAAGTTGGTGACCAAGTGCATCATGCACTCCCTATGTTCTACATGGGGAAAAACCTTTTGGAACAGAATGTATGGTGAGATCCCAATGAAAGCTATATATGAAAAGGTGGAGTGCAAAATGGAAGCAAAATATGACGAGGCAATAATACCTCATGAACAACACCATCTACCCCTTCCCTACATCAGTACAAATTGCCAGGTCTTCTGGAGTGCCAGTTACATCTCTGAGCCTTTCCATGAACAACATCCAATTTTCATTTGTTTTTAGTTCATTATCCCAAAAGCAACTGGGTACATCCAGTTGTGCCCATCTATAGCACAAGCAATTGTCAGTTGCCCCATGAACTTGCTTGGCCTACAACATCTAAGGAAACCATCAATGCATGATTTCAAGGCAAAGAACAACCTCCTGAAATGGGAGCTGCTTGAGATGGGATTGCAAGAGGAGTACATGGTGCATCTACAGGTGCTTCTACAGGCTCTGAAACAACATTAGGCACACTACCATCTTTTTGCACATTCTTCTCTCGTGTTGGCCACTTAGGACTAGTTTCTAGCACATCAGTATTTTCATTGATATCATGAATGGTGATCAACATTGATATCTCCTTGCTACCAACAAACTTGTCAAACATTGCTACCATACCATGGTCAGTTATAATTTGAGGGAAAGTTATATTTGCACCATCGAAGTAATTAATTGTAATAGTTTTGTTTGGCCCCCATGGACACGACTTTTCAATATCATCCACCAAATCTTTGTAGTTCACTGTGTTCGAGTCTAATGCCTTATTGAAGCTAAAACAACTGAACTCCACCCTAGTTCTCATGTGATTCCTAGTGAGTCAGATTGTCAACAAATATGTGGATCCGGGGTCCATCCTGCAGATGAATGCAACAGCTCTATCAACTGTTCTTTCCTATCTACGACTACACTGCAACATGTCCTTACGGCAAAGTTCAACAAAAAACAAGAATATGGCAAAAGGTCAGGGAACATGCCCTACTGGGAGCCAGGAAGGGACTGCCCTTGATGTCTTCAATCCATCAAATCCAGCAGCGCCTTGTCAAGTATCTACCAAATCCCTTCCTTGCAGGCCGATTTGGGAGGACTTTGCGCGGGGGGATTGACAAGGGGAACGAGGTTGTGCTCGACCTAGGGTCACTACTACAGAAAGGCTAATAGTAGACGGCAAATCACAGACGGTTTTGTGAAACCGTCTGTAATGTAAACTATTACAGACGGTTTTAATTTGAAGGTCGTCTGTGGTATTTGTGGCGGGAAAAAGGAGTATCACAGACGGTTCTTACTTCTGAACCGTCTGTGATACTGGAATATCACAGACGGTTTTTATTAAAAACCGTCTGTGATAATCTGGGATTATCACAGACGGTTTTTTATTAAAAACCGTCTGTGTTGTGTCGACTATCACAGCCGGTTGTTGTTAAGAACCGTCTGGGAATGTTCACAGATGGTTTTTCACAAGAACCGGCTGTGATGTCCCTTTGTCTGTCATATTCTAGATCAGAGGTTAATATATAAGTACACATTGCTTCTAATAACTTAACTACAGAACTACTGAGACAAGAGGTCACAAATTAAAGGCAAATTTATTAATTTCAATTAGAGGCAAATTTATTACAAAAGTCGCACAGGTAAAGAGTTTCCCAGATTGTATTCTTTTGGGCTTCGTAAGCTTCTTCTTCAACTTGGGGACTTGGAGGATCAGCCGCTAAATTCTCGAACGCCATTAAGATTGCCCGTGTCCTCAGCACTTCCTCGTGCAGCCTGGGCAAATGATCAGCAGCATCCATAATGTCGTACATGATAGCATGAAAAGATTCCTCAGAATCTGCCGTTTCTGCTTGATTGGCAAGGCTATCCATCAGTCTCTGCAATGTGTGTAGAGCTTCTTCCGCATTGCGCACATTGTGGAGAAGAACCAGGGTGAGGGCTGTTTCCCTTTCTTGAGCGGCAGCGAGACGCCTCCGTCAACGGCGGAGGATCAGGTCAAGCTGACGGATGCAAGAAAGTCGGGGAAGGAGAGCAGGGCGGGTGCGGAGAAGCTGCTCCAGATGCAAATTGCTGGCCGCCTGTGTAAGGTTCCGGCCGAACAATTCGTGATGAACAGATGAGAGGAAGGAGATGATCACAAGAATAGTAGAAGGCGCCATATTGTACGTACGTAGAAGAGACCTGGATTAGGCGCGCATATTTAAGCTTTAGCACAGACGGTTCGTATACCCAAACATTAATGATATAGATGCTTCGTATAACGATTGAGAGACGTTAATTAGATGATCGAAACACGAAGTGTTCTGGCAATCGAAACACGAAGCGTTCTGGCAATCGAAACACGCGCGAAGCGTTCTGGCAATAGAAACACGCGCGAAGCGTTATGACAGACGGTTTTACTGGCAACCGTCTGTGATATTTTCATAGACGGTTATTAACATGAACCGTCTGTGATAATTGAGACATCACAGACGGTTTTTGTTAATAACCGTCTGTGAACTTTCACAGACGGTTCTTAATACGAACCGTCTATACCAATCGAGATAACACAGACGGGTCCTGTTAAGAACCATCTGTGAAAAGCCAGATAACACAGACGGTTCCTGTTAAGAACCGTCTGTAATAATCCCATGTCACTGATAATTGGTGTGTAATAATCACATGTCACCAATAATTGGCGTATACACAGGATTTCGATCTCACCCGTCTATTCTCTCCACATCGAATGGCTGGCACCAGTTCCTCCCACGGCCAGGCCCTTATTAATAACTCCCCATCAACCTTTCCACCGGTACTAGTCACGCGTGAGTTCATCCACTAGCTAGCTTCCTGCATGCATCTCCCCTCCGCTGTGAGCTAGCACCTCCATCGCGGCACGACCGGTTCATACTAAACAACACACTCTTGCCGTAAGTGTCGTAAGTGTGTCTTGTTTAGTGTGAACCGTCGTGCCACGAAGGGTTTGTTAGCTTGTTATCCTGTAATAGATCGATCTGAATGTGTTGTTGAGTTTTTGTGCTTGCCTCTGTATTTGCATGTTCCTCGACCAGCTCAACCAAGAATCTGGGAATGTCTTTTCTTTGCACTATTGTAATAAAATTGCCTTGAATTTTGTCGGGAAAGATGAACTGTTTCGTCAGGGCATGACTGCCAACTCGAAGCATATATAGCATAGCATTCGAGGCACATCCGAGGCCTGCAGCTGTGTCTTGAGGAATGCCAAGAGCTGGTCTTCAGATGTGGCAGCCACACTGGTCTTCAGATGTGGCAGCCACATCTGAAGACCAGCTCTTGGCATTCCTCAAGATACAGCAGCAGGCCTCGGATGTGCCTCGAATGCTATGCTATATATGCTTCGAGTTGGCAGTCATGCGCCTGACAAAACAGTTCATCCCCATGTAACTATCACAGACGGTTTGTAATGTAAACCGTCTGTGAAGGACTATCACAGACGGTTCTATACACGAACCGTCTGTGATACTCATAAATCACAGACGGTTGATATTTCGAACCGTCTGTGATATTATGTACATCACAGACGGTTCGTGTATAGAACCGTCTGTGATAATGAGACTATCACAGACGGTTATTTATGCGAACCGTCTATGATAGGCAGAAATCACAGACGGTTAATATTAATAACCGTCGGTGATAATTCGCAGACGGGTATTAATACGAACCGTCTGTGATATGTAATTTTCACAGACCGTTTGTAGTTGGAACCGTCTGTGATATTCTGCGTAGTATTAATTACTTGGCGTACTTGCTTGAAGGATGTCGACACCGATCTGTCTTCATTGCGCTGCATCGGTGGAGCAAGGCGGCCGGCTTTAGGGAGTTGGGGGGTGAAAAAATATCACCGTCTTCTTATTGATCTGATCAGAGGTTAGCATACTCAATTACTTAACATTCTTAGTGATCTGATCAGAGATTAGTATTCAATTACTTAACATTCTTAGTGATCTGATCAAAGGTTAGTAGTAGAGGTAATAATCATTTTTGACACCCATTTTTCACTTGTGTAGCGTAGATGGACCGAAGCTGGATGTATATTGAGAACCGTGTGAGTGAAGAGTACATTACTGGCGTGTCTGCCTTTAGAAGGGCGGCCGAGCTGGATATGTTGAAGAAGGGGATGAAATATATGTATTGCCCATGTATTGATTGTGATAATCTCAAGATGTTTAGCAACTCAGCGCAGATTGAAGCTCACTTGATTCGAAGGGGTTTCAGAAAAGGGTACAAATGTTGGACCAGTCACGGTGAAGAGAAGAGTACACAAGAAGGTAGTTATGACATAGTCGAGGGAGGCAACGATATGCCAGTTGTGGACTGTTCTTTCGATCATGAGGAAAGGTCGCAGGATGACAATCTGGATCATGAGGATAGGTCGCAGGATGACAATCTGGATCATGAGGATAGGTCGCAGGATGATAATCTGGATCAGATGTTACGTGATGCAGAAGGGAACTATAGTGAGAGAGAGTTTGGTAAATTCGAGGGCTTGATGGAGGACTCGGAGAAACCTTTGTTCCCGGGCTGCAAGCCGCAATACACGAGGTTGTCATCAGTTCTAGAACTGCTAAAATTGAAGGCAAGCAATGGTTGGTCCGACAAGAGTTTCACGGCATTATTAGGTCTCCTAGTGGACATGCTTCCAACGGGAAATGTGTTGTCGAGAACCACCTACCAAGCCAAGAAGATTCTTTGTCCATTAGGAATGGAAGTAGAAAGAATACATGCATGTCGGAATGATTGTATCCTGTACCGTAAAGAGTATGCTAGCTTACATGTTTGTCCGGTGTGCAAAGCATCCCGATACAAACGTAAAAATGACTCTGATGATGGGAAGGGCATCGAGGTGAAGCAAGGACCTCCTGCTAAGGTGATGTGGTATCTTCCTGTAATCCCCCGTTTGAAGCGTTTATTTGCAAACCGCAAGGATGCAAGATTGATGCGTTGGCACTGCGAGCAGCGTAAGAAAGACGGAATGATAAGACATGTTGCTGATTCTGCCCAATGGAGGAACATCGATAGGATGTTTGTAGATTTCGGTGTGGAACCGAGAAATATAAGGTTTGGGTTGAGTACAGATGGAATGAATCCTTTTGGTAACATGAGCAGTCGACATAGCACCTGGCCCGTGACTCTGTGCATGTACAACCTTCCTCCTTGGCTGTGTATGAAGCGGAAATATATTTTGATGTCACTACTTATCCAAGGGCCGAAGCAACCTGGCAACGATATTGATGTGTTCCTAGCCCCATTGGTGGAAGATCTTGCAACACTGTGGAATGAAGGGGTACATGTATGGGATGCGGACAAACGAGAGAACTTCACTCTACGGGCCATGTTGTTCTGCACCATTAATGATTTTCCTGCCCTTGGTAACCTGTCAGGGTTTAGTATAAAAGGAGCCAAAGCGTGTCCGCACTGCTTAGATTATACGGAGAGTGTGTGGTTGAACAACTCCCGAAAAACTGTGTACATGCGTCACCGTAGGTTCCTTCCAAAGTATCACCCATACCGCAAGATGAAGAAACAATTTGACGGAAAAAAAGAGGATGACTCAGTACCAAGACCTTTTAGCAGGAAAGAGGTGTATGATATGGTCAAGGATATAAATGTTGTGTTTGGAAAGGGACGTAAATTGAGGAAGAACATGTGGAAAAAGAGGTCAATATTTTGGGACTTGCCTTATTGGGAGCACTTAGAAGTTCGCAATTGCATCGATGTCATGCACGTAGAGAAGAATGTATGTGACAGTTTGATTGGTCTCTTACTGAACATTCCTGACAAAACAAAGGATGGTGTTAACGCAAGGCGTGACTTGGTCGCTATGAACATCAGGACCGAGTTAGCACCGATAGAGACCGATAAAGGCCGGACGTACCTTCCCCCAGCATGTTACACTCTGTCTAAGTCCGAGAGAACTGAATTGTGCCAGTCCTTAAATGGTGTGAAAGTCCCATCCGGTCACTCGACAAGCATGAAGAAACTTGTTTCCATGGAACATTTGAAATTAATTGGAATGAAGTCTCACGACTGCCATGTGCTAATGACTCAAATGCTACCTGTTGCAATTAGAAGTATTTTGCCGAACAAGGTTCGAGTGACAATCATAAGGCTATGTTATTTCTTCAACGCAATTGCTCAGAAGGTCATTGATCCGGATGGACTAGATGCTCTGCAAACCGAGGTGGTGACAACTCTATGTCATCTAGAGATGTATTTCCCTCCATCATTTTTTGATATCATGGTCCATCTCATTGTCCACCTTGTGAAAGAGATAAAAATATGTGGCCCCGTATTTCTACGTCATATGTACCCTTTCGAGAGGTACATGGGAATTCTGAAGTCCTATGTACGCAATCGATCTCGACCGGAGGGTAGCATCATCGAAGGTTATACAACAGAAGAGGTCATTGAATTCTGCATCGGCTACATGGCTCGGGTAGAGCCGATAGGTGTACCTCTATCTCGTCACGAGGGGAGGTTAGAGGGTATAGGGACTATCGGGAGGAAAGCAATAACTCCGGATCAAAATACGTATGCTCAAGCCCATTTCATGGTTTTACAACACATGACTGAAGTGACCCCATATATTGAAGAGCACAAGGACATGCTACGTCAGGAGAATGCAGGCCAGTCAGAAGTTTGGATCACGAGACAACACAGCCGTCAGTTCAACGAATGGTTGAAGGCGCAATTGACTAGGAGGTCGTCAAATGAAACACTACAATGGTTGGCAAAAGGGCTAAAATTTACAATTGTGACATGGCAAGGATACGACATTAATGGCTACACATTTTATACAACAGATCAAGATAGAAAGAGCACAGTGCAGAACTCAGGTGTCCGCATAGATGCCTATGATTCGCACGGCCGTACCGCTGGCCCAAGCTCGTACTACGGGCTTGTAGAGGAGATTTGAGAGCTTGACTACGTAATTTTCAAAATTCCTCTATTTCGGTGCCATTGGGTCCAACTCCCACGGGGTGTAAAGGTTGACAAGTACGGCGTCACTACCGTGGACCTCGAATGTGTAGGATACAAAGACGAACCATTCGTACTCGCGAGGCAAGTTGTTCAAGTATTTTATGTAACCAACCCGGCAAATAAGAAGCGCCATGTAGTTCTTCAGGGAAAAAAAAGGATTGTCGGGGTTGAGAATGTTGTGGATGAGGAAGAGTACAATCAATTTGATGATTTGCCTCCATTCAGAGACGGCATCAGGCTCGATGAAGAACAAGGCGATGAAGCAAGCTATATGGGTATCGATCATCGTGAAGGGCTTTATTTAAAATGATATAGCCAAAGTGTAATAAATGATATAGGTTATGCTTGTGTTTTTCATAAATGTATGTATGTTCCATTGTAATTGTAAAATGACTAAGGAACCCATGCATTGTAATTGTAAAATGACTAAGGAACTATGAAATAGTTATATTTATGGTTATGCTTGCGTTTTTCATAAATGTATCTATGTTCCATATTGTAATTGTAAAATGACATAGGAACCTAGCTAGCTGCGGGTATTTATAGTGAACTATCACAGGCGGTTTATCAAAAGAAACCGTCTGTGATAACACATCACAGACGGTTCTATCGATATAACCGTCTGTGATAATATCGGTAGCAGGGGTGGGAGGGAGCAAAACCTAGCTAGCAGGGGCGCTGCAGAGTGGAGACAAGAGACTGCGGCAGAGCGGACTCCGCAGACCTAGCTGCGGGTATTTTAAAATGAGCAATCACAGACGGTTCTATCAATATAACCGTCTGTGATATGCATTATCATAGACAGTTCTATCGATATAACCGTCTGTGATAATATGCATATCACAGACGGTTATATTGATAGAACCGTCTGTGATAGATCATCTTTAAATACCCGCAGCTAGGTCTGCGGAGTCCGCTCTGCCGCAGTCTCTTGTCTCCACTCTGCAGCGCCCCTGCTAGCTAGGTTTTGCTCCCTCCCACCGCCGGTCCCTCCCGACGCCGCCGGTCCCTCCCGACGCCGCTCCCTCCCGAAGCCGGCGGTCCCCCCCGACGCCGGTCCCTCCCTCCCGACGCCGCCGCTCCCGACGCCGCCGCTCCCTCCCGACGCCGCTCCCTCCCGAAGCCGGCGGTCCCCCCCGACGTCGGTCCCTCCCTCCCGACGCCGCCGCTCCCTCCCGACGCCGCTCCCTACCGAAGCCGGCGGTCCCCCCCGACGCCGGTCCCTCCCGACGCAGCCGGTCCATCCCGACGCCGCTACCTCCCGACGCCGCCTCCTCCCGACGCCGGTCCCTCCCTGTGCTTCACATGTTAGCTTTATGATATATATATGCTTCACATGTTATATGCTTCACATGTATTTTATGTTATATGCTTCACATGTATTTTATGTTATATGCTTAACATGTTATATGCTTCACATGTATTTTATGTTATATGCTTCACATGTATTTTATGTTATATGCTTAACATGTTATATGCTTCACATGTATTTTATGATATATGCTTCACACGTATTTTATGTAGCATATAATATATGCTGCACTTGTTAACTGCAAGGTCTATTTGGAAGGCCCATAGCTCACTGCAATTAGCTAATCGTTAGAACTTTGTCAAAAGGCATAAAGCAAGTGACACACTCCAGTGTATCTTGTTCAATGAACTTGATGCACTGGTTTGTGTCACTTGATTCATAGAACTTTGACAAGCTGGGTCCATAGCTCACTTTAGTTAGTTTTTTCTTAGAAGAGAGATGGCGTCCACACAGTCTTCGTCGTCGTCATCTGGGTCTCACGCTCCCAAGACTGCGAAATCTAAACGTGGCCGAGGAGTATCGAAATGGCCAGAGGCCCGAATGACCATCACGGTGGTCTCTCCGGATGGGGTCCCTCTGGAACCGTCGAAAGCAGCGTCATCATTTCGGACTACCTGCGGGATAATTGGAAGGCAACGGGTCCCCATCACCATAGCAAGCTGGAAAGATTTGACAAAGGATCACAAAAATCAGCTATGGGAGGAACTTACAAATTCGTTCGAGTTCCCAGCAGAAGCACAGGGACTCGTGCAATGGCAAGCGCTCCTCGCGATGGGAAAAGCATGGAAGAATTTTAAGAGCACTCTTGTGACGAAGTACGTGGCCGAGGATGTCACGCCCTTCACGAAGTATCCTTTCGTGTTGCCGGAAACATGGGAGGCCTTTGTGCAGATGAAGACGACGCCCGAATTTGTACAACAAAGTGCGGCGCACAAGGATCTCCAGTCACAAAACACGCACCCTCACAGACTCGGCACTGCTGGGTACGCGGGTAAAATCCCGCAATGGAGGATGCAGGATGAGGTCGCAATCCGATCGGAGGCCTCTCCGCCATTTGCCGGGATCGCAAACGAGCGCGCTCGAAACTGGTTAAGAGCGAGGTCATCAACCACATCTTCGGGTGTCTCTTTCAAAAACCCCGCAGATGAGGAAGTGTCCCAACGCATGGTAAAATATGTTAAACAACATAGTTGTTAACACTTCTTGAACTTCATGGGTTCAAAAATAACATGATTAATTGCCTCTTGCAGCAATCATTGACTACCGAATCTTCTCGTGGCTCCTTTGAAGAATATAGGGAGATAGATTTACTATCACAGGCCTTGGGAAACAAGGAGCACCCAGGTCGCACACGAGGCATGGGGTTTATGTACCTTGGAGGCACGGATTTCCAGATTACTCCGAGACATATAGGAGTAGGAAGAGATCCAAGGCGTACCGCAGCGAACAAATAAAACAGGAGCTTCGTGCTCAACTTGAGGAACAACTATCTGCCTCACTTCAAGAGCAGACTGCCTCACTTCGAGGAGAGATAGATTCGTTGCGGGAAGAACTGAGACAAGTCCGCAACCAATCGCAACCCACTCCTAGTACTGCGGTACCCAGTCCCCCTCAACGTCGCAGTAGCTGCGCGTCCACACCAATTTCTGAACATAGCGACGACCACTTACGTATTGATGACATTCAGGTAATGTACCTCTTTAGAATGGTACATAGATCTCTCTGGTGGACGCCTTAACTCATCTCTTGTATCGTTATGTAGGAGCCCATGCCTTGCAGCCTCAAAGTCAGGCTTGTTGGCTCTATTCCCGTTGACGCTGGGCGCGGCATGGTGTATCCATTGCTGCCAGGGACGCTGGTGCACGGTGTACAAGTAGACACCGGTTTCATAAAGGTCCAGGTGGACATGATTAATGATATTTTTAAGTCCGTCCCTCTTGAGAAGCCCCCAAACGAAGAGATTAAGACATTAGGGGATGCCGTCCACACATTCGTTCAGTGGCCCAAGAGGGACATCGTCCTCGACATGTCCGTGCCACAATCTTCACATCCAGTGGCCCAAGAGGGATGTCGCCCTGGACCTGGCACATCGGCTCCGGTGGCTCCACCTCCACCTCCAAATCCAGTAAAGTCTGTTGCATCGGCTCCCGCCGAGACGCCACCGAGAACATCTCACAAGCGAGGCTCCAAGGCCTCCAAGGCTCATGCGAAGAAAATTAAGCCGCGTCCCGTGCCATGGACGTTTACTCTAGGAGTGTCGTTGGTGCCCGACTCACAATTACGCCATCTTGGTATGATTTGTAATAGATTGCATGCCTGGTACATGGAGAAGTCCAACTTGAAGCCAAACCGGCAGAGTGCATTCACTCTGAAATATAACGAGACACATTTCCTCCATGACACGGGCTACATCGTCGTGACATTCGAAGATTTATTCTTACTATTCAATCTCGACGAACTCGACGCCTCACTTCTAAGATGCTGGACACTGTAAGTGTACTGTACAATGAAGTTCTACATTCACGTTATACAGATAAATGTCATTACTCTTTCTTTATGTATAGATACATGATCCAAGAAGTCCGACGAACGCGACGACCAGTGGGTTTCCTCGACCCTCACTTGGTCTCCGAGCAATCTATCAACGCAGATGCATCCTTCGTGCAAGGTTACATAACGAGGGGATTGATTGCTCACAGCGACAAGGAGTACGTCATGGTACCCTTCAACCAAGGGTAAGTGCTTCACTAGCTGCCACACATATGTTTCATTTGTACTTTACATGCAGCATGAACTTAGGATTAATCACTATGGCGACACACATGACTAGGCATCACTGGATTTTGATTGTGATTGTACCAAAGTGGAGCAAGGTAATATACCTTGATTCCCTCCTTAGGAGCAACCACGACTTCAGTCTTGTGCAAGAAGTACTTAACAGGTTAACTCATTTCCTCCATACATAACTCTATTGTAATATTTCTTTTGTTTGCCACGGCCGAGGCTAAGTTTTTTGAATCACGTAGGGCTTTTGCCGAATATGTTGCCCAAGGAGGATCACACGATATAAAATCCAGTGACACGCTACGACACCAGACGCGATTTCCGGTACCCTCTACAACACAACAATCCTATATCATACTTTGTTATAATGCCTCTAGAATTGACAATACCGATGTATGTAATTCTATTTTTGCAGTGCCACCAGCAGCTACAAGGCAACGTATGTGGATTCTACGTTTGCCGCCATATGCAGGAAATCATGAGTACTAAGATCAATGATCCAGAGGTTTGTCAGGTCCTTCCAATAATTATTATTTTCTGATTATATATATGTATTTATATTATACACATATGCTAATGAATGACTTAACATTACTCGTAGCGACGGCGGGTGAAGTTCGACCAAAGTGCATATGATCTTGACAATCTCGTCGAAATTCGTGCAATCATCTCCCAATTCTTGGTAGCAGAGGTCATAAGTAAGAGTGGAGAGTTCTACACCGGCAATGGTGATAATTAGATGTTGAAACATTGGATTCAACTATACAAATCAAACAATTCCTTCAACTAAATGCATTTGTCAGATTTTGTGTAACGATTTTCATTCTATATATGTATGTGATCTGCTGGCCGTTTGTTACATTCATCTGTGTATCGAATTTTGTTGTAATTTACTATGAGTTGCAATTAACTTATATCTGTCATTTATCTGTAATCTGCTTGCTTGCTTGCTTTCAGAGGGCATGGCTAGCATATCCTGAGGCTAGCCAAGAAACAGTATCACAGACGGTTCGTTATTAAAACCCGTCTGTGATACAATATCACAGACGGTTTCAAAGAGTGCCGTCTGTGGTGTGAATGATATCACAGACGGCCCTTACTACTAACCGTCTGTGATATTTGTATATCACAGACGGTCTTGATTACTAACCGTCTGTGATAGACGAGTATCACAGACGGTTGGTTATAAACAACCGTCTGTGATAGTCTCGTATCACAGACGGTCTTGATTACTAACCGTCTGTGATAATCTCGTATCACAGACGATCTTGATTACTAACCGTCTGTGATAGAGAGTATCACAGACGGTTGTTTATAAAAATCCGTCTGTGATACTCGTCTATCACAGACGGTTAGAAATCAAGACCGTCTGTAATGTAGTTATCACAGACGGCTCGGGAACCGTCTGTGATAACCACCAACTATCACTGACACCTAAACACTGACGGTTCAGAAACCGTCTGTGATGACGGTTCCGAACTGTCTGTGATAGGGCTGTCTGTAGCAGTGGGTTTCAAGCAGTGCACCTCCATCTAGGGCTGGGGGAGGGGATTGGGAGGGGAATGGAATAGAGAGTAAGGGGACTACTAGCGTGGGCCTAAACTATTAGTTGGGGAAGGCAGGGGCAGTATGGTCATTTCTTGCTTGAAAAATATGACAGGCCTCAATCCCTTAATGAAGACATACACTAACGGAGCTAAGGTAAATGGCATGGAAGGGATGAAACAAGAAACTTAGTGGCATGTAGAGGATATAACTTTTTTTAGTGGTATGTAAAGGATCAAGACAAATTTCAGTGGCATGTCAGGAATTATCTCTTCTTTCTATGGCCGATTGACAGTGCACGTCCGTGTGCATGTCTTTTGTATTTTAATGCAAACTATTACGCTTCTATCCATAATTGATGTAGATTATATCTATATAAAAAAATAGATGGCTAACATGTTCTCTTTTTTAAATTAATGTGGGAATTATTGTTTTTTTTCTTTTTTTTGATTAATGTAGAAATTTCTAGCTACTATTAAGTATTAACACGATGCATCTGAAAAAGCCTTCGATAAAAGAAAGAAAAATAGGCGCTCACGTAAGAGGTAGTCCGTTGTTCGACATCGACACTGGAACCGCAGCGATTCTCACCACACATCTCACCGAACTTGTTCGCCACTGTGCTTATAAAGCAAGATCCACGGGAAATGCAAATCTCCACCCATTCTCTTTGCCACACATCCACCTGTGCTTATACAGCGGGTATCCACTCTCGTCGTTAGTACTAGCCAAGAAAGAAAGGGCAGGTGTCGATCAATGGCAAACCGGACCGTGGTCTTGCTGCCTGTCTGGGGCGTCGGCCACTTCATGCCCATGCTGGAGGCCGGCAAGCGGCTGATCGGTCGCAGCAGCCGCGACCTCTCGCTCACCGTGCTCCTAATGCCGGCGCCGACGGCTCAGGCGGCGTCCGACATTGCCGACCACATACGCCGGGAGGAATCCACCGGCCTAGACATCAGCTTCCACCACCTCCCCGCCGTTGAGCTCCCAACCGACCACTCGGGTGTCGAGGAGTTCATCTCCCGCATAGTGCAGCTACACGTGCCCCATCTCAAGGCTGCTGTCTCCGGCTTGACGTGTCCGGTGGCCGCGCTCGTCGTCGATATCTTCTGCACGCCGGCGTTTGACGTGTCCCGCGAGCTCGCCGTACCGGCCTACGTGTACTTCACCAGCAGCGCTGCGATGTTAGCGCTCTTATTGCGCTCGCCGGCGCTCCACGAGGAGGTGGCCGTCGAGTACGAGGAGATGGAGGGCGCGGTGGACGTGCCTGGGCTTCCGCCGGTGCCGCCGTCCTCCCTTCCAGGGACAATGCTGTTGAAGAAAACGACGACGTATACGTGGTTCGTGTGCACCGGCAGGCGCTACATGGAAGCCAACGGCATCATCGTCAACACGGCAGCCGATCTCGAGCCGGGCATTCTTGCTGCCATCGCCGGCCGCTGGTGCACGCGCGGAATCCGCGCCCCAACGGTGTACCCGATCGGCCCGATGCTCTCGTTTAACCGGCCCACAGAGCAGCTGCACGAGTGCGTGCATTGGCTCGACTCACAGCCTCCGGCCTCCGTGTTGTTCGTTTGCTTCGGGAGCAAAGGGTTGTTGACCGTGCGCCAGGTGCACGAGATAGCCCATGGCCTGGAGCGCAGCGGGCACCGCTTCCTGTGGGTGCTGCGTGGGCTGCCGGCAGACACCAGGCAGGGCGCACGAGAGCCCACGGATGCGAACCTCGCAGAGATGCTCCCAGAGGGTTTCCTGGAGAAGACGATGGAGAGAGGGCTCGTGTGGCCGAAGAGAGCGCCGCAGAAGGAGATACTGGCCCACGCCTCCGTCGCGGGCTTCGTCACGCACTGCGGGTGGAACTCAATCCTCGAGAGTCTGTGGTTCGGCGTGCCCATGCTGCCGTGGCCGCTCGATGCTGAGCAACACTTCAACGCTTTCACGTTGGTTTCCGCCATGGGTTGTTGTAAATAATCTTGTTTTAGAGTCATGCGCAAAATTTGGGTGTAATCGAAGTCGAATTACCGCCGCAATTCAAAGTCGTAGGTGGAAACCAAGTCGAAGTCGTATTAGAATCAGAGTCGGAGTAGGTGTTGAGAACCCGTGTTGAAGTAGGACAGCCGGGTATAAAAAGAGGCCTAGAGCCATATATTCGATGTACCAAGCAATTGAGAAAATACAAAAAGAGGGAAAAACACAAAGCTTTGTGTTGTCGTGTGTTTGTGCAATACGTGGTCGGAAGGACTCACGATCACCGCAAGCGTGATCGGGAGGAGTCACGACCACGGGGAAAGTTTCCAGCAGGCGTGATCGACGGGTGCTACGATCACGGCAAGGAACAGTGTTGTTCCGACTACATTGAGAAGGTTACGACCACGGTGAAGGTGGTCGTAAGGAGCATCGACTACGCCGACAAGGTTAGTACGTGATCGGAAGCGACTCCGATCACGTTGAAGGAAGTGAACGTAGTCGAAAAGGGTATTCGACTACGGTGAACAGTGATCGCCAGCATCACTGCGTGATCGTAGAAGGCTTCGATCACGGTATCTCGAGCGGCTGAAGGAAGGCAGCGGCAGCGATATATCGGAGCGGTCGTAAATTGCTACAGTAAATTTACGACCACGTTGAAAAGAGGATCGGAGGAGATTGAAGCGTTCAGAATTGGTCGTAAGTACTCTGAACCGATCGTATTTGATTCTCACCGGTCGTAAACGACTCTAATCGGTCGTAAAAGGTCCTGGGAGGTCGTAAGACCTTACAACAGTTGGTATCAGAGCTTGGTGAACCATGGCGGAGGTTTCAAAGATGAAGGAAAGCGTGTCGCTGCAGTACCCGATCCTCAGTTCGGACAATTACCCGATCTGGGCGATGAAGATGAAGGTCAACATGATCGCACAGGGAGTCTGGGGTGCGGTTGAACCGAAGGAGAGGGACAAGGTTCTCGATGATCGTCTCGACAAGATGGCGATGGCAGCGATCTATCAAGCTGTACCCGACTCGATGATGCGGCAGCTAGTCGGCAAGGAGACGGCGAAAGACGTCTGGACTACTCTGCAGATAATGCACCAAGGAGTAGATCGAGTGAAGGAAGTTCGACTTCAAACATTGAGGAGTGAGTTTGAATCATTGAAGATGGGAAAGAACCAGACTGTGGAGGAGTTCTCTGGGAAGTTTAACGAAGTCGTAAACGAGATCAAATCTCTCGGCGACGACTTGAAAGACGAGGTGGCGGTGAAGAAGTATCTACGAGTACTACCAGAGAAGTTTCTCTCGGTCGTAACTACACTCACGTACTCGCAAGACCTCTCGAAGATGAAGGTTGAGGAGGTGACTGGAGCGCTCAAAGCACACGAGCAGCTTCTGAAGAGTTATCAAGCCGACAATGAAGGACAAGGGCCTTACAACCAACAAGCATTGTTTGTAAAGGAAGACACGAAGAACCGAGGAGAATCGACATCAAGGGGCGGTCGTGGTCGTGGTCGCGGCACATCGACCGGCCGCGGTGCATCTCATGGACGAGGTCGAGGTTTCGATCACAGAGGTCGTGGACGAAGTGGTCGAGGAGGTGGTCGTGGAGGCGGCGACCGTCAGACCGACAAGTCTGATGTCCAGTGCTACACGTGCGAGAAATTTGGGCACTACGCAGCCGAATGTCGGAGCCACATCCAGTGCCATAACTGCAAGAAGTATGGTCACTATGCTGCGAATTGCCGGAGTAAGAAGAAAGTAGAGGAAGCAAACCTGGCTCAAACGGATGAGCACAAAGAGCCGACATTGCTGTTGTCGCTCTGCACTGCAGACGAACCGACAATGGTTCTATTAAACGAGGAGAAAGTGTTTCCGAGTCTGTTGGAGAAAGGAGAGCAGACTCAAGAGCGGACGGCAGACTGGTATCTCGACAACGGAGCCAGCAACCACATGACGGGTACATACTCGATGTTTTACGAATTAAATAAGAATGTGCTTGGAAGAGTACAGTTCGGAGACGGCTCGACCATTCAGATAAAAGGGAGAGGCACGATCCTGATGCAGTGCAAGGATGGAAGCCAGAGGAGATTGTCGAATGTATACTACATTCCAAGTCTACGAAGCAACATTATAAGCCTTGGACAATTGACTGAAGAAGGTTGTCGGATTGAACTCAAAGACACCTATCTGAAGATGTATGACCACACTGAGCGACTGCTGATGAAAGTACAGAGAACGGTAAACCGTCTGTACAAAATTCACATTGAAGCATGCAAGCCGAAGTGTATGAAGACTACAACCGATAATGCGGCCTGGCTATGGCACGCAAGATTCGGACATCTGAATTTCCAGAGTCTCAACACGATGGCGGAAAAAAAGATGGTGGTCGGATTACCGACAATCGACCACCCGGAGCAAGTCTGCGAAGGCTGTCTGGTGGCAAAACAAACTCGTAGCGTTTTTCCACAGCAGACGAGTTTTAGAGCTTCGCAACCACTCGAATTGGTTCACGTAGATCTGTGCGGACCAATCACACCTCGTACAGATGCCGGGAATCAATACTTCATGTTGATCGTGGATGACTATTCAAGAGCCATGTGGGTGTACATGCAGAAAAGCAAAGATGAGGCAAAGACGAACTTTCAGAAGTTCATAACTCTTGTCGAAAATGAAGTCGACAAAAAGGTGAAGTCGGTCAGGTCAGATCGAGGAGGAGAATTCCTCGCGAAAGAGTTCGACTCGATTTGTGAAGAGAAGGGTATTGCAAGACTCTTCACGGCTCCGTATTCACCTCAACAAAACGGAGTCGTAGAAAGAAGAAACCGGACCGTGGTCGAAACGGCACGAAGTCTGTTGAAGAGCCGATTCCTGCCCGGGAGATTTTGGGCAGAAGCAGTACGACATGCTGTCTATCTGCTAAATCGTGCGACCACGCGATCACTGGATGGAGTCACTCCATATGAACAGTGGTCGGGAAGAAAACCCAATGTCGAGCACCTAAGGGTTTTCGGATGCTTAGCCCATGTGAAGCCATCCACTTATCTCAAGAAGCTAGACGACCGGAGCCGACGGATGATCTATCTTGGCTCGGAACCAGGCACCAAGGCGTACAGGTGCTATGATCCGGTCGAAAGGAAGATTCATGTGAACAGAGACGTGGTCTTTGAAGAAAACAAACATTGGGAGTGGGAAGAACACGAGGACAGTGAGAAGGACATATCGAAGTGGGTAACCTTCGAAGTCGAAGCAGTCGATGCTGACAATGCGGAAGAAACTACGACTACATCTCAAAGCCAAAATTCGATCGGTGCTGATGATCAGGAAGTCTCACCAAATGAAGAAGAGTCTGATGAAGAAAATTCGAGCGATAGAATACCGAAGATGAGAAGCATAAGTGAGATTTATGCACAAACTGAACCAGTGCAGTCAGAAGAGCTACTGCTTTACACGACTGCAGAAGAACCTGGAAGCTATGAAGAAGCAAAGGGAGATGCATACTGGAGAGCAGCTATGCAGGAAGAGCTGAAGTCGATTGAAGAGAATGACACATGGGAACTCACCGATTTGCCAAAGGGTCATCGAGCAATCGGTTTAAAGTGGATCTTCAAGGTAAAGAAGGATTCCAAGGGAGAAGTCGTAAAACACAAAGCACGACTCGTGGCGAAAGGGTATGTTCAAAAACAAGGCATCGACTACGAAGAAGTCTTTGCCCCAGTAGCTCGTATGGAAACTATACGACTACTTCTTGCATTGGCAGCAAACGGTGGATGGGAGATTCACCACATGGATGTGAAAACGGCGTTCTTGAACGGAGACATTAAGGAGGAAGTTTATGTCTCTCAACCGCCGGGTTTTCAATCCAAGGAGCAAGCCGAGAAAGTCTTGAAGCTGAACAAAGCTCTCTACGGACTTAAGCAAGCACCACGAGCATGGAATTTGAAGCTTGACAAAAGTCTAACGGCACTCGGGTTCAGAAGAAGCAACTCCGAACATGCTGTGTACACGAGGGGGGATGCGAAGAACAGACTGATCGTGGGCGTTTACGTAGACGACTTGATCATTACTGGATCGAGTTCGAAGGAGATTATAAGGTTTAAAGAAGAGATGAAGAGGCTGTTCAAAATGACCGATTTGGGACTTCTGTGCTACTACCTCGGCATTGAAGTAAATCAAACCGACAACGGCATAACACTTTGTCAGTCGGGATATGCTCGAAAGATTCTGGAGAAGTCGGGTATGGAAGAGTGCAATCCATGTCAAACTCCAATGGAGAATCATCTGAAGTTGAGCAAGACAGGCCCAGGATCACCAGTTGATGCCACGACTTATAGGAGCATTGTCGGAAGTCTACGGTATCTGGTGCACACCCGACCAGACATCTTGTTTGCGGTCGGATACGTAAGTCGTTTCATGGAGAAACCGACTCTGGAGCATATGAATGCCGTGAAGCACATCCTAAGATACATCAAAGGTACTTTGAATCTCGGGATTCAGTACAAGAGAGGAGGTGGAAAGTCGTTGCAGCTGACGGGCTACAGTGATAGCGACATGGCGGGAGATGTCGACGATCGAAAGAGCACGACAGGCATAATGTTTGTGCTTGGGGAGAGTCCGATCAGCTGGCAATCTCAGAAGCAAAAGGTGGTTGCATTATCTTCATGTGAAGCCGAGTACATCGCAGCGAGCGCAGCATCTTGCCAGGGAGTCTGGCTCGCTCGACTGTTGAGTGAATTGTCAGATGAAGAAATTCAGAAGGTAACGCTCAGGGTTGATAACAAATCGGCTATTTCACTGAGCAAGAATCCGGTTCTACATGATAGAAGCAAACACATAGACACAAGATATCATTATATCAGAGATTGTGTCGAAGAGGGGAAGATCGATATCAACTATATCAGAACCGAAGAACAGAAAGCAGACATATTGACAAAGTCGCTGGGGCGGATAAAGTTTTCAGAGATGAAGAAGAAGATTGGCATGATCGAAGTCGGAAAAACAAGATTAGGGAGAGAATGTTGTAAATAATCTTGTTTTAGAGTCATGCGCAAAATTTGGGTGTAATCGAAGTCGAATTACCGCCGCAATTCAAAGTCGTAGGTGGAAACCAAGTCGAAGTCGTATTAGAATCAGAGTCGGAGTAGGTGTTGAGAACCCGTGTTGAAGTAGGACAGCCGGGTATAAAAAGAGGCCTAGAGCCATATATTCGATGTACCAAGCAATTGAGAAAATACAAAAAGAGGGAAAAACACAAAGCTTTGTGTTGTCGTGTGTTTGTGCAATACGTGGTCGGAAGGACTCACGATCACCGCAAGCGTGATCGGGAGGAGTCACGACCACGGGGAAAGTTTCCAGCAGGCGTGATCGACGGGTGCTACGATCACGGCAAGGAACAGTGTTGTTCCGACTACATTGAGAAGGTTACGACCACGGTGAAGGTGGTCGTAAGGAGCATCGACTACGCCGACAAGGTTAGTACATGATCGGAAGCGACTCCGATCACGTTGAAGGAAGTGAACGTAGTCGAAAAGGGTATTCGACTACGGTGAACAGTGATCGCCAGCATCACTGCGTGATCGTAGAAGGCTTCGATCACGGTATCTCGAGCGGCTGAAGGAAGGCAGCGGCAGCGATATATCGGAGCGGTCGTAAATTGCTACAGTAAATTTACGACCACGTTGAAAAGAGGATCGGAGGAGATTGAAGCGTTCAGAATTGGTCGTAAGTACTCTGAACCGATCGTATTTGATTCTCACCGGTCGTAAACGACTCTAATCGGTCGTAAAAGGTCCTGGGAGGTCGTAAGACCTTACAACATGGGTGTGGCCGTGCCGTTGAAGGTGGACAGGAAGCAGGGTGACTTCGTCGAGGCGGCGGAGCTGGAGCGAGCAGTGAGGTCCCTGATGGGGGTTGGTGAAGAAGGGAGGAAGGCGAGGGAGAAGGCCATGGAGATGAAGGGCGTGTGCCGGAAGGCTGTGGAGGAGAGGGGGTCTTCTTACGCTTCGTTGCAGAGGCTCTCCGAGGAGCTTCTTAGGGGTGCGGTGTTGCCGAAGAAGTGAAGCAGAAAGAGGGAAACATGTGGATTGATCCGCCTTAATCAACGGTGGATGGGGAGAGCATCACCCTCCCAAGAGAAAAGCTTTCCCAGATAGACAGGCTCCATCGCTTTTTTTTTTTTTGGGTGAAATGGAACAGTATAAGAGACTTCTAAATGGAAGTGTCTAGGTATCACCTGAATGTTTTCTTCCTAACTATTAGTCAAATTTATGACCTTTAGATTAGATATTAAGGGCCTTTTGTTTTTGAAAAAGGAAAAAAAATTCAAAGGGAAGGAGGCAGAATTGGGGGGGGGGGGGGGAATTCATGGCCATTGAATTTCTAATCCAATAGTCCTAAATCTGGATGATAGTTAGGAAGAAAATATCCGGATGATATTTAACAAAACCTTAAATATAATTAAAAAATTGCAAAGTTACAATATGTATAGAAGACGAAGACTTATAGACTGTCTAGCCAATTATATAGCTCATCAAGAACACTAACCTTAACTCTGCACAAATGCAGAATTACATCACCCTTGAAATCCTTCTTCCAGGATACCAAACTATGATCTAAAATATAAAAAATTACGCCATTTTGTTGCTTCCATATATTCCATGCTGCAATGGTAAATATTTCCATGAACAAAGAAACCCAGAGTTGTGCTATGACAAGATCATACGCGCCATATCAACGTCATAATGCCATGTAGTCCAAATCATTTGCCAAAACTGAGTGCTGAACTAGCATCCAAAGAAAAGATGAAACAAAGTCTCATCCACACCACCATTACATAAAACACAAGTAGGCAAACCAGCAATATTGAAGTTCTTTCTCTTTAAAATGTCTCTAGTATTTAGTCTATCCATCAAGAGAAGTCAGGCAAATACTTTTGAGTTTTATAGTACATTTGCTTTTTTGAATCAGCATAAAAGCTAAAGAACTGAGCATTTGTCTGTACTCTGTACTAACGATTACAAAACTTCCTTGAAGTGTAAAGACCATTGCCCCAAATGTATGTCCAAGAATCAGACACTTGTTGTCGTAACTGAACCGAAGTTAACAAGGTCTATAATTCTTCGTATTCAGAATAAGCTTCTTCGGATAAAGCTAAGTGAAATTGGACCAATGGATCATTATGAATGAGAAATCCAGAAATAGATACATCCTGAACCTTTGCAAAATAATAGAGCCTTGGGTATTTGTGACATAACAAATGGCCCTACCAGCAATCCTTTCAGAAAAGAATATCATGACCATTCCCAAGATTTCCCACAGCAATGCCTCTAAACTGCGTAAGCCATAATCACGTGCAGCATGAGGAACTGAATTCACATAGTGCTTGGACCAAATCAAATGAACCCAAGGAATATCATGCCTGCCATAAACTTATGAAGTTGCTTTACAAGTAACGCTTCATTCTGCAATCTCAAATTTAGGACTCCAAGGCCGCCAAACCTTTTTGGGTGCCACACTTTTTCTTAGGCTGCTAAACAATTACACCGAACATTTAAATCTTTAGATCCTCTCCAAAGACAATGCCTTCTTGCTCGATCTATGTGATCAATGACTTTTTTAGGAAACTTAAGCAAACACATGTAGTGAATTGGCTGCAGGGAAAGAACTGCATTAACAATTGTTAATCTACCACCATATGACAAGAAAGTTGTAGTGCTCAATAATCTTCTTTCCACTCTATCAACTAGCAGAGAAAAATCCTTAATTGTTGGATGGGTTGTACTCAAAGGCAGGCCAAGGTAAGTGAAAGGCATAGAACCAATTTTACAACCAAATAACCTTGCCAAATGACCAACTTTGTCCTCATTGACATTGATGGGAACTATCTGTGACTTATGAAAGTTCACTCTAAGGCCAGTTGATGTAGAGATGGTGTAGAGTGACCTTTTAAACTCAAAAGCTATCGTCCACAAGCTAGCATAATAATCAGTGTACATCTGCATACTGAATAACTGGATAATCAAGATTTGCCAAATTTGGTATGGGCTGACTAAAAACCCCTCTATTAGCTGCTTCATTGACCACAGACTATAAAAGATCAGCCCAGATAAGAAAATGCAGTGGAGACAAGGGATCCCCTTGCCTGACTCCTCGCTTGCATTGAAATATATTACCTAGCACCCCATTCAACAGCACAGAAGAGTATCCTGTCTTGAGAATTTGCTTAATCCATGAATCTAATTACCTGGGAAGCCTTTGATGTGCATGACTTCGATAATAGAAGAATGTTCTATTGTGTCAAAGGCTTTTTCAAAATCCAACTTGAGAATAATGATTTCTCTTTTGCTTTGTATAACATCCTGATTTTCATAGCCTTTTTAAGATTTTAAAATAAAATTTACCAGTTGGATTTTTCTGGAATTAATTCAAGCTTAAAATGAATTTCCATTAATTAAAAAAATTTAATATGATTAAACCAAACATTAACATTTGGTGAAAGTATTTTATTTGGGTTCTTTGAGTCTCAAGGTTTTTCTAGAATTTTCTTGAATTTTTTTGGGGTTTATTTGCTATTTTTCTAGAGCTCATATGAATTTATTTGAATTTCTAAAAATAGAAAAGCCTCAAAAATCCTAAACAATGTTTGGCTGAAGCCCATTCTCTCTCCAGCCCAGCCGCTCGGCCTAGCCCACCTGCCCGACAAGCCACGCGTCGGCCATCTGTCACTCCTTTCCTGCATCCAACTGCAGCTCCGCCTTCCTTCTCTACATCCGATACTTGCTAGGACACGTGTCGAGCATCTGGAGGACGTAGCACTGTTGAACTATGCTTTCTCCCGTAGCCGTTCGATTGCCTCATGTCCCACATCTAACGGTGCTGGCACTGTTCATCGTCTTCCTCCTGGTTTCACGCCACTGCCGTCTCCGACTGGGACTAAATCGGCGTTTGTGCCTGACCAAGCCTCTCGGTCGTCTCTGACTCGACCTCCGTGTTGTGCTTGCCCTGCCTCCTCAAGGTCCGGGTATATAAGCTGCGCCGTCCCCCTCGTCCTCCGTACCCCGCAGTCGCCTTCACCGAGAGTCGCTAACCCGTGCGCCGTTGAGTTTGTCGTCGTTCTCGCCGTCGTCTTCGGTTTTGGTCGCCATCGTCCCCATCGTCGGTCGTCATCACCGTCGACTTCTCCGTCGAGCGCCGCCGCACAACCTGACCGCCTCCACCGACCGTTCTTTGTCGCCGATGAGCCTCGCCGCCGCTCTCGCCGTCTCCTTCCTCGGTCGTCCCATCTCACAGCCGCTCTCGCCATCTCGCTCGTGCCTCAGTCTACGCGCCCGCATGCATCAGCACCAATGTCAACACGCACACGCGCCTTCGTGACCCCTCGACTTCTTTGTGAACCTAGCTCACCGTGAGCCGTGTCTCTGACACCCCGGTTCCACCTGTCAGAGCACTGTTCCATAGACCGTGAGCCAGCTGAGCCTCACCAGCATCCACGTCACCAGCCACCTCAGCCCTAGTGCACACGTGTCTTGCCACCTCAGTAGCCACGTCAGCTTAGCTGCCTAGTCAGCCGCCGCATCAGGATTCATTCTATCTTTGCTCAATCCAAACCTTGTATTCCTTAGTTCCGCATCAAAGTCTATAAACATCCTATCAAAGTTCCTCCACAAGCTAGAATCAGTAGGGTGTCTTAGCTTTCCATCCTTCTTACACTCCTCCGAGTGCAAATGCAACAATGTTGCATCCGTTCAATTCACAAATAAATGCTTCAAAAGGGAAATTATAGGCATATACCACAACACCTAAGCAGGAGGTCATTGCTTCACTTCGATGCCCTCACCATTAACGAAGTGATTCTTACGCTTGTATGGGTTACTTTGCACACTGGACATACATGCATATTTGCATACTCTTTACGGTACATGATACAGTCTTTCAGATATGCATGTATTCTTTTTTTACTTTCATTCTCAAGGGACAAAGAATATTCTTGGCTTAGTATGTGGTTTTGGGTAACGTGTTTCCCTCCGGGGGCATGTCTGCTAAGAGACCTAACAATGTCGTCAAACTCTTATCGGACCAACCATTGCTTGCCTTCAACTTTAATAGTTTAAGAATGGATGACAACTTTGTGTATTTTGGCTTATAGCCTGTGAATAATAATTCCTCCGAGTCCTTCATCAAGCCCTTGAATTTACCAAATTATTTCTCACTATAGTTTTCTTCTGCATCCGCAACATTTGATCCAGATTATCATTGTGCAACCTATCTTCATCAAAAGAACAATCAATATTCGGTATATCGTTGTGTTTCTCGACAACACTACTACTCTCCTGTATAATCTGCTATTCACGGTGACTGCTCCAATATATATACCCTTTTTAAAACCCCTTTGAAAAATGTGTTTCTATCCTGCACTGCAGTGGCAAATATCTTAAGATTCTCACAATCAATGCATAGACAGTATATAAATTTCATCGCCGTCTTCAACATATCCTGCTCAGTAGCTCTTCTGAAAGCAGACACACTATCGATGCACTCTTTACTCACACAGTTCTCAACATACATCCAGTTTCGGTTCATCTACGCTACGCATATAACAAATTAATGTTAATTAGATTATTGCTCTCCTAGGTAGCTATGCATATACGTACACTAGCTCTTACACAATTATCATTCACCATAATTTGTCCATCTAAAATAGTTAGCTATGATTCATGAACCAATCCAATAAGAATTAAAGTAGATAGGAGTGAGACCCACTATTAAATTGGAGCAAAAACTACCAAGCTAGATGTTTCTTTCCTTGCAACTAAAAAGTGTGCATATCTAGCTAGAATATAATGCATTTCATTATATATAGTACCAATTATTAATCTTAGATCACCAAGAACAAATGGATACACAAGCACCCTTCCAAATCTCAGGTCTTCTTTCACCAATCACCTCAAAGCCGCCGCCTCCTCATAGGCAGAATATCTATCGGGAAGGGTATTTAATAACGCAGTGAATATCACATATGCTTCATTCACAATCCGTCTGTGATAAGTTGTCATCACAGACGGTTTTTACAAAAACCATATGTGATGTATCACTGATGGCTTTTTACAAAAACCATCTATAATAAATTCATACATCACATACTTTTCTATTACAAACCGTCTGTGATGTAGCACAGACGGTTTATGTAAAAAACTATCTGTGATAAGTAAGTCATCACTGACGGTTCTTACCATCAGTTGCAAATAGATAGTCATGCTAGTAAAATTGTCTAAGATAACTACGCTGCAGGTTAACATTGATAGATTCTATAGAACCGTCTATAATGAGATGACCAGTATGATATTCTCTGTAGTAGTGATATCTTTAAATAATAACATCCATTGGTCACTACTATAATTCAACTTTAATTAAGGTCCATGAGATTTAGGGTTGGATGTTTTTTTATAATTTCTAACACTTTTCTCTTTTATATAATAAGTAGTAGAGTGGCGCACGTATTTGCATGGCTAAATTTATTACATATGTTTAACATATTTAATATTTGGTATTTGTCAATATCAATTGTTAAATTTTGTATCACTAGAGATGGTCCCTTGTTCGACGTCGACACTGCAACCGCAGCGATTCTCACCACACATCCCTCACCAAACTAGTTCGACACTATGCTTAACTGCTTATAAAGCAAGATCCACGGAAATGGACATACACTGATGGAGCCGACGGAAATGGTACGATAAGAATGAAACCACAAACTCATAGCATGACATGTAGGGGATAGAACTTTTTTAATGGCATATAAGAGATTAGGACAAATTCTTCTTTCTATCGCCGATTGACAGTCCACGTCCGTATACGTGTCTTTTATATTTTAATGCAAAGTCTTGCTTTCTACACAAGGATGTTAGACATATTACGTTTGCATCCATTATTGATGTAGATTATATCTATATAAAAAATAGATAGCTAACATGTTCTCTTTTTAAAATTAATGTGGGAATTTATTGTTTTTTCTCTTTTTTAATTAATGTAGGAATTTCTAGCTACTATTAACACGATTCTTCTGATAAAGCCTTAGATAAAAGAAAAAAAAAGGCGCTCACCTAAAAGGTAGTCCGTTGTTCGACATCGACACTGCAACCGCAGCGATTCTCACCGCACATCTCACCTGACATGTTCGCCACTGTACTTATAAAGCAAGATCCACGGCCACTTTTGGTATGTTTTGATATCGTAATTACAAAAAGATTTTATTAAATATTATCTAAATATTTTCTTCTTAACTATTATTCAGATTTATGATCATTAGATTAGAGATCCAATGGCCATTAATTCTCGCCACTTCCCCTTTGAATTCTACCCCATCCCCCTTGAAAAAAATCTCCCCCTTAAAAAACAAGAGGCGCCTTGATCTCTAATCCAAAGGTCACAAATTTGGATGATAATTAGGCAGAAAATATCCGGTGATGCCTAGATACTCCCATTACAAAAATAGCCGTATACGCACCATATTGACAAAATGCCGTTTATACCGTTTGGTGGACAGACGGCAACGCGGAGTAGACGACGCGTGGCACTTGTCATCCCACCAGACGGTAAGCGCCTGCCGCCCGCTCACGGGACGGCAGGAGCCGGCTTAATTACCTGCCTAATTCATAATTTATAATTTTTTAAATTTGTAAATATAGCAAATGAGCACAAAAAATTATGAAATTTGTTGTAGACCTTCCTGAGGCATCGTGGTATGTTGTGTAATTGTTTTGTAATTTTTTGAGACCATTTGCTACCTCTAAAAATTTCTAGAACAACGCATAATTAAACTGACGATTAAGTAGCTATACGCCGCTCTATGAATTTTTAGAGGTAGAAAATTATTGTGACAAATTACAAAATTTTTTGTAGACCTTTTTTATGTAGTGTGCTAGGTTGTGTAATTTTTATGTAATTTTTACACCACTTTGCTAACTATAAAAATTATTCAAGCATCACATAATTAAATAGGAAAATAAGAACTAACTAATGACCGGGCCTAATGACTTGCCACCCGGCCACTGGATGGCAGGCCTGGCCTGCCATACAGTGGCCAGGCAGTAGGTCATTAGGCCCAGACATTGGTGCTTAATCATCATATTTAATTATACGCCACTCAGATAAATTTTATAGGTAGTAAAGTGATGCAACAAATTACATACAAATTAGAAAATATAGCACTCTATATATATGGAAGCTCCACACAAATTTTTGTAATTTTTCAAGACCATTTTCTACCTCTAAAAATTCTTAAAGTGGTAATTATGCATCGTTCTAAGAATTTTGAGGTAGCAAATGGCCTCAAAAAATTGCAAAACAATTACATAATATACCACGATGCCTCAGAAAGCTCCACAAAAATTGTCATAGTTTTTTTTGAGCTCATTTGATATATTTAAAAATTTTAAAAATTATAAATTATGAATTAGATAGGTGATTAAGCTAGCTAATTAACCATCTTAATCACTTGCCTGTGGGCGGTAGGTAGGAATGCAAACAGATCAAATACCGATGGATAATATCTCTATCTTATTTTTTTATATTTTTCTCGGATGCGGATACGAATACGGATACTTAGGATATGAATACAAATACGAATAATATCGAATACAGATACGGAGCAAAAACGAATCAAAATGAATACGGTCACGAATATTTATCGAAACATAAAAACCCCTTAAACTATACATCCAAAATCAATGAAAACATATAAATAGTTTATCTTATCAAAACATTGATGAAATCTAAACAAGCATAATTATTTTTATCCACAATAGGCATACCATTGTATATATTTTAAATCTTCAAATTGCAGTTAATTTTTTTTCTAAAATCCTAAATAATTCTTAATGGATTTCTACCATTTACATATGACAAATAAATTAATTAAGAATTTAAATTTGCATCATAATGATTTAAACGATAGCACATCAATTTAATCGGTACAAATTTTAATCTACCAACAATATTAAATTTATTTTTAATAAACATACATATTTACTAGTGGACATGTGGCAAGGGAGATGAGAGAGGCTGGCTTGGGCTGGGCAATGTTGGGCTGAAATCTAAAAAATTCGGATCTGTATTATCCGGATAATCTGTATTCGTATTCGTATTCGCCGAATATCAGGCCTACTGTATTCGTTTTCGACAAAAAAAATCCGTATTTGTTTCCGATCCAAGGATTATTCGAAGAAAATTTTATCCGACACAATCCGTATCTGTTTTCATCCGGATCGATCGAAAACTATCCAATACATTTTAACCCCTAGCGGCAGGCTCCTGTCGTCTGGTGGGCAGGCGACAGGCGCCTGCCGCCTGCTCACGGGGTGATAGGTGACACACGTCGTCTGCTCTGCGCTGCCACCCACCCACCGGATGACATAAATGACATTTTTATCAATACGGTGTGCATACAACTATTTTTGTAAATACGATGCCAAAATGTGCCAAAAGTGGCTTTGAATAATGTCTACCTAGGAGGACCTCCGCGTACAATACACCCCTAATAAATTTCATCCGCTCGAAAAAAACATGAGTATCTTGTAACGTCCTTATTTCTGGAGGCGTCGTGTTTCTCCCGTAACTGTTCAGAACTGTTTAGCTGTAAGGTACTGTAGACGAATGTATATCATTGCAGGCCTAGTCTTACAGTGAAGTGTGTGACCCTTAGATATATTACAGTATAAAAGAACACCATAGACATGCCTGAATGAGAATAACCCTAAAACCAAACTTCATCTATGTTGTAGGGATCCTTGTCGGAACCCGGAGAAATGACTCCTGGATTCTCATGACATTCAACCCTGCATCTACGAACAACAGAGCATGCCTGCCCCCACCAATTAACCAATTGCCTAAGTCTAAACCAGTTTTTATAATGTGTTTTCAAAATATTTCATAAACCTCCTTGACTCACCAAAGTCAAGAGTAGCTTTGAAAAGCTCATCATTTCATGTGAAAAGCTTGTCATTTTATGTGAAAGATATCCCAAAACCAATTAATATGTCTAAGCAGGGCTAAGCATTTGATTCAAAATATCTCTAGCCAACACTAGTGCATTAACTAGAGTTTGATTCTAGGGTGACAAGGTATCGAGGAATTCAATATCAATGGAGGAATTAAAAAGTAGGCAGTAACTAAATTTAAAACTGAATTGAAATACGTTGAATATAAATATGCATGCAGAATAATTTAAAACAACATAATTTTATTTTAAAATCAGGGATCAACATGATCAAGGAGTGTGACTTGGCTTGCTCTTCAGATTGGTGCAAATCTTCGTCGTAGAATTTTCCCGAATCGTCGAAGTCTACACGTGAAAATAACCCATCAAATTCAAATAAATTCAAAATAAATCCAAATAAACTTAAAATATTTGAATTAAGGCCAGAAATGGATAGAGGGGAATTTTTGATGAATTTAGAAATTTGAATGGGCTCAATTGGAGTTAGGACGAAGGAGAACGGGATCTCGGAAGTTTAAAATGAGAGAAAAAGAAAAATCTGGATTTTAGAATTATTTTTCTAAAACAAATTGGATTTATGACGTCAGCACTGAATTTATTTTTTGGCCGAATTAATTTCCTACAGGAAATTCAGATTTAATGCGTCAGCATGGCGTCAGCCATGAGGCGGGCCGTTTGATAGTGGGCCCTCGAGTCTATAGACTGGGCCCATGGACCAAACGGGGCGCTAAGGTGGCACGGGAGTTGACCTGTGCTTGCGCGGCGCTGACGGGGAGGGACGACGCCGAGGTGGCTGCCACCAAGCGGCCACGTGGCATGCACGCGGGCACAGCTGCTAACGTGGACGGACAGGCTGGTGGTGGCGCTCGGGAAGAGAGCTCGCCGGCGCTCCAGCGGACGGCGGCCAGCCGCGAGGGAGGAAACGGAGAGAAGAGGCCGAGGGGAACTCGGGGGTGGGCGCGGCCTTACCGGAGGCGACCGGAGTTGGGCCGACGGCGAGGAGAGGCGGCGGCTGCTCGGGTTTTACGATGCGACGGTGGCTCGACGACGCTCGGGGCCGGGAAAGTGGCGGAGGAGTTGCGTCCAGAGACAAGGGGGCTCGAGGTGCCCTTGGTGAAGCTCGGGGAGCTCTCCTTCACCGGCGATTGCTCGCTAGAGGAGGAGCGGCGCTCGGAGGCGGAGGCGCACGGCGAAGGGCACTCGGGAGCTCAGGTCGAAATTGGGAGGTGGGGCGAGGTGGAGCGAGGAGTGGCGAGGCCGGGAGGGGGATTTATAGGGAGCAGAGGGGTGCGGGCCGGCGCGAATCTCTCACCGGAGATGGCGCGGGGGCGGCGGCGGTTACTGGCGGAGAGGCTGAGTGGGGGCGTGGGGAGTGGGGGAAAAATTGGCGCGGCGCTTGCGGGGGAAGTTGGGTGCACGATGGAGAGGGGGCGGCGTGCGCGGGAGAGAGGAGGGTGCCGGGAAGGGCGGGCGGTTGCGGGAAAGACAGAGGCGGCGCGCGGAGGAAGAAGGTTGGCGGGGAAGATGGAGCTGACCAGTGGGCCTCACGCGCAGAGAAAGAGAGAGGGAGGAGGGGGCGGCTGACGGGTAGACCGGGTGAGAGAGAGGGGGGAAGGAGCGGGAGCAGCCGGATATGAATCGGACGGCCAAGGGTTAGGGGGTAGATGGGCCGGGATGGGGTGGCGTGGCTCCATCTGGGCCAGCCAAGTGTCGACCCGAGAGGAGGGGGAGGCGGGATCCGGGTGGCGACGTGGATGGATCTAGGCCGTCCACGCATTGCCCGCGGGGAGGGTTTAGGGTTTTTAATTTTTGATTTTAATTTTTGATTTTTCAGAAAACCCCGAGAAATTTCAATAAAGCTCAGAAAAATATGAAATAACTTCCAAAAATTCTAGAAAAATTCACAAACGTTTCTAGAAATGTTTTGGACTTATTAAAATTATTTCCATCTAATGTTGATATTATATTTTTATACCTAAAATACTTTTTATTTTCAAAAATAGGTTTTAAACTCTATAAAAACTCAGAAAACCAAATAAGAGCCAAATAAAACCAAATAATTAATTTGAATTAGGTTTTTATAGAAAATCAAAATATCATTTTATTTAATAATATTTTTAGGTTTTACTTAAAATACTTTTCAAATCTAGCTTTTTCAAAAACAGAAATCCAGGGCAAAACCAAATTAAAATTTAGGCAACAAAAATACTTATTTTAATTTTTTTACTTATTTATTTATTTATTTATTTATTTATTTATTTTTATTTTAGTAAAAACCTGGGCTGTTACAATCTACCCCCCTAAAAGAATCTCGTCCCTGAGATTCGCACAGGCTAGCAAAGAAATGGGTTTGGATCTTACTCTGCATGGCTTAAGCTGATATCTGATTCAGACGTCCTTTCATGAACTTCTTCAACCTTCTATTGGCGACCTGTATGTGGTTGGCAGTTGGTCCAGGGGTACCATTTTTCACTATCTGCTGCTTGTTGGGGTAGTTGTTGGCGTAATGTCCCATCTCTTGGCAGTTGAAACAAGTCACTACTGCTGGATTCGGAACCTTCAAGACCTTCTCGTCTTCAGTGTTGGGAGAGGTGTCAGTGGGGACTAGCTCCCCTATTGATGATGACGGCTGGAATCTGTTGGCCTGAGGGGGAGCTCTTCTGGCCTTGGAGAAGCTGCCGGTGTTCACATGCTGAGCATGCATCAGTCTCTTTCGGTTCTCCATCTCTTGGTGCTTGGACCCCTGGCGAATCACCTTGCTGACCAGCTGGTGGAAATCAGCGTAATCACTAGATAGGTCGTCGTTGAGTCCTTCTAGGAATCTTTCCTGCTTGGCTTCATCTGTAGCGACGTCTTCAGGTGCATAACGGGCCAACTGGTTGAACTTCTGTAAGTACTCGTTCACGGAGCGGTTTCCTTGGCGCAGTGCTCAAAATTCCCTTTTCTTGAGAGTGACGGTGCCAGTGGGAACATGAGCTTTGCAGAAGTTCCGCACAAACTCATTCCAAGTGATAGCTTGAACATTAGCATGGGCGGCAGTGTAGGTGTCCCACCATTCTGATGCTGGTCCGCGCAGCTGATGTGAAGCAAATAATACTCTTTCTCGATCATTGCATTGGATAATGTCCAGCTTCTTTCTGATGACTCTGAGCCAATCGTCTGCATCCATGGGTTCAGTGTTGCTGGAGAAGGTCAGGGGATGCAACCTCATGAACTCCGATAGTCTTGATTGTGGAGCTTGAGCTGGTACTAGCGGAGCTGGTTGTGCAGAGTTGTTGATGGTCTGCGTTAGAAGTTGAATGAGCTAGTTCTGGTTTGCCATCATCTGAGCCCAATCAAGTTCATTTGTTGGTGCAGAAGTGGGGACGGACTGATTTCCTTGTACTCCATTCAGGTTGCCATTGCTGTTATTCCTTGTGTTCACCATATGCTCGTTGCCTTTAAGAATTAGGAGAGAGGAGACTCAAGGCAAAGGAAGGAATAGGGGATATTTTGCGTAACCCAAAACACAATTTCAACTTTATTAAAACCTTTATTAATTATTAGTTACGGCTGCCGACAAAAGGGGAAACTGACAGCTCATAACAACGTCTAATTAACTAGCCTAACAACTCATCCTAAAGGGGTAAGGGTCGTCTTGGAGTCATCCTGCGTGGCTCTCGAGATACAACTCGTGATCCTTCAATGCGGAGGCTGAAAAAGCGGCAGAGGCGAAGAACTATTTTACGAGAGGCTTCTTGTCTGGCTCTCTCAAACGAGTATCCATTTCCCTTGAAGCGGAGACGCAGACTTCCTTGTCCAGTTCGCTTGGTGATGAGTAGAGTGATGTGATGTCCCATCGTCCGGTCTCCATGGTGATCTTCTTTATGCACGTAGAAGGCTCGGTGTCGGAAATCCAAACGATGAAGCAGTCGATGAAGGCCCATACTCCATCCATCATTTGGTGCAACATCAAAAGTGTTCATCTACAATTGTTTGAAAGAAGAGAGAAGTCAGGAATGTGTTTTTGAATGATAACATAAAGATGAGGAAGAGTTGAGGGATGAGAGAAAGCATAGATTGAGGGGTAAGAGTAAGCATACATATGTATATATATATATGTATATTTGTTTTTGAAAATACTGCATATTAAAAATAAGCCCTTAGGGTCTGGCCATTCTATTCTACCTACGGTCACATCTTAGAGTCGTCATCGCTCTGATACCACCTTTGTCGGAACCCGGAGAAATCACTCCTGGATCCTCTGTGTAAATCGCATTAGTCCAGGATCAGCTAGTGCACACAGTACAACAAAGATAAATACCAAGCACAAATGACCAACTTTATTAATTAAAAGAGTACGGCCTTATGGCCAAGTCTTACATCAACGCCCATTGGCAAAGATACATAAAGCAAATAACTGCGGAAGCAAACTGAATAGAAGTGAAGCCCAAGCCTGCCCACAGGCAAACGACAGTAAGACACGACCTACTTGTCCAGGTCTTCACCGTAGTCGACGTCATCTTCCTCTGTATGGAGATTGCAAGGTGAGTACAAACTTGTACTTCGCAAATCACACGGAGAAATGCAACATAATGATAAAGGCTTCGATGGAAGGCTTATAGGGTTAGTTTGCATAAAACAACATTTAAGGAAATACGGTAAATAGATTAAAAATGCTGAATTTAATACATCCACACGCTTTCACTGCGCAACTCTGATGGATTCCATCCATCCACCAGGTTTCAATCTCTCACAGATTTCATCCATCCTCAAGGTTTTCATCTCTCGTGGATTCCATCCATCCACAAGGTTTTCAAAAATATTTTTGAAAAACAAAGTCTAATCCATGAAAAACTTTTACTCAGCATGCCCATAACCGTGGGCACGGCTATCCAGGATAGATTATACACTCTGCAGAGGTTGTACAGCTTTACTCACAAGACACGATTATCCCTTTTTGCCATCGGGTTACACACTTCCTTAGGTGTGCGGCGATGAGTCGTGACAAGGCCTTTACAATGCAAAGTCTTCAACCTGGCCAAGCCAACTCTAAGGTTTCACCCCAGTAAGGAATCCACCAGACCGGGACCCCCTCTTGAGCCTGAGTGAGACTTCACATGGTTTAACCACGCTCACTCAAGTGAGACTTCTCATGGCACCAACCACGCTCACTTTCAACCTGCAACTTGACTCAGGTTGGGACTTCGTAAATTATTCAGCCATGGCTGTCCCATACCAGCCATGTGGTAGTACGATAGGGCTTTTCAATAGTAGCTCACAGACTGGTCCTTAATTGACTTAGGCCCAACCACATACACCCATGCATGACAATCAACCCTACGTCTACGAACAACAGAGCATGTTGCCTAAGTCTAAACCAGTTTTTATAATTTGTTTTCAAAATATTTCATAAACCTCCTTGACTCACCAAAGTCAAGAGTAGCTTTGAAAAGCTCATCATTTCATGTGAAAAGCTTGTCATTTTATGTGAAAGATATCCCAAAACCAATTAATATGTCTAAGCAGGGCTAAGCATTTGATTCAAAATCTCTCTAGCCAACACTAGTGTACTAACTAGAGTTTGATTCTACGGTGACAAGGTATCGAGAAATTCAATATCAATGGAGGAATTAACAAGTAGACAATAACTAAATTTAAAACTGAATAGAAATATGCATACAGAATAATTTAAAACAACATAATTTTATTTTGAAATCAGGGATCAACATGATCAAGGAGTGTGACTTGCCTTGCTCTTCAGATTGGTGCAAATCTTTGTCGTAGAATTTTCCTGAATCGTCGAAGTCTACACGTGAAAATAACCCACCAAATTTAAATAAATTCAAAATAAATCCAAATGAACTTAAAATATTTTAATTAAGGCCAGAAATGGATAGAGGGGAATTTTTGATGAATTTAGAAATTTGAATGGGCTCAATCAGAGTTAGGACAAAGGAGAACGGGCTCTCGGAAGTTTAAAATCAAAGAAAAAGGAAAATCTGGATTTTTAGAATTATTTTTATAAAGGAAATTGGATTAATGACGTCAGCACTCAATTTATTTTTGGCCGAATTAATTTCCTACGGAAAATTCAGATTTAATGCATCAGCATGACGTCAGCCATGAGGCGGGCCATCTGACAATGGGCCCCCGAGTCTATAGACCGGGCCCATGGACCAAACGGGGCATTGAGGTGGCACGGGAGTTGACCCATGCTTGCGCGGCGCTGACGGGGAGGGACGGCGCTGAGGTGGCTGCCACCAGGCGGCCACGTGGCATCCACGCAGGCACGACTGCTAACATGGACGGACCGGCCGGTGATGGCGCTCGGGAAGAGAGCTCGCCGGCGCTCCGGCGGATGGCGGTCGGCGACGAGGGAGGAAACGGAGAGATGAGGCCGAGGGGAACTCGAGGGTTGGTGCGGCCTTACCGGAGGCGACCGGAGTTGGGCCGGCGGTGAGGAGAGGCGGCGACGACTCGGGTTTTACGGTGCGACGACGGCTCGGCGATGCTCGGGGCCGGGAAAGTGGCGGAGGAGTTGTGCCCGGAGACAAGGGGGCTCGAGGTGCCCTTGGTGAAGCTCGGGGAGCTCTCCTTCACCGGCGACTGCTCGCCGGAGGAGGAGCGGCGCTCGGAGGCGGAGGCGCACGGCGAAGGGCACTCGGGAGCTCAGGTCGAAATCGGGAGGTGGGGCGAGGTGGAGCGAGGAGTGGCGAGATCGGGAGGGGATATATAGGGAGCGGAGGGGTGCGGGCCGGCGCGAATCTCTCGTCGGAGATGGCGCGGGGTGGCGGCGGTTATAGGCGGAGAGGCTGAGTGGGGGCGTGGGGAGTGGGGGAAATGGGCGCGGCGCTTGCGGGGGAAGTTGGGCGCACGATGGAGAGGGGGGCGTGCGCGGGAGAGAGGAGGGGTCCGGGAAGGGCGGGCAGTTGCGGGGAAGACGGAGGCGGCGCTCGGAGGAAGAAGGTGGGCGGGGAAGATGGAGCTGACCGGTAGGCCTCACGCGCAGAGAGAGAGGGAGGAGGGGGCGGCTGACGGGTGGACCGGGTGAGAGAGAGAGAGGGGGGAAGGAGCGGAGCAGCCGGATACGAATCGGATGGCCGAGGGTAAGGGAGGGGGGTGGACGGGTAGATGGGCCGGGATGGGGTGGCGTGGCTCCATCTGGGCCGGCCAAGTGTCGACCTGAGAGGAGGGGGAGGCGGGATCTGGGTGGCGACATGGATGGATCTAGGCCGTCCACGCGTCGCCCGCAGGGAGGGTTTAGGGTTTTTAATTTTTGATTTTCATTTTTGATTTTTCAGAAAAAAAACCCGAGAAATTTCAATAAAGCTCAGAAAAATATGAAATAACTTCCACAATTTCTAGATAAATTCACAGAAGTTTCTAGAAATGTTTTGGACTTATTAAAATTATTTCCAACTAATGTTGATATTATATTTTCATACCTAAAATACTTTTTATTTCAAAAATAGGTTTTGAACTCCAGAAAACTCAGAAAACCGAATAAGTGCCAAATAAATCCAAATAATTAATTTGAATTAGGATTTTTATTGAAAATAAAAATATCATTTTATTTAATATTATTTTTATGTTTTACTTAAAATACTTTTCAAATCCAGCTTTTTCAAAAAACAGAAATCCAGGGCAAAACCAAATTAAAATTTAGGCAACAAAAATACTTATTTTAATTTAAATTTTATTTAAAAATTTTTACTTATTTATTTATTTTATTTTAATAAAAATCTGGGCTGTTACAATCAATCCCCTTAAAAGAATCTTGTCCCCGAGATTCGCACAGGCTAGCAAAGAAGTGGATTTGGATCTTACTCTACATGGCTTGAGCTGATATCTAATTCAGACTGCCCCCAAGTCGAAGCGATGAAGTAGATCCTTATTGTACTTAGTTTAATGAATAAAAGTACCAACCTTTGATTGCTTGATCTGGAAGCCTACGAAGATTGTGAGCTTTCCCATCATGCTCGTCTTAAATTATCTGCTCATAGTATCCGAAAACTTGGAAACAAGAGTATGAGAAAAACCACCAAAGATAATATCATCCACATAAATATGAACGAGTAAAAGATCATTACCATGCTTGAGAATAAACAAAGTCTTATTTACCTTGCCCATTTGGAAGTCATTTTTTAGCAAATATAATTTAGGCCTATCATACCATGCTGTAGGACCGAACTGGCAACCAGAGGGGGGGTGAATGGTGCCTTAAAAAAACTTTCCAAGTATTCACACAATCTTCTTCTCCAATAACTACAAAGCTATGAAGATGAAGATCGAATGTTCACTAGAGAGCCGATCTCAAGACTGACACCAGAACGAGAACCGACAAAACAAAGCAGTCGAAATGTCCTATCATGATCGATCTGACCAAGACATAGACCGTCTGTGACAGAGAGGTCGAACGCCAACTCGTGGTCGATCGAGTCACTCGATCAAGACAGACGATCCACTGAAAACCAGAAATCAGACCGATAATAGAGACTGCACAGAAATGACCGAAAACAGAGAAAGCGCGCATGACCGACAAGACTCAAAAACGAATAACTTGATAGTCTTGAGTCAAATAACCAGGAGACTTCAACCACAGCAGCGGAACGACCTCAAGTTGAGAAATCACGGAGCGGTCGAAGTCTCTTTGCTGCAACCGAGAAGACAACGTGGTCGATACTGAAAACAGAGGAGTCACTCAGAGCTCGACCGCAAGATCTAATTTCCAAGTAGCTTTTGACTCATAGATCTTTTGGTCACGAGACTTTAACCGATTCAAGAACTCATCCTCTGAAAGATGATTTGCAAAGAAACCAGAACTTTTCTACCGAGACCAATAAGAAAGCCAAAGTCACAACTAGAGCAGAGGACTTGGGGCGCACGACCATTTGGCAAAGAGACCTTCTCCGACCACTTGCTGCTCTTGGGAAGAACTGGCCAAATGGCCTTGAGATTGATTCCCCATATCAGAGCAGAAGGGACCGAGGCAGTCTTGAGCAACAACTCAACACAAAAGAGACAGGAAAGCCAACAAGAGCACCCGAGAAGAATCAACAAAATAGAGAAAGAAAAAACACAAGCAATCATGACATCTCAGACAAAATACTTCTCAGATAGATAGATACAGAGAGATGAATGATTACAAAGGAGGTTTCTACAGCCACTCCCAATAGCCACTCCCCTCGGGAGGACAAGCTCTAACCCTAGAGCGAACTTACACACACACAGACTCCCATGGGAGGGAGAGGCGGCTTCCTCCAAGGCCCAGTCGGCCAACTCACTCCAACACTTGCCTCCCCTCTCCTTTTATAGCCTCACCCACGAGACTTGACCTAATGGATCCACCCATTAGTCCTCACTGGGGCTAACCCGTAAACCCCACCTAACACCGGGTTTTCCACTGCTTTACCCAACAACACTGACCATCCCAGTGCTTTACCCATTAACTCAGTGCTTTACCCGCACTTTAGCTGACAGAGCCAACAGAATCCACTTCCACCTTGCAGGCTTTGCGCATTTCACCAAAATGTCATCCCCGCATTTTCCTGGAAGCTTCCTCCTACCTTGCTGTCCACGCATGCAACCACCTTGAGCCCCAAGTCTTCTTCGGCTTCACCTAGTCGTTCTGGACCTCAACATCTCCCATGTCTAGTCCCGACCACTCCAAGCCTCACCAAGACTTGTCTCCAAGATCCTCTGGCAGCTCCATCTCCGGTTCCTCGTCTCCTCGGCTTGCAACCACCTCACTAGCCTCGATCATCTTTGGCGTTTTCGACCGTCTGGACCTCAACACCTCCTATGCCTAGTCCCGGTCCTCCCACGCCTCACAATGAAATAGCTCTGAAGTCCTGCAACCACACAAACAACCAAACCGTTACATAGCACCGCACAATACATGCAGACCATCAATCGGTATAACCAACAAGTTTTACAGCACAACACCTAGTCGTAAACCCCTTACGGCCGATCTAAAGAACAATACATGAAATGCCAGCAACCTACGACCACTCACTAGGCTGCTACGACCGCCAAGACACAAGCTACGACCATCGCTAGCTTTCAATGATTACCACAGACAGGTCGCTACGATCACAAAGTCGAATCAACTCCTACGACTACCAAGTCGTAGAGCCAGACATCAAGTCGCGAGCCTTTATGACCACCAAGTCGTAAAGCTCAGTCGACCACCAAGTCGGTCCCACGACTACCAAGCCAGTCACCAAGTCGAACGGCCTCAGCCGACCACCAACCAGTCGCCTAGGATCACCGATCATACAGGCTTCGACTTCTGCACCCGATCGCGACAACTACCAAGTCGTAAGGCAGATCACCAAGTTGTACTGAGCTTACGACCGCACACAACATTGCTACGACCACCGACCAGAAGTCCATACGACCGGTTTCCAAGTGTTACAACCGCTTCGGGGCACTTCCGACCGCTGCCGACTTCTTCCCGAGCACGTCCGACCGCTTACAGGCCCTTTCGACCACAACTGACTGCGTTACGACCGCTTTACAATGTGGTCGAAGTCTGCCGACTATTCAACGTGATCGTAAACTCGAGCGCCGACCACCGACCGCAGCGATCGAAGCATCGACTTCTGACCGCAGCTCTCGATAACGTGGTCGTAGATTCGTCTGGGGACTTCCGACCACGATGAGAGATGCATTCAACTTCTGACCACTCGTAAATGCCCTGTCGACTTTCGACCAACGACAACGTTGTCGTAAACCTTCCGGCTGGCCTTCGACTTTCAACAAAGTGGTCGTAAATTTGCCTGATGGCCTTCAACCACGGCCGACGTGATCGTAAAGCTTCCTGGGACCTTTGACCATGACCAGAGTGGTCGAAACGACTACTGCCGACCACAGGCTGCCAACAACGTGGTCGTAAGCGGTCTGCCAACCTATCTCAAGGCTTACGACTTTGCAAAGTCAGCTCAAACCTCAAAAACTAAACTCAATCTTTCTAGATCAAGAGTCAATTACTCATCACAACCATGGGGTGACCTCCACATGGTCTTACAATCTCCCCCTTGATGAGTATATTGACAAACACCGAAAAAGGCATGAAGATGAGTTTGTTTTTGAAAAGAAAAGGAAGGAGATGCAAAAGCTACACATGGTCTTAAAAAAATGAGGAAGGAACTCATGACCATGTTGACACAGAATGAAATGGAGAAAACAAAGAAGGAACAAATTTCTACAAAAAGCTCCAAATCACACAAAAAGTCCAATCTTGCTCATGGTCCAAAAAGCAGATGCACAGATGCTCACATGACCATTGTCATAGCAAGGCGACCAAACATTCTCCCCCTTAAAGCCCTTTTTCAATTCTTCTCCCATCCAGGCGACCAAGCATTCTCCCATTTTAATGCCTTTTTCTCTATCCTTCTCCCCCTTTTGGCAATAGAGTCATCAAGATGCAAGGAAGAAAAATAGAGCATGAATGAAATGGAGTGCCTACAAATGATTCAATTTAAACAATGGGAGCAAGGGGAGCCATGAAGATTATCCTAAGTGATTTTACAAAGAGTATACCAAGCCATAAAAAGTGACAATGCTATCTAGATCATAACAAACCATGTATTGCCAAGCTCAAGCCAAATAAGTCATAATCTGAATTTAAATGGTTTGATTAGCATGTCAAGTCACTCAAGATCATAGTCTAGAAGAAGGTATCCAACATGAGTCAAGCCATGTCAATATTCTAAGCGGAATCAAGAAGCTATAGTTGAGTTGATTTAGAGAGCTACAAGCTCAAAAATGAGACATTTTGTTCAAGCACTAGGTATCACTTGTAGCACTTTGGATACCACTTGTAGGATACTTGTAGTTGAGCAAAATTAGCACATTTGGCTTTTATCAGAAATTCATTACTGGTTTCAACCATTTTTCAGAAGAATTTTTGTTTTCATAGCCATGTGCTAGATCTCAAGCCTTATGCGATCACTCCAAGCAATAAGCTTAAGGGGGTGATCTTGGTCATCCAAAACTCCCCCTGAGTTCATGCCTAGTGCAATGGCAAGCCATCTCATGAGACAGAATTGGTGAGATCAGTTTTTTTCCGCACAAAAGAGATCTTTTTGCATTTACTTGAATTAGTTCAAGAACAAAGAGTTAAAACTTAACTCATGCATCACTAATGAACTAAATTAGCTCAATCTAAACCTCAAAAACAGATTCAAGACTCAACTTAGCCTATCTGACATGGCATGAATCAAGAGAGGATCACTAAAGCCAGACTAGTCACAAGTTTGAACAAGACATGTTTTACTTTAAGTTGTTCACATTTAATTAGGCTAGTATGGCAAGAGCAAAGCAACACATAGAAGGGTATGATAAATCAAGCTATCACAAGATATGGCAAGGTATAAAACATGATATTATGTCACAAAAAGATAATAGTCAGAGCTCCAAAAACTGTACAGGCATTCAAGTAAATGATATGCAATATGATACAAAAGAATGCATAAAAGGTGAGCTCCCCCTGAAAGATAGCCTATGCAATATGATACAAAAGAATGCATAAAAGGTGAGCTCCCCCTGAAAGATAGCCCAAAATAGAAAGAGAAGCTCCAACTCCCCCTAGAGAAGGCAGAATGAGAAGAACCAGGAAATTTAGCACAAGATGCAGAAAGAGAAGGTTCTATCTCAACGAGGTGATTCCCAAGCACACTCTATCCTTATGGTCTCTAGCCTATAACCTCATACCACGGAGCAAAGGCACACTATGTCAACTCACAAGACTCTAGTGGCCAAGAAAAAGTTCAATCTAGGTAGGAGAGAATCCTAGAGAACCAAAGCCCAAACTAGGTAGTAAATGATCCTAGAGAACCATTTGGATGAGAGGTGTGATTAAGACAACATCACCTAGAGTTGGCTCTTATCTATCCAATCAGACCCTTTCACTGAAAATAATATTCTAGACAAAGCCAAGTGATAGGAAGCAAGACATTGAAGATCACAAGGGAACTAACCTCTGTCACAGTCGTTCGGAAGGTAGTCGTGATTGTAGACGATTCCAGGGTCGCGATCGTATCTAAGTCCAGACCGTGGTGGAGTGATCGAAGTCATGTCTTGGTCTGGACCGTGGTCATGGTTGAGTCCGGCTCATGGTCGTAGTTGAGTCTGAATCACAGTCGTAGACGAATCCGGAGTCGTAAAGGCTGTACCAGTCTCCCCCTCACACACAGCCTGCAGGTTAAACACAGGAACGACTGGTGTCCTAGTACTGGGGTAAATGATATACAACATGGAACCAGTACCGTGACAAATGACAACAATAGTAGTAACACAAGTACTAATGACAAAGAACACATGAGAACACACACCCACACAAGCTCAATCTAGCCCTCATCAAAAGCATCTAGAGCACCAAGCCTAGTGCCACCCAATACTTAGAAAAAGCTTGTGACTTATCCACAGTTCTCATGAAGTCTAAGTAAAAGTACCATCTAAAACTACCAAGATGTCATACAGTTTATTTCATGCCACAAATGAATAAGATCAAGGTATACATGCATCTCAATGAATCACAACCATACACATAGCAGGTGACAAGGAAAGTCACATAAGCATATGCTAGCATGGATATAAGCATGTATACATAAAAAGATAAGAAGGCATGAATAACACAACATCATGACATGGGAAAAACTATCCAAGATATAATCAAGCTCATACTATCCATACACAAGCATACATCATGTAGGCATTCATCATGACAATCCAAAATCAAGAAAAAGTATCCTAACATGTATAAATAATGGTGAATGGACATGAGGAGCAAGATGTAAGCAATAAACCATGATAGATACTACAGAGCACAAGATCATGATGATACTTGACTTCTAATACGCACATTCTACTCAGCTCATGAAGTCAAGTCAAAGCTTAAGCATGTAACAAATATGACAAGATACATGGATACTTAAGCAACATACACATAAAGGCATGACATGGGAGTATTGAAGGAAGAACATGCCAGTATGGTATAAGTGAGCACCTGAACAAGCACATCATGCCAATTAATACTAACACATGTATATAGAGGCATGAAGGTAAAGAATAGCTCACAAAGTAGGTGAAGACGCCAACGTGAGAGCATATGCCTCTTGAAGGCCATGAAGTGGAGAACCAATGAATGTTCTAGTCACATGATGAAGCAGAAGACTAAAACCCAATCAATCCCATGTTCCCCAACCAGCGTCTGGAAACCAAAAAATGACAAGAATAGTGTCCAAGTCTTGGATCCCAGAGGGTCAGTAGACATGTACTTGGGAGCCCAAGACTTGACACATTCACAAAAGAAGTATGCAAGATAACAAGATGCAATGGATGGTCCAAGCAAGAAGATCAATCCCTAAGGCACACCGCAAATGGACAACTCGATAAGTGAAATGAGTCCCATAACCGAAAAGCGGTGAATACCTTACTTGAAAGCACCAAGACGAGAACCAACCAAAGCACCAATGAAACTCACAACTTCTCCTCGCCGAAGGTGCGCTCCTCGTTTGGGCGAACGAGGTCCACCAAAAAAATAGCGGAAATCCTTTCTCGGGATAGCACGAGGACAAAGATCAAAATCAAAAGAAGCAAGTCCGCGAAGCTAAAAATGTCCATCCTTCTCACACAATGAGCAATGGTGCAAGTTTCTACTACGAGACATGATCCAAATGGATAAAGCACCATCCTTGCTCAAAAAGAGAAGTCCCTTGGATCAACCAAGAGAGCCAACAAGAATTGCACTTGCCAGAAAAAAATAGAAGCATCTAAACATAAGGCACAAGTGCTGACAACGAAAGAACTATGCTCACTAAAAGAAGGATCCATCTCCTAACTGAAGGAAGTGACAAGGTCTCAAGAGCAGTGCTCGTATCATTGCACTCTTCTCCTCAAAGAATTTTCATCATCTCAGAAAAAGTGACAATAAATGCTAGAGATAAAAAAATAAGTGTTTGAGTTGTACTCTTGTCTTCAGTTTAGAAGTCGTAGTCGTGTCTGCCATGGTCGAAGACTAGAGTATAACAAGCCAGGCCAATGTACCGAGATCCATGCACCGAGGGAAAGCACCAGGTCGACGAAATGTAGTCGCAGATGGGGCCACTGAGACTGTTGTCATAACTCTTTACGACCACGTCCCAGCACCTACGAATACTGCTCTCATCGTCGTCCTCGGTACGGTGACTATGGTTGAAACTTCTTACGACCACAACGACGAGATAACAGAGGAACTTGGCTCTACTAATCCAAACTTTAGCAAACTCAAGCTCCTCTACACATGTGTGGTGAGTCAAAATTTTAATTTCTCATTTTCAGATTTTAGCATTCAAGTAGAGAAATTAAATTCTCACCGTCTACAAAGAAAGACTCACAATCTACACATGCTTCAATGAGATTTCAACCTAGCAAGATCAATCTAGCAATTTATCATCTAGGCATCTCATATTCTCCCTAAGAGCAAGTATATTCATCGTGGACAAGGCCAAGGTCCCATTGAGATTTTACCTTGCTCATGATGAGTTGTCGTTCGTCCTTCTTAGCATCATCATCCGTATGTTCTCCAAGACTTTCTCCTTTCTGGCACTCAAGCAATCAGAGGTAAAGAATGTACCACAAAGCTCACACTTGTGGTTTCTTGCAAATAAAATCACTCTAGCCGAAATCAAGCCTCTTGTCTCAAAGGACATCATTGGCAAAAACACCCCAATAAGATTCAAAGAAAAGCTCACAAGATTCCCTACTAGTTGCCAGGCTCACGATCGGTTAAGATCAAATATAGAGCCAACCTTGCTCTGATACCAATTGTAGGACCGAACTGGCAACCAGAGGGGGGGGTGAATGGTGCCTTAAAAAAACTTTCCAAGTATTCACACAATTTTCTTCTCCAATAACTACAAAGCTATGAAGACGAAGATCGAATGTTCACTGGAGAGCCGATCTCAAGACTGACACCAGAACGAGAACCGACAAAACAAAGCAGTCGAAATGTCCTATCATGATCGATCTGACCAAGACATAGATCGTCTGTGACAGAGAGGTCGAACGCCAACTCGTGGTCGATCGAGTCACTCGGTCAAGACAGACGATCCACTGAAAACCGGAAATCAGACCGATAATAGAGACTGCACAGAAATGACCGAAAACAGAGAAAGCGCGCATGACCGACAAGACTCAAAAATGAATAACTTGATAGTCTTGAGTCAAATAACCAGGAGACTTCAACCACAGCAGCGTAACGACCTCAAGTTGAGAAATCACAGAGCGGTCGAAGTCTCTTTGCTGCAACCGAGAAGACAACGTGGTCGATACTGAAAACAGAGGAGTCACTCAGAGCTCGACCGCAAGATCTAATTTCCAAGTAGCTTTTGACTCATAGATCTTTTGGTCACGAGACTTTAACCGATTCAAGAACTCATCCTCTGAAAGATGATTTGCAAAGAAACCAGAACTTTTCTACCGAGACCAATAAGAAAGCCAAAGTCACAACTAGAGCAGAGGACTTGGGGCGCACGACCATTTGGCAAAGAGATCTTCTCCGACCACTTGCTGCTCTTGGGAAGAACTGGCCAAATGGCCTTGAGATTGATTCCCCATATCAGAGCAGAAGGGACCGAGGCAGTCTTGAGCAACAACTCAACACAAAAGAGACAGGAAAGTCAACAAAAGCACCCGAGAAGAATCAACAAAATAGAGAAAGAAAAAACACAAGCAATCATGACATCTCAGACAAAATACTTCTCAGATAGATAGATACAGAGAGATGAATGATTACAAAGGAGGTTTCTACAGCCACTCCCAATAGCCACTCCCCTCGGGAGGACAAGCTCTAACCCTAGAGCGAACGTACACATACACAGACTCCCATGGGAGGGAGAGGCGGCTTCCTCCAAGGCCCAGCCGGCCAACTCACTCCAACACTTGCCTCCCCTCTCCTTTTATAGCCTCACGCACGAGACTTGACCTAATGGATCCACCCATTAGTCCTCACTGGGGCTAACCCGTAAACCCCACCTAACATCGGGTTTTCCACTGCTTTACCCAACAACACTGACCATCCCAGTGCTTTACCCATTAACTCAGTGCTTTACCCGCACTTTAGCTGACAGAGCCAACAGAATCCACTTCCACCTTGCAGGCTTTGCGCATTTCACCAAAATGCCATCCCGCATTTTCCTGGAAGCTTCCTCCTACCTTGCTGTCCACGCATGCAACCACCTTGAGCCCCAAGTCTTCTTCGGCTTCACCTAGTCATTCTGGACCTCAACATCTCCCATGTCTAGTCCCGACCACTCCAAGCCTCACCAAGACTTGTCTCCAAGATCCTCTGGCAGCTCCATCTCCGGTTCCTCGTCTCCTCGGCTTGCAACCACCTCACTAGCCTCGATCATCTTTGGCGTTTTCGACCGTCTGGACCTCAACACCTCCTATGCCTAGTCCCGGTCCTCCCACGCCTCACCATGAAATAGCTCTGAAGTCCTGCAACCACACTGTCGTAGGGGTGGCCCCCACCTAAACCCAGCAGGCCTGGTAGAAAGTTATAAGGCCCAGAATAGGCCTCATGTAATGACACAAATACCCCTGAAGGGGATAATCAGCTGTAAGGGCATAATTGTAAAAGCACTCCCCATGTATATATATAGAACACCGACCATGGGGGGAAGGAGGCCATGACATTCATCTTCATCACTCTCCACTACCACCTCTCTCTCTGTTTGGCCTGTAGCCACAACAGTTGGCGCCATCCGTGGGGAGGACAAGCCTGAAGACCGAAGAAGAAGGATGGCACCGAAAAAAGCTTCGTCAGCGGCGGCGAAGGGAAAGAAGGCGGCCGGGCCGGAGCGTCGTATGAGTACCAGGGCTTTGGCATCGGCAGCGGCGGGCGCGGGTAGCGATGCAAGCGCGGTGGCCGAAGACGTCGACGTCCGCGCGGTGACGACCAACCTCGTCACCGGCACCGCGACGACCAACCCCGTCACCGGCACCGCGACGACCAACCTTGTCACCGGCACCGCGACGACCAACCTCGCCACCGGCACCGCGACGACCAACCCCGGCACCGGCGTCGCGGGGACGGACCCCGCGGTCGAAGACGTCGACGCTGGTGCGGCGACAACCGACCCCGCCGACGCAACGACAGCCGACCTCGCCGCCCCCGCCGCAACCCTCGCCGGTACGCGGACCGGGCGGTTCGAGGTAGCCACGACGGAGCGACCGGCAGCTCGGGACCTCGCGACGCGGTCGTGCCCGCGCTGATCCGCCCGTTGGGAGTACCGGCGACCCCGCCTGCACAGGCGGCAGAAAGCGCCCTGCTGGCGGCCCTCAACACGTTCCAGCGGGAGCTAGGGGACCTTCGCGGAGCCGTCCGAGATATGCAAGAGGCTCGGAGCCAGCAGCCCGCGCTAGTAATCGCGCCCGAGCCCACGCCGGAGAGGGCGGACAGTCGCGAAGCCCCCACGTCTAGCCGCGTGCCGCTGCGGCATGTAGATCCGGAGTCCCCGCTCTCGGCAGGGCTGCAGCAAGCGGCATGGCCCGAAGACTTCAAGTTTCCTAGCACCATCGACTCGTACAAAGGCGACACGGACCCCCGCGAGTTCGTGCGCGTGTACGAAACCGCGATCGAAGCCGCGGGCGGAGACGACACCACGAAGGCGAAGGGACTCCCCCTCGCGCTGCAAGGAGTGGCACTCTCTTGGTTCTTTACCATAGAGCCGGGCTCCATCTACGCGTGGGAGCAGCTCTGCGTTCGCCTTCACAACAACTTCCAAGGAAACTACGTCGACCGAGTCGACGTGGACCAACTCTTTGCTGTCAAGCAAAAACCCTCGGAGAAGCTCCGGGACTACTTCAAACGCTTCACCAAGATTCGATGCCAAGTGAAAGACGTTAACGAAACCACCATCGTTAATGCAGCCATACAGGGCCTTCGTCCGGGCCCGATGGCCGAGTACAACGCGCGAAAGCCAATCAAGACGGTGGCGAAGCTCTTCGACAAAATGGAGGAATATGCCAATGCGGAAGAAGACACACGGCGAAGGCAAGGGGACGACTCCGACACCAACCAGGCCGGAGCCTCGGCAAAAGCCGAAGATCCCCCGAAGAACGGCTTTTCGAAGGGAAAACGTAAGCAGGAGTCGTCCAGGGACGCCTCGCATAAGGAGTCGTCCGATCAGCCCAAGCGCGGCCAGTAGAGGTCGAGGCGAAACCGGTACGTCCTCGACATTGAGGGCGGTTCCGACGAGGGCGCTCCTGCGGGCCGAGGCGGCCGGGGGCGCCGTGGCCGCGGGCGTGGCCGGGGCCAGGGCCGCGACGATAAAGGTCGTGGAGATTACGACGACCAGCACCAGGGACTGTGGTGTGTAGTCCACGGCCGCGGCAACCATGATACCCGCACCTGCACCTCCATCGCGGCGCTCCGCGATAGCGTCGCTAGGGACAGGAACCTAGAGACGTGTCCGCCTGCGGTGGCCCACGTCCAATTCCCATACGAGGCCCCCGTGCAGGTACAGGCGCAAGGGATGCAACCCCAGGAAGGCACCTTACGGATCCAGGCTCACGTACAGCAACCTCGGGAGGGCCTCCTATCGCTCCAGGCTCCGGAGGCAACCCACCACAGGATCATTAACGTCATATCCGGAGGCTCTGCGCTAGAATTCGCCTCAGCACGGCAGCAGAAGGCCTATGCGCGAAGACTACATCATGTGGCGGCATACCCAGCGCAAGCACCCCCGGACTGGGCGCGGCACGAAGTCACATTCACACCCGGCGATGCCCAAGGCGTGGACTTCCCTCATCAGGACCCCCCTGGTCATCCGGGTCACTATCGCGGGATGCGACGTGGGGCGTGCCCTGGTGGACGGCGGTAGCTCCGCAAACGTATTGTTTGCGGCGGCCTTCGACCAAATGGGGATCCCTCGCAGCCGCCTAGGGCCCTCGGGAGTCCCACTGCAGGGCTTTGGGGGCAACCCCTGCGGGCGCTGGGACAAGTAGGTCTTCAAGTCTCCTTCGGCCGAGATGACAATGTGCGGGCCGAAGATGCCACCTTCGACGTGGTCGACCTTCCGTACCCCTACAATGCCATATTAGGGCGCCCAATCCTCAACTCCTTCGGCGCGGTACCACATCACGGCTATCTATGCATGAAGATCCCGGGTCCCCGGGCCATCATCACCGTCCGAGGCGACCAGGATATGGCCCGGCGCATCGAGCCAGGTACCAGGTGCCCGCGTCGCGAAGCCCAACGGCGCTCCTAGAGCCGGCGCCGGTGTCACAACGCGGTGGTCCGCGGGGCCAGTCGGAGGCGCCTTGGCGGGCCCTGCAGGGGTCTAGCGACTAGAGGCTTCAGCCACACCAAGGAAAAACGGTTAGTACATCCGCCCCTTGTAATTGCTTGCCCGCGCAAACGGGGATGTAATGAAGATCGTCGTTTGTCGCTAATATTTCTTCATCGTGCGCAAGCACGTGGCGGAGGCGCGCGCAGGCTTCGCTAGCGCGCGCGCTCCCGCAGCATAAATCGAAGTCGCACGTTCGCGTGTGCACTCGCCGTAGCCAAAGGTGACGGGCCTGAGTATAAACAAAGACGCACGTTCGCGTGTGCACTCGCCGTAGCCAAAGGTGACGAGCCTGAGTATAAACAAAGATGCACGTTCGCGTGTGCACTCGCCGTAGCCAAAGGTGACGGGCCTGAGTATAAACAAAGACGCACGTTCGCGTGTGCACTCGCCGTAGCCAAAGGTGACGGGCCTGAGTATAAACAAAGACGCACGTTCGCGTGTGCACTCGCCGTAGCCAGGGGTACGGGACTGAGTATAAATCGAAGTCGCACGTTCGCGTGTGCACTCGCCGTAGCCAAAGGTGACGGGCCTGAGTATAAACAAAGACGCACGTTCGCGTGTGCACTCGCCGTAGCCAGGGGTACGGGACTGAGTATAAATCGAAGTCGCACGTTCGCGTGTGCACTCGCCGTAGCCAAAGGTGACGGGCCTGAGTATAAACAAAGACGCACGTTCACGTGTGCACTCGCCGTAGCCAGGGGTACGGGACTGAGTATAAATCGAAGTCGCACGTTCGCGTGTGCACTCGCCGTAGCCAAAGGTGACGGGCCTGAGTATAAACAAAGACGCACGTTCGCGTGTGCACTCGCCGTAGCCAGGGGTACGGGACTGAGTATAAATCGAAGTCGCACGTTCGCGTGTGCACTCGCCGTAGCCAAAGGTGACGGGCCTGAGTATAAACAAAAGACGCAGCGGGGGGACGCCTCCGCGCGCACTCTACGGAGTATAAATAAGACGTAGCGTTGAGCTTAGCCTCCGCACGCACCAGTCCATGGACTTTAAATAAGACGTAGCGTCGAGCCTAGCTCCGCACGCAACAGTCTACGGACTATAAATAAGACGTAGCGTCGAGCCTAGCTCCGCACGCACTAGTCCACGGACTTTAAATAAGACGTAGCGTCGAGCCTAGCTCCGCACGCAACAGTCTACGGACTTTAAATAAGACGTAGCGTTGAGGTCCGCCTCCGCACGCGCGAGTCTCTGGACTATAAAGGAAGTCGTAGCGTCGAGGTCCGCCTCCGCACGCACCAGTCTACGGACTTTAAATAAGACGTAGCGTCGAGGTCCGCCTCCGCACGCGCGAGTCTCCGGACTATAAAGGAAGTCGTAGCGCCGAGGTCCGCCTCCGCACACACTAGTCCACGGGCTTTGAATAAGGCGCAGCGTCGAGGTCCGCCTCCGCACAGCCAGCCTACAGCCAGTCTACGGACTACAAAGGCTAAGCGTTGAGGTCCGCCTCCGCCCACGCCAGCCTACGGGCTGTAAAAAGTTGAGGTACCAAGGACTGCCCCCGCAAGCGCCGTTCTAAGGAACCCTTGCGCAGTTACTTCACCAACGGTGGCATCAACACATCCTAAAATGCCAGGAAATCTGCATACCGGAGAAATCACAAGTACAAAGGTCCGGCAGCATCCTTGCCGCTCTAAGCCGCTATCCCGCGGGTTCGTCCTTAACACGCGCCAAAACTGGGGCCTCGCTCGAGGAAGGCCGGCCCGCCCAAAAGTCCAGCGACTCCTCGGCCCTTCGCCAGCGTCGAAGGCGTCGCCGGGTTGAAAGGTCGGCCGCACGAAGCTGGTCCCAGCAAGAAAGCTGCTCGGGATATAGGCGAAAGTCAGAATGCATACAGCAAGTGTGTACATTCGCAAAAAGAGGGAGCAGTACAACACACGCCTACACCTAGGCACCACGGCGTCAGACCTGCGGGTTCCCGGCGCCCTCGGAGGGCCCAGCGCCGCCCTCGTCGCGTCGAGGGATCCCGTCAAGAAATTGGCCGAGGCTCCCCGTCCCGTAGACCGACTTCCGGAGCTCGATCCCTGCAGCATCCGGCCCGGCGTAAGCCCAGATCCGGTCGAAGAAGGGCCCGAGGGCACGGCGAGCGGAGCGGACGGCACTGGACATTACTCCGGCCCCGCCGGGCATCTCCAGCTGGGGGTCATCCAGCCCGGCGACGTGCGTGCAACCGCGGTGCTGCAGGAGCGCGCACACCAAGCAGGTCGACGTGTACGCGCAGTGGGTGCCAAAGGACGTCGCCGCGTCGCGCGCGACGTTGGCGGCATCCCCGATCCAGCAGAGCGTCCGGGACAACTCCTCTGGGCAGAAGGCGCGCTCCGGCACCTCAGTCACCAGCCCTTGAAGATGGCTCTCCAGCGCTTGCATGGCATCCCACGCCACCACCGAGGCATCGCCAAGCGTCTGGTTACGCCCCGCTAGAGTCAAGGCAAGCTCGCCTTTTTCCTTCTCTAGCGAGGCGACCTGTTTCAGGAACCCGGTCCGCTCCGCCGCAAACTCCTGTTCAACGGCTGTCCTTGCGCAGCGGGAGGCGTGGCCAGAGGGGCAGAAGGCACGTATGCCGCAGGGCCCCCGGCGCTTGCGCTGGAGTCCCACAAGCTTCTGATGTCCGTGGCCACGACGAATCCCCGCGGCGTCCGGTGGAGCTCCGGCCGCACACACGGCCGTTTAGCCGGGGCGGCCTGCAGCGAAACCACCCCCGCAGTCGCGGCTGGGGAAGCCCCCGCGGTCGCACCGCCCGGGGGCGAAGGTTCCGCGGTGACGATTGTCGAAGGAGGCACCTCGGTTCCTGCCGTTGTCGTTAAAGGCAGCATGGCTTCGTGCGCCCCCGCGGAGGGCGCCTCCGGCACCACAACAGCCACGGCCAAAGGGTCCACCTCAGCATCGCCGGTCCACACGGGTTCCGCCTCAACGACTTCGGTGGGCGGCGAGGCTTCCCCCCTCCGGCTGCTTGTGGAAAACCCACCGTCCGGGGCGCTCGCCGAAGATACCTCGCCTTCGACGTCTGCCCCACCCAAGCCCGAATCGGCATACCTCGCCGAGTCCGACTTCGCGTCCGCCGCGCCCTCCGAAACACTAGCCGCAGTAGTAGCAGCTGCCGCGCTAAGCGCGGCAGGCGCCCCGCTGCGGCCCCTCTTCCAAGACGGGGCCTTCTTCTTCTTCTTCGCTGCACCGTCGTCTGGAGCGACACGGTCCGGCACGGCAAGGCCCAGGGCCTCGCATACGCATTTATTCGACCCAGCCCCGCCTCGACGAGAGCAGACGCGCGCTGCTCATGCTTCCTGGCGGTGTACGGCCCCCAGGAATACGCGCGCGGCCTGCTCCGCCTCCTCCAAGGAAATCCCTGAAGCAAAGGAGAAGGGCATCAGCATCTAACGCATTTCGCGTGAACAAAGGCGGGGCGCGATCGAGGCTTACGAAGACTGGGTGGCACCGGCAGCGAGCAGACCCATGGCGAAACATTGTCGTCTCGATGCCTCTCGGCGGCAAGACGCTAGTCGTGGGCAAGCGGTGCCATGCCGTACATCACGTACTCTTCGGCGAGGTCGCGCATGTTGAAGCGGGCGGCCATGCCTACGAGCCGCTTGACCCTCCGCCTATCCTCAGCATCGAGCGTTCGGCCGGGCGAGGGCTTGAACGCAATCGGTCGGCCTGTGCACTCAAGGCCGCTCCCGCTCTCCACACGGTGGTAGAACCACCGCTTCATCCAGTAAGACTCCCACTTCCCGCGAGTTGAGTTCGCAGGGAAGAGCTTCTGGCACGACAGAGGAAGAATAAAAGTGACGCTACCGAAGCTCGACAGCGTCCCGTCCTTCCGACCCTTGGGCTGGCATCGTGCCTCGTGGAGATAGGCGAACAACGACGCGCTGGGCCAACACACCCCCGAACGCAAGGCCCAGCTGTACACCGCAAGCCGGGCCACGGCGTTCGGAGTCAGTTGCGCCAGCTCCAGCCTGAAGGTCCGCAGCACGTTGCCCACCATAGCCGCCGCTGGGATCCGGAGCCCCGCGTCGAAAAAGGCAACGAACACGACCGCCACCGACCTCTCGGGGATGAGGTTCCGTCTCGTCGGCAGCGGGCAATCGTACCTCCTGGCGCCTGGACAACTTCCCCACGCGCAGAAGCCCTTGGATCGTCTTCTCGGTCACGAGCGAGGGGCCTAGCTCGCCGGAGAACGTGCCTTCCTCCTCCGCCACCAGCCGCTCCTGGTCCGCCGCCGCTGGGTCGCGCTCTTGGAGCGCGTATTTCACCTTCAACAGCGAGGACCGCCGGCGAATGTCAGGGCCACCAACCGCCTGGCCGCGCTCGCTACTGGAGGCCATCGCTTCCCACGGAGAGACTGAGGCGGTGAAGATAGCGCGAAGGTGTAGAAGGCGGAGCAGACAGGAAAGAGGGCGTAAAGGTGCGAGGACGCTGTTACGGGGGGGCTATTTCAAGCCACCTCGCCCATACCGTCGCTACCGAAGCGTCGCAACGATTCGCGTGCCGGATGCAACCGCAGCGGTGTAAAGGCCCGCCCTGCACGATTCCCCGTAACTGAAAGCGAAGAGTCGCGAGGGTCCGTGTACAAGGCGCGACCGCAGTCGTACACGCGCCCGTCCAGCGCGACGCCTCACACCCAACGCTGGAAGGTCGCGACCACAGGCGCCAAGGACCGCCACAGCACGGCGTTACCTAGCCGCGGTTATGGGCGCACCAATGGGCCAGGGGATCACAACCGCCCCGGCGCCGCGCCATTCACTACCCGCCCCGTGTCCCCCTCGCCTAGGGAAAAGGCGAGTGGCCGCAAGCACGCAACCGCCCACCTCCCGACGCCCACCAGTCGTAGGCCGCCGCGTGCCCCGGGAGCGTCGGGTCACACGGTACGGGAACCTAACCCTGGCAGACCAGGGGTCAGCGTGATTCCAGGAACCTTTACAGCGCAAGATCGCCTCACAAGATCCCAACTCACCGCCCACGGGACGGAGTGCGCGTGCGTCTACTTCGACTAAGCGCCAGCTTCGCTGCCACCCGACCGAAGGGTAGGGGACAGAGCGCGCGCGCCTACTTCGACTAGGCGCCAGCTTCGCTGCCACCCGTTCGAAGGGTAGGAGACGGAGCGCGCGCGTTTACTTCCACTAGGCGCCAGCTTCGCTGCCACCCATTCGAAGGGTAGAGGACGGAGCGCGCGCGTCTACTTCCACTAGGCGCCAGCTTCGCTGCCACCCGTTCGAAGGGTAGGGGACGGAGCGCGCGCGTCTACTTCCAATAGGCGCCAGCTTCGCTGCCACCCGTTCGAAGGGTAGGGCACGGAGCGCGCGCGTCTACTTCAACTAGGCGCCAGCTTCCCTGCCACCCGTTCGAAGGGTAGGGAACGGAGCGCGCGTCTACTTCAACTAGGCGCCAGCTTCGCTGCCACCCGTTCGAAGGGTAGGGGACGGAGCGCGCGCGTCTGCTTCCACTAGGCGCCAGCTTCGCTGCCACCCGTTCGAAGGGTAGGGGACGGAGCGCGCGCGTCTGCTTCAACTAGGTGCCAGCTTCGCTGCCACCCGTTCGAAGGGTAGGGGACGGAGCGCGCGCGTCTCCTTCAACTAGGCGCCAGCTTCGCTGCCACCCGTTCGAAGGGTAGGGCACGAGGTGCACGTGTCTACTTCGACTAGGCGGCAGCATCGCTGCCACCCGTTCGAAGGGTAGGGGACGGAGCGCGCGCGTCTACTTCCACTAGGCGCCAGCTTCGCTGCCACCCGATCGAAGGGTAGGGCACGGAGCGCGCGCGTCTACTTCAACTAGGCGCCAGCTTCGCTGCCACCCGATCGAAGGGTAGGGCACGGAGCGCGCGCGTCTACTTCCACTAGGCGCCAGCTTCGCTGCCACCCATTCGAAGGGTAGGGGACGGAGCGCGCGCGTCTACTTCAACTAAGCGCCAGCTTCGCTGCCACCCGACCGAAGGGTAGGGGACGGAGCGCGCGCGCCTACTTCGACTAGGCGCCAGCTTCGCTGCCACCCATTCGAAGGTTAGGGGACGGAGCGCGCGCGTCTACTTCCACTAGGCGCCAGCTTCGCTGCCACCCGTTCGAAGGGTAGGGGACGGAGGGCGTGCGTCTACTTCAACTAAGCGCCAGCTTCGCTGCCACCCGTTCGAAGGGTAGGGGACGGAGCGCGCGCGCCTACTTCGACTAGGCGCCAGCTTCGCTGCCACCCGTTCGAAGGGAGGGGACGGAGCGCGCGCGTCTACTTCCACTAGGCGCCAGCTTCGCTGCCACCCGTTCGAAGGGTAGGGGACGGAGCGCGCGCGTCTACTTCCACTAGGCGCCAGCTTCGCTGCCACCCGAACGAAGGGTAGGGCACGGAGCGCGCGCGTCTACTTCAACTAGGCGCCAGCTTCGCTGTCACCCGTTCGAAGGGTAGGGAACGGAGCACGCGCGTCTACTTCAACTTGGCGCCAGCTTCGCTGCCACCCGTGCGAAGGGTAGGGGACGGACCGCGCGCGTCTACTTCCACTAGGCGCCAGCTTCGCTGCCACCCTTTCGAAGGGTAAGGGACGGAGCGCGCGCGTCTACTTCAACTAAGCGCCAGCTTCGCTGCCACCCGACCGAAGGGTAGGGGACGGAGCGCGCGCGCCTACTTCAACTAGGCGCCAGCTTCGCTGCCACCCGTGCGATGGGTAGGGGACGGTGCGCGCGCGTCTACTTTCACTAGGCGCCAGCTTCGCTGCCACCCATTCGAAGGGTAGGGGACGGAGCGCGCGCATCTACTTCAACTACGCGCCAGCTTCGCTGCCACCCGACCGAAGGGTAGGGGACGGAGCGCGCGCGCCTACTTCGACTAGGCGCCAGCTTCGCTGCCACCCATTCGAAGGATAGGGGACGGAGCGCGCGCGTCTACTTCCACTAGGCGCCAGCTTCGCTGCCACCCGTTCGAAGGGTAGGGGACGGAGTGCGTGCGTCTACTTCAACTACGCGACAGCTTCGCTGCCATCCGTTCGAAGGGTAGGGGACGGAGCGCGCGCGCCTACTTCGACTAGGCGCCAGCTTCGCTGCCACCCGTTCGAAGGGCAGGGGACGGAGCGCGCGCGTCTACTTCCACTAGGCGCCAGCTTCGCTGCCACCCGTTCGAAGGGTAGGGTACGGAGCGCGCGCGTCTACTTCGACTAGGCGCCAGGTTCGCTGCCACCCGTTCGAAGGGTAGGGGACGGAGCGCGCGCGTCTACTTCCACTAGGCGCCAGCTTCGCTGCCACCCGTTCAAAGGGTAGGGAACGTAGCGCGCGCGTCTGCTTCAACTAGGCGTCAGCTTCGCTGCCACCCGTTCGAAGGGTAGGGGACGGAGCGCGCGCGTCTACTTCCACTAGGCGCCAGCTTGGCTGCCACCCGTTCGAAGGGTAGGGAACGGAGCGCGCGCGTCTGCTTCAACTAGGCGCCAGCTTCGCTGCCACCCGTTCGAAGGGTAGGGGACGGAGCGCGCGCGTCTACTTCCACTAGGCGCCAGCTTCACTGCCACCCGTTCGAAGGGTAGGGAACGGAGTGCGCGCGTCTGCTTCAACTAGGCGCCAGCTTCGCTGCCACCCGTTCGAAGGGTAGGGGACGGAGCGCGCGCGTCTGCTAGGCGAGGGGATGGAGCGAGCTTGAAGAACGGCGAACAGCACATACGACCACCATAACTCGAACATGCAAAGGTCAATTTGTGGCAAGAGCAGACATGATCTCGTAAACAGATTTGCGTCGCCACACCAGCACATGCTCGTTCGCACAATCAGAGCGGATGGATAACTTCATATCTATCTACGAGAGCATTTCAGGCCTTGCCATTTCCGCGTCAAGCTGTGAAGCATTTCCACAAATAGGACGTATTTTGTTCACCGGCGCTCGTGGGCATTGACGCCGGTCGACGCAGTCATCAAACGCAGGTGAACAAAATTTTCCCTACATATGAGAAGCTAACCATGAACAGGTACGAGATGTGCAACAAGGGATGTCTAGGGAGCGGCCCCCGGCGCCAACATATTTATACTCGCCCTCACCAGGCGAAAAGCCGCCAGCATGGAGGGATGCCAATCGGCGGCACGCCAACCGGTGGAAGCACAAGCGGGGGGCATCGGGCGGTTCAGCTACCAGGGGTGCGTGAGTGCAACCGTCCGCATCCCACCGCGTGCACACCGGGAACCGTCGCACGCCCCACTCACGAGAAGGTGCACCACATGATGCGACAGCCTGCCCCCGGCAAGCCAACCGTCATTAAAAAGCACACCACCGGGCGGCAAGGCCGCAACGACTGTGGAGCGCGCACGCCTCAGAAGTCCATATGCCGGGAGTCCGCCGTCACATTGATGGTCACGACGCCTCAAGGCCCGCACCGCGCCAAGCACGCTTCACCACGTGGACGGCCGAAAAAGCACGCATCTGCTTCGGCCACAGCGCAGCCCCGGGTCAAGTCTGGAGAAGTTCACAGGCCGCGGGGACGGAGGGGCCAAAGGACTCGGCGACATGGCTTCGGCCCTGTGAAGCCCTTCACCATGAGAGGCTCCTGTCGTAGGGGTGGCCCCCACCTAAACCCAGCAGGCCTGGTAGAAAGTTATAAGGCCCAGAATAGGCCTCATGTAATGACACAAATACCCCTGAAGGGGATAATCAGCTGTAAGGGCATAATTGTAAAAGCACTCCCCATGTATATATATAGAACACCGACCATGGGGGGAAGGAGGCCATGACATTCATCTTCATCACTCTCCACTACCACCTCTCTCTCTGTTTGGCCTGTAGCCACAACACACACAAACAAGCAAACCGTTACATAGCACCGCACAATACATGCAGACCATCAATCGGTATAACCAACAAGTTTTACAGCACAACACCTAGTCGTAAACCCCTTACGACCGATCTAAAGAACAATACATGAAATGCCAGCAACCTACGACCACTCACTAGGCTGCTACGACCATCGCTAGCTTTCAACGATTACCACAGACAGGTCACTACGATCACAAAGTCGAATCAACTCCTACGACTACCAAGTCGTAGAGCCAGACATCAAGTCGCGAGCCTTTATGACCACCAAGTCGTAAAGCTCAATCGACTACCAAGTCGGTCCCATGACTACCAAGCCAGTCACCAAGTCGAACGGCCTCAGCCGACCACCAACCAGTCGCCTAGGATCACCGATCATACAGGCTTCGACTTCTGCACCCGATCGCGACAACTACCAAGTCGTAAGGCAGATCACCAAGTTGTACTGAGCTTACGACCGCACACAACATTGCTACGACCACCAACCAGAAGTCCATACGACCGGTTTCCAAGTGTTACAACCGCTTCGGGGCACTTCCGACCGCTGCCGACTTCTTCCCAAGCACGTCCGACCGCTTACAGGCCCTTTTGACCACAACTGACTGCGTTACGACCGCTTTACAATGTGGTCAAAGTCTGCCGACTATTCAACGTGATCGTAAACTCGAGCGCCGACCACCGACCGCAGTGATCGAAGCATCGACTTCCGACCGCAGCTCTCGATAACGTGGTCGTAGATTCGTCTGGGGACTTCCGACCACGATGAGAGATGCATTCGACTTCTGACCACTCGTAAATGCCCTGTCGACTTTCGACCAGCGACAACGTTGTCGTAAACCTTCCGGCTGGCCTTCGACTTTCAACAAAGTGGTCGTAAACTTGCCTGATGGCCTTCAACCACGGCCGACGTGATCGTAAAGCTTCCTGGGACCTTTGACCACGACCAGAGTGGTCGAAACGACTACTGCCGACCACAGGCTGCCAACAACGTGGTCGTAAGCGGTCTGCCAACCTATCTCAAGGCTTATGACTTTGCAAAGTCAGCTCAAACCTCAAAAACTAAACTCAATCTTTCTAGATCAAGAGTCAATTACTCATCACAACCATGGGGTGACCTCCACATGGTCTTACACATGCCCTGGGTGCTTGTTTTAGACCATATAAATCTTTGGACAATTTGAAGATATGATCAGGAAACTTAGAATTCTCAAAGCCAGATGGTTGTCTAATATAAATTTCCTCCTCTATGCTTTTCACATCCATTTGATAAAGTCTAAAACCCTTCTATGCTGCAAAAGCTAACAAACTTTAATGGCTTCTAATCAAGTAACAGGAGCAAATTTTCACCAAAATCAAAAGCCTCTACCTGGATAAATCCTTGAGCCATAAGTCTAGCCTTATTTCGAATAACAACACCATCCTCACTTTGTTTATTCTTAAAAACTCATTTTGTTCCAATAACATTATGACCATGGGGCGGTGAGACTAAAGTCCAAACCTTGTTCTGCTCAAAGTTTTCTAATTCCTCATGTATGGCATTAATCTAAGACTTATCAGATAAAGTGTGACTTACATCTTGGGGTTCAAAAGAGGAGACAAGCAGACTGGGCATGTGAGGCTATGGGCGGCACATGCGGTAGCTGGTGTGGCTGCGAGTGGTGCATGCGAGCGACTGGCGCGGCTGTGAGCGGCGCATGTGAACGATCGGTGGTGCGGTTGCGTTCGGGCAATGTGTACGGCATGGTGGCCATCTGCAGGTTCGGCCACGTGTGAATTGTCCCTTTTTTCAATCTACAATATAATCAGCATTTACTCTTTCGTGCAAATCTATCAATTGGCTTGGCCGGCGACTTCAAGTCAGCTCGCGATAGAGTAGAGCGGATGTGCACTGTAGAAAAATAATCTAGAAAGCAAAATTTTATGTAATTTAATGTGATTCTAGATAGGCAATTCAATCTATAAATGCTTTGATGATTACCTTTCAATTCATAAGAGCGATTCGTGCTGATAACGTGTTAAGGAACCGTCTAAGCGATTCCTCCTAGACAGAAAGATAGATCAAATACAAGTAATACAAGAAATAATAAATTAAACACAGAGAGATAGGAGAACTCCTTTCTTTATTGCTTTCTCCTCCAAAATTACAGGTTACAATGATTGAGACTCTCTATTTATAGACTAAGTGGTGAGATGTCCATTATAGATTAGGCTTGTAAGCCTAGGGTCAGATTTCCCAACATAGACCTGTGAGCCCTACCGTTATTGTAATCCCTCAATCAATACAGACACTATGTCTCCTTTACGTTGCCTCGAGTTCAATGTTTTTCTCTTTATTCGTAAGGTCGAATTCCAATTTGATAATATTAGTCTACCTACATATACAATATAGTTTACTCAATTATCTTTTTGTTTTCTCCATTCCTTTCTGTAACCCTCTAACGTGGATCATCAATCTCGTGGCCCTCCTTCCTCTCTCTCGATCGAACCGTCCCTCAAGTCCTTCCCCGTCTCAAGAGGCTTGCAACTTTCGCATCTCACACGAAGACCCAAACCATCCTTGCCATGATCCTTCTCTCCCACGATTTCCTCCACATTTCTTATCCTTCCTCCAGTGTCCCCAGCAGCCCACCCACCCCATGACTCTCCCTTCCCCCGATCCCCTCGCCTTCCAATCCGTGCCGCTCCCATGGTCTCGTGATCTCATTGCCATGGCTTGGAAGAGGACCGCGACGGCGGATGGCTCAACATTGTCGGACCGCGGCAATAGTTTAGTCGATGGCAACCATATCTTAGCCATTTGGATCTAACCGGATCTCATTAGAGGCAGGGCCGATGCAAAAATGGCCGCCGGTGGGAGGCAGCGAAAGGAGGTGCGAGGATGACAACTAGAGACACAAGGACACGGTCGGGAGGCTGCGGAGGGTGTCGCACAGCGGCAATGGCTTCGAGTGGGTTCAACGATATCAGATTATCTGCACTAATGGATTTATTGATCATATACCCTCCATTTAGATGGAAATTTAGGATTTACTCTCCTGGCCCACGTGTCAGTGACTTATGATGACCCCACGTGTCATTGAGATGAGGAGGGTAAATCCTGAATTTCCCAACTAAAGGGAGGGTATATGATCCAATCCCCTAGTTCGTGCAGAGACACGGCTTCCTCTCCTGAAGACCTTGTGCCACGATGGAGTGAGTACCAAACCACATTTGGAATGGTAAAAATCAAATTATTGGTTTCGTTCAAGTAAGCATACATTAGGTGATTAGTTTGAGAAGGTTTCATTACATTAGAGCTGTTAATCTCTAGATGAGTTAGCTAGAAAGAAAAGTGAAATGCTTTGGTCTCCAAAATTTCTGGTGCTCAGTCTTATCATCTACGCTTTGGCAAAAAAAAATAGCCATTGATGGGTACTGCTGCAGTATTTTCTCATGCATGCTTGCAAGTAAAATCTGTTCATTCAGAAAGTTTAATTGGAATAGTTTACTCAACTTTGTTATTATTCATTCACTCAACTTAGGTACCTTCTATAGTGTTTATACATTTCCATTTTTATTGACCAGCACAATGATCTAAAGTGATAAGAATAGCGAGGACACTGTTGGTATTAGCCTTTACATGGAAATTTAAAGTCATTGGTTGTTACAAACAGTCTTATTGAATTGTTTGGCTATTGGTTTGGATATACAACATTTCATTGCATGATGAATGCAAGTATGCAATTATTCTGTATCCTCCACATGGAGCTCATTTCTATTTTATTTTCGATACTTAGGTTGTGATGGCATGTCTTCTGGTTCTACTTGTTTCATTTGCCAAGAGGTGAGTTCTTACACATAGTTTTACAAAAGATTGCATTTCGACTAAAAATCAGTGTATTTTTAAAAGGCTCTAATGGATCAGAATTAATCCAACTACCTACGTGTCATAATTAATAAAGATGGAAAACAAATGCTTCTCTAACTTTGGAAAGCTTCCATTGTCCGGACAATATCTTGCTGAAAAGGGAATTAGTAAACTTGCCAGTACCTATCTTAATTTCAGGTATTTTGTATAGTTTGTAAACCGTAACTAGAGTGGTTGTGTTGGCTGTTCATCAAAGGAAATCATTTTAAAAGGTTACTTGATCTTCTGAATTCTTGCGCATTACTTCCCAGCAAAGTTTAGATGGTGAAGACTGAAGAGAGAATCCAGAGATTTGTTCCAAGTTGTCATGTATGTACTATGTATGAGTCATGTATGACTTTTTTCATACCGAGTTAATTTAGTATACCATTTTGTTTGTTTAGAGTAGAAGTAAGCATACGTATTATGGCTTAGAGAAAAATAAGCAAAACTTCATAGATTGGGTGGCTTCCATCTGACATTGTATTATGTGTGGATGCACTGTTGGGAGACATGGTTTGATACTTTGATGCCAGTTTCATTTTGCTTTATTAATATAAGTAGTCATTAGCAATTCTTTAATGGATGGGCGAAAAGAACAGTAGTACATTGCAATGCTTCATTCCCTCCCGCAATGAAAACATTTCTTTGCCATGAAAAATTATATAGTTGCTAATTTGGAGCCAAGTTGGATTCATGCATTTCAGCCTAGATGCCAAGCTTTCTATGAAACTGAATATTGTCTCTGGGTTGAGCATTTTGTTACTTTGCAATCAAACTGTTACTTTCCGTTGCAACCCACGAGCATTTGACTATTGGTGTATATTCCGCAGCTAACTTGAGGTAATTTTTTAAAATAATCTATTTTTTATTCTGAATTACAATATTATATCAGCGTTTTTTTTGCAGTTTTGATCATATGTCGCCTCATGGTTGGGCGACTTGGGCTAGTCGCCCAACTATTGAGCGACACATGGCCAAGTTTCCCAACGGTTGGGTGACAGGATGCTAGTCGTCTCACCTGGTTGAGCGACTAGTCCAAGTCACCTAACTGTTAGGTGATTTAAAATAATAATATAATTATTTTATTAATCCGATGAAAATAATTGTGGAGTAAATGGCGATTTCGTTGGTATTATATTTAACAAATCTTGTTTGTATGTTATTTTTTATTTGAAATAAAAGGGCAAATAATGCCAATTGATCCATTTGTGATTTTCGTAGATTCTAAAGGGTACGAAATTTGTTAGACTTGCAATAACATTATGTGATTGTCGTATGTTGTTATAGTGTGATAGATTTTTGAACAATTTTATGAGGACGATTGAGCCAGCAACGATTCGTAAGTAGAAAGATAAGTTATATTGTGAGAAGGAAGACTCACTACTCGCACTAGCTACACCACTTGGAGCACCTCCTCCATCGTCACCACGTCCCACCCTCCATCGGTGCCCGCCTGTACGGCCCCACTTGGCCTTCCTTAGCACGAGGTGTCGGTGCTCTGATAGGGTGAGGTGGTCAGGAGCCCGTCATATGGTAAGGACATCGCTAAATAGAGAAAATAGATAGCACACTTATCTAGAACTGCAAAAGCCACCGCATGGGCGGGCCATGCTTCTGTCATGCCGCGAAGACGTGGTACGCTGCCGCAGCCTCAACCGAAAGAACCCCATCAAACCTACCCAGCAGGTCATCGTAACAATTGGTAGGTGCATCCAGCGGGGAGACAGCCTCTCCCATGATAGATAGACCGAGCAGCATCGTGACGTTCTACAGAGTGGGTGCCATCTCCTCGAATAAGAGGTGGAAGGTGTGCGTATCGAGTCACCACCGGTCTAACAGAGCTATTAGCAATGAACGGTCAAATGGGAACCATCGTGATCACTCCGAGCTGGATTAGACCTCCCTGGCCTCCTCGACTGGAGCACTGTACTCGTCGATGGCCTCCACCATCTGTGTAAGTGGTAGAAAGCTGATATCACTCAGCCTGCAAAGCATGAAGAAGTGAGTACATAGCAGAAATATCATAAGAAGATGTACCATACTTTGTAGACAAACCTGCTCTAGCGTAGGTCTAGTCTCCAAGCTCGTCAGGGTGTCCACATACAAACCACCCATAACTGGGCCGCCTTGTGTCCACCCTTAGGATGCGGGACACAACGGCTCACGCGGTGCTACACGTCGACGTGCCAGTCCAACAGGCCAAAAGGCCAGTCCAAACAACTAAAGTCGTGAGCCATATCTACAAATCAATTTAAAGTTAGCAATTACTGGTTTAAATATTAATTGTGTAGCTCTAGAAATTCTTCAAATTAAGTAGATTTTTTTTTGCATAAACCACATATTCCTCAATATATATAGCCATAATCGTGTTTCAGGGTTTAGGGTTTATGCAACTATTAACAATATGCAACATACCCGACATAACTACACTTATAATGATGTTAGTTGTTAACCTTCCATCGTTTTGAAAGTACAACTATTAACAACTAAATTGGTATTAGTTCTACAACTACACTATTTATAACTATTAACAACATGTGATGTATCAAAACAAGTACACACCTAATAATTTAAATTGCTAACCTATGTGTAGTTTCAAAACTATACAGTTAATGATTATAATTGTTATCCTACCATATTTCAAAAGTAAATCTATAAAAAAATACAGAAAACTCACCGTCGTCGATGCACAGATCTCTTCGCCTCTCCTCCTCTCCTCTCTCTTCCTCCTCTCTCTCTCTTCTCTCCTTCCTCTCTTTCTCTTATCCCCTTCTTGTAAGGACCCAGATATTAACATCTGGATTCCTCTGTGTTTCACTGCACTAATCCCTGGATCAGTAGTTAGTGCACACAGGTTACAGTTCTGAATATCAAAGATCATATCATGCGGAAGCGTAAATGTAAAATAGTAAACTTACACATGGGCCAATTAGGCCGAAATCATTAATTTGCAGCAGCGGAAGGACGAAGCACACAGGTGGGACCTTCAGGACATGCCCACAGGCAGCCAACTGGAGGTTCGCGACCTAGCCCTTGACATCTTCATCTTCTCTGTCAGCTTGTCCAATCTTGTTGCTGAGTCGAGGTAATTTGATTCCTGAATCTGAATTTTGTCGCAAAAGCGAGCGTGAGCACTCCGACCCCGTGCTCCGCGAGCCAATACACAGAATGCAAATAAATAGTATGCATGGCTTAACAAAGGAGAGGCTCGGGTTATTTTTATTTGCCAAAATCGCCTTTAGTAGCATTATTACCATTGCTCAATTAAAGTATTATAGTTGCTACCTAACTCCACACTACAATGGCCAAAATTGACCTAATCCACAGAGAATGCACTTTCTTTAATGACTGCTGTCTAAAACTCCAACCAGCAAGTGTCATCATTTATTCGATCCACCGATCATACTTTGTATTTTGAATTACTAATAATCCACGCCTGTCATTACTACTCATCAGCTCCTCACATCTGAATTCTAATGATTCTCTAACATATTTACTTTCAAATCCACCGATATCATTCGTATTCAATCCTTTTCGTCATTGATTCAAAACCATAATCCAATAATCAATCTCATTTTCCATTATCCATCACTAGCTAATCCACAAGTATACCTCCACCGAAAATTCAATTTAGCAAGATTATAATCCACTAATTGTTATGAATCCTCCAATCTTCTCAGAAATTCGATTCATCCCTCTAGTAATTGATCATCTCCTATTAATTCCCATTATCACCAATATCTTCCAAGAACTTATATTAATCATTAGTGTAGTAACCCAGCAATTTACCTTTGCACTCCCTAATTCTCCAAAATTCATTGAGTATACATCCACCAAGAATAGCATTGACCAAGTATACGATTCACTATTATATATATCCACCAAGAATATCACTAATCAAGAATTATACTCCAATACTTGTATTATTTTTCCAAATTCTTGAAAATTCAATTAGATCATTTATCTAACCTATCTATTCAACTGGACCCCACTAATTTATTTCTCCCAGAACCCATACTAGCATTTCCTTTTCATGATCGACCTGAATCCACCAATACCTTTATGTGCATACTAAAAACATCTATCTCCTTTGCTCACAACCCTGTTTATTCCACCCATATTTTAGTTTGTAAGATTAGTAATGCCACTATTTGAAATACAATACGTAGAATTTCCTGAGACCTAGCAGCTTTGGAACAAATCATAATGTTCAAGGAATATTAACATGATTTTCCATACATATGGCATCACACCATATGCCTAATATCACCATAATTTTTCCATACATATGGCATCACACCATATAACATCTTTCAGCGTTATAGCCGCTTAACTTACCACTGGGACGACACCCAGGACAACTCAATTCAGGGCTTTCCGCTGCCCTCCACTTTTCCATTCCCATTTTCCAAACATTTTTAAATAGAACTATATCTGGTTAAGTTCCCATGTCCGCCCTTGACCGTGGGCACGGCTATTCGAATAGTTTTGACTCTGCAGAGTTTGTACACTTTCACCACAAGAGACAATCAACCCGTTGCCCCACATGATTCCTTAGTCATGTGGTCGAGCAGACCATCACAGTGACTGTTCAAAGTACCTCGCCCCTTCCATCATTTCACCCTATGGGTCGTTCCCACTTGCGATGGGTCCCATACGTTGTGCGGGATGTTCTCCTTCTGAACGTCTAGCAGCTGGCTACTCCCCTGCTAGCCCGCCACAGCAGAACTTCACCCTCTACGAGTGTCCCATTCAAGCCGTCACACAGACAGCCGCTTGCACTATCTCACCACCCTCTCCTGTGAGGATGACTTTCAGGGTCCGGTAAATCTACTAAGCCAAGTTGTATTTTACAGACTTGTGGTTGTACTGTTTTACACAGGAGGTCATGACAAGATTCAGTCCTTAGTGGTATCTGGGCGGTCTACCACTAACCCACTTTGTGCTTCCACCGCACCACACTTACACACCCTCGAACCATCCCGCCCAGATATTTAAGCAAGTTGGGGATTTTAGAAACATAAAATAATCATAGCCAACATATACCAGTCATTACCACCATGACTGCCCAACCAAATTTTTCTCATGATTAAAGTGATGCTTGGCGTTCTCGCGCCCATGAATACCTAAGCAATACTAAGCATGGCATATCAATTACGGACTTATTTTCAAAAGATTACTATTATAATTTTGCTAGGGCGCCAAGGTTCACACATTCAAATATTCCAAAGGAGGGGCAATATTATTCAGGGTAAACAATCGGCGTATAACTAGAATCTTAAATTAACATGTATTTGCATATAAAATAACAGCATGCAATTTGATAATTTAAAACAAATTAATTTGCAGAAAATGTAGGTTCAATATGATCAAAGTATTGACTCGCCTGGTGCGGTTTGTCTTGAGCTCACACAATGCTTTATCTTGATCTTTTGATCTCTATCTTCACTTTGAGCTTGATCTCGCTTGATCTGTTGGATCTTCACGACTCCCATCTCTAATTACACTACGAACGACTGAATCCAAATAAAAGCAAATAACTCAAAGGATCCAAATAAATCCGAATAAAATCATCTTTTTGCTTTATCATGAGTTAATAGGTGATTCGGGTGATTTGAGGCAAGGCCATTGATGAATCGATCTTTTATTAACAGTTTCTTTTATTATTATTTTTTTATTTATCAAGGAAGTTCCCTGAGTTAAGATATATATGTATCTGTATGAATTTAGCCGAACATTATTTTGCTAAGGTTAGCATTTACGAATTAAGGTATGCATTTTATGCACAATGCATACAAATTTTATCTTATCGGATTAACTCATATTACTAGTAATTTGATATGTAGCATTCTGTGTGACCTTAATTAATCGTGTTGTTAGTTAAACATTTACGTCTGAGTGTTTACATATATTGGCCAGATCATTTTAATGTATGATGGCCTAGGGCTGTTATATTTTGTAATTGTATATTAATATGACATTTTGATCTGGAGGTGCTGTGGAATGTTTCTGGTATTGATATTTTATCCCTTAGCATTTGTCATATGTTAATCTTAACTTTTTTTTTTTTGGCCGATGAAGCATGTTATATAGGATTACATTTCATCATCGTTACTAATTGAAGGCGGTCATTTAAGATTTTATGATCGTTGGTATAGCAATGATGATGTCCATACTTCTAATAGGGTTCTGGGTGAATGCAAAATATTTACTAATATCTTTATTAATGGACTGTATACAGATCCTCCACATTCCTCTGATTATTTTCGTTTAATTAAGGTTCTTGTGATATTTAGACATTTATCCAAAGTCACTTCTCCTCATTAATGCCTTTAACAAATAATTAGATTTACGAGTTAAACACTAAGGTTACACTACCTATTTACCATGACAACTAATCCAAATTTAATTTGTACCTAAACTCTCCAAAGCCTTATCTAAATTCTATTAGCTACCACATATTATCCCAAGTTTTTCCTATGTGCTTCCTTTAATTTAGGATTAAATTTAAAATAAACGCTAAAGACATACTAATCATGATAATGACTAATCCATGAGTAGACATTTACTAAGCTCATGTATATCCTAATAAATTTTGTACCATCTTTGGTTGTATTTTAATTAGAACTATTATTTTTTATTAACTTAGGTTTTAAGCTAAACTATATGTTATTCATGTTCTTAATTGGTAATTAGACCTCAATTAACCATTTAAGCTATTTTAGTTGCTCATATAGTAATTACTCAGATATTAAATGCTAAATACCCTATTGTACATCTTCCTTACATTTACTACATTCTCTAAATTGTTCTCAAATTTTCTCTAAATTTTCCTAAAAAAAAAATAGATGAAGGAAGGCCAAAATATAAGGGATGAAAATGTGTGCCGCTCGGGTTCGAACCCGGGACCAGGACAGAGGGAGAGGGGTTCACACGCAGCCGAGCTAGCCAATCGACCGATCGATGTTTCCCGATTAGCTGGGGAACAAGTGATCCAATGAAGCAACCGAGCGGAGGACTCACAGCAAAACCACCGGCCGAACAGGGGAACGGCCGTGCGGGGCAAGGATCAGTGTCGCCGGCGAGGAGATGTCTAGAGGGAGGCACCGACCCGTGAGATGGGCTCCCGGGTGATTAGGGAACAGGGGGTGGCGGCGCTTTGACCCGGAGCGGCAGCGGGAGGAGCGGGCGACGGCGTGGGGCGGTCGGAGGTGGGGGCCGACGGTGGAGACAACGCCGGAGAGGACGGGGAGGGAAACGAGAGAGGACAAGAGCTGCTGGTGGTCACGGGAAACTCACCGACGAGTGGGTAGGGCCGGAGGGGGACCGGAGTGGGCCAGCGGCGGAGACCCTGGGCGGCGCGGGTGTGTTCAAGCCGCCGGCGAGGTGGGGTGGGAATGGAGCTCCGGCGATAGCTTGGGGAGGTTCGTGGCGGTGCGAACATGCTTCTGGAGTACGGAATCGAGAAATGGTCGCCGGTGGGGAGTTGGCGGCGGTGATAAGAATGGTGGTGGCGGCCGGAAGTTGGGGACAAGGAGACGAGGGGAAAATGGGGAAGGAGGAAGGGATGGCACGGGCAAGGGGAACCCGGGAGCTTGGGGCGTCTTATGGGCGCAGCGGGGCGGGGGAGGCGCGGAGGGAGGGCTGGACGGAGCGGGGAACGGACCGGTCGGCGAGGTGGAGATCCGTCGGGCAAACCGGCGCGGGGCTCGACGCGAGAAGGCACGGGGCTCGGCGCTTGCAGAGCAGGGGCAGGCAAGCGCGCGTGACAAGATCTGGGCGGGATTCGGTGCAGATGGCTCACGGGCGCGCGCAGAGGGAAGAGATGGAGAGGGAAGAAGCACAGTAGCTCGGTGGGGAAAAAGAAACGTGAGGGAGAGAGGAGGGCCAGCTTGGCCAGAGAGTGAGGGTGGGAGGGGAGGCGGTCCCGCGCGCAGGGAAAAGGGGCCGGGGAGGAGAAGCAATGGGCTGGGCCGTTCGGCCGCCCGATGCACCCTCTATTTTTTTTTTGTGTACATGTATACATAGGTGTATATATACCAGTAGATGTATACACATATACCATATATATATTTTTACTCATTTCTATTTTTGTACAGGCACCTATATATTTATTTTATCTATTTGTACATTCATTTTACATACATGTATATATATTTCTTCATGTCTATTTTGGTATACCTATTTTCCTGTTATACTTTTGTTTACCATGCTAGTCTTTTTTTTTGTATTTATATATTTGCATATGTTTTGTTGATTTATTTTTGGTTGCCCTTTTATAATACTATTTTCCATATGAAATTTTATACTTCAATTTGAATCTCGCCCTCCTTATGTTGGATTATATCTTCAGCTTTTGACTTCAAGTTTATAGATTTCTTTTACTTCCTCATTTTCTTTATTATTATTATCTTTGAAACCTTCTTCGAAATTTAAGAAACACCTTAAAAATCCAAATTTCAAGAAAATACTTTGCGCAAATAATTCAAAAGCTTTCATTTTCAAGATTTAAAATTTTGGGATGTTACAAACCTACCCCCCTTAAATGAATCTCGACCCCGAGATTCCGGTAGAGCAGAAAGAATGGAGGTGGGTTATGTTGGTTAGCAATGGGTTATAAGGTGTTGCTCGACATATAGCTTCTTAGCTCCATCAAAATATGAAAATCTGCACAATAGGGGTTAACATTGGAGAAGTCAAAAGGGAAGAGAGAAACCTGGTTCTCCTGGATAGGCCGTAGACTTCCAAATACTTGCTCTTGATGTTATTTTCCTTTCACCTTCGTAGAGTGGAGTTGTCATATTGTCTCTTGGGCGCATGATGGTCATAGAATCCATACCGATGGATGGGTTGTATTGGCCTATGCTCTAAGGAGTAGATGGTCCAAGGAATGTCGATACGAGGACGGATACATCTATAGGGCAATCTCTTGTTCTTATCACTCTAAGGCTTCTGGTCCGAAAAATCTTCTTGTACTGGTTCGATTAGCTCTGAGTCCAGGCTGTTGCACCTCCCAAACATACATTGTAGTAGTTCTTCGACATTTTTTTTTGTGCTACCCCCCTTAAATAAATGATGATCGTCATTATTCATCTATTGTACTCTTAGCTGTCTTGATCAATAACAGATTTGAGGAGCAATTCGTGGGGCAAGGGTCTTGTCCTCCGTAGAAACAGGTGACCTTGCTCTATGGCTCTCTCCTAGCGGGTGATCTTCACAGTGATGTTGTTTTCCTTAAATACTTGGAGATTGAAAAGTCTTCGCTTCTTCTTGATTGCCCTGGTTTTGGGTTACTTGTGGTTTCATTCCTTTGGATCCGAGGGGGTTTTCAGCAAAAGGTAAGAGGGAATAGCATGAGGTGAGGATAGAATCGTGGGGATACGATAACCTAAACCCATTATACTGTAAAAGAGTACACCCTGGGAAACTGGGGTGGCACATGAATCACATAAGTTTTTTTTTTTTAAAAAAAAACACTCTTTTCCTGTGACCGCAAAATGTAATACCCGAGGGCAAGAAGGCAGTGCACAGGGCCAAATAGAATCTTGCAACAATACAGCGTCTACTCGGGAAAGCACGCATAAGGAGCATAGGGTTTGTCTGCATAGTTCATTTAAAACGAAACCACCTTATCTTCATGAATATTTTCAACGTTCCTAACCTTAATTTCTTGGAGTAAAGGTACGAGAAGAGGATCAAAATTTTCCTTTTGAATTAATAGAAAGAGGAGGGAAGTATTTAGGGTAATTTGGTGGATGCCAGCACTAATTCTTGTACTATCATTTTGAATTCGGGGTAAAAGAGCTTTAGAAGTATAAATGGCTAAGGCAGCATTTGGATGAGAAAGAATCAACTAAGAGAGATAAGAACGAGCAGTATAACTTATATCTTTGGAAATAGTATTTTTAAAGAATTATTTCTAGTCATGAAACTAACGGCCAGACTAACTAGGTCACGACCTGCAGTCGATATGCTCTGATACCATCCCTGTAAGGACCCAGATATTAACATCTGGATTCCTCTGTGTTTCACTGCACTAATCCCTGGATCAGTAGTTAGTGCACACAGGTTACAGTTCTGAATATCAAAGATCATATCATGCGGAAGCGTAAATGTAAAATAGTAAACTTACACATGGGCCAATTAGGCCGAAATCATTAATTTGCAGCAGCGGAAGGACGAAGCACACAGGTGGGACCTTCAGGACATGCCCACAGGCAGCCAACTGGAGGTTCGCGACCTAGCCCTTGACATCTTCATCTTCTCTGTCAGCTTGTCCAATCTTGTTGCTGAGTCGAGGTAATTTGATTCCTGAATCTGAATTTTGTCGCAAAAGCGAGCGTGAGCACTCCGACCCCGTGCTCCGCGAGCCAATACACAGAATGCAAATAAATAGTATGCATGGCTTAACAAAGGAGAGGCTCGGGTTATTTTTATTTGCCAAAATCGCCTTTAGTAGCATTATTACCATTGCTCAATTAAAGTATTATAGTTGCTACCTAACTCCACACTACAATGGCCAAAATTGACCTAATCCACAGAGAATGCACTTTCTTTAATGACTGCTGTCTAAAACTCCAACCAGCAAGTGTCATCATTTATTCGATCCACCGATCATACTTTGTATTTTGAATTACTAATAATCCACGCCTGTCATTACTACTCATCAGCTCCTCGCATCTGAATTCTAATGATTCTCTAACATATTTACTTTCAAATCCACCGATATCATTCGTATTCAATCCTTTTCGTCATTGATTCAAAACCATAATCCAATAATCAATCTCATTTTCCATTATCCATCACTAGCTAATCCACAAGTATACCTCCACCGAAAATTCAATTTAGCAAGATTATAATCCACTAATTGTTATGAATCCTCCAATCTTCTCAGAAATTCGATTCATCCCTCTAGTAATTGATCATCTCCTATTAATTCCCATTATCACCAATATCTTCCAAGAACTTATATTAATCATTAGTGTAGTAACCCAGCAATTTACCTTTGCACTCCCTAATTCTCCAAAATTCATTGAGTATACATCCACCAAGAATAGCATTGACCAAGTATACGATTCACTATTATATATATCCACCAAGAATATCACTAATCAAGAATTATACTCCAATACTTGTATTATTTTTCCAAATTCTTGAAAATTCAATTAGATCATTTATCTAACCTATCTATTCAACTGGACCCCACTAATTTATTTCTCCCAGAACCCATACTAGCATTTCCTTTTCATGATCGACCTGAATCCACCAATACCTTTATGTGCATACTAAAAACATCTATCTCCTTTGCTCACAACCCTGTTTATTCCACCCATATTTTAGTTTGTAAGATTAGTAATGCCACTATTTGAAATACAATACGTAGAATTTCCTGAGACCTAGCAGCTTTGGAACAAATCATAATGTTCAAGGAATATTAACATGATTTTCCATACATATGGCATCACACCATATGCCTAATATCACCATAATTTTTCCATACATATGGCATCACACCATATAACATCTTTCAGCGTTATAGCCGCTTAACTTACCACTGGGACGACACCCAGGACAACTCAATTCAGGGCTTTCCGCTGCCCTCCACTTTTCCATTCCCATTTTCCAAACATTTTTAAATAGAACTATATCTGGTTAAGTTCCCATGTCCGCCCTTGACCGTGGGCACGGCTATTCGAATAGTTTTGACTCTGCAGAGTTTGTACACTTTCACCACAAGAGACAATCAACCCGTTGCCCCACATGATTCCTTAGTCATGTGGTCGAGCAGACCATCACAGTGACTGTTCAAAGTACCTCGCCCCTTCCATCATTTCACCCTATGGGTCGTTCCCACTTGCGATGGGTCCCATACGTTGTGCGGGATGTTCTCCTTCTGAACGTCTAGCAGCTGGCTACTCCCCTGCTAGCCCGCCACAGCAGAACTTCACCCTCTACGAGTGTCCCATTCAAGCCGTCACACAGACAGCCGCTTGCACTATCTCACCACCCTCTCCTGTGAGGACTTTCAGGGTCCGGTAAATCTACTAAGCCAAGTTGTATTTTACAGACTTGTGGTTGTACTGTTTTACACAGGAGGTCATGACAAGATTCAGTCCTTAGTGGTATCTGGGCGGTCTACCACTAACCCACTTTGTGCTTCCACCGCACCACACTTACACACCCTCGAACCATCCCGCCCAGATATTTAAGCAAGTTGGGGATTTTAGAAACATAAAATAATCATAGCCAACATATACCAGTCATTACCACCATGACTGCCCAACCAAATTTTTCTCATGATTAAAGTGATGCTTGGCGTTCTCGCGCCCATGAATACCTAAGCAATACTAAGCATGGCATATCAATTACGGACTTATTTTCAAAAGATTACTATTATAATTTTGCTAGGGCGCCAAGGTTCACACATTCAAATATTCCAAAGGAGGGGCAATATTATTCAGGGTAAACAATCGGCGTATAACTAGAATCTTAAATTAACATGTATTTGCATATAAAATAACAGCATGCAATTTGATAATTTAAAACAAATTAATTTGCAGAAAATGTAGGTTCAATATGATCAAAGTATTGACTCGCCTGGTGCGGTTTGTCTTGAGCTCACACAATGCTTTATCTTGATCTTTTGATCTCTATCTTCACTTTGAGCTTGATCTCGCTTGATCTGTTGGATCTTCACGACTCCCATCTCTAATTACACTACGAACGACTGAATCCAAATAAAAGCAAATAACTCAAAGGATCCAAATAAATCCGAATAAAATCATCTTTTTGCTTTATCATGAGTTAATAGGTGATTCGGGTGATTTGAGGCAAGGCCATTGATGAATCGATCTTTTATTAACAGTTTCTTTTATTATTATTTTTTTATTTATCAAGGAAGTTCCCTGAGTTAAGATATATATGTATCTGTATGAATTTAGCCGAACATTATTTTGCTAAGGTTAGCATTTACGAATTAAGGTATGCATTTTATGCACAATGCATACAAATTTTATCTTATCGGATTAACTCATATTACTAGTAATTTGATATGTAGCATTCTGTGTGACCTTAATTAATCGTGTTGTTAGTTAAACATTTACGTCTGAGTGTTTACATATATTGGCCAGATCATTTTAATGTATGATGGCCTAGGGCTGTTATATTTTGTAATTGTATATTAATATGACATTTTGATCTGGAGGTGCTGTGGAATGTTTCTGGTATTGATATTTTATCCCTTAGCATTTGTCATATGTTAATCTTAACTTTTTTTTTTTTTGGCCGATGAAGCATGTTATATAGGATTACATTTCATCATCGTTACTAATTGAAGGCGGTCATTTAAGATTTTATGATCGTTGGTATAGCAATGATGATGTCCATACTTCTAATAGGGTTCTGGGTGAATGCAAAATATTTACTAATATCTTTATTAATGGACTGTATACAGATCCTCCACATTCCTCTGATTATTTTCGTTTAATTAAGGTTCTTGTGATATTTAGACATTTATCCAAAGTCACTTCTCCTCATTAATGCCTTTAACAAATAATTAGATTTACGAGTTAAACACTAAGGTTACACTACCTATTTACCATGACAACTAATCCAAATTTAATTTGTACCTAAACTCTCCAAAGCCTTATCTAAATTCTATTAGCTACCACATATTATCCCAAGTTTTTCCTATGTGCTTCCTTTAATTTAGGATTAAATTTAAAATAAACGCTAAAGACATACTAATCATGATAATGACTAATCCATGAGTAGACATTTACTAAGCTCATGTATATCCTAATAAATTTTGTACCATCTTTGGTTGTATTTTAATTAGAACTATTATTTTTTATTAACTTAGGTTTTAAGCTAAACTATATGTTATTCATGTTCTTAATTGGTAATTAGACCTCAATTAACCATTTAAGCTATTTTAGTTGCTCATATAGTAATTACTCAGATATTAAATGCTAAATACCCTATTGTACATCTTCCTTACATTTACTACATTCTCTAAATTGTTCTCAAATTTTCTCTAAATTTTCCTAAAAAAAAAATAGATGAAGGAAGGCCAAAATATAAGGGATGAAAATGTGTGCCGCTCGGGTTCGAACCCGGGACCAGGACAGAGGGAGAGGGGTTCACACGCAGCCGAGCTAGCCAATCGACCGATCGATGTTTCCCGATTAGCTGGGGAACAAGTGATCCAATGAAGCAACCGAGCGGAGGACTCACAGCAAAACCACCGGCCGAACAGGGGAACGGCCGTGCGGGGCAAGGATCAGTGTCGCCGGCGAGGAGATGTCTAGAGGGAGGCACCGACCCGTGAGATGGGCTCCCGGGTGATTAGGGAACAGGGGGTGGCGGCGCTTTGACCCGGAGCGGCAGCGGGAGGAGCGGGCGACGGCGTGGGGCGGTCGGAGGTGGGGGCCGACGGTGGAGACAACGCCGGAGAGGACGGGGAGGGAAACGAGAGAGGACAAGAGCTGCTGGTGGTCACGGGAAACTCACCGACGAGTGGGTAGGGCCGGAGGGGGACCGGAGTGGGCCAGCGGCGGAGACCCTGGGCGGCGCGGGTGTGTTCAAGCCGCCGGCGAGGTGGGGTGGGAATGGAGCTCCGGCGATAGCTTGGGGAGGTTCGTGGCGGTGCGAACATGCTTCTGGAGTACGGAATCGAGAAATGGTCGCCGGTGGGGAGTTGGCGGCGGTGATAAGAATGGTGGTGGCGGCCGGAAGTTGGGGACAAGGAGACGAGGGGAAAATGGGGAAGGAGGAAGGGATGGCACGGGCAAGGGGAACCCGGGAGCTTGGGGCGTCTTATGGGCGCAGCGGGGCGGGGGAGGCGCGGAGGGAGGGCTGGACGGAGCGGGGAACGGACCGGTCGGCGAGGTGGAGATCCGTCGGGCAAACCGGCGCGGGGCTCGACGCGAGAAGGCACGGGGCTCGGCGCTTGCAGAGCAGGGGCAGGCAAGCGCGCGTGACAAGATCTGGGCGGGATTCGGTGCAGATGGCTCACGGGCGCGCGCAGAGGGAAGAGATGGAGAGGGAAGAAGCACAGTAGCTCGGTGGGGAAAAAGAAACGTGAGGGAGAGAGGAGGGCCAGCTTGGCCAGAGAGTGAGGGTGGGAGGGGAGGCGGTCCCGCGCGCAGGGAAAAGGGGCCGGGGAGGAGAAGCAATGGGCTGGGCCGTTCGGCCGCCCGATGCACCCTCTATTTTTTTTTTGTGTACATGTATACATAGGTGTATATATACCAGTAGATGTATACACATATACCATATATATATTTTTACTCATTTCTATTTTTGTACAGGCACCTATATATTTATTTTATCTATTTGTACATTCATTTTACATACATGTATATATATTTCTTCATGTCTATTTTGGTATACCTATTTTCCTGTTATACTTTTGTTTACCATGCTAGTCTTTTTTTTTGTATTTATATATTTGCATATGTTTTGTTGATTTATTTTTGGTTGCCCTTTTATAATACTATTTTCCATATGAAATTTTATACTTCAATTTGAATCTCGCCCTCCTTATGTTGGATTATATCTTCAGCTTTTGACTTCAAGTTTATAGATTTCTTTTACTTCCTCATTTTCTTTATTATTATTATCTTTGAAACCTTCTTCGAAATTTAAGAAACACCTTAAAAATCCAAATTTCAAGAAAATACTTTGCGCAAATAATTCAAAAGCTTTCATTTTCAAGATTTAAAATTTTGGGATGTTACACTTCTCCCCTATTCTCTATCCCCTCAGCCGAAACGAGCGCTTCCCGTTTGGCCGGCCATGTGCGCAAGGGGGTATACCCTCTATTCGTCCAACCATTGGACGACTATCAACCATTGGACAACAGGGACTAGCCGTCCAATGGTTAGGTAACTAGCCCAACCGTGAGGCGACATATGATAAAAAATGTAAAAAACACAAATATAACACTGTAATTTAGAATAAAATATATATTATTTAAAAAATTCCAACTTAGGGGCCTCCAGTCTAACTACCACGCGTGGTCACACTATGTTTAGTAGAGAGAGAAAGAGAACCAACTGGGAGTCACAACCATACAAACTGGATCAGTGGAATTATGCGTGAGAACAACATGGATCTGAGTCGGATTCAGGTACGAAGCGAATACAGACAGCAAAAAGTCGTATAGTTATGGATCGAATATGAATGAGTAGGAGCATTATCCAGCCGATAAGTATACGGATAGAAATTTGAATCTCCTTAGCCTTCTCTTCAACCTGCCCAATGCTCGCGGTCTATTGGATGAATTCATAAGCACAGCCCAATGCTCGCGGTCTATTGGATGAATTCATAAGGTATTTATATAGTTGAAGTTTGAAGTTGCGAGTATTTGTTGGCATGATTGACGATTTATATTGTTTTGGGTGTTGAAAATGTGATGAATTGACGATAATGCTGATTAAATAAACTCATTATTTGTTTCTATTGTTGTTAGGAAGGAGCGAATCCACAAGAGGCTTAGCAGAGCTCAAGCCCACCCTCGGCCGGCGCTGGTATCACCCCACCTGCCAGCAGTTGCACCCCAATGAGGAAGTGAGGGAGGAACAACTGGAAGAGGTAGTGGGAAGGAAGATAGCAATATGGCCTTTTAATGTCTTGGCACCGAAGCCCATGTGCGCAGGGCCCACCACACGAGGCTAACCACTCGACGTCTCGACGAGACTCACGTCAACCATGGACGCAATCATGCAACGAGGGCTAAGCCAAAAACGAGAGGAGAGATGCAAGGGCGCACCTGAGGATTGACGAACTGAGGAGAAATCGTAGCCTAGAGCCGCCGCCAGTGGGCCAGTAGCAGTGGGCTGCTGGCAAGACAAGCCGTGGGGAACTGGGTGGCCAGTGGCAACCGTCAGCGTCGAGGGCGATGGGCTGGTGGCTGGACAAGCCACGGACACGTGGGGAAGCCGGTGCAGCGGTCTGGCGTGGGAGCCACTGAGGAGGGGACTAGGCAGACCGCTGGGAGCTATGGATTTGGGATTTGGGGCACCCGGCAGCAAGTAGCCAGGCGAATTTGGTATTTAGGGGTTTTGCTTTGGTAATTTATTTTAATTCTTATGTTCGGTATACCGAACTCTTGATTTTTACTCTCCCTGACTTGTTGTATATTAATATAATTGCATAATGTGAACCGTATGAATTGGTTGTACAATACTATGTTTGTTATATATATTTAAATTTAACCTAGTACTTCGAGCTCTCCTATATTTTCAACTTCGCCATTGTTGTTAGGCATACAATTCCAGTGTTTTTTTATGGTACGAGTCATATTCACATTCGATTTATATTGTATTCGACACTATTCGTATATATGTATTTGTATTGAAGGTTTTATAGTTGTGTCCAGGAAAATATAAAAACAAAAACGATAGGACTATTATCCGTCCTTGTTTGATACGGTAGAACAAATACGACGTAGCAACACTGAATCCGAATCCAGACGTGAGTTGGAAAATCCGAGTGTGAGTACGCGCCCGCTAGTCACGCTCCCACCGACCTACTCCATAAATGCAGCACACCATCCATGCCAGGGTGGATATCGAGCCAACTGCTCGTCTTATCGAGCTTTTTCTAAAATTGGCATATTTTGATTTAATATCATTTTATGGATAATTTAAAAGTATTTTTAGAAACGAGCTAACGAGCCGAGCCGAGCTTGAGCAAAATTCAAATTCATTTGAAATCAACTCATTTTAATATTTGACCAATTAACAAGTATAATTGAAACAATTTTGAACCGAGCCAACGAGCCCCACTAACGAGCTTTTTTTCCACCCCTACATGCCACCCTAACCACGGAAGCTCCCTAGGCTAGAAGTGAACATGAGCAAACTAAAGGCTAGAGTAATGTACGGCTTCGCGGACGGCCTGCGTCAATGGCGGACTTAGGATTTTATGAATGGGTGTTCGCTAATTACATTGTGTTATATTTTTTAATATATACTTATATTGGTTTATAAAAACTAAAGATAAAAGTCATATTTTTAAGTCTATTAAAAGTCAATAACACTAAAAAATTTGAAATAATAAACTAATACTAACACTTTATTTGGTGGTAGCACAATTACAACTTTTTAGAGTAAAACTATTACAACTTTAGTTGACAACACAAGTGTACACTTTGTTTTTAAATAGATATTAACTTTAACCCAGTTATCTTTTCTTATTTTCTGTGTTAGCATATTAAATGGTGTTTCTTCACACACATAGAAAAAGAAGTAGTACATGTTTTTATTTTTGACATATGTTATCTCTATTTATGATTTATCTCTCTCTAAGACTAACCATTAACATGGGCATTTTGACAAACATATTGCTTCCGAAAAATAAAATATTTATAAACCAAAGCCAACTCTCTCAAATGATGTATATTTTGGATTGAAAGGATTATATAAATTCTTGTGACCACTAGGTTTATGACAATTGGCACCATCAAATTCCTTTTAATAAAACATCTAAAACATCTAGATATTTCTAGGAAACTATCTGGATTTTAGAAAGATTTTCAAATATTTTAATTGGTCCCTTTTGAGGAAAAATATCTCTATCATTTATGATAAAGTAGTTGAGTGCATGTGCTTGATAAAGTAAGCTAGATGGGCACAACTGGATGTACCATGTAGCTCGGGGCATTCGAAATTTAGAGTCTATAGAGAACTGGACATGGTTCATGCCGCAGTTGAAGAAGGCTATAGGTACTCCCCCAGGGTTGGCAATTTCAACAAATGCAGGCTAGGGTTTGAACACTGCAGTGAAGATCCCTGGCATAGAACACAGGGAGTGCATGAGGCATCCATCGACGAACTTTAGAAAGAAATACCATGGAGATGTCTTTGAAGAGCATATGTGGCCTGCCTCAAGAAGTGATAGGCTTGACAGGTTTGAATACCACTTTGGCAAAGTGCTGGAAGCTTGCCCAGCTGTTGTTGACTACCTAAACATGCACCACAATCACTTATGGAGCAGAGCCTTGTTCTCTTCTGACTGATAGGCCAGGGAGATCAAGGACTTGCTAGTTGTGGACATGGTAGATTGTCTTGGATGACAATGGAACTTTGGAATAAAAGGAGGAGGATTGCTGATAGACTACAAAATACGATATTGCTTACCATTATTCAACAACTTAATGCCAGAACTAGAGGTTTGAATAACTTGAAGGTATTCAAGAGTTGTTTGCACAAAGCTAAGGTGGTTGCTTTGGATACAAGCTTAAGAGGTTTGGTCAACTTAGCTACAAAGGAGTGCACATCAGAGAATGGCAGCTTTCTGAGAAGCCTTGCAATCATGCTCTAAAATTCATACTCAGGAAGAAATGTTAACATGGAAAACTTTGTAGATGATTACTACTCCATTGAGAGATTCAGAGCAGCATATTCTGGACACATTGAGCGCATGACTGACAAGTCCCAACCACATTACACGGATACTTCACAAAAGTCACGTACCGGTATCAGATACTGTACAGGATACGGATACGACCGCCGATAGCGCCAATACGTATCCTGCACGTATCTTGATTTAATGATTATTCAAAAAAGAAAATAATTACCGATACCTCTCCGATACTTCTTTGATACTTTAACCTAATATCCCAACTTCCCCACCCACCACGCCAATAGCTAGATCCAATCCATACCCCGTGGCCTCCACGCCTCTGAGAAAGCTGAGCCCCGCCGCCTCCACGACCTCCGCCTCCACGCCGCCTCGCCCGCCTTGGCCCGTCTCCTCCGCCCATTGCCTCGGCCATCACCTCTTCCCATCTCCTCCGCCCATCTTCTCCACCCGTCGCCTCCGCTCGTCTCCTCCGCCGCCGCCTCACCCATCGCCTCGGCCCGTCGCCTCCACCCATCACCTCGCCCATCGCCTCAGCCTGTCTCCTCCACCCATCGCCTCAGCCCGTCTCCTGTGCCCGTCGCCTCAGCTCGTCTCCTCCGCCCATAGCATCAGTCCGTCACCTCCGTCTGTGGTCTCCGCTCGACACCCGCCGCCTCCGTCTGTTGCCTCGGTCCGTCGCCTCAACACCCGTCGGCCGCCGCCTCCTCCCGTCGCCTCACCCCGCCGCCTCTGTCCATCCATGGTCTCCGTCCGTGGGAGACCTATGGGCAGTACAAGTGTGCAGTATGTCCTACGTTTGCAACTTAACAACGTGTTCATTAGCTTGCCTATTTGCTATTTGTTGTCCTGCTATTTAGATCAGATCATGACATCTGGTGGTGGTGGATTCGGAGGCTCGAGTGCGTCGTGTAGCACTGGTACTAGTGCGTGTCTTACCCCATCCAGTGGAGCCACCTCGGCTAGAAGCATCCTAAATGCTGCTCGTGTGGTACCTCCAACTGACAATGAAAAGAAGGAGCTTTGGAGGTATGTTGAGTTGCTACAGAAGACTGGAAATGGTGTAGGAGGAAATGCACAATCTAGATGTAGGCTCTGTGATCATATTATCCATGGATGCTACTCAAGAGTTAAAGCACATCTCTTGAAGATAGGAAATTATGGTGTGAAGTTTTGTCCAAAAGTTACAGTCGATGTGCTCGCTCAACTTCATGACGAAATTGTTAAAGCGGAGGCAATGATTGCGAGAAGCTTGCCAATGGAAGTTCCACTGCCAACAGAAGGGTTGAATGTGAGGAAGAGAAAGGGGGTTTCAGCTATTGAATCAAGCTTTCATCATGAAGGTCATAGCCAGTTTGATGCTTTGATTGCTAGGATGTTCTTTACCACAGGTTAATACCTTTCTAGACTAACTAATCTCCTTATCTTACAATGTTAGATTGTAATTACATTTAGAAATTAATTTGAACCCCTTTGTTCATTTGTAGGCATACCTTTCAATGTAGTAAGAAATCCTTATTTCAAAAAAGCATTTACCTATGCTGCCAACCACAACTTGGGTGGCTATGCCCCCTACAAAGCAATGGTGGGGAATTTATGGTAACTGTGCCCCAGATTTGAGAAAATTGGCATTGAAGTTACTTGGGCATCCAACATCATCCTTTTGCGCTGAAAGAAACTAGAGTACCTATGGTTTGATCCATAGTTCAATGAGGAATAGGTTCTACACTTATCATATTTTCTAACTTACCATTTCTTATACAAGCATTGGATTTCATTGCAATTGCATTGTTGTAGGCTTAACCCTAGATGTGTTGATGATCTCATATTTGTGCACCACAATTTGCGCCTTCTTTCAAGGAAATATGAAGAGTATTACACTACTCTATCAAGAATGTGGGATGTTGGAGGAGATAGCTTCAAATTCTTTGATGGCGGTACTCAATTCCTTCAACATGCTGACCTCTCACTGGATGAACCAGACCTTGAGAGAGTATTAGAAGATCTTGGGGCACTGAACTTGTCTCCATCAGATGTTGGACCTCCGGTCCAATCAGAGACAACTCCATAGGATGGAAGCAACAATTAGACTACACATTTGTTTTCTGTCATGTCTTTTATCTAGCTATCTTATTATGTAATAGTTATGGTCTTATGGACTTATGGTCTGTTGAACTTGAACACTTGGACTGGTTGTGGTCTTTTGGACATATTAGATTATGTACCAAGTTTATTTACTAAGTGGTTTGTCGAATACTTACTTTACTACCTAACTATCAATCATGATTCATGACTTGTGATTCTGCTATTTATTTCATTATTTGTGTACATGTACTTATCTATTTTGTTATTCTTCACAGATGGTTCATTATATTAGTCTAACAGCCAGAAGGGAGAACTGAAGAACTAAGCAAATTGCTACATCAATATTAAGGTATTCTCGGTTTCTCAATTCCTTATAAGAATTCATTAATTTCTTATTTTTACTTTCAATGCACACACACACGCGTATCGTCGTATATGCATTTTTAGGAAAATGGTGAATTGCGGTATCGTCGTATCGCATATTCGTATTCGTATCGGGGTATCTGGGCAACATAGTCTCAATGGCCTCAAGTTGATACTAGGTTCAAGTTGATGCTGCCCATCCCGAAAAGAGGGGCTGGAAGACCAAGAAAGGAGGATCAGGGCGAGTCATGAACCAGGTGCTAGAAAGCCTAAAGTACAGCACACCTGCAACAAGTGTGGAGGACATGGCCATCGAGAGGCAGGGTGCCCACTGAATGGTCCAAAAAAGAGGGGAACATTCAAGCTTAAAGACTTTTAACGAAACTATTCCATTGTTTATTTATTGAACTAACACAATGTAGTCTTACTGAATAATTAGCTTTATGTTTAGTGAGGACCATCTTTGTATTACTTTGGATCATGTTACTTTGTCATTTGCCTTCGGAGTTTGATGAACACTAACCCTTATCATCTTGAAGGAAAAGAGGAGCTAACAAGAGAAAAGGACAGGCAAGTGCAAGTTCAGCACCAGCCAACAACATTAGTCTTAGACCAATGACAAGAAGGTATTTTTCCCCAGACGATGCACTGTAGTGCTTGCTTCTTTATTGTTTCACCAACACCACATTTTCAGCCAAGTGGAGGGAACAACCAGTGCTGCTGCTAACCCACCAAGAAGGAAAACGCCCATCACATCATTTAAAAAGGGGAATTTTAATTTGCAATAAAATAGAGAACTCATTCTTTGTAGTGTTATGCTGGGCTACGTTTTTTTTTCAAATGGTATATTATGAATTATACATAAAAAAAGGAAAGTCACTGTTCACTAAAATGTCTTTTTAAGTTGAATTTTTGCATGATGCTAGATGATATTGTACCATATGTAACCAAATTTTTTAAAAAAATTTATGGCCATTTACATTATTTTTCGAAGGAAAGTTGCACGCTAAGCACCGGAAGCACAGGAAATATCATCTCATACTGATGATGACGTCTAGGAGTCGTGCACAATCGTACTTGCAGGATTATCACAAGCAGGGGCGAAGCCAAGGGGAGGCTTAGTAAGGCTCGAGCCTCACCTCCCCCCGGCGGTGAACACCCCCCCTTCCGGGCAGCAAGCGCCCCCCTCCCGGGCAGCAAGCGCCCCCCTCCCGGCGAGCAGCTGGCCGACGGCAACAGAGGCTTTAAGCCCAACAAGCACCAAGCAACAAAAAAACTCAAACTGGCAGCCCATTTCCCTAAAAGAGGCCCAACAAATTATCTTATTGGCCCACAAAAACACAGATTCACTATTCCCAGGCGGGCGGTGGCGGCAGACCCAGAGGAGACCGAGACACGCAGCTTCACTTCCCTGCCTTCCCAGGCCAGATCTGGCGGCGCCGCAGCTACCCGACGGGAGGAGTTGGAGCGGGGCGACGAGGGGGCCAAGCCGGGGCAGGGGGAGGCCGGGAGCCGGACCGGGGTGGTGAGGGTCGAGGCGCCGCCGGCGAGTCTGGGACGGCGGACTCCGAGCAAGGTGAGGAGCGGAGGAGCGAGGTGAGGCGGCGACTCCGAGCGAGGCGAGGCGAGGAGGAGTGGAGGAGCCGGGAGCGAGGCGAGGTGGCAAGCACCGAGAGAGGGCGGACTCCGAGCGAGGCGAGGAGCGGAGGAGCCGAGGAACGAGGCGAGGTGACGACTCCGAGCGAAGCGAGGCGAGGAGGAGCGGAGGAGCCGGGAGCGAGGCGAGGCAGCGAGCGCCGAGAGAGGGCGTGGAGGAGTCACGGAGCCGAGCTGCGGAGTGCGGGCGATTGGGCGACTAAAAGTTGCGCTGTTGCCTGCTGCCGTGGTGCGGGCGAACGAATTGAAGATAATAAGGCGAAGGAGGCGAGCTGCGAGCCTGCGCTGATGTCCGACGAGTGTCCAGTGTGAACAGTCGAACAGAGATTGAGGATAGGGGCGGCCGAGCAGTCGAACACAGCTTCACTGCTTCAGGTAATTTTTCTATACTTTTTTTAATCAGTTTAGCATTTCAGAGTTTAGCATTTGAAATTCTATAAGAGTATAAGACTATATGTGTGTCAACTTAGTTTAGTCCGACAAATACTTCAGCCCACCCTCAATTTTAATCCTGGCTTCACCACTGATCACAAGGTCGCATCACCACCGAATTGAAGTTCAACCGTGAATCCCACGCATGCACACTAGATCTTAGTCGAAAACGCCAACGTCGTGTCACGCTTGTCGTAGTTCACTACTACAGAAAGCCTAATACTAGACGGCCAATCACAAACGGTTTGACAAAACCGTCTGTGACCGACACTAACACAAACGGTTTTAATTTGGACACCGTCTGTGTTGGTGGTGTCAGAGAAAAGGCGTATCACAGACAGTTTGTATTAAAAACCGTCTGTGATAATCTGGAATTATTACAGACGGTTTTTTATTAAAAACCGTCTGTGATAAGCTTATTATCATAGACGGTTTTTTTATTAAAAACCATCTGTGATAAGTTTATTATCACAGACGGTTCTTTAGTGAAAACCGTCTGTGATAATCTCAGGCTTATCACAGACGGTTTTTTTATTAAAAACCGTCTGTGATAATGAGCTAGGCATTTATTGCACTGCTCAGAACTGCATCTGTCTTCATTTCGATCCAGATCTAACCGGTGCTGCACTCTTTCGCTCAGGAGACAAGCTAGGCGATTTCAGGCCAATTAATTTGGTAGGAGGAGGCAAAGATTGAGCTTTGAAGATTCATACTTTCCTGGTTGCTCTAGATATGGTTAGTAATGGCATTTATTTTGCTTTGCATTACAATTTAGATCTATGTAATTGGTGAGTGTTATTGAAGATGGTTTGCAAAATTGTTAATTGGTTATATAATAACTGTTGTGTTTATAATATGAATTAAGCTAGCAAATTAAGCCTCAATGCATGTGGCCGGTATATATGTTGTAATAATTAATTAATTTAATTTTTAATACTAAGTTGTTATATATACACATAACGTAGGACCGAAGCTGGATGTATGCCACGAGCCGTGTGTGTGAAGAGTACATTAATAGTGTGTCTGCTTTTATAAGAGGGAAGGAATATATGTACTGTCCATGCACTTACTGCGAGAATTTAAAGATGTTTAAGAACCGAGGGCAAATTGAAGCGCACTTGATTCGGAGGGGTTTCAAAAAGGGTTATACGTGTTGGACCAGTCATGGCGAAGTCAATGATCATATGCCGCCGGATGACATCGCCGGTGAAGTGAATAATATGCTGCCGGATGACATCGCAGGTGAAGTGAATGATATGCCGCCGGATGACATCGCTAGTGAAGTGAAAGACATGCCGCCGGATGATGTCGATTGTGGATCAGATTCGGATAGGTTGCACGATGACAATCTGGATGAGATGCTCCGCGATGTAGAAGAGAACTATGATGATAGAGAGTATGTTAAATTCCGGGGCTTAATGGAGGACTCGGAGAAACTTTTGTTCACGTGCTGCAGATCAAAGTACACGAGGTTGTCGGCCATACTTGATCTGTAGTAGTCGTTCCTTGTTGAGATCTCTTTCTTCTCTTGTCCGTCTCACGACAGAACTAAAGAGAGCAACGAGAGACGCTTCGCGGATCAAACACGTACTTCCGTAGTTCAAGAGAGTTTCTTTCCTTTCTTACATTACAGAAAACACGTACTTCCGCAGTTTGAGAGTTTCTTTTTTAATTACAAACAATGACGCATATCACACGTCCATACTAACTGTGCTTATTTCAGCTTCAACTTTAAGCCTAATGGAGCAGTTAATCTAGAGGGAAGATTGCTAGATAAATTATATTAAACTTACGGTTCGAACGAGGTCAGGCCAGACGGTTGACGGCAGTGGTAGCCAACTGAGGGTAGTTCAGGAGAGTTTCGAACACCTGAGACAATCGCACAGTACTAATCTCCCATTCATTCATTCAACAGATTCGCATCTACACGAAATCAACCATGCCAAGCCCCACCGTCGTGCTGCTCCCGATGTGGGCACCCGGCCACTTCATAACGATGCTCGAAGCAGGCAAGCGCCTGCTCGGCGGCAGCGGCGGCGCCTTCTCCCTGACCGTGCTCGTCATGCAGCCGCCAATGGACTCGCTGGCGTCCGAGGTCACCAGCCAAATACGCGGGGAAGTGGCATCCGGCCATGGTATCAACTTCCACCACCTACCGGCCGCTGATCCCCTCATCGACCCGTCTGACTACATTCAACTCTACGTGCAACACGTCAAGCGGCCATCTCCGGCCTCGCGACCCCGGTTGCGGCGGTCGTCGTCGACTTGTTTGGCACGGCCCTGCTCGACGTCGCCCACGACCTCGCCGTGCCGGCATACGTGTACTTCTCGTCCACCGGTGCCATGCTTGCACTCATGCTGCGCTTGCCGGGGCTACATAAGGAGGTTACTGCTATGTTGGAGGATACGGAAGGGGAGGTGGACGTGCCGGTGGCTTCCATGCCGTCGCCCCAGATGAACAGCTACACGTGGTACGCGTACCACGGCCGCCGCTACGTGGAGGCCAAAGGAATCATCATTAACACGGTAGCCGAATTCGAGCCAGGCGTTCTTGCGGCCATCTCTGATGGCCGGTGCTCGCCGGGACACCAAACCCCGACGGTCTACCCGATCAGACCGCTGCTCTCGTTCAAGCCTCTTGCCGAGGCTGAGCGGCCGCACGAGTGCGTGCGGTGGCTCGACTCGCAGCCGCCGGCGTCCGTGGTGTTCCTCTGCTTCGGGAGCAGGGCAGGGGCGGACTCACAGGGTATGCCGGGTGGGCCACGGCATACCCTGGGGCCCAAGTACCGGCGCGCCTGGCCTGCTGATGGTTCACCCGCAAGCGAGGCCGCCCGCCGTTGCCGCTGCCTCGGACCCCTCCTCGCCTCCCTCGCGCTCCTCGCCCTCGCGGCCTTCCTCGTCTGGCCCGCCGACCCCGACATCAGCGTCGCGCGCCTCCGCCTCGCGCACGTGTCCGTCGCAGCGCACCCTGCTATCGCCGTCACTATCTCCGCCGCGCTCAAGGTCCGCGTTCGCAACCCAGACTTGTTTGCGCTCGACTACAGCTGCCTCAACGTCACCATTGGCTACCGCGGCGCGCACCTCAGCCGCGTCACGACCGGCGGCGGCTGCGTCCGTGCGCGCGCCGTCTCGTACATCGACGCCGACCTCCGCCTCGACGGCATACGCATCGTCGAGGACGCGATCTACCTGCTCGAGGACCTCACGCGGGGCTCCATACCCTTCGACGCCGTCGCCGAGGTCGAGGGCCACCTCCGCTTTTTCTTCCTCAGCATCCCCATCAAGGTACGCGCTGCTGAAAACCTAATTGTTGATTGCTTTTGTTATGGAATGCAGACACTGTGAATTATATTACAATCTGGATTAGTATCGCTGCTTTAACTTGTTTTTTTTCATTCTCATCGAAAGCCCTACATCTATAGAATTGGTAGAGCGTCTGGTGGTGAAGCAATTTGGAATTTTTGTTCCGGACAAGGGCTTCGTCATGTATTGTCTATCTGATTCAGTTTTTGTAATCCATCTGGTGCCTAATGCACCTTTAAGAACAAATAGAATTGAGGTTAATGAATAAAAATTGTGTGAGGATAGCAAATTTACGTCAACACCTTGCATGTCTGGGTCTAGATAACTTTCATAGTATTAGACATGTATAGTCCTTGTATACGTTGTATCTGGACATCTTGTACTCCAAGCCACATTAGGCTATATATATGAAAGGTCACCCCCCTAAGAGGGTGTGTGGTGTTTTCCTATCTCTCTACCTCTCTACATGGTATCAGACGCAATTAGATCCTAATTAACTGGTTCCGCCTCTCCCTTCCGATCGCACGCGCGCGATTCCCTCGCGTCGCGTCCTCCTCCCCGGCGGCTCGCATCTCGCACGGCCGCCGCCACCCCACCTGCGCTCGATTCCCTCGCGTCGCTTCCTCCTCCCCGGCGGCTCGCATCTCGCACAGCCGCCGCCACCCCACCTGCGCGCGATTCCCACGCGTCGCATCCTCCTCCCCGGCGGCTCGCATCCCCTCCCTTCCGATGGCCACGGTGCCAGCCGTGGGCGCCGCCACCCTGCCTGCTGCGGGCGCCCCCACCTTGCCTGCCATCGATCCTGCCACCATGGGTGCCAGCCCTGCCGCACCGCCGCCTCCGATCGTGGCTCACCCCTACGCCACAGTCAACGTCAAGTCCCACATTCCGATCACGTTGGATCTTCACTCCAACTACTCGAAGTGGGTGTTCTTCTTCAAGTTGCTGTGCGGCAAATTCGGACTTCGCTCGCACATCGACGGCTCCGCTCCTCCCCAACCCGATGACCCTCAGTGGGACGCCGCAGAGTGCTGCGGCCGCAGCTGGCTCTCCGGTTCCGTCGACGACTCCGTCCTCGACCTCGCCATGAACGACGCCGACCCGACCGCCCGCGATCTATGGGTGGCCATCGAGGGGATCTTCCACGCCAACAGGAAACCGCGCGCCATCTTCCTCCTCAACGAGTTCCATTCCATGGTGCAAGGCGACTCCACCATCTCGGCGTACTGCCAGCGCCTGAAGACCAAGGCCGCCGCCCTTCGCGACGTCGGCCATCCTGTGGAGGACTCGCAGCTCGTCCTCGCCCTACTGCGTGGCCTCAACCCTCGCTTCTCCAACACCGCCGACGACATCGCCAACTCCGCCGTTCTTCCCACGTTCGCCAGAGCCCACGACATGCTGGTTCTCAAAGAACTCCGCTTGGCCAACGACGAGAAGATCGTCGTCAACACCGCCCTTCTCACTACGACCGGCTCTGGCTGCACCAGTCCGGGCGGGTGTCGCTCCACCACCGCCGGGGCCAACTCTGGCGGCTCCTACAACCCACACATCAGCGGCTACGGCAGCGGCAACAAGGGCGGCGGCGGCAGGAAAGGCAAGGGCAAGGGCAAGCGCGGCTCGGGCGGCGGCCAGCCGCGTGGCGGTGCTGCTGGCGCCCCTCAGCAGGCCAGCCAGTACCAGCAGGCCGGCCAGTACAGGCCCATGGGTCCCTGGATCTGCTACAACCCGTGGGCTCCACAGGGCCCCGCTCCGACTCAGCAAGGTCCCAGCGGTTGGCGCCCAGGTCTCCTCGGCGCGCCCCCTCAGGCTCACACGACCTTCGTGCCTGTGCAGCCCCCCACGACCTTCGCGCCACTCCAGGTCTCCCAGCCGGCTCCTATATGGAACCAGGCTGGCCTCGTCGCCGCCCCCAACCAGCTCAACGTCCAGGATCAGAATCCCTGGGTGTTGGACTCCGACACTTCCTCTCACATGAGCTCCTCGGATGGTATACTCCTTTCTCGCCATCCTTCCTCTCATTCTTACATTACCGTTGGCAATGGTCAAACTCTTCCTATTTCATGTCGTGGCAAGTCTATCCTTCACACACTCGTGTCAAATTTTCCTCTTCATCATGTTTTAGTTGTTCCATCTCTAGTGCACAACTTGCTCTCAGTTCGTCAGTTCACTAGAGACAACAACTGTTCTATCGAATTTGACGCTCTTGGTTTTTCTGTCAAGGATATCCAGACCCAACGTGTGATGCTTCGCTGCAATAGTGCTGGCGACCTTTACACCATCCCCGCAACACCTCCAGCTCCACACGCCAGCATCGCCACCTCCACCAACCTATGGCATCACCATCTCGGTCATCCCAGTTCCGCCACCATCGACATCCTTCGCCATAGTGCATCTATAAGTAGTAATAAAATAGAGCACACTCTATGTCATTCATGTCAACTTGGCAAACATGTGTGGTCTCCATTTTCAAAATCTAGTTCGTTTAGCTCTATGCCTTTTGAACTCGTTCATTGTGACGTGTGGACGTCCCCTGTTGCTAGTATCTCGGGTTATCAATATTATCTTGTTTTACTCGATGATTTTACTCATTTTTGTTGGACTTTTCCCCTCGTTCGCAAATCTAAGGTTGCAGCCCACATCACTAATTTTTGCAACTATGCTTCCACGCAGTTCAGCCTCGCCATCAAAGCCATCCAGGCCGATAACGGCACTGAGTTCGTAAACAAAACCCTCCACACTCTTTTTGCCTCTCGTGGTATTCATTTACGCCTCTCGTGTCCCTACACTTCCCCACAAAATGGCAAGGCCGAACGCATTCTTTGCACACTAAACAATATCAGCCGCACCATGCTCATCCATGCGCACATGCCTGCATCTTACTAGGCTGAGGCGCTCGCCGCAGCAACATACCTGCTGAACCGGCGCCCGTGCTCCTCCGTTCACAATGCCATTCCATATGCTCTACTCTACAACAAAACACCCGATTACTCTCATCTTCGTGTTTTTTGGGTGTCTCTGCTACCCCAACCTGACCGCCACGACTTGCCACAAGCTCGCTCCTCGTTCGACGGCTTGTGTCTTTCTCGGCTATCCCTCCTTGCATAAGGGGTACCGCTGTCTTGATCTATCAACCCGGTGCATCATCATCTCGCGCCACGTTGTTTTTGACGAGACTTGTTTTCCCTTCGGGCTTTACACTTTTGGGTCCTCGCCCAGCGACCTGGATTTTTTGCTTGCAGGATCTACCGTGCCGACACGCCTCCACGCGGTCGCTCCATCGTATGCCGACGTTGAGCAACCGCGCCCTACTCAGGTGGTCCTCGAGGAGCTGCAGGACGACTCCGCGATCCTATTTCGCGGGCCTGTGGTGGCTGCCGCTCCTGTTCCTCCGACGGCTACACCACCTCCACCAGCAGCAGCCGCCCCAGCCCCAGCAGCCCGGGACTTCCACCTGACGTACAGTCGGCGTCCCCGGGCACCGACGTCGGCGGCCGAGCAGTCTGCACCACCACTGCCAGCGCAGTCTGCTGCAGTGCCGGAGCAGCCTGCTGCAGCGCCAGCACCTGTGCCGCCGGCCTCCCGGATGGTCACCCAGTCACAGACCGGGACTCTTCGTCCAGCTCAACGCTACGGCTTCTCCGCCACCCACTCCGCCGTCTCGCTGGTACCGGCGAATTACCGGAGTACCTTGGCCGATCTCCAGTGGCGTGCTGCCTGGCTGACGAGTACAAGGCGCTTGTTGACAACGAGACATGGTGCCTCGTTTCTCGTCCTCCCGGCGCCAACATTGTGACGGGCAAGTGGATTTTTAAACATAAATTCCACTCGGACGGTTCCCTTGCCCGCCACAAGGCGCGATGGGTGGTTCGCAGGTTCTCTCAACGCCACGGCATCGACTACGACGAAACGTTCAGCCCCGTCATCAAGCCTGCCACGATACGAGTCGTCCTCAGCATTGCTACTTCGCGCTCCTGGCCGATTCACCAGCTTGACGTGCAGAATGCCTTTCTTCATGGCAATCTGGAGGAGACCGTGTACTGCCAGCAGCCTCCAGGCTTCGTCGACCCTGCTCGCCCTGACGATGTCTGTCTTCTGCAGCGCTCTCTCTATGGCCTGAAACAGGCTCCTCGGGCCTGGTACCAGCGTTTCGCCACCTACCTCCGGCAGCTCGGCTTCGTCGCCTCCGTCTCCGACACGTCCCTCTTTGTGCTCCACGAGGAGGACGCCACTGCCTACCTGCTCCTGTACGTCGACGACATCATCCTTACGGCGTCCTCGACTGCACTCCTGCAGCGCATCCTGGCGCGCCTTCACTCCGAGTTCGCCATGACGGACCTCGGCGACCTGTACCACTTCCTCGGCATCTCCGTCACGCGCTCGCTGGAGGGACTGTTCCTCTCCCAGCACCAGTACGCTGTGGATCTCCTACAGCGGGCGGGCATGGCCGAGTGTCACCCTACAGCCACACCGGTTGACGCTCGTGCCAAGCTCTCCGCCACCGAAGGCTCTCCGGTCGCCGACCCTTCACAGTATCGAAGTATTGCCGGCGCCCTGCAGTACTTAACGCTCACCCGTCCCGAGCTCGCCTACGCCGTTCAGCAGGTGTGCCTCTTCATGCACGATCCCCGCGAGCCTCATCTCGCGCTGATCAAGCGCATCCTACGCTACGTGAAGGGTACATTGTCCACCGGCCTCCACCTCAGCTCCGGGCCGGTTGACTCTCTCACCGCATACTCCGATGCGGACTGGGTAGGCTGTCCAGACTCCAGCCGCTCTACGTCCGGCTACTGCGTCTTCCTCGGCGACAACCTGGTCTCTTGGTCCTCTAAGCGCCAAACGACGGTGTCTCGTTCCAGTGCTGAGGCTGAGTACCGTGCGGTTGCTCACGCCGTGGCCGAGTGCTGCTGGCTTCGTCAGCTTCTCCAAGAGCTTCACGCGCCCGTTGCTTCTGTGACCGTCGTGTACTATGACAATGTTAGCGCCGTCTATATGACCGCTAACCCTGTCCACCATCGTCGCACAAAGCACATCGAGATCGACATTCATTTCGTTCGCGACAAGGTTGCCTTGGGACAGGTTCGGGTGCTCCATGTCCCTTCGACTCATCAGTTCGTGGACATCATGACCAAAGGCTTACCTGTACAGTTGTTCACTGACTTTCGGTCCAGTCTTTGCGTCCGAGATCCTCCCGCTGCGACTGCGGGCGGGTATTAGACATGTATAGTCCTTGTATACGTTGTATCTGGACATCTTGTACTCCAAGCCACATTAGGCTATATATATATGAAAGGTCACCCCCCCTAAGAGGGTGTGTGGTGTTTTCCTATCTCTCTACCTCTCTACACATAGGAACTCAAACATGGTATGGTCATGATATTCAGAGCTTTTGTTTTGATACCATGGTGGATAATATTTTTAGGGGGAACATGCTCTGATTTCCGAAGTCATGATACACTAAACAGTCTAGTGTCTCTGTTATCATGATCATCAACCAGCTACCTCTTGCATCTTGTAGATTGTCTTTTGATAAGATTTAGGTTCAGGGTGTAATACATTAGCTTATTGTATGGAATGTGTGACCATTCAAATGTGATATAATGCTTTGTCTGCTTTTTTTAATGAATTCAAAACGGACTAATTTGCCCCAAGCATTACGAAGTGTTTAGCTCTTTTTTGTCAATTTCCCTGTGTCCGTGGTAATTCATAATTCCCAAGCTGAAGAGGATGATCCTTGTGAAAATTGTCAACATTTTCACAAAAGAAATCTAAATAAAAGTGATAATATACTTAACATCATGTATGAGGATATCTTGTTTTTTAAACTGGTTATCTAAGAAACAAGTAAAACAGTATGCCATGCACATTCTTTTCGCAATTCTGGTGGCATGTAGCATGAGGCAAGTTCTTAAACCCAAAAACTTGTGAAAAGGACATTAATTCATAATGAGTTGTGGGGGACCTTCCAACTATGCTTCTGGCCTTTTCTGGGGGTGTTGAGTACAGCAGAATTACAAATCAAAATATTTTTTTCAAAAACTTGTACTTTTACTACGCTTGAGAGCAGGTACAATAAAGCTTAGTCAGCAGGCTATAGCAAATATAATATCAACCAAATCTTACGTGGCAGAAAGAGAAGGAAACTGGTTACTAAATTACAGCTAGCTATAGCACGTAAAAATATGCATTTCATTCTCTTACACGTGGGGCCAAATAGTTATTATAATAGCTACCTTATTGTATGAACTATTTTTTTGAAGGCTATAGATGAAATGGACAAGTGTTATAGTCACTAGTTGGCTATACTATTGTACTTGCTCTGAGCAGTTCTACAAGCTTTGTTGCCATGGAGCTTGCAAAACTTTGACCTTGAAGCGGGTGTCATCTTTTCTTTTCGAGAACAAAAGTGGGTGTCATCTCATCTGGATCAAATACAGCCCCATCTGTTTATCACTTAACCTTTAGAAAGCGTAGGCCAAAAAAGTCGTGTTTGAACTATTTATATTGTAATTTGTGCAAGTTTCCAACTTAATCTTGAATTTAAGACTTATCATATTATTTAGTACCTGTATACCAAATTGCGGTGCAAATTTTATAATTATTTACCGAATTGGCAAATGGTTTTACCGAATTGCATACGAAAATTTTGGTGCGGCATACCCTTTGGTAAAATCCTGGGTCCGCCACTGGAGCAGGGGCTGGTTCGACGCGGCGCAGGCGCACGAGGTTGCCGCTGGCATCGAGCGCTGCGGGCAGCGTTTCCTGTGGGTGCTGCGGGGCCCTCCAGCCGCCGGGCTCGTGTGGCTGAGGTGGGCCCCGCAAACCGAGATCCTCGCCCACGCCGCCGTCGGTGGCTTCGTGACGCACAGCGGGTGGAACTCGGTCCTGGAGAGCCTGTGGTTCGGCGTGCCGATGGTGCCGTGGCCGCTCTCCGCCGAGCAGCCGCTCAACGCGTTCGAGTTCATCGCCGTCATGGGCGTCGCCGTCGCGCTCAGGATCGTCCGCAGGGGAACGGACAGCTTCGTGCAGGCGGCTGAGCTGGAGCGCGCGGTGCGTAGCCTGATGGGCGAGTCGGAGGAGGGGAGGAGGGCGAGGGAGAAAGCCGTGGAGATGAAGGCCGCGTGCAGGAAGGCCGTGGAGGAGGGTGGGTCGTCGCACGCTGCGTTGCAGAAACTTGCGCGCGATCTGCTTGTTGACAATAATCCTGACTTGGTCAGGTTTGCTTGAGCCAAACCAAGTCTTCAGAGTAAAACGTGTTTTCGGTTTTTTCAGTTGGGAAGCTGTGGGTTGCGTTCGGCAAAAACTGGATCGTAGTTAGGTGCTTTTAGTTTTCAGAAAGACAGTTGATAAAGTTGTTTAATTAGGAGTGTTCTGTTGAGATATAGATCAGAAAATTGCCCCACATTCATTGTCTTATCGCTGGTTCTGTTCTTCCCTGATTTTTACTGTTCATCTTCTAAAAACACAGAAACTGAGTGAATACTCGGGTGTGTTGATCCTAGGCTTATATCTAATACTTGTATCAGAGCCTTGCATGCCCAAGTATCTTCAGTTCAAGTCCATGGCCATCACCACGCAGCAGGCGACCCGAGAGAGCGGCGGTGTGCCGTTTCAGTGCCCAATTCTAACGACGGTAAATTACACGTCGTGGGCGATTCGGATGGAGGCCTTGATGGACGCCCAGGGTATCTGGGAAGCCATTGAACTGCAGGCCAATGTGGCTGCGGATGCGAGGAAGGACAAGTTCGCCAGAGCGTTCATCTTTCAGGCTCTACCTGAAGATGTGCTGCTACAAGTTGCGAAGAAGAAAACAACAAAAGAGATTTGGGATGCTCTGAAAGTCAGGTATCTGGGCGCAGATCGGGTGCAGAAAGCATGAATCCAAACTCTGAAGAGTGAGTTCCAAGCATTACACATGAAGGAAGGTGAGACGGTAGATGAATTCATCGGAAAGCTCAGCGCCATGGCAAGTAAGTATCAGCCTGTTCGGTTGGTGAGAAGCCGCTCGGCTTCTCGCAGCCGCTACAGTACCTAACTTTTAAACGGAGTATTTTCTCAAGATGGGGTTTATAAGTTAAACGTAGTACACGTTAAAAGCCCAACATCTGTACCAGTTAAAATCGCAAGTGAGTATCGATCTCTCCGTAATCTGTACCGTAAACAACCAAAATTCAAAAATTTCAGCCAAAAGCCATAAGCCGCAGCCAAAAAGAACAGGCCCAAGCTCCTTGGGTGCTACTCTGGAAGAATCGGCTCATGTCAAGAAAATTCTTGATTCAGTCCCAGATAAGATTTTCCAGTTGGTCGCCTCAATAGATCAGTATGCAGACTTGGAGACGATGTCTTTCGAGGAGGCAATTGGGTGCTTGAAAGCCTATGAAGAGCCTCTTCGTCTCCAAGGAAATGGAGAAGGACAACTGCTCTTAACCCATGCTGAGTGGGAGGCAAGACAGAAGGGCAAAAGTGGAGACTCAACTACAGCCAATAGAGGGCGCGGAGCTGGTAGGCCAGAATGGTGGGGCTGAGGCAGAGGCTGAGGCTGGGGACATGGCTGAGGCAGAGGTGACCGAAGCAATTCCAACACACCACGTTGAGAAGGTATTGGAAGCGCTGCTGCTGGAAAGGATAAGAGCCACGTCAAGTGTTTCACTTGTGATAATTTTGGGCATATGCCTCAGAATGTCGCAATGGCAAGCGCAAGGAGGAAGAAGTCAATCTCACCTACACCCAAGAAGATCAACCAGCTCTATTACTAATAGTTTGCACACAACAGCCGAATGACATTGTTTTGTTAAATGAGGGTGAGCTGTTGTCGGAGCAACGCGCTGCTAGTACCAAGGTTGAAGAAGAGACTTGGTTTTTGGACAATGGTGCTACTAACCACATGACAGGCAGGAGATCTCATTTTGCTGAACTGGATGAGAGCATTGTTGGGAGAGTACGCTTTAGAGACGGCTCAACAGTGCCAATTAAGGGGAAAGGCACAGTTTTGCTAGAATGCAGCAACGGAGAGCAGCGTCTGATCACTGGAGTTTACTTCATTCCCAGCCTTCACACCAGTATTCTGAGCTTGGGACAGTTGACAGAAGATGGGTGCAGAATTGTAATCTTTGGTGAATATTTGTGGATGTATGATAGGGAAGATCGGCTACTCATGAAAGTTAAAAAATCAAGCAACAAGCTGTATAGGAAAGATCTTCACACGGTTGCACCGGTGTGTCATGCTATCAGCCTAGATGATGAGGCCTGGTTGTGGCATGCTCGGTTGGGGCATTTAAACTTCCAAGTAATGAAACAGATGGTTTCAAAAGACCTGGTCCGGGGTGTTCCAAAGATTGAGCATCCGACGCAGATATGTGAGGGGTGTCTTGTAGCAAAGTAGTGCAAAATTCCTTTTCCATTGCAAGTAGAGTATCGAGCTGGTAGTCCATTGGAGCTGGTCCATGTTGATTTGTGTGGAATAATTACACCTCAAACGATGGCGGGTAATCACTACTTTTTTCTTTTGGTAGATGATTACAGCAGGTTTATGTGGGTATATATCATCAATACCAAGGATGAGGCTTTAGTGGCCTTCAAGAAGTTCAAGGCGCAGGTTGAGGGGGAGATGTCGCACAAGCTGAAGTGTTTGAGAATAGACCGAGGGGGTGAGTTCATCTCTCAGAGCTTCAAGGATTACTGTGAAAAGAATGGAGTTCAAATACATCTCACTGCGCCTTACACCCCACAATAGAATGGCGAGTGAAAACCCATTGGAGCCGTAGCTGCCGCCACCGCTAGAGATGTTGCAATAGACGGTCGGAGCAAAAAAACTTAAGTCGAATTTCTCACCGTTGGATTGTGCTAGCATTTGTACCCTTGAACATTGATGGTGATGGCTTTGGCGAGGGATTTCAATGGCTAAGCCAAAGGTCTCCGCCTTGCCAGGGGTGGAGCCAGCAAGGTTGCCTGGTATGCTTGGGCACACCTAAAAATTGGAATTTTTCGAGGGATCAGTGAAGCATTTGGGCCATATTTGTAGTACTTCTTGGTGTACACCTTTCTTAAAGCCCAACCCACAATAGACGGCTCGCTTATGCCCCCCACCAGCCCATAGCCGACAGCCACCTCACGACTCAGCCTACCTCCATCTCCATTCTCTTCAATATCCCCAATTCCCCAACCCTAACCCTCTCCTCTCATCCCTAGTGGTGGCGGCTCTAGTTGACTACTCAACCATCAGCGTGGTGTGGAGAGGAGGAGGAGCGGGAGCCGCCGCGCAACGCGGGGGTGAGGGATTAACGTATGATGCAGGAACAGCAGGCAGGGCACTAGCAACATGTGGTGTGGCACACAATACGCCAAAAAGACACACAACTACAGTAAGTCAAGATTAGATTCTTGATTTTGATTTGGGATTCATGGAATATTATGAACTTGTGATTGGAATGTTGGAAGCACAAGAATCAGGTGAAATTGAAAGCGGACGAGGATTGAATCAAGAGACAAGGTTGGCTAGGCCTGGTGACAATCGTTAGGGTTCTCATTATAAAACTGTTTTGCATACTATTGTTATGTATTCTACAATCCATAAAAGTGCTCATACAGATTGGAAAAAGATCCCGCCCTAAAGAATGAATTGGGGGGGGGGGGCATGCTATGGTGGCAGCCTTTGAGTCATTTTATTTTGTTTCCATGGCAAACTTGATGCTAGTCATACTTGGGAACATAGATTACTTTTGTCAATCTTTGCAAAAAGAGACCAAGGTATTATTAATGCTATGTCACTTATTGATTTGGCTAAAGACATATACAATATACGAGGAGTCATGTGTGAGATGATATAATCAAGTGTCTCCAAAGCATGAAAACGTGTTAAGTAGTATATAATTTTTATTACATATTTGTAATCTTCTATTCATGTAAGACCTTATTTGAACTATTTTGTATTGTACTTTTTGCTAAATTTTGAACTTATCTGTTAGATTTATGATGCTATGAAACCATTGTACAAGACTATAGAATTATTTGTGTGAAGTATACAAGCTCATCGTAAATTTTCTAGCTCCACTACGTCCAGCCCTCCTCCAATGATGTCGAATGCCCCCTTTACCGGATGTGCATATTTCTTCCTCCGTAGATTAAGGCTTTTGTGTTGTCACGAGTATCAGAGGCAGCGACCCTCTTTGTTGGCAGCACCGAAGGCCGCGGTGGTAAGGTGGGAGGAGTTGCGAAAAGAGGTGGCAGAGATCCCGCGATCCAGAGGGGAGTGGGGCGATGTTGATAACAGGGAGACGTGTGTTAGGCCATGTCCAATGCGACGCTTGTACCAGGTGTTTAGGCAAAAAAACTGTCTTGATTGCCAGGTGGACTGCGTTGCATGTAGTAGACGTCCGAGGCGCAGCCAAAGTTGGAGGCCGGCGATCCGAGCAGTTCGCTCGCATGGAATTGTTCTCTGGCAGAATCGGTGCTTTTGCCAGCAGCTGGTGCTGGCATTGGAGACTATGACTCTTATATTAGCTGGCATAGTTTCTCTCTCTTTAAGTATTTATCTAAGCGTCCTTGCATTGGATATGGCCTTAGGGTGGATGGTAGCGCACGGAACGCAGCGACGCAAGTGTTGGCATGGCGCGGTTAGGGCTAAGGGGATTGGAGAGGGAGATATCTTTGATCAAATGAAGTGAGAAATCGACTGATATTTTATTGAGAAAAATAGTCAAGTGGTAAATAGACAGTCCCCTCGACGATTTATTCGGGCTTAGATTTGGTTTAGGCGTTGCATTTTCAGGCCTAGGTTGGGCTTGGATGGATCGTTCATTTTGCTCCGACTGAACACAGGATAGGATGGGCTACTTCCCATTAGCACCAGTGCAATGTACATGTCCTTGCCGACGTGCAATCTGAGCTCAACAGGCAGGCAGACAAACTCTGGCCTATGTTACTTTAGTGAAGCCCATTGCACGATTTGTTTTGCGCCAGAGGCCCAGAATTTTTAGCCTGTTACGCTAACGTTCTGATTCTAGTTTCTACTACTATGCATCGACATGCCAAACTCTGTTCTGTAGCCAGCTCTCATGCCTTGCTGGCTTGCTACAACTTGTTCACTAACATTAGCCCTGATGCTTTTGTGGTTTTTGAAGCATCTGGGTGGTAACCAGATGTATCAATAGCTGATATGATTTTGTACGGTCCCAACATGCAACTAAACGGCAGTGATTATGCAGCAGTAAAAGGATTGTTATGTGTAGCCCAGGAAACAGAATCAGTAACACTAAACTCGTATCATCGTAAACGTAGAGTAGATGTATCAAGGGGGCTCTGCAAAACATAAAGGTATGCCAGTTTGGAAGATGTCTGCATATTTGGCATCGATCCCTGATTTGCAGATAACTGATGCGTAACTTTTTATCTAATTACCGAAGTTGAACAGAAGTTGTTTCTTTCTCGTTCATGCTTGATACCAGTAGGCACATAGTAACAATGGATTCATTCCATACAAGTTCGTGCAAGAAGCGCACTGCAAAACAAGAATCAACAATACAACGACTGTAACTATACCTAGAAACATTACAATGCCATTAGAGACATGCATGCACTAATGACTAATGCTAATTAAGCCCTACTTCCAAGTTCCAACACTACTACAGAAAAGGTCATCACAGACGGTTCGAAAACATCACCACAGACGGTTTTGTGAGCCGTCTGTACTTATGGGTCAGTGATAATCGAAGGTCATCACAGACGGTTTTCGAACCGTCTGTGATTATGGGCTATCACAGACGGTTTTTGAGTAAAAACCGTCTGTGATAGCTGATAATCACAGACGGTTTTTAGTTAAAAACCGTCTGTGATACTGATTATCACAAACGGTTTTTGATTAAAAAGCGTATGTGATTATCAGCTATCACAGACGGTTTTTGAGTAAAAACCGTCTGTGATATTCCCTTCGACCCATACATATATTTATCTTATTGGCTAGCCTCAGGAATGCTAGCCATGCCATCTGAAACAAGCAGATAATCACAGACAAAAAACATACAATTCACACATCTCATTTGCTTTCAGATACATTTCACAGACATAAAACATCCAATTGACATGGCACTTCATTTCACAAACATAAAGCATGCATCCATTTCGCAAATCGATTAATTGAATTGAAATGAAATATCCATTAACAAATGCACAGTTACAAAAGATCTACACTGCATTTACACTTAGTGATAAGACCAATAAGAAATCATGGTGCGCAGTGGAACCGTCCTCCTGGCTTTATGACTTGAGTCAGCAAAAAGTACGCCAACTCTCCTTGAATCCCTCCAAAATCAGACTGTTTCAATGCAGTTGACGGGATGGACACAGCCTGTCGATAGGAATATCAATGTGCATATATATGTAACGTGATAAGTATGAAGTAATTATGGGAAGAGTGACAAACCTTGCGATTGGTGAGCCTCGAGGAATCGAGGAGTAGTTCCATATGTTGGCAAACATAGTATCCACATGTGTTGCCCGGCTGCTGCTGGTGGCACTGCAAAAATGGGAAGACAAGAGAGGAGTAGAGGGGAGGGGGAGAAGGGAGGGGGTGATATGGACATAGAGAGGGGGTATACTATTACTACAAGGTCTCTAAACAAAGTTCTATTAGGATAAGATGAGAAAGTTATCACATAGAGAGGGGGTGATGTGCCTATCCTAGCACCTACTTTAGTTGCTAATACTATAAACCAAATAGCAAAGTCCCTAAACAAAGGTCTATGAAGCAAATGACACAAACTAGTGTATCCGGTTCATTGAACGGGATACACTAGAATGTGTTACTTGCTTCATGCCCTTTGATCATATACTCAATGCTCTCAATGTAATATGTACCAAGCATCAAGCATCAACCCTAAACACTAACAGTAAGTATGAAGCATCAACCCTAAACACTAACAGTAAGCATGAAGCATGTAGTAGTGTCTGCATCTTCTCCACCAATGAAAGTAGATTCCATGCTTTCCAATAATGTAAGCATGAAAGCATCTGGCCAGTAAGCATGAAGCATCAACCCTAAATATGTACTAAGCAACTAACCATAACAGTATGAAGCATCAAGCATCAACCCTAAACACTAACAGTAAGCATGAAGCTCGGGGAGGGATTTGATGACCTTAGGGTTTTGGTGACCTTAGGGACGGAGGAGGAGGAGGAGGCGGCGGCGACGGAGGAGGAGGAGGCGGCGACGACGACGGAGGAGGAGGAGGCGGCGACGCAGGAGGAGGCGACGGGCTCGGGGAGGCGGCGACGGAGGAGGAGGAGGCTGCGGCGACGCGTGTCTTCGTCCGAGTGAAAAAGTGCGCAGCAGTGGCTAGATCTGGATCGAAATGAAGACAGATGCGGTCTAAGCAGTGCAATAAATGCCTTAGCCATTATCACAAACGGTTTTTAACTAAAAACCGTCTGTGATAACCAGCTTATCACAGACGGTTTTTTATAAAAAACCGTCTGTCATAAGCTTCATACCAGAACGCTTCGCGCGTGTTTCGATGCCAGAACGCTTCGTGTTTCAATCGTCTAGTTAACGTCTCTCGATCGTTATACGAAGCGTCTATATCATTAATATTTGGGTATACGAACCGTCTGTGCTAAAGGTTAAATATGCGCGCCTAATCCAGGTCTCTTCTACGTACGTACAATACAATATACAATACAACATGGCTTCTACTGTTCTTGTGATCATCTCCTTCCTCTCATCTGTTCATCAAGAATTGTTCGGCCGGAACCTTACACAGGCGGCCAGCAATTTGCATCTGGAGCAGCTTCTCCGCACCCGCCCTGCTCTCCTTCCCCGACTTTCTTGCATCCGTCAGCTTGACCTGATCCTCCGCCGTCGACGGAGGCGTCTCGCTGCCGCTCAAGAAAGGGAAACAACCCTCACCCTGGTTCTTCTCCACAATGTGCGCAATGCGGAAGAAGCTCTACACGCATTACAGAGACTGATGGATAGCCTTGCCGATCAAGCAGAAACGGCAGATTCTGTGGAATCTTTTCATGCTATCCTCTACGACATTATGGATGCTGCTGATCATTTGCCCAGGCTGCAGGAGGAAGTGCTGAGGACAAGGGCAATCTTAACGGCGTTCAAGAATTTAGCGGCTGATCCTCCAAGTCTCCAAGTCGAAGAAGAAGCTTACGAAGCCCAAAAGAATACAATCTGGGAAACTCTTTACCTGTGCGACTTTTGTAACAAATTTGCCTCTAAGTGAAATTAATAAATTTGCCTTTAATTTGTGATCTCTTGTCTCAGTAGTTCTGTAGTTAAGTTATTAGAAGCAATGTGTACTTATATATTAACCTCTGATCTAGAATATGACAGACAAAGGGACATCACAGCCGGTTCTTGTGAAAAACCGTCTGTGAACATTCCCAGACGGTTCTTAACAACAACCGTCTGTGATAGTCGATACAACACAGACGGGTTTTTATTAAAAACCGTCTGTGATAATCCCAGATTATCACAGACGGTTTTAATAAAAACAGTCTGTGATATTCCAGTATCACAGACTGTTCAGCAATAAGAACCGTCTGTGATACTCCTTTTTTCCGCCACAAATACCACAGACGGCCTTCAAATTAAAATCGTCTGTAATAGTGTACATTACAGACGGTTTCACAAAACCGTCTGTGATTTGGCGTCTACTATTAGCCTTTCTGTAGTAGTGCAAGTTCCAACTACCAAGAGGCCATGTTGGCTCGGAGCTGCTTCGCCGCACCTCCTCCTTCGGTTTCTTCAGCACCGGAGCGGCTTCCCTCCACCTTATTTACCCCTTGAGGGACGCGGCACGGTTGCGGTGGTGACTGTACTGGACGAGCCGGTGGAGGTGCCGGACGAGGTGGAGGCATCGGTGGGCGGCATCTTCTTGACATGGTCCCTGGCGACGTGCACGGTGCTGAAGGGTCGTCCGGCGGGAACTTGCCTTTGCAGACGATGTGGAGGAAGCCGTCCTCGGTGGCGGTGACAACCACGGCACTGAGCCAGAGCACGAGGCGGTGCCCCGTGGGGAGTTGACTCGCCGGCGTGCGAACGCGCACCTTGTTGATTTCGATCGCTCCGCGTACGACCATGAGAGGCAGTCGTAAATTTGGTCTCCTACAGTAACCTTGAGTGCTACAATAGCTTCGAGCACCCTAAGTACTCGTAATTTTCCGAGTACTCGAGGCTCATCTGGTACTCTGATTTTTAAGTACAGCGGCGATAACACAAAAACAACCAAGAGGTAGAATAAACAAAATCTTTTGGTGGTGTTCCAATCGCCGCACCTTTTTCTTGGTTTTATCTACTATTTATACACAACTTTACATGTTAAAATATCGACAATACTTCTACGTATCCGAACATGACTCAGATACAGAAATCGACTCTGAAACATGAGTTTCTATTTCTAGACTGACTCGGACTCAACTCGATATAGACTTTAAAACAGATTTGGTAGGATTAGTTTCAACAAACACACACTAATCCTTGCCGACTTAACCAACTTCCTTAACACCGAATAAATTAATCATCTGACCAAAAATAACTCGACCCAATGCCTTTGTGAGTGCATCAATCCTCTGTTCTTCTATTGAAATATGTGAAACAACCACCAGTCCCTCTTCAATGCATTCTCGATGAAAATGATATCGAGTATCAATGTGTTTGCTTCTTCCATGAAACATCGGATTTTTCATAAGCGCTATTGCTGACTTATTGTCCACAAATAATATGAAAGGCTTGATAGTCTGTTTAGTCAATTCATGAAGTAATCTCATCAACCAAATACCTTGACATGCGGCTGAAGTTGTTGCATAAACTCCGCTTCGTATGATGACAAGGTTACACTTTTTTGTTTCTGTGAGCATCATGTAATCACATTTTCATGAAGATAGAACACCATACCAGTCATGCTTCTACAGTCAACCGAATTATCGGCCAGATTACTGTCATCAAACCCTTCAAGCATTTGTGAGTTGCCATGCCTGACATACACTAGCCCATAATCCACAGTTCCTGCTAGATAGCTCAGCACATGTTTTAATGCTTGCTTGTGTTGTACTATTATCTTTCCATAAATCTACTAAGCACTCCAACTGAGTATGCAAGGTTTGGTCGTGTATATATCAAATTTCGTAGGCAACCTACTATACTCTGAAATTCAGCCGGATCAATAGGCTAACTTGTCTCATCTTTGTCGAGTTTCAACTTTGACTCCATGGGGGTACTGATAGGGTTGCAACTCAACATGCATGCCTTCTCAAGAATCTTCTTTGCATAGTTTGACTGCTTGATTGAAATATGTAGGATCGTCGATTGCAATCAGAGGGAGGTGAATGATTGCAACGCCTAGCGGAAGCTTTTTGTAAAATTTTCTGCTTTTTAATTGTTTAATCTGCAAAAAACAGAAATAACGAAGCACAAAAAGGATTTTTTTTCTGATTTTACTGTAGCAACATTGTAGCACCGAGAAAAAAGTCCCGATCGGTCAGCAAAACAACGCTTTTACTTCAATCTAGCAATCGATTTTTAATTCAAACTAATTCATGAATGTAAGCACAAAAAATATATAGCTAGAGATCAATGCATGAAGAATACTTAGGAATCAAAAAATCAGGAAAAAGGATAATATATGCGAATTTAAAAACTCACGAACTTTTATTCAAAAATCGTGAACATTGTTCATCCATCAGGACCATCACAATCTATCCATGCAGTCGCCGCTCAAAAAAATGTTTTCGCTTCGTCTCGTGAGAGCATTTTTTCTCCGTTTTCTCGCGTTGCTCTGTATTCTCACGCGCCTTTTTTTCTCGCTATCCTCAGCCGCGCCTGCAGTCCCTTTTAGGGTCCTTAGCCGTAGGTCCTACTCCGAGACCTACTCTGAGACGGCACCGTAACCCATACTAATATTGCCGCTGCACACGACTCTGATTAACCCTAAAATGACTCGTCTAACTAGGTCTAGGCCTACTATCTCAACCAGGGTTTTGGCCCACTAATTTTCAAGGGACCCAAAACCCTTTCTAACACGAGTTTTACAAAATTTCAACTCATCACGTGTCGAAACCTACAGAACCGCACCTCCCGTAGCTTCTCTACACATCATCCACCTTTGATCTCCATGTGCTCCCGCGTGAGCCCGATCAACTCGTGACATCCTCGACCGCCTGGACCTTAGATTTCCCCTTCGTAGTCCCGGTCTTCCTTGTCACCAACCATGACCGTCTCCACGCCCAACCTGCACATGCAAAGGCCAAAGAACATTCTTCCGGCACAAGTTCATCCAAACTTGACCAACATCAATCCGCACACACGCGACACAACTTGCATAACAACACTAAACAAAATTACCAATTATTCATCATCGCAAATTAACCGTTGTCAATTATTTATCACCAAAATATCTTAGACATAGCCATATGGTCTGACAATCTCCCCCTTGATGAATACATTGACAACACCTCAAGATAGCATAATAAATTAACTTCAACTAGATATAAGCGAAGAACTGAAACCAAAAAATCATTTCAAGCCACAAGTCTCAAATCTCCCCCCCCCCCCTCAACACAAGAGATGTAGTTTTAGCAAATTTCTCCAATATCTCACAAAGCACACCAAATCTCTCCCCCATTGGCAATGTAATCATCAAGAAAATTCAGAGAAAGAATAATTCTAAGAAGAAGCAATGAGAGTAAAAATCAAGAAGCTTTATAGATTATCCAAGTCACTTTGAATTAAGTTAATAATTTAACCAAGCTATATTTTTTAGTAGAGCTATCTAGATCATATAAAGTCATATATCATATAGCAATATCAAAACAAGTTTTCAACATGATTAAGCAATTTATATCAATGATAGGCATCTCAACAATGACCAAACCAATTATAAAGAGCACAACGAGATATCACAACAATAAGTTAAAGCCTAAAAGTGAAGCAAATCTTTAATCTAGACGAGCTAGCAGTCTCATATAACAACCTATTGCTCCACATTCAATTCTTACACATGTGGCATGCTTCTAGCATACTTCTTTTCATAATATCTTACTTCTTGTAAATAGTGGCATGCTTGAAGTATACTTCTTTTCATTTTATGCACTTTTTGTGTTTTTTTGTTTATCATGGCATGCTTGGAGCATACATCTTTTCAAATGTCTCTTTCTATTTTTTTATAACATGCCAAATTGAATGATCATAAAAAGATTGTAATATGAAACATGTGAGCCTCATAGCCTAGATTTAAAATAAGACTCACAATTAAGCTAATCCTTTTTGATGAACATCGCAAAGTACTATCTATAATCAATCTAGTCAAAATATTCCGCCATGTCATATTTTAGTTCAAGTGCAACAAATTAATTATAACTAGTCATGATCAAAGCTACACAACATATGAATAAATATGATAAAGAGAGCTCCACAACTCATTTAAATTTGATGGCTTGGACTTGTTAATTTAATTGACAAGTATAATAAACAAAGTTTCCTAAATTCTTAAACATCAAGCTCCCTCTCAGAATAATCCCATAGAATACAACATGCCCAACTCACTTCACAAAAGAGCAAAATAAGAGTAATCAAGTGGTTTTGAAAGAATATCAACAACATGAGAATTCAACTTAATAGGGTGTAAGACTACATCACCTTTTCCACATGGTCTCTCAAAAAGTGAAATCTCTTGCAAGCCATCAAAGGAGTGAAGAACCATCAAGTGTTCCAATCAAGCGATGATGAAAAAGACCGGAACCCAATTTAGCTTATGTTTTCCATCCTTACCAGCTGTTCTTACATCACAGGAAACATTGGTCTTACAGTATTGGGGTTAGTAAAATAAGATTTAGGAATCCAGTATTGTGACACACGACATGGAAAAACAATAACAAATCTAGAACCAAAATCATGAGCATGTGGGTGATTAAAATTTCAAAAAGAACGTGACTTATTTGAATTATATCCCAAACTAGCATGTGAAGCAGATTTAAAATCATCATAAAAGTTCTCTAAAAACTTAGCTTTCACGTTAGTTCTTGGAATAAAAGAGATTGCACATTTTTGTCTTGAAGCATTCAATCTTTTCTTCTTCTCTTTCTTAGCACGCCTAAAGCAAAATTCATGTAAGTGCCCATCTCTTCCACAGTAGGTGCAATGGAATTTAACGTAGCAGAATTCTTTTGAGATGATGAGCTAGCACCAATATTATTATTTGATGAACTTTGAACAAAGGCAGCAGATTTAAACACAGTTTATTTTCTTTCAGATTTTACTTCAATTTTTCCAGGTTCAAGAACCTTAATGACCTTAGGAGGATTATTCTTGGCATGCTTAACAAAATTAAATCCTAGACTACGATTTTTCACACTTGTTTTTGACTTGTCTAGAATCATATTTAGATTTTTCTTGCCAAAAGAGAATCTCTCTAAAATGTCCTTAAGGTACTCATTTTCCTTAGCCAAAGTGGAACAAGCAGTGCATTTAACAGGTTCATTCACAAAATTCTTGGAAACACTAGATTTAGCCAATCTTCTCTTTTAAGCAAAATCGTTCAATTGCCTAATTAAAGCATCAATTTCAATATTTAACTTCGGACAATTTGAGCAAGACATGTTTTCATGATAAAGCATTTGTTGAATAGATTCTTGAGATGAGTTAAGTTTAGCTTCTAGCAATTCACAATTAGAGCAAGCTTTAGATTGAGCATTTGAAATACTTGATTCTAAACATATAGAAGAACTAGATTTGAGCTTTTCAATTTCATCATCAACAAATTTTAATTTTTCATCACAAGAATCATGTATCAATTTTAATTCATCAAATTGGTTAGTTACATCTCTAAGTTGAATCAGATTTGATGCATTAATAGATCTAGTAGCCTCTAACTCAGAATGTAAAACTTGGCAATCCTCACATGATTCACCATCAGGAATTAAATCTCTAAGTCTATTAATTTCAGAATTTAGACTTTCAACAACACAATTATTTTCTTTCAATTTCTGTTTTGTCTTTTTTAATTCAATAGCAAGTTTAATCAAACCATCTTCAAGCTCATCATATGATGGTCTTACCCCCATCGGGATCACTGTCGTTGTCATCATTGTTGTTGCCTGTCATGAAGCACATGCCCGTGAAGTCATCGTTGTTCTTCTTCTTTCCTTTACCATCATCATCGTCGTGGTCGTCGTCGTCGCGGCTCTCATATTCCACATCGCTCAAATCAAGACACTCAATAGCCGATATGATCTTTTGAGCAAGCTTGCGACAGAAATTGCCACCCTTGGTGTTGTTGTTCTTGGATGGCCGATGACGATAATTCTTCTCTTCCTTCACCAGCTTTCCCTTGAGCTTGGGACAATCCATCTTAATGTGGCCTGGCTCGCCACACTCAAAACACCTGATTGGACTTGACATGCTACCTCGTTTCCTCATCCTCACATTGTTGAGTGCTTTGTATGCTCGTGAGGAGATCAACACCAAGTCCTCTTCAGGAAGCTGCTCGAAGTGTTCCTCTGAAAAAGAAGTCAAAGCAGACAAAAAACACAAGACAAAGCACTCGACAAAGTCGCCTGCACAGGGTTAGTCACAAGTGCTAAAGATGAAGATTTATTAATCTTAGATGGCAAAGTTTCCATCTCATAGGTTTTCAATCTAGAATAAAGATCATCCATGGTTAAAGTATGTAGATCACCAGTTTGATTAATAGTTGTAACAATCATCAACCACTCAGAATCTAAAGATCTCAAAATTTTAGTTGCATTATCTTCATCAGCAGGAATAACACCAACACCACGCAGACCACTCAATATTTTCTCAAAACGAGCAAAGAGTTCATCAATGGATTCACCAGGCTTCATAGCAAAATCAGAATATTCTTTTTGATAAAGATTTTTACGCACTTTCTTGATTTTAGTGGTTCCTTTATGATAATCGCAAAGAGTTTTCCATATTAAATGGGCAGAATTAATATGAGCTACACGATCAAATTCTTTGCGAAAAATTCCTTGAAACAACAAGTTACGAGCTTGAGCATTTAAATCAACATCTGCTTTATTTCAATCAGTAACAATAGCAGGAACCTCATATGGTGTAGAAACTTTTTTTTTCCCAAACATCACTACCTTGAGCCTCAATATAAACTTGCATACGACACTTCCAAAAAGCAAAATCAGTACCATCTAGCATGGGGGGACGATTCACATACCTCTTTGACGCTATAGCAACCTGCTCTGATACCACTTGTAGGATCGACGATGGCAATCAGAGGTAGGTGAATAATTGCAACGCCTATCGGATGCTTTTTGTAAAATGTTTTGCCTTTAATTGTTTAATCTGCAAAAAACAAAAATAACGAAACACAAAAATAGGTTTTTTTTTCTAATTTTGCTGTAGCAACACGGTACCGATTACTGTAGCAAACACTGTAGCAGTTACTGTAGCGCCAAGAAAAAGTTCCGATCGATCAGCAAAACAACGTTTTTCCTTCAATCTAGCAATCGATTTTTAATTCAAACTAATTCATGAATGTAAGCACAAAAAATATATAGCTAGAGATCAATGCATGAAGAATACCTAGGAATCAAAAACAGGAAAAAGGATAATATATGCAAATTTAAAAAACTCATGAACTTTTATTAAAAAATCGTGAACACTGTTCATCCATCAGGACCATCACAATCCATCCATGCAGTCGCCGCTCAAAAAAATGTTTTCGCTTCGTCTCGGCGAGAGCACATTTTCTCCGTTATCTCGCATCGCTTAGTATTCTCACACGCTGTTTTTTTCTCACTATCCTCGGCCATGCCTGTAGTCCCTTTTAGGGTCCTCAGATGTAGGTCCTACTCCGAGACCTACTCTGAGACGGCACCGTAACCCATACTAATATTGCCGCTGCACACGACTCTGATTAACCCTAAAACGACTCGTCTAACTGGGTCTAGGTCTACTATCTCAACCAGCTTTTTGGCCCACTAATTTTCAAGGGACCCAAAACCCTTCCTAACATGGGTTTTACAAAATTTCAACTCATCATGTGTCGAAACCTACAGAAGCTCACCTCTCGTAGCTTCTCCACGCATCATCCACCTTTGATCTCCATGTGCTCCAACGTGAGCCCGATTACCTCGTGACATCCTTGACCGCCTGGACCTCAGATTTCCCCCTCCTAGTCCCGGTCTTCCTCGTCACAGACCATGACCATCTCCACGCCCAACCTGCACATGCAAAGACCAAAGAACATTCTTCCGGCACAAGTTCGTCCAAACTTGACCAACATCAATCCGCACACACATGACACAACTCACGTAACAATGCTAAACAAAATTACCAATTATTCATCATCACAAATTAACATTGTCAATTATTCATCACCAAAATATCTTAGACCTAGCCACATGGTCTAACAAAATATTATACTTACTTCATTTCACCTTCAAACCAAGGTAGTAGATCAAAAGTCCGAGATCGCTTATCTCAAACTGCTGCATCATCTCCTTGAATTCTTCAATTTTCTGAATACATTTTCCAGTAATAATAAGATCATCAATGTATATGCCGAGTATCCGTATGTCATCATCTGATTTTCTTGTATACAAAGTGAGATCTTGCTTGCATTTTTCAAAACCAAGGTTAATCAAGGAACTATCTAGTTTATTGTTCCAGACCCTGGGCGCCTATTTCAAATCATACAAGGCCTTTAAGAGTTGGTATACCTTACCTTCTTGTCCCTTCACTTGAAAACCCTCCGGTTGTGATACATATACGTCATCAGTAAGATCTCCATTTAGAAATGCAGATTTGATGTCCATGTGGTGTATTTCCCATCCAAATTGAGCAACAAGAGCAAATATCAATCTAACTATTTCTAATCTAATAACCAGTGCATATACCTCTTCATTGTCTACTCCTTTCTTCTGAATATAGCCTTTTGCCACAAGTCTCGCCTTGTGACGAGCAATATTTCCATCTGCGTCTCTTTTCACCTTGAATATTCACTTTAGCCCTATTGCCTTCTGATTATGAGGTAAATTTGTCAAGATCTATGTTCTATTCTTTTCTATGGAATGAAGCTCTGTCTGCATAGCAGTCTTCCAATGATTTTCTTTTAAAGCCTGCTAAAATCCCAATGGTTTTGTTCTTTTCTATGGAATCAAGCTCTATCTGCATAGCAGTCTTCCAATGATTTTCTTTTAAAGCCTGCTGAAATCCTATTGGTTCATTAGCAGTGACCATTTGCAATTCTTCAGACATCTCAATGGGTTTGGTCTGCTCATAAATTTCAGCAAGACTTCGATAAACATGTATTTTGCTCGATGAGGTCTCTACTTCTTCTTGTTCTTCTACAAGGGAAGGTAAGTGATCCTTTGGATCCATTTGTAGACTGGTGGATGCACTTGTAATTGGTATAACCGATCTTGAAGATGATCTATTTCATCATTATTCTCTCCTTTGACTGAGAAGGAGATCCACCTCCTTAAGCTGTCTTCTTCTGTTGGCTTCGCCTCTCACTTCCATGCTTTATCTTCGCAATAGATCACATCTCGACTCACCACAATTTAACTTCATGTGGACTGTACAGCTGGCTTGCTTTGGATCCTGGTTCAACTCCTAAATATATCAATTCATTTGATCTGTTATCTAATTTCTTCAGATGAGTAAGCACCTTTGCATATGCCAAGCAACCAAACACTCTCAAGTGTTCTAGATTTGGTATTATTCCACTTAATGCTTCATACGGAGTCTTCCCTTCAAGAGCTTTTGTGCGTACTAGATTGATAATATAAACAGTATGTCTTATGGCCTCAGCCCAAGTGTTCATAATCCCCTATGCAGTGATTCCTCCTCCACTCCTAAAAATGATCTCCCACATGTTATAAATGCTTATGATCTATGTTCCTGTAATTTCGAACCAAGCTATAGATAACAAGTTCTTGCAGCAAATAAAACCCATTTAGCTGGCCCAACTTACAATTGCACATCAACAAAAAGAAGATCAGTTGGTTGCTTTATGCAACCAAGTAGCTAATAATACAAGCCGGGATAATAAGATGCATGCTGCCACAGATCCTCATAGTCATCAATCATTTCTAGCAATTAGACTTGAGGCGATTCAAAAGATGATCGCTGAGGGGGTTAAAGCTCAGCACATGCAAACTTACTGCTCGATGCGTCCAGGGTATGTTAAGCCATACCCTCTGGATGTCGACATAGTGCCTTTCCCAAGCAATTACTGTTAGCCACAATTCAGCAAGTTTAATGGAATCAGGTCTCCTCACGAGCATATAGCTCATTTTCTTGCAGTTTGTCAAGACATAGTCCATAACGAAGTGCTTCTCTTGTGATAGTTTGTGCAAACATTGTTCAATCCAGCCTTTACTTTATTCATGGGAGGCTAATGGTTATGTTCATCCTCCATCACAACCTCTCCTTTGTCTATTATCTATGGACAATGGAGTTGGTCCAGCACCACCTCCTTTTCATTTGAGGTCAGAGAGTTCAGGACAAAATCGGTGCCAACACAAGGCCACACCATTTAAGCAAGAATATGAAATTAAATATATTTTTAGCATATCAAGTTGCTCAAGGTCATAGTTTAGACAAAGGTATCCAAAAATGAGTCAAGCTATATTAATAAACTAAATGGAGCCAAGAAGCTATAATTGAGTCTATTTAGAGTAGTATAAGTTCATAATTGAATCATTTTGTTAAGCACTTGGAATTAAGCATAATTAACATATTTATCACTTGTGAAATTTATTTATTTATATCTTAGCAAAGCTAGCACTAGACTAAGAGCCACCCACAATAGCCTCCTAAGCTTCAACTATTTTTCATATTTTTGTTTTCTTAGCCTTGTGCTAGATCTCAAGCCTCACAACAACCATTCCATGCAAGAAGTTTAACAGAGTGGTCTGGGTCATCCAAAACTCTCCCTGAGTTCATGCCTAGTACAATGGCAAGATATCTCATGAGAAAGAATTGGTGAGATCAATTTTTTTGCACAAAAAAGGATCATTTTTTATTTTCCTTATTTAGTTCAAGAACAATGGGCTGCTTCTTAGTTCATAAGTTATACTCAACCCGAGCCACAAAAGCCTAGAAGAAATATCATGAAGAATTAGCATATTTCCTAAAGCTCAATTTAGATTGTAGACTCAGCTTAGCCTATTTGACATATCATAAATCACAAGAGGATCACTAGAGCAAAACTAGTCATAAGATCCAACAAAATATGTTTAGTTCAAGTTTTTTATATTTAGGAAAGCTAGCATGACAAGAGCAAAGGTACATATGGAAAGACATGATTAATCTAGCAAACTAACATAAGATATGACAAGATGTAAAACAAAATATCATATCACATAAGGATGATAGTCAAAGCTCCATGTAATATTATACAATACAAGTTGCTGAATTTATATATGGATTGCATTAGATGGATGCAAAAGAAGTAACTCCTAATCAGAACAGACCAAAAGGACTAATAACTCCAAACCCCCCGCAAAGAAGCAAAACAAGAAGAATAAAGAGCCTTAGTAAAAAAATGTCTGCAACATGGTTCTTTGTCGGATCCCAGAGCAACAACTCGAGAATCCTTTATGTTAATCGCACTAGTCCAGGATCAGCTAGTGCACATAGTAATAACAGGGATATCAAGCACAATGACAAACTTTATTTAACTGAATATGGGCCTGATGGTCAAATTTTACATCCACGGCACATAAGCCGAAATTTAATATAAGCAGCGGAAGGAAAAAAACCGAAGCGAAAGAAGCCCAACAAGCCTTCCCACAGGCAAACGACAGCAAGACACGGCTTATATGTCCTGATCCTCACGGAAGTCGAAGCGGTCATCTGGCAACAGAATTAAGCAAGGTGATCATATAAAATGTACTATGCATGTTACATGGGAAAATGCACAATAATGCAAGGCTGACAAGCGAAGGCATATAGGGTTATTTGAGCAGAAAACATTATTTAAGAAATATAGTAAATAGATTGAAATTGCTGAATTTAATATAGTAGGTAAAAACAACATTGTAATCAAAATAGATACCGTTAGTGTAGGTCCATCCCCTACACCAACCTATCCACGGGCATCCTACTCGAACCATCTTTCCCAAAAAGATGTCATATGGATTCCATCCATCAATACATTTTTTTAAACTCTCATGGATTCCATCCATCCATAAGTTTTTCATAAACTATTTTGAAAACAAAGTCTAATCCATGAAAAACTTTACTCAGCTTCCCATGACCGTGGGCACGGCTATCCAGGATAGATTATACACTCTGCATAGATTGTACAGCTTTACCCACAAGACATGATCATCTCATATTGCCATCGGATAAGCACACTTCCTTTGGTGTGCGGTGAGGAGATCATGATAAGGCCTTTACAATGTAAAGTCTTAAACTTAGCCAAGCCAACACTAAGGTTTCACCCCAGTAAGAAATCCACTAGACCGAGACCCCCCTCTTGAGCTGAGTGAGACTTCTCATGGCCTACGCCACACTCACTTTCAACCTACAGCGAGACTCAGGTTGGGACCTACAAATTAATCAGCCAGGACTGTCCCATACCAGCCTTGTGGTAGTATGTAAGGGCTTTGCAACAACAGATCACAGACCGATCCTTAATTTGACTTAGGCATGAACCACATACCCCTCGTGCCTGGCAATCAACATTGTGTCACCGAACAACAATGCATGCCAGCGAGCACCCACCACTTAACCATTTGCCTAAGTCTAAATCAATTTTTTATATTTTGTTTGAAAATATTTCATAATCATTCTTGACTCACCAAAGTCAAGAATACATTTGAAAACTTTACCATTTTATGTGAAAAAGGTTACCCCAAAACAAAAATTTATGTCTAAACAGGTCTAAGCATTTGATACAAAATTCTCTAGTCCATACTAGTATAAGAACTAGAGTTTTATTCTAGGGTGACAAGGTATCTGGGAATCAGTGCCAAATGAGGTATTAACAAGTAGACAATAACTAAATTTAAAATTGAATTGAAATACGTTGAATAAAAATATGCATGCAGAATAATTTAAAATAACATAATTTTATTTGTAAACTGGGATCAACATGATCAACGTGTATAACTTGTCTTGCTCTGTGAATTGGTGAGAATTGTTGTTGAAGAATTTCTCTGAATCGTCACAATCTACACGTGAAAATAACCCACAAATTCAAGTAAAATTAAAATAAATTCAAATAAACTCCAAATATTGAAAAATAGACTAGCAATGGTTAGATTACAATTTTAGAGAAATTTAGAAATTTGAACGGGTCCAATCGGAGTTAGGATGAAGGAGAACGAGCTTTTGGAAGTTTGAATTCTAAAGAAATTGATAAATAAAAATTTCTAGAATTATTTTTCTAAAGTAAAAGGCATTTATGATGTCACCATAGGATTTGATTTTTGGCTGAATTATTTTTCAACAGGAAAAGGATTTTATTTTACTGATAGGTGGGACTAGCTTTGGTGGACTAGGTTCATGGACCAGGGAGGAGGCTGAGGTGACACACTAGCTGGCGTGGCGTTTGCGCGGTGGCTGGTGCTGAGGTGGTGCACATGCGGCCTCCAGGTGGCTGCCACATCACATGACATGTCAACTCACCTGCTAACATGGCCTCGCCGACGGGTTAGTGCACGGGACCCGAGGGTCACTAGCGAACGCGCGGTGCAGCGAGGTTCGGCGAGGGGTGGAAGGGAGAGAGGAGACGACGGGGAACTTAGTGCACCTTGGTGCGATGCTTGGGAATGCTCAGTGGTGGCTGGCAATGAGGATGCAGAGGCGGCGGAGTGAGGGCGTCGACGACGACGGGGTTTCGATGGTGGCTTTCGCTCAACGGAGGGGCGGGGGACCTGCACACGGCGATGAGGAAAGCGTAGATGGCATCGCCGAGGCACGAGATGGACCGAGGTGGCGGCAATTGCTCGCCAGAGTGCGATGCAGTGGTGAAGACAGAGAAACATGGCGCTAAGGCTTTCGGGCACTTGGGGAGAGAAATTGATGGCAGAGTGAGATGCGGTGAGAGATGAGGATGCTCGGAGGGTTTTTATTGGGGCTCAGGGCTTAGGAGAGTGTCGCCGGTTACTCAATAGAGTAACGTCGGCCATGAAAGGAGCATAATGGCAGTGGTGAGCTTAAAGGAGGGTAAACGACCGGATTTGAGTGAGGAGTGATGGGGGCTTTTAATGGTGTCATTTGCTCTGGCTAAAGAGAGGTAACAGGCGTCATTAAAGAGCTCAGGCGGCGGCAATGACGATGAGCAGAGGAGAAAGAACGGGAGGAGGAAGAAGAAGTGGGGTGGGGCCTGCACGTCGGCGAGAGAGAAGAGAGGAGGAAAGAGCGGGCGGCTGGATTGAAGACACGTGGCCAGGGAAGAAAATCCCTACCGTTGACACGGGTTAAGTGAAGATGGATGCACGGGATTAGATCGGGCGACGGGGATGAAATCAAGGCCGTTAGCTAAGGAACAAAGGGGTAAGTGGGGGCGGGTGGCTGAGATTAGACAGGGCAGGGTGGATTAGATTTGGGCGTGACACTTGTTAGCCCGAGAAGAGAGATTTGTTTTAAAATTAGATTTAGATCTTTAAGAACTTTTAAAAACACTTAGAAAATAGGAAATAAAGTTTAAAAAGTTTAGAAAAATTCACAGAAAATCCGGGAGATTTTTTAGACATAGTAAAAATATGTCCAACTTAAAGTTGGTTTTTTAATTTTTACAAAAGTACTTTTATCTTTGAAATTGATTTTTAAAATGCAGAAAAGCATAGAAAATCTAGATAAAAGCCAAATGCTTTTAAATTTTTTAATTTTAAATAGGATTTTTATAGAAATCCAAAATATATTTTACTTAATAATATTGTTATGTTTTCACTTAAATTACTTTTAAGAAGAGCCATTTTAAAAGCTGAAAAATAGGCGAATAAAAACTTCAAAATTTAGGCAAATTATTTTTAGTTTAAATTAAATTAAATTTTAATTTTTTTCTGAAAATTTTGAAATAAACAGCTGGGCTATTACATGCTTTGACTTTACAAAGTGAAGCACAACATCACCGTTCTCTATATAGTCTATAAGAAAATAGTATCTAATATCAATGTGCTTGCTCCTAGAGTGTTACATTGAGTTTTTGGTAATATTTATGGTACTAGTGTTGTCACAGAAGAGGGGAACACTGCCTAAGGCCAACCCATAGTCCCGTAGAGTAGGTAAGATCCATAGAACCTGAGAGGAACCACTAGTATCAGCTACATACTCCACCTCAATAGTGGACTGTATAGTAGAGGACTGCTTCCTAGATGACTAAGAGATAGGAGATGTGCTTAGCAAATGACAAGTACCAGAAGTACTCTTCCTATCTATTCTACACCCCACAAAATCAGCATAAAAACACAAATAAAGAGTGCAAAATCAAAAGAATACTAGAGTCCAAAGTCAAGAGTATCCTAAAGATACCTGAAGATACTACACACTGCTTGACGATGTGAGACATGAGGGAAAGCCTCAAATCAAGCACACAAACACACATCAAACTGTATATCTGGCCTCGAAGCTGTGAGGTAGAGGAGAAAGCCGATAATGATGTAGTTCTCCTTCTAGTCCACGAGCTCTCCATTGTCTTTAGGATCCAGCATAGTAGAAGTGGTAGTTGAAGTAGACATTGGCTTGCTATTTCCCATATCGAAGCACCACGAGGGTCCTTTTTGTACTTGCTTTGATGAATAAAAGCCCCTTCCTTCAGTTGCTTGGCTTGAAGACCAAGGAAGAAAGTTAGCCCACCCACCATACTCATCTTGAATTCTCTGCTCATAGAAGTTGAAAATCTGGATACCAAAGTATGAAAAGAACAACTGAATATAATGTCATCCACATAAATTTGAACAAGTAAAAAATCAATGCTATGACTGAGAGTGAATGAGGTTTTATCTACCAATCACATTTTTAAATACTTTTAAGTAAGAAACTCTTAAGTCTAACATATTAAGCTATACGGATTTGCTTTAATCCATATAAGGCTCTAGATAGATTATAGACATGGTTTGTGAATTTGGGATTTTTAAAACTAGGGGGTTACTTGACATAGACTCCTATGAAACTATTCAGAAAAGCATTCTTGACATCCATTTGAAAAAATTTAAAGCACTTAGACACTGTGAATGCTAGCAATATGTGAATGACTTGTAATCTAGCTAGAGGTGTGAAGGTCTCTTCAAAGTCTAAACCTTCTACCAGCAAAAAACTTGAGCTACAAGCCTAGCCTTGCTGCGAATATCAACCCATCCTTACTTTGTTTATTTTTGAAAATCCATTTTGTACCAATTATATTATGATTAGGAGGAGGTTCAACTAAGGTCCAGACTTAGTTTCTTTTAAAGTTTTCAAGCTCTTTATGCATGACATTGACTCAATAGGAATCAGATAAAGCACAGGTGTTATCTCGAGGATTAAAAGATGCAACAAAAGCAGAATGTGCATGAGAAACTGGATTGACAAACCTAGAGTAAGTAACTCGCTCATGAAGATCCCCAATCATCCACTCCTGAGGGTGTCATTGCTAAATGTGAAGAGGAGGTCCTGGTTCATGGAGCCACTTGAAGCACCAGTGAAGGTGGGTGGAGGCTACTTTATTGAAGCTAGAGTAGTGAAAAAATGCTCTCCAACCAACTCAGGAGTGACTGGAGAAGAGATTATGTCGGAACCCAGAGCAACAACTTCTGGATCCTCTATGTAAATCACACTAGTCCAGGATCAGCTAGTGCACACAATGACAACAAAGATAAATACCAAGTACAAATAACTTCTTTTATTAAATAAAAGGGTACGACCTTATGGAAAAGTCTTACATCAACGCCCATTGGCAAAGATAAATAAAGCAAATAACTGCGGAAGCAAACTGGTAAGAAGCGATGCCCAAGCCTGCCCATAGGCAAACGACAGTAAGACGCAGCCTACTCATCCAAGTCTTCACCGTAGTCGACGTCGTCCTTCTCTGTGTGGAGATAGTAAGGTGAGTACAAACTTGTACTCCGCAAATCACACGGAGAAATGCAACATAATGATAAAGGCTTCAATGGGAGGCTTATAGGGTTAGTTTGCATAAAACAACATTTAATAAAATACAGTAGATAGATTGAAACTAGTGAATTTAATACTGTAAGTAAAACAATACTTGTAATTGAAAATAATACCGTTAGTGCAAGCTCCGACCAAACACCAACCTATTCACGGGCATCCCACTTGGACCATCTTTTCCAGAAGATCACGCATGGATTCCATCCATCCACACGCTATCACTGCGCAACTCTGACAGATTTCATCCATCTACCAGGTTTCAATCTCTCACGGATTCCATCCATCCGCAAGGTTTTCATCTCTCGTAGATTCCATCCATCCACAAGGTTTTCAAAAATATTTTTGAAAAATAAAGTCTAATCCATGAAAAAACTTTTACTCAGCATGCCCATGACTGTGGGCACAGCTATTCAGGATAGATTATACACTCTGCAGAGGTTGTACAGCTTTACCCACAAGATATGATCATCCCGGATTGCCATGTGAGTTACACACTTCCTTAGGTGTGCAGCGAGGAGATCATGACAAGACCTTTACAATGCAAAGCCTTCAACCTGACCAAGCCAACTCTAAGGTTTCACCCAGTAAGGAATCCACCAGACTGGGACCCCCTTTTGAGTCTGAGTGAGACTTCACATGGCTTAACCATGCTCACTCAAGTGAGACTTCTCATGGCACCAACCACGCTCACTTTCAACCTACAACTTGACTCAGGTTGGGACTTTCGCAAATTATTCAGCCAGGGCTGTCCCATACCAGCCATGTGGTAGTACGATAGGGCTTTGCAACAGTAGCTCACAGACCGGTCCTTAATTGACTTAGGCCCAACCACATACCCTCGTGCCCGACAATCAACCCTGAGTCTCCGAACAACAGGGCATGCCTGCACCCGCCATCTAACCAACTGCCTAAGTCTAAACCAGAATTTATATTTTTCTTTGAAATAATTTTATAAACCTTCTTGACTCACCGAAGCCAAAAATACATTCAAAAGTCTTATCATTTCATGTAAAGAATTCATCATTTTACGTGAAAGGTATCCCAACCCGTAGATATTTCTAAGCAAGGCTAAGCATTTGCTAATCACAAAGTCTCTAGCCATACTAGTGTACCAACTAGAGTTTTAATCTAGGGTGACAAGGTACAAGAAAATTTCAATATGAATGGAGGTGATAACAAATAGGCAATAACTAAATTTAAAACTGAATTGAAATATATTGAATAAAGATATGCATGCAGAATAATTTAAAACAACATAATTTTAGTTTGAAATCTAGGATCAACATGATCAAGGAGTGTGACTTGCCTTGCTCTTCAAATTGGTGCAAATCTTCGTCTTTGAATTCTTCTGAATCGTCGAAGTCTACACGTGAAAATAACCCACAAAATTCAAATAAATTCAAAATAAATTCAAATAAACTTCAAATATTTGAGTTGAGGCCAGAAATGGATAGAGGGGAATTTTTGATGAATTTAGAAATTTTAATGGGTTCAATCGGAGTTAGGATGAAGAAGAACGGGCTCTCGAAAGTTTAAAATCAGAGAAAAAGGAAAAAGGGATTTTCTGGAATTATTTTTCAAAAGGAAAATGGGAATTATGACGTCCGCAGGGAATTTATTTTTGGCTGATTTATTTTTATACAGAAAAATGGGATTATGAGATCAGCTGGCGTCAGCCCTGGGGGTGCACAGACCGACAGGTGGGCCCGGGGTCCATGGGCCGGGTCCAAGGAGGGAGGAGACGGCCGAGGTGGCACGGGCTGCCTGCGTGGCGCTGATAGGGAGAGGGGAGCCGAGGTGGCCAGGGTGTGGCACCACATGGCACCCACATCAGCTTCGATGCTGACGTGGCTCGGTGCCGGCGGGGAGGAGCTCAAGGCTGCGGGCTTGCCGGCGGTCGGCAGCACGGCGGCGGCCGGCGAGGGTTGGAATGGGGAGAGGAGGCCGAGGGTTGGAGAGGCGCGGGGGCGGCGGCGGTTAAGAGAGAAATGGGAAGGTGGGCGAGGGTTCGGCGTGGGGGTGGAGGAAGTGGGCGCGTGTCGTGCGGGGGAGGAGACTGAGCGGCGCGCACGAGGAGGCGACGTGGGGAGAGGCCGGGAGGTGCGGAGCGGCGGTTGCGGCGACGGCGCGGTGCGAGAGGAGGAAGAAGGCGCGGGGAAGACAGGTCAACATGTGGGCTCGGGCGGTCAGCGAGAGAGGGAGGGGAGGGCGGCTGGTGCGGTTAAGTGGCGGCGGATGGATGAGATCGGCCGGGGCGGATCGAACGGCCGAGAGGGAGCGAGGGGCGGATGGGCTAAGGTGCACGGGTGCAGCCGATCTGGGCCGCACGCGTGTCGGCCGAGGAGGAGGGGGAGCCGGGATGAAGCGGGCAACATGGACAGCATCTGGCCATCCATGTGGCAGCCGGAGGGAAGAGGAGGGGTGTTTATTTTCTGATTTCAATTTTTGATTTTCAGACAATACTAGAAAATCAACTAATGCTCAGAAAAATATGAAAATACTTTCAAAAATTCTAGAAAATTCACAGAAGTTTCAAGAAGTGTTTTGGACTTAATAAAATTATTTTCAACTGATGTTGGTATTTAATGTTCATACTTAAATTGCTTTTTAGTTTCAAAATAGATTTTAAACTCCAGAAAACTCAGAAAACCAAATAAGAGCTAAATAAATCCAAATAATTAATTTGAATTATGATTTTTTATAGAAAATCAAAATATCATTTTATTTAATAATATTTTTGGGTTTTACTTAAAATACTTTTCAAATCAAGCCTTTTTCAAAAGCAGAAATTCAGGACAAATCCAAAATTAAAATTTAGGCACCAAAACACATGTTTTTATTTTAAACCAAATTAATTTAATTTAAGTTTTTTTTCTCCAAAATTTTTGAAAGTAAACAGCTGGGCTGTTACAGATTAGGTCCTCATCCTCTAAGTCAGGGTCGTCGTTGATGAAGATGCTCTTCTGATCATTGTGTACCTGTATACCTACACTATCGAGTCTAGTGCTAGGACTAGCCACATCAAAAATGACTTCACAAGTGTTAATGATTTTGTTAATATGCAAATTAAAAACATGAAAGCTATGAGAATGAGCATGACATTTAAGAAAAATATCATCATAACATCTAGATTTAAATTTATTCAATTTGCCATGTTTAAAAATAAAGCATTTGCAACCAAATATCTTAATAAGAGATGTTAGGCTTGTGACCAAATGTAAGCTCAAAATAAGGTTTGCCTTTGGACGATCTCAAGAAAGCTCTATTGGGCACATAGCAAATAGTAAAAACTGCCTCATCCCAAACCTCCTAGGAGTGTTTTGCTCATCTAGCATAGTCCTAGTCATCTCTACAATGGTTCTATTCTTTCTCTCTACAACCCCTTTTGCTGGGAAACTCTAGGTGAAGAGAACTAGTGCTCTAAACCTCACTCAGCATAAAAAGTGACAAAAGACAAGTTCTTGAATTTTGTGCTATTGTCACTCCTAATAGCTATCAAGCCTCCTAGGAGGTTAATTACTAGTCTAAGAGCCAACTCTCTAAAGCAGCCAAAGGTCTCATTCTGAAAAACTAGAAAATACACCAAAGACTATATAGAGAAGTCATCTATAATGACCAACACATACCACTTCCCTCTTATAGATTGAACTCTAGAAGGGCCAACTGTGTATGTGCAAGAGCTGTCCAGGGCCATCAGTCATAACTAAGGTAAGAGAAGAATGAGAAGCAGAAACCATCTTATCATGTCTACATGGTGTGCAAAATAGGTCCTTACAACTCTTAATCTTAGGCAATCCTCTAATATGGTCCTTGCTATTAATTCTAGTCAAGTGATCGATGCCTATGTGTCCAAGCCTATGATGCCACAATACTAGATTTGAAGAATCAAAAGCCATAAGAGACCTAGTGCTAGAGACAAAAGAGATACTGAAGACAACACTAAAGATCATCTCAAATCTAGTGGTCCCAAAGAAAAACCCGAGGAATCTAGAAATCTCCACTCTCTACTCTTGAATCTCACTTCTTCAACTTCATCAAGAAACTGGAAAACAAATAGCAGATTATATTTCAACTTACTTACCGAACCGACGTCCTTAAGTATAAATTTGTTGTTGACGTGCACTATTCCCTTTGCTGTCACGGTCCCAGTAGCAGCATCCCCAAATGTAATCAACTCATTACCAGATGTACGAGTGAGGTAGGAGAACCATCGAGAATCTTCAGTCATGTGTTGTGAACACCTAGAGTCAACAAGCCACATGTCCTCCTTCCTCGTTCGACGGACCTACAGGCATAAGTAGGAAACATTTGTGCCTTAGTATGGGGTTAGTAATGAAAGACATGCAAACCAAGTACTGAGCTACACGATGTCTAGGAACAATAGTAGAAGTACGAATAAAATGGTTAGCAAAATAATCATGAGAATGCATATAAGAACCACCTAGACCTCTCCAAATCAGTCTACCAAAAGGCCGATACTTCCCCTATCTAGACACTGTTGGATCCCAGAGCAACAACTCCAAAACCCTCTGTGTAAATTGCACTAGTCCAGGATCAGCTAGTGCACACAGTGAATAACAAAGATAAATATCATGCATGATGACCAACTTTATTTAACTGAATATGGGCCTGATGGCCAAAGTTTACATCAATGGTTCATAAACCAAAATTAAATATAAGTAGTGAAAGATAAAACCAAAGCGAAAGAAGCCCATTAAGCCTGCCCACAGGCAAACAACAGTAAGGCGCGGCCTATTCATTCTGATCCTCACTGAAGTTGAAGTCGTCCTCTAAAAAATGATGAATTGAGCAACATGAGCACATAAAGTACTCCACAAATCACACCAGGAGGTTTAATAGAGTTAATGTATACATAAGGATTGACCAAGGAAGGCATAATAAGGTTAAGTGAGCAAAAAGCAGAATTGAAGTAAATATTGTAAGTAGATTCAAAAGCTGAATTTTATACAATAGATAGAAATAATATTTTAACAAAATAATATCGTTAGTGTCGGCTCCAACCAAACACTAACCAATTCACAGATATTCCACCTGGATCATCTTTCCTCAAAAAGATCTCATATGGATTCCATCCATCCATAAGCATTTTGTAAAACCATTTTGAAAAAAAGTATAATCCATGAAAAACTTTACTTAGCTTGCCCATGATCATGGGCATGGCTATTTAGGATAGATTATACACTCTGTAGAGATTGTACAGCTTTACCCACAAGATATGATAATCTCATAATGTCAGCCATTACACACTTCCGATGGTGTGCGACTGAGAAAATCATAACAAGGTCTGTACAATGCAAGCCTTCAATCTAGCCAAGCCAACACTAAGGTTTCACCCTATTAAGGAATCCACCAGACCGAGACCTCCTCTTGAGCTGAGTGTGACTTTACATGGCCTACGCCACGCTTACTTTCAACCTACAGTGAGACTCAGGTTGGGACCTGCATATTAATTAGCCAGGACTATCCCATACCAGCCTTGTGGTAATATGAAAGGGCTTTGTAGCAGTAGCTTATAGACCGATCCTTAATTTGACTTAGGCACCAATCACATACCCCTTGTGCCTGGCAATCAACATTGTGTCACCAAACAACAATGCATGCCAGCAAGCACCCATCACCTAACTATTTGCCTAAGTCGAAACCAAGTTTTTATATTTTATTTTGAAATAATTCAAAGCCTTTCTTGGCTCACTGAAGTCAAGAGTACATTTCGAAAACTTATCATTTTAAGCGGGAAAAAATTATCACAAAACAAAAATTATATCTAAGAAGGTCTAAGCATTTGATACAAAATTTCTCTAGTCCATACTAGTGCATTAACTAGAGTTTTATCTAAGGTGACAAGGTATGTTGATGTTCAATGTCAAATTTGGTCATATACAAAGGACATGGGTATAACTAGAATTTAAATTAGATTTAAACTAGGTTTCGATAAAAGTACGCATGCATAATAATTTAAAAACAACATAAATAATTTAAATTACCAGGAGCAACCTGATCAAAGGTGTAACTTACCTGGCTCGGAGTGTCGGTGCTGCTAGTCGTCAAAATCGTACTCTTCGGATTCGTCATAGTCTACACGCGAAGAACCAATGAAAAAGAAAATAAAATTCAAAAAGAGGCTAGAAATGGGTAGTTTAGGATTTTAGATTAATTTAGAAATTTGAATGGTCTTGATTGGAGTTAGGATGAAGAAATATGGGTTTCTGGAAGTATGTTTGCTGTGGTCGAAAATGGCAGTAGTTGGAAACAGGAGTGGTCGAATGATGCTTCTGCGGTAGTGTGAGGTTGCGGTCGAGGGTGTTTGTTGGTGGAGACGAACAACAAGGGAAGGAAGCAGAAAACGGAATAGCCCAAGTGCTTGAAACGGAAAGAATCATGGCACTGGATGTGGTGAGAACATTGGAGTTAAGTGTGCGTGAACAAAAGAAGATTTTGGCTTGGTGGGGGGGTCTTATTATTTCTTTTTATTTTTAGAAAAAGAGAAATACCAGGAAAATAATATTAGGGCCAAGAAAAAAGAATGGATATTTTAGATTTTGCAAAATTTGAATTTCGATTTTGGAAGTGAACTAAAAATTTTGATTGGAACTAAGGATTTGAAAATGAACTAGGCATTGAAATTTGAAATTTAAATTTTGGGATTACCATCCAAACTTCAAATATTCAAAAGGATGGCTAAAATAGATATTTTGGAATTTTTGATGAATTTATAAATTTGAATGGGCTCAATCGGAGCTAGAAATTTATGACGTCAGGATGACATCAACAAGAGAAATGAATTTTTGGCTAAATTATTTTTCAGCAGGAAAAGGATTTTATTTCACTGATAGGTGGTACTAGGTCTATCGTGGACCAAGTCCAAGGACCGGAGAGGTGGCTGAGGTGGCACATCGACTGGCATGGGTGGCTAGGTCTCCCACATGGCATCCACGTCAATTGCCATGCGGGCTCGGGCGTTGACGTGGCTTGGCCGGTTGGGGCGGCGCTCAGGACCCGAGGGTCACCAGAGCTCCGGCGCTCGGTGGCGACCGGCAAGGGGCGGAGAAGGGAGAGGAGGCTACGGGGAGTCCAGAGCTACCTGGAGCGGGGCTCGGTGATGAGTGGAGGTGGTCGGCGACGAGCAGGAAGCGACAGCAGCGGGTGGCTTCCGGTGCGAAGGTTGGGGTGCTAGGGGGAATTTATAGAGGTGAGGGACTGCGCGGCTCGCCGGAGTTTGAGGGGAGAAATCGGTTAGGAGTGTGAACGCGAAGACAAACAACCATTTATGGCCATGGTTGGGAGGCATGAGGTGTGGGCGAGAAGGGGAAGTCGAGGTGGTGCTTTGGGAAGAGAGACCGACCGACGGAAGCTTGGGCGCGACGGCCAGGCGGTCGACTAGAGGAAGAAGAAAGAGAGGAAGAAGAAGGGCCTGACAGGCGAGGCCTGCGTGTCAGCGAGAGAAGAGAAGATAGAGAGGCGGATAGCTGGATGAAAGGCACATGTCGGGGATTGAATTGGGGCCATCGAATTTAAATATGAAGGGGTAAGTGAAGGCGGGTGGCTGAGATTAGATCGGGCGGTAGTGGATTAAATCCAGGCTGTCAGCTAAGAGGCGAACGGGTAAGTGAAGGTGAATGGCCGAGATTAGATCAAGAGGTGGGGCGAATTAAATCAGGGCTAGACACGTGTCGGCCGAGGAGAGAGGGAGGGTTTAAATTCCATTTTTAATTTTCAAAAATACTAGGAAGCTTCAAAAACTCTTAGAAAATAGCAAACAAAGTCTAAATATTTCAGAAAATTCATAAAAATTTCTGGAGCTATTTTAGACTAGGAAAATATTTCCAACTTAAAGTTGGTTTTTTAATTTTTACAAAAATTCTTTTTAGCTTTGAAATAGATTTTTAAATTCTGGAAAATCACAGAAAATCCAAATAAAAGCCAAATGCTTTAAAATAATTAATTTGAAATAGGATGTTTACAAACAAATTCAAAATACCCTTTATTTAATAATATGTATATGTTTTTAGTTAAATTACTTGTTATAAAAGTCTTTTTAAAAGCTGAAAACAGGCAAATAAAATCTCCAAAAGTCAAGTAACTAAAGAACACTTGATTTTATTTAAATTAAATTTTAATTTTTTTAATAAAAATTTTGAAACAAACAACTGGGCTATTACAGCCACAACCCCTGGTCTATCCTCACGATATCCAATCCAAAAGCGCTGCCTAGAACCACCAAAAAAGTCAATGAATGCATCTACAAATCTTGGCCTATGTCTAAAAGGAAAGACAGGCTGCCTAACTCTAGAGACATTTATAGGTGAAGGATCTTCTCTAATGGATCTCAAAGTATGCATCCTCTCTTTCTTTTTCAACCTTGACTCTACGGAAGCAGAACTCAACAATTGGTCATTTTTCTTACAAAAGGTGCAATTAATGGTACTTGACTTTTTAAGAGGGTCTGACTCAGAGGGTTTTACCTCAAACTTGCTACTCTCAACAACTCTCACAATTTTAGGTGGGTGGTTCTTAGAATACTTAGAGATTAAATCCTAAGCTTCTTTTCTTCACACTCATCTTAGATTGATTAAGGATCATAGTGAAGTTCTCCTTCCCACTAGAAAACTCTTAGGGGTGTTTTTGCGGTAGTCATTCTCTTGGGCTAGGTTCTCATGTGTGACACACTTATTGGTTTTGGTTGCACTACCATATCTCTGTTTATGGATAGCTACCTCTAGTTTTAAAGCCTCACAAGACACATAAGAGAAATTTCTAACACTATCCAACCATTCGTTATATTTCACTCTAAAAGCCTCATGCATCTCATCTAAATTAGTCCTAATTTAAGCACAAAATACATAAGAAATAGAATTAATAACTTTCTTAGATATAGTCATAGACATGAAGTTTTTAGTTTTACATTTCTTCTCAAGTGTCTTGTTAAGAGCGTCAACACAATTGTGAGCTTAGGACAATATTCATAATATTTAGTCCTACAATTAAAAAGCATTTCAGTAATTTCTTTTATTTTAATTTTTCTATTCTTACAATAAGAGCAAGTATGATTAGGAATAAATTTGAGCAGCTTCTTAGTAGCACTATCCAATTTTAATTCAAGCAAAGCACAGTTTGACCATGATGAAAGAATAACATTTAAAGGAATCACATCCAAAGCAATAGCATTCACACAATCATGATCATCTCTAGACTTGAGAGATTCTAGTTCATCTAGAGTATCCTCAAGTTGACTAACAACAAAAGAATGAACAATTTTATATTAGCCATTTTTATCATGAGAGCACAAGAAAGATTCACAATTATCATCGAGTTTCATGGATTTGAGCCTAACAATTTTTAGGTTCAAGTTGTCAACTATTATGTCTTAATTCTTAATTATTTTAGCTTGTTCCTTCAGCTTTTGTACAGTAGCAACAAGAACATATTTCATCTTTTTGGAGGAGGGGCATATCTCATCAGGATCACTGTAGGGCTCGTTGGAGGAGGAATCAATGTCGGTGCTGCCCTTGGCCATGAAGTACATGCTGGTGAAGTCTTGGGTCTTCTCTTTGCTGCAAGAGTCATTCTCACCATTCTCTGTCCCCGAGTCCACATTGCTCACACCAAAGTTCTCAAGAACAGGAAGGACTTGGTTAACGAACTTTTGATTGTTGGGCTTGTTAGACTTTGTGTCACGAGCTTGACGACACATTTGGAAGTCCTTCTCATCCTTCGCCTTTAGCTTGGGGCACTTGGGTCCAAATGTGATTTGGCTCACCACACTCAAAGCAAGTGATATGATCATTCCTTGTCTTATTTCTCATCTTGTTGTATGCTTTTGTGAATTTAGTGGATAGGAGAGCTAAGTCATCCTCATGAAGCTTTTCTAGCTGCTTATCACTCAAAGAGTGTAAGGCAGACAATGAAAATCCAATAGAGCCAAAATTAAAAAAAAATAAAGAGTTGCTTTGAGAAGGGTCCATCACAAGTACCATCAACTCTGTCTTGGGAGAGATGCAAGACAAAGTGAATCTCATAAATCTTCAATCTCGAGTAGAGCTTATCCATGGTAAGCTTACTCATGACAATATTGTTATTGATGGAAATGATCTTCATTCCCCAAATCTTCACATCAAGTGCACCTAACACCTGATGTGCATTCTTAGAATCAGAAAATGTCAACCCAACAACATGAAGATTATGAAGAATCTTGTTGAACCTTCACCGCAACTCATCCAAGGATTCACTAGGTTTTTGCTCGATCTTTGAGTATTATTTTTTTATTGGTTCTGTCTCACTTGATCACTGTAGAACCCTCATAGTAACTAGCAAGGGTTTTCGAGATCTCATGAGTAGACCTCAAGTGAGCAACCCGCTCAAACTCATATCAACCAATCCCTTGAATCAAAAAATTGTGAGTCTTACTGTTTGTCTCTAAATTTGATGTAACCTAATCATCGGCCGGCACAACATAAGGGTTTTTGAATTTGATCCAAATTGTGTATCCTTGAGCCTGGACGTAGGATTACATATGAGTATTCCAATACAAGAAATCAACTCCACAAAAAAATGGGTGGCTAGGTTGAATACTTGTCTCATGTCATGGCTCATAAGACCGTTTAAGATCTATGAGAAGAAGGTTTGATGAAAGTGGACAATGTCCAGGTCCATTTACAAAGTTTCTTGAATGCCGAGGCATTTATGCACCGTATACAATGCCTGGAACACCTCACCAAAATAGGGTGGCTGAAAAGCGGAATCGTACTCTCATGGAAATGGTTAAGAGCATGTTAAGTTATAGCAATGTGCCTTTATCATTGTGGATGCATGCATTAAGGACTACGGTATATTTGTTGAATAGGGTTTCTAGTAAGTCAGTTCCTATGACTCCTTATGAACTGTGGATAGGAAGGAAACCTAGTTTAAGGTACTTGCATGTTTGGGGTTGCCCGACAGAAGTACGTATGTACAATCCACATGAAAAGAATCTCGATGCAAGGACCATTAGTGGCTACTTCATCGGCTATCCTGAAAAATAAAAAGGGTATACATTTTATTGTCCTAGTACAAGAATTCTTGAGTCTGGAAATGCTCAGTTCATCGAGAATTGTGAGATCAGTGGGAGTAGCAATCCACGGAACGTGAATATCAAAGAAATTAAGTCAAACTATGCTCCTAGCATTGTTGCATCACAGTCACACAACATTGCAGAAGACAAAATTGTTGAACCAGGTACTAATGTACAAATGACAACTGAAAAGGAAATGCCACATGAAAAGATAGTGCGAAGGTCTGTATGAAAGAAAATACCCGCTATTTCAGATGATTATGTGGTTTATTCACTTAAACATGAATGTGACTTGAGTGTTGAAGATGATCCAGTCTCATTTAAGCAAGCCATGGAATATGATAATTATGAAAAGTTGTTTGATGCCATGAAAGAAGAATTGAAATCAATTGATGACAATAAAATTTGAGAACTAGTCGAGTTGCCTCAAGGTTCAAAACAAGTTGGGTATAAATGGGTCTTTAAGATGAAATGTGACTCAAAAGTCAACATTGAAAGATACAAGGCTAGACTTATTGCCAAAGGTTACACTCAGAAGGAAGGTGTTGACTGTATGAAGACCTTCTCTCCAGTTTCAAAGAAGGATTCTCTGAGAATTATTTTGGCTCTGGTGGCGCATTATGATTTGGGGCTTCACCAGATGGATGTAAAAGACCGCCTTTTGAATGGTGATTTGGACTAAGAAGTGTATATGAACCAACCTGAAGGATTCTTGACTTCTGGGAAAGATTTGGTGTGTAAATTAAAGAAGTCAATTTATGAGCTGAAACAAGCTTCCCGACAATGGTACATTAAGTTCAATGATGCCATTACCGCATATGGTTTTGTAGAGAATGTTGTTGATCGGTGTATCTACATGAAGGTCAGTAGGAGTAAGTTCATTATTTTGGTCATGTACGTTGATGATATTCTGCTTGCTGCTAATGATAAATCTTTGTTGCATGATGTAAAAAAATATATCTTCGATAATTTCGAAATGAAAGATATGGGTGAAGCATCCTATGTGATTGGAATAAAAATATTCTATGATAGGAAATAAGGATTGTTGGGATTGTCTTAGAAAAGTTATATTAACAAAGTATTGGAGAGATTTAGAATGAAAAATTGATCTGTGGGAATTGTCCCAATTCAGAAAGGGACAAGTTCAGTGAAATACAATATCCAAAGAATGATTTCGAGCGGTAAGAGATGGAATATATTCTATATGCATCAGTTGTTGGGAGCCTAATGTTTGCTTCAACATATACTCGGCCAAACATCGGCTTTGCTGTTGGAATGCTTGGTCGATATCAAAGTAATCCTAGATGGATCATCAGAAAGCTGCGAAGAAGGTTCTTCAATATTTGTAAGGCACCAAGGACCACATGTTCACGTACAAGAGATCAAGCCATCAGGAGGTGATATGCTACTCAGATTCAGATTATGCTGGATGTGTAGACTCAAGAAAATATACATTTGGCTATATATTCCAACTAGTTGGAGGGGTAGTTTCATAGAAGAGTGGAAAGCTACTTCCACAATGGAGGCTGAATTTATGCCATGCTTTGAGGCCACTATTCAATCACTATGGCTGTGGAATTTTGTGTCCAGTCTTCATATTGTTGACAATATTGAGAGGCCATTAAAGATTTATTGTGATAATGCCACTACGGTCTTCTTCTCTAAAAATGGTAGGTACTCAAAGGGAGCAAAACATATGGATTTAAAGTATTTATCAGTCAAAAAGGAAGTTCAAAAGCAAAAGGTATCGATTAAGCATATCGGTACAGAACTAATGATAGCGGATCCGCTAACTAAGGGATTGCCACCCAAAACTTTCAATGGCCATGTTGAAAGGATGGGCATAATAGAGAAAACCTTATTAGCGTAATGTATATACACTTGAATATATTACTCGTACTATTTGAAACATGTGAATTCAATAAAAGTTTTATTTTGTATGTTATCCACATTATAGCATATATGGTTATGGTTGTGGTGAGATAACAATATTGGTTTCCCTATTAAAGTTGGTTTGAATTGGGTTGATTGTAATACATGGAAGGAATCAAGTCACTAAATGACTTGTGACCACCATGATTCTATCTTCTCAATTCAACTTAATGTTGACTTGATAAATTCAATGTACGGTGTACACCTAAAAGTTTATTATTGAATCGTCAAAGGTTTTGCAAGGGCCAAGTGGGAGATTGTTAAATTAGTTTAACTGAAAGTGGCCCATATAAATTATAGAAATGGTTCTTATAATAAAAAGGTCTTAGTGTGATGGTTGCTAGACTAAAGAATTAAGAATCATAGGTTTTAATTTCCCTCTCCTCTTCCTTTAAAATAGATGTGTGTAAATAGTAGCTGTACACTTAAAGTTCTGTAGCAATTAATGACAAATGGTGCTTCAATTGTAAATGTATGCTTATGCATGCGGTAGCCAATGCGGTTTCATGGCACATGTACTAGCTTAATGGCTTTGTTAATGGCAGCCTTAATGGCATTTGTATGCGGTATGCAGTTACATGCGCCTGCATGCATTCACTTATTGAGCAATGCAACAAATGAATCAGTGCATGCGTGCATGCATCGGTTAGCATCAGATGAAACTGAAGCAATAAGCGTTTCAGTGGCTAGCTGCTAGATATATGGCTTGGCTCTCATTGGCAATGGAGTACATGCCAAAGAGAAGCGTAAACACACATAATAGTTTCGCTCCCTGATCATCGAGGAAACATTGAAAGTAGAAGGAAGAAAGGTGAGAAAACCCGATATGCAAGCAGTTAACATGTCGCAAGGTGGGTTTATATGTTATAACACATATAAAGGTTACTTTCTGGTTAAATCAAATTGTGCTAAATAATCATATAGTTTCCGCAAAAAATTTTCTTACACGCATCCAATACTCCTCCCAGTAAAAAAAATGGGTTTGGGTTGCGTGTAGTCAAACATTACATGTTTTGTCTATCAGTATATGTAGATTTGTCTCGTAAAGTGCTTTTATAATACTATACTTATATTAGGTTTTATAAATATATTACAATAAAAATTAGTGATTAAAGTTGCAATTTGAAGACCATGTCGATATAAAAAATGACTAGTTTTTGTGACTAAAGGGATTATTATGATAGAATTTCGTAGGCTACTCCACCGATTCCCAAAGTAACTTATTTTTGCTACTAGGAGTATTATGATAGAAATTTCGTAGGTTACTCCGCATCCAATGCAAATGGATATTGCCTTTCCTAGAGAGCCACTTACATAGTTCCCACGTTCTAAACAGGGCTGTCTTGAGAAGCTATGAGTCCACATTTACTCGAATAAATAGCATATATTACCACAATTATCCCAACACAACAGCAATACACAGCCTGCATGAGTCTCAGTTGGGCACAGGCCATACAATTACACATCACACACACACACACACACACACACACACACACACACACACACACACACACACACACACACACACACAATCACTAACACCTGCTTAATACAATTAGCTTAGGTTGTGGCAGACTTAGCACATACACCTCCGGTGCATACATAGCAATACAGGAGATCACACTGCCAGTTAGTACACAGGATAGATAGGTAGGTAGATACATAGATATGCAGATTTAGCATGGCTGAATGACAGAAGAGAGGGAGCATGCTTAGATAGGTTTATCTGATCTGGAAGTGGTTCAGGGGCGGGTTCCCCGGGTGACTCCGGCCGTCCGGGTCGGCGTGGCGGCAGCCATCGCCGTGCGCCTCCGCCGAGCTCTTCCGGCGGCGTTCGTTGTGGCCGGCCAGGCGCCGGCGGCAGCTGCGCTTGGTGTCATCGAACTCCGAAAGCTCATGGAACCTGTACACACACAATGTCAAGAGCAGCAGCGGTTTTCAGAGATGACAACAAGCGAACACACCAACATGAGCTCTTCACTATTGAAAAATAAGCAGCAACAGAAGAAAACTATAGCATGTGAAGCAGTAATTAACACGGATGTACTCTTGTCAGATCAGAGAGATGGCAGTGAGGTGCTAGTACCACGCATTTAAAACTAATCACCAAAAGCTAGGACAGGCAAAAGTTTTACTGCTGGAATCTGGTGCTATGCGCCGTGCACATGCAAGTGCAAGCAAAAGCAGAGACAACAAAAGCAAGCATGAGGCCGTACTAGTCCTATTCCACAGCCCTGTCGACATCCATATAAAGGAATCTTCAAGTTTAACATTGTAATTTGCGCCGTTGCTTAACATTGTAATTTGCGCCGTTGCATTGATTAAGATGAAACACCTGAAGAACAGAGCAAGTGTTTCTCTCGTCTGGCTCTCAGTTCTCATTGTCAAAAAAACCTTAATCAGTTTGACATATCATTTATTATCCAGGAATGCGTAGTGTTGTTTAGTTTTTCATTTATTTCAAACTCATCCACACCTAACGAGTTGGATGAAGTGTACATCTTGATATGATAAGATCTGCTACTTACTACTGTACTACATAAGAGTACTACATAAGATTGCAACTCCGTTGTAAGACACATGAAGCTGAAAAGCTTCTTGAAACTTGTTCTTAGCAAAGCACTTGTAGTCCTAGGATGTGCTCATGTCACCGACAGCCGATTGGGCTAAAGAACTATCATTCACATTAAAGGTTATCAAGAGCATGGCCATCTTGTCTAGGGAATTCTAAATCGATGGATCACAATCATTTTGTTTGTTCCACTTAAATGCCCCACCTATGAGTAATCAAGTGCTGCAGTAGCATGTCTTTATCAAAACCTTAAACAGCACTAGGACAGCATGAACAGGGCTTGCTCTGGAAAAGAGCTAGCTAGATATATTGAATTTGAAACTAGCTAGATAATTCCATTGCTCATGTGACAGACATGAATTTGAAAAGTCTGGAAAATTGAAGACCACTAGAAGAGAATAAGCCTAAACAGTAGAATGACTCATCTGATCTGGAAAATGCCAACATGACATCTATATATTGTAACATGCAATTTTCCAAAACAGCAAGATCACACAAGAAACATAAAGCATCAGAGAACAGCAACCAGACTAGTTTTGGCCCACAGGTGAGCTAATCTAAGACTGCGTACATTCCGCAACATCAACACACACCTCATTAGAGGGTGCATAAGTGCTACCTTCCATCAAACATAGTAGTAAAGAAACCAAACATTTAAATGTTTGCAGCTGAATTAGGAATCCAGGAGCTGCATGCCTTGGAGAGGCAGAACAAGTTGGATATGGCCATTGTTTCAGCAAAAGGTAGGGTAAGTCAAGTTCTGATATCCACCGACAAAAGCTAAAGCTCATGGCCCATACATAAAGAACACGGTCACTGCCCTTTCCAAGCAAACAAAAAAAAGGGCAATGACGTCCACTATGGTGTAATGGTGCACTAACAAAGCAAAGAATCCTCTGAATGAGATGAAATCCTAGTTGCCTTATCCTACTTTTCACCACACTGCTGGAGAAAATGCATAGAGTTACATGTACAGCACCCAAGAATAGTAACTTGCACTAATCCATTTTTTGAGGGCAACAGTCTGTACGGCCAACCTGACCTGACCTGACCTGACCTCTTATCACAGGCTCACAGTATTAGACCATTGCAGTCACCAAGAGGCTATGAACTATACAGCTACATTTCTATTAAAAGTCCAGGAACAACATCCAAGAACACTAACTGTACTGCCCTTTAAATCACCTTTCAGAAGTTGCTATACAACTTCAGCAGTAAGCAGAGAATCAAACAGAGCATGGACTTAGAATTTATTTGCGCAAGATAATCTATTGCAAGAGCTTTTTGCTGCAAAGCTAAGAGCCAAATTAAAAAGTTCATGATCCAAGAACAGTTCTTTAAAGTTTAAACCTTTTATCTAATTAATCATGAACTTGGCATAAACCATTATAAGGAACCAATCATATAGTTAGTCGTAAAAACATGTACTTTCAGTATGCCAATTAGGCCAAATCGCGCCCATGTGCTGCGCGCCACCCAAAGATTTTGGCGAGCATAGCCTTACCGGCTGCATTGCTGGCAGAAGCGCTGGCGGAGGCCGGCGACGAGCACGACGGCGGCCTTGGAGTGCGCCTCGCACACCTTATGCCTCCGGTGGTACCGCTTCGCCTCGCTGAGGTCGGCGCCGCACCTCTCCGCCTGGCAGCTCGGGCCACCACCCCCGCCCGCCACGGCGCCACCAGCAGCACCGCCCCTCCTCACCGCCACCGCCGCGGCCGAGGAGCTAGAGGCGCCAACGGCAGCCACGGGCACGGTCACCAGCTTCGGCTTCTTGTCCTCCTCCCTGGAAGAAGGCACCATCCCGTCGGCGCCGGCGACGTCCGCGCCGTCGCCGGCCGCGGCCGCGGCGGCGAGCGCGGCCATGGACGCTGCCGAGGAGGACTTGCGGGGCTTGTCCTCGCGGTCCATGCCGGCCGGTACCGCGGTGCGTGTTGGCGACGAGCAAGCTAGTGCCCTTCTTTGGGAGTGGAGGGGGAGGTGGAGGCGCTGAAGCCGTGAAGCTAGCTCATGACTGCAAATGAAAGAAGTCAGGGAGAGCGAGGAGGAGGAGGGGGGAGGTGGAAAGGGCTGAAAGGGATATAAAGGCGGGTGCCGTGTGTGTGGAGGCAGGGCGCGGTACTATAGAATACGGTCCAGTATAGGACAGAGTACGTACGTACGCGTATACATGCGTTGCACGCACGTATATATACGTGCAGTAAGTCCTCATCTGCTTAGAGACGTGTAGACTCGATCACATGTTAATAACCTTGTACTAACCTAACGACATGATGGATTTGCTATATGACACACCGAGTGCCTTCAACATCAAAGCTGTTTGCTTCATCCGTTTGATCTGTGCCATCATAATATGTGCTTCAGTGGTGGCTTCGGCTGTTAACGTCGGTGAGATCTTAAACGCACACCAGAATATTTCGGGGTTCACCGAGCCCATCATTATAGATTTAAGGGGGTAACGGTGCCGATCACGAACTGGGAGGAGAGTGGTGGGCGGCGGACGATGGGTGGGACGACAATGACCTAGCTACAAAATGCGATTCGCATAGAGAGCACAAGAAAGCGGTGGTTGGTGTGGGTGGCGATGAGAGGTGGAAGCCGACGGGCCTCGTCGGCACCGTCGACGATGCTAATCAGGGCAATGGAGGTGACTAGGGTTTAGAGAAGGGGAGATTTTGCATGAGGGATTGGAGCGACGGGATTCGCCAGATCTTGATAGGAGGACTCAATTTGAGCGTTTCTTATAAGGAAGAACACCAAATGTTCCTTCGATACTGCCTAAAAGGCAAAATTCATCATATACCCTCTTCATACTTCAAAATCTAGGATATACCCTCCTACACATCCAAATTCATAATATACCCTCCTCCAATCTATTTACTTTAGAAAATACCCTCTTTATACTAATTTGTAGAAATAGAAGGTATAAACAGTATTTTGAGACCTAATGTACCCATTTTACCCCCACCCATTTTACCCCAACGCCATTCCCCCATTCCCCGTTGGCGCCTTCCCCGTTACCCCATTCGGCCATTCCCATCGGGCTAGGGTTACCCGGCGGCCTCAAGGCGGCGGCGCGGCGGCTCTGGGCGGAGGCGTCGCGGCGGCATCGAGGCGAGGCGGTCCGTCGGCTTCGAGGCGAGGCGGCGCGTGGGGTTGCAGGCGACGGCGCCGCGGCTTCCAGGCGAGACGGCGCCGCGGCTTCCAGGCGAGGCGGCGCGGCGGATTCAAGGCGACGGCGCGACGGCTTCAAGGCGACGGCGCCGCGGCGGCTTCCAGGCGAGGCGGCGCGGCGGATTCAAGGCGACGGCGCCGCGGCTTCCAGGCGAGGCGGCGCGGTGGATTCAAGGCGGCGGCGCGGCGGATTCAAAGCGGCGGCAGGTGAGATTACTGGTGAGATCATCTCTCTCTCTCTCATACATCTTTGCTTCCTCGGAGGAGAAATTGCCATGACATGAGAAGGATTCATCGATCGATGGATGGATGCACGTCCCTCTCCCGGCCTGACATATGCCCACATATGTGCTGGCTACCGGCTGTACGTGTGTGGATCTGATTCCTAACCCTAAATCCTCTTTGCTCCATTACCATTGCCCCGAAGTATGAGACTGTGTGTGGATCTGTACGTAGCGTAGCATAGCACAGCACAATAATCGCATATAGAGTTTTAGAAAATTTAACCCCGCGATCACTTGAAGCGTTGATCTTATAGCATCTTACAAAGAGTTAGTCAAGCGGCGGCGGCAGTACCAACCATGTGAGATTTTCATAGGTTGCAGATTCTGAATCAGTACGATATGAAACATTTAGTTGCTTCACCATGTCAAGTTTTAGGTTCTTCCAGAATTAGACTGCATACTAAAACAAAGGAGCAATGTAAATGTCACACATACATACTGCACATGCAAGACCACTCAACCACAGGAAGGTTCATGGATTGGCTAAGCCAATTAAAACAAGTACATTAACTCAGTTTCACCTTATCAACCATTGCGGACTGACTGTTGAGTGATATGTTGCCCCAAATTAAGCAACAATGCAAGGCAAAAAGGGAATATGATTTAGATTACTGTCTTTATTGTGTATGTAGTATTTTGTGTAAAAAGGGAATACAGAACTTCCAGTGTAGGCTTGCAGGAGGAGGATGGATCCAAAGGAGGCTTATGTGGAGTAAGCTTCTAGCTTCGTGTGTATTTTTGTGTGTATAGCTTGGTCCTTGCTGGTACGATTGTGGAATGATAGTAGATGCGCTAACTAAAATTTATGATTTTTCTTTTCAAATTCCGGTAGGATTGATTCGGAAACCACAAGTAGTGTTCGCGCTAGAGTTGTGGACAAGGCTGGGGATGTGGAAGTTCATGGGAAAAGCATTGATCATTTCAGTGAATCTATTATGACTTGCATAGAGGAAAATGTACCAAATGCTATGCCAAGCACATGTAATCAAGGTCATAGCAATGCTGGTCACCCACTAATTTGCTCCATAAATGCTTGTGAATCACAAGGTTTAATTGATTGGTCTAAACTTGTGATCGATGCTAATGTTGATGAAAACGACGATAGAGATGTTGTTTTGGAAGAAGATGCGATGTATGAGTTTATTGGTTTGAGGGCTGAGGACGAGAGGAGGGAACCAATTGTGAATCCTTTACCTCCTGAACTTGAGGCAGAGATAAATGATGCATCAATGGAGGTTGATGACAATGTTGTTGACAACATTGAGTACATGGATGAAGAGAATCCAACGATGAATGTCGGTGATACATATCCAACCATGGAGGCTTTTAGGATGGCAATGAGGCAGTTTGCAATCAAGGATCAATTTGATATATGCACTGTCCAATCTGATCAGACAAGGTTCAAGGGAAAATGTAAGGGCAAAGGGTGTTTATGGCAAATTAATGCGCATAGAACTATGGATGGGAGAGCCATCAGGGTACTAAAAATTTAACACGAACTTAAAATGCTTGTTGCTACCTTATAGCACTACTTATTTTCTTGTTACTAACCTTTTCTTGTTGTATGTGCAGGTGACAAAGAAGCCATTTGAGCACAATTGCTCGTCGACCAGCAGAGTGAAAACAAGTATGGGGTCACAGGCTTGGGTTGCTAGCAAAGTTGTTAAAGCATTGAGGGGAAATCCAAACCTAGGTGCTAAAGAACTCCAAGAAAGGCTAGAAATTGAGCACAAAGTCACTTTGCAGTATGAGACTGTGTGGGCTGGTCGACAAAGAGCAATTGACAAAATTTTTGGGACATGGGAGGATAGTTTTGAGGACTTGTATAGATTCAAAGCTGAGATTGAATTGAGGTCACCCGGCAGTGTTGTAGAGATTTCTACTAAGAAAGTAGATGGGGAGATTTATTTCCATAGCTTCTTCATGGCTTTGAAGCCTTGCATAGATGGTTTTCTTAATGGTTGCCGACCATACCTAAGTGTGGATTCTACACATTTGACTGGGAAATGGAAAGGTCAATTAGCAGCCATCACAGCCTTAGATGGCCACAATTGGATGTTTCCGGTTGCATTTGGGTTCATAGAATCTGAAACAACCAACAATTGGACATGGTTTCTAGACCAATTAAAGAAAGCAATTGGAACTCCTCCCACACTTGCTATTTGTTCTGATGCATGCAAAGGCCTTGAGAATGCAGTGCAAAAGGTCTTCCCTTCATGTGAGCAAAGAGAGTGTCACCGCCATCTTATGCAAAATTTTGTGAAGAAGTTCCATGGTCCTGTATTTGGTCACATGTGGCCAGCTGCAAGAGCATATAGAGAAGACAAGTTCAACTACCACATGGGAATAATACTTGAGGCATGCCCTGAAGTCAGCAATTATTTGCAGAGGCACCATAAATTTCTTTGGATGAGATGTAGATTTTCAAATGACATCAAGTGTGACTACATTAACAATAATCTAGCTGAATGTTTCAACAGTTGGATTAAGGGGCTTAAGGACTTACCAGTTGTTGAACTTGCAAACAAATTGAGAGGCAAGATTAGGGAATTATTCTTCAAGAGGAGAAAGATAGGGGAGCGGTTACAAGGTCATATTCTCCCTGCCATTATACAAAAGTTGAATGTGAAGACTAGAGATTTGAATCATCTCAAAGTTGGAGCATCTTCACAAGATGTTGCTGAGGTAACTGAAGTAAATGACAACCATGAGGTTGATAGACATGTTGTGGACCTCAACAAACATGAGTGCACTTGTGGTGAATGGCAGTCATGTGGAAAGCCTTGTCCACATGCTTTAGCATTCATCACAACAGAAAGAAGACCAAACATAGAGTTCTTTGTGCACAACTTTTACTCAGTTGCAAAATTTAGAGCAGCATATGAAGGGTGGTGCAACCCATAACTGGTAGGAGTCAATGGCCCAAAGTAGTGCTAGACTTTAAATTGCTTCCACCATTAAATAAGAGAGCATCTGGAAGGCCTAAAAAAATAGGATTCAAGGGGCCCTAGAGAAAAGCAAGTCATCAACATCCAAAAAACAAGTGAAATGTAGGAGATGTGGAGAGATTGGACATAGATCAGATGGATGTCCTTTGAATGCTAATAAGAAAAGGTAATTGACATGTTTTTTTACTCATTTTTGTGCCATAATTGCTTAACTTAGTACTTTGCCTTGTAGGAAAAAGGGTAGCAAGCAGCAAGGAGAAGTACAACATACCGTTGGCACCCCACCTAGGGAGTCCATCACTTTGCCATCTTCTCTACAAAACAGTCCAAGTCCTATCACTAGAAGGTAAAAACAACTTTATAATTGTGCAAGTTATATGTGTTTTAGCAATAGTCAACTAGCTTATGTTGCTAAATCATCCTTTTTTAATGTCAACTTAACAGGCAACTAGCTTTAGCAATGGTTACTGAAAGCACCTCACAAGGGGCATCAACAAACATGCCGGCACCTGCCACAACAGGACAATCAAAACCTTATGTGAAGAAGATGACCCCTAAGAAGAAAAGACTGAAATTGGTTGAAAACTGCTAGCTAATGTCTTGTTGAAACCTCCTGGAGCTATTTTGCTTTTGTAATTTGTATGGTCTCGTACTGTTGATGCCTTGTATTAGAAATGCCTTTTGTATTGGAGCAAACTATTAGCTCATTATGCCTTGTACTGGGAGCAAACTCTTGGCTCATGCTATTTTGCTTTTTACTGGAGATGTATTATGCTGCTGGGAGCAAATTATGGGTTTGTAATGGAGATGCATTATGCTAGTAGGAAATTGTTGGCTTATTAATTGTGTTGTGCTAGCTGGGAGCAAATTATGGGCTCATTATGCATTATGCAAATTGTTGGCTTATTAATTGTGTTTGGTTTGCTGCTTTGGGAGGGCACTGCCAGTCCAGCAACTTTCGTACTGGATTTAATGTAGAAAGGCAGCAACTTTTGGAAGAATGCTCATGTGCGTTTTTATCTTTTGCCAGCTAAAACTTGTGTATGGGAGTTGTCTTCTTTCTACGTTGCCTCAATGAAGCGCCTGCCTTTTCGTTCCTCTCTGGGAGTAGCAGGCTAGCAGCTGTTCCATAACTGCAGCAGCAACCAGGAAAATTGATTTTACTTAGTACCTGACACAAGCTTTACTCAGGGGTATTTCGGTCATTTCAAGTGATATAAATATAAAGAATGTGCACAAACTTTAATCAGGGGTATTTTGGTCATTTCAAGTGATGCAATACACAAGAATATGAAAAAATACACTCAAAGGGTATAAAGTGGGTATTTTCTAAAGCAAATAGATTGGAGGAGGGTATATTATGAATTTGGATGTGTAGGAGGGTATATTCTAGATTTTGAAGTATGAAGAGGGTATATGATGAATTTTGCCTGCCTAAAATAGATGACTGAAGCTCTCCCTGCACTCAACCCTACCTTTTTTTTGAACCCCAAGTACAGGAGCTCTACCAATTCGTCAAAGAAAAAGAAAAATACAATACCAGATCCAAAGAACACCATAGTTAGAGAAGCGTCCCTACTGGAATATCTAGGAAGCACTACAAATAGCAAGACTAGAGGCACTATTTTTACGAATAATGTCCCTTTTTTATGAATAATCTATTTTTTATTCGAAATAACAGAAACATATCTACAACAATATTTTTTTTACAGAAATAGGTTCCAGTCGCCTAACCGTAGGGCGACTGGAGCCTGTCGCCCAATGGCCAGGCGACACACAAGCAATCCGCCGGCTGTTGGGCGAATTATTGCAGTCGCTCGACCGTTGGGCGACTGCAACTGCTGTTGCCCAATCGTTGGGCGACTGGAGGTCCAATCGTCCAATGGCCAAGCGACTGGAAGTGGGGATAAAAAGCCAACGGCACTCGGCCACCGCTCAACATGAACATAAGAAAAGGAAAAGACGGCCGAGCAGAGGAGGAGAGGAAAGAAAAGAGAGAAGAGAAAAGGAGAGGGAGGAGAGAAAAGGAGAGGGAGAGGAGGAGAGGGAGGAGAGTGTTAAAAGCATCAGATTTATTCAGGGATTTGCTCAGGGAGTTGGTTCAGGAGTTTGTAGTGCTGTCCTATTCTTCAGGAATCAGTTTTAGCCACTCACTGCGCTACCGAAAGTTTAGCTATGTACTCGCCCCATTATCTTTGTTTCTGTTCAGCTATTTTCGGTTTGTACTGTTGACAATCTACAATGATATATAAAGCTGTGATGACTCTCTCGGCTGATTGAGCCGGATTGATTCATTTGCTCTCTGTTCTCCTATACACTTTTTCACAGAGAGAAAAGGAGCGGGAGAGGAGGAGGAGAGAAGAGGAAGTAGGAGGGGGAGAAGAGGAGAGGAAGAAGCAATTTTAGGTTTTTTTTTGTATTTGAAATGTTGTATATGCAGTACATATATTATTTACTGTTAGTGTTAGTAGAAAATTATAGGTATAGAAAATTTAGTTAATGTAGTTTTAAGAAATTAGCAGTTGTAGAAGCAGAGAGAAGAGGAAGAAGCAACTGTAGGTTTTTTTGTATTTACAATGTTGTATATGACTGTTAGTGTTAGTAGAAAATTGTAGATGTAGATAGAAATAGTTCAAAATTTGGTATAGAAAATTTAGTTAATGTAATTTTAAGAAATTAGTAGCCGTAGAAGCGTGTAGTTGTATATAATTCCCTAATGGCAATGTCGCTGAAATTATTGACAATTTCATGTTTTTCCTACAGGCTGACGTTAGTGCTGCGATTCGGAGGGAGTCTCACACCATGGTGGACAGGATCGCCAGTGGTGCAGAGGTGATACAGGAGGAGTCATTGAGCATTTGGCATCATGTGGAGGCTTGTGGTAGACGTGTGGTATCCCTGTTGGCTTGCACGAGACTACCGGCGTTCTCCACGCTCACATTGGGTGCACAGACGGTTCATCCACTGGTGTTGCCCCGACTGGCATGGCACCACGTGAGAGGTTCTACTTGAGCACATCCTACACCACCTCAGCCGGACGAGGCTAGGGGTCAGCTTGGGGACGGCCTCGTACACCGCTAGGGCAGCTGTTTGCGCGTCATCCATACTTCTCTGGCTTCCCCACACAGGGGTGTACTCTGTGCCGTACATCCCTCCAGACGCGATGGCGCCAACTGAGGGTTTGCTTCGCCTGCTGTCGGTTTTATCCCAATGTTTTATCTCACGAACTAATGATATTTGTATTGCAGATCATGTCTTCCCCCGAGCAAGGATGGGGGGTCTCCCTGGGCCTGGACGACCTGGACCAGTACTTTTCGGACTAGCCCGGGCAGGCATCAGGCTCTGCACCTCAGGCCACACCACCAGAGGTTCTCTCTGGGAGTGCCCTCACCGGTGCGTCAGTGCCCACATAGGCGGCGATGCAGTCCACTCCACCAGCTTAGGGGCGTGTGCGACTGTCTCCTAATCATCTGAAGTTTTCAGGGCATCGTCACCCGTTGCAGCGGAGGGCGGTCAAGTAGGACCGTATGGGAGGACACAGACGCGGAGATGGAGGGGGCCAGGGTGGCGAAGAAGGGAGGCTGGGGATGCTGTTGGGGGTCATTAGTGGTGATTGTACACTTTTTGTTCATGTACTATTTACATTTGTTGTTTATGTAGTGATGTTTACAAAACTGTGGCGAGCTTAGTTCTATTTCTCCTTACCTTGTCGACACCCACACCAAACGAATAGTGAACTGCATTGATGGCAATGACAGCAACATTGAAAAATATTTCGAACAACAGGCTAGAATACAACGGTACAAACATACACATCGTTGCCTACAGGTGGAAGGAGTCTCGTGGTACCCATATGGAGTGTTGTTAAGGAGGCCGCCTCGGACGTGGCTGGCCATCGTTGTAGTGGTAAGCACATATACAACTAGGGTTCGCACAGCAGCATGTTGGGTCGTACGAACTCCCTATGTTGATGCCTCCTCGTTATGCTCTTCAAGACTTTCAATCCATGCCTCCAAATCAGCGCTTCACTCCCACAACGTATGCACATACCTCGCAACATACCGTTCATGAGGAGGATCAATCCATCGCACGAAGTCACATTTGTCCATCTGCTACAAAGGAACATTAACATGGAAACTCTATTAGTAGTACTACAAAATAGACGAGTGCCTACTTGTATCTCGGAGTATGGGTATTGAAAGAAACGTCAACCACCATCCGTATGGCCTTCTGCCACCTGTACCACTGCATCCAGCATGTGTTTGCATTTCAGCCACACTGCCTGAGCGCGCCTGTTTGGCAACAACTGGCACGTAGCACCGATGTCCTCTTTCCATTCGAGCGGAAGGTCCCCCTTTGGTGACTCATATTCGACTGGCCCCTCGGCGTCTATCATGGTGCCTTATTCTACGATGGAGAAGCTACTTGTTCCTACTAGTAATGTCTCGTCCATTCCTTTTATAGCATATTTGCGGTGTCACAGCGTCATTCTTGTCACAGGGCAGCTTTTCCCAACGACAAGAGCACATGAGCAGTTTTGCGCAGCGACAAGACCACACGGGCAGCTTTGCATAGCGACAAGACTACACACGCCAGCCTTAATCACTGAGAAGATTGCACACGGCAGCTTTGCTCAGCGACAAGACCGCATGGGCCAGCTTTGCTCAGTGACATGACATGACGGCCCAGCTTTTCATAGTGACATGACAGCACGGGCCAGCTTTGAGTAGCGAGAAGACCACACACACACGCACACCAGTTTTACGCAGTGACATGACCGCATGGGCCAGCTTTCTGCACTGACAAGACCAGGCGAGACACTTTTGCGCAGCAACAAGACCTCATAGCCCAGCTTTGTGCACCAAGAAGACTAAAGGGTGCAGCTTTTTACAGTCCGAAGACCTGACTAGGCAGTTTCACGTGCACACAATACCACACTTGGTAGCTTTGTGCAGTGACGGGACCACACATGCATCTTCATGTACCGAGAAGGCAATAAGGGGCCCTATAAAAGGAGGTCGAAAAGATTTCTCGGAGAACACTACACAAGCAAACCCCACACTACACCAGTGCTTGCTTCACCACACCGGGATAGACAAGAGGTAGAATAAGCAATGGGACAAGATGATGAAGCAATGGGAGGAGACCCGCGACCTAGCACGGTCAGCTGCTGCCCGCGATGAGAAAGTAAGGGCTGCTGCAGCTCGGGCAGAACAAGCCCAGCGTTCTACGAGATCAGCTCCCCGCAATAATGTGCCCGTAGCAACAACCCCATCCTGAATGTTATTACTAAGCATTCGCCGCAACACCCACCAGAGGGAGAGACGTCCCCTTTGTTGGTGCCGGGACTCGTGCAAATTCTTCAAGTCTAAGCACCGCCTCAGTCTAGGTATGCATTACGGGGGTTGCACAAACTACTCCAATGACTATCCCGACTACCGTCTAGACACCGCAACCTATCACCAGTTGGTAAGGATCAGGTGCACCATTTTTCCCTACTTTTTCTCCTTCAAAGTACGCACTAACAATCTCTCCCCTGTATTCACAGTCCCAAGAACCCCTATGTGGATACTGCAAATGAATCGATCTTGAGATCCACCCAGAGGACCAGTGGGTGCTCGACTTCGAGGAATGGAACGTCACAAGGTCCTTTGAGATCCGGGAGGAGGAGCGCCGTAAGGACGAGCAAACCCTGTGTATACAATGCAAGACGAAAGCTCATCTTGAGGCATACACGCGTAGGGAGTGGGAGGCTCGTGAGAGGGAGCGTGAGAAAAAGAGAAAAATGGTGACTAAGGCAAAAGAGGCCGCCGAGGAGTTCAACGCCGTGCTGGCAAGGAAGGGAAAATGGTCCCGGTCCACACAGTAGGTCGTACGAGCAGTTGGGTTTGTTAGTCGCACATGATGTTCTATGTTATGCATGTATTCAAAAAGTACACGACATATTACTCCCAACTGTATTATGAAGTCTATTTAAATTCAGATAAGCTTATTTTTTCGTCTTTTCGCATTCAATTATTCCCATAGTAAGTCATCTGACAATATCAACATACCAGTTTTCCTCCGTGTACGAATTCCCGGTAACATCATGATATCACTTATGATCGTGCTTACCGATCGTTCTAAGTTCAATCGTTCTTAAAAAAGTTTTACAAAATTTTTTACGATCCAACAACATGCAATGATCATAGACTTTTATTACAAATCCAATAAATTATCTTGCAGTTATAATCTACAAAATTCATAAAATCTACAAATTTCACGGGGGTGAAGCAGCATCCTATTTGCAGTCGCCCTACGGGTGGGCGACTCCAGATGCTGTTGCCCTATGGCTGGGCAACAGGTTCCAGTCACCCAACAGTCGGGCGACTGGAACATTGTCGCTTGGCTGTTGGGCGATATGCTCTAGTCACCCTATTGTTAGACAACTGGAGCCTATTTCTGTAAAAAAATATTACCACAGATATATTTTTGTTATTTCTAATAAAAATAAATTATTTGTAAAAAAATACTAACACCCTCTAAGATCTCTGATCACACCTACCCGATGGCATGGCACTGACAGACCACACAACTAGACACTTGGATCGGAACATGAGGCAACACCAACTCGACTGGTCACGATAACAATCAAAGATCTAAGGTGGTGCTTATTTGGGTTTTTTTGAGTGGCTTTTGGCTGAAAAGCACTGTAGTTGGCTGAAAAAGCACTGTAGTTGACAGAGCCTTATTTAGCATAATTAAATTTAAAAAAATTAAAAAAATAAAAATATGTTAGCCCATTACATATAATACAAACAAATACGGAAAAAAGAACCGGCAAAAAATCTCAACAAAAAGCCAAAAGTTCAGAAAAAGACGAAATTTATGAATAGTGAAAAATAAGTCGAAAGTCAGAAGCTGAAGCCCAAATAAGCACAGTCTAAGGCTAATACATGGTGAACCCAACGAGCACTACGCTAGTCGATGACCTGAGGATCCACTCAACCCTACCTACCATCTGCACTAGCTATATTGTGATTTACACAACCTAGCAAAATTTAGTGCATGTGGCTAGTAAACAGAATTTGAAATGGGCGCATGCTTATTTCGTCAGCTTGCGGGCTCGATCGTGCGCGCACGTACGCGCATGTGAGTACACCTACTACGTACTCCACCTTATTTCTTTTTAGCCGAAGAAACTAGCGCGGAACGGGAGGCAGCGGGATGGTGTCTTTGCGTGGAGATCGGATGGAGTATTGGCGCGTTAGATGGGGGTAAGTGATTTTTTAGAATTTTTCTTTAAATATCAATAATAACATATAACGGAAATATAAATTCATAATCTCATCGAAACCCTCAGTCAAGGAATGCAAAATTCTAAAAATTCAAACCAAAATCGGTCAAACTTGTATCCAAAACCGGTTAGATCTCTACGAGGGAGCAGTCAGACCGGAATAAACAGTAAAATTAGATGAATGAACCATAAATTCATCACTGTTTCAAACACTAAAATCTTTATAACTTTTAATCCGATGATCCAAATGACTTAAAATTTGGCATGCACCGTCTCTAAGATACCACGTACATATTCTAATCAACAATCAAAAGAATTGTTGCCAAAACTATGACCTTTTTCCATTTGAATAAAGGATGCACCAAAATCAAGCAAAAAAGGGAATCTCAATCTGCTCTTGCTCGTGAGTCCTAGATGATATAGGTGGCCTTAGATGCATTTCTCACATGTCATAGCAAGCTAAAATATAGTATAAATTTGATCCAAATCACTCACAAGACCAAAACCCAAAAATCAACTCTCTCTTGAGAAAAACAAGCAAACTCAAAAACTTCCTCCAGATCGTATCTAGATGGATGAGATCTTGTCACTAGGAGATATCTTCACCTCTTACATGTCATTGGCACTAGAAAAACTTAAGAAAACAGAAATCCAAACAAGAAAATCAAGAAAATCAAAAGCACAAGAAGGGATCCATGGCACAACTCACTTGAGCAAAGTTGGATGTTCATTTCACTTGGTGGGTAATGTAATTTACAACCAACCCTTAGGATAGCAGAGATCTAAGTCTAGAGCACATACACAAAAGGGTCCAACACATAAAAGCGCTAACCTTAATCTCTCAAGTTTCTTAAGTTATCACATGACTCAACACAAAGATTATATAGTAGAGGCTCCTCACCTCTCACTTAGCCCTTGCAGCCAGTCAATTCTTAGTGGATCATACCACTTACAAATAAGAAAACCCAGTAAACCATACACAAATGGGTTTTACTCTCACACACACTCGCATGTTTTTAAAAGTGTGACTTCTAAAGGCTCCAATAGCCTAATAAGACACTCCAACCATAAAGATGTGACATAAACCGCTTAGACCAATGTCGTAGTTTTACAAACAACCACTCCACTCAGTTTCAGACAATGTTTGCAATTGCCATTCACGGTCTTCATGAACGATGTGATGCCATGGCTTGTTGCCAAGATTGTACAACTGCGCCAAGGCCATCATCACTTGAAACGTCCCAAGTCCCATGGCACACTAACATCACACCACAGTCCGTGATGTCTAATGCCTTGCTACCAAAATCGTACGCCTACTTCGAGGAATGTCACCACTTGAAACACGCAAATTCAATTGGCACACCACATGCATACATTGCCTCTTCACGACTTATGTCTTTGTCCCATACTTCTCGGTTTGAGATGTTGCTCCACCCAGACTTTTGTGACACGCCATGGTCTCAGGACTAGGGGTGAAAATGGATAGATAGTTTTTGACTGATCTGGACATTCTCAAATACAGAATTTGTCGGCGTGGATAATTTTAAGATAGTGTTGAATCGAAAACAAATATGAATATTTTTGCTGGATACGGAAACTAATACGGTAGCCCACTATCTATTGAACAGAACATGAATACAAATTGTCGAGATGTCATGAAGGCCAGATATCCGGACTTATAACCCCTAGCCATATTTGCTATTACTGCCTAGCCCAGCCCATGTAGTCATGTACACTTAACATCAATAGTGCAATACACGAGACATGTCACATGACACAGCCACAGCTGACTATGGTTCTTCAGTCATTCCTCTTGATCCCCCAAATCCAATCTCATCCTTCTTTCCGACGCTGGCACTTGTCCAGCCGCGGTCTCACCGGTGCAACCCCATGTCTCACCAGCATCGCCCCTTATTTGCATCTGTACATGGTGAGCCTCTTCTTCTATTTAGCATTTCTTTCATTCTTTGTTATGTCATGTGTCTTGTGTGTTGGATCTGAGTAGTTCTTACTTCTGAGCACCAAGCCATCTCCCTCCCTCCCTCTCTTCCCCTTCATCCTTTCCCCAAATTGGCGCAAATCCATCTCCGAGATCCATCACACCAGACGAGGGAATGATTGCTGATTGATCTATTATGCTCACACAAATCCTAATTAGACATCCTACTTCTTCTGATGCAGCATTGCTGATTGATCTTGCCATAGATACTGGCACTACAAGAAATTTGAGTATCAGTGACGAATATAGTTATGATGAGAAACGAAAATGTCATAGATTAGCTATCATTCCGTGACGATTCAAGTGATTTCGTCATTAATATGAGGGACGGTACCTTCGACGCCTAGTTTTGTGACGAAAACAAATATTTGTCACAGAATATACAGAAAACCATGATGATTGTTTATATTCGTCATCAAAAAAATTATTATTCGTGACGATTTATTGGATGACGAAAAAAGTATTGTCAAAAAAAAGTTAGGGCGAATGGGGCCATTGTGAAACAAACTGACATGTGGGCCATCTAGAAATAATAAACTGAGTATATCACCCCGGTCCCCCTCCGCGACTCCGCCCCCCTCTGGCACTCACGCTCGCACAGCCCGCCTCCTCCTCCTCCATCCGCCTCACCCCGCCGCCGGCCTCCGCCTCCGTCTCCCCCCGGCCGCCGGCCTCCGCCTCCGCCTCCACCCGGCGTCGGCCTCCTCCTCCGCCCCACCCCCCCCCCCCCCCCGCGATAACTCTCCGCGACTTCCGCCCCCTCTGGCACTCCCGCTCGCACGGCCCGCCTCCTCCTCCTCCATCCGCCTCACCCGGCCGCCAGCCTCCGCCTCCACCTCCGCCTCCACCCGGCCGCCGACCTCCGCCTCCACCCGGCGCTGGCCTCCTCCTCCGCCCCCACCCGGCCGCCGGCCTCCTCCTCCGCCAGTCCGCCCCCAGATCCGCCTCCTCCTCTTCCATTCGCCTCCTCCGCCCCCACCCGGCCGCGGGCCTCCTCCGCCCCCCACCCGGAGAGAGGTGCAAGGATTTGGGTGATCATCTTGTTTCCTATTCATTGGAAGCTACATTAAGCATCCCTATATTAAGATGGGGTTTCTCCCCAAGTCTCCATGTTCGTCGGGCCCTCCCCCATCTCTGTTGTCGCCAATGCCGTCATGCCGTCTTGCGGCTAGGCTGGCAGCAATGGACGAAGCCCGAAGTTGACCTCCTGCAGGTGAGTGCCCGATTCCTCACTTCTTCGTCGCCCTCTTCTCCTACTTGTGTGAGTTGGGCTTGAATTTCTGGACATCGCCCGGAAGGTGTTTGATTTTATGCCGCAGAGAGATGTAATGCTGACGGATGTTTTGTTTGGTTATTGCTTCAAGCCTGAGGAAGAAGACTCATGCTATCAGGAGTTCGTTAGGGTGATAGGTACCACAATTTAGCCTGATCAGACTGCCTTTGTTTAGTTTTGCGACTGTCCCAAATTATTGGTTGACCAATCCACTGCTCTAGAAACAATGCAGATGCACTTGTTTATTATAGAATGTTGGCATATCATGGATCTCTTTGTTTGTAATTCTTTGCTGAACGTGTATGGAAGATCCTGTTATATTAATTTGGTTAGTGAATTGTTTGATGATCACAATTTAGCCTGATCAAACTGCCTTGTTTAGTTTTGCGACTGTCCTAAATTATTGGCTGACCAATCCACTGTTCTAGAAACAATGCAGATGCACTTGTTTATTCTAGGAGGTTTCCATCTCATGGATCTCTTTGTTTGTAATGCTTTGCTGAACGTGTATTGGAAGATCCTGTTATATTAATTTGGTTAGTGAATAGTTTGATGGTCAGCTAGAGAAAAATATTTTATATCTTGGACTTTTTGCTTCTCAGGGCTTGCAGGCTTGGAAATGGCAGCCAGTGGGGTGGTGCTGGTGCACAACGGTCATGCCGAACTGGCCAGTTGAGGCAGTGGCGCTTTTTGATGTTGTGAGTAAATGATTATCTAACTGATTCACATGGCCAGTTGAGGCAGCCACTGATTCAATCGTGCTCTCATGGAGGATGAAGCTCAAATGGACGATGAGGTAATGAGCCCTATTTTCTAGCCATGGCAGGTCATTCCCTTTGCCTTCTGTTTATCACCTGCTCTTTTTATTTGCACGCAGAATGCCTGTTGTAAGAATATATATACTTGAAAGGATTTGTATGGGAAGTATATTGTTTCTTATGGTTTGCTCACGTCTATTTGAGCTAGCTGCCTACAGGTCTACAGCTTGAGTACTGTTGTATTGGCAAAGGTACCGTCATGCAGATTACCACTAATCCACTGTCATGTCTGTGTTTGAATGGGTGTATTCCAGTCCCTCTGGCCATATAAAATATAGACGAGATATTTGTATGCCCTATGTTCTTTGTTAATTGAATGCTGCTATAATTAAAGTTTGGTAAACTTCTCTTTCCCGTTTGTATTCTCTCAACTGGTAAAATGTATAACTACTGTTTTTATCTCTTGGGGTCAGTTTAGGTTAAGCTCTGATATTTTATTTATTAAAATGGAGCTAGGAACTGCAACCAGTGTTGTTATCCTGCTATCTTTTGCTAGGCATACCATCTGTATGAGAGCCCTTTTGTATATTGATAGACTTTATTGTTTCAGGACTGCACTCATACTGCAGGGGCTGTTGTTGTCCATCAATTTTGTCATATTGGTTCATTCTCATTTCTAGGTGGCGGCTCTGTGGTATGTTGGTCCTATAAAGTATAAACATTTATCTGTATTCGGTATTCCTTACAATTGGAAGTTTGGAACAATTCTTATGGCAAAAATTGATATTGCATCTCATGTAGTTTGGTCAACCCTCGCTATAAACTATGAGAAATTTGTGCCCTTAGAGAATGCAAATAAGAACTAAGAAACCTGGAGTCTAAGCTTAAGTTAGAGAATCAGCATACGCTTTATGTGATGTTGCTTTTCTAGGAATAGGTGCATATGATCATACAGAATGATGTAGAATTAGCTCTGCATGGAGGCACTCATGCCAAATGTTATTTAGTGTGACAGTTATTTTGCATAGGTTTTCGTTCCTACAATGTGCTTGTTTAAGGCTGATTGCATTGTAATTTGCACCCTGCTGGCATTGCAATTGTTCGCAGTGTTAAGTTTGCAGAGTATGAAATTCATTCATTTCTATTTGAATCAGGTTGCCCAAGATGTGCCAAGGTACATGATGGTTGCAGGTGATAGAGCTGAGCTTCGTGGTCTGAATCTTGAAGGTCTTAGGCGTAATGGTTGTTTGGTTTATTTTTTTACAAATTTTATCTTGTTTTGTATTTTATTGTAGCGTTAGCACGGGCACACTACTAGTGCTATGCAGTTGAGGAATGCAATTTTATTGTTTGATTGTTGTAGTGATATTGCACAGGAAGCAATTGTGTTGAACCAATGATTGTAATGGCATGTATTGGATAAATGTCAATTAATTCTATATGCTTTGATGGAACAATTCTATGGTGATTATCTGGAGAATTATGCTACTGTTCATGACTTTTTTTTGTCATTCATGTATATCTGGATTAAATTTTGTGACGTTGCAAATATATTCATGATGAATAATTTCGTCATAAATTACACGTCCTGGACCACATAACGGTATCGTCATAGAAAATATTTTATGACACTAAGTAAATCGTCATAAATATTATTGTATGACGATCTGTTATTCGTCATAAATGTGTACTATTTTATGACGATTTCCCAATGATCGTCACTAAGAACATTCTATGACGCAGAATCTGTGACGATCCGAGTGACGCAAGAAAATCGTCACTATTATGCTTTTATGACAAAAATCCATTATTTTGTGACAAATACGTATCATCACCGATGCTCAAATTTCTTGTAGTGTGGAGAGTTGCACTGTCGTCTGATTGATTTTCCACAACCCATGTAAGTTGCCATTACCTCTGAAGCTACATTGTTGTTACATGTATGCTTGATTTCCACATATGCTTAATGGTCCAAGTGGCATACATTATTCCAAAGAGGCTTTATCCTGGTTGCTTGTGATTGCATTTTAATACCACCGATGTCTAGACAACACTGTCCTTGTCCAACCAGCCTCCCCCTCGTCCTACCTTGGCCCAATTTAAACTTGAAGGTACTAATGCGTTCTCAAGTGCTAGACTTCTTATGCACTCTCAATGATTTCTTATGTGTCACATCCACCGTCCTATGCTAGATTTGTGGTGGACTCTCCAACTGAAAGTAGCATTGCAAGTGTAAGCAATGTATCTCTAGCTTTGTCGTAGTTGCTAGTGCCACAACCACCTACTGATGTTGGTGTGTTGGTGTCCATAAATGAAATTGGTTTGACTGGTGAAACTGGTATCGAGACTGGCCCCCCTGCTTCTGCTGGAAAGAGAGCAAAGTAGTGTATCTATGATGTTTGGGATCATTACCACAAGTATGAGGTTAAAAAGAAAGGACCATATGACATTGAGGTTAAATAGCTGTGGGTTAAATGCCTCAAGTGCACTTATAAATCTTATTCTGAGAGTGTGAGAGGGACATCACTCTTTTGGAATCACTTGGTGAACAAAGGAGGTCAGCAGCAACTTAAATTCAAGAAGAGTGAGGGCAACAGTGACACTGCAACTGTGGAGAACTATAGGTATGATGAGGCTGACAATTTAAAGAAATTTCATTTGGCAATTATCATGCATGAATACCCCTTTAATATTGTTGATCATGAGTACTTTGTGGAGTTTATCAAATCTTTACGCCTTATTTTTCCAATTAACAGTCACATTACTGTGAGGAAATATATATTGAGTATCTTTGTAGAGGAAAAGAAGAAATTGTATTAGTACTTCAAAACACTATCATGTCGCTTTAGTATATAGCCATAGATATGTGGACATCAAATCAAAATAAAGGTTACATGTGCATCACTGTTCATTGGTTTGATGACAATTGGAGCATTAAAAAAGAATTATTAAGTTTATGCATGTAGAAGGACATCATTTGGGAAAGAACTTATGCGCATAGTTTTATGATAGTATGGTGGACTGGAATCTTGATACGAGATTACTTGCACTTACATTGGATAATGCATCAGCCAATGATGTATGTACTAAGGGGGGTAGTACAAAAATTAAAAAAGACTCCCTTGATCTGTGATGGCACCTTTTTTATGTGAGATGCTTGAATCATATTTTAAGCCTTGTTGCATAAGATGGTTTGAATCAAATTACACCAGTGATTGCAAATATCAAAAATACAATTACAATTGTGAAGAACTCTCCATTACAGTGGGAGGAATTTATGAAGTGTGCATCAGAACGTGACTTGGATGTGAAAAGTGGTTTCTCCTTAAATGTTCCAACAAAGTGGAACTCCACATATCTTATGTTGAAACAAGCTATTTACTATAGACATACTTTTGATGGACTTTTGTTTGGAATAGAAACAAACATGCGAAGTGTGTTCTAAGTGACCAAAATTGGACTATGGCACAATCATTATCTACATGTTTGAAGAAATTTTATGATGCTACTGAGCTCTTCTCTAGCACAAAATATCCAACAACAAATCTATTTTTTTTTGACCATTTTGGTAAGATTAAGCTTGCAATTGAAGACTTATGTTACAATCCTGATCTAGTTACAGCTACTATAGCACATTCCACACAAATTAAGTATGATAAGTATTGGAAAAAGACCAACATGGCTCTTGGTGTAGCTTGATTTCTTGATCCTAGATACAAGACAAAGTTGACACACTATTTTTAATAATAGATTTACCATGATAATACTTCAGGAGAAATTAATAAGTTCATTGTGTTATTCAACAGTTGTTCCAACTTATGTGTCTAGTCCAACTGCAACTTCAATGAAGACAGTAGCTACAAATGTGCAAAATGTGGATTCTCATCTACACAACAAGATTGAGGATGACGAAAGTGATGATGATCATGATGCAAACCTTGAAAAGTTCTTGCATGGCAGTAGCACCTTAGGCCAAGGTACCAAAACTGAGTTGGAAGTGTATATGGAGCAACCACTAGTGCATTGGCCAAAAAAGACAAAAAGAAATTTGATATTTTGTCATGGTGGAAGCTCAAGCAACCTGAGCTCCCTATTCTCTCCAGACTTGCTCGAGATGTTTTACCTATTCAAGTGTCCACCATTACTTCGAAGTCAACATTTAGTGCTGGTAGATGGGTTGTTGATCCATTTTGTAGTCGTGTAGATTCCGATGTCGTGCAAGTTTTGATTTGTACCAAAGATTGGACTGCAGCATCTAGAAAAGGTAATGTTAAGTTTTGCACTTGTGTTGTATTGGTTTATGTGTAGTATGTGAGGAAACCTTTGATCGTAATTTAATTTTTTTCACAAAACATGTAGGTAGTGAAAACATTAGTAGATCTATCATAACTGAGATTGACATGGAGTGCATCGAGTGATGTTTTGCATACTTGATGACAACGGTTTGCTAGTCTTTACATCTTACTACGTAGTTGTTTGGTTTAATTTTATACTACTTTTAGTATTCACTGGAATGAAATTTGCAAGAACAAGTTGTCTTAGATGATGTTTGTCTTAGGTGATGTCGAGATGGAGGACTTACTAGATGAAATGGAGGAATGATGATATAGAGCAGAGGTTAGTTGATGCAAACATTTGAATTTGGCTAAATTTAGAGTTCTAGTCATATTGAGTTGATGCTAGGTTCATTTTCTGCTGACTACAGCATGGCATTAGAAAACAGGGTAACCTTAGAGGAAATGGCATTTTTGGTCAAATTCAAATAAATAGTCAAGTCCAAACAAACGATCAAATACAACAATGGCCAAATTAAGAACACAAGTAACTGATGTGTAACACCCCAGCCAAACAATGACCTGGAATGCTACTAAACTAACAACATATTAAAGAAGAACCTATATTCACCTTACAAAATTTCAGCAGAACCTCCTTTGTTTAATAAGTAAATCAAAGGTTTCAACATGCATAAACAAATGATCTGAATAATAGAAAACATTAAATATCCTATTCTAAACAAACTGAATTATGTTTGCCATCACAATCTCAACCACAATACTTAAATAAGAACGTAAACAATGTAATAGTTCTAAACCTTTATTACATTCTAAACATGGTGATCTTTAATCAGTTACCACTTAAGCTATTCAACCAATAATGATTAAGGTTCTTTATTTCTTCCAAGGTGAATGGACCGTGCAAGTACAACAAAGCTAGTCCATCTCTATCCCATGCATGACGGTCTCATGTAGGTACCTAAAAAAACAAACAACAACCACAACAACAAACAAGTGTGAGTCCAACGACTCAGCAAATATAAATAGTGGCAACGAGAGTAACAGTGAACATCACTTCACAAATTCATCCATCAATCATATGAATAAACATGCTATGCAATATGATCAAAAATCTCTTTATCTCTTCTCTTGCACATTTTACCGGTAATGCGGAGTGTGCATCCGTCAATGCACACCCATGCCTGTACCCTCTGGTACAGGGACCAATTGCCCATACTCCACAAGTATGGGGACCTTTAGCCCGTCATGACAACAACATGTCGGGGACCTCGGCGCTTGGTCATCTCGTGACCAAGACTTCAATAAATCAGCATGATGCACAAAGGTGAATGTCTCAACAAATAAAACTTGCATTCACAACAACTATGCATCATAAATTCTCAGAACTCTTTCAATTGCAATCTACCATAAACAATATCAACATATCATTATCATGATCAAGATCACATATTCTCAAAGCATGGAACAACCATCTTCATAGCAACAATCATCAACAATTCACACTATAAAATTTAAACCATCATTATACTTGCCTTAACCACGAGAAAATGGGGAATGATCAGAAGGCGCGGCCCCTGGAATCCTTCCTCCTCCTGAATAATAATTATAATGATTGCTAAGACAACAGCAGCAAGTTTTTAGATTAAATAAAAGCACCCCCAAACTAACCCAACGTGTTTAGCTTGAACCAAAACCCCAAATCCTTTCGGCATCCTGTCCCCCTCCACGGACAGCCAACTTCAACAATTCATATCTATTGGTACAGAAATCCGAATGGGGCGTTCTCAGACTTTCTGGAAAGATAATTAAATTATCTAACTAAACCTAGTTGGTGAGCCTTTCTGATTCGGCCATACTCTACCCGCACCAACTGGTTTTCTTAAAACGTCAAATTCTCGTCAGGCTCTCTGGACCGAGCACTAAAAATACCATAACTTTCTGTACGAGTGTTCGAATCACGATTTATTGGACTTCCTGGAAATATAAGACAATTACCTACAACTTTCATTATACTGAGGTTCTCTAATTCTCCCAATTTCTAATCGCAAAACTCGATCTCCCAAAACCTGACGGAAAACCCACCGATCCGCAGAACAGTTCCGCTAATAAAATCATAACTTCTGCTACAGAGATCCAATGACGCGTTCTAGCACTTCATGGAAAGATAATGACATCCTCTACAACTCTCTAGGAAAAGTCCAGACCTAAATCCCCACGAATCTTCCCCAAAACAGCCGACTAACCCGATCTGTTCTAGCAGTCCAGAATACCGACATTGATTACGCAATAGAATATACATCTATTAGGGGAAGAACAGGGATTACCCTTGGCGAATCGCTGTAGAAATACCACGTACACTCCACGAATTCCTCCTCTCCTTCTTTTCCTCTTTCCCCTTCTTCTTCCCTTCCTCCGAACCCAATCGCCTAGCTGCGCCTTAATCCTTTCCCCCGATCATTCGGCAACAATTGGAGGTCTTGATCACCGGCAATGGAGGAGAGGGGAGGAGGAGTCGCTGCTGGACGGCGCGAGGCAGAGGGGAGGGGGCGCACCACAGAGGGGGCGGCACAAGGGAGGGAGGGGGCGCACAAGGGGAGAGGGGGGGTGGCGGCTAGGGTTAGAGGGGAGGTGGCGCCTCCCCCCTTAGGCCAAAATCCACCTGGGCCAAAGCCCAGGCCCATGTTGCAATAAAAATTCAGAAATTCCCCCCTAAAACTGATATTTTACTTTTCCCTTTAAGGTCCTTCTCCCCGATTAATTGATTAACGGTCGAAACTCTTCCGGGATATTACATTCTACCCCCCTTAAACAGAATTCGACCCCGAATTCTAACCACGCTTACGCCAAGAAGAATAATCACAGCTAAATCTTACTAACATTGCCACGTACCTGCTGTGAATAACTCCGGATATTGCTCGCGCATGCGAGACTCCAATTCCCAAGTGGCCTGTCTCTCGGTCTGCTGCGACAAAAACACCTTGACGTACTGACGCGTTACGCCTTACTACTTGTCCCATCCTTTCAAGAGTCACTCGACGGACACGTCTCGAAGGCACGGTCTTACCCGTGGGTCAACGGCTCAAACGAAACTTCATGCTCCAGATTCCTCCAGTACTCCCTCGACACTAGGTCATACAAAACGATCTGTGCGCTACGCTAGGACTCAAGACGGTTCTAGCAATACGCTATCTACCAAGTCTCTCCAACTCTCAGAAACAACCATTATACCTTGGACCAACATTCCCTTGGGTACTAAACCACACAACCTGCACAAACACACAAAACTCTTGATCCTTGTATCAATCGATCTCTTCACTTTAATAATGAGCACCTCTTTTAACTAGGGACGCACAACAGTTCCCGACTGAAAACAAAAGAGTCTTAATGCAACCAACTCAAAACCATCTTCCCTTCAGAAGAGCCCAATCCAAAGACAAAGACTCAACATGAAAACTTTTCCACCTTTCAAGGAGACAGTTTAGAAATAAATGCCACATAAGCCAAAAACGAAACCCCTCGAATAACCCGATTAACTTTTTTTTCTTAACTGGAAAGAACCAGACAAACCGACAAGAACCCACTCAATATGTAATAGACATCCGTCATAAACACAAAGCTCAAGTAAAACTAAGAGAATATCTCACTAAGCAAGATCACACTCTTTTCCACCATCTTTCTTTTAAGAATTTAACTTTCTCTTAAACCATAGGATCCCAAATCGTCGCATAACATTCTAACTCTTTTCTCTTAAATTAGCAACCTCAAGGCTATGCCCAAGCTGAACACAAATTCCACACCTATGTAAAGAGACTCTTTCAATCCACAATAACATACCCTGATCAACTTCTCTAGCAAAGGAATTACTTTGATAAATAATTCCCAACACACCACGATATAGCTTACAGCCACATTCACATCACCTGAATCTGTTAAGGATGATCAACTTTAAATTCACCACCTTCATGCTCATTTTCTGCTTCCAAGGATTCTATCAAACATCACCATAACTCTTGGAATCTAATCATGGAAAACCAAGATGCTAGCATAAAAAAATGCAAAGCCCACATTTCATCCTTTAAGACTCTTACAATGAATTTCTGGTATAATTGATAGGTAATCCTCAGATCTAATGACTAAACTTTTCACACAACTCAACCATAACCTCGGTCACTAAGGTCAACGCTCCTCACCAAAGTAACCGCCCAAGGCGATTCATTTCACCAATCTTAGACCTTCTCTAACCCACACCAATCAAATTTAGCTACGCGACCACAAAGTAGCCATTTCTAACTGATTGACCAAGTTATCCTTAGAGATAATCTATCTCACAAAGGGTTACTCACTGAGGCCGAGTCATCCTTAACAATAACTCAACCATCCTTGCTATCCCATTAATTAACACGACTATTAGATTCCTCTATACTACTACTCTCATCATAAATCTTCTACACAATCTTACCGAGTACCCAAAATGCGATACTCTAAGAAACTAATCAAGATTTCCATACTTGCTAATTCTAATATTCTATCAAGATGAACACAAGATCTTGGACCACATCTCGCTATAGGTCCTACTAGTTGCGACAACGAAACCTATTAACTCCAAAGACAAACATTCTATTTAAATCAAATCCTTTCCAAGGATTATTCTAATAAATCGATTTATTGCGCCATGCATCTCAAACATCTTGACACCTGAAGCCTCACAGAATCATCTACTCGACCACCACTATCCAGTTGCCAACATTCATCTCTAAAGGCTTTGCAACATGAATCAGTTAATCCTTTGTCAAAAGAAGAGGCCAAAAAGAATAATAATTTCAGCGCTCAGATAAACGTTTACCAATCACGGTAAACACCAGACCAAGAGGAACAGTCAATTGGCAATAAACTCGGAAAACATAAGGGGAGTCCACAATTGAAGGCACAATCCCCCAAGAAGAGGATATCAAATCGCAAGATACGAAACTTGGCTTCAGACCTCAAATACTCCTAATGCACTCTTTCCGTTAACATAGAAAACAATTCCTTGACTACAACAACACTTGGTCAGCTCGAACAAGACAAGTTCTTAAGACCAAACCACAAGAACCACTTAAGAACCAATAAGATCTTTCACACTTCACTTTGCTCGGAACAGTTCAACTACCAAATAAATCATGAGATCCAAATGATCTCCGCCGCAAAACTTGAAACATTTTTATTTACGAAATATCACGAAAGGCAATCAAATTAATCTCCTCTTAAAGGAATCAACATCACTCTAGCAACCATAACTGCTAGTCTTTCTAACATCACATCATGCACTCCTGGCATGAACCAACATAACTCACTATCCCATCATTAACCTTCCCAGGGAAACACAATAACCTATTTCATATATTTTTCTATAAGGTTGCAATACTCAACCTGGTCAAGAGGATAACTAATGCACAAACCCCACTATCGAAGTAAACCGTCTTTTAACTAAGGCATGTTGCCCAGGTCATCCTCACAACCCACCTATTTAGATCACTCTTAAATTCCAATCATTAACCTATTAGCAATGCTCAACATCAATTTAGTGCACACCAATTCCAATCTAATGGTTATCGTAAACAGTTGACGATTATACCGTCATGGAAGGATTTACGGTCATTCCTCTATTTGCGTTCCAACTAGCAAACATAAGACCATCAAGAAACCAAAAACATCCTTAACTCTTCCTTCCTACACAGTTAAATGAATCCATTGAGATCAAGTAATCCAACCAGTTTAGTAAACGAAACAATTTTAAGGATCAAACTTCTCATCAAAGACATACTATTATCCTACCACTCCACCATCAGGTAACAAAAATCACCAATTTCATTCCATCAGTTCATCTCTTAGTGGTGCTCAAAACCATACTTCGATACGTAATAAATGCACCTAGCAATTACATATAATCAGTACTTATCCATAAAAGGTAACTCCAAGATTAATATCCACTATGACAATATTCTAACATCTTCTGGACCTATCCATCCCAAAGGGTTAGATTAATCCGTTGAGACCCGCAGGTCACCTCTATTCGAGAAGCTTATCAAAATATATCACCTATAGTGATCAAACCAGTTTCATCAACGCTCCCTACTTGTTATTAACTCTGTTGATTCCACCTAAATATAGTCATACTCACAGTCACAGCTCATCAAGAACTACTAGAGAACAACCTCAACTTATTCAACTTTCCTTTCAAGGATCTTAGCTAAGATCAATCATGCACACACTGCAACCCAATCTTGATAATCCATATCATATTCATTGAGTGCTTTGATTATAACCTCTCATCTTATCATGACAACACATCGTCAAAGGGTTTAACATATTCTTTCATAAAAGAGATCCATTAAGCTTCAACACTCAAAATACCCAAGAAAGATACAATGAGTAAAAGCCTCCACGAACTAAAGGACTTGCAGAAGGAAACTTTCATTAACCCAAAAACATCAAGCGAATAAATGGATCAAGATTTCCCATGAGGAAGACAAAACTCCAATATAAAGGTCAAACTTGACCACCAACCAAGTTCACCAATCGTAAGAATAACTCATCGGCTGGGAAAATAATGATTGCTTTACAGGACAAATTCAGCCCAATTAAAACACGCTATCCTTTCTCAAAGCAACCGATCAACCGTAATGAACTAATAACCCAAGAGAAACTCATCGAGCCCAACTGGACTAGAGTTGACCAAATTCAAAGTCAAAGAAGAGGACAACTCTTCTAGAGATACTCACTATCAACGCCTATTCTCAGATATCCGAGGTAACCGCCTTCATACTCTCATACCGCTAACGGTGGTGCAACCTGGTACAGCCCAGGGGCACAACCACGACCTCAACCTCTCAACATGGGTTATCCCCACACATAATATCTATAGTTTTATAATATAGATATAATATATCATCTCAAACCACAATCATCATTACAACATAACGGAAACGTAAATGCAATGCTTCACCCATTCCCATCCTACTGTGCACTGTGTGTCAATTTAATTATTCAATTACCACGGACCTAAAGCCTGCTCTGATACCAACTGTAACACCCCAGCCAAACAATGACCTGGAATGCTACTAAACTAACAACATATTAAAGAAGAACCTATATTCACCTTACAAAATTTCAGCAGAACCTCCTTTGTTTAATGAGTAAATCAAAGGTTTCAACATGCATAAACAAATGATCTGAAAAATAGAAAACATTAAATATCCTATTCTAAACAAACTGAATTATGTTTGCCATCACAATCTCAACCACAATACTTAAATAGGAACGTAAACAATGTAATAGTTCTAAACCTTTATTACATTCTAAACATGGTGATCTTTAATCAGTTACCACTTAAGCTATTCAACCAATAATGATTAAGGTTCTTTATTTCTTCCAAGGTGAATGGACCGTGCAAGTGCAACAAAGCTAGTCCATCTCTATCCCATGCATGCCGGTCTCATGTAGGTACCTAAAAAAACAAACAACAACCACAACAACAAACAAGTGTGAGTCCAACGACTCAGCAAATATAAATAGTGGCAACGAGAGTAACAGTGAACATCACTTCACAAATTCATCCATCAATCATATGAATAAACATGCTATGCAATATGATCAAAAATCTCTTTATCTCTTCTCTTGCGCATTTTACCGGTAATGCGGAGTGTGCATCCGTCAATGCACACCCATGCCTGTACCCTCTGGTACAGGGACCAATTGCCCATACTCCACAAGTATGGGGACCTTTAGCCCGTCATGAAAACAACATGTCGGGGACCTCGGCGCTTGGTCATCTCGTGACCAAGACTTCAATAAATCAGCATGATGCACAAAGGTGAATGTCTCAACAAATAAAACTTGCATTCACAACAACTATGCATCATAAATTCTCAGAACTCTTTCAATTGCAATCTACCATAAACAATATCAACATATCATTATCATGATCAAGATCACATATTCTCAAAGCATGGAACAACCATCTTCATAGCAACAATCATCAACAATTCACACTATAAAATTTAAACCATCATTATACTTGCCTTAACCACGAGAAAATGGGGAATGATCAGAAGGCGCGGCCCCTGGAATCCTTCCTCCTCCTGAATAATAATTATAATGATTGCTAAGACAACAGCAGCAAGTTTTTAGATTAAATAAAAGCACCCCCAAACTAACCCAACGTGTTTAGCTTGAACCAAAACCCCAAATCCTTTCGGCATCTGTCCCCCTCCACGGACAGCCAACTTCAACAATTCATATCTATTGGTACAGAAATCCGAATGGGGCGTTCTCAGACTTTCTGGAAAGATAATTAAATTATCTAACTAAACCTAGTTGGTGAGCCTTTCTGATTCGGCCATACTCTACCCGCACCAACTGGTTTTCTTAAAACGTCAAATTCTCGTCAGGCTCTCTGGACCGAGCACTAAAAATACCATAACTTTCTGTACGAGTGTTCGAATCACGATTTATTGGACTTCCTGGAAATATAAGACAATTACCTACAACTTTCATTATACTGAGGTTCTCTAATTCTCCCAATTTCTAATCGCAAAACTCGATCTCCCAAAACCTGACGGAAAACCCACCGATCCGCAGAACAGTTCCGCTAATAAAATCATAACTTCTGCTACAGAGATCCAAATGATGCGTTCTAGCACTTCATGGAAAGATAATGACATCCTATACAACTCTCTAGGAAAAGTCCAGACCTAAATCCCCACGAATCTTCCCCAAAACAGCCGACTAACCCGATCTGTTCTAGCAGTCCAGAATACCGACATTGATTACGCAATAGAATATACATCTATTAGGGGAAGAACAGGGATTACCCTAGGCGAATCGCTGTAGAAATACCACGTACACTCCACGAATTCCTCCTCTCCTTCTTTTCCTCTTTCCCCTTCTTCTTCTTCCCTTCCTCCGAACCCAATCGCCTAGCTGCGCCTTAATCCTTTCCCCCGATCATTCGGCAACAATTGGAGGTCTTGATCACCGGCAATGGAGGAGAGGGGAGAAGGAGTCGCTGCTGGACGGCGCGAGGCAGAGGGGAGGGGGCGCACCACAGAGGGGGCAGCACAAGGGAGGGAGGGGGCGCACAAGGGGAGAGGGGGGTGGCGGCTAGGGTTAGAGGGGAGGTGGCGCCTCCCCCCCTTAGGCCGAAATCCACCTGGGCCAAAGCCCAGGCCCAGGTTGCAATAAAAATTCAGAAATTCCCCCCTAAAACTGATATTTTACTTTTCCCTTTAAGGTCCTTCTCCCCGATTAATTGATTAACGGTCGAAACTCTTCCGGGATATTACATGATGGTTGACAGAATCTATAGTGTTTGCGATGTACAATAATTTGACAATTGTATCTTATGCTGAATACTCGGTTTACAGCTTTGGTTATTTGTGTGGTGTTCTAATGTGTCTGGTAGTTGTTTTCAATCCAGGTAACTAAGTACCATGTACTTATATATGCTTGTGCTTGCTTCATAATATCTTGCACTAATGTTGCCTACTTTGATCTGGTGCTTGTAGTTTCTATTGTACATACTTCAGTTGTGATCTTGATGGTAGATTCTATCATTATATTTAGCTATGGATGTTTATGCTTATGTGATATTGGGATCGCATACTGAACTGCTATCTATTTACATGTAATAACTGATCTCATGTGAACAGAATCGTAGATATTAGAGTTAAATTTTCTTCGGTTAGTAGTTTACATTATGCTGGATATTTTGTTTAGCTTTGTTTGGTTAGTATTAGTGTTCTAAAAAGTAGTTTAATTGGGCTCTTGAGCGACTGCTTATGCTTAAGCAGCGTCTTTCTACTCAAGCTTCCTATAAGCTGCAACATTAAGCATTTTGACTGCCTATGCAGGGTACTTAAGCCTGTAAGCAAACGCTTAGGAGCATGAACTGCCACTTAAATGTGCCAAAAGCCCAACTGGAATTGGTATTTCTTTGCAATATACACCCAAAAGTTGATTGCAGCATGCCACCTTGAAATGCGCTTAACAATTGCTGGTGCATGTAGCCTTGTAGGCACATGAGTTAATTTAACCATTTTTACCAATAGAAGCTGAGCTATATGCGAATCAACAAGGCACCTAAGTATCATATGTGCATGTATTTTCCTAAATTATCAGAATGTGGATTTTGATATCACCGTGTTAGTATAATCCACCTTATTCTCTTAATCATTTATTTTGATTTATTTGGATTGGTTGTCAACGTGGGATGTGTTAGTATGTGGTTTTGAATTATCATAATAATACAGAATTGCTAACTAGTACATGATGATTTTATCTGTTCATAGCATTTGCTTTAGCCCTACATGCTTGTGTTATTTTCCTCAAATGGATTTAGCTTCATCCCTATTATATCAGAAAAATTCTAGGCATGCTTGAGTTGATGCTGAGCTCATTTTCTGCTGGCTGCAGAATGGCACTAGAAAACAGGGTAACCTGGAACAAATGACATTTTTGGTCAAATCCAAACAAAAGGTCAAGTCCAAACAAATGATCAAATGCAACAAATGGTCAAATTAATCCAAATAAAGATCACAAGTAACTAATGGTGGTTCATAGAATCTGTAGTGTTTGCGATGTACGATAATTTCACAACTGTATCTTACCCAACGAAAGGAAATTTATTTTGTTTTATTTGGATTTTTCTGTATGACATAGCTTTCCATATATACCAACACTAGCTTACATGCATGGATTTTGCTAACTTAATTTGATTTTTACCATTGTTTGCAACATACATTGGGAATTACATCAAACAATAGAAATGATTTGCAGTCTTTTTCACCTGTCCATAGAAATGTGATATTTAAATAGCACATTCTTAACATAGGTCCTCCTATCATCAAGGGATTTACTTGTGAGATTTTAATCAGCTAAGTTGATCTAAATATGAGTTTTTGTGCTGCAATCATGTACATCAGCAGGTGTAACCCTGCACTGGCCTCTATAGTGACAAATGCACTTCCAAGCTTAGAAGGTGGAGACCATTTGCCCTTTCAAGATGTATCATCATCTATTTATGTGTGAACTATGAGAGGATGGGAGCTAACTTAATCACCTCTTGTTTACTTGTCTATCTTAATTCTACTGTACATAAGCGAGAACAAACCATGCAGTATGTACTGATCAAATTTCTTGAATGTTTTGACAAGATAAACTATTTATATGTTTTCATTAATTTTGAATGTATAGTTTAATGGGTCTTTATGTTCCGATAAATATTCGTGATCATATTCATTTCGATTCGTATTCTCTGTATCTGTATTTGACATTATTCTTATTTGTATTCGTATCCGAGGTATCCATATTTGTATTCGCATCCGAGAAAAAAAATGAAAACAAATATGGTAGAGGCATTATCCATCCATAACCAATCCATTTTCACCCTTACTCAGGACCCCTTTAGTAGCCTCGGTATTGCCGTTGGCCGTAACAATAATCAAATCACCTGCACAGCAAAGAACAAAGCAATTGATCTAAGCACAAATGACATACACTTGACTCTTAATTAGTAAACCATATGCATGGACCTACGGCATGACTAACTCTTCCATGAATACACCATGACTAACACTGCAATGACACCGCCATGACTTACAACCAAAACTACAAAACAACCTCAACTCAACTCAGCTTAATAGGGGCCAGTCTGACCACGGCTAACAAGCCGATCATACGCCCTAGTCCTACCGGTCAGACCGTAGGCCAATGCTGGTCTAACCGTAACCCATCACCTGTCAGACCACCATTCTAGGTCGGTCTAACCGGTGCTTCCACATAGCACATGACACACAGCAAATTCTCACAAAATCAAACTCAATCAGTGAAATCAAGACTCAAGCAATGTCAATACTCATCACTCTCATGGGGCTACCACCACATGGTCTTATAATCTCCCCCTTAATGAGTAATTTGACAAACACCCAAAAGGCAAGAATTTAAGTTTGAATTTTGTATATTTAAAGAAAATAGGTTGCAAGAGCCACTAGTCATCCAGATTTAAAAGAAAAAAGGAACATGATCACAATGGCAAGATGTGAAATGGGTGACACATAGAGAGCAAGTTTTCAACAAAGCTTCATCGACACCCAAAATCCTTTAAATAGCACAATCTTGCTAATTGTCCAAATAAAAGAACAATTGTTCATCATGGCTAATGTCTAGCAAGATAAAGCATAAAAGAGCAAATAAGAACAAATGCAACACCACTTGATAGCAAAAGATCATGAATGACCAAAAATGCATTTTCTCACATAAAAACACATTTGGCTCTAATACAACATCACAAAGCTTATTCCCTCCTTTTCACCTTTTTAAGTATTATCCACTGTTTAAGTTCATTCTCATCAAATTCACCATATTTAGACTAATACCAAATTTTGCGTTAAACATTCTACCCCTTTTGGCAAAATAGTCATCATGAGTCAAGAAAGCAATGTAAGCTCATAAATACTCATTCTCCTCCTAAAATGATGATGATACAACATGTAAATAATAAGGGAGCAAGAAAGAGCATGTATACATGAATAAAAATGCATAACCTAAAAGAGAGCTTTGAAAATTATCCAAAGTGTGGTTAAAGATAAAAAGATACCGCTTAAAGCTATAGAATACATACAAAGCTATCTAGATCATGATATGGCATATCCAACTAATCTAAGCAAGATAGAAAAATTTAGATCATTAATTTGATTTCAAGTTTAGTAAGGCTTCAGAAATGATAAATTCAACTAAAAGCATCCTAACATAAGTTAAGTCATATCAAGAAGGCTAAATAGAATCAAGAAGCTCAAATTGAATCAATTAAAGTGTTAGAAGTTTAATTTTAGCCAATTATACTCAAGTACTAGATAAAATCCATTCTTGATATTTTAGAAATTATTTAGATTTTATCTTAGCAAAGCAAATCCTGGAGTAAGAGACATCTACAACTACCTTCTAAGCTGCAGCCATTTCTTATATTTTTATTTTCTTAGCCAAGTGCTAAATCTCAAACCTAACTACAACCATCTCAAGCAAGAATCTTAAAAGAGTGGTCGTGGTCATCGAAAACTCCCCTAAGTTCATGTTAAGTACAATGACAAGCCATTTCATGCGAAAGAATTAGTGCTATTAGCTTTTTTGCACAAAAGATGTCATTTTTATTAAGTTAGGCACTAGCTCAATGAGCTAGATATGCTTGTCCAAAAAAACTAGCAAAGCACTAAATAAAGCTTAATATAAGATTCAATATCCAACAGAGCATTCTTGATATGACATATATCATAAACGAATCACTAGAGAGCAACTAGTCAAAAAATTTATCCTTACAAACTTAAAAGATACCAATTGTAGAAATTGATACCATTTGTGAAATTAAATTTAGGTTGGCAAGTTAAGCTCGTATAGCAAATATTTAATCATATATACAAAGTATGACAAAGCTAGCCAAATAGGCATAACACGATAATGAACAATATCATGTTAAAATTACATCACAATTGAGTAATATTCAAAACTCATATCTAAATGCATAAGTTACAATGCAATGCCATGTATGCATGATGCAAAAAAAGGAAGCAACAACTAAAACTCCTCTTATCTACAAGAACTACTTGCAAATAAAAAACAAGAGCTAAAGGCAAGAAAAAGAAAAACTCATGCAAAAAGGGAAAACCTCTCCACCACATGGTCTCCAATCCAAATAACACACACTATTAAGGAGTAAATCTATCACACTAGTGACCCCACTACTAGAAGCTAGTGAAAGAAGAAGTAAGCTCAATCTAGACAGGGTAAGAGAATCTAGAGAACCTAGTAGAGAAGAGAAGTGCCTAAGAAAGGCATAAGACAAAAAGTGTGACTCTCAACACTCTGAAATCACCTAATCCTGACACTCTAAAATGCTATACAATGCTAAATATGAAAGCAGAGAATTGACAAAGCTAAACAAGAACCTGTGTCACACCGCTTGGCAGTGTGATTAGTCAAAGTAGTCAAAGCTGAGCAAGTTGCATCCTGAAAAGTGGAAGCCATCACTGGATGCCCAAAGTGAGGTAGGAGATCCAAAGAATCTAACATAATCCACAAGATCTTCTCCTCATCTGTAAAGCCTACATCAAGAGACAGAAGAAGTTTGTACCTCGGTATTGGGGTTAGTGATACAAGAACGAAGAATCTAGTACTGAGACACGTGATCAGTAGGAAAAGCTCCAAAATATGGGTTAGCATTATATGCAACAGGATGCAATCTAGAGCCACCAAAACCCCTCTCACATCCTTGTTGTGGACCAAAACGATGAAAATCCTATCTCGGTTTAGCTCTAAACCTAAAGCCAGTCTTTTGAAACCTAGAATCACGTTGCTCCCTACAGCCACCAAAATAATCAAATAACCCATCTACAAAGCGAGGTCTAGAGGAAACTCTAGGAACGCTAACTAGACGAGACTGATCCTGAAAGCTCCTAAAGGCTCTAGCATGATCATGACGTAGTTTGTTAACCCACCTAAAACAGAACTCTATGATGTGGCCATCATTCTTCACAAAAGATGCAATGGTATTTGACATTTTGAGGGGTTGTACCTGTTGAAGTAAAAGCACCTACAATAATAGAAGGGGTTTGGGTAAATCATGTAAACTTGAATACAATCTTGGTAGTCTCAGAAGGGGCAACCTCAACTTCTCACTCTCAACTATACTCACTAATTTAGGGTTGAAACATAAATCACTATTGGCTTTACTAACCATGGATTGATCTAGAATTAGGTTTATGTTCTTTTCCCACTAGAGAACTTCTCAAGGATTTTCTCCTATATAAAGGTGACACAAGACTCACAAGCTTAGTTCTTAATAGCTCTAACGTATCTCTCCTTATGCACAGTCACCTCTAGCTTCAAAGCCTCACAAGAAACACAAGACACATTCTTGATTATACGACCCTGCTCATCAAATTTAACTCTAAATGCTTCATGCATATCATCTAAATCATTTCCAATTTCAGCACAAAATGTACAAGCTATTGGACTAATAGAATCAACATTTAAAGTATGAATAGGAGCAATAGATTCTTTATCCCTTTTGTCTTTCAACATCTTAGTGAGAACTGCAATTTAAGAATTGAGCTTAGCGAAAGTATAACAAGGTTCAGATCTAGCAAGATTAAGCTTGTCAGTTAACTCTTTCAATTTTTCTTCCCTAAACTCACAATGAGCTCAAGAATATTCATGAACAAATTGGATCAATTTTTTAGTTTGCATGGTAAGCTTCTTTTCCAATTCATCACAATTCAATTATGGCAAAGCACTAGCTTTAAAAATATCCTCAGCTCCTAATCAACTAGAACATAGACGAGCTTTGATATCAACAATTTTAGCTCTTGTATTTTCCAGTTGTCCTAGCAAAGATGATTAAGAAGATATCAATATTTCAATTGTAGCATGCAAAGTAAGACAAGTATCATAGTTATCAAGATCAGGAATAGTAGTTCTAAGCCAAACCATTTGCAAGACTAGGAGCTCATTTGCAGCTTTAAGCTTATCATGTATTGTTAGTAATCGTTCCAAGTGCTTAATTTCCTTTACATGATCGGCTATCAAATTATCATATTTGAGCATGAGAGAGTCGAAGGAATCTACCTTATCATCATCCTCGATATAGGGATCATTCTTGTCATCCATGTTGTGAACAACAACATCACTAGCAGCCATGAGGCATAGCACAGTGAAGCCAATGGACTTCTTCTACTTCCTTTGTTCCTCCTCATCTCTTGAAGTTGTAGGATCAACATCACTCATGTCATTACCATTAAGAGCTATGAGCAACAACATGGTCGCCTCCCTGACTACGTCGTGGTTCCTGAAAGGTCGATGCAGCTTCTTGTTGTAACCCTTCTTGTGGTTCGTGTACTCCTTGTAATCCTCCCTCCCACGATCATCTCTATCCTTGTTCACAAAGTTAAGATATCTAGCACCAACACGACTCATCTCACCTGTAATAACCTAGGTTTTTATTTCAATAACAATTGTATTATTAATTAATTTAATTTAAGTAAAAAAATAAACATTATTCTTGTTTTCCTGTGTTGCAAATTTATTTGCCCTATTTTTTCTTTTAAAAAAGGCTTTTCTCTTTTTCCTGAAATTAAATGGTAATTTATGAATAAAAATAATTATTAATTTGTTTTCTTGTAAAATTTAATTTCAAATTAGTTGTTTAAAGAATTTGGTCTCTGTTTCAATTTTCCATGTAATCTTGGAATTTAAATTCCAATCCCAATTCTAAATTCTAGTTCAATTCAAAATTCAAATCTCGAAAATTCAAAATCTCTAGAAATATAACAACTTCTTTTTTTCTCAGTCGAACCTAATTTTCTCAGCCCATCCCTATTTTTCCTTTTTCCTCTCCTTCATTTTCTTTTTCTTTCCTCCCTTATTTCTTTTGTCTTTCTTCCTTTCTCCCTGTGCATCTATTTTCTCTGGGCGAATGGCCTACTTGTCTCACTCTCTTCATCCAAGCCAACAAAGCCATGCCTTGCTAACCAAAATTCAATTCTTCCCAACTAAAGAAATTTCTTGCAAGGCAATTGCCCACAAATCTGGCATGCATTCAATGCCTTTCCATTTCCTCCTCGCTATCAATTGATTCCTTTCCTATTCATGACTTTCCAGAAACAAAAATGCCATTGATTTCATCATTAATTGGACATAATCTCCGCGCCGGTCTCCTCTACTCTAATGCTATAAATAGGAGCCATACCTTGCATTCAATCCTCGTGCCATCCCTGAGCTTTCTCCATTGCCATCATTCATAGCTCGGCCAAGCGGTCCTCACGAGTCGCTCGTGCTTGTGCGCTGGCCTTCCCCCACGACCAAGCTATCTCTCGCTCTATTGAGCTTTTTTATTTCTATTCATGTCACATAGTGTTCTACATCTGAGTAACCCATACACCAAGTTAATTTGATTTTAGTGCACTAATCAACTTTTTTTCTGCTACTCATATTTAATTTTGGCCTATGGACCGTTGATATAAACTTTTGCCATCTAGTCCATATTCACTTTAATTAATAAATGTTATGATAGTTGATATTTATCTTTGTTGTCTACTGTGTGCACTAGCTGATCCTGGACTAATGTGATTTACACAAAGGATCCAAAGGTGTTGCCCTCGGGTCCAACATCACCACACTCAAAGCACATAATTAGACCTCCTCTCCTACGCTCTCTTGCTTTGTGGTAGGCATGGGAAAGTTGGCTAGTGATGAGGGTTAGATCATCTATGAGAAGACTCTCAAGTTGCTCATCACTCGTGGCTTGGGAACAAGACAAAGAAAAGTCAGAAGAAATATTCTCACAATAAGAGTCATTCTTGGCAGGATCAGTCATAAGAGCCATTGCCTATTACCTTTTGGACTTTTTTGGTGATGACGCCCATCTCATGGATCTTAAGGTGTGAATATAGCTTATCCATAGTCATAGTTGATAAGTCCACCTTGTCACTGATAGATGCAACCTTCATCTCCCAAACACTCATGTCAAGAGCACTCAAAGCATGAGCCACATTGTCGGCATATAGATAGGTCACACCAACAAACCTCATATCACTCAGGATTTTGTGGAATCTACCAAAGAAGGAATCAATGGAACTCTCCATATTCTATCTCTAGCTTCTGGTAGTCCCTCTTGAATTGAATCTCACGCTCTTTCTTGGTTCTTGATGTTCCTTCATGGTAATTAGAGAGGGTCGTTCAGATCTCATGTGTAGATGCAAGATGCGCTACTCAATTGATCTTAGATCTTTCTAAGACTTAGATCAGAAGGTTGTGTGCCTTAGCATTTGCCTCAACCTCAGCTAACTGAACAACATTGAGGATCACATCATCGGTAGGCACAACAAAATGACTTCTCACTTTCCAAAGGGCTAAGCCTTGGACCTTGACGTATATTGCTATCCTTGCTTCCAATAGGGATAGTTAGCCCATCAAAGACAAGAGGCTTGTTGTGATATCTCTCGGATGCCATTGCTCAAGATCGGTTAACATCAAACAAATAGAAACCTTGCTCTAATACCACTTGTATGATAGAATATGGTGAATTAGAGGGGGGCGAATGACTCTTTCAAAATCTTCTCCTAAATATCAATAACAACATGTAGTAGAAATACAAATTCATAAGCTCATCAAAGCCTTCATCCAAGGAATGCAAAATTCTAAAAATTCAAACTCTCACCGGTCAGACCTCAAACCTAAACCAGTCAGACCTCTATCCAAAACTAGTCAGAACTATATGAGGGAGCAGTCAAACCGAAATGAACAGTAACACTGATCAGACCTCTAGGCATTGGTGGTCAAACCAGAATAAATAGTAAAATCAAACAAATGAACAGTAAATTCAGCATTGTTTCAAATCCTAAAATCCTTGTAACTTTTGATCCAATGATCCGAATAACTTGAAACTTGGCATGCATCTTCTCTAGGATGTTATGAACCTATTCCAACCAACGATTGAGATAATTGTGGCAAAAGTTTGGACATTTTTCTATTTGAGTGAAAGGAGCACCAAAATTGAATAAAAGAGAAAAATCTTGATTTGTTCTTGCTCGTGAGTCTTAGATAATCTAGGTGACCTTAGATGGATTCTCACATATCATAGAAAGCTAGAACATAGCACGAATTCATTCCAAATTACCCACAAGACCAAAACTCAAAGAATTACCTCTCTCTTGAGTAAAAGAGAGCAAACTCAAGAACTTCCTCTAGATCATGCCTAGATGGATGAGATCTTATCATCATGAGACATATCCACCTCTTACATGTCCGTGGTATTAGAAAAACTCAAGAGAAGAGAAATCTAAACATGAAAGCCAAGAAAATGAAAAACATAAGAGGAGATCTATGGTACAACTCACTTGAGCAAAGTTTGGATATTCATTTCACTTGGAGAGGAATATTTTATAGCCAATCCCTCATGATAGTAGAGCTCAAAGCCTAGAGCATACTATAACATCCCAAAAATTTGCCTTCTTTAAAAAAATTAATTTAAGAGAATTATTTAAAAATGTCTGGATTTTTATTTGGAGTTTTTCTATAGTTCTGGAAGGAAATTTTCAAACCAAACCTTATCTCCATGTCTGACCAAATTGAAAAAGCATCCTCATAAAGCAAGCAACTAATTCCAACCATTTCTTAGCCATTTAGTTCATCAATTTTTTAGTTTCTAAGCTTTCAAACCTATAAACTGACATTGATTCAATTTGCCAAATTTAATTCTATTTCTCTCATTCTTGCCATATAAAATGGAGCAATGTGATAGTAGGTGAGCTTGTCTTCCTGAGTAATGGCCATCATCGCGATCTCGCCATCTTTCACTCCAGTGATGCAATCACCTAGAAAAAATGATGACTAATATGGTTTGCTCAAAAGAAACCATCGATATAAATGGAGTTAAGTTCCTAGCGAACCTTATTATAATAGGCTCCAAGGCATAGATGTAATACTTGGTATGGACAGGTTAACCAAGTATAAAGGGCAGATAGATTGTGTCAATCATGCCATTACTCTTTTCAATTCTAACGGAATTCAAGTAGAGTATAAGTCCAATACACCTTCAAAGAATGGATGTGTATTGAACAGCTTGAAGGGAATAACTTTGAAAGATATGTCTGTAGTAAGAGAATACCTCGAGGTATTTCCTAAGGATTTGCCGGGAATGCCGCTAGACAGATGGATTGAGTTTGTCATTGACTTGGTACTGGTACAACTCTGATTTCCATGAGACCCTACTGCATGTCAGCAAATGATCTACCTAAAGTTAAGAAGTAGATTCAGGAGATGCAAGAGAAAGGTTTTGTTAGGCCAAGTTCTTCGCCTTAGGGAGCATTAGTACTTCTAGTGAAGAATAAGGATGACAGTCTTCGCATGTGCATGGACTATAGATCCTTAAATGATGTGACAATTAAGAACAAGTATCGTTTGCCCAAGATCGATGACTTATTTGATTAGTTAAAGGGATATTGTGTTTTATCCAAAATTAATCTTCGATCAGGATACCATCAAGTGAAGATTAGACCAGAGGATATACCAAAAATAGCAATCTCTACCTGATATGGACTGTATGAGTTTACAACGATGTCTTTTGGCCTAACAAATGCACCAGCCTATGTTATGAATCTGATGAATAAGGTGTTCATGGAATATCTAGATGAGTTTGTGGTTGTATTCATATACGACATTCTTATCTACTCCAAGAATGAGAAAGAACATGAAGACATCTAAGAATAGTTTTGGAAAAGCTCAGAGAACACCAATTGTATGCCAAGTTTAGCAAGTGTGAATTCTGCATGAAGTAGCTTTTCTGGGTCATGTGATTTCTACAGGAGGAGTGTCTGTAGATATAGGAAAAATAAAAGATGTTCTCAATTGGACACAACCCAAGTCAGTACCAAAGATTAGAGGTTTTATGGGTTTAACAGTTTATTATCATCGATTCATTGAAGGTTTTTCTAAGCTTGCGAGACCTCTCACCAAGTTGCTAAAGAAGGAAAACAAGTTTGAATTGACTAAAACTTGTGAGGATAGCTTTCAAGAACTGAAGAAGAGGTTAATTTCTGCACTAGTGTTAAAACTTCCAGACATCAAATACGATTTTGAAGTTTTCTGCAATGAATCAAGGGAAGGTCTTGGCTGTTTATTGATGTAAGAAGGAAAAGTGGTAGCCTATGCGTCCCAACAATTACGTCCGCATGAGAAGTATCCAACTCATGATTTAGAGCTAGTCCGGTGTGAGATCTATGTGAAAACCATAAGAGTATGAAGCTATATTTACCCAACCTGATCTCAACTTGAGACAAAGAAGATGGCTTGAGTTAATAAAGGATTATGATGTTGGAATACATTATTACCTGGGAAAAGCTAGTGTAATAGCCAATGCCTTGAGCAGCAAGAGCTACAATAATAATCTGATAGTTTAAGAAAATCAGCCTGCACTTCATAAAGAATTTCAGTGATTCAATCTAGAAGTAGTAGCGAAAGGATTTCTAGCTACTTTGGAGGTGCAACCAATTTTAGAATATCAAATTAAAGCAACCCGAAATGATGGCAAGGATGTCAAGGAAATCAAAGATAACATGAAGAAAGGTAAAGCACTTGGATTTTCAAAAGATGAAGAAGGTATTCTTTGGTTTGGAAAAACAATTATTGCACCCAGGTAGAAAAAACTAAAGGAGTTAATTCTAAGGGAAGCGCATGAGTCCAGATATTCAATTCATCCTAAAAGTACAAAGATGTACCGAGATCTCAAAGAAAGATATTGGTAGTCAAGTATGAAAAGAGAAATTGCTGAATATGTAGCTTTGTGTGATGTTTAATAATGAGTTAAAGCTTAACACCAGAGACTCGTTGAACTTTTGCAACCTTTGCAGATTCCTGAGTGGAAATGGAAAGAAATTGGTATGGATTTCATAACTGGATTGCCAAGAACAAAGTCAGGGTATGGTTCAATTTGGGTTATTGTAGACTGTCTGACAAAAGTCACACATTTCAATTAAGTGAAGACCACTTACTCTGGAGATAGACTCGCATAGCTATATATGTCAAATATCATGTGTTTGCATGGAGTTCCAAAGAAGATCATGTTAGATCAAGGATCTCAATTCACTTCAAGATTTTGGTAGAAGCTGCTTGGTATTTTGGGCACAAATCTAAATTTCAGTACAGATATCATCCACAGATAGATGGTCAAACAAAAAGAGTAAATCAAATTCTAGAAGACATGTGAAGAGCTTGGGCCTTGGCAAATAAATCTAGTTGGGATCAAAGTTTACCCTGTGCAAAATTCTCCTATAATAATAGTTTTTAGTCGAGCTTGCAAATGTCTCCATTTGAATCTTTGTATGGTAGAAAATGCAGAACACCATTGTATTGGAAAGAGATAAGAGAAGAACAAGTGTTTAGACCAGATGTATGGAAGCAAGCCGAAGAGCAAGTACGTTTGATCCAAGAGAGATTGAGAATAACACAAACTAGACAGAAAGTTATGCTGACAATCGCCGTAGGAAGTTAGAATTTGTACCTGGTGATCATGTATATCTAAAAGTTTCACCTCTCAAGGGGATACATCGTTTCAGAGTTAGTGGGAAGCTTGCTCCTAGATTCATTGGACCATTTCCCATTCTAGCCAAAAGATGAGAAGTTGCTTATTAGTTGAAGCTTCCACTGCAGTTGTCAGATGTGCATGATGTCTTTCATGTGTCTCAGCTGAAGAAGTATCTCAGAGAACCAAAAGAGCAGATGTCGTTGGAAGAAGTTGAATTGAAGGAGGGCCTAACCTATCTAGAGTATCTATTCAACATTTTTGGATGAAGCTGAACGTCGCACAAGAAGCAAGACCATCAAGTTCTACAAAGTGCAGTGGAGCAACTATGCAGAATCAAAAGCAACATGGAAGTGTGAGAAAGCTCTAAGAGCAGAGTTCCCTAGCCTTTTTTCCAGTTCGTCCGAATTGCGAGGACGAGATCCTTTCTAAGAGGGTAGGTTTGTAACATCCCAAAAATTTACCTTCTTTAAAAAAATAATTCTAAAATAATTATTTAAAAATATCAAGATTTTATTTGAAGTTTTTGTGTAGTTCTAGAAGGAAATTCTGAAATTCAAATTTCAATTAAAAAAATTCCCAGAGGTCACCCATTCGAGCCTTTTGGATGAAGTTGAGCGTGCACAAGAAGCCAGACCATCAAGTTCTACAAAGTGCAGTGGAGCAACTATTCAGAATTAGAAGCAACTTGAGAGCGTGAGGAAGATCTGAGAGTAGAGTTCCCTAGCTTTTTTTCTAGTTTGTCTGAATTCTAGGGATGAGATTATTTCAAAGAGGGTAGGCTTGTAACATCCCAAAATTTTACCTTCTTTAAAAAATAATTCTAAAATAATTATTTAAAAATATTTGATTTTTATTAGGAGTTTTTGTGTAGTTCTGGTAGGAAATTCCAAAATTCAAATTTGAATTAAAAACTTCCCAGATATTTGGAGTTTTTATGTAGTTCTTGAAGGAAATTCCGAAATTCAAATTTCAGTTAAAAAAAATTCCCAGAGGGCACCCATCCGAGCCCTACCATAAAGCCAGCAAGCTTAACATCAACTTTTCCAAGCAGTCAACCACCAAGTCCCCCTTTTTTTTCTTTCTTGTTTGTACTGCCACCTTCCCTCTTTTTATCCCTTAAGGTTTGGTTCACTGTTCATCTTCTAGCTCAACCGATCAGAGAGCGGACTGAGAGCGATACGACTTGGTTTCTTGCCTTCCATGTCAATTTTCAAGCCAAACCTCATCTCCATGTTTGGCCAAAATGAAAAATTGTCCTCATAAAGCAAGCAACCAATTCCATCTGTTTCTTAGCCATTTAGTTCATCCGTTTTTCAGTTTCTAAGTTTTCAAACCTGGATCTAAGTTTTCAAACCTGGAAATGGACAATGATTCAATTTGGCCAATTTAATATTGTTTCTCTCATTCTTACCATATAAAATGAAGCAATGCGATAGTATTCAACCTATTCACACCCTCTCCAAACCCCAGAATGTCTTGAGCGCTGATTTCCATCGTGAGCTCAACTTCCCGAGCGACGGCCATCACCGCAACCTCGCCATCTCTCACTCTGATCATTCTTTTTGAAATCCTTTCGCGTCGTATGTGTTCCCAAGTCTCAGCAATATCCATGCCAAATTAAATTGATTTTGGGGTAGTATATCTCCCGGATCAAGTTTTTCCCAATCTATTCCGAAATCACTTCCTGTCGTCGATGCATCATCTCCGGTAAGTTTTAGCCCCATGCCATCACCTTTCTAAGATGTGTCTCATCACGTTCTACACGGTGCTTTCCTTGCTTTCTCTGGAAACCCACCACAAATTTATCACATTCGATACCTAGCCATGGCCACCTAGGGCACCTCGTGTTCCCATCTATCCAGTGAAACTTTCTTCAATCCATCCGTGTCAAAACATGTTCTACCTTCCCACATAGTTATCCTCCAAATAGATTTGGTTTTCCATCAACGAGCACCAAGATATTGAATTTTTCCTTTTTCTCTACCGGCATCACTCAATCGTCGTTTGTATCGTCTCTGGTGAGTCTCTGGCTTAGTGGATAATTTTTCTAGCTTCACCATGCTGGGTTCTATCCTATGCTCATCCTACTTCTCCACATTCCATTCCCGGGTACTGTTTCTCTCCCCAACCCATGTCCTTGCCATTCTGCCGCCGCCATGGTTTGGAACACCGAACCGTCTGTGATAGCTATTTCAACAGTGATTCTATTTGCTCTTTTTCAGCTAGCCTCAGGATATGCTAGCCATGCTCTCTGAAAACAAGCAAGATCACGTATATATAGCACAGGACAATCATTATATAAATCACACAGATGAATGAAACAACACAAGCAGATCACATATATATAGCATGAAAATCGTTACACAAATCTTATAAATGAATTAAATTGAATGAATTGTTTGATTAAGCACAATTGAGTGATTACAATTGAATCCAATGTAACATGTAATCACCATTACCGAGGTGGAACTCTCCAGTCTTGTTTATGACCTCTGCTAGCAAGAATTGGGAGAGGTTTCCATGAATTTCGACGAGTTTGTCAAGATCAAATGCACTTTCGTCGAAATCAACACGCTGTCGCTAGGAGCAATAGTAAATCATTAATTAGCACATGTGTGTATATATATACATATATATAATCAGAAAATAATAATTATTGGAAGGTTGACAAACCTCTGGATCATTCGTCTTAGTGTCCATGATTTCCTTCATATGGTGGCAAACGTAGAATCCACATACATTGCCCTGTAGCTGTTGGTGGCACTGCAAAAATAGAACTACATACATAGGTATTGTCAATTCTAGAGGCATTACAACAAAGTGTGATACATGATTGTTGTATTTAGCGGGTACCGGAAATCACGTCCTGTGTCGCAGCGTGTCACTAGATTCCTTATGTCTCCCTTCCTGGGCAACATAAGCAGTAAACAACCTACGTGATTCCAAAAAAGTTAGGCTCAGCCATTGCAAACGAAGGAAAGATTACAATAGAGTTATGTATGGAGGAAATGATTTTAACTGTCAATTGCTTCTTGCACACGAGTGAAGTTGTGGTTGCTCCTAAGTAGGGAATCAAGGTATATTACCTTGCCCTACTTTGGTACAATCACAATCAGAATCAAGTGAGACCTGGTCATGTGTGTCGTCATAGTGATTAATATTAAGTTCATGTTGCGTATAAAATACAAATGAAACTTGCGTAGCAACTCGTGAAGCACTTACCCTTAGTTGAAGGGTACCATGATTGTAACAGCCCAGATTTTTAGTAAAATAAAAATAAATGAATAAATAATAGAAATTTATTAAAATAAAATTTAAATTAAAATAAGTATTTTTTGTGCCTAAAGTTTAAATTTGGATTTGCCCTGAATTTCTGTTTTTGAAAAAAACTGGATTTGAAAAGCATTTTCAGGAAAATCTAAAAATATTATTAAATAAAATGATATTTTCATTTTCTATAAAAATCTTATGTCAAATTAATTTTTTGGAGTTATTTGGCTTTTATTTGGTTTCCTGGATTTTTCTGAAGTTTAAAATGTATTTTTGAAATTAAACAGTATTTTAAATATGAAAAATAAAAACCAACATTAATTGGAAATAGTTTATTAAGTCCAAAATGTCTCCAGGAGGTTCTCTGAATTTTTCTGGAATTTTTGGAGTTTATTTTGTATTTTCTGAGGCTTAATGAATTTTCTGTGCTTTTCTCAAAATCTAGAGATCAAAAATGAAATTCAAAATCCCCTCCTTCCCCATCGACCGCCACGCGTCCGGCCCAGATGGCCGCCCCGCGCGCCCCGGCCCGATCTGGCCGTCCGCCCCACCCCTCCCTCTCGGCCGCCCAATTCACATCCGACGCTCGTGCCTCCCTCCCGCACTCCCTCTCTCTGCGCCTCCGGCCCCACCTGTCCGCGCCCCCTCTCCCGCTTGGCAGCCCGATACGCGCCCCTCTGCGTGGCGCCATCGGAGCCGTCCGCTCCTTCCCCCTCTCGGCCCAGCTGACAGGCCGGGCCTGCCAGTCAGCTTCGTCCCCGTCTCTGCGCCCCTTCTTCCTTGCGAGAGCAACCGCCGCCGGCGCAACCGCCGCCCGCCCGAACCGGTCTACCCCGCCTTCCCACGTGCGCCGCCCACGTCCCTCTCCTCCCCGCACGACGCGCTCCACTCCGCCACCTCCTCGCGCCCGTTGCCCACGTCTCCCCGTAACGGCCGCCGCCCACCACGCACCTCCGACGACAAATCCGCGCCGCCCCCGTCGCCCTCCGCCCCTATAAAAGCCGCCCCGAGTGCCGCCCCAACTCGCTCCACCTCGCTCCGCCTCTCCTCCCCCTCCCCGAGCTCTCGTTCGCCCCCGCGCCGTGCGCATTCGCCTTCGCCGCCGCCGCCAACTTCGGCGAGCAATCGCCGCCGCGCCGCTGCTCCCTAAGCCCCGCCTGCACCGCCATCGCCTTCCACACCTCGCCGCGAAGCCCCTCCGCCTCTCCGTCGTGCTCCACGGCCACCGGAGCGCCACCGCGTCGTTGGACCCGAGCGCGCCACCGCCTCAGCCGCCGCCAGCTCGCCCACCGCCGCAATCCCCTCGGCCTCCTCTTTCCGCTCCCGCCCTCGCCGCCGTCAGCCGCGCCGCCGCTCGCCGGTAATGTCCCGGTCCCCGTGCGCCGGCCGGAGCTGCCGCTTGTGCCAGCGTGGACGCCACATGGCCGCCAGGTGGCAGCCGCGTCGGCCTCTCTTCGCCCCGTCAGCGCCACGCCCGCGCCAGCTGCCTTCCACGCCACCTCAGCCGTCTCTGCCACCCGTGGACCTGGTCCATGGGCCAGGGTCCCACCTGTCAGTGGGGTTCACCCCATGCTGACGCCAGCATGGCGCATTAAACCCATTTTCCCGTTCAAAAATAAATTGGCCAGAAAAAGAAAATCCCTGGCTGACGCAATGCTGACGCCATAAATTCTTTTCCTTTAGAAAAATAATTCCAGAAAATCCCTTTTTCCATTTTCTCTGAATTTAATCTTCCCAGAGCCCGTTCTTCTTCGTCCTAACTCCGATTTAGCCCATTCAAATTTCTAAATTCATCAAAAATTCCCCTCTATCCATGTATAGCCTCAATTAAAATTTTTGAAGTTAATTTGAATTTATTTTAATTTGGTGGGTTATTTTCGCGTGTAGACTTCGACGATTCGAGAAAATTCGACGACGAAGATTCAAACCAAATTTGAAGAGCAAGGCAAGTCACACTCCTTGATCATGTTGATCCCAGTTTTCAAAATAAAATTATGTTGGTTTAAATTATATTGCATGCATATTTTTATTCAACGTATTTCAATTCAGTTTTAAATTTAGTTATTGCCTACTTGTTAATCCCTCCATTGAATTTGAATTCCTCAATAGCTTGTCACCCTAGAATCAAACTCTAGTTAATACATTAGTGTTGACTAGAGAGTTTAATCAAATGCTTAGTCCTACCTAGTCATATAATTTTGTTTTGGGATATTTCTCGCATAAAATGATGAATCTTTCACATAAAATGATATGATTTTGTTATGTACTCTTGACTTTGGTGAGTCAAGGAGGTTTATGAATTATTTTGCAAACAAAATATAAAACCTGGTTTAGACTTAGGCAATTGGTTAGATTGGTGGGTGCAGGCATGCCCTGTTGGTTGGAGCCGCAGTGGTCGATTGTCGTGCACGGGGTATGTGGTTGGGCCTGAGTTAGATTAAGGACCAGTCTGTGAGCTACTGTTGCAAAGCCCTAATCGTACTACCACATGGCTGGTATGGGACAGCCCTGGCTGAATAATTTGCAAGTCCCAACCTGAGTCAAGTCGTAGGTTGAAAGTGAGCATGGTTGGTGCCATGTGAAGTCTCACTTGGGCGAGCGTGGTTAAGCCATGAGAAGTCTCGTCTAGGCTCAAGAGGGGGTCTCAGTCTGGTGGATTCCTTACTGGGGTGAAACCTTAGAGTTGGCTCGACCAGGTTGAAGGCTTTGCATTGTAAAGGCCTTGTCACGACTCCTTGCCGCACACCTAAGGAAGTGTGTAACTCGCGTGGCACAAAAGGATGATCGTGTCTTGTGGGTAAAGCTGTACAACCTCTACAGCGTGTATAATCTATCCTGGATAGTCGTGCCCACGGTCATGGGCATGCTGAGTAAAAGTTTTTCATGGATTAGACTTTGTTTTTCAAAAATGTTTTTGAAAACCTTGTGGATGGATGGAATCCACGAGAGATAAAAACCTTGCGGATGGATGGAATCCGTGAGAGATTGAAACCTGGTGGATGGATGGAATTCATCAGAGTTGCGCAGTGAAAGCGTGTGGATGGATGGAATCCATACGTGAGCTTTTGGAAAATATGGTCCGGGTGAGATGCCCGTGGATAGGTTGGTGTATGGTCGGAGCCTGCACTAACGGTATTATTTTCGATTACAAGTATTGTTTTTACTCACTGTATTAAATTCAGCAATTTCAATCTACTTATTGTATTTCTTAAATGTTGTTTTATGCAAACTAACCCTATAAGCCTTCCATTGAAGCCTTTATCATTATGGTGCATTTTCCCGTGTGACTTGCGGAGTACAAGTTTGTACTCACCTTGCTTTTTCCACACAGAGGAAGATGTCGTCGACTACGGTGAAGATCTGGATGAATAGGCCGCGTCTTACTGTCGTTTGCCTGTGGGCAGGCTCAGTGGGCTTCTTCCGCTTCGGTTTTTCTTCCGCTGCTTATTACTTAATTTTGGCTTATGTGCCGTTGATGTAAACTTTGGCATTCATGCCCATATTCAGTTAATAAATGTCCTTATGGTTGATATTTATCTTTGTTGTACGCTGTGTGCACTAGCTGATCCTGGACTAGTGCGATTTACACAGAGCATCCAGGAGTCGTTGCTCCGGGTTCCGACAATGATGTACTCCTTGTCACTGTGAGCAATCAATCCGCTCGTTATATAATCTTGGACGAAAGATGCATTTTCATTGATAGATTGCTTAGAGACCAAGTGTGGGTCAAGGAAACCCACTGGTTGTCATTGTCGCCAGACTTGTTGGATCATGTATCTATACATAAGCAAAGAGTAATGACATTTATTGGTATAACGTGAATGTAAAATTTCATTGTACAATACACTTATTGATGAGGACATCTCGGAGATTTGAATCAAGAGAGGATGAAGATGAAGATGTTGCTGTCCAGAATTGTTTGATGCTACAAGTGGTACACCAGAGGGAGGTGAGGGAGGAAGGGGCGCCACAAACACGAGAGGAAACAGTCCAAAGCCTAATATGAGAGAAATGAAAATGTTCATACTTTTGTAAACTCATGTTTTCCATTTCGTGAATTCAGCCATGTAATTTGTTAGTGTTCAATTCTGAATTGCTTTTGGCTTTAAATCGGTTTCAATGACCGAATAGAATAGGAGTCAGGCTCAAGCCCATTATATGTGTGTTTGGGGGGACTCCTTTATAAGGTAGCCTCCACCCAATGGAAAAGACAGACCATAAAAATCAATCTATTATTTTTAGAGAGCTATATGCTTGTTCTTCCTAGGGTTTGGCATATACTGCAACCTAGAGGGGAATTGGGCATTCTCAACACCGTTGTTCTTGTGATTCCTATCTTGTAATCTGCAGGAGCGACGACACGTCTACTTGTGTGATCGGGTAGACAATATCACGAGCGTGTGGTTGGGCGAATTCTTTTGTCGCAGGTTGCTATTCTAACAGTGGTTGGTGCCATCGGTTCGTCAGGTTGCACAGATCCAAGTTATCGTCATCGATCTTACGTTGTGAAGATCGGGCACCCCGTATCATCTTGGTATCAAAGCACGGTTGACACGGTAGGGTCAATTTACCCGTAGTTAGATCTATTTTTTCCTATACACAAAAAAGGCCAAAAAATTTAAACTCTAGTTTTTGCATCTGTTATTTTTTGTGAGTTTTGTTAAGTTTTTGTCCATTGGAATCTTGTTTAGGTGTTGATCGTCGTGTTCCTTCGCGTAACTTGATCTTGTGTCCACGTGAAACCCAAAAATATTCCGCTAGTGTCCGATCCGAATTCCATTAGGGGAAGTAGAGTCCAAATCTAACTCCTGGAGCTTCATATCCAAGACTCCTTTTTGAGAGTTTCTTTCCGAGTTCTGCTTGGGAAGTGCTTTTTGAGTTCCAAGAGAAGAGTTGTGTTCGGAATTACTTCCTTGATTGCTTGGCCTTGCGCAATAACCGAACCACATACAGACTTGTCATTGATATTGCATCGGGGCTACTCTGGAATTAGTAAGTCTCGACTGAACATTGTTGGCTTGTGCATCACCCACTCAACCTATCAAAAAAATTCAGAGTTTAGCGAGAGAGTATCTTTTAATTACCTTTATACCCCTACCTTCCGCAAAAAAGTTTGTGACCCATATACCTCAATAGACTCAGAAAAGTGATTTGAAGATATTTGGAGGTGAGCAAAAAAAGAGAGAAAAAATGTTGAGAGAAGGCTCAATTGGGTGAGTGGTTCTACTCCATAAATTCAGTTTAAGCAACTATAATTCTTGAGTAATCTTGTGCCCTGTATTCTTATTCTTGCAATTGGCTAGTGTCTCTCCTAGTACTTGGTGCAAAACAAGCTATTTAATCATTAGTTTCAGATTGCTTTTAATTAGCACAATCCTTTGTTTGCATTGAGTCACATTGATCTTTGCATGTGCGTTCATACACCTCACTTAAACCTTTTGGATCAGCACTTAGGCAAAGTATTCTAACTTGGACTATTACTTAACTTAACAACATCAAGAATTTCAGATTGCATAGGTTGATATGTTCCCTCCATGCTTCACATATAAGCCATTGTTATAACAGTGCTTTTGCAATTCAATTCGCTAAATCTACCACCTTGTGTTGTCTACCGTTACCAAAGTATGTGCAACTCTTCAATTCCATCAAGGACACATAAGAACTTCAGTAGGTAAGAGAATGTGAGGTTGAGTGAATTCCACAAATAAAACTTTCCACATCCACATACATAGCTTGTCTTGTTGTTTGCACTAACCATGGCAGGAAAAGAAGGAGAACAAGCATATGTGACCCAGGCAGACCTTAAGAAGCTCATGAATGCTTTCAACACTCAGTTAAATGACAACATGAGCGTCTTAAGAAAGGAAATACTAGAGAAACTTCGAAAAGAACGGGGCCCAATTGGCATTCATGAAGGTGGTGTTGAGCTTGATGAGACTGATAAGGAGAGGGTTGTACAGTTCGCTAGAGAAGCTCAAGCAGATTGAGCCACTGCTAACGTGGTTCGACCACCCTTTCTTGGGCGTGGGGGAGGTGTATTGGGTGCTGATCATGGCCAATGGAGAGGTCGTGGCCGTGGGCCCGCCAGTGCTGCCCACATTGAGGACTTCGATGATGACTTTTGGCTACACTGCAACGACAACTACCAACGCCATAGCCGTCGTCATGATGACCCGTGCATGGAGGAGAAATTTGGGAAACTCAAATTCACTATTCCCAAATTTGAAGGTGCTTCTGATCTAGATGCCTACCTCACATGGCAACTTAAGGTAGATAAGAACTTCCGGATGCACAATTATTCGGAGAAGAAGAAGCTACACATGGCATCACTTGAGTTTGATGGGTAAGCATTGATTTTGTGGGAGCAAGTATTGAACCAAAGAGAACATAATGGGGAACTCCAATTCAATCGTGGGCTGAAATGAAGCAAGAGCTAATAGCACGTTTTGTTCCTAACACTTATAAACGTGATCTTTTTGATAAACTGCAGAATTTGAGATAGGGAGGTCGCTCGGAGAAGGAATACTATAAGGATATGGAGCAAGCTATGATTAGGGCACATGTGCATCAAGATGAAGAGCAAACACTTGCATTTTTTCTGTTTAGTCTAAACAAAAATATTAAACGCATTGTGCAATATCAGCCCTACAATATTGTTGTTGATTTGGTACATCAAGTGACCAAGGCGGAAAAGCAGTTATTAGAAAATGTAAAACTAGCACCAAGGACGACATCCTTCAATTTGTAAGCCCCATCATCATCCTCTAATGCCACCAAAGCACGATTCAATTTGGGACAAGGTACATTTTCAGTTAGTACTAATTCAAATACTAATGCTTGTTCTTCTTCAATTGCAAAATCAGCACGTACACCAAGTGAGAAGAAGGCCACTCCATCCTCTACATCCTCAATTGGTGCTACAACAAAGAGTAGAGAAATTCAATACTTCAAGTGTTTGGGGCGTGGACATATTTCTAGAGAATGACCCAACAGTCGAGTTATGCTTGTGACAGAAGATAGAGAATATGAATCCGCAAGTGAAGATGAGGTTGAGCTTAGTCATGAAAAGGAGAGATATGAGGATGCATCAGATGACAATGAAGAGGTTGATGTGTTGAATTATGAAATAGGAGAGGCATTATTTGTCACCAAAAATTTGAGCATGCTTGCACAAGAGAGAGATGCACATCCGCAGCGATTCAACTTGTTTCAAACACAAACCAAGGTAAATAACAAGGTAATCAAACTTATTATTGATGGTGGTAATTGTCATAACTTGGCTAGTATTGAATTATGTGAGAAGCTTGGTTTAAAGATGCTGAAACATCCACGTCCATATCATGTGCAACGGTTTACCAAGTGTGGGAATGTGAAGGTTCAGTTTGCGGTGCATCTTACTTTCAAGATTGGTGATTATGAGGACACCGTTGAGTGTGATGTGGTGCCTATGACAGTGTGCCATTTGCTGTTGGGAAGGCCATGGCAATATGATAGAAGTGTGCAACATACTAACCGTTCCAATAGATATGCTTTTAAGTGGAAGGGAAAAACAAATGAGCTTAATCCAATGACTCCTAATCAAATACATACGGAATTTCAACAAAAGAAGCTTGCTGAAAATGAGGGTAAAAAGAAAGAAAAGAGAGAAATAGATGATAGGAAAAGTGATATTACTTTTTATACTAACGACTTACTCTCTACTTCTAGTGTTGCTTCTCACATTGTGCAGGTTGACATTAAAGAAAAGGAGTCAAATATTCTACAACCGGTACCACTGAAGAATATCGATGAGAAGATAACCACAGTTGAAGATGAAGTACTTGCTGCCCCGTTGTTACATCATGATGATTTGATACCTACAGCATCTACATCAACTAAAGAGAATGATAAAGGTAATCATATTGGTGCTGAATTTAATTATAAAAAGGTGAGTAATTGTGAAAACTCATGTGTTCAATCGAAAATTCTATGTTCTAAAAATTTTTGAGTTAATTTACATAATGTGGAATTAATTACTCAAAAGGAAGTTCTTACTCGAATATCTCCTAGTGATTCTTTGTATTATATAATGTTCGATGATCCTAAAGAGCTATCTAGTGTGATTCAGAATGTTGCTGAAATTTCATGTTTAAAATCACTAGTTAGTACCTATGCCTACACCTATAAGTTTAATTTGATCGAAGATTATGGTGTAGATAACAAGTTCTATGTTTGTCGAATATGCATTACATGTGATGAGCTTGCTGAATCGAAATTTCTTGGTTTGGATAAGCAATCTTTTATACCATGTCATGATCACAATGAGATGAGGTTTAACAATAGTGCTTGTTATTTAGAATGATTTCTTGTGCCTACTTGTTCCTCTTTCGATGTATAATCATGCATAAATAATCAAAGTAGTGCAGTTGAAGCAAGGAAGGCACTTAAAAATTTTCTCCTCCATATTTGAACAATTTGATCTGGTTTTGCCCATTAATGACTTGTCCATGTACTTTGCAAAGTTGAGGATGACTTTTTTTATGGGAGGGAGAATGATGTGAATGAAAACATTGCAATGTATGCATTTTATTGCTATTGTAGTATTAATTGGTTTGTGCAAAATAGTGAGAATGACACAATAATTGATGCATATATACCATGCATATGTATTGTTCTTTTTGCTTACTACACCTCCAGGTAATAATAATGTGAAAGATGGAAGGAGTGCAACTGACAAATATATATACCATGCATACACATTGTATTCTTTGTTTAGTACAATTTCAGGCTATGAAAAGCCGATGACGACTTTTCTTCAAGAAGGGGAGGATGGTGAGGACATCCCGGAGTTTTGAATCAAGAGAGGATGAAGATGAAGATGTTGCTGTCCAGAACTGTTTGATGCTACAAGTGGTGAACCAGAGGGAGGTGAGGGAGGAAAGGGTGCCACAAACACGAGAGGAAACAGTCCAAAGCCTTATGCGGCCAGCCCATAGCCCAATATGAGATAAATGCAAATGTTTATACTTTTGTAAACTCATGTTTTCCATTTCGTGAATTTAGCCATGTAATTAGTTAGTGTTCAATTCCGAATTGCTTTACGATTTAAATCAGTTTCAATGACCGAATAGAATAGGAGTCGGGCTCAAGCCCATTATGTGTGTGTTTGGGGGGAACTCCTTTATAACGCAGTCGCCACCCCATGGAAAAGACAGACCACAGAAATCAATCTATTATTTTCAGAGAGCTATACACTTGTTCTTCCTAGGATTTGGCATATACTGCAACCTAAAGGGGAATTGGGCATTCTCAACCCCGTTGTTCTTGTGATTCCTTGTGATTTGCAGGAGCGATGACATGTCTACTTGTGTGGTTGGGTAGACGGGACCATGAGCATGTGGTTGGGCAAATTCTTTTATCGTGGGTTACTGTTCTAACAGTGGTTGGCACCATCGGTTCGTCAGGTTGCACGGATCCAAATTATTATCATTGATCCTACATCGTGAAAATCGGGCACCCTGTATCACTTACAGTGTCCAGCATCGTAGAAGTGAGGCGTCGAGTTCATCGATGTTGAATAATAAGAATAAGTCTTCGATGGTCATGATGAAGTAACCTGAGTCGTGGAGGAAATGCACCTCTGTGTATCTCAGAGTGAATCCACTGTGCCGGTTTGACTTCATGTTGGACCTCTGCATGTACCAAGTATGCAATATATTCCAAATCAGGCCAAGTCAGGGTAATTATGACTCAGGGACCAATGACACTCTGAGAATAAACTTCCATTACTCGGGACGCGCCTTAATCTTCTTTGGTTGAGTCTTAGAGCCTCGCTTATGATATATTTTCAGTGGTGTCTCCACGGGAGCCGATGCAACAGACTTCAGAACCGGAGCTAAAGGTGGAGCCACCGGAGCTGATGTGACAGCTCCAGGGCGATGTCCCTCTTGGGCCACTAGATGTAGAGATCATGGCATGGACGAGTTGAAGGCGATGTCCCTCTTAGGCCACTGGATGAATGTGTGGACGGCATCCCCTAATGTCGTAATCTCTTCGTTTGGAGACTTCTCAAGAGGGATGGTCCTAAAAACATCATTAATCATGTCCACCTGAACCTTCACGAAACCGGTCTCTACTTGTACACCGTGCACCAGTGTCCCTAACAGCCATAGATACGTCATCCCCTGCCCAGTGTCAATGGGAATGAAGCCAACAAGTCTGACTCTGAGGATGCAAGGTGTGGGCTCCTACATAACGATACAAGATGAGCTAAGGCGTCCACTAGGTAGATCTATCTATATAGCATTCTAAAGAGGTATATTACCTAGATATCGTCAATAGGTAAGTGGGTGTTGCTATGTTCTGTAACTGGCATGGACGCGCAGCTACTTCGACGTTGAGGAGGACTATGTACCGCATTAACAGGGGTGAGTTGTGATTGGTTGCGGACTTGTCTAAGTTCTTTCCTCAATGAATATATCTCTCCTCGAAGTGAGGCACTCTGCTCTTGAAGTGAGCCATATAGCTGTTCCTCAAGTTATGCATGAAGCTCCTGATATATTTGTTCATTGCAATAGGCCTTGGATCTCTTCCTACCCCTATATGTCTCGGAGTCATTTGGGAATCCATGCCTCCAAGATACGAAACCCCCAGGCCTCATGTGCGATCTGGGTGCTCCTTGTTTTCCAGGGCTTATGATAGTATATCTCTCTCCCTGTATTCTTGAAAAGAGCCTTGGAAAGATTCGGTAGTCAATGATTGCTGCAAGAGGTAATCATGTTATTTTCGAACCCATGAAGTTCAACAGGTATTAACAACTATGTAGTTTAACATATCTTACCAGGCGTTAGGACACTTCCTCGTCTATAGGGTTTTTGAAAGAGACATCCGAAGATGTGGTTGATGGCCTCGCTCTTAACCAGTTTCGGGCGTGCTCGTTTGTGATCCCAGCAAATGGCAGGAGGCCTCTGATTGGATTGTGACCTCATCCTGCATCCTCCACTACGGGATTTTATCCACGTACCCAGTGGTGTTGACTCTGTGAGGGTGAGTGTTTTGTGACTGGAGAACCTTGTGCACTGCACTTTGTTGTTCAAATTTGGTTGTTGTCTTGATCTGCACAAAGGCCTCTCATGTTTCCGGCGACATGAAAGGATATCTCATGAAAGGCGTGAGATCCTTGGCCACATATTGAGTGACAAGAGTGCTCTTGAAATTCTTCCATGCTTTTCCCATTGCGAGGAGCGCCTGCCATTACACGAGTCCCTATACTTCTGTTGGGATCTCGAACGAATTTGTTATTTCCTCCCATAGCTGATTTTTCTGATCCTTTGCCAAATCTTTCTAGCTTGCTATGGTGATGGGGACCCGTTGCCTTTCAATTATCCCATAGGTAGTCTGAAATGTTTTCGCTGCTTTCTTCGGTTACAGAGGGACTCCATCTAGAGAGATCACCGTGATGGTCATTCGACCCTCGGGCCTTTTCGACATTCCTCGGTCATGCTTAGTTATCCCGATCTTGGGAGCATGAGACCCAGATGACGACGATGATGACTATGTGGACGTCATCTCTCTTATAAGAAAAAACTAACTGCAGTGAGCTATGGGTGTAAACAAAATTCTATGAATCAAATTACACACACCAGTGTCTCAAGTTCATTAAACCTGACACACTGGAGTGTGTAACTTGCTTCATGCCCTTTGAAGGTGTCCCTTTGGAATAGTAATATGCCATTCCAAATAGATCATGAAGCTAACAAGTGAAGATATATCATGAAGTACTAAAGGTCATAAAACAAATTAGCCAACTACTGAAGATTAGAAAACAAATTAGCCAACTATTGAGATAGACCATAAGATTGACAAATGACAGTAATAGTAAAAATTTAGAGCTCAAGCTTGAATATCCAATTTTATTATTAGATCTTGTAGCTAACAAGTGAAGCATTTATCATGAAGTACTAAAGGTCATAAAACAAATTAACCAATTACTGAAGATCACAAAATAAATTAGCCAACTATTGAGACAACCCACAAGATGACAAATGACAGTAATAGTAAAAATTTAGAGCTCAAGCTTGAATATCCAATTTTAGTATTAGATCTTGTAGCTAACAAGTGAAGCATATATCATGAAGTACTAAAGGTCATAAAACAAATTAGCCAACTATTGAGATAGACCACAAGATTGACAAATGATAATAATAGTAAAAATTTAGAGCTCAAGCTTGAATATCCAATTTTAGTATTAGATCTTGTAGATAACAAGTGAAGCATATATCATGAAGTACTAAAGGTCATAAAATAAATTAGCCCACTACTAAAGATCACAAAAGAAATTAGTCAACTATTGAGACAGACCACAAGATAGACAAATGAGGGAGAGACGAATGGCATCGGGAAGGAGAGGTGGTGGAGTGAGGGAGAGGCGGCCGGCGTCGGGAGGGAGAGGCGGCCGGCGTCGGGAGGGAGAGCCGACCGGCGTCAGGAGGGAGAGGCAACCAGCGTCGAGAGGGAGAGGCGGGCGGCATTGGGAGGGAGAGGCAGCCAGCGTAGGGAGGGAGAGACGGTGTCGGGAGGGAGAGGCGGACGGTGTCGAGTGGGAGAGGTGGCCGACGTCAGGAGGGAGAGGCGGCCAGCGTCGTGAGGGAGAGGCGAACGGCAATGGGAGGGACAGGTGGCATCGCAGCGAGTGAGCAGCCAAATCTAGCAAAATCAAGTAGGGGCAGTGAAGACGGAGTGCGTGAGTGAGGACTGTGCGAGTAGAACCTAGTATATTTATAGGGAAACTATCATAGGCGGTTCATTTATGGAATCGTCTGTGATAATAATAACACATACGGTTTTTTTATGGAACCGTCTATGATATACAACATATCACAGAGAGTTCTATAAAAGAACTGTCTATGATAGTATTATCACAGACAGATTGTTCCGATAAACTGCATGTGATAGTTCGTTTAGCCACAAAAAAGTCATGCTGGCCATGTAATATGAAAAACGCAAGAATATAACTATTTCTTAGTTACTGAATCAATTACAATTACAATGGAAATAATTACATGCCGAGTTTCCTAACTATGATTACATTGCAACAATTTCCAAATAGGTGCTGGCTGTGTGGGATCATTTATTACACTTGGCTATTTCCTTTTAAATAAAGCCCTTCACGATGATCGACACGTATATAGCATGCTTAATCGTCTTGTTCTTCCTCAAGCCGGATGCCATCTCCGAATAGAGGTAACTCATCAAATTGATTGTACTCTTTCTTATTCACAACATTCTCAACTCCGACAATCCTTTTTTCCATGAAGAATTACATGGCGTTTCTTATTTGCTGGGTCGGTTACATAAAATACTTGAACAACTTGCCTTGCGACTACGAATGGTTCGTCTTCGTATCCTACACATTTGAGGTCCATGGTAGTGACGCCATACTTGTCGACCTTTATACCGCGTGGGAGTTGGACCCAACGCAACAAAATAGAGGAATCTTGAAAATTACATAGTCAAGCTCCCAAATCTCCTCTACAAGCCCGTAGTACGAGCTTGGGTCAGCAGTACTGACGTGCACATCATAGGCATCAATGCGGACACCTGAGTTCTGCACTGTGCTCTTTCTATCATGATATGTTGCATAAAATGTATAACCATTAATATCGTATCTTTGCCATGTCACAATTGTAAATTTTAGCCCTTTTGCTAACTATTGTAGTGTTCCACTTGATGACCTCCCAGTCAATCGCACCTTCAACCACTCGTTGAACTGACGGTTGTGTTGTCTCATGATCCAAACCTCTGACTGGCCTACATTCTCTTGGTGTAGCATGTCCTTGTGCTCTTCAATACATGAGGTCACTTCAGTCATGTGTTGTAAAATCGTGAAATGGTCTTGAGCATATGTATCTCGATCTGGAGTTATTACTTTCCTTCTAAAAGTCCCGATACCCTCTAACCTCCCCTTGTGATGAGATAGAGGTACACCTATCGGTTCGACCTGAGCCATGTAGCCGATGTAGAATTCAATAACCTCTTCAGTTGTATAACCTTCGATGAAGCTACCCTCCGGTCGAGATCGATTGCTTATAGAGGACTTGAGAATTCCCATGTACCTCTCAAGCGGGTACATATGACGTAGAAACACGGGGCCGCATATCTTTATCTCTTTCACAAGGTGGACAATGAGATGGACCATGGTACCAAAAAATGATGAAGGAAAATACATCTCTAGATGATATAGAGTTGTCACCATCTCGGTCTGTAGAGCATCTAGTCCAACGGGATCAATGACCTTCTGAGCAATTGCGTTAAAGAAATAACATAGCCTTATGATTATCACTCAAACCTTGTTCGGCAAAATACTTCTAATTGCAACAGGTAACATTTGTATTATTAGCACATGACAGTCATGAGACTTCATGCCAATTAATTTCAAATGTTCAATGGAAACAAGTTTCTTCATGCTGGTGGAGTGACCAGATGGAACTTTCACACCATGCAAGGACTGACACAGTTGAGTTCTCTCAGACTTAGACAGAATGTAGCAAGATGGGGGAAGGTATGTCCGACCTTTATCGGTCTCTATCGGTGCTAACTCGGTTCTGATGTATAGCGACCAAGTCACGCTTTGCGTTGACACCATTCTTTGTTTTATCAGGAATGTTCAGTAAGAGACCAATTAAACCATCACATACATTCTTCTCTACGTGTATGACATCGATGCAACTGCGAACTTCTAAGTGCTCCCAATAAGGCAAGTCTCAAAATATTGACCTCTTCTTCCACATGTTCTTCCGACAAGTCCCCAATTTATGTCCCTTTCCAAGCACAATGTCAATATCCTTGACCATATCATAGACCTCTTTCCCACCAAAAGGTCTTGGTACTGAGTCATCCTCTTTTTTCTGTCAAATTGTTTCTTCATCTTGCGGTATAGGTGATACTTTGGAAGGAACCTATGGTGACGCATATACACAGTTTTGCATAAATTGTTCAACCACACACTCTCGGTATAGTCTAAGCAGTGCGAACAGGCTTTGACTCTTTTTGTACTCAACCCCGACAAGTTACCAAGGGCAGAAAAATCATTAATGGTGCAGAACAACATGACGCGTAGAGTTAAGTTCTCTCGTTTGTTCGCATCCCATACATGTACCCCTTCGTTCCACAGTATTGCAAGATCTTCCACCAATGGTGCTAGGTACATATCAATATCGTTCTCAGGTTGCTTTGGCCCTTGGATAAGTAGTGACATCAAAATATACTTCCGCTTTATACACAGCCAAGGAGGAAGATTGTACATGCACAGAGTCACGGGCCAGGTGCTATGTCAGCTGCTCATGTTACCAAAAGGATTCATTCCATCTGTACTCTACTCAAACCTTATATTCCTCGGTTCCACACCGAAGTCTACAAACATCCAATCGATGTTCCTCCACTGGACAGAATCAGCATCAATCTTTCTTACGCTGCTCTGAGTGCCGACGCATCAATCTTGCATCCATGTGGTTTGCAAATAAATGCTTCAAACGGAGAATTACAGGAAGATACAACAACACCTTAGTAGGAGGTCCTTGCTTCATCTCAATGCCCTTCCCATCATCGGAGTCCATTTTATGCTTGTATCGGGATGCTGTGCACACTGGACAAACATGTAAACTAGCATACTCTTTACGGTAAATGATACAATCATTCGGACATACATGTATTCTTTCTACTTCCATTCCCAATAGACCAAGAATCTTCTTGGCTTGGTAGGTGGTTCTCGGCAACACATTTCTCTTTGGAAGCATGTCCGCTAGGAGACCTAACAATGTCGTGAAACTCTTGTCGGACCAACCATTGCTTGCCTTCAATTTCAGCAGTTCTAGAACTGATGACAACCTCGTGTATTGTGGCTTGCAGCCTGGGAACAAAGGTTTCTCCGAGTCCGTCATCAAGTCCTCCAATTTACCAAACCCTCTCTCACTATAATTCCCTTCTACATCACATAGCATCTGATCCAGATTGTCATCCTGCGACCTATCCTCATAATCGAAAGTATAGTCCACAACTGGCATATCGTTGTCTCCCTCGATGATGTCATAACTACCTTCTTGTGTAATCTTCTCTTCATGTGACTGGTCCAACATGTGTACCCCTTTCTGAAACCTCTTCGAATCAAGTGAGGTTCGATCTATGCTGAGTTGCTAAACATTTTTAGATTATCACAATGAATGCATGGATAGTACATATATTCCATCCCCTTCTTCAACATATCTAGCTTGGCCGCTCTTCTAAAAGTAGATATGCCATTAATGTACTCTTTACTCATACGATTCTCAACCTACATCCAGTTTCGATCCATCTATACTACACATGTAACGAATGGGTGTCAAAAACAATTATTAGCACTACTATAGCAAATCAAACTAGCTATACTTAATTACACATGACATCTATATTAGGTAGTTAGCTAGCTAGCCATGTATTCATGACACAATAATATTAAGTAAGAATATATTGAAGTAAACTAGGACTAATTACCCATTCTGAAATTGAACAAAGTACCATTATTTTTCTAAACCTAGCTAACTAGCTAGCGAGATCTAAACAAAAACATAGCTATCATTTCTTTCAATTACAAGGCATATAAGTTATTAGAAACAATTGAGTACTAACCTCTGATCACTAAGAAGACGTATATAAATCTACAAGCGATATGTTTTCACCAAACTTCCCAAAGTCGGCAGCCTCGCTCCATCGATGCAGCGCAATGAAAACAGATCTGTGTCGAGACCACATATGCTCCGTATTTAATAGCGCAGATTATCCCAGATGGTTCCAACCACAAACAGTTTGTGATACAAAAATTATCATAGACCGTTTGTATTAATAACCGTCTATGATAATTCACAGATGGTAATTAATATAAACCATCTATGATGTCAGTAATATCACAGACGGCTTGTTATAAGAACCGTCTGTGATGTCCACAATATCAGAGACGGTTTTTTATATGAACCGTCTGTGATGTTCTTAACTTTCACAGACGGTTATTAACATGAACCGTCTATGATATCTCAATTATCACAGACGGTTCATGTTAATAATCATCTGTGAAAATATTGTAGAAGTATAAACCGTTAGTGATAGTTTAAGTATAGACGGTCCTATATGAACCGTCTGTGATGTAGCCGTCCAGTATAACTTCTTTTGTAGTAGTGGGTCTGACTGCGGCTAGCACACTGGTCAGACTGCCCTAGTCCCTCTGATCAAACTGTAGGCTACGGCTAATCTGACCACAATCCGTCAATGGTCATACCGCCATTCTAGGCTGGTCTAATTGGTCTTCCAAGCAACACAGGGCACACAGTAAATTTTCACAAAATCAAAGTCAATCAATGAAAACAAGACTCAAGCACTCATAGGCTGCCACCACATGTCTTATGCTCTTCAACCGATCTCGCCCGCGCGGAGGAGGAACACGTACGTACACATCGCAGCAACGGGCGACCAGAGCCAGGGAGAGCCATGGCATCCAGAGGGGAGCAAGCCAAAGCAAGCTAGCTCGCTGTTGGGGTCAGACGTACGGGCGGGGCATTTATGGCCGAAACCGTACGGAAATTATGTACGCCAGCGACCCGTACCACCATCACCAAAGTTGACGCGCCGGCGGGGTCCGCCATGTTGCTGGTGAGGCGAGGCCGCGGCCCGGCCCCGTACAAGAGGGACCCGGCTCCACGGCGCCGACGGCGAGTTACCGTGTGCAGTAATTTCCGGGCCGGCCGGGAAGCGCTGTGGCAGCGAGCTGTTTGGATCGTCGAATCGCTTAAAATTGCGATGCTAATTACATGGTTCCGACGAACAGTATGTATTGGGACCGTCTTGGTGTGTATTTTCATTCCTAATGGACAAGAACGCTACTCCGGCCTTCCGCGGTCGTGGGGCACGAGGGGTGGGACATAAGAAGTGTGGTGGTTCGGTTGAATTGAAAAGACTCATCCAATATATGCATGCCTTTCTAGAATGGAAGGTTTTGTGTATAGTTCCTTCAAAATTCCGGCAAAAAATTCCTTTGCTCGTGACAGTGAGTGTAGAGCGAGAGAAAGAAGGGCAAACCTCTTGTGTTTCCGAATGAGGGCATCCGTTTCAATTCTTCGGATTTTCTAAGTAGTAGTGTTGTACTACCGTATGGCATATGATAGTACTGAATTGAATACGGGTGAATTGAATGCTACTGAACTAATTTTCCCTATTCTGAATGGTTCACAACTCAGTACTAGCCTTTGGGCATCTCTTTCAACCCATCATGTCAGTTTTTTTTTCCTTTTTAGAGAGCAACTAGTCGTGTGATAGTACTTGGCCATCATTCTCACTGGCCCATATGTACTGTAGAATAAAATTATATGGCTATTGCTACAAAGGGTAGTGGAAAAGGGTTGGAATAAGTTCTTCTCAGATTGGACTTCACCTGTTCTAGCTAATACTAAGTCAAATCCCTAGAGGCTATTCCATTGGTTGTAACTAGTACTCACCATTTCGCTCCGGACTAGCGTATTGATATTTGCGTGAATCAAGCTGATCATGTGTAAATTAAACATCAGGAGTGACCGTTAGAGGTGGGCATTGGAACATGCCGGCATGTTCCGGACCCACCGTGCTTCAGACCACGTCGTGTCATGTCAGCTCGACCCAATTATCCTGCCATATTGTGCTGTGCCGGCCCGTCTCGCCTTCAGCCAGACCCAGGCACAGCCCAAATCCCGCCGTACCGTCGTTCATGCCATGTCAGCCCAAGCCCGGCCTAAAATAACTATACACGACGAAAGCGGCGGCAGCCACCATTTTCATTTCTCTCATGCCCACCTTGTTAAAAATCAAGTTAAAATTGAATTAGTTGCGTAAAAACATGGGCATGTAATGACATAAATATTTCGGAGGGAAAGTGGAATTTCCTTGATATTTTAAAGATACAATGTTACTGGTTCATTAAAAACCTAGTTAAAATTAAAAAAATCTAAGCATACATTCACTACAACAAAAAAGACTATATTGGACACCTCATCACAAACGGTTCCAAGGAACTGTCGGTGTTGTAATTATCACATATGGTTTTACAAGCGTGACCATCTACATTACTAGTGATGGCTAAAACTGTCTGTGATACATAATTATCACAGACGATTCCTAACAAGAATCGTCTATGATATTATCACAGATGGTTCTTAACAAGAACAGTTTGTGATAGTTGCAACCATCACAGAGGGTTTTTACCGTGAACCAACTGTTATGATGCCACGTCACCAATCCGGGGCATCTTCCCTAGGATCTCGATCTCACCCGTTCATTCGCTCCGTATCAAATAGCAGGCACCGGTCTCCTCCCACCTCTCGCCCCTTATTACTTCCCCTCTCCCTTCCCCCAATTTCACCCCAAGAACCAACACTTTAACAAAGTAAAGGGTCTGACCGATGCTCTAGCAGCTACGGGGCATCCACTCCAAGATGAAGAAATGTTAGACCATTTGCTGGCCGTGTATTTTGTTGATGATGAATAATTGACATTTGGGTTACATTGAAATTTGCATTTGGGAAAGTCTCGGTTGGGGTGCTTTTGAAAAACTGGAATAGCTAAATATTCATGTTGTGCGGTATGACCGTGTAATACCCTGATCGTCGATACGGCGTAAGATTTTAAAACAATCGCGGAGTCGCCGGTTTTTCGGCAAAACGCGGGAAGGGAAAAGTAAAAATTGTAGAACAGTATAAAATGAATAAAATAAATTAAAAATTAAATAAAAACCTCTAAGTGGGCTGCCTGGTGAGTGGGCCGACCACCTTGGGGCTGGAGGCCCAAGGGGTGGCCGCACCCCCTCCCACTTAACCCTAGGGCTCCCCCCTCCTCCCCCTTTTCCCCACACCCAGCCTCCACCCCCCTTTCCCACCCTCTTGGGCGCAGCCCCCCTCCCTGGTTGGTACCCCCACCTCCCCCACAAGTGCTGCTGCCATTGGAGCCAAGAAGGAAGGAGAAGAAGGAGAGGAGAAGGAAGAAGAAGAGAAGAAGAGGAGGGAAGAAGAGGGGTGATTCCTCATCTAGGTAATTTTTCCCCATCCCAAACCCTCTGATTTTCGAAATAATTAGGGTTCTTGGCACGGATTTTGAAGGTAGTTAATAGATTAATTGCCCGATTAGAGATTAGTTGCTGTCTGCCTGTAGATTGATTCGCGCAGCGCGTCTGTTCGCGAGGTTTTGACCTAGTAAACGAATTTTACTGCGTACTCTCCCAAAAGGGAAGTTGTAGAGGACTTCCATATGTATCTCCTATATTTTTTTCGGAATTTTCTGCCATGGTATCTGGGAGTTACAGGGTTGGGAATACTGCTGTTCGTCAGGCGAGCAGATTGATACAGACCGACGGTAATCTGTGAATTTGAGGTAGTAAAAGATTTTTATGGTCATGGTTGTAATTGAGAAAGTTGTAGATAATTTGGATATCTAGCTGCTGTATAAAATTCATAATTCTTAGACCCCTGTACTGTTTCTGAGACGCAATTGAATACCGCTGTCCAATCTGCCAGAACAGAGTTCTTCCTCTGTTTTGGGCATTAAATTACACCTAGCTGTGATCAAAATAAAATATGTGTTCTACATGAAAAATGTAGGTTTTTAAGTGATGAATCCAGAGAGGTATCGTTTGCTATATTTGGATCAATATTTTTTTAAAGTTACAAAAATGTTAGGCAGCGCTGCTGCAGAGGGTAATTTGCTGAAGTGTTGAGCGGAGAGGAGTTAGTGCGGGTTCGGGGTTCTAGCGATGTCTTTAATTATTTATGTCGTGTGTGTATGCTGTGGCTTTGTGCTGAGAGATGCCTTTTGGACAGGTGGTCTTGTCCCTGAGCGCTCTTGATTTTACTTCGCTTCGTCGGATTGAGGCAAGTAAACGTAGCGGTGGTTGCTACCGTTTAACTTGTTATTCCTTCTACTTTTAGTTTACATTATTATTATAATTTGATACATTATGCCATGATTGCATGAAATCTTAATTGTGGAGATGGTAGCAAGTATAATGATGGTTTAAATTTTGTAGCATGGATTGTTGATGTTTGTTGGTGTGTAGATATTTGATCCATGTTATGAGAATTTGTGGTCTTGATGATGTTAATGATATGTGGATATTGTTTATGGTCGATTGCAAGTGAAAGAGTTCATGAGAATTTCTGATGCATAGATGTTGTGAATGCACGTTTTATTTGTTAAGACATTCACATTTGTGCATCATGCTGATTTATTGAAGTCTTGGTCATGAGATGACCAAGCGTCGAGGTCTCCGTCATGTTGATGACGTGACAGGCTAAAGGTTTCCATACTTGTGGAGTATGGGCAATTGGTCCCTGTACCAGATGGTACAGGCATGGGTGTGCATCGACGGATGCATACTTTGCATTACCGGTAAAATGCAGAAGAGAAAGAGATAAAGAGATTTTTGACCATCTTGCATAGCATGAAAGCATTCATATGCATTGCATTGTGAAAAGATTCATTTGCATGCATATGCAATATATGGTGGTGAAGTTATTTTGTGGAATATTCAACTTCATAGTTGCAATGTGGAAATGGCTCATGTAAGCTAATTGTGGTTGTGGTCGTGGAATGCGATTCCTTCCTTGTGTATGGTAAGGGTTGTGATGGTGGCATGAGATTCTTTTCTCTTGTAGTAATTGATGATATCAATTGTGGGAAATAATAAAGTATTGAAGTAAGACATACATATGTTTTATTGCTTTTGGTAGTGGTAGTGGTCGAGGATTTAAAGTGGTCAAACAAGATTTATTTGCTAAATATTTTACCGTCATTGATAGTGATTTGAGGTTGATGATTAATCTATTGTGGATTGTAGAAGACTAAGGGCCTGTTTGGGACTGCTCTGCTCCAGTTTTTCCAGCTCTGCTCCACCAACTCCACCATGGAGCAGCTCCACTGTGGAGTTCCTGGAGCAGGTGGTCCTGTTTGGCACGCAGCCTAGCTCCAGCTCCAGGAACGTGAGGTTTCTCTGAGAAAGGTCTAATATGCCCCTAAATGATGTTTGGTGTATGTTTTGATGTACGCGGAGCATATGTAACTGAATATTTTTTTGCCAATTTAAATATGATGTAAAATATCATAATTGCATTTAATTTATTGGAGAAAACAAAAAAACAAATATTTTGATCAAATAATTCCGTACTTTTGTCCCATAAATTACAACGTGCTTGATAGATAATTAACGAAGTCCATAATTCGAATACAAATAATGTCCATAGACTAATGATAGATAATTAACAAAGCCCATCATTCGAATACAAATAATTGTCCATAGATAACTAGAGAGTAGTGGCCAATACATAATTCTAGTTCCAAGCTAGAGAAAGAGCGGTGGCCAACTCATCACGGAATACATCCATAGTAGGAGCATTCGGTTCTGTAGTAGACCCATTTGATGTAGCTACATATTTGTGATACCTTTCAGGTATCGTTGGAACAAAATTTGGATCTCGGTCGAACCGAGCGAAGTCCAAGTCTTCACCGCCATGCTCACGAATGAAGTTGTGAAGGACCATAGTAGCCACAACAATCATTTTTTGCTTGAACATCGGGAAGGGCGGCATTTTGTAGAGAATTTGCCATTTCATTTTTAGCACTCCAAATGATCGCTCAATAACATTGCGGATGGATGAGTGAACACGATTGAACCTTTCTTTAGGAGTTTTTGGTTCCATTCCTCTATGCCACTCCGGCATATGATACCTCTCACCTTTATAAGGACAGAGGTATCCTGGACGATTAGGATATCCCGCATCGACAACATAATATTTGCCTATAATTTTAGAGCAAAAAAATTATCAGGTCACATTTGTAAGCATTTGAACAAAAAATAAAATGCATGTTCATATTCGTAATACCTTTTGGAGGGTGTGGAAAAAAGCTTTCGTCCACTCTTATTGCATTGTACAGGACACTAGTATCATGCATAGATCCCGGTTGTCCCGCCGACACATAAGTGAACCTCATATCAAAGTCACAAACTGCTAGAACATTTTGAGTAGGTATACCAGACTTTCCAATATATCTTACTTGATCATCAGGTGGTAAGGAAACTCGAATATGAGTGCCATCTAGAGCACCGATGCAATCTTTGAAATGTGGATATGCTCTACGGTCATCTCTTATCCTCCTATGAACAGTTGGGAAGTTGGGGTTCTTCGGTCTAATAAAATCTTTAGCCATTTCCATCAAAGCATTGAGGACCTCATCAAATTTCCTATGAACAGTTTCACCCGAGTGCTTGAACCGGTTTTGTACTTTTCTATTAGATTCATTTCCAGCACATGTAAATAAGAACATTGCCAACATCTCATGAGTGTTCATATGTAGGGATGGTTTCAGACCATACCTTGCAACCAATAAATCATGAAGGTCGTAGAACATCTCTGTGCTCATCCGAAGCTGCGAATGACACTCACCCGGTGTGTTCAATGTCTCTAGCAACCACCCCATACCACTAAGGTTTGATGTCCTAGGTGGATTTTTGTCAAAGTATAATTCAACATAAGCTGCAGCAAGTTTAGCACCACCCATTGCAAGATTCCAAAATGCCATACTCTCATTGTCAGAGTCGCTTTGGTCACTACCAGTTTCGTCACTCTGCACACAGAGACAAAAAATGGCCATACAGGTTGCCAATTAGACACAAATAGCAATACAAAGACAAAAAAAATGGCAAAACAGGTTGCCAAATAGAGACAAATAGCAATACAGAGACAAAAAAAATGGCCATACAGGTTGCCAATTAGAGACAAATAGTAATACAGAGACAAAAAAATGGCCATACAGGTTGCCAATTAGAGACAAATCATGGTTCAAATAGCAATACATAGATCCAATTAATGGTTCAAATAGCATACAGGTTGCCAAATAATTGTTCAAATAGCATACAGGTTCAAATTGCATACAGGTTGCCAATTGAACCTAATAAAAAATTCTAGCTTCCATATTTGTCATTGTGCCTCTTCCTAAGCCAATTGAACCTAATTTCTCTAGTAGGAAGGGTCATGAACATTTCTCTAAAATCCTTCTTCACAAACAGCTGGGTGGCAATGTCATGCTCATCTGAACCATACTCCGCACCACAGTCCAGAACATGCTCCATTACTTCCCTGATTGTGACCCCTTCTTGCTTCTTTGCTGTAAAGGAACTTGAACAATCAGATATCTTCGAAATTGCTTCATGAATAAGAAGTGATGTGCTTGACTTTGCTTTTTTCCTATCAACAGCAGCAACACGAGGTTTTTTATTTGGAAGCGCGCTTGGAGTGACCTCCTGGACCTCCTCATCCCCCAAATTGTTGGCATCAAATGAGTCACCATGGACATTATTCTCTCCACCTCTATATTCACTGTCTACATCAAAAGGTTGCTCTTGAGTACTAGGGATAATAGGATTGTCACTCATAGGGTTCCAATGATCTGCTTCCTCATTTGTAATATTTCTAAACATTTCCCTAAGCAAATCCTCATTTTGGAGAGGCTTTTTCCTAAACTTGCCACACCCTGGAATATCCTGTAAAAATAAAAACACATACATCAGTACATATATCAGTACATCATTACATAATTATTGATAGTTTGACAACACTCACATTTCTTGCCTTCTTCCACCACTCATTCTCCATGTCAATTGTTTTTGTCGCGTTGTTCCAACCAGTACCTGTTCAGCCATCAACTCACAAGCTATTGTGACATGTGCATCGGTCCATTCCATTTGATCACCCTGACCATGATATTGAAACAGTATGTTCAACCATTCAAGACGATCTATTGAATTATGCAAGCACTATGTTTAGGAAATCAAAACTGAAGTACAACAAGATATGTAGCTTGCTGGAAAGGCATATTGCTGCAAATATCACTTCAAAGGATGAAACATCTGCAAATACAAAAGATGCTTTTCTTCTCTTGTTCGTGATAACATCAAGTTAGTTATGGATCTGCTAAAGCAGCCAGCGACATTTGAAACTCTAATGGATTCCATACATGAGCTTGAGGCCTACTGCCTACATACTCTATTCTATAGCTTTTAGCGACAAAGCATTTACTTATTATCTGCTCATGAAATTCATACATAACAGGCATTAGGAGATCCTCAGAAGAATACAAGATAAGGGACATATCTACAGATAGTCTTTTATGTGTTTACAAGATAAGTCAAAATTTTAATTAGTTGTTTACCTTCAGTAGTTCTTCATCTAGCTAAATAAGATCAACCTATCATCTTTTTAGGTAGTCGCAGCACTTCATAGCTATACTAAATTATCCACATGCCCAGCAATACTTGCATCAACAACACTGATTAGTTGGTCTTAACACTTATTTCTATCTTGTGTGTCTCGCAGAACATGATAGCCTATGATTGGTCGTTAACTAATTGCAAGATGAATGATGTTTGTCTGGATTTTCAAACTTCGCCAACATATTCATTGCAACTAACTGTAGAAACCAGGTGTGACAAGCCTGCATAAATTATATGGAACTGAACAACCTAAATGCACAAACCATCCCTAATGCTTATTTCATACAGGAAGATCATACAGGAAGATCATACAGGAAGGAGCAATTGTAGGATCCTGGCTTCATGAAGATCATACAGGAAGGAGCAATACCTGTTCCTCTTTCGTCTTCGCTGGTGGTGCGCGTTTCTTCTTCGCTTGGGCGCCAGCAGCCTGGGCGCCTGTTGGGTGGCCGGCCATGGCTTGGGCGGCAGGAGCCTGGGCGCCTGTTGGGTGGCCGGCCGTGGCTTGGGCGGCAGGGGCCTGGCTGGAGAGCGGCGCACGGGGCAGCCACGGTCCTGGCTGGATGGGGGCGGCCGGCGGCGCCGCCTGAGGAGGCCGCGACAGCCCGACCCTCGGCGCCGGCGAGCTTCCTCGAGTCGCGGCGGCGGCACCAGCAGCTTCGTGCGCAGATCTATCACCTCCGTCCATCACCTCGTCGCAGAGCTCGCCGTCGTGGCCGGAATCAGTGGCGGCGCAGGCTAGGGTTGGGGAAGGACGAACTCGCGGGGAGCCGCTCGGTCGAGAGAACAGATGGGTCGGAGGAGAGGAGCGGCACGGCGCGGGAGGGGGGCGGAGGAGAGGAGCGGCACGGCGCGGGAGGGGGCGGAGGAGAGGAGCGGCGCGGCGCGGGAGGGGGCGGAGGAGAGGAGCGGCGCGGCGCGGGTGGGGGCGGAGGAGAGGAGCGACGCGAGAGGGGGCGGAGGAGAGGAGCGGCGCGGGTGGGAGCCGGAGGAGCGGCGCGGCGCGGCGCGGGCGGGGGCCGGAGCAGAGGAGGCGCGGGCGGGGGGCGGAGAAGAGGGGCGGCGCGGGGCGAAGAAGAGGAGGCGCTGCGGGCGTGGGGAGGAGACCAGTCGCGGGTGGGTGCGGAGGAGGAAAAAAGAATCGAATCGGTATGGAACATTGTAATGGCATTGGTGGGTAATTATCCTGCAACTCCACGAGAAGATACAAAACGCTGGTTTCTGGAGTACCCCTTGAGGAGCTCCAGGAAAAACGTGGAGTTGGCCCTCAACTCCACCTTTTTCTTGGAGCGGAGTTTCTGGAGCTGGACCTGTTTGGCTGGGTAGTTTAGGAGCGGAGCTGCAAAAGTGGGAGCAGAGCAGTCCCAAACAGGCCCTAAATGTTTTCTCTTGCATCTAATCGTGGATAGAATGATTGTATGCATATGCCAATTAAATCTGGAATTTAAGAGGTATGAATACAGAAGTTGTGGTGGTTTAATATTTGTAGACATGAATTGTGGTTGTAGTTGTATGAAATTATAAATGATGATGTATAATTGTTTGTAGTTTGAATAGCCTGTTAAACAGTTTGCTTGCTGAGATTTTATCTCACCCTTGTTTTCCCCTCTCTACAGGTGGACTTTGAGCATGCATGGGAAGGGTAGAGTGGCACCACACTAATGCACTTGGATCCTAGTTTAATGCTGTAATAAAGTTGAAAGGATTCTAGACCTTTGCATAGCTTTGTTTACATTATCTTAATAATGTTAAATTTTGTGAACTATGTTATAGATTGAAATGTTGGAGGATGTTCCAAATATTGAATTGTCATCACTATCCTGTTATTCCTTAGTTGTTTATGCTTCCGCTCATACTATCTGGTTTAGTAATTGTTGCCAGTTTAATTTATCTTGTAAATTGGCTAGTTGTAGAGCAGTTTTAGTAGCATCCCAGGGTAATGTGGATCTTGGGGGTGTTATAGACCGCCTTGTATTAAGCGATATGACTGGAAGACATCGACCACGTTTGGGAATCTGAGACAACGACCCCATTTGGGAGTCCGAGACGTTGACTACAGTAGGCTTCGACCACGGCATGTCGACCATGGCAGGTTTTGACCAATGCATGTCGACCATGGCAGGTATCGACCATGGTATTTCGACCATGTCAGGCTTCGACCATAGTATTTCAACCACGTCATGCTTCGACCATGACATTTTGACCATGGTATTTTGACCACGTCAGGCTTCGATCACAGCATTTTGACCATAGTATTTCGACCACAATACTTCTACCCAGAACAACCATGGTAGGTAATCAGTCAACTTCAACCACGATCAGTGAATCGGTCGATGGTCATAAGCTAAGATGAACAGGTCAAATGCTTCAAGGTAACCGGTCATAGCTACTACAAATCGGTCATATGCTATGAGGAACTGGTTGCATGAAATAATGAACAAGATACAATGGATAACGATCGGTAGTCGGCGGGCTTCGATTAGGATGGTTTAGGTTGTAAGCTTTAGTGGACCGGTCAGAAACGAAAGTGACCGATCAGTGGTCGGTGCTACAGTAACAAGTGGGTACTCAATGTTCGGTGCTACAGTACTAGGTGGGTACTCGATGGTCGATGCTACAGTACCCAGTCGGTGCTCGGTAGTTGTTGCTACAATACCTGATCGGTGATGGGTAGATGTAGACTTTATGATTGACAGTCATAGACTTAGCGATCCGGTGTCTTAGACGTTGCAATTGGTACTCGATGATTCTATGTTATTTGATGGTCGGGAGTGATACTTGTGATTTCTGAGTGTTCTGGGTGGAGCGATAGTAATTCCCGAGTATTGTGATTTTCGAATACTCATTGAGCTAGAAGTCATAATGAGTGATCTAAGGCTGATTTATAGATAGCGATAGAATTTGTAGTCATGGCTGACCTGTTTGATGATGATGGATGATTGAATGTGTGTTTTGATTGTACCAGAGAAAATATTTCTTTGGTCTTTGCAGGTGCAGGAGGGCATGGAGATGATCATAGTTGGTGATAAGTAGGACCAGGACTAGGATGGAGAAGTCTGAGGTCCAGGTGGTCGAGGATGTCATGCGAGGTGATTGGGCTCATGTTAGACCATGTGCAAATCAAAGGTGGTGATGCGTGGAGAGGCTACGGAATGTGCTATCTTGGAGGCTTCGATACATGAGGTGATGGTGCGTGATGAAGATACAGGAGGTGTTGTCCTGGAGGCTTCATCACATGGTGAGTTAGGAGTTGTGGATGGACTCCATAACTAAAAAGATTTGGAGTTTGAATAAAACTCTTGTTCGAAAGGGTTTTGGGTCTCTTGGTTTTTAGAAAAGATAAAGTTTTGAGTCTGTATTTGATGTGGACACAATTTGTGATGTTAACCTATAAAAGTAAGGAGAGGCTATGGGTTAACATATAGTTTTTAGAAAGTTTTGAGATTTAGTTTTTTCCTAGGGCTTTTAGGGGTGCTTATCGTGGCACTTTTTAAATTTATGGAGATATTGCAATAAATATAGTCTTGAATCAATCTGGTTCTTGATTTACTTGAAGAGTGTTGGTGATTGCAGGTGGTTTGAATCTTACGACAACGAGCAAAGCATTTGAGTGAAGCAATCGAATAAAGTGGTCGATCGAACGAGCGATTGAGCAGAGCAATCAGTCAAGCAATCGTACACTAAGTAATTAATCAAGTGATTGATCATCGAGTGGTCAAAACCATTACCAATCATCAGGAGACTCCAAAAAGTGGTGATTATCATTCACTCCTCCCCCCTTTGATTGTAGTATTTGATCCTACATGTGGTATCAGAGCAGGTAGCGATGGAATCAGGAAGGTATGTGAATCGACCCCCCATGCTAGATGGTACTGATTTGACTTTTTAGAAGTGTCGTATGCAAGAGTACATTGACGCTCAAGGTAGTGATGTCTAGAAAAAAGTTTATCAATCTTATGTGATTCCTACTGATGTTACTACCAAAAGAACATATGTTGATTTAAATGCATGTGCTCGTAACTTGCTTTTTCAAGGAATTTCTCGCAAAGCATTTGATCGTGTAGTTCATATTGATTATGTCCACTTAATATGAAAAACTCTTTGCGATTATCATGAAGGAACGACTAAGATTAAGAAATACGTAAGAATCTTTATCAAAAAAGTATTTAGATTTTGCTATGAAACCTGAAGAGTTTGAGTAACTTGCGTGGAGTTAGCGTTATTCATGCTGATGGAGATAATTCAACTAAAAGTTTAAGGTATTTAGGTGCAGAGTGGCTGATGGTCGTTACGACTATTAATCAAACCATCGATCTAAATACTCTAGCTATAGATTATTTCTACTCTAGATTGAAACATATTAGATGGAGATTTTGCCATCTAAGACTGATAAATCTTCATCTTTAGCACTTGTGACTAACCCCATGTAGGCTGCTTCGGTGAGTGTTTTGTCTTATGTTTCCTTATCTGCTTCGTCCTCTTTTCAAAAGATTAGTTCGAATAGCTCCTTGAAGAGGACTTGATCTTAATCTCCACACGAGCATACAAGGCTCTCAACAATCTGAGAATGAGAAAGCGAGATGGAGCTCCAGGTCTAATTAGGTGCTTTGAGTGTGGCGAGCCAGGCCACATTAAGATGGATTACCCCAAGCTCAAAGGGAAAGTGGTCAAGGAAGACCGGCACTATCGTTATCGACCATCCAAGAATAATACCAAGAGTGGAAATTTCCATCGCAAGGTTGTTGAAAGTCTTTTTAACCATCAGGCGCCTTGACTTGAGTGCCGGAGATTTTAAGAGCTACGGCAATGACAACCATGATAGTGAGGATGTCAAAGGCAAGAAGAAGAACACTGATGACTTCATGGGCATGTGCCTCATGGCAAGCAACAATAACGATGACTACAGCGATCCCAATGAGGTAAGACCGTCATATAATGAGCTTAAAGATGGTCTAGTTAAACCTACTATTGAGTTAAAAAAAGACTAAAAAACTAAAATAAAATAATTTTATAGTCGAAAGCTTGAATTCTGAGATTAATAGACTTAGAGCATCTATCCCTAAAGATGATTCTTGTGAAGCTTGTCAAGTCTAATATTTTGAGTTGAAAACTACTAGATCAGTTAATGCAACTAACCTGATTCAACTTAGAGATGTAACTGATAAATTTGATCAACTAAGAATGCTACATGACTTCTGTGATGGGAAACTTAAAATTGCTAATGATGAAACTAAAAAGCTTAAATCTAACTCTTTTAAGGCATGTTATAAATGTGATTTGCTACAAGCTAGACTTTACTCATCTTAGGAATCCATTCAACAAATACTCTATCATGAAAATCTTTCTTGCTCTAACTGTCTTAAGTTAAATATTGAAATTGATTCTCTAACTAGGCAGTTGAAGGAATTTGCTCAAAAGGAAAGATTGGCTCAATCTAATGCTTCCAAGAATCTTGTAATAGAATCTATAAATTGCACAACTTATCCCTCACTGGTTAGAGACAATGAATATCTTAAAAACACTCTAGAGAGGTTTTCTTTTGGCAAGAAAATTTTGAATAAAATATTAGACAAGTCAAAAACTAGTGTGAAACATTATGGTTTAGGATTTAATTTTGTTGTGCATGCTAAGAAAAATCCTCCTAAAGTTGTCAAGGTACTCGAACCAGGAAAATTTGAAGTATAGTATGAACCAAAACAAGTTGTCTTTAGATCAGCTAGTATTGCAAAAGAGTTCTCTACCAACTGAGTGCTGTGAAGTCGGCTGATACGACCACTCATCAAGTCAAATATCAGTGCGTTCATTGTGATAAAGATGGTCATTTTGTTCAATTCTGCTTTAGAAAAGCAAAGAAAGAGAAGAAGGATAGGATGTGGAAGTGTTTTCGACCAGATGCTTCTCGTTGTCGAACAAGAGAGGCTGGACCAGATATTCAACTAGTTGTTTCTCATGGTCAAACCAGTGTGATCAAACAAGATTTTTGACCAGTTGTTTTCACGGTCGGGCCAGCTTCTTAAGAGACTTTCGACCAGTAGTCTCTACTCATTTAGACCAGTCGAGAGTCAGACCAGCTTTACTCAAGAGTCATATCATTTTCAACCAGTTTTCTCTGCTCATTTAGACTGGTCAGCAGTTAGACTAGCTCTGCTGAGGAGGTCAGACCGTCATCGACTGTCTGGTCAGAATATGTCAAATGCTAATGCTTCACTTAAATCTTTATCAATGTATGATTTTTCTCTTGTTCGTCGAGTATCTTAGTACTGGATAAAGATCATGCAATAAAGATAGTCTTGAATCAATCTGGTTCTTGATTTGCTTGAAGAGCACTGGTGATTTTAGGTGGTTTCAATCTACAACGAGCAAAGTGTTTGAGCGAAGCAGTCGAATAGAGCAGTCAATCGAATGAGCGCTCGATCAAGTGGTCGTTCATTGAGCAATTGATCAGGCGATTGATCATTGAGTGGTCGAAATCATCACCGATCGTTAAGAGACTCCAAAAAACGACGACAATCATTCATCCCCTCCCCCTTGATTGTAGTATTCGATCCTTCAAGAAATTGCATCAACATGCTCGCTGGCCTCAACGACAACTACGATTCTCTTGTCCTGTGTGTGCAAAGAAACTACACAACAAGTGAATTTGTTCTTTAAAAAATATACTTTTGATAAGAATTTGCTACTACCTAATTCTATTGTCCTGTGTGTGCTTAGGTATGGAGAGGAGGTTATGCGCCAAGGTCCATGCGGTTATCCAACGGGTTTGGAAATTTCGGAGGCCGTTTTGAGGCTCTAGATGACGTTTTTTTGGTTTTTTTTCTTTTCTGGAGCCTCACGAAATCCATCAGAGTTGTCCTTATGAATTTTTGAACATAACTTTTTGTTAACTTTCAAACAAGTCCATTAGAGCCTCTAATGACCATTTCAATTGTACCTCCTTTTAGTCAGCTAGATATTTAAAAAATTGCTAAGGAGCATCTGAGTATTTCTTCACCTTGGGAGTACTCGAATTTTTCATTCATCCAGCCAATTTGTATCATGATTCATGGCTCCGGTGATGTCTCCTGTGACTGACGGTGGAACTCCAGCGAGTTAGGTTTAGGGTTGGGTTCACCGGTGCTAGGGGCAAAAAGGGAAGAGGGGGTGGGGGCAGACATGTGGTGGCGGCAGGCCAGCAAGGTGGTGGTCACGTCGCTAGCTGCGGGCACATAGAATGGTGGTAGGCTATGGAGGTCGGCAGGGGCAACATGCTCGAGTAGTTAGGAGGCAATGGGAAATGGTGGCTGATCTTACGGCAGAGGGCAGCATAGGGGGAGCTCGCTGGAGCATGGGAGGGAGGCGGCAATGATGACTTGCTAGCAGGCATCACTGGTGTCAGGACGCCAGCGGCATGGCGGCGGGTGGCAGCTAGGGTCCGGAGGAGGGGAGGGGAAGGTAAAAGTCAAATTTATATGGTTTGGTAGGAGATTTGAGATCTTTATACTCAGATACCACCTAGACACCTTAAAAAATTGCAAATGTTTAAGAACATGCGTATGACCGAATCGTCTAAATGTTGCTCCACATGTACATCCCACAAGGCATCATCACATACAAGTAGCGCCGGTTGTCCCCAATTACTTGGCACGTTGAGCTGCCTGATCGATGGCTCAGGCCTGATCGCCTGGATTCGCGATAGAGCAAATCGGCAGGCTTTGACATACTATGTGATGGCCTGGCGCAACAGGGTTCAACTAGGGCTTCCTAGTGAGGGCGAGGCGACATGGATTCTTCAAATCACGCCGCTAGCAACGTCCCCCCGAGCTACTCGAACCTTAGGAGCTCGATCAGCTCAGTGGAAGCCCTCGTGCTCCGAACAGTGGACGCTTCCAAAGGGCGGCAAAAGGTAGTACAGGCTGTATCTGAACGGGCGTGTGTACGCACGCCGTGTATGCACGTAGCGCGTACGGTATACGCACGTACGGCGCGGCCAACGAAGACGAGCCCGTGTCGCCGGCGGGGACCACCACAGCGCGCGGGTAGCCTGGTCAGATCGATCGGATCCGGTTCGGGTCCGGACCACCTCTCCCTGACAGGTGGGCTCCAGGGCCCACAAGGCAGCGGCACGGCCACCGCGCCGTACTCGTCCTCGCCCTTTTGCTTTGTTTTCCTTTGGCCTTTCTCGCGTGCAGTGTGCGTACGGCCTAGCGAACAGTAGGACTGTAGGTGCCGAGTGGTGAACACTGTAGAGAGAGAGAGCAGCAGCAGCAGCAGAAAATAGAAGTGACCAACCAGCCAAGGGCTTGGCTTTAGGCCTGCAGTTACACGTGATCCGAGGCAGCTTTGTCAGTCGCTCACTGACTGACTCGCAATGGATGACGCCAAAATAAAGCTACACCTAAGGAAAGGAACTGTGCTCACTTCTCAGCTGAGCCAGTTCTCACTGCGCACACCCCCCACAGCACTGTTTCTCTCTAGATCTTTTTATCACTCTCCTTATTGTGAAGTTTGGCGGTGGCGGACGTACCGGCAGATTAAGAGGGTTAGCGCTCACTCTACCTCCAGTCAGAGAGTGGTCGGGTACCCCCTAGCCTCCCTAGCTCCGGCTAGGACGCCTTTGTGCCATGCTGTCAAACTCGGACGTTGTGGTCACTGCATCGGGAGACTAAGACAAGGAAGACACACACACACTACTCAGCTAGCTACATCTATATTGCCCAACGGCGAGTAGCTAGTAAGCTATGCACTGGGCCTACCGATCTAGGCGCCTGCTGCCTGACGGCTTAAGGCCTGAGCCAACCGACACCATGGGCCATCGCACGCACGGACCAAACACTAGGCGCCGAGAAGGCAGCAGCTGATAGCCGACCATCACTAGGCGCCGCCAGCCATGCCGATCTGCCCGATATGGTGAGTACTACTCTGCTGCCTGCTGCCTACTGGGTTTGCCGTCTGTGAGGGCCGAGGGAGTCGATCAGTCACCCAGGAGGAAGGCAGGGAGCACTAGAGGTCTGGTGGGGTGCCGAGAAGGCAGTAGCCGACCATCACTAGGCGCCGCTAACCACGCCGATCTGCTCGATTTGGTGAGTACTGCTCTACTGCGTGCTGCCTGCTGGGTCTGCCGTCTGTGAGGGCCTAGGGAGTCGACTAGCCACCCAGGAGGGAGGTAGGGAGTACTAGAGGTCTGGTCGTCTAGAGCAGGCAGGAGACCGGAGGCCGCCTGTAAGCTTCTGAGGCAACCAAGGGCCTGGTAGACAGACAGGCAGTAAGGGGAACTGGGGAAGGCTAGTGGAAGGGGATCTACATGACTGCATCTGTTGGCTGACTTGGCTCAAGCCTTAACTGCTGCCAGAGCCGGGATTGTTGTCTGTTCTAGACTTGGGCATCAAGGCGTGGTAAGTTGGCTGTTGGCATTGCCAACAAATGAATGGCAATTGGCAAATTGGCAATGACATGGTTTGGACACTTGGACAAGTCCTTTTCAACTACATTTTACTCTGAAATGTGCTTCTGTGGTGAGTCTGAATGCCTGATAAGATTGCTGTCGTTTAGCTAGCAAGCATTACTGCGTTAGCGATCTCTCTCTACTCTCTAGTCTCCACTTGAGATTTATCTCCTATCCAGATTTATGTATTTGTTGATGTTGCCCACTGTGATGTGATATGCAAGTTTCCGCATTTGATAATTTGATATGGACTGTTACTCTGTTAGCCACCTGCTTATTTTGGGATTAATGATTAATCTATAAGACACCTGCTTATTTTGGGATTAATGATTAATCTATAAGACATTTGCACACTTGCTGGTTTCTTACTAATATGGAAGATTGGTGTAGTTGATACTTGATAATAAGAATCATGTTCATCCTTTACAAGTCTAAACTTGAATGGTCTGTTTGGGAGGCAGTTGCCATTTTAGCTACCTGGTGTGGTGTGGACACGTCTATGAAGGCTTGACCACTGAGGGGGCTATCGGCTACGACTCTGCATTAAGAGATAATAGAGGGTTAGAGGCAACGGTCGTAAGGTATAAAACACAAATCTACTTTTCAATTCATGCAATTATGGTTGATTTGGTATTTTAATTTCATCTATTGTTATTTACCGATTCGTAGAGTTGTAAGAAATGGAGGAACGAACATTGCATAAATATTTTTCAACCAATACAAGTAGTACTCATCATACTAATGAGAGTCAAGTAAAGAAGCCTCGTATGAATTTTAGTCCAGATGAAATCATCTCTGATCCAGTGAATCACATACCTATTAATGAGTAGTTCAATTTATGTTTAGTTAATTTATTATTTGTTAATCATGTCCTACTAGCACACACTCCCCCCCCCCCCCCTAAAATTTGGTTTTGGGTCTGCCACTGAAGTTTGAGTTGCCTCCGTGTGCAGACAAGGTTTCCTGTTAAGATTCTTAGTGTGGATTGCGATAATCAGTTGATACGTATGATATGGCAGTTTTAGTTTTGGACCGTTGAGTAGGGTGATTTGTATATAGTCTTTTAGAATTTAGAAAGATGTATCATAAAGAGTCCTAGATGAATTCTATTATGATTAGGACTCATACACTTATTTGGATGTTGGGAATAGTCCCACATCAGTTATGGGAAGAAGAAAAACACAACTTATAAGTGTGAAAGAACCTCACCCATTGGACTAATCTTTTAGATGGAGGAGGTTCAATACCACTTATAAGGCTATTGCTTTAGAGCCTGCATACAGCAGCCCGTAGACTTAGTTGTGTTCAGCCCGTTTGAACCTTGGGCCCAGGAAGTAAACCCGGTTGGACTTAACCATGAGGCCAGGGTCTGATCCAATATTTGGTATCAGAGGCTAGGCGCCTAATGTCTCTTGGACTTCATGGTTACGAAAGTACATAGCCGATGGGTGACAAGGAGAATATTGGGAATAGTCCCACGTCGGTTGTGGGAAGGAAAAAAACTAACTTATAAGTATGAGTGAGACCTCACCTATTAGACTAATCTTTTAGGAGAGAAGGCCCAATACCACTTATAAGTCAATTGCTCTAGGGCTTGCAAACTACAACCTATGGATTTAATTGTGTTCAGCCTGTTGGATACCATGTGTAACTTCTTCTCCACCGAATAATTGTTCATCCAGAAGATCTTATCTATCTTGAGCTCCCATATGAGATAGGTATCTGGATTAGAAGCACCATCAAATATGGGAATAGTGAATTTGAGTTTCCCAAATTTCTCCTCCACGCGCGGGTCATCATGACGATAGCTATAGCGTTGGTAGTTGTCGTTGCGGTGTAGCCAAAAGTCATCGTCGAAGTCCTCAATGTGGGCGGCACCACCGTGCCCATGGCCACGTTCTCTCCATTGGCCATGGTTAGCACCCAAAACACCTCCCCCACGCCCGGGAAAGTGTGGTTGACCCACGTTGGCAGCAGCTCGATCTGCTCGAGCTTCTCTAGCGAACTATGCAGCCCTCTCCTCATCGGTCTCGTCAAGCTCAACACCTCCTTCATAGACGCTAACTGGGCCCCGTTCTTTGCGAAACTCCTCTAGTATCTCCCTCCTCAAGATGCTCATATTGTCATTCAACTGAGTATTGAAATCATTTGTGAGCTTCTCAAGATCCGCCTGGGTCACATATGCTTGTTCGCCTTCTTTCCCTGCCATCGTTAGTGCAAACAACAAGACAAGCTATGTACGTAGATGTGGAAAGTTTTATTTGTGGAATTCACTCAACCTCACCTTCTCTTACCAACCGAAGTTCTTATGCGTCCTTGATGGAATTGAAGAGCTGCATGCACTTTGGTGATGGTAGACAACACAAGGTGGTAGATTAAGTGAATTCAATTGCACAAGCACTGTTATAACAATGGCTTACATGTGGAGCTTGGAGGGAAAATATCAACCTATGCCATCTGAAACTCTTGATGTTGTTAAGTAACAGTCCAAGTTAGAATACTTTGCCTAGGTGTTGATCCAATAGGTTTAAGTGAAATGTATGAACACACACGCAAAGATCAATATGACTTAATGTAAACAAAGGAATGAGCTAAATAGAGGTAATCTGAAATTGAGGATTAAATAGCTCGTTTTGCATCAAGTACTAGAAGAGACGCTAGCCAATTGCAATAATATGAATGTAAGGGCACAAGATTGCACAAAGAAATTAAATACACAAGCTGAAATTATGAATTAGAATTAGCTAACCCCAATTTAGCCAACACACACTTTCTTTTCTTTTTTTTAGGCTCGTTTTTTTTGTCAACTGCCTTCTTCTTCTTCTTTTTACTTATGGTCAGCACTAAGGTTTAGCTTTCTTTTGTACAAAAAATAAAATTTTAGCAGGTGTAAATTAATACCAAGAACAACTCTTAATGCAATTTATTAAAGACTAGTCTCAAAGATGAAAGGAAAATTATGGATATATTCAACAAAAACAACCATAGTGTATGAAATTTTTTTCACGGATACTGTAGAAGGTTGTTGTAGCATGTGCTCAGTATTGTAGCAGATTAATGTAGAATACGGGCAGTACTATAGCAAATCACTGTAGCATATGCGCAGCACTGTAGTGTTGCCGCGGTACTGTAGTGATCAAAAATTTTATGATCTTTTTCTTTGAGTCGGATGAAACAAGGGAAACGACACAATGATCAAGTGACGTAAAGAACACAATGATCAGCACCTAAACAAAATTCTAATGGATGAAAACTTAACAAAACTTACGAAAAATAATAGATGAAAAAACTAGGGTTTGGATTTTTTTGCTTTTTGTGTATAGGAAAAAAATAAATCTAAATACGGGTAAATTGATCCTACCGTGTCAATCATGCTCTAATACCAAGATGATACGGGGTGCCCGATCTTCACAACGTAGGATCGATGACGATAACTTAGATCCGTGCAACCTGACGAACCGATGCCGCCAACTACTGTTAGAACAGCAACCTGCGACAAAAGAATTCGTCCCACCACACACTCGTGATCCTGTCTACTCGACCACACAAGTAGACAAGTCGTCGCTCCTGCAAATCACAAGGAATCACAACAACAACGGGGTTGAGAACGCTCAATTCCCCTCTAGGATGCAGTATATGCCAAACCCTAGGAAGAGCAAGCGTATAGCTCTCTGAAAATAATAGATCGATTTTTGTGGTCAGTCCTGAGACTCACGCATGCAATAGGTCTTTAAAGTCGGCTCCAAAGTGTTCGACCGAAGGAACTGGGTCTCATGTCCGAGACCGACTCAACAACCAAAATAAAAAAACATCCGAACAGCAATGTCCAAGACCGACTCAACAACAAAATAAAAAAACATCTGAACAACACTTTGAGTCTGCATCCGAATAGCACTTGACTTTGCATTTGAACATGGGTCCCACGTTGCATGCATGTACACTCTCTCTCCTTCCATTAATTTTCTTCACAGGGTGGCTGCATGTTCACCTGTTGATTAATCTTTTTAGCTCGTGCTCGCGTAATCTGTCCAGCCATGTTGTCCTCATTATCCTCTCCATCTTGAGAAGGAGTCGTCCTCGACTCTGATTCTTCTGGTCCAAAGAACGGTAACAAGTCAGCAACATTGAATGTAGAACTCACAGCATAATCATCACCCGGAAGCTCAATTTTATATGCATTATCATTGATCTTCTCAAGTACTTTGAATGGACCATCTCCCTGAGGCATTAACTTGGATTTGCGTTTGTCCAAAAAATGTTCTTTGCGTAGATGCACCCAAACCAAATCTCCTAGTTCAAATAACATCTTTTTTCTTGACTTGTTCGGCTTCTCACCATAGTAACGTGCCTTCTTTTCAATTTCTTGTTTAGTCTTAACATGAATCTTCTTCACATATTCAGCACGTTTTGACACCTCCATACTAACTTGTTCATATAGTGGAAGTGGCAGTAAATCAAGTGGCATGATTGGTTTAAAACCATACACCACCTCGAGCAGACATAATTGAGTAGCAGAATGTACCACCCTATTGTATGGAAACTCCATATGCGGCAAATAATCTTCCCACTTTTTGAGATTCTTCTTGATCATCGTTCGTAGCAGCATTGAAAGTGTTATATTCGCCACCTCCATTTGTCCATCCATTTGTGGGTGACAAGTTATTAAGAATAACAACTTTGTCCCGAGTTTGGCCCACAAAATCTTCCAAAAATAGCTCATGACTTTGACATCACGGTCTGACACAATTGTCCTTTGCATGCCATGCAATCTTACAATTTCCCTGAAAAACAAGTCAACTACATGCGACGCGTCGTTGCTTTTGTGACAGGGAATAAAATGTGCCATTTTACAGAATCTATCCACAACTACAAAAATTGAATCCTTCCCCCTCTTAGTCCTAGGCAATCCTAAAACAAAGTCTATACTAATATCCTCCCAAGGTGCACTAGGAACAGGAAGTGAAGTATATAAACCATGTAGAATAAGTTTAGATTTCGATTTGTGACATGTCACACATCGCTGTACAAACCTTTCAACATCACGCCTCATCTTATGCCAATAAAAGTGATCGCTCAACCTCATGAAGGTCTTTTCTGTCCCGAAGTGTCCCATCAATCCTCCTGTATGAGATTCCTGCAATAAAAGCAAATGCACGGACGAATCTGGAACACACAATTTGTTAGCATGAAATAAGAATCCATCATGAACATGGAACTTATCCCATCCTCTCCCATCTTTGCATTTAGAATATGGTTCTAAAAATTTATGGTCAGAAGCATATAGATCTTTCAAGCTCTCTAATCCGGGTACATTTACTTCCAATTGAGTTAAAAGCACATTCTTTCTAAATAAAGCATCAGCTACCACGTTCTCTTTTCCTTTCTTGTACTTAACAACATGTGGGAAAGTTTCAATGAATTCTACTCACTTAGCATGTCTATGATTCAGTTTAGCTTGGCTTTTAAAGTATTTCAAAGCTTCGTGATCAGAGTGAATAACATATTCATTCGGCCAAAGATAATATTGCTAAGTTTCAAGCACACGCACCAAAGCATACAATTCTTTATCATACACAGGATAGTTCAATTGAGTACTTCCTAGTTTCTCACTAAAGTATGCTATTGGTTTTCCTTCTTGCATTAAAACACCACCAATACCTATTCCACTAGCATCACATTCAATTTCAAAAGTCTTAGTGAAATCAGGCAAAGCGAGCAATGGTGCTTCAATTAATCGTTTCTTTAGTTCTTGAAAAGCGTTTTCCTGTGATGCATCACATTCAAACACAACACCATTTTTAGTTAATTCATTTCATGGGGCAGCAATGGTGCTGAAATCTTTAACAAAACGACAATAAAAGCTAGCAAGACCATGGAAGCTTCTGATTTGACTAACATTCACAGGTGTAAGCCAATTATTAATTGCTTTAGTTTTAGACTTATCTACCTCAATGTTTTGTCCAGAAATAACATAGCTTAAGAACACAACTTTATCCGTACAAAAAGTGCATTTGTCCAAATTAACATATAATTTTTCACTTCTAAGCGCTTCTAGCACTTGTCAAACATGATCAATGTGTTCCTCCATCGTTTTGCTATAGATCAATATATCATCAAAGTATACCACAACAAATTTGCAAATGAATGCTCTTAAAACATGATTCATCAATCGCATGAATGTACTATGTGCATTAGTTAAACCAAAAGGCATTACTAATCACTCATACAATCTAAATTTTGTTTTAAAAGCTGCCTTCCATTCATCACCAAGTTTCATTCTAATTTGATGGTACCCACTTCTCAAATCAATTTTAGCGAATATAACAGCACCACTAAGTTCATCTAGCATAGCATCTAACCTAGAAATAGGATAATGATATCTAACAGTGATGTTGTTAATGGCATGACAATCGACACATATTCTCTATGTACCATCTTTCTTAGGAACAAGAATTACAGAAACAGCGTAAGGACTAAGACTTTTGCGTACGTACCCTTTCTCAAGTAGCTCTTGCACTTGGTGCTAAATTTCTTTGATTTCCTCTGGATTGGTACGGTATGGTGGACGGTTTGGAAGTGACGTGGCAGGAACTAGATCAATTTGATGCTCTATTCCGCGTAATGGTGGAAGTCCCGCTGGTATCTCATCCAGAAACATGTTCTCAAATGCTTTCAAAAGAGAGGAAACACCACTAGGAAGGGAGGTTAAATCATTAGTTGAAAGCAAAACAGTTGTATTTTTGTACACAAGCACAAAATGCATCTTTGATGGGTCATTGCTCATATCTCTCAAATCTGATTTTGTGGCTAACATAACCAGCCCTCTCTCACTCTTACTTTTTTTCTCTCATATTTGGCTCATGGCTCTCAATCACTGATGTGTGGAAGTCTCTCTTCTTTCTTTTTACCCTCATTTTCAGCAAGCTTCCTTTACTAAAATTCAGCATGTATTTGACTAGGAGTCATTGAATTAAGCTTCTTTATCTTTCCCTTCCACTTGAAAACATATCTATTGGAACGGTCATCATGTTGCACATTTATATCATATTGCCATGGCCTTCCCAACAGCAAATGCACATTGTCATAGGTATCACATCACACTCAACGGTGACCTCATAATCACCAATCTTGAAAGTAACATACACCACAAACTGAACATTCACATCCCCACATTCGCTAAACCATTGCACATAATATGGACGTGGATGTTTCAGTATCTTTGCACATAATATGGACGTGGATGTTTCAGTATCTTTAACACAAGGTTCTCACATAATTCAACACTAGCCAAGATATGACAACTACCACCATCAATAATAAGTTGATATGGACATGGATATTTCATCATCTTTAACACAAGCTTCTCACATAATTCAACACTAGCCAAGATATGACAACTACCACCATCAATAATAAGTTTGATTACCTTATTGTTTACCTTAGCTTAGGTTTGAAACAAGTTGAATCGTTGTGGATGTGCATCTCCCTCTTGTGCAAACATGCTCAAATTTTTTGTGACAACTAATGCCTCTTCCGTTTCATAATGCAATACATCAACCTCTTCATTGTCATCCGATGCATCCTTATGTCTCTCCTTTTCACGACTAAGCTCAACCTCATCTTCACTTGCGGATTCATATTCTCCATCTTCCGTCACAAGCATAACTCGGTTATTGGGACACTCTCTAGAAATATGTGCACGCTCCAAATACTTGAAGCATTGAATTTCTCTACTCTTTGTTGTAGCCCTAATTGAGGATGTAGAGGATGGAGTAGGCTTCTTCTTACTTAGTGTAGGTGCTGATTTTGCAATTGAGGAAGAACGAGTTTTAGTGTTTGAATTAGTACTAGCTGAAAATATACCTCGTCCCAAATTGAAGCGTGTTTAGGTGGCGTTAGAGGATGATGATGGAGCTTTCAAATTGAAGGATGCCACCCTTGGTGCTGGTTTTACATCTTCTAATAACTGCTTCTCCGCCTTGATCGCTTGATGCATCAAATCAACAACAATATTGTAGGGCTGATATTGCACAATGCGTTTAATGTTTTTATTTAGACCAAATAGAAAATGCGCAAGTGTTTGCTCTTCATCTTCATGCACATGTGCCCTAATCATAGCTTACTCCATATCCTTATAGTATTCCTCCACCGAGTGACCTCCCTGTCCCAATTTCTACAGTTTATCAAAAAGATCACGTTTATAAGTGTTAGGAACAAAACGTGCTCTCAGCTCTTGCTTCATTTCAGCCTACGATGCAATTGGAGGTTTCCCATTATCTTCTCTTTTGTTCAATACTTGCTCCCACTAAATCAACGCATACCCATCAAACTCAAGTAATGCCATGTGTAACTTCTCCTCCTCCGAATAATTGTGCATCCGGAAGATCTTATCTACCTTGAGCTCCCATGTGAAATAGGCATCTGGATCGGAAGCACTTTAAAATTTGGGAATAGTGAATTTGAGTTTCCCAAATTACTCCTCCACGCGCGGGTCATTATGACGACGGCCATGGCATTGCTAGTTGTCATTGCGATGTAGCCAAAAGTCATTGTCGAAGTCCTCAATGTGGGTGACACAGCCATGCCCACAGCCACGGCCTCTCCATTGGCCATGGTCAGCACCCAAAACACCTCCCCCACGCCCGGGAAAAGGTGGTCAACCCATGTTGGCAGTGGCTCGATCTGCTTAAGCTTCTTTAGCAAACCGTGCAGCCCTCTCCTCATCGGTCTTGTCAATGTCAACACCTCTTTCATGGACGCCAACTGGGCCCCGTTCTTTGCAAAGCTCCTCTAGTATCTCCCTCCTCAAGATGCTCAATCGTGAGTGTTGAAATCAATCGTGAGCTTCTCAAGGTCTGCCTGGGTCACATATGCTTGCTCTCCTTCTTTCACTGCCATGGTTAGTGCAAACAACAAGACAAGCTATATATGTGCATGTGGAAAGTTTTATTTGTGGAATTCAGTGAATCTTACCATCTCTTACCAATCGAAGTTCTTATGCGTTCTTGATGGAATTGAAGAGATGCACGCACGTTGGTGACGGTAGACAACACAAGGTGGTAGATTAAGCGAATTCAATTGCACAAGCACTATTATAACAATGGCTTACATATGGAGCTTGGAGGGAAAATATCGACCTATGCAATCTAAAACTCTTGATGTTGTTAAGTTAAGTAACAGTCCAAGTTAGAATACTTTGCCTAAGTGTTGATCCAATAGGTTTAAGTGAAGTGTATGAACGCACATGCAAAGATCAATGTGACTTAATGCAAACAAAAGAATGAGCTAAATAGAGGCAATCTGAAATTGAGGATTAAATAGCTCGTTTTGCATCAAGTACTAGGAGAGACGCTAACCAACTACAATAATATGAATGTAAGGGCACAAGATTGCTCAAAGAAATTAAATACACAAGCTGAAATTATGAATTAGAATTAGCGAACCCCAATTTGGCCAACGCACACTTTCTTTTCTTTTTTTTTTTTTGCCAAGGCTCGTATTGTTTTGTCAACTGTCTTCTTCTTCTTTTTTTACTTGTGGTTGGCACTAAGGTTTAACTTTCCCTGCACAAAAAATAAAATTTCAACAGGTGTAAATTAATACCAAGAACAGCCCTTAATACAATTTATCAAAGACTAGTTTCAAAGATGAAAGGAAAATTATGGATATATTCAACAAAAATGACCACAGCGTATGAATTTTTTTTGTCATGGATACTGTAGCAGGTACTGTAGCATGTTCTTGGTACTGTACCAGATTATTGTAGAATACGGGGCAGTACTGTAGCAAATCACTGTAGCATATGCGCGGCACTGTAGCGTTGCCAAGGTACTGTAGCGATCCGAAATTTTATGTTTTTTTTGTTTGATTCGAATGAAACAAGGGAAACGACACAACGATCAAGCGACGCAAAGAAATACAAATATTAGCACCTGCATAAAATTCTAATGGATGAAAACTTAACAAAATTCATGAAAAATAACAAATGCAAAAACTTGGATTTTTTTTGCTTTTTGTGTATAGGAAAAAATAAATCTAACTACGGGTAAATTGATCATACCGTGTCAACCGTGCTCCGATACCAACATGATACGGGATGCCCGATCTTCACGACGTAGAATCAATGACGATAACTTGGATCCATGCAACCTGATGAACCGATGGCGCCAACCACTGTTAAAATAGCAACCTGCGACAAAAAAATTTGCCCAACCATACACTCGTGATCTCGTCTATCTGACCACACAAGTAGACGTGTTGTTGCTCCTGTAAATAACAATGAATCACAAGAACAATGGGGTTAAAAACGCCCAATTCCCCTCTAGGTTGCAGTATATGCCAAACCCTAGGAAGAACAAGCGTATAGCTCTCTGAAAATAATAGATCGATTTTTGTGGTCGGTCCTGAGACTCACGCATGTAGCAGGTCTTTAAGGCCGACTCCAAAGTGTTCGACCGAAGGAACCGGGTCTCATGTCTGAGACCGACTCAACAACAAAAAACATCCAAACAGCAATGTCCGAGACCAACTCAACAACAAAATTAAAAAAACATCCGAACAGCACTTTCAGTCTGCATTCGAACAGCACTTGACTTTGCATCTGAACATGGGTCCTGCGTTGCATGCATGTATACTCTCTCTCCTTCCATTAATTTTCTTCACAAGGTGGCTTCATGCACAGCATGTTTCTTAACGAGGTGGCTTCAGCCTTTGTTTCCCACGTATAGCAACCTTTGTTTCCCACGTATAGCACTTTTCTTTGCCTTCTATTGCCATCTTTGCTATCCTCATCTAAAGCTTTCTTTTGTTCAAACCTAAGAATAATTAAATAGCAACTATTAGGTAGTATATTATTCTCATATAAATTAAAACCAAATTCAACTAGGAGCAAGTTCACCTGTTGATTAATCTTTTTAGCTCGTGCTCGCGTAATCGGTCCAGTCGTGATGTCCTCATCAGTGTGCCATGTACTGTTTTGCTTTATTCATCTTATAATTTAACTCTCTTTCAACAGATCAAAATGAAAATGTGTAAGCAATATTTTGTTTCAGAGAATGTGGATATTAATCAAGGAATGTCAATATAAAATTTGTAGTTATTGACTACAAGAATTGTAGATGATGGAAACATTGAGAATGTGTGGAATCATGGGCAGAGAGTTGGTGTTGGATTCAAGTGTAGATATTGCTTTTGGACAAAAAATGTGGAGGTGCAACCCGGCTAAGGAGCACCTAGCAAGGATATCAGGGAATGTCATGTCATGCAATCTTGTGCTGCCGGATGTTTGAGATGCAATGAGGAGCAGTGAGGAAAGGGAAGCAAACACTGCTACAGACAGCCCTATCACAGACGGTTCGGAACCATCATCACAGACGGTTCTTTAACCGTCAGTGTCTAGGTGTCAGTGATAGTTGTGGTTATCACAGACGGTTCCCAAGCCGTCTGTGATAACAACATTACAGACGGTCTTTATTACTAACCGTCTGTGATATTCGAGTATCACAGACGGTTTTTTTATAAAAAACCGTCGGTGATAGTCTTGTATCACAGACGGTTTTAAAAAACCGTCTGTGATAGTCTTGTATCACAGACGGTTTTTTATAAAAAACCGTCTGTGATACAAGACTATCACAGACGGTTTTTTATAAAAAACCGTCTGTGATACAAGACTATCACAGACGGTTAATAATAAAGACCGTCTGTGATATATACAATATCACAGACGGTTTTTATTACTAACCGTTTGTGATATTTTGTATATCACAGACGGTTTTAATTACTAACCGTCTGTGATATTTGTGTATCACAGACGGTCAGTAGTAAAGGCCGTCTGTGATATCATTCACACCACAAACGGCACTCTTTGAAACCGTCTGTGATATTGTATCACAGACGGATTTTAACAACGAACCGTCTGTGATACTAAGTGCATCATCCATTTTATTTGATATTTTTTGGCTAGCCTCAGGATATGCTAGCCATGCCCTCTGAACGCAAGCAAGCAAGCAGATTACAGATAAATGACAGATATAAGTTAATTGCAACTCATAGTAAATTACAACAAAATTCGTACACAGCAGATCACATACATATATATATAGAATGAAAATCGTTACACAAAATCTGACAAATGAATTCATTTGAAGGAATTGTTTGATTTGTACAGTTGAATCCAATGTTTCAACATCTAATTATCACCATTGCCGGCGTAGAACTCTCCCTTCCTACTTATGACCTCTCCTAGCAAGAATTGGGAGATGATTGCACGAATCTCCCTGAGATTGTCAAGATCATATGCACTTTCGTTGAAGTGCACCCGCTGTCGCTAGGAGCAATGTTAAGTCATTAATTAGCATGTGTGTGTAATACAAATACATATATATAATCAGAAAGTAATAATTATTGGAAGGACCTGACAAACCTCTGGATCATTGATCTTAGTAGCAATGATTTCCTTCATATGGCGGCAAACGTAGAATCCACATACGTTGCCCTGTAGCTGCTGGTGGCACTGCAAAAATAGAATTACATACATCGGTATTGTCAATTCTAGAGGCATTATAACAAAGTATGATATAGGATTGTTGTGTTGTAGCGGGTACCGGAAATCGCGTGTTGTGTCGTAGCGTGTCACTGGATTTGTCGTGTCTTCCTCCTTGAGCAACATAATCGGCAAACGCCCTACGTGATTCAAAAAACTTATCCTCGGCCGTGGCAAACAAAAGAAATATTACAATAGAGTTATGTATGGAGGAAATGAGTTTACCTGTTAAGTACTTCTTGCACAAGACTGAAGTCGTGGTTGCTCCTAAGGAGGGAATCAAGGTATATTACCTTGCTCCACTTTGGTACAATCACAAGCAAAATCCAGTGATGCCTAGTCATGTGTGTCGCCATAGTGATTAATCCTAAGTTCATGCCGCATGTAAAGTACAAATGAAACATATGTGTGGCAACTAGTGAAGCACTTACCCTTGGTTGAAGGGTACCATGATGTATTCCTTGTCGGTGTGAGCAATCAATCCCCTCGTTATGTAACCTTGCACGAAGGATGCATCTGCATTGATACATTGCTCGGAGACCAAGTGAGGGTCGAGGAAACCCACCGGTCGTCGCGATCGCCGGACTTCTTGGATCATGTATCTATACATAAAGAAAGAGTAATGACATTTATCTGTATAACGTGAATGTAGAACTTCATTGTGCAGTACACTTACAGTGTCCAGCATCGTAGAAGTGAGGCGTCGAGTTCGTCGAGATTGAATAGTAAGAATAAATCATCGAATGTCACGACGATGTAGCCCAAGTCGTTGAGGAAATGCGTGTCGTTATATTTCAGAGTCAATGCACTCTACTGGTTTGGCTTCATGTTGGACTTCTCCATGTACCAGGCATGCAATCTATTGCAAATCATACCAACCTGGCGTAATTGTGAATCGGGCAATAACGACACTCCTAGAACAAACATCCATGGCACGGGACGCGGCTTAACTTTCGTCGCATGAGCCTTGGAGGCCTTGGAGCCTCGCTTATGATATGTTCTCGGTGGCGTCTCGGCGGGAGCCGATGCAACAGACTTTACTGGATTTGGAGGTGGAGGTGAAGCCACCGGAGCCGATGTGCCAGGTCCAGGGCGACGTCCCTCTTGGGCCACTGGATGTGAAGATTGTGGCACAGACATGTCGAGGACGATGTCCCTCTTGGGCCATTGAATGAATGTGTGGACGGCATCCCCGTATGTCTTAATCTCTTCGTTTGGGGGCTTCTCAAGAGGGACGGGCTTAAAAATATCATTAATCATGTCCACCTGGACCTTCATGAAACCGGTGTCTACTTGTACACCGTGCACGAGCGTCCCTGGCAGCAATGGATACACCATGCCGCGCCCAGCATCAACGGGAATAGAGCCAACAAGCCTGACTGTGAGGGTGCAAGGCATGGGCTCCTACATAACGATACAAGATGAGTTAAGGCGTCCACCAGAGAGATCTATGTACCATTCTAAAGAGGTACATTACCTGAATGTCATCAATACGTAAGTGGTCGTCGCTATGTTCAGAAATTGGTGTGGACGCGCAGCTACTGCGACGTTGAGGGGGACTGGGTACCGCAGTACTAGGAGTGGGTTGCGATTGGTTGCGGACTTGTCTCAGTTCTTCCCGCAACGAATCTATCTCTCCTCGAAGTGAGGCAGTCTGCTCTTGAAGTGAGGCAGATAGTTGTTCCTCAAGTTGAGCACGAAGCTCCTGTTTTATTTGTTCGCTGCGGTACGCCTTGGATCTCTTCCTACTCCTATATGTCTCGGAGTAATCTGGAAATCCGTGCCTCCAAGGTACATAAACCCCCATGCCTCGTGTGCGACCTAGGTGCTCCTTGTTTCCCAAGGCCTGTGATAGTAAATCTATCTCCCTATATTCTTCAAAGGAGCCACGAGAAGATTCGGTAGTCAATGATTGCTGCAAGAGGCAATTAATCATGTTATTTTTGAACCCATGAAGTTCAAGAGGTGTTAACAAGTATGTTGTTTAACATATTTTACCATGCGTTGGGACACTTCCTCATCTGCGGGGTTCTTGAAAGAGACACCCGAAGATGTGGTTGATGACCTCGCTCTTAACCAGTTTCGAGCGCGCTCGTTTGCGATCCCGGCAAATGGCGGAGAGGCCTCCGATCGGATTGCGACCTCATCCTGCATCCTCCATTGCGGGATTTTACCCGCGTACCCAGCAGTGCCGAGTCTGTGAGGGTGCGTGTTTTGTGACTGGAGATCCTTGTGCGCCGCACTTTGTTGTACAAATTCGGGCGTCGTCTTCATCTGCACAAAGGCCTCCCATGTTTCCGGCGACACGAAAGGATACTTCGTGAAGGGCGTGACATCCTCGGCCACGTACTTCGTCACAAGAGTGCTCTTAAAATTCTTCCATGCTTTTCCCATCGCGAGGAGCGCTTGCCGTTGCACGAGTCCCTGTGCTTCTGCTGGGAACTCGAACGAATTTGTAAGTTCCTCCCATAGCTGATTTTTGTGATCCTTTGTCAAATCTTTCCAGCTTGCTATGGTGATGGGGACCCGTTGCCTTCCAATTATCCCGCAGGTAGTCCGAAATGATGACGCTGCTTTCGACGGTTCCAGAGGGACCCCATCCGGAGAGACCACCGTGATGGTCCTTCGGCCCTCTGGCCTTTTCGATACTCCTTGGCCACGTTTAGATTTCGCAGTCTTGGGAGCGTGAGACCCAGATGACGACGACGAAGACTGTGTGGACGCCATCTCTCTTCTAAGAAAAAACAAACTGAAGTGAGCACTGGAGTGTGTCACTTGCTTTATGCCCTTTGACAAAGTTCTAACGATTAGCTAATTGCAGTGAGCTATGGGCCTTCCAAATAGACCTTGCGAAGCATATAACATGTGAAGCATATATATACATGTGAAGCATATACATGTGAAGCATATATATATCATGTGAAGCATATATATACATGTGAATCATATACATGTGAAGCATATATATATCATGTGAAGCATATACATGTGAAGCATATATATATCATGTGAAGCATATATATATCATGTGAAGCATATACATGTGAAGCATATATATATCATGTGAAGCATATACATGTGAAGCATATATATATCATGTGAAGAATATACATGTGAAGCATATATATATATATATATCATGTGAAGCATATACATGTGAAGCATATATATATCATGTGAAGCATATACATGTGAAGCATATATATATCATGTGAAGCATATACATGTGAAGCATATACATGTGAAGCATATATATATCATGTGAAGCATATACATGTGAAGCACAGGGAGGGAGGGACCGGCGTCGGGCGGGAGCGGCAGCGTCGGGAGCGGCGGCGTCGGGAGGGAGGGACCGGCGTCGGGCGGGACCGCCGGCTACGGGAGGGAGCGGCGTCGGGAGGGAGCGGCGGCGTCGGGAGGGAGGGACCGGCGTCGGGCGGGACCGCCGGCTACGGGAGGGAGCGGCGTCGGGAGGGAGCGGCGGCATCGGGAGCGGCGGCGTCGGGAGGGAGGGACCGGCGTCGGGCGGGAGCGGCGGTGTCGGGAGGGAGGGACCGGCGTCGGGGGGGACCGCCGGCTTCGGGAGGGAGCGGCGTAGGGAGGGAGCGGCGGCGTCGGGGGGGAGGGACCGGCGTCGGGGGGGACCGCCGGCTTCGGGAGGGAGCGGCGTCAGGAGGGACCGGCGGCTTCGGGAGGGACCGGCGGCGTCGGGAGGGAGCGGCGGTGGGAGGGAGCAAAACCTAGCTAGCAGGGGCGCTGCAGAGTGGAGACAAGAGACTGCGGCAGAGCGGACTCCGCAGACCTAGCGCGGGTATTTAAAGATGATCTATCACAGACGGTTCTATAAATATAACCGTTTGTGATATGCATTATCACAGACGGTTCTATCTATAGAACCGTTTGTGATAGGAATTATCACAGACGGTTCTATCTATAGAACCGTTTGTGATAGGAATTATCACAGACGGTTCTATCTATAGAACCGTCTGTGATAATGCCTATCACAAACCGTTCTATAGATAGAACCGTCTGTGATAATGATATCACAAACGGTTATATTTATAGAACCGTCTGTGATAGATCATCTTTAAATACCCGCGCTAGGTCTGCGGAGTCCGCTCTGCCGCAGTCTCTTGTCTCCACTCTGCAGCGCCCCTGCTAGCTAGGTTTTGCTCCCTCCCACCCCTGCTACCCATATTATCACAGACGGTTATATCGATAGAACCGGCTGTGATGTGTTATCACAGACGGTTTCTTTTGATAAACCGCCTGTGATAGTTCACTATAAATACCCGCAGCTAGCTAGGTTCCTATGTCATTTATGAAAAACGCAAGCATAACCATAAATATAACTATTTCTTAGTTCCTTAGTCATTTTACAATTACAATGCATGGGTTCCTTAGTCATTTTACAATTACAATGCATGGGTTCCTTAGTCATTTTACAATTACAATGGAACATACATACATTTATGAAAAACACAAGCATAACCTATATCATTTATTACACTTTGGCTATATCATTTTAAATAAAGCCCTTCACGATGATCGATACGCATATAGCTTGCTTCATCGCCTTGTTCTTCATCGAGCCTGATGCCGTCTCCGAATGGAGGCAAATCATCAAATTGATTGTACTCTTCCTCATCCACAACATTCTCAACCCCGACAATCCTTCTTTTTCCCTGAAGAACTACATGGCGCTTCTTATTTGCCGGGTCGGTTACATAAAATACTTGAACAACTTGCCTCGCGAGTACGAATGGTTCGTCTTTGTATCCTACACATTCGAGGTCCACGGTAGTGACGCCGTACTTGTCAACCTTTACACCCCGTGGGAGTTGGACCCAACGGCACCGAAATAGAGGAATTTTGAAAATTACGTAGTCAAGCTCCCAAATCTCCTCTACAAGCCCGTAGTACGAGCTTGGGCCAGCGGTTCTGCCGTGCGAATCATAGGCATCTATGCGGACACCTGAGTTCTGCACTGTGCTCTTTCTATCTTGATCTGTTGTATAAAATGTGTAGCCATTAATGTCGTATCTTTGCCATGTCACAATTGTAAATTTTGGCCCTTTTGCCAACCATTGTAGTGTTTCATTTGACGACCTCCTAGTCAATTGCGCCTTCAACCATTCGTTGAACTGACGGTTGTGTTGTCTCGTGATCCAAACTTCTGACTGGCCTGCATTCTCCGGACGTAGCATGTCCTTGTGCTCTTCAATATATGGGGTCACTTCAGTCATGTGTTGTAAAACCATGAAATGGGCTTGAGCATACGTATTTTGATTCGGGGTTATTGCTTTCCTCCCGATAGTCCCTATACCCTCTAACCTCCCCTCGTGACGAGATAGAGGTACACCTATCGGCTCTACCTGAGAAATGTAGCCGATGCAGAATTCAATGACCTCTTCTGTTGTATAACCTTCGATGATGCTACCCTCCGGTCGAGATCGATTGCGTACATAGGACTTCAGAATTCCCATGTACCTCTCGAAAGGGTACATATGACGTAGAAATACGGGGTCACATATTTTTATCTCTTTCACAAGGTGGACAATGAGATGGACCATGATATCAAAAAATGATGGAGGGAAATACATCTCTAGATGACATAGAGTTGTCACCACCTCGGTTTGCAGAGCATCTAGTCCATCCGGATCAATGACCTTCTGAGCAATTGCGTTGAAGAAATAACATAGCCTTATGATTGTCACTCGAACCTTGTTCGGCAAAATACTTCTAATTGCAACAGGTAGCATTTGAGTCATTAGCACATGACAGTCGTGAGACTTCATGCCAATTAATTTCAAATGTTCCATGGAAACAAGTTTCTTCATGCTTGTCGAGTGACCGGATGGAACTTTCACACCATTTAAGGACTGGCACAATTCAGTTCTCTCGGACTTAGACAGAGTGTAACATGCTGGGGGAAGGTACGTCCGGCCTTTATCGGTCTCTATCGGTGCTAACTCGGTCCTGATGTTCATAGCGACCAAGTCACGCCTTGCGTTAACACCATCCTTTGTTTTGTCAGGAATGTTCAGTAAGAGACCAATCAAACTGTCACATACATTCTTCTCTACGTGCATGACATCGATGCAATTGCGAACTTCTAAGTGCTCCCAATAAGGCAAGTCCCAAAATATTGACCTCTTTTTCCACATGTTCTTCCTCAATTTACGTCCCTTTCCAAACACAACATTTATATCCTTAACCATATCATACACCTCTTTCCCGCTAAAAGGTCTTGGTACTGAGTCATCCTCTTTTTTCCGTCAAATTGTTTCTTCATCTTGCGGTATGGGTGATACTTTGGAAGGAACCTACGGTGACGCATGTACACAGTTTTTTGGGAGTTGTTCAACCACACACTCTCCGTATAATCTAAGCAGTGCGGACACGCTTTGGCTCCTTTTATACTAAACCCTGACAGGTTACCAAGGGCAGGAAAATCATTAATGGTGCAGAACAACATGGCCCGTAGAGTGAAGTTCTGTCGTTTGTCCGCATCCCATACATGTACCCCTTCATTCCACAGTGTTGCAAGATCTTCCACCAATGGGGCTAGGAACACATCAATATCGTTGCCAGGTTGCTTCGGCCCTTGGATAAGTAGTGACATCAAAATATATTTCCGCTTCATACACAGCCAAGGAGGAAGGTTGTACATGCACAGAGTCACGGGCCAGGTGCTATGTCGGCTGCTCATGTTACCAAAAGGATTCATTCCATCTGTACTCAACCCAAACCTTATATTTCTCGGTTCCACACCGAAATCTACAAACATCCTATCGATGTTCCTCCACTGGGCAGAATCAGCAACATGTCTTATCATTCCGTCTTTCTTACGCTGCTCGTAGTGCCAACGCATCAATCTTGCATCCTTGCGGTTTGCAAATAAACGCTTCAAACGGGGGATTACAGGAAGATACCACATCACCTTAGCAGGAGGTCCTTGCTTCACCTCGATGCCCTTCCCATCATCAGAGTCATTTTTACGCTTGTATCGGGATGCTTTGCACACCGGACAAACATGTAAGCTAGCATACTCTTTACGGTACAGGATACAATCATTCCGACATGCATGTATTCTTTCTACTTCCATTCCTAATGGACAAAGAATCTTCTTGGCTTGGTAGGTGGTTCTCGGCAACACATTTCCCGTTGGAAGCATGTCCACTAGGAGACCTAATAATGCCGTGAAACTCTTGTCGGACCAACCATTGCTTGCCTTCAATTTTAGCAGTTCTAGAACTGATGACAACCTCGTGTATTGCGGCTTGCAGCCCGGGAACAAAGGTTTCTCCGAGTCCTCCATCAAGCCCTCGAATTTACCAAACTCTCTCTCACTATAGTTCCCTTCTGCATCACGTAACATCTGATCCAGATTGTCATCCTGCGACCTATCCTCATGATCGAAAGAACAGTCCACATCTGGTATATCGTTGCCTCCCTCGACTATGTCATAACTACCTTCTTGTGTACTTTTTTCTTCACCGTGACTGGTCCAACATTTGTACCCTTTTCTGAAACCCCTTCGAATCAAGTGAGCTTCAATCTGCGCTGAGTTGCTAAACATCTTGAGATTATCACAATCAATACATGGGCAATACATATATTTCATCCCCTTCTTCAACATATCCAGCTCGGCCGCCCTTCTAAAAGCAGACACGCCAGTAATGTACTCTTCACACACACGGTTCTCAATATACATCCAGCTTCGGTCCATCTACGCTACACAAGTGACAAATGGGTGTCAAAAATGATTATTACCCCTACTACTAACCTCTGATCAGATCACTAAGAATGTTATGTAATTGAGTACTAATCTCTGATCAGATCACTAAGAATGTTAAGTATACTAACCTCTGATCAGATCACTAAGAAGACGGTGATATTTTTTCGCCCCCAACTCCCTAAAGCCGGCCGCCTTGCTCCACCGATGAAGCGCAATGAAGACAGATCGGTGTCGACATCCTTCAAGCAAGTACGCCAAGCAATTAATACTACGCAGAATATCACAGACGGTTCCAACCACAAACGGTCTGTGAAAATGATATATCACAGACGGTTCGTATTAATAACCGTCTGTGAATTATCACCGACGGTTACTAATATGAACCGTTTGTGATACAAGCAATATCACAGACGGTTCAACTTAATAACCGTCGGTGATTGTTGCCTATCATAGACGGTTCACATAAATAACCGTCTGTGATAGTCTACATTATCACAGACGGTTCTTAACACGAACCGTCTGTGATGCATACTATCACAGACGGTTCGTGTTAATAACCGTCTGTGATTGTTTTATCACAGACGGTTCGTTAATAGAACCGTCTGTGATACCCAACCTCGCTGAGCGACTATCCATCTGCTTCTTCCCACTTCTTTTCTTCATCCGAGGCTTGCTGCTGTGTCTTGAGGAATGCCACATCTGAAGACCAGTTCTTGACCAGCTCTTGGGTCTTCAGATGTGGCATTCCTCAAGACACAGCTGCAGGCCTCGGATGAAGAAAAGAAGTGGGAAAAAGCAGATGGATAGTCGCTCAGAGAAGAAGTCGGCAACGTCGGCTGCTGAAAAATCTGGAAATGTCTTTTTTTGAACTTTTGTAATAAAATTGCCTTGAATTTTGCAGGAAAAAGAAGGATTGTCGGAGTGGACATCACATCTCGACAATAGTCGGCATCGTCGAGGAACATGCAAATACAGAGGCAAGCACAAAAACTCAACAACACATTCAGATCGATCTATTACAGGATAACAAGCTAACAAACCCTTCGCGGCACGACGGTCCACACTAAACAAGACACACTTACGACACTTACGGCAAGAGTGTGTTGTTTAGTATGAACCGAACGTGCCGCGATATGGAGGTGCTAGCTCACAGCGGAGGGGAGATGCATGCAGGAAGCTAGCTAGTGGATGAACTCACGCGTGACTAGTACCGGTGGAAAGGTTGATGGGGAGTTATTAATAAGGGCCTGGCCGTGGGAGGAACTGGTGCCAGCCATTCGATGTGGAGAGAATGGACGGGTGAGATCGAAATCCTGGGTATACGCGAATTATTGGTGACACGTGATATCACACGCCAATTATTGGTGGTATGTAATTATCACAGACGGTTATTAACGCGAACCGTGTGTGATAATAAATATCACAGACAGTTCTTAATACGAGCCGTCTGTGATGTTTAGTTATCACAGACGGTTCTTAATACGAGCCGTCTGTGATGTTTAGTTATCACCGACGGTTGCCAGTTTAAACCGTCTGTGACAGTTTAATCACAGACGGTTCCGTATGAACCGTCTGTGATGTAGCCGTCCAGTATATTATCACAGACGGTTTTTTATAAAAAACCGTCTGTCATAAGCTTCATACCAGAACTGCTTCGCGCGTGTTTCGATGCCAGAACGCTTCGTGTTTCGATCGTCTAATTAACGTCTCTCGATCGTTATACGAAGCGTCTATATCATTAATGTTTGGGTATACGAACCGTTTGTGCTAAAGGTTAAATATGCGCTCCTAATCCAGGTCTTCTACGTACGTACAATACAATATATATACAATACAACATGGCTTCTACTACTGTTCTTGTGATCATCTCCTTCCTCTCATCTGTTCATCACGAATTGTTCGGCCGGAACCTTACACAGGCGGCCAGCAATTTGCATCTGGAGCAGCTTCTCCGCACCCGCCCTGCTCTCCTTCCCCGACTTTCTTGCATCCGTCAGCTTGACCTGATCCTCCGCCGTCGACGGAGGCGTCTCGCTGCCGCTCAAGAAAGGGAAACAGCTCTCACCCTGGTTCTTCTCCACAATGTGCGCAATGCGGAAGAAGCTCTACTCGCATTGCACAGACTGATGGATAGCCTTGCCGCTCATGCAGAAACGGCAGATTGTGAGGAATGTTTTAATGCTATCCTGTACGACATGATGGATGCTGCTGATCATTTGCCCAGGCTGCACGAGGAAGTGCAGAGGACAAGGGCAATCTTAACAGCGTTCGAGAATTCAGCGGCTGATCCTCCAAGTCCCAAAGTCGAAGAAGAAGCGTACGAAGCCCAAAAGATTACAATCTGGGAAACTCTTTACCTGTGCGACTTATGTAATGAATTTTCCTCTAATTGAAATTAATAAATTTGCCTTTAATTTGTGACCTCTTGTCTCAGTAGTTCTGTAGTTAAGTTATTAGAAGCAATGTGTACTTATATATTAACCTCTGATCTAGAATATGACAGACAAAGGGACATCACAGTCGGTTCTTGTAAAAAACCGTCTGTGAACATTCCCAGACGGTTCTTAACAACAACCGGCTGTGATAGTCTACACAACACAGACGGTTTTTAATAAAAAACCGTCTGTGATAATTTCAGATTATCACAGACGGTTATTTATTTTAAACCGCCTGTGATACTAAAGTATCACAGACGGTTCATTGGTAAGGACCGTCTGTGATACTCGACCACTAACACAGACGGTGTCCAAATTAAAACCGTTTGTGTTAGTGTCAATCACAGACGGTTTTGTCAAACCGTCTGTGATGTAGCCGTCTAGTATAGCCTCTTTTGTAGTAGTGAAAAGAGAAGAGAAGCAAAAAAGCGTAAACTTAGAATCGAGGATGAGCTTACAAAAGGGGTGAATCAGCGTGCACCAATTGATGTTGATGATGATGATGACATGCAAAGGGCATTGGCTACTTCAACGAGGGCTTTGCACTTTCAGCATATGTCAAAGGGGAGTGGTATTGGGAGTGGGAGTGGGAGTGGTAGTGGTAGTGGTGCCGCTAGTTGTGTTGGTAGAGTCTATGATGCAGATGTGTCATGTAATAGAACACCTATGCAGCCTCATGTGGATACAGTGTTGAACAAGAACACTAAAGAGGATATTGGTAGAGCTTGGGCATTCCTGGAAAAAACTAACTGTCTGTACTTTATAGGTGCAATGAAGTTAACTCAGTAGCTTAGTGATGGGGTTCACATCCCTAAAGGATCTGAAATTGATGGATCATACCTACAAGACAACTCTGATGAGCTAGAAAAGTATGTGGAGGAATTCAAAAAAGACTGGGGAAAATTTGGTGTTACTATTATGTGTGATTCTTGGACAGGACCTACCTCGATGAGCATCATCAACTTGATGGTTTACTGCAATGAGCGTATGTTCTTTCACAAGTCTATCAATGTAACTAGTCATATTCAAAATGCTGAACTTTTGTATGATGCAATCAAAGAGGTGATTATAGAAGAGATTGACCATGAGTCGGTGTTCAAATTATCACAGATAATGGTTCGAACTACAAGAAAGCATGCTTTCATGTCACTAAGGAGTACCCCCACATTGTGTGGTAGCCATGTGCTATGTTTAAGGAGATTGGTCATTTCCATGATGTTCAAAAGGTGGCAGATTGCATGAGGAGATGAAAATGAAGGTTGGTGGAGAGTTGATCCGACCCAATGCCATGAGGTTTGGGACTGTATTTATCTTTTTGCAGAGTTCTGGAATAGGAAAGACATGTTCCGACAATGGATGGTTTCAGAGGAGTGGAAGAACAGTGATTGGGTTAACATCCGAACTATGACTACATGGATGAGTGCCTGACAAGCAAGAGTTGGTGAAATGATATGAAGTGGATGCTAGATGCAGTGAAGCCACTTCATGGTGTGCTTTGATATGTTGATTAGCAAAAGAAAGGAACAATCTCTAGACTTATGCCAAGGATGCTTGCCACAATGCATGAATTGGAAGCTCATTATGGTGACAACATGGAAGATTTGAAGAGGTTCATGAGTATGGTGAAGAGGAGGGTCCACTAATGTCCTAGACTTGTAGACACACCATTCTTTGTAATGTTGTCCTGAATTGTAATTTTTCTTTTCCATTTATTCATGATGCAGCTTGTCTTCTTGATCCAGAGAGCAATTACAAATTTGGATTAAGTGACAACTCAACATATATGAAGGAAGTCATGTTGACAATAGAGAGGATTCCCCTGAAAATGCAATTGAGGCACTTGCTGAATTTGAAATGTTCCGCGCTCACTAAGGGATGTTTGACGGTGCTATGACACGGATTGCAGCAACGCGCATGACTCTAAGTAAGTAAGCAGCCAAACACTAATCCACATTAGTTCTATTGTGCTTGAATGATTCTAGATGCTATTTGTTGCAGCTACCTAATGGAGGACTTATGGAGGAGATGTCAAAGTTTAGCAAAAATATGTAATGCGGATTGTGTCGCAATGCGTGTCCTCAAGCAAGTGCAAGCGTAATTGAAGCACCTTTGCGTTGATTCATACTGTGAAACCATCTCAGTTATGCCAATTTCACAAATTAGTCTATGTCCACTACAATTTGAAGCTGCGCATCCCACAAATGGAGGAGGACCAGCAGGAGACAGAGTTAGATGCTTGTGGAATAGTGATGGAGACCACACTTTTTGATAGCTAAAACCCAATCATGGATTGGCTCAATAAATCCATTACTGAATATGAGACTAATGTGGATGAAGGAGTTAATCCCCTAACACCTAGGGTCATGATTGATGAAGTGCGACTTGAGAAATCAAGTGGTGCAGTTCTCGACAAGCCCATCAAGTTGTGGGCTTCAAAGAGGAAACGTCCTAATGGTGGAAGGAAGCAAAAGAAGAAGAAAGGAAAGAATGCGGTGGTGGATGAAGAGGAGGATATTGTGGGAAGTGATGATGACACGGATACTCCTCCCAATAGCCTTTGATTATGCTGAGTCTCAGGACAGTAGTTCCCCCGAAGAGGAGGATGCTCATGATGACACCGACAATGATGGGCTAGATAGTACCAAGGGATGAGTAGAAAGAGGAGAGCAATATGTCAAAGCAACTGAGTCTCAAGGTAATTGTGTTACTTTTTTGTGTGTTTTAGATTGAGTGCAACAGAATACTAATGTCCTCGTGTTTCACAATTGTAGCTGTTAATATGCAATTGCCACTTCGATTCAGTGAAGAAGATCACTTCATACATGCTCGCAGGATGCAAACCATGGTTCTCATCGATCGAGGCTTGGTAAGAAGAAGGATGTCTCTAGCCTTTACTAGCCATCCGGTATGTGATGAAGCCTATCACAAACTGATTCACAATTCCAGTCTGTATGTAAATTTGCACTGCCTTATATATTTACATCTCTTTATGACCTGCAACTGTGTTTACAAATTGGATACTTCATTTGATGCTGAAGTAAGAATCTAATGAGTCAACTCACCCTTATAATGTTGCAGGATCTTCACATGGCCAAAGAAAGGGAGGCAAAGGTAGTTGACAGGGTTGCTAGTGTTTTCTACGCTGCGAAGTATGAGATTAACGTTTATTACGATACACGCTAATGACCGAATAGCTTGTACTGTGTGTTTTTCCTAATTGCACACAAAGCTTTTAGGCTTGTCCGACAACTCCCTTGTTGTTGCAGTCAGTTCAGATTGGTTCCTCCATTCAAACTAGCAGTGGTTGATCTCTGATTTTCTAGCTTGGCTTAGCTCACAAACAATATATCAACAACCTTCTGATTTTTCATGTGTTTATGCGCCAAACGCAAGCATAACTAGACCAATCCCCAATTGGTTCTGGAACCTAGCTTCAGGGTGTTACCAGCAACAATGGAATGTTACCAACTAGCTTCAGGGTATTTGGATCTGTCAAGAAGTCAACTAACTAGAATGTTACCAGCATGGAACTAATGAAGCATCTGTGACCTTAGTGCCAACAGATTTTCATGTAGTTTTGTCTGTAAGCTTGAGTCTTCATGAGTATCCTTACAGTTTGCCTAGTTTCTCTACTGCTGACTTTATTATTTGTTAATCTATTGTGAAGCGAAACTTCGTCCCAAAAAAATAAAAAAAAATTCAGTCATTTTTTTGGTTGATTTTAGCTGACACGTGTTTCGTAATTCAAATTCTAGTTCAAAAATTTTGGCTAAACTTTTCCGAGAAAATTGGTTACCGGTGATTTTTACGCTTTCGCTACCCTCGGATAAAATTTTGGCACCGATCAAAATTTCTCTGGATTTGTACCCCTGCTTCTGACCCTGGCTAAAGGGGAGGCCTAAAGCCCTGCAAAAGTCACGGGAAGGCAGGCCGTACCAGGAATCTACACGAGTTACACATGACCCCACGCACACCAGTTAGTGCCCCCGTGCCCACTTTGCCGCTGTGTGCATGCGCTGCGGTGTGGTCCACCCGCTCTCCTGTTTCAGGTACGTACTACCGTACATAGAAGACAGACTGGACTGGAACCCCTTTCGTCTTTCCTCCTCTCCTTTCTTTTCTTCCCTGACACAACGATGCAAATTGCAACCAATGGCCGTCGTCCTACTCACACGACACTGCTCACCGGCTGAAGAGCTTCGACTTTTGAGACATTTCAGATGGTCGCGACGAGCCAAATTGGATGTCACTCAGTCGATCAAACAGCACCTCGCGCCAGAGCAGGTACGAAACAGCAGTTACAAACCCTAGCATAGTCCGGCGGTATGGCCATGATACCTCACCATCACCTTATCTCTTTAGACGATGGCTAAAGTTGGATGGATTGTTTGTGTATTTTCTACTTTAATTGATCGAGATTTGAACCCGGCGTCTGAGAGGGGTAAGCCGACAGACTGAATAAAAAGTATCACCAAATAACCCACGTAATATACGGTTTAAGGAGCTTCAACTCCATCATTGACCAACACCGAACATTTGGGATATGGCTTGTTGGCAGACAGTACAAACCTACTTTCGCACAACACCAAACATTCAGTGCCGCCTCTCATCTGCAAGACTATCGCTTTACTGATAATGGAAAGAGTGACTGCACTGTATAGTGTTATACACAAGATTGTCAATCCAAGATGGTCTCATCGCCAAGTTCAACAAGACAAAACCACCATTTATTCAGGCATTACATAGGCTTACAGCGAAGTAACGTTCATTATGTTCCTATTCCTCCCATTTTCTAGACTCACTCTACTTCGTGTCCGTAAAAAATACCGGTGTTCGATAACATCTTGAGTCCATATTCCAACACACAAAAACATACAAGAGCTTCAGGGTATTACGCGGTATGAAACGTGGATCAATCATTCTTCTTCTCAAATTTCGCCCTGTCAACGCCGCTGTATGGAGCGACGTGATAAGCATACTGCTGGATGACTGAGAAGACGACCATTTCAAGGATCACCAAGACGTTCTGGATCGCCTCCTGGATATGCTCCACGTCCAACCAGAAATGGTGGGATTGAATAATCCCTACAGCAGCTAAAACATCAAGTGCAACACCCTGCGAAAAAACATAATAGCATACAGGAGTTCAATCACTGTTGATTTCATCAAAAGAACTGTAGGACAAAATGGGTCAGTTGTTAAATTTAACTATTTTGTTTCCTAGAGTGAAAGAGGTTTGCATGTTACATGGTTGCCTAATGCACCAATTGTAGGGTGCACTCATAACAAAGTGTCCACTGTCCACCGGGAAAGTCTCCTTCAAGCAGGATTGTACTGCAACTGCCTTCAAAGGTGAAATATCTAAAACTAACTTTCTTTTCTTAAACTTTATTTACACATTACTCCAGCTTCATTTTTCACTAGAAGGGTAACAATGTGTAGCTGTTTACTTGTGGCCCTTTATAAAAGAAATTGCTGAATCTGAATATTTAAATGCCAATGCATGGAAACTTAAATTGCAGATGAAGCTCTAAATGGTATCAACTGTAAGTAGAAAATAAGGTGGTTATATATCATGCTTAATTAAATCCAAATAATCAATGAGAGATGAAGCTTCATATGAAGTCATGCCAAGCCACTCAGAAGGAACAAAAGGTCTAAAACATCTACATCATCACACCAATCGTTCAGTCAAATGTTCAGATATAAACTGGTGCAAATTATAAGAGCATTCAGACACACAGAAGAACTAGCCCTATTGAAAATCATAGAAGAAAGATTCTAACACTACTTCCATTTAGGAGCATAGTATTTACCTGCCAGAAAGAGAAGAAGACAATCCCTTTGATGCATAAGAACTTTGCGAGAGGCTTGTGAGGTGCCAGTTCTTTAGCAAACAAGTGATAGAATATAACCAAGGCATATAACGCCATGGAGACTGAAAAGTTCAGTATAATTGTGAATGTCCAGCTGACCCAACTGGGGTACAAACCAAGAAGCTGAAGTGTAATCATCAGAATGGAGCATACTGGCCTAACAACAACAAATTGCCAGGTCCAGTACTTCAGAAGCTTCAGTGTCTTGTGCTCCAATCGAACGGTGCGGGGCTTCCATATCACAAAGCCACAAACATATTAGTTACACAGAAGTAAAGCAAGTAAAACTAAAGAATAGGGTAAACTCTACATAAAAGAGCTGCTAACAGCTTCCAGAATGCCTATGCAGGTTATAGGTGCAAGATATTACTGTGGAAGAATGATGCAAAGACAGGATCTAGAGACAAGTAGACAACATCATTTTAAGTACATGCATATAGGGAAATTTGGTGCGAAACAGATTTAGAAACTGAAGTCCAAATCATATTCAAACTTAAGCATGACTCATTATAAGTACATGATTCAATTAATATAGATATTACTACATTAATAGTACTCTATTGATGGAGATGTATAAACCTTTTTTTGTTAAGACCGTGAATCATTTTAGTGTTACTGAATAATGTTGCATCCTTCAAATATGTAAGGTTCCTTATGGATTTCTCCAAGTATGCACCTAGGACCCCTAGTCCATTTGTCATTAATAGCGCAGGTTGCATTACCAAAATTCAACAGATTATAGAAACACTCGGTTATATCAAATTTTATATAAGAGTATACAAGGGTGTCCTCTAAAACATATATACAAGGGTGTCCTCTAAAAAATGTATACCAGGGTATAAGAAAGATACCAGGAAAAGGGAAACAGGGAAAGAATGATGAAGCACCCTCCCTTTGATTTCATCAGGTACAATGTTTTTACTAATTGATATATTCAAGTAGCTGTACATCAATGCCATAAACTTAGCAATCACCTGCAAAATTGTAAGGGAAAAAAAGAGAGGAAAAGTCAGTGAATCACCAACTTCAGATGGAAAATGTCGTTGACCAAAGAGGACTCACCAGTGCTTCATAGCATTCTTTAACAGCATCCAAGAACATAAAAAATGTTTTGCTTCCCTGGATATCTAGGAGACCAACAAAGGAATCTATAGCATACAGTGGAGCCATTAGCACTATAATGAGTATAGCCTTCTGCTCCTTGGGATTTTTCCAATAGAAAAGATGTTGTGATACCAATTGTACAGTGAAATGCATAGACAACATTACACAACAAGCTGCTCCTAGGAGAGTAAGAGTTGGAGGATCCATTTTAGTAAGATCCATCCCCGGGAACAGTGACATGGTGCCTGCAGATATAGATAATTCATTTTTATTCACCAGGGAATATAAATTTAAAGCTAATGATCAGTCAAAAATGGGTAACATAAGAACAACAAAAATACCAAGGGCATAAAGGATTGTATGATCGTTTTCAAGATTTCAGGTGTTGTTTCATTTTGATACAATTTGGGTTTTGGTTTCATAATTTAAAGTGCTTCAGAAAGCATTGTTTCTTGATTAAATTTGGTTAGTGAAGCATGGCAACACTCCATTTTCGAGAACATGGAAGCATATCTGAACCAGGAGACCAAAATGAACACATAACACAAACCATATGGAGCTGATATTCATATTTTCTTCTTCTACACTAAAGAAAGCAGGGCAAGATATGCCTCAAATCTTCTACAGTAATGAAAGCAGATCAAGATATGCCTCAAATAATTTTCTCCATAGACAGCAGTTACATCACTATCCAACCTAGTTATTACAGTTAGGTGGATAAACTGTTTGTTGATCAGCATTGAAATGACATAGCAAAAAAGAGGCTGCAGGAAAAAATGGTGTTCCTTGCAATTGTCTTATTTCCATTGTTCAAAGGGGTCTTTATTTCCATTGTTCAAAGGGGTCCAGAAAATAGCAAATAAACAGAACGGTACTTCTTAATGAACTATGAAGGGGCTAATAGTTACATGCTTAATAAAAACAAATTGTGCATATGTAGTGATCATAATGTGCATGCATAACGATCTTGGTTTGTGAACCAGGAGGCACCACCAGATCACATGGAGTTCTCGATGTTGAAGTATATTCCACCTTTCCTCAACAACTTAAGCTTAAGTTAGTTGGTGCATGAAACTCAATACACTATAATGTATTACTGAGAATCCTTGTTAAAGTCAAAGTTTTAAAACACATACAAACTTTTTCTATTCAAATTTATTTATGGCTAGAAGTACCACTGTGTGGCCACCGTTCTAATATGAAGAAAATTGCTAGCTAAAGACAATGTACAATCATGCAATATCTTTTCTTTGGCATAATTTCAGTTTAAAAATTTTAAATAGCTCAGTGGTCCAAGGAAGAGATTACTTTTTTATCCATTCAGAAACTAATTTTCAAGAACACTCACTTATCAACAAAACTGGGATAATGTAAGAAAAGTGTTTTCTTAACTGTTGAACTATTAACGTAAGAAACCTAATTAAAGGAACAATTACTACTTCGATGGTAAAGTTTCAGTAGAAGTAACTCAATTGTTTCGAAAAAGGACCATAGAAGTAACTCAATTGTTTCGAAAAAGGACCTACCTTTATCCATAGGCAACTAATGACTATGACAAGTACTCACTTAACTAAAATAGGGGTAATTTAAGCAAACTGTTTTTTAGTCCAGAAGGACAAAAATTGGAGATTATGTGCGGACTGGTGAGAACTAAAAATTACTGTGGAAAACAAGCATCACAGTCCCATCACAGATGATTTTAATGGATAAAAGGAGAAGGCTATGGTGTTCCCCAAAAGTGGATCTGCAAACTCGGTATCAAGATCCAACTGGGTATCACCAGATATGAGAATGACCCAAATCTCAGCTTCATTTCAGGGAATGTTGCGTTAGGCACTATGCCTTCAGCACTCGGAACAGGTACATCAAGTTGAGAATCAGCTATATTAAATGCAGTGCAGTTTTTTCTTTTTTAAAAAACAAAAAGATCGCCCAAGTACGTAGGACAAATCACACAGGATACCGCTAAATGCCAAGCTACTCGACCAAGCAAGATTTTTGTATATAGTACAGTGTCCCAACCACGAAAAAGAAAAGAAACAAATTTCTCAAAAGTCCACAAAGAATTATGCTGTGGACTTATCAAGAGGATTGCACTTATGTTGGAAACTAGGAATAAACAAGCAGGGCAGGACTTAATACATAGAATTGTAAAAAAAAACGTAACAAGAACTATCCCAATCCTTCAACCCGTTTGTGCTCAAGGTAGATGCTAGCAAAACAGTAAATAGAGCTAGCTATCTGCACAAAACAGAACCTAATACCATTTCTAACCATGAAACTGTGACCTAAGACAATGTGATGTTACATATGGATCAGATTAGAAACGCGAATAGGCAATTGCCACCCAGAGTATCTTCAACAGAACGTCGAACTTGCTTCCAGCTAATTTTCACGAGCCACAATGATCCTAAAGTGAGGTAAGAGTGGCTTAGAAACGCGATCTTAGAGCATTATTGCAATTAGAAATTAGTGGATTTATTTTATTCGTTTTGGAACCGTTGGATGTAATCTGTAACTTATTTGGTTTCAATAAATGAAACTGAAGAAGCTGCTGCTTCTTACATAAAAATAATAATGCAATTAGCAGTATTTCCATGGTGATTCTTCGAATTACTCTACAGATGTATCTGTTCTGCACCACAAGCATATGAGAAATTGATAGAAAATATAAGTAGACAACCCTTTATCCCCCCAATTTATTCACTTCTCCCTCCCCGACTCCATCTCCCCCTCTCCCCAAATTTCTGCACGGACAAGATCGTACAAGGAACAAATAATGGCGTGCCTCCGAGCGAACGGAACATACTCCCTTTTCTCCTCGCCTTCTCCCTGTTCCCCTCCTAGGATCGTGCCCTTGGTGGATCAGAACACAACCAGAAACCCCCGTAACCAAGGCATGCCAACCACAAAGCCATCCACTGGTCCGGAGATCGTACGTCGCCGGCAAGGAGCGGGAGCTCTCACCTGGTTGGAAGCTTGGAGTCTCCGCGAGGGGTTGGAGCCTACGCCGCCGGGGGAGCTCGGGACACTGGACAGGAGCGGGCTTCTCTCTCTCGGTTCCTCCTCCGGCATAGAGAGATCTCCTCGCGACCCGCGTGGCGGACTGGGGAGTGGACGGTGAATTGGTAGGAGATTTTGCAGGGAACCCCTCCGAAGTACGAGTCAGTTTGGTTGGCTGCCTGGTGTCCAACCCGACACGTCTGCAAGCAGTTAGACAGACAGGTGTGCAAGGTCGACTTTAACTGGACTGGCCTATCTACATCGGCATGTGGGTCCAGCGGCCCAACAGGCCTGCCGACAATGGTTCCATGTGGAAATGATTTTCATTTGAGTTTGACTGTCTCTATCTATACTAACATAAAAAAATTGGAGTTTATCCGTTCACTATCTTTCCCTTTTTACAGTAGATTTTTCTATCTACTGCAACGTACATTCACATCTTCTCTTGACATATACCAACATATAAGTCTATGTCGTCAGCCGGCTCCCTCCTCGAACTGCTTGTGGCCTCACACCCAACCGCTCATCTTCCCTTCCCCATATGGCCACACTAATGACCCAACCACTAAGCAATCTCGCTATTCTCATATCTTGATCAGCATCGCCCCCTCTCCTCACTCCAATCAATCTCTTCTAATCATCTCCCTCTTCTATGCCCTGCACAAACGCCTTGCCAGTTTTGCAGGACAGATCCGCTATGAGTGGCAACGTGTAGAGACCCGAATATGCAAATCCGGACTCTCCTGTGTATTCCGCACTAGTCCAGGATCACGCTAGTGCACACAGTATAAACAAAGATGAAATATCGAACATATCACGATTTACTAAGAAAAGACTCAAATATTATTAATAATTATCAGAGTGCGACCTTATGGCCAAGCTTACAATTAATAGCCTGAAAGGCTTAAAAGAAACTAGCAGCGGAAATCCAAAAGAAAGCGCAGCAGCCAATCGACACGCCCACAGGCTATCGAGTGGAGAACGAAGCCTAATCCGCGAAGTCGTCGAAGTACTCTCCTTCTGGAACCTCCTGCTGGTGATACTCCTCCTCCTCAACTGAGCAACAGGGGCATAAAGCCGTGAGTACATAGAGTACTCAGCAAGTCGTTTGTAACAAATGAATGCAATATAGTATGCAAGGCTTAACAATGGATGGCTGAAAGGTTAGTTTTGCAGAAAGCGACAATTTGAAGTAAATATCATACATAGATTGAAGAGCATCTTTAACAAAGGACGTTAAATTAATAATCAAAGGAATTGAATATAACCACAAGTGAACTGACCATTCACTTCCCAGCTCAACCCAACCAGATTTCATAAAGACTCTACCCCTCGTGTGAAATCACCGAGCATTGTCCATGACCGAGGACACGGCTATTCGAATAGTTTTACACTCTGCAGAGGTTGCACAACTGTACCCACACGATGTGATTAGCCTCGCGCTAAGGAAATCACAACAAGGCTTTTACAATGATCCATCTCCACCCAATCCCACTCGCTAAGGTTTCGCCTCTCACCCCCTCTTGCGCCACAACAACATCAGTAGTAAAACCAAAGTGGAGACTTCACAAATTATTATGCCAGGTCTAGACTTCACAAATTATTATGCCAGGTCTATCCCATACTAGACATGTGGTTTGCACGATAAAGCTCAGATCAATGGCGCACAAAGTTAAGTCCTTAAGAATTACCCAGGCGAAACATCCACATCCCATGTGCCTCTCGCACCCCCTTTACTGCACGATCAATCGCCCAAGTGAAAACCAATTTTGTATAACCAACACCAATGACACTACCCATGTCTTGGTACTCAAATTTTATAACTGTGGTTGACCACCACGTTCAAGTATATCATTAAATCAAGATTAATTGACACATGTGATGATAACCCAACGTACTAGAATAAGCATGGCTAAGCAAAATAAGCGTACCACCCATGTGACAACTAGTATTGCATCACTAAATAATTTCCCATCCTATGGTGACAATAGAATCATGGTATTCAAATTATCAAGGAGGAAATAATCAATTAGGTCATTAACTACCAATACAAGGGTTGATAATAAAATAGCGATGCATGATAATTTAAAACAAAGTAATACATAATAGATTTGAAAACTGGGTTCAACATGATCAAAGGACACGACTTGCCTTGGCCTTGCTCAGCTGAGGTCTCTTGGTCTTCAAATCCAACTTCCGTTCCCTCGAACACGCGATCTAACGAGAGAGAAAGCGAAACGAAAAGACAAAATAAAATTCAAATAAACTCCAAAAACTTTCAAACCTGAACCAAAAGGTAGAGCTCAATTTTAGATGAATTTAGGAAAAAGAATCGGGTCAATCGGAGCTAGGACGAGGGAGAACGGGCTCTTGGAAAATTAGATCTAAAGAAAATCGGGAAATTGGAAAAAGGTACTGTGCTGTGGACCGGGCGCACGGTGAGGAGGGTCTACGGTGGACGCGGCTCACGAAACAGTGCGGGCGGCGGGTGCTGACGCAGACGGCGGGTGCTGACGTGGTGACCACGTATGCGCGATTGGCTGACGTGGCAGGGTGACGGGGCAGACACGTGGTAGGCTGACGTGGCTGGCTGGGACGGCTCGGCTGCTGAGGTGGCAGCCAGGCGGCGCCGCCGTGGCATGCCACATCGGATTTAGGGCTGACGTGGACGGCTTGCGTGGCTGGTGGACGTGCCTTCGGTCCACGGGTGCACGGCTGACGGGTGGGACCCGGCTGGCAGCGAGACGGCGCACGGGAGACCGGGAGCACGGGAAGGCAAAGGGGCGCGGCTGGCGTCAGCGCTGACGTGCGCGTGCACGGGGCGCGAGGCGGCGCGGCGCGGGCGACAAGGTCTGGCCGACGGCGGGTAGCGGCGGCGGCTGGCCGGGGAGGGGATCCGGGACGGCGGCGGGGCTCACCGGCGGCGACGACGACGGCGGCGGGAGGCGGCGAGGCTCACCGGCGACGGCGGCGAGGACGGCAGCGGGGCTCACCGGCGGCGAACGACGGCGAGCGGCGGCGGCGCACACGGGCGACGACGTCAGACGGGCGCGGCGCACGGGCGTCGGCGGCGGTGAGCGGCGGCGGAGGCGGCGGCTCGGGACGGCGAGGAAGCTTAGGGGTCGGCCGGTTTTATACCCGGCTCCCGAGGTGTCCGGATGGAAGACGGCGGCGGAAAAACGGAAGGCGGCGGCAGCGTCCCGATCGGAGACGGGGACGAAGAGTCCGGGTCGGAGACGATTCCGACAGGTGGGCCTCACCTGTCGGTGGCGCGGGCAAGCGGGCGGCCGGGATGCGGGGGCGCGGGCGCGGAGAGCGGCGGATGACGACCACGTGGCGACCATCGCACGGAGGGGAGCGGGCGCGGGCGCGAGCGCGGATGCGCGACGCGTGGCGCGGGCGAGGCAGGCTGGGCCGGCTGGTGGGTTTCGGCCCACTGGCCGGTTTGGAATTTTTCTGGGGTTTTTCTTTTTCAGAAATTCATTTAATTCATTTAGAGCTCTAGAAAATAGCAAATCAATCCAGAAAAAATCCAACAAAATTCCAGAAAATTCCTTGAGGCTCAAGGAACTCAAATAAAATATTTTTGGCAAATGTTCATGTTTGGATTATTCATATTAAATCCTTTTAATTGATAAAATTCCAATTAAGCTTTAATTAATTCCAGAAAAATCCAAATGGTGAATTTTATTTTAAAAGCTTCAAAAAGGCTCTGAAAATCAGGATGTTACACAACGCTGGTGACCAATGCTCACGACAAGCAGAAAGGGCCATTGCCAAGGGGTGGCTGGGCTCGAAGAGCGAGGAGGAGGCAGTGGCGGGGACAAGAAAGACGGTGGTGCTGGGATTGAGGATGGCCATATCTGGTGCCACCAGAGCTGAGGATGGTCAGATCCAGCGGCGTGGTAGTCAGGGCTCACCAGATCTACAGACTTCAGTTTCTCCCTCGGGTCCGACGGTAGATACCTCTCTCTCTGACTCTCCTCCACCAATGCCCCCACCATCCACTTCTCATTTTCTTCTACCATGGTCGGCTGGCTCCAACTATAGCTCTATGTTCTTGATCCGCCACCACCCCACTGTCTCGTTGTGAGGATGGCCTAATCTGACAGTGATGAAGGTGTGGACAATCAAATCCAGTGGCAGCGACCTCGGGGACACCAAATCCAAACGCGGTGACCTCGAGGTCCGCAGGATCCGCCACACTAGGGTGGAGAATGCCAGTGTTAACGACAATGACCTCAAGATCTGGCGGTCATGGGGTTGGGGACACAAGTGAGGAGCACGATGACCCTAGTGGAATACTGGAGGTAGAGGTGTACTAGACGGATCTGAAGACGGTGACTTGGAGATGGTGCATCCGGTGGTGGTGACCTTGGGGATGGTGGATTCGATGGTGACGGGCCCAATGACACGTAGGGTGGAGCCATCGGCTGGGAGGAGGCACAGGGAGTGGAGGCGACGGGATGGTGGTGCGTGGGTGGGGCTAAGGCGAGGGAGGGGAGGAGACAACATCGGGTGGGGTGGAGGGGCCGGATGTATTTTTTATTTACATATAGGGCAACCTCCTCCCTCAGCTAATTGTAGCCACTAGATCTCAATCCGACGTCCATGAATAAAGGTGATGCGGCTAGCCCTTTGGTCCCTAAGCCTAGCCCCTTGGAGCCTCCGCTACTCCTTCCTCCTATGCACCGCCATGTTGCTACTGCACTAAGACGGTGAAGAAGATAGAGGTGGAGCGGTACTCACGAAGAAGAGGAGCACACCGGTGTGGACGATGAGGCATTGGTGTACACAACTGAGGACGACGACAGAACGAAAGTGTACACCGCCAAGGTCGACGATCGAGACATAGAGTACACCAGCACAGATGACAAATAGGAAGCCAAAATACACCGGCTTGGACAAAGGTGTACATTGCTAGAGGTGAGGAAGAACCACAAAGCTAGTGGGGTTAGGGAGGGTAGATCCGAAGCGATGATCTCGGCAACAGTGGATCCAGCCACACCGACCTCACTCTTGATGATAAGAGAGACTTGAAGCACAATCCTAGATTGAGTTGCTATTTTAGGATATAAATACCCTATACTAGTTGATGAAAAATGTACGCACATCAATCTTTACTATCTTTTTGTATCTACTTTTTCTATACCATAGGAATAGATCATAGCTAGTAGAATCTTACCTTTGTATTCGATTTTGATCAATATTGTTTCGCCTCGATGTGCTAATCAATATGTGAATTACACCTATCCCTATTTCGTGATTTTGTTTATTGCTTCACAACGATGTTTCGTCCAAGGTCGAATTTTGTTCGGATTTACATATTATCGACTTTGCTGATTTGCTGGAAAAAATCGGATGGCACGTCATATACGTTGCTATAGAGCACAAATCGACTGGCACGTTATATATGCTGCTAAAGAGCACCCTCTATACGACCACGGTGTTCTCTATAAGAACACGGTGTTGTCAGAAATTTTTCGACAACAATAGTATTATACATGCCCTTAGAGAAAGAGGGGAGGAGACACATAGTGACATGGGATAAAAGAGGGACAGGAATGGAAAGAAAGCAAACAGGGAAGAAGGAAGGAAAGGATATAGAAAGAAAAAAGGGGATACCCATTTCTACCACATCATAACCATCCTTGTCGTAGACACATCGTTTAGGACTTCAGGCCATGAGAGTGATTGATATTTGATAGTTGAAAGGATGAAATTTAGACGGCTACGAAGTTTACATGAAAATTAGACTCTCATCAATAAACTAAAATTTGACTATTACATGTGCAGAAAGAAAGAAGGGAAATGCCTGCTCATGCTGTTCTAGAAACGACACACGCACACGGTACCGAAAGCATGGTGATACTACTTTTTTCCCCTCTTTTTGTTGAAAAAATCGACTTTCGAGTTCTGATCGCACACCTATCAACCTGCCGTCTGCCGTCCCCCATCCATCCTCCGGCAGGGGAGACGACGCGGCGACGTGCCGCGTGCGCCGAGCGGGCGGGGGTGGCGAAACTTGCGATCGGGCCGCCGTGTACGTGCACGCGCTGGCGCTGGCGCTGCGCGCGGCTGCACGGGTCGTATCCGGGTGCGTCGTGCGTCTCGGCGACGTGCCAAACGCGCCGGGCAGGCCACCGGTTGGCTGGTGAGTGGCGCTGTGTTATGTGTTGCGCTGCCCTCACGGGGCAACCCAACGTGGGCCGCATGCTACTGTGCTCACCGCGGCTGGCTGCGCTGGGCTGTGGCCTGGGCTGTGTGGCGCGATTGCAACCTTTTTCCGGGCCGCGGCCGACACCACGGTAGCCGTAGCGCTGTCCCAACCCATATGAGGGTGAGGGTATGTTCTCTTTGATAGTACTTTATGGCTGTTGGTTACGACTTATAACTTTTAGACTATTTGTATGAAGGATTATAAAGTAATAGAAATTCACATGTGGTTTTGCCGATATAGATGAAGTCGGTACAGTATATACTACAATTAACTAGTAGACTTTATCTTAAAAAGACACTCTGTTTAAAAGCTAGTTACTATAGAAAAAGTCAAAAACAGAAGCTAAAAACTAAAAAGAATAGGGGCTGATTTGCCGGCAGCCTCCTAGGAGGCACCCGCCGAAAGAACAGGAAAATTTCGCCTCCCTCCGACTCCGAGTAATCGATCTCTCCCTTGAGTCCCAGTCTCGCATAAGCGGCGCCGTCCGTCGTCGCCGGGCGCCGGCCACGACCAATTGCAGCTGCGTCAGTAGTGCATGAAGTGTTACAGTTGGGTGCAGTCTCGACTTTAGGGGATCAAAGCATGCGGAGCCGAAGAATCCGATGGTCCAAAATGCACATATTATCGTAATATATCAGTCTTTACTTTAGGGGATCAAAGCATGCTAAGCAATGATCACAGGAAAAGGAGCGACAATTCTTCTTAGCTACGGATACTTCCTTGATCTTTTCATTCCTCGCTCTTTCCCGCTTCGTCTATGCCCACTCCGCATGTCCCCATCTGGAACGCGGGAGTTTCCTGTGGGAATTGGACTGTATTTGGTCTGTATTCCACGGTCTAGTTGATGGTAAAAGGTAAAATAGTAGCATGTAAAATACACAGTCACTCTTTATTCTTTTTTAGTTTGTTATTTCGCTGGCGTCGCTTGAGATGTCGCGTCGCGGTCCTCGGAAGCAAATTGTATGGCCCCTCCCCGAGATGCTACCATGTGGTCCAAGTAAGACCCTCCCCGTACAATTTGTTGGGGACAGATATGCTATATTAGTGCAAATTAAAATTTTCTATCGTGTAAACTAGAAAGTCATACAAGTGAAAAATCATATATTGTTGCCACTAAAAGCACAGTGCAACAGAAGTAGAGTTGAAGCAGCCGGTACACGCGTCGGTGTAGTGGAAATAGTCGATCGTTCTTTGGTCAACCATCTCTTCCTCACAATCGTTCTAATTAGTGCTGTAGTCGCAGCAGCGCCTCTACCAAGACCCACACGTCCAGTGATGGAGCGTCATGTGTCAGTCTGCTGTGCGTCAGTATGCTAGCACCAGCGTGTATGGCAGGAGTTATGAAAGGTGGTGGCTAGGATTTCAATGGGTGTGTCTCAGGATACCTCCTTAGCTCCTGCATCTCTCTTTATATAGGCTCTAATCAGATCCTTATCCGATACGATTAGACATTGTTGTTACTACAGGCCAAACAGTAAAGAAGAGGACTAGCAGGAGAAGAGGAGAGCCAGCACAGAGGTTGGATGAGGAAGGTGGGTGAATAATAGTCAGAGAGTCCCCACCTCCTGCCCCCCTTAGAGGTTTATATACATAAATAGGGTAGGATGGGGAATTCCCATCATACCCCTTAGTATTTACAAATGATGAGGGTACATTGGTACATTTCTCTACACTATTGGGCCTATTACATATTGGGCCAGTTGCAAGGCCCAGTCACGAGGGGTTGGGCCACCCCCACAACAGTACTCCCTTGACAGCAAGAGTAGAGATCCCGATGGGCGAGCTGACGTGACCAACTATCCCGGCCCCCTGTTCCTTGACAGTAAGCACGAGGGTGCCGACGGGTGAGCCAATGCAACTAGTAGCTTGTAGCCCCCTGAGGCAATGTCTATGAAGAGGTCAGCGAAGTCCTGCGCTGAAGCCCAGCCATCCTGCCGAGGCGATGCCTACGAGGTGGACGGCGAAGTCGGGCTGTCCCGCTGAGGCGATGCCTACGAGGCGGACGGTGAAGTCGCACGCTGAAGCCGGGCCGTCTGCCGAGGCGATGCCTACGAGGCGGATGGTGAAATCCTACGCCAAAGCCAGGTCGCCCCTCCGAGGCAATGCTTATAAGGTAGACCGTGAAGTCATGCCACCACGCCGAGGCGATGCCTACAAGGTGGGTGACGAGGTCCTGCCGCCATGCCGAGGCTAGCCTACAAGGCGGGTGATGAAGCCACGCCGCAACCAGGCCGTCCCACCGAGGCGGACGGCGAAGTCGTGCCGCTCCGCCGAGGCAATGCCTACAAGGCGGATGGCGAAGTCATGCCACCCCCAAGGCGATGCCTACAAGGCGGGCGAAGAAGTCGCGCTGCCCCACCGAGGCTATACCTACGAGGCGGGCGGCGAAGTCACACTGAAGCCATGCCACCCTGCCGAGGCAATGCCTACAAGGCGGGCAACGAAGTCCTACGCCACAGCTGGGCCGTCCCGCCGAGGCGACGCCTGCGAGGCGGATGGCGAAGTCGGGCCGCCCTGCCGAGGCAATGCCCACAAGGCGGACGGCGAAGTCGCGCCGCCCTACCGAGGCTATACCTACGAGGCAGGCGGCGAAGTCGCACTGAAGCCATGCCGCCCTGCGAAGGCAATGCCTACAAGGCAGGCGATGAAATCCTATGCCGCAGCCGGGCCGTCCCGCCCAGGCGACGCCTATGAGGCGGACGGCAAAGTTGTGCCGCCCCGCCGAGGCAATGTCTACAATGTGAACGGCGAAGTCCTACCACCCTACCGAGGCGATGCCTACAAGGCGGATGGCGAAGTCATGCTGAAACCACGCCGCCCTGCCGAGGCAATGCCTACCAGGCGGGCGACGAAGTCGCACCGCCCCACCAAGGCTATACCAACGAGGCGGGCGGCGAAGTCGCACTGAAGCCATGCCGCCCCGTCGAGGCAATGCCTACAAGGCAGGCGACGAAGTCCTATGCCGCAGCCGGGCCGTCCCGCCGAGGCGACGCCTGCAAGGCGGACAACGAAGTCGTGCCGCCCCGCCGAAGCAATGCCTACAAAGCGGACGGCGAAGTCCTGTCACCCTACCGAGGCGATGCTTATAAGGCGGACGACGAAGTCATGTTGAACCACGCCGCCCTACCGAGGCGATGCCTACCACGCAGAGGCAGGGAGGCGAAGCCGCCGTTCCCCTACCTTCGAAAATGGTGCCCGCGGGAAGCGGGCGGCGTAGGCCGAGGGCACTGCGCACGCAGAGAGGGAGGCAAAGCTGTTGTTCCCCTACCTTCAAAAACGGTGTCCGTGGGGAGCGGGCGCGAGCGGCGTAGGCCAAGGGCGCTACGCACATAGAGGAAGGAAGGCGAAACCGCCGTTCCCCTACCTTCAAAACGGTGCCCGTGGGGAGCGGGCGCAAGCGGCGTAGGCCGAGGGCGCTACGCACGCAAAGGCAGGGAGGCGAAGCCGCCGTTCCCCTACCTTCAAAAACGGTGCCTGTGGGGAGCGAGCATGAGCGGCGTAGGCCGATGGCGCTACGCACGCAGAGGCAGAGAGGCAAAGCCGCCATTCCCCTACCTTCAAAACCGGTGCCCACGGGGAGTGGGCGCGAGCGGCGTAGGCCGAGGGTGCTATGCATGCAAAGGCAGGGAGGCGAAGCCACCGTTCCCCTACCTTCAAAAACGGTGCCCACGGGGAGCGGACGCGAGCGACGTAGGCTGAGGGCGCTACGCACGCATAGGCAGGGAGGCGAAGCCGCCGTTCCCTTACCTTCAAAAACGGTGCCCGTGGGGAGTGGGTACTAGTGGCATAGGCCGAGGGCGCTACGCTCATAGAGGCAGGGAAGCGAAGCCACCGTTCCCCTACCTTTAAAAATAGTACCTGCTGGGAGCGGGCGCGAGCGGCGTAAGCCGAGGGCGCTATGCACGCAAAGGCAGGGAGGCGAAGCCGCCATTCCCCTACCTTCAAAAACGATGCCCGCGGGGAGCGGGCACGAGCGGCGTAGGCCGAGGGCGCTATGCACGCAGAGGCAGGGAGGCGAAGCTACTGTTCCCTGGTGTGACGTGCGAAAGCGCAATATCTATGCAGTGCACCGCTAAACCGATGCCCTCCCTGGTGCGACACACGTGAAAGCACGTTATCCAAGAGGTGCGCCGCTAAAGCGATGCACTCCCTGGTGCGACACGCGCGAAGGCGCATTATCCAGGAGGTGCGCCGCTAAGGCGATGCACTCCCTGGTGCCACACGCGCGAAGGCGCGTTATCCTGGAGGCATCGTGTGAATTTTTTATAATTCGTAGAGTATGCTGAGGTGCAAGGCCATCGTGCGATTTTTTATACTCCATAGAGTTTCTCGGGACGATAAGTTCCCGACGCTTTTTACTCCGAAGAGTGCACGTGGAGGCCGCGCGTCTTATTTATACTCCGTAGAGTGCACGCGGAGTCCGCGCGTCTTGTTTATACTCACGTAGAGTACACGCGGAGGGCGCGCATCTTGTTTATACTCACGTAGAGTGCACATAGAATCCGTGTGTCTTCTTTATACTCCGTAGAGTGCACGCGAAGACTGCGCGTCTTATTTATACTCCGAAAAGCGCACGCGGAGGTCGCGCGTCTTCTTTATACTCACGTAGAGTGCACGCGGAGGCCGCGCGTCTTGTTTATACTCACGTAGAGTGCACGCGGAGGCCGCGCGTCTTGTTTATACTCACGTAGAGTGCACGCGGAGGCCGCGCGTCTTGTTTATACTCACGTAGAGTGCACGCGGAGGCCGCGCATCTTGTTTATACTCACGAAGAGTGCGCGCGAAAGCCGTGCGTCTTATTTATACTTACGAAGAGTGCACGCTGAGGTCGTGCATCTTATTTATACTCACGAAGAGTGCACACGGAGGTCATGCATCTTATTTATACGCACGAAAAGTGTGTGCGTCTTATTTATACTCACGAAGAGTGCAGACGGAGGCCGTGCGTCTTATTTATACTCACGGAGAGTGCACACGGAGGCCGTGCGTCTTATTTATACTCACGAAGAGTGCACACGAAGGCCGTGCGTCTTATTTATACTCATGGAGAGTGCACACAGAGGCCATGCATCTTATTTATACGCACGGAGAGTGCACACGGAGGCCGTGCGTCTTATTTATACTCATGGAGAGTGCACACGGAGGTCGTGCGTCTTATTTATACTCACAGAGGCCGTGCGTCTTATTTATACTCATGGAGAGTGCACATGGAGGCCGTACGTCTTATTTATACTCACAAAGAGTGCACACAAAGGCTGTGCGTCTTATTTATACTCACTAAGAGTGCACACGGGGGCCATGCGTCTTATTTATACTCTCATAGAGTGCACACGGAGGCCGTGCGTCTTATTTATACTCACGGAGAGTGCACACGGAGGCTGTGCATCTTAATTGAACTCACGAAGAGTGCACACGAAGGCCGTGCGTCTTATTTATACTCACGGAGAGTGCACACGGAGGCCGTGCGTCTTATTTATACTCACGAAGAGTGCACACGGAGGCCGTGCGTCTTATTTATACTCACGGAGATTGCACACGGAGGCCGTGCATCTTATTTATACTCACGAAGAGTGCGCACAAAGGCCGTGCATCTTATTTATACTCACGGAGGGTGCACACAGGGGCCGTGCGTCTTATTTATACTCACGAAGAGTGCACACGAAGGCCGTGTGTCTTATTTATACTCTGAACAGTACGCCGAGGTGCGAGGCCATCATGCGATTAAGTAAAAGGCAGAAAAAAACCGTAGCACAAGTGAAGAAAATATCACAGAAAATGTCAGTTGTGCTTGCAAAATGTAACGGGAGCACACATATAGATGCAGACAGCACCTAGTAGCATTAAATGCTTGTGAAGAGTGCACCTGTCTTACCTGCTACTTGCTGTGACCGACATGTTCAATGCTACTAGCATTTCTTATGGTGTCCTGACGACGCGGGACAGCTAGTAACTACTGGCGCCCCCTCACGCCCTGCATTTATTGACACGAGAGCGCTAGACCAACAGCTGCCACTCACATACTGAGCTTGAAGATGAAGTCCGCGAGAACCCAGCCGAGCAGGCGCATCCCGTGAAGGCAAACCCGAGAGCAGAGCTGCTGCATGGTGCTGTCTTTTGCGTGCAGGAAGCAAAGGAAAAGGGTGCGAGCGCTGCTTTGTGTTCCATCACACATGCATGCCGCTAGCGCAGGAGCGCATGCAGCTGGTGCAGGATATCAAGGCGGCGAGCTCAACCGACATGGACCAGGCCATGGCCAGTTCGGAGACCGGCGTTGCGGCAGCCAGTGCAAAGTCTGCGGAGGCGGGCTGAGGCCGGAGCAAGTCTTCCGGACGTCGCAGAGGCGAACGGAGGCCGTAGCAGATCCTCGGTAGCGCGGGAGCGAGCAAAGGCCGAAGCTAGTCTTCGGCAGCGTGGAGGCGAGCGAAGGCCGAAGTTGGTCTTCGGGGCGTCGTGGAGGCGAGCGAAGGCACATGCTTGAGAGAGGTCCCATGACGCATGCACACGCACGTGCATGAACCATGCATTGCTCTCAAAGACACATGCTTGAGATAGAGATCCCCTGACGCATGCACATGCACGTGCATGAGCCATGCATGCCATGCCCGCGAGCAGAAAACCTCCCTTCAGCGCAGCGGCGCAGGTGTAGACGAGGCCTCGCACGACATGCGAAGGCCCGCGGTCAACCGAGGTCGTCGGCGAGGTCTACCTGGACTCCAACGAAGTGAAAGTCGAAGCCGAAGGCGTTGTCGCAGAGGCGGAGCCATGGCGAGGTAGGCGCGGCCAGCTCGGACTTCGGCGAAGTGAAGGCTGAGGTCGAAGGTGCTGTCGCAGATGCAGAGCCGTGGCGAGGTAGATGCGGCCAGCTCGGACTTCGGCGAAGCGAAGGCTGAGGTCGAAGGCGCTGTCGTAGATGTGGAGCCGTGGCGAGGTGGCATAGCCGGCTTGGAGGTTGGCGTTGAGCGACACGAGGAGGCATCGCATCGCTCAACGCGGAGGCGAGCGAACATAGGCACCAAATAGGTCACGCCGAGGGCAAGGTCCAGGCTTGGAGAACGTGTTCTGGTCTTTGAAGAAGCCGTGCAGCCGGTCAAGTCTCAGGTTCAGGCTCCGAACGATCAGCTCTAGCAGCTTGAAGGCAAGCTCTTCCATCGCTTAGGCGTACTCCTCTAGTGCCTCTCTGCAGGTGCCTGGTAGACTATGTAAGCGGCGCTGGCGAAGTCGCACGTTCCACTGGCCCGGCCCTTGCACTGATAGTTGTCATTGACTGAGTAGGACGCATGCACGAGATTGGTGCTAGGCTCGTAGCACGGCTTGCCGGGCTGGATGGCGCTGCAGTCCGCCCCGTGGCCGCACGCGTAGTCCAGCGCCACCTGCAACCGCTCGTCCCCGACCGCCGCGTTCGCCACGCACCAGCTCGCCTTCGCGGGGACGGGACCGGGGCTGTTGCCGTGAACGAAGTCAATCTCGTACACCTTCTGCATGTTCGGGTAGAACAGGCCGAAGTTGCGCTCCGTGGTGTCCCCGGGCTTCCCGTTCCCGTTGAAAAGGGAGAAGATGTACACGGAGATGTCGGCGTCGGGCGGTACGGGGAGCCGGTGTTGTCGGCAAGCAGACTGTACGTGGTGCTGGAGTTGCTAGAGAGCACGTGGCTGATGAGGTTACCGTTGTATGCTTGGGCGTTGGCCTTCGAGGCCCACGGGCTACCATCGGATGCCCATAGTCAGTGGGTGCAGAGCCGAGGTCGAGGACGCCGATGCGAAGTCTGTACAGAGCCACATGGAGGCGAGGTTGTTCATTGCAGAGCCAAGGTCGAGGATGCCAGCGCGGAGTTTAGCGCGAAGACCTCAAGGTGGAAGGCTGTGACTTGATGCTTGGTGCGGAGGCAGGGCGTCCAGCGGAGCGTGGTGAGGCCATGCGCGCAGGGGCGATGAAGCCGGAGCTCGACGTAGCGAGGGTGGAGGCCAGTGTGCAAAGCCCGTGGATGGCGCGGATGTGCGGTGTCCACGGTTAAGGCTCGATGCTATGCTCTAGACACGCTTTGCTTTTCTTACTTTTGGCAGCATTTTTTGTTCCAGCCGATCAGGATCCAGCATGCCAGGATGTATCCCAGTCCAGCCATGGAGCAGATCTTCCTCGCGGTGGTGACTCTTCTTTGCTCGACTTCTTGCCCGGTCCCCACTAACGACGCCATCTGTTGTGGCTACAGGCCAAACAGTAAAGAAGTGGACTAGCAAGAGAAGAGGAGAGCTAGCACAGAGGTTGGATGAGGAAGATGGGTGAATAATAGTCAGAGAGTCCCCACCTCCTGTCCCCCTTAGGGGTTTATATACATGAGTAGGGTAGGATGGAAAATTCCCATCCTACCCCTTAGTACTTACAAAGGATGAGGGTACATTGGTACATTTCTCTACACTATTGAGCCTATTACATATTGGGCCAGTTGCATGGGCTAGTCCCGAGGGGTTGGGCCACCCCCATAACAGACATTATATCCAACTTGAAAACTCTCAAGCTGAATCTTTATCCAATACGAGTAGAGATCGTATTCAACCCGGAGAGCCTCCAATCAAATCCAATACAAGTAGAGATCATATCTCACCTGAAGTCTATATTCGGACCCTTATCGTTCTGACCCTTTAAGTGTGTGACCCTATAATTTCATATATATTTAGCCATAGGCCAAAACCTCCTTTCCAGTCCATAAGTTGGTAACGGTCTCTAGCAGAACATAACGACTTCTAAACATACATAAAGACCATATCAGACGAATCTATATAGTACTTATGTACTGATCACTTTGCCTGATGATATCCGATCGAACTCAAGAGAAAAAAAACATGACATCCTATAATGACTCGATCATTCACTCAAACCTGTAGTGGATTACTCAGTTGTGATTGACTTCTCAACCACATTCGGCATGGGCATGCACTTCCTTAATCCAACCACATCGAGGGGCCAGAGATATCTCTCCTATTATATAGGAGGCACAAATTCCATCTTGATTGCTCATATTCCTTCGCATGTTTTATAGTAAACCCGAAAGATACCTCTGTGACTACTCAGTTACGGAATAGTATTTGGCAACCTCTAAGTAAACTATTACACATATAGAAAATTATGACGATCTCATGTCTAAAAATTCTACATACACTATGTATAGGACCAACTGATGACACTTAAGAATATAACAATTCCCGCAATGTCTTATGGTAGGTCAATCAAACACATATTCTCTAATATGTTTTCACATTATTGATTTGATATCTCCACCACATTATTGATTTGATATCTCTATATCCATGATCTGTGAAACATGATCATTAATTAATACATGTGTTGATTTATAAATTATAACTATTCCACATAGTGACATAAGATCAAGGATAAACATCAAAACATGAATAAAGAGTTCCAGAAATAAGTCATATACTTGTTAATCAATATAAAAGATATTTATTCAAGTAACAAAACAACAAATTATTTAAAAAATCATAAATATAAAAACAATATAATTATCTCTATAATTAACTTAGAACATATCACTAATAAATTTTGCTTCCGTGGCCCTCACCTCTTGTGCCAAGGGTGGCCAAATAGTATTCCTATTAGCCAAGCCAAATCCATCTTACCCGCTTCCTTTCCGGCCGTAACGCATACCCCTAGGCAGTTGGGCATGCCCTCGGCGTACTCTGCTGTGCATGCGTGCCTCATTCGCATCAACAACACACACTGACACAAGTGTGCACATGAACATGGTACATACCTCGTACCCGCACAATGTTCTTGCATTGTTTGTTAGGTAGTCCGAATCGTGACATGTATTATAGTATTGTACAATCTTACTATTCTATTGGAGATAGATAATACTGATTGTAATATGGATTAGATTCAGGTAGTATCGCAGTGGGATTACGATCCTACCCATAGAATCGTTAGAATCATGTAGCATCGCAGTGGGATCGTGATCCTGATAACAAACTATGTTCACATATTAAATTTGATGTTATCTATTGCTAGTTTAAGACTCCATTTTATTTCGGCTTGAGTTTCTAGCTTCTACCTTATTTTTCACTATTCCTAAATTTCATCTTTTTCAGATTTTTTGGCAACTTTTTGAGCTTTTTGCCGGTTCTTTTTCTGTATTCGTTTGCATTGTCCTTGATGGGTTAACCTGTTTTTCTATTTTTAAATTTTTCTTAATTACACCAAATAAGCCACTATCAGCTACAGTGTAATTTCAGCCGGCTACAGTGAAATTTCAGCCACAAGCCACTTTTTTCAGCCCAAATGAGCGGCACGTTACACTAATTTAATTTGCTTTATTTTATTGTTTACATATTATTCTAAGGTAAAAAAGCATTACCTTTGACATATTGCATTTTTAGATTATTAGTTTATTAAAAATAATTAAATAAGTTTTAAAAATCAGCCTTAATTCAATATAACATGAATAAGTGTACTTCAATTATAAAATTAAATTCAAAAAAATCTATTATAAACTTGCATATTTAGAAATATAGTTTAATTTTTATATAAAATATATATGTTTTTAAAATTTGATAGAATCATAATTTTACTATCTGAGCCCGTCAGACAAAAAAACGATCCTACCTGGTATTACGATGCTGACAACCTTGATTGGCAGTGTCAAGCAAGCAACACGTCTCGCTCAGCTATCTTGGTGATTTTTTTACTGATCTAGCCCTTTGGTGGTGCTTTTTTCAGGTCTGACCTCTGGTCCCCTCTGGAGTGTGGATTCTTCGGCGGCCAGCGCGTGGCCATTTTAGCGGTCATGGGGCACGAAACGCTTGCGTGGGCGCCGAAGTTGCAAGAGGTCCTTATAGTACTCTTACAAATACGACTTACGACAATGACTCTTTAACCACAGCACTTCAACCATGGCATTTCGACCACGGCGCCTCGACCACGGCACGTCAACCACGACGTCTCGATTACTACTTCGAGCACTCGAACACACGAGTACTCAGCACACGACTATATAGTACTCAAACACACAAATACTTGACACGCGACTACACAGTCTTGATGCTCACATAAGTGTTACACACTCCACGGCCACTGAAATGGCTACACGTTGGCCACCAAAGAATCCGCACTCTAAAGGAAGCAGAAACGCAAAATAACTGTGTAAAAGATCAGAACAAAAAAAAAGCCACACCAGAACAGTAAAAACTTTATTCATGGCACGCACCAACCAAACATGCATGGCACTGTCTCTCGACGTTGATATGTACACGCGTATGTATACGCGTGTGCGACAAGCTAATTTCGTCGTGGACCTCAGCTGTGTTTTGGGTGCTCTGTTTGAGTCTTTTCTATTTAACCGGCGCAAGAACTGTTGGGAGCGTATAACGTTTATTGGTTAACGTGACGACCCTATTTTAATAATATGACCATCGTATTTTTCGTATCAACACAGAAATTTCGTTACGAACAGAAAAAATACCATATATACTCACAAATATTTAAAAAATGAATTAATTAAAATATGACCTAACAGCTAAACTACAATAATTTTACGAGCATCCAAACCCAAAACCTAACTTATATTCAGAAGAATCGATGAAATCCTATTAAAAAAAATGCTTGAATACGATCGTAACTATAACATGTTAGCTGATGCACCATTCCTTCTTCAGGTGTTTGTTTTGATGAAAATAAACAAGTTTGAATACACTAGGTACTCAGTAAGCCACATGAAAAATGCTATTTAGCTACCATGCAAGGTGTTTAACTGGATAGAGTCACGATTTGCAATATGATAAGAATAAATACAAGTTTGTTGGTAAAAAAAACTTTACACTTAAAACAGTCAAGCATTATTAATTAGCAAGGGGTTTTGTCAGTCAATTTTTATATTAAAATCATCCAAATCCTACTTATATCTTGTTATAGAAAACACAACTCCATTAACCAGGAATACGACATATTTGAATAGCATTTATTATACTCTATAGAGTTATCCAACTTTACCTATAAGATATTTCAAACTCATAATGTCAAATTGTAAAGACGCAACATGATAGCATGCAACTTAATTGAGACAATAAGATTGTTTTACTACTTGTGCATTTTTTTTGCATATGGCAAGAGTCAAGCAAGTGGCTTGACCTGTCATTCTTAGAGGTTACCACTCCTATATGGCGTTGAAAGCGCCGTGTCCAATGATCTTTCTCAAAGAAACTTGTAAGAAGACCCAGCGTACTGTGAATGTTAGAGCTCACCTACCCGAAGGGAAAGAGCTACCACTAGTGGAATTGAGGTGTTGGCTTGTGGACCCAGTATAATTTGTTTGGGTTTATCTCAATTTGAACTAGAGAGACCGATAAGCCTCCAAATACCACGGTAAAAAGAAACTATGTTAATTATGGTTTACTTTCTTATGCTCAATTTACATACTTGCAATTTCTATTTATAGAAATTAAATTAATTTTTTATCACCTTAGAATTGTAAACTTTGATATATATATATATATATATATATATATATATATATATATATATATATATATATATTAATACGCTTAGAAGAACCTAGAAGATTTCTCGCTCGGTTGGGCTGAAAAGCTGTAGCTTATGGCTGAAATTGCACTGTAGTGGCTGAAATTTCATTGTAGCTGAAGGTTGCTTATTTGGCGTAATTAAATTTAAAAAATTTAAAAATAGAAAAATATGCTAGCTCATCACGGACAACGCAAATGAATACGGGAAAAAAAGAACCAGAAAAAGCTCAAAAAAGCCGAAAGTTCAGAAAATGACGAAATTTATGAATAATAAAAAATAAGCTAAAAATTAGAAGCTGAAACTGAAACGAGCGGGGTCTTAATACAGAAGTTGAAGCTTTGGGGCAGGGCTGTATCGAATACCCCGCCCACGCGTAGGACAAGACACTCGTAAGCATTTTGGATTTGCAGGAATGGTTACGTCGTTTCTCCTTGTATTTGACCGTCCGATCGTAAATCAAGCCACTGTACCAATCGCCGATTACTCCACCGTGAAGAAATTCCGGAAGTTACCAAAGAAGCTTCGGACCCGTATTCATGGGTAGACGTGTTTGTTCCTCCCCCTTTTACTCTCTTGGGGTGAAGAGGGCGTGCCATTTGTCTCTTTTCTTTTTCCTTTTCAAATAGTGAGTGAAGAGCTAAGTATGAAATTTTCTAGTTTATGATTTTTTTTATGTTTTCTTGATTTTTTTTATTTTTAGGCTTTTTTTGTCTTTTTTCTCTTATTTATTCCATTCTCCGTACTGATATAATAGTTTTTTATTTTTTATTTAATTACGCAGAATAAGCTAACAGCAAGTCATAAGCTCTGACTTATAAGCCATTTGGAGCAAACTTCCTCCCTTTCGTTTTAATGCGATAATAAAACGGCAAATGAAATGCTGAAAGGGATGTTTGTGTTCTAACAGTTATATTCGTAAGCTCCCTTTTTATTGTATTTTAAGAAACCATTATGATGTACACATGTTGGGAGGAAATGCTTGCCAGCTCTACAGATACTGTTTGGCATCGACGTCTCAAACCTCTGGCCGAAATTTTTGTTAGATTCATATCTACATCAACTATTTGATTTGCCTTGATTAGTTTCGGCCATTATAAGCTGTCTCTTTTACATGAAAATAGCTAGCATAATTAGAAGCTGGCTAGAGTTTAGATGATAAAAAGGGTAGAGAATCCAAGGGCGACAAAAAACCATGAGAATGGATGAGAAAACTGCAACCTATTCGCTGAATTTTGTTTGTTTGTCGGGGCAACATTTGGAGAATCTACAGGTACACTATATATACATTTTGTCCTAATGGAGACGGAAGAAGTTGTTTGAGAGATGTAACGAATACCGTTCATTCCACAACTTTGGACGATCACCCAACGGCTAAGAATCAATGTTGTGAAAAAATGGAATACGGTCATTGGATGATCAGATTACCCACAAAAAGTTACGCTATGTGGCCAATTAGTCGGCCGGTCTATTCAACAGTTTTTCACAGCACTGCTTAGGAAAAAAATGCTTGCAAAGAAGCTACTGCGGCATAATATTTGCGCAATAGTGCACTTGTCGTAGACAGATAATGGCCTATTTTTTAAGTTAAAAATTGATGACTTTTAGCTTTTGCTACAGTACCTAACTTTCAAAAGAAATATTTTTTCAAAATGGGGTCTACAAGTTAAACGATCTACATGTTAAAAGTCCAACATCTGTACCAGCTAAAATCGCAAGTGAGTATCTGTAAAGGAATCTTATGCAAGCATAATCATCACAAGAACATCATCCGTGATTTCCGGAGAAATGTTCGCTTCACGTCGATCGATTCGCTCTGCCGCAGTAGGATCGTGCTCGCCTAGCTGCGAAGACGCTAGGAATCGGCTTGAACTCTGAACGTGCAACATACACGCGAGCATGCATGCACCGTGTATATAGTCTGAATCATATCCTTACACTCTAATATAATATAATCATCATCTGATGCGTTAGTTTGGCTAGATTAGTCTGCAAATAATTGCGAGTGATGTGGCGCTGGATTATTGATTTAGGCTATATGTTTTACTAGTAACATGGACTTCTGGAACCAGGGATTATTGATGTGGCGCCGGATTATTTATATATGTCATCAGTGTAGTTCGATTTAGCATCTACGTGCGTGTTAATTATGTACTATAATGATTTCTATTTATACGAAGCAAGCAACTCTCCTACCGGACCTTAAAAAAAGTGTCCCCTACTATGCGACTTCTCCATCGCATTTCTATTTTGTGATGACATAATAAGAAAGCAACATGTTTCACCGAGGACGGAGCTAAAAAGATTTATGTACATGGAGTTCTTAGCGAAGTTTTTATTAATGTATAAAAGGGGGCTGAATTTGTTGTTTCTGCACCAAACGATTGAATGAGCACCAAGATATCATCCAAGAAGTTTCCAAACTGAGTGAAATATAAGCAGTATGTCCCAAGGGTTGGTCAGTCCCAATTTGACAGGGGAGGTTCACCGTTTCATTGACCATTGAAAGCCCTGCTCGTAACCTCTCCTTTCACTTCAATGGCAGTCTGTCTTGGTCAGCCTCATTTCACATTTTCACCAAAGGAGTACTCTATCAGATGAGAGAACCCATTCAAGATTGTTTTTTTTCTCTCCTGTCACTTTCTTTCATCTTCTTGTTTTTATATCAGTTTTTTTTTCTGAAAATGAGAAATTGCTTTATTTTTTTTTCTGCAAATGAGAAATGGCTGAACTCACTAAAGCTCCATTCATTTCGGCTTGAGCTTATTAAATTCTGGCTTATTTTTACTATTCCTAAATTTTGTCTTTTTTCTATCTTTTTAGCTTTTTTTGCCAGTTCTTTTTTTTCCTGTATTAGTTTGCGTTGTCCGTAATGGGCTAACATATTTTTTAGTTTAATTTTTTAAAATTTAGTTACGCCAAATAAGCCACCATCAGCTGCAGTGTAATTTCAGTCAGCTACAGTGCAATTTCAGTTAAAACCAGTTTATTTCAACCCAACCGAGCGACACCTAACAGGATGACTAAACAAGATTGACAGACTCATTCGAAGGGGAGGCGTAGCATAAACAAGTTAGGTAGTAGCGAAATCCGTAGCAGTGCCAATCAGACTACTAGTTTAGTGGGAGTACCTTTTTTCTGAATTAAACAGTTTTTCGCCCGTTAGTTGTTTTTTTCTGAATTAAACATCTTCCTAAGTTCATTGCCGTTAGATGCTGCTCCTAGATCTGTGCTAGCAAAGGCGGAACTAGAACAAAAATGACCCGGATTCACCACTTCACTCTATATATAACAACATATATGGTTTTCAAATAATATTATGCTAAATAGTAATATGTTCGGTAATTTTTAGCATCAATATTTAATATAACCGATAACAGCGTATGATGATAAAGAAGTAGCGATCAAAATACTTATCAAAATAAAAAAGCATGATAATAATATTGATTAGTTGCAGTAAACTAAAGAAACTAAGGGCAAAACCATAAACAAAAGTTGATCAGTATTAGTAAAATACATTATTCGATCTTAATGGTTTGTTAAAAAAGAACAAAATTACTTAAAGTTTTTAAGTAAAAAAAGTAAAATAATCAAATGTAAGTTAATATATTATCTTTTAGTATTTACGTTCTTTTAACTTCATAAAACGATGAATCATAACATCGTTAGTAATTTTTGTCAATTCTTATTTCTTCACAACAAATAAATATATCATTCATGAAATTATCATTTAGTAATTAAAAAGTCAGTTAGTTATTTGTATGCTTACTTTCTTGACATTGCGGTCAAATACTACAATTTGCCTCCAATTTGCAACGAGCTAGGCTAGTATTCCAAAAACCAAAATTAAAATCCTAAGTATTAACCCTAGCATTCGACAAAAATCAATCAACAATCATCATATTGAAATCCTAACTCACAAATTAAAATAATTGAGAGAAATTTAGAACAAAGTACATACTGATTGGGTGGACCTAAACTTCCTTCGGTCAACGACGACATGAGGCAATAGGGACCAGGCAACGCCATGGTGAGATGGTAGGCGAGGGCAGCTGATGGCACCGATTTCTCCCATTTTCTGGCGACCGGTCACTGCCTAGCTGAGTGCGGTTATGTGGCGGGTGTGGTGCACATCTCCTGGCCAACCATGCGAGACGAACAAGCTCAAGGGCTGCGCCAAGTGACATGCTTCAGGATCATCAAATGGACGTCGTGCCCTGTTGTGGTCCTCCCACTTACACTGGCTTAAGGGCTGACTTGGCCTGCTGTAGTTGCCTCATGAACTGGGAGAAAACGGAGGCTTCTCGTGAACTGCTACTAACTACTGGGAATTTGGGTTGCTAATGCTCTCTTCGTTGGGTTTCAAGGAAATAACCAGGTGCACTGAGTTTAGTCTGGGGGTTTCACACATGGACTGAAAGTGTTAATCCTTACTAAAAAAATTTTTGGACCCGGTGTCCTGTGACACCGGGACTCACCAAGTAGTTCCACCCTTGTGTGCTAGTGTTCAATTGGGTAGGAAATAAATGCAACTCACATGGGAACCCAAAGGCTACACGAATCTCAAAGGAAGATCAAGGGGGAGGGAGTGTAGGAGCACATCCTCTAACGAGGAGATTTGCATTTTCCCCCTCATTCTCACCTTCTTTCGACACTCCCATCTCCAAGCAAATCTAACGGATGTAAGTGATATAAGGTTTGGAGTTTAGCATCATTATAGAAGGTTTGGAATTTAGCATCATTGTAGATTTCGAGGCACCATTATGTGTCCTAATGGAGTCAAAAGTAATATAATGACTTGGACTAGAATGCCTACTACCTTAAAGTATTCTAGGGACAGAAAACCTCAAATTGATGAAGTGACTGGGTGGTTGGCAGCCAATACATGTCAAATTTTCGACATCAATTGGGATGATTAGAAGGAAGATCATAAAGGGGATCGATTAATTAGTGGTACATGTTTGATTGTCTCGTTACTTACTACGAAAGAAAAGAATGAAAAGGACAGCTCGATAGTTGCCCTATACTTTCTGACACTATTTCTCCCCCAATTTTCGCTTGCAGGGTGTTTTCAAAATCCCACAAGATGCCAACCTGACAATTGTGTCAGCGTCCAACTCTCCAAGGCCCCAAAAAAAAATCCTTGTAATTAGGTATTTTTGTGCATACGTAGGATGATATAAATGACATCACACTAGTAACCTCCCTGTAGAAGACAGTACAACAATTATGTGGTAGGCTGCTTAAATGGAGCAAATATTTGCATCACGTACTCCAGTGCGGGACAGCGTGTCGCTCTCAAGACTCTCAGTGTACATACAGCACACTATATACTTGTCCACCGTTCACATAGCAATCTTACTCTCTGCATCACTAATTTGCTACCGCTAATTCTACAAGATAATTTCTCCTACATCGTTTTTTTCGCGAACGCGTAATAGATCTGTGTGTCGCTGTACTAAGAGAGAAGCGACCAAAACAAAGAACTGTTTACAAAAGCCGTGAACCGGCAGCGATCTACCATCCCCGTCCCCCAACCCCCCAACACGCGCGTCAGTAACAAATTTGCGATCTTGGTACGGACAACCACACTATCTCTAAGGTGGTGATCGTTTTGGTTTCAGTTTTTAGCTTTCGGCTTATTTTTTACTATTTATAAATTTCGTTTTTTTCTGAACTTTTGGCTTTTTGTTGAGCTTTTTTGCCGGTTCTTTTTCCCCGTATTTGTTTGTATTATACGTAATGGGCTAACATATTTTTTATATTTTTTAATTTTTTTAAATTTAATTATGCTAAATAAGCCTCTGTCAGGTACAGTGTTTTTTCAGCCAGCTACAGTGCTTTTCAGCCATAAGCCACCAAAAAAAGCCCAAATGATCACCACCTTAACTCGACCTTGCCCATCGTTCTGCTTTTCAGGCAACATTTTCCATCAAACATCTCTCCAAATCGTTTATTAGTGGAATAAGTTCACTTTTCAACACTCGATTATTGGGGTGGTTTGGAAATCAACCTTGAACTTTAAAACCGATCACTTTACAACCTCAAACTCTTGAAACCATCTAAAAGACAACTCTCACCCTAAACCATAGTGATTTTCGATAATGTGGCATTGACGTGGCATCAGAATGGATGGTATTATGTCGACTTAGATGCCATGTTGGCATAGGCTTGCGGACATATCAACCTCTTGATTATTCTCCTAACTTTTAATGGCTATGGTGGGACCTAGCTGTCACAGAGACAATACTAGAAATCACATTTAATTAGATTTTCTTAATGGCTATGGCCCACCAGTCATCCTACTATTAAACTCTAACTAATCCCCTAGATAATTGTGCTTAGAACTAACGACGAAGGGATAGAGATAGGAGGTCTGGTTGCGCACAAGAACCGAGGGCTCTGGCGAATGGTGGCATGGCAATAGCAACAACAACGGAGTGGGCGACGAGGTGAACAAGATGACACGGTTGACATAGCCGGCAACACCCCCCAAACGATTGGCAGCGCAACGTGAGCGGCGGCGGTGACATGGCGCATGGTAGCGATGACGTACGGTGATGCATTGGCAACGAGAAGGGGAGCACGGGATAGAACGCGGGAAGGCGAACTTAGCAGTGGGGATGGCTCCAACGGAAACTCATCAGGAGCGGTGTATCAGGGTGGCAAAGGGTGGCGGCGAAAAAGATTTGAGGGCTTCAATCTATGCGCACGATGAACGAAAATAAAATAAAACAAAGGAATGAGTAGATTGGAAGGTGGAACTCAAGGCGATGTGAATGGATTTGTGAAAAGCTCACCACCGAAGCTGCCAAATTGGATCCTCTTCTCCTATGGTCAGTCGCGCCACCGCCAAGCACTGCCACGGCTAAGATTCTTCATCAATGAGTTTCCACCAATCCCATTCGCGTCATATCATGCTCCTAGATATGGTAAATCTGTTAGGCTAGCCATATTGCCCTGGAATGAAACCGTTCCCGCATTGCCACTAGTTACCATAGCTAGAGCCGCTTAGTGCAGTTCCCTTGACATCGCTCGCACGTTTGGAATGGCCTCGCCGCGTAGATGCTCAAGCCCTCTCCAATATTTGGTTTCCCTCGTCATCAAGCCACCACTACCATGCCCAAGCACAAGGCCATCGTCGCGCCCACCATCCATATGCTACATCCCACCTCTGGATGAACCGGTGCTACCTATGGCTTCATCACGATCTCCTCCATCCGTTTTGGCCGTCTCTCAGCATCCTTCGCCTTTGTCTGCCCTCACGCTGAGCTCCACCATGGCCTCCCATGACTACCTTTGCTTCTCTCTCTCCTATGTTTGAAACGAAGGGGAGGCCCTTGCACCACTAACACCTTGGCCCCACTACTATAAATAAAACCAAGTCCCTGTGTGCCATGTCATCCATTCCAACTAGCCCATGCACTCCAGAGTTGGCCTGATTCCAACTGTAGTGACTAATATGTGAGCAAGTCCTACTACTACAAAATAGGATATACTAGACGCCTCACCACAGACGGTTCATGAGGAATTGTCTGTATTATATTTATCATAGACAGTTTTACAAGCATAAACGCTTATGTTACTAGTAATGACTAAAACCGTCTGTGATACGCAATTATCATAGACGGTTCATGTTAATAACCGTCTGTGATTGTTCATAGAGAGTTATTAAAAACAACTGTCTGTGATAATTACAGATGTCATATATGGTTTTTAATCAAAACCGTCTATAATATTACCACAGACGGTTATTAATACAAACCATCTGTGTCATGAATAATGGCACGCGCTTTGTCTCCCCGATGCATCTCTTCGTTTTGGCTCCCTAATGCGCTGAATTTATAAAAATGATCATCTGCTATGTATCGAAGATGAATCCCCACATCGCTGATACACATATCTACTCTCAAGCATAAACAAATGGCTCCAGTGGCCTCTTCCTTATCATCGGTATTGATGGCCAATCTGGCCATCCTGTACGAGCATCTCGCCGGCCATACGCTAGCGGATGCTATGGAAGGTCACCGTGCCAACAGTGTCCTCCCTCCTATATCGAGGATTTGTCAAAGCAAGTAATGGCCACTTTTCGCCGTTTTGACATTCTCCTTCATCGCGTCTCCCAGTTGATCTCCCACTTCCAGCAAACTAACCTCGCCATCGACGTTGTCTTCCATAATGACATTGCATGTCTCTAAGAGGCTTGCTGTCATTTGGAGTACTTAGTTGAGGTGGCGGGTAAGGGAAGAGGGGCTATGAGCTCAATTCGACTTGATTTATCAATCAAAGCGTCTTCAGGAGACACTCAAACGAGCGTGTCAGCGAGTGACACATTTTGGGCTTCGTTTGCTTATGATCCCAAACCATTCGATGCCGATCATGTTGCTTACGAAGTTTTGAAAGACGGAGATAGCATGCTACCTCCTCTACTAGAAAAACTTTGAAGCAGTTAGGTTTCTACTAGAAAAACTCCATATGACAACCGTTTGCAAGTTGATGATATCTGAAATCCTTATTCTATAATATATATTTGGTGTGTGCTGTGTAAAATTATATTTTCTACTTCAGATATTACTAATTCGCAGACGGTTGTCATAGACAAACTTTGACCAACCTTTACTAAAGAACCACCTGTTACCATTATTAATCACCATTTTAGTTTTTCATGTCTTTCCCATGCACTGGAACCAATACATATATTTCTAAGTCGACCTAATACCGTCCATTCCGGTGCTATGTCAATGCCACATCATCGAAAAACACTGTGATTTAGAGTGAGGGTTGTGTTTAAACGGTTTTGAGAGTTCAACAATGTAAAGTGAACGGTTTTAAAGTTTAAAGTTGATTTTCATATCTTTCAAGTAATTAAGGATTGAAAAGTAAACTTATTCCTTTATTAGTTATGGTACAATACAGGTGGAAGCACACATAGCGAAAATAACATCTAAGCCTCCGTTTGCAACGCAAGAATTTCAGAAAAAAATTCTCGTGTTTCAGAGGGCCTAAAATCAGATCGGAGGGAGCGTATAGTAATTTTACTCGTACGTCAAGCATCCGAATTAGGGGTGCTCAAAAATGGCTTTTTAGTAGCTTATGGCTTAAAAGTACTGTAGCTGACTGAAATTGCACTGTAACTGATAATGGTTTATTTGGCGTAATTAAATTTAAAAAAAAATTAAAATAGAAAAAACATGTTAACCTATCACGGACAGTACAAATGAATACGAGAAAAAAAAAGAACCGACAAAAAAACTAAAAAACCAAAAAATTAAAAAAAGGTAAAATTATTAAATAGTGAAAAATAAACTAAAAACCAAAAGTCTAAGCCGTTTTGAACTGATGTTAAGCTCGGTGGTTAGTAGTTACAGTGTACTCGCCTGCACGACTACCAATACAACCAATCCATCACATTAGGCCAGTCTCAGTGGGGATTTCATAGAGTTTCATGGACATTAAATACGCTGACATGGCACTGTATTGATGAAGAGAGAGATGATAAAAGTTTCATGGGAGTAGAGAGAGTTTCATGGGGATGAAACTCTTCTGCACTGTTTCCAAAATATGGGTGTGTTGGAAACTGGACATGAAACCTCTACTGATTGGTACATGCATGGATAACGCCTCTTTTCCTGTGCTATAGCCTGACTCTTGCATGGGAGCCGGCTTGGCTCTCTCTCTCTCTCATTTTCTCTCCCCTCCACATAGGACTATGCTGACATGGATTCCCTTGTAGCTAGCACAGTCAGCCTTATTAAACTTGCTATGGGACTGACCTTAGAGCAAGTTTAATAGTATAGATAGCTGCTACCTCCAATACATTTCCATGTCATCAAAAGGTAAGATGCAGCCAACTCATACAATAAGCTGGCTATAAGTTGTCTCTACAAGTGCTCTCAATCATTTAATACACATACATGGGTATTGATCATTTAATACATGCATAGGTATAGCGTTAGTTCTATTGGTACATGCATGGATAACGCCTCTTTTCTTGTGCTATAGCCTGACTCTTGCATGGGAGCCGGCTTGGCTCTCTCTCTCCTTTTCTCTCCCCTCACATAGGACTATGCTGATATAGATTCTCTTATAGCTAGCACAGCCAACCTTATTAAACTTGCTCTTATCACAGCAAAGCTAGCGGGAAATATCACGACGATGCCTCCATTTTCGAAACGGCCACACCGTCTTTTTCTCTCTCCTAATTTATTCCCCATTTGTGCTCTCCGAGCTCGCAGTTTTAAATAGCCACGGTGAAGAAGAATCTTGGAAGCTATCAGAGTACAGATATGCTTCCATAGGGTCGTGTTTCGTGTATCGCTTCGAGGAAGCTGCGGTTCTTCAGGCTCAGTTCCTGGGTCTTGTTGGGTCCTCCTCTTGGGCTCAGCTCTTGCCCTTGGGAGTTGGGAGGTGTGCTTCTCTTCCCCCGTTTCTAGACTCAACTCGGTTCTTGCAAGTTTCTTGGCCTAAAGGCCCCTTTCTGTTCTTGAATTCTTGTTCTGTTTTTTCTTCATTTCTTTCTTGATGATTTGTGGTGGTGGAGAGCGGGTTCCGAATTGTGTTGTTTCTTGATGAACTCGTGCAACTTGCGGTTTCTTTTGGAGTCAAGTGATGTAACGTTTATCTTTGGATTGACTAAGTGCGTGATGGTCCGGTGTTTGTTGTTCTTTCTCAATGGATATATTTTTTTTCTTTTTTCCCTGCGGCTGTGGATTAATTGGATGAAAATTAGGCTTTTGGTTTGTTGTGTCTGGATGAGTAGATTGTTGGAATTTGTAAAATTCTTGGCAAGTTCTTCAAAGGGGCGCACTAATGAACATCTGCATTGAGCTGAAATGCATGCCTCAATCTGGAGGTTTGGGCGTGCACGCCAAGTCCCTAAATTGATGAATTGTCAGAAACACAAGTTAATTTTTATAGGCATTGGATTGCATGAAGTCCGTGTTCTTGAAGGCTTTGCTTGTACTCTTGTAATTCTTGATTAGATTGACTAAACTGCAATCTGTTTTTTCCTCCTTTTTTCCTTTTGGATTATTGGTTTCTAGTGTGATCATGGATTCTTCAATGGATTGCGAACAGGGAAAAGGGAGAAACACACACAGAGAGAGGCGCAGAAGCATCGGCATTGAATTGAATGGTGTAGAGAGCTCCAGGGATGGATCGCCGGAGCTGGCTGTGGCGGCGGAGGTCGACGGAGAAGGGCCCCGCCGAGACCGAGAGCTCGTCCTCCTCCCCATTTGAGAGGTTAACTGATGAACAGGTGAGAAGAAAATAAAATGTTCTTCTCCTTCTTGTTGTATTGAACACTGATTGTGCAGACCGTTTCCTGTTCTACTTGTATCCATTGCATTCCAGTTTCCAAAGAATCCATGACATATCTGATATCTGCAAATTAGTTTGGGAATATGCAGAAGTGTTCATTGTTCGTGTTCTAAGTTCCATATTTCCGCAATGTTGCGCCAATTTCTCCGAGTTCATCTCACATTCAGCCAAGTACTACTAATGGGTCCAAGAAAGAAAAGGAAATTGAATACAGTAAAAAGGACTTGATATTGAAGAATAATGCCTGTCTAGTGTCTAGGAGTGTTCTACAAGGAAGCTCAAATATCTGGCTTTATTGACTTTATGAGTCCTACACTCCCCCTTAACATATCATCTAACACGTGCAGCTCAGAGAAAATAAGAAGGCCATGTCACATGCCAAACATGTGAGATTTCATCCAGTGCCAGCGCAGTAGGGCCTCTAAGCTTGGTAATCTATCACCAAGTTGCAAATATAAACTCTTAAAATCAAAGCTTTCTAGCTCGGATGGTGTTAGATAGAGATTTCCGAGGACTGATCAGAGTTCTTCTGCATGAAAGAGCTAAGTTGCTCCTGACCCTAGTACTTGCCAGTCTGTGGGGTATAAGAATTTTGCTGATTGGTGTATCATCAATTCTGTTTGGGTTTAGCCTCTTGTCTGGTAATACTAGGATAAATGTGCACATACGACATCATCGTGGACGTCCAAATAGCAGCTCAATCATACCATTCATCCCATCCATATGACAGTGAGTGACTACAAGATTCAGCTTCACTCCCTACTTTGGTGGGTAACATTGACAATTTGTTCATGATTATGTGACAGGTTTAGTAGGACTCCAATTGAAGGGGAGAGTGAGAGAGGGTCCTATTGTTTCTATACCGGGAAGGCTTACAGGACAAGAAGCCCTACCTATCCATGGGGATGTGATGTTAGTTGGGACTTGCTTTTCTCTGCCAACATTATGGCTGCATGAGGGCAAGATGCATTTGTTTGGGTGGCCACTCCATGTGCTGCACCATCACCTTTGGCCCAACCCAAATGGCTCATAATGTTGCTGGCACAGAGCAATCAAGATGCCTCTTTCTCTCTCTTCCAACTTTGCTCATGTGCACCAGCACTTGGTGCCCTCACTTGTGATCTTCGACCAAAGTTGTCTTCCTCCACCTAGTCTGTACCCCTAGATATGTCTGATACTCAGATGCAACAGTGAGATCAAGTGCTAGCCTGTCCTAATATGTAGAAGTTACTCCATGAATGATTAGGAAGGAGCATCCTGCTTTGCCAAGCATCATGCTGGGAACATACGAGCATAACATGGTCTCAGAAAGTACCATGCCGTGCTTCTCATGTTCCATTGTCTGACAGAACAGTGTTTAGTACAAGTGATTCTGCCAAATTTTCAGATGCATCCCATAGAGGTTCCTTTTATTGTTGCTTCAACCACCGCTCTGTTGTACGACATTGCTCCAAGCATAACAGTATTTCAAGTCTACCAAAAATTCAATAGGAATCACCTAGGTTTGAGAGTAGTCACATTCTTTTCCCTAGAAGCTAAAAAATGAGTCAAGTTAGCATGGACAATGTTTGATTCTGTTGCCTCTTGATTAGGATACCTTGAAGAGTACCCCAAAATCCACTCCATCACCGGAGATCGCATCAAAGGAAGCAGAGGACAACAACAGTGTAAAAGTTAAGGTGTTGAGCGAGAGGCTGTCATCTGCAGTACTGGATATACGCGCAAAAGATGATCTCGTGAAGCAGCATTCTAAAGTTGCGGAGGAAGCTGTTCTAGGTATGCTGTTAAATATGAGTGAATCAGAGAATTACATACGGTATGGTGGGCAAAAGTTCAGACAAATTATTACCACAACTAGGTTCTGAAAAAAAAAAATATTTCCATGCTTAAGTTCAATGCACCAACGTTCAGAAGCTTAAGTTATCAGGAAACAGTAGCATTTTTGTGCTCTTGCTTCAACAGAATTCACAGGTCGGTTCTGCATGACAAAACCCGTATTTCTGCTACTAGGATGGGAGAAGGCCGAAAAGGAGATTGCATCATTGAGAACCCAGCTGAATGCTGCAACTGTCAAGAACTCCACACTGGAGGACAGGATTGTCCACCTCGATGGCGCCCTCAAGGAATGCGTCCGGCAACTCCGGCATGCCAAGGAAGATCAGGATCAGAAGGTCCAGGACGCGCTAGCACAGCAGGCTCGGCAATGGGAGTCCGAGAAGACCGACCTCGAGCTGCGAATCATCGAACTCAAGGCAAAGCTCGAAGCAAAGACCGAGCTCTCAGTGACCACTGACAGTGATGCCAGCTCGAGGCTGGCCTCCCTGGAGAAGGAGAACTCGGCTCTGAAGGTCCAGCTGCTCGCCAAGACGGAGGAACTGGAGCTCAGGACCATAGAGAAGGAGCTGAACAGAAGAGCGGCGGAGACGGCGAGCAAGCAGCAGCTTGAAAGCATCAAGAAGATGGCCAAGCTCGAAGCCGAGAGCAGAAGGCTGCAGGTGATATCATTTTCCACGTGCCAAACAGTTTTAGATAGGAAGCAATGCGTGAAACAATCCTGTTTTTCTTTAACATTTCTGAAGTTTTCAGCAGGCCACTGCACGGAGATCCTCCTTCAGCGTCGAGCTCAGGCGTGCTCCTAGCTCGGTCTGTGCCGAGTCGGTGACAGACTGCCAGTCAGACTGCTCGGACTCATGGGCCTCAGCTCTGATCACTGAGCTTGATCAGTTCAAGACCGAGAAGAGCAGCACAAGGAGTGCAAGCCTTGCAACTGCAGACATTGGCATGATGGATGACTTCCTTGAGATGGAGAAGCTGGCCTCGGCGAATGGTTGGTCGAAAAGCGAGGTCGAGGATGCCAGTGGTCAGTTGGTGAAGCTAGAGGAGAAGGTCAAGAAGTTAACAGCCGAGAAGGCCGACAGAGAGAAGGCATTGCATGAAGCTCAGCGCGAACTGAGGGCTTCCCGCCATCGGACAATGGTGGCAGAGGAGAAATCAGTTGAGTTGCAGAGACGGTTGAATCTTGTCAATGGTGAAAAGCATGCCATGGAGACTGAAATGGAAGCCGTCGAGACGAAAAGGAATGAACTGGAGGGTAAACTTGAGCTGGCCCATGCCGAGATCGCGAGCTTACTGGACAAGGGACGCATTCTGGAGGAGCGGCTTGAATCCGAGAAGGTGTTGACGCTGGAGCTTGCAGCCAAGTATCAGCACATGGATGCACTGGAGTTGGAGAGGAAAGAGCTGCGCATTCAGTTGGAGGCATCACAGTCTGACGCCAGAAAGTTCAGTGATAAGATCACTTTGTTAGAGAGGAAACTGGAGGAGGAGGAGGCGTTTTCAGCACGGCTCGCAGCGAAATGCCATGGCATCGAAGCTCTGGAAGCAAAGAAGGAGAGTGTAGAGCTTGAATTGGAGTCGGCACGAGAGGAAATTGCTTCATTCCATAAGAAAGTGAGTGGCTTGGAACTGAAAGTTCAGGAAGAGAAGGCATTGTCTGCTGAATTTGCAAGGCGGTATCATGATGCAGAGGCACTGGATGTGCAGATAAATGAGCTCAAATCTCAACTCCAATCTGCAAATTCAAATATTGTTGACCTGAATGAGAAGGTTAAAATGCTTGAAGAGAATGTAGAGAAACATAAGCCACTGACTGCAGAACTGGAATTTCAACTCAAATCGGCGCATGCTGAAATCAAGAACTTAGAGGGGAATGTCAGCCTGTTAGAAAAGAAGCTGGAAAGCCAGAAGAACTTGTCATCAGCTTACATAACTGCATTAGATGCTTCTGAAGCTCAGAAGAACAAATTGGCAAGTCGATTTGACCTCAAAGAGAAAGAGGCGGAGGAATTGCACAGAAAGATCAGTTTGCTCGAGGAACAAATTTGCAAAGAGAGAGCACAATCGTCAGAATTTGACGCACAATGTCAGAATCTGAAGGAGGAATTGTCCAGCAGAGCTCCTGGTCATCAAACAGTGAAGTACATGTCAAAGAAAGATCTTCACATCAAAAAGGTAAATTTTAAAGTACATATTGATTTCTCTTATCTATTGCAATCAAGTCTGGTCAAGAACAGTTTCAGAAGTCAAGAACAGTTTCAGAAGTCAGAACACTCAGTCATGTTAATGGAGTATCATCTTTCTGCAGGAGAAAGAGCTAGCTCGTGCTGCAGGGAAGCTGGCAGACTGCCAGAAGACAATAGCTTCAATGAACAGGCAATTGAAATCTTTAGCCGACTTCGACGAATTCATCCCCGGAGTCGAGGACGATGGCGCCTTAACTGAAAGCTGGGATGGCGATCTGAAGCTGTTTGATTCAGCAAGTTATCCGGCACAATTTGGCTGTTTGGCTTTCACATGATTGATTGATGAGAAGATTGCCAGAATCCTTATCAGATGATATATATGCATAGATAAGTTAAATAGTTTATAGGTAAGCAAGTGTTCATATGGAAGCACTGCTCATAGAGTTGTTCAAGGGAACTATGTAAAGATGAATTTTGTTCCCCTTGTCTTATGGAGATGGCATCTTGATTATCTTTTGCAAGGAGTGATCCATCAGATCAGAAATATCCTCACTTTCAGAAACTCCTGTGAAATTTTGAGAAATTCCTAAATTCCAAACAGGGCGTAATTTCTGAAATATACATCCGCACTACTATGGCATGAATTAGTAGGAAACTCCCAAGATCTCACCCGGGTACAAATTTCAGATTTCCAGTAACAGCTTGCAAGTCATTATTGATTTCTAACAGGCAACAAGACTGACGTTGGTCAAACTTAACTTGGTCCTTGTTAATCAGATAAAATTATACTGCAGTTTGACAACATAAGAGGGGGGGTAAGCATGCAACAAGCAGGTAATAGTAAGCTAAACTATTTTCATATTACTCATTGAAAATACCATAAAATGGCCAGGTGAGTATTTCAAGACAAATAAAACTGAGTGATATCATTCGAGTAAACTTTAATACAAAAGGAGTCATTTTACAGAATCATTAAAGGCAAGCAGAGCGGTCAAAAGTAAAAACTGGACAACACTGATTCCAGCGTGATACACGCCCTATGCAACTTGCTGTTTCTTGCTCTTCTTTTTCATGCCTTTGCTTCTTTCGCCAGATTTTTCTCTTCGGGGTGCACATTTCAGCATCACTGTCAACAGGGTCGACCATTCCAGTTCCTTCTTCATCCTCTTCAATCGGTCTATTCTTTGTTTTCTTTTTATCCTTTCTGACTTCAGCCTCAGCCACCATTGAAGGATCTGGCTGCTTGGATTTAGTCTCCTCAGATTCTGGACACCCAGCAATAGTGTTAGCACATGACCTCAAGGTATCCTTCAAGAGGCAATTAGATATATGACACTGAATGCCATTTCAAGAGTACGGGTCTTGAGGGTCCAGTGCTAAAAGCAGCACTGCTCCCTTAACCATCATTACTATTCAAGATAACACGCATGTTAAAGAGTTAAAACTCCCTCATGATTAACCTGCCAGAACTACATCGAAAAGCAGAGAAGAAAAAATGGAATAACATATGAGAATAGATAAGAACCTTCAGCTGGGAAATGCGAATCGATAACCACAGCTGTGAGGTGCTGCTTGAGAAAGACCTGCTCTCAAACAGGACAATGAAAGAGAACTAGATTAAGAAAATGCAGGATAAGAAGTTAACCTTGGGCATAGTTTCAAAGTGCACAGGAACCATGGTGTATAACATCACCATGAAGTATGCAATTTCAAAAGGAATTAAATCTTAATTTTTTAATAGAATGCAGAAAGCCAGCAACACAATCACTCAACAACAATAAACTAGGAGTAAAACTAGCCAGAACAGCAAAACCAATATCCATACCAAATAATCTCACATGTCAATTATTATAGTAGTTACTTTGTTTCGTTGGGTAGTATCCATACCAAATAATCTCACACATGTCAATGATTATAGAGTTACTTTGTTTTGTTGGGTAATATCCATACCAAATAATCTCACACATGTAAATGATTTTAGTAGTTAATTAGTTTTCTTGGGTAATACAAATTAAAGCAAATTTGTAATTAACAGCATCAATCAATTGCATATAGCAACAACAAACTACGAGATTGATTTGAATGCTCTGAAATTAATTTTTAAACATACTGCAGAAAGAGGCTGCCTTGTATTTGTGTCCCAGATGCGCAAGTAGCTGTCCAATCCTACAAAGATAAAAATGGTGTCCTCAGTTCATGCAAGAGTCCTACTACTAACTAGTAAAGATGTACAACGACAGTTGAGTAAACGCTAACCTTATAAATTGCATTCAAAATAAATGAAGCTGAAATACAATTAAAAAGTATGCAGCCTCACCACAAGATGCTATCAAAGGTAGCTCTGGATGTCTAACTATCGATCTAATACTTCCACTGCATTTACCAACATAGCATCCCAGTAATTTTCCTGGAAAAGTGGACAGAGGTTAATTGTGCAAATTGGTGAATTAAAAAAAAGTAAACACTAATCACAAAGCTGGAAATTAGCAGTTCTCCATAGATTAACTCTAGGTTGTTGTAAGCACTAAGCACATATCATCTATTAATCTTATTATAATGTAATAATAAGCATGAACAGGATAGCCTTTTCAAAACTAATACCTATCTAAACTAGAGTATTACACAAATAATAACTCATTCTCCAGTCTATTAAATTGTATATGTATAACTATAACATGTGTAGGCTTATATAAATATGTCAGCATAGCAGGCTCTAACCATCCTTTAGCTGCACATCATGGGCTAACTGTGGATCAGACAAAAAAAAATGGATAACTTAAACCATTGTTACCTATATAAGGCACCAGAGCATGAAGCACATGTGTAATTATAATGGAATAGACTAGTAACACAAGGATTGAACTTTGAAGAAACGAAAAGGAATAAAAAAACAAGTTCATTTCTATAAGAATATTCAACATGAGCCATCAAAAACTAGTTCCAAAAGTTGAAAGTAAGCTAGTGTAACACTCTAAAGAGCATTCAATATGTTTTCAAATTCTCAGTGTCAACAAAAAGCACTAACACCAGCTGCTTATCATACCTGTTCTCATGTCAAAGGAAGCGAGGTCCCCTGTTCCTGTCCCAATGTAGACAGTATGCCCATTTGGATCCTCAGCAACTGCCTTGATTGGTGACTCCCTAAAATCAACTGAAATGACAGGTCTTCTTTGGGAAGCAGTATCGTATAAGTGAACCTGGCAAATGCACACAAAAAAAACACCATTCGATTAGTAATATTGAGAAATCATCATCAGTGCAGCACAATGTTTAAAGATGCAAACGGTTTATGAGAACATGCTCAGTTAATGCACTGCCTAGCATAGTAGAAAGCAGAAACACAACGATTTATACAAATGAAACGGTTTCATAATTTATGGGATATGAGGGGACTACACAACTTAACAAATAACAGTCATCAAAACTAAACCCGCAGCCTTGCAATCACAGAGCTGGATCTATTCAATTAATTAAATAGTAATGCAAAGGCAGGGCCTTGTTTATCCAAACTAGTTGCCATTGGGAATTTGAAATAGCATGTCAGCGGTGATGAGGGATAAGTACATGATACCTGATGATTATTTGTGCAGGCTACAATTTTACGATGATCATCCTTGCACAAAAAGGTTCCAGCAGTGAACCAAGGTGGGGTGAATATACCAAGGCTGTTAGATCGAGGCTTCAGATCAAAAAAGAATTCAAATAAATGATTAATAAATGAAGTTTTGCTATAACACCAGGTAATAAGTTAGCAAACCAATGCGCGCTTACAGATTTAGCAGACCATATCTTGTTACAAGATGTGATATCCCACAAGTTCACTTCTATGCCTTTCCTAAAATGAAATGAAATCATTATTACTAGAGCCTCAAATTTCCTGAAAGCTTCTCGCATCTCAAGAAAAGCTGGTAAACAAAAGCAATTCAGCGCAACTACAGTTTTTGAAGCATAGTAGGTAATCCCATATCAAGATTATTGTAAACTCACCCTCCAAACATCGCATAGCTTTCACCAGCATCCACAGAAGAAAACTGCACTTTACCCCCATTGCACACATCCCATGTGTTTGACGGCCCGGCATCCAAGTCAGAAGCTGTGTTTTCCTTTGCGACAGATTTCACGTATGCTTTGCCCTTCTCCGTACAAGCAAGAAATGTACCTAACCTGCTATAAGCAACTAGATAAATACAACTTTGCCAACATTACCAAAAATAAAAGAGCAATGTAAGTTACAAGAATGTGTCCGGTGCTGGTAACCTATCTATACGAGAAATTTAGGGCACATAAAATGAACTATCATGGATCATCGTATGAAACTACATGGACGAGTCTGGTGCCTGTTTTTTGAACAGATGTAGCGCGACGAGGGGGTCCTCCTCCGTAGCACCGTCAGTTGGCTCTGATCCGACGGCCTTGACCACAGCTAAAGCATCCCCGATCAGAGGATTAAGCAGCTCAACCTACAGGACACCACCGGAATGAACAACCAACAGAAAGGGGGCACAAGGTAAGCATCTCAACTCTCGAAAGCAGCGGCTACTCACCACGCCGTTCTTCCTTGCCACGGCCAAAACCTACAGAAGAACAAAACAGAACGAAGTGAAGACCATGCCCTGACCATCGTTGCAGTAATAACGAGCAACTGCGATTCGACCAAGTGCTCAAGCTTGTAGAGAAGGCCGTGCTCACTCACGGGGTCGACGGCGCGGTCGGCGAGGGAGGCGGCGAGGACGGCCCTGGAAGCGTCGGGCGTGCCCCACGTCTCGACGACCTTGGCGACGCCCGCTGGCTTCGCGCGGGTCTCGACGACTGCGCCGGGAGGAGACGAAGAGGAACAGTAAGCAGCACGCGGGGAGGAGGGGCATAGGGAGGCGAAGAAGCACGCGGCAGAGGCGAGGAGAGGCGAGAAGGGTACTTTACCTTTGACGAGGCCGAGGATATCGGTGGTGAGGGCGCGGAGCGGCGGGCAGCCGGGGCTCTCCAACGTGGTCGTCCGCGGCATCCTCCTCCTCTCCTCGGCTGGAAGTGGCAACCGGCGGTGCAGGGGAGGCGGCAATTTGGGGGAGGAGGAAGGGGAGAAGGGCTGTGTTTTTTTTAGGGTTTTTGACGAGCGCCGAGGCGCCCGGGCGCCGCCGGGGGGGGGGGGGGGGGGGGGGGGGCCGGCACGGCCTTAGAAACTCTCGGCCGGTTTGCCCTGGGCCGTGCGGCGGGCGCAAAAACGTGAGGATTTGCCGTGTCAGGCCGTGGGAAATGTTGAAAAACCGTCCCTGGAGATCAGTTCAACTTATTTTTCTGTTTAATACAAAACAAGATTAATCACAGAAGATAGAAAATAATAGATTAAAAACATAGAGAGATAGAGAGAACTTCTGATATTTCTTTATTCTTTTTCTGATTGCATGTATAAAGTTACCGATATGACTCCTTATTTATAGTCTACTGGTGAGATGCCCACTATAGACCAAAACTTCTGGTCTAGACACAGGTGAAAAACGCCGGTTTGATGGGCAAACTTGCGTTCGGCGCGTTGGCCTGGCCGAGCGGGGAGGGGTAGGACAGGAACGAAAAGTTTGCGTGCAGGGGCCGAGAAAAACGGCCGAGGCCGTGCTGGGCCGTTTTGTTCGGGGAGTTTTAGCCCGCGAGCTCTTGTGTAATGCAATCTTTTCAAGATTTCAGTGTCCGGCGAAGCTTCGGTGTGTTAATACGCGCTGTTTGGCATCACCGTGGACTATTACAGTCTTCTTTGGTTGAACCTTTCTAATGTATTTGTCTGTTTAGTAGCTACTTTTTTCTTAATCAAGTAAGCAAATGCTAGCATGCTTGTCGGTACCATTTCAGAGGACGTACTGATTTGGCTCTTCATATTGTACATCCCGGTACTGGTCCATACCACATACTGTTTCGAAGTTTAATATAATAATATATATTTATAAGTATATATGTTTAGTTATATACACACCAAAATTGATATGTAATATTACTCTAAATACATAATAGTAGGATTAAATATCACTTATAGTTCAATGTGTTCAATAGATGGTACTATCGATTTCGCTGGTATGGCCGGTATCAACTGATATTGAGGCCAGTACGGAATGTAGAATTCCTCTGTACCATTTTAGGTCTCTTGCTTGTGAATACTAGGTAACCTAGATGACTTGGGATGATTTCTCACATATCATAGCAAACCAGAACACAATAAGAATTCAACCCAAAATATCCACAAGAGCAAAACACAAAAATCATCTTCCTCTTGAGAAAAACAGAGCAAACTCAAGAACCTTTTCTAGATCATATCTAGATAGATAGTATCTTGTCTCCAGAAGAATCTCCACCTCTTAATGTCCTTGGCACTAAAAAACCCAAGAGAAGATAAATTCAAACAAGAAAACCAAGAAAATCAAAAACATAACAGGGGATCTATAGTATAGCTTAATTGGGCAAACTTGGATATTCATTTTACTTGGAGAGAAATATTTTACAGTCTAACCTCAGGATAGCAGAACTCTAAGCCTAGAGCACACACACAAGGCTCCAACACAAGAAAACCCTACCCCCTAATTACTCAAATCTCTTTCAAGACTCAACTTAATACAAGGCTTACATAATGGAGACTTCTTACCTCGTACTTAACCCTAACAACCAGTCACTACTTAGTGGATCACATCACTTACATATAGGGAAATCCGATAACCCACACACAAATGGGTCACACTTGCACGTTTTTCAAAGCACGACTTCTTATGGGTCCAATAGCCTGATAAAACATTCTATTCACAAAGACATGATCTAAACCACTTAAGCTAGCATCGCGGTTTTGCAAACCACCACTATACTCGGTATTGGACAATTTCTCAAATTGCCACCCACTAGTCTTCACGACGATACGATACCCATGACTTGTTGCTAAGATCGCACGCCTACGCCGAAGCCGTCACCACTTGAAATGCCTAAGTCAATGGCACACCAATATCACTCCACAATCTGTTATGTCCAACATTTGCCACCAAGATTGTATGTTTGCTCCGAGAAACGTCATCACTTGAAACGCACAAGTCCAATTGGCACACCACATGCACACATAAAGACCCTTGTCTTTCTTCCGTGCTTCTCGGATTGAGATGTTGTTTCACCCGAACTTACGCGACACGCCATGACCTTAGGACCCCTGCTGTAGCCTTGGTCTTGCCACTGGCTACAACAATCATCAAAGCACCTGCACACTAAAGAACAAAGCAATCGATCCGAGCACAAATGACATGCACTTGACACTCTATTAGTAAACCATATGTATGGATCTACGCCATGAATAACCCTTATATAGAAACCCCATGACTAACACTGCACAACACTCGCCTTGACTAACACCCAAAACCACAAAACCATCTCATCTCAATTCAACTTAGCAAGACCAATCTAATCGCGACTAGCAAGCTGGTCAGACCACCAAGACCCACAGTGGTCAGATCGCACCCCACCAGCAGTCAAACTGTCATTCCAGGCCGGTTTGACCGATGCTTCCGAACAGCACATGTGACAACAAATTCTCACAAAATCAAACTCAATTAAGCAAAGCAAGACTCAACCATGGTGAATTCAGTTGACTATTTTCGACCAAATAGACATAATTTGTACATTAAGTCACTATCCTTATTTCTCTTCCTAGTATGGTTGTTGCAAGTAGATTGTAGAACAGATATAATGTATTCCAAATATATGAACTTCTTAACCTAACAAAAAACCCAATTCTTTTTCATTTTTATAGCATAATATCAGCATTGCAGATTGGCTTGTACTTTTTTCCCCGAAAGGATATACAGCTACCATATTCAAATCCTTGATAGATAATTACAACAAACTTTACTAACACCATTTGAGCATATAGGCAAGGCAACAGTTACTGAACTTTGATCCTATAAAGATAATAGGAAGTCAAATGGAAGCATTACCACATTCAAGATGTTATCAAAGATATGTGAGTGTAGAAGTCAGGAACAGTGTGGCCCAGGTGGCCATCAAATATTGCAAACAAACCCAGATCATGCTCGCCAACTTACCTGTACTCTGCCACCAGGTAGTCCTACATTGGATAATTTGATTTCCCCTTCACAATATGGTAAGCATGCTTAACACGCCTGCCTGACAATTTTATCTTGTCTTTCCCTGTTTCTGGTCCTGATGAACTAAAAGCATCTTTCACTTGTCATAACAACATATAATCACTTGTCAACCATGTTATGCTGACAACGAGCACAACACTAAGCAAAGAAAATATATAGTTCGTTGAAAACATCCAGCACAATGAAGCTAGTGTGGGACCCGGATTTTACTAACCCGAATTCTTTGTGATTCTACCTCACTATTCCCTATATCAATAGATAGTGCTCACAGATATATTGTTGAATTATTTCATACATTGCATGTACCATACCTTTCATTAATGATACACATCTGAGTTCAAATATCTCATAGCAGGTAGAGTTTACATAAAGGGCCGATCAGGCCAAGTGATTATATTATAAAAGCGGAAGTGAAAAGCAAATAGTGAGACCACAACTTACCATAGGCAAGCGACTAGGAGTAAAGGATACCTTACTACTTTACAGGAGACTAGATAATAGAAATGCACATAAGCACCATCAAAGTATGCCTATTCGAGGTAATGACTAAGCTACTAGAGAGCGTTCTAAGCTCCACCGTCTTCTGCTCCATCTGGTCCTAGAGTGGCGTATTAGGTGTAGTGGTCTTGACCCTCAGGTTCTGACTTGATTTAGTGAGCGAGAGTAGGCACGAACAATAGTGTTCCGCGAACCAACACATAGAATATATTAATATAAATGCAAGGCTTATCAAAGGAATGCTAGGGTTATTTTGTTCGCTAAATGCTATAGTTGAAATTTACCATAAGTAAAAGTTCCGGAGACTTAGGCTTTTCAATTAAATCATGTTTTCTAAACAATGTGAAAGTATGCAGTATTATTAGTAGTGCAGGTTGCATCCATCTTTTACATGGCTCCATCCACCATATGCTAGTTTTGTTACTAGAGTTACATCCACTTATTATTATCACTGGGTTACATCCACCTATGGGAAATCAACTCAAGGTTACATCCACTTGTCGTATTTTTCATCCCACCTACAAAGTTTTAAAAATAGATATTAACTCAAGTAAATTTCTATGCCCGCTCATAACCATGGGCACAGTTGTTCGAATGGTTTTCACTCTATAGAGGTTGCACACTTTACCCATAAGAGATAACCGACTTGTTATATTTCACATATTTTCTTAGATATACAGATCAAGAAGATCACCACAAAGCATTTACCATGCATCTTCCTAACAGACCACACCCACTAAGATTTCTACCTCTGTGGGGTTACACCCACCCACCCTAGAGGCCCCCTCTTGCGCTGCACGAGGGCGTACGTCCAGCGACATGACCCATGTTCATTTGCTGGCACAACCGCGCTGAGTTGATGCAAATTATTTGGTCAAGTCGTACCTATTATAGATTTGTGGTTGCACTAATTTACAGTAGAAAGGGGTTACCAGGTTAAGTCCTTAGGATTATCTGGGCAGTTCTATCGCAAACCACACTCTTGTGCTACATCCGCACCAACACCTCTTACCATCCACCTAGATATTTAAGCAAGTTTAAAGTTTGGGGTTTCAAAATATCCTCTCTACTTCAAATATCAACAACTTCCTTCCAGTGGCTACCCAACATAAGTTTCGTGTTTGAAATGATGTCATGGCAAATTAATGCCCCCTAGGTATCTAAGTAAGACTAAGCATAGCGTTTTAGATATGGACTTATCACTAGTATATTTACCATTATTTTAGGGCAACAAGGTGTTATGTCCAAAATCAAGGAGAGGGGGTATAATAACCCAATTATTAATTGGGACTTAACTATGAGCCTAATGTGAATATAATTTGCATAATAAATTAAAGTATGCAATTTAGTAATTTAAATCAATATAATTTGCATTCAAAATATAGGTGCAAAATGATTAAAGTATTGACTCGCCTGGATCATAAGCTCGTTGGTCTTGAAGGTCCTGGTTGGGCTCGAACTGTGGCTCTTCTAGGTCTTCATACTCTAATCGAACGATCGCGATGAAGAAGCAAATAAATACATGATTATACAAATAAACTCAAATAAAATCTAAATAAAATCCAAAATTCCTAATTTTTTCTTCCATTTAGGAAGATCTTAATTTTAGATGAATTTAGAAACAAGTTTTATTTAAATTTCATTTAAAATGAGTGAGAACGGGCATTCTAAAGTTTAAATCAGGATTAAATCCTAAAATAAATAGAGGAAAAATAGTGCTCTCTCTGCCAAGTGGAGCCCAGAGTTTTATTTTATTTTGCTATTGGAAAAGCCAATAGAGGCTGACAGGTAGGACCCGGGGACTTTAATTTTCTTTTGAATTATTTCCTTAAAGGAAAATCATGGGCAACTAACAGGTGGGCCAAGACACTATGCTGGCCATAGTAAAAAGGGACCCACTCATCAATGGCTCATACCTTTCAATCTGGTTTTAATAGTTTTTCTTAATGGACTAGGCCCACATGTCATTGACTAATTAACCCTAATTAATGAGCATAATTAGGGTAACCTAATTTGTCTTAATGACATCATTAAGTGCTAATTAATTATGCACATTACTCCCTCCAACCGAACAGAGCAACAATGTTGTCGTGCTTGTCGCTGGCAGAGCAGGTGGTAGCGGTCATCAACAAACCCAAAAAATGGGTTGTCGAGGTAAAGATGCACTTGTGGGTGGCATGGCGCGGCCGACAATGGCTCGGGTGCAAGGCAATAGGGCAAACAGTGGTGAGGGAGCACCTAGAGGGTGTGGGGGACTCACCAGAGTGGGTGGCAGGGGCGGAGGGGTGAGCTACAAGTGGAGGGAACGAAATTTCTTGAGGGGGCACAAAGAGGGAGGCAAGGTGAACTCGTTGCTGTGCTTGGGTAGAGGGGAACTCACTAGAGTGGTGTGGCGACGGTGAGGGCACGACAGTGATGGGGGCAAGCTCGGTCCAGGCTTGGCGCGGCCAAGGCAGAGGGAGGGGGAGCTGAGTGCGAGGTGTGAGGGAGCTCGGGGTGGAGCTTGATTGGCTTTTATAGCCGAGAAGGGTGGTATGGTGATGTGCGCGCACAGGGGTGGAGCAGCGGTCAAGGGTGGAGTGACATGGCACGGTGCAATGTACAGCACCAGGAGAGAGCTAGCGGCATGACAAAGGTAGCGTGGAGAGGGCGAAGGCAAAGAAAAGCGTAGTACGGCGGGTGCGCGCGGCAGCCATGGGTCGGGGTGCACGACCAAGAGAGAGGAGAGGGAAAGAGGCATGACCAGGGAGCAATGGGGTCGTGTGCATGGAGGAATGTTATGGCGAGGACGACGCATAGGCATGTCGGGTGTAGCCAGAGCGCCAGGAGAGAGGGAAAGAGAGGAGGAGGTGGGCCGGGCTAATGGGCCGAAGACCAATGGGCCATAGAGAGGACATGAAGGGAATTGGATTGGCCCAATTAAATTTGGATTTCACTTTTGAATTTGAATTTGGATTCCAAATTTTAAATTTGAATTCATATTTGATTTAAACCAGGATTGTTGCTCAATTCGAAATTTAAGATCTAATTTTGAATTTTGTTTTTGCCAAAACTTGAAATGGAGATCAATTAGTATATTTTTATTCCAAATTTTTTGAATTCTAAAAAATAGGATGTTACAAATTGTACCCCATTAAAAAGAATTTCGACCCTAAGATTCTGCCAGCCGGAGAATAGGTAGGGGAAATCTATTCGCAATTGGTCTTCTCGTTCTTAGGTGGCTTCTTTTTTAGTGTGGCTGCTCCATTGGACTTTGCAGAGTCTGATGTTCTGATGCTTTGTTTGCTTTTCCATGACATTGATGATCTTGTTAGGATGCTCCAGGTAGGTTAAATCCTTTCTAAGCTTGATTGTCTCTAATGGGGCTTGTTCTTCTGGCACCCTAAGACATTTCTTAAGTTAGGACACATGAAATACGTTGTGCACGTCTGCCAGGTTTGCAAGCAATTCAAGTTGGTAGGCACTTCTCCTATCTAGCAGTGAGGTAATGGTCCTACATATATTGGCACTAGCTTGCCCTTGACTTTGAGTCTCTTGGTTCCTTGTGAGGGAGATACTTTTAGGTAGATGAAGTCTCCAACTTCAAAACTCAGCTCTCCCCTATGATTGTCAATGTAACTTTTCTGCTTGGACTGAGTTAATTGTAGCCGATCTCTAATTAGGTGAACCTTTTCCTCAACCTACTTCAAGGTGTCCAATCCAAAGACATAACCTTCCCCTACTTCTATCCAATGTAGAGGGGTTCATCACTTTCTACCGTAGAGAGCTTCAATTAAGGACATCTTTAAGCTATATTGGTAGCTATTATTGTAGGAGAATTCCGTGTATGGTAGGCATTTCTCCCAGTCCATGGTGAATTCTAGAGCACAGGCTCAAAGCATATCTTTGACCCAAAGCATACCTTTGAGGATTTGGTTCACCGCCTCTGTTTGCCTATTTGTCTGAGGGTACTATGTTATGCTAAATGTGGGTCCTAAGGATGAAGACTAGCCCAAAAAGTGAGGTAAATTAAGAACCTTGATCTAAGACTATCCTTTTAGTTACCCCATGTAAGCACATTATCCTTTTGGTACCCCATGTAAGCACTCTAGTCAAGTGATCAAAGCTTATGTGTCCATGCCTGTAATGCCACAACACTAGATCCGAAGAATCAGAAGCTACAAGACACCTAGGGCTAGAGATAAAAGAGATGCTAAAATCAGCACTAAAGATTTTTTTCAAACTTAGAGGTCCCAAAGACAAACTCACCAAAGGAATCTAGAATTCCCCAGTCTTGAATCTCACTTCTATACCCTCATCAAGAAGTGGGAAACAGATAGCAGATTATACCTCAACTTACTTACCAAAGCAACGTCCTTGAGTATGAAATTATTGTTGATACGCATTGTGCCTTTTACTGTCATGGTCGCAGTAGAAGCATCCCCAAACATGATCAGCTCATTGCTAGATGCACAAGTGAGGAAGAAAAACCATCAAGAAACTCCAGTCATGTGTCGTGAACACCCAAAGTCAACAAGCCATATGTCCTACTTTCTCACTCAACGGACCTATGGGGCATAAGTAAGAAATATATGTACCTTAGTACTAGAGTTAGTAATAAAAGACTTGGGAATCTAGTACTGAGGCATGATGTATAGGAACAATAGTAGAAGCAGAAATAAAAATAGTTAGCAAGATAATCATGAGAATGCACATGAGAACCACCTAGACCTCTCCGAATCGGCCTACCAAAAGATCGGTACTCCCCTGTCTAGATGCTACCATGGTCTACCCTCACGATATCCAAACCCAATGCCTAGAGTCACCAAAGGAGTAAAAAAAGTCATCTATAAACTTAAACCTATTCATAGAAGGAAAGACAGGAGGCTTGGCTCTAGAGGCATTCATAGGTAAAGGAACTCCTCTAATGGATCTCAAAACATGCATCCTCTCTTTTCTCTCAATATTGACTTTACATAAGCGGAACTCAACAATGTGGCTATCTTTCTTGTAAAAGGTGCAATGGTACTTAAGCTTTTGAGGGGTCTAACCTGCTGAAGTAGAAGCACCTAACTTGCTAGAGGGGTTTTGGTAAAACCTGTTGACCTAAAGACAGTCTTAGATGACTTAGGAGGTTTTACCTCAAACTTGCTACTCTCAACAATTCTCACAACCTTAGGTGGGTGGTTCTTGTAATAATCTAGAGAATTAAATCTTAGGCCTCTCTTCTTCACATTCATCTTAGATTAGTCAAGGATTTTATTGAACTTCTTCTTCCTACTAGAGAATCTCTCAATGGTCTTTTTGAGATAGTCATTCTCTTCGACTAGGTTCTCACATATAGCACACTCATTGATTTTGGTTGTCCTATTATATCTCTCTTTATAGATAGTTACCTCTAGTTTTAAAGCCTCATAAGACACACAAGGGGAATTTCTAGTCCTATCCAAATGCTCCTTATACTTGATTCTAAAAACATCATGCATCTCATCTAAATCAATCTCAATTTTAGCATAAAATATAAAAGAAATAGAGTTAATAATTTTCTTATATGCAGTCATGGACAAGGAGTTTTCAATTTTACATTTCTGCTCGAGTGTCTTATTAAGAGCATAAATCATAATTGTGATCCTAGGATAATTTTCACAAGATTCAATCTTAGAATGAAGAAATGTTCTAGTCATTTCTTTCATTTTAATTTTTCTAACCTCACAATACGAGAACTTATGAGCAGAATTAAATTTGTGCAATTCCTTAGTAGCATTATCTAATTTTAATTTAAGCAAAGCACAGTTTAAACAAGATAAAAGAACAGCATCTAAAAGAATCACATCCAAAACAATAGCATTCAAGCAATCATGATCATCACTAGACTTAGGAGATTCTAGTTCATCTGTAAGACCTTTAAGTTGACTAACAACAGAAGAATGAACAATTTTCAGATTAGCCATTTGATCATGCAAATATAAGCAAGATTCACAATTATTATCAAGATTCATGGATTTTAGCCTAACAACTTCTAGGTTTAAATTATCAATCATGATGTCCCGATTCTTATTCACTTTAGCTTATTTCTTCAGTTTTTGTTCAGCAGCAACAAGAGCATATTTCATCTCTTTGGATGAGTGGCATATCTCGTCAGGATCACTATAGGGCTCGTCAGAGAAAGAGTCGACATCGGTGCTACCCTTGGACATGAAGCACATGCGGTGAAATCTTGGGTCTTCTTCTTGCCATGGGAGTCGTCCTCATCGTCCTCTATCCTCAAGTCCACATTGCTCATGTCAACGTTCTCAAGAGCGGCAATGACCTAGTTGATGAATTTGCAGTAGTTGGATTTCTTGAACTTTGTGTCACGAGCTTGAGGACGCATTCAGAAGTCCTTCTCCTTCTTATCCTTTAGCTTAGGTCACTTAGCTCGAATATGGTTTGACTCACCATACTCAAAGTTAGTGACAGGGCCACTCCTTTTGTTCCTCACTTTGTTGTATACTCTAAGGAATTTTGTAGATAGGAGGACCAAGTCATCTTCAGAAAACTTCTCTAGTCGCATCGTTCAAAAAATGTAAAGCTGACAATGAAATTCAGATGAGCTAAAATCCAAGAAACTTGAAGAGCCACTCTAAGAAAGGTTAACCACAAGAGTCATTGACTCTATCTTGGAGAGATGCGAGGTGAAGTCAATCTCATGTGTCTTCAATCTCGAGTAGAGATTATACATGGTAAGCTCACTCGTGACAGCGTTGTCATTGATGGAAATGATCTTCATTCCTCCCAAATCTTCACATCAAGTACACCTAACATCTGGCGTGCATTCTCATAATCAGAAAATGTCGAACCAACAGCACGAAGATCATGAAGAATCTTGTTGAACTTCCCTAGAACCTATCCAAGGATTCACTAGGCTTTTGCTCAGTTTTTTAGTATTCTTTCTTCAATTGGTTCTATCTCACTTCCTTGATCGCGATAAAGCCCTTATGGTAATCAATGATGGTCTTTTAGAACTCATGAGCAGAACTCAATCCATGTAAATTTTGATCTGTAGATCCAAATGAGTTGAGACTTGGTATACACCTTCTCTAGGATGCCAGGAACATATTCTAATCACCGATCAAGAAAATCGTTATCAAAGTTTCAGCATTTTTCCATTTGAAAGAAGGTTGCACCAAAACTAGGCAAAAAGCAAAAATGGTGATATGACTTGCTCATGGGTGAATGACAGCCAAGATCTCTAGATGTATTCCCTCATGTCACAACAAGCTAGACACCCAAGGAATCGTGCAAAAAACTGGATCAAGAAATCACTCAAGAGGGTCAAATCCAAGTAAAAATGGGCAACTTTAAGAACTTGCCAAACTTGATACCTAGATGAACGAGGATTGATTTTCATAGAACATCTCCATCACTTACATGTCCTTAACATCCAGCAAAATCAAGAATGGGAGAGAAGGTCAAAACCAACCAAATCAAGAGCAAATCAACCAAAACAAGAGAGATCTATGAAAGATGAATAAAGTTGATTTATCACTACTTGAGGATGAATGTTTTACAGCTACTCCACCTGCAGGACAAAAGAGTAAATCACAACACCCATACTTCTCAAACCCTAATCTTAGAACAGTTGGCTTCAATAAGTAGAGTTAGGATGGTTGGATGGTTAAGTCTTCATCCCAATTCATTAAATAGATAAGGCAACTAGCCTTATCTAACCCTAATGGATACTATTCACTTAGCACAAATGAGAAAATCCCGTTAACCCCACAAAACACAGGTTTTACTCACACACTACACTTATACATTCATTACATAAGTCCAATGCACTAAGTCCTTAGCCTAAACCGCTCACTTAAGTACCACGGTTTTGATCTAAGATAATTTTTGATATTTTGATCAACTTACCAACATATCCTTTCTTAATATGATCTTAATCTTTTCTTGCAAGCAATCTCCATACTTACTACATGTAGATGCATCACTGCCTTGCCACATATCGATAAGTCTCTCCCATTTTGGTTTCACTAGATTATGTCACATTGGACCAATCAAACACATGATGCAACTCGGCGCTCAAACTTTTCTTCAATATTTTTCGCTTTTCTCGTGTCATGCTTGAGCTCAGCCATCTCACCTGGTATTCTTGATTGTTCTGGGTCGCGGCTCCTCTATGAGTGTAGCCGCAATTCTCGACGTTGACTATGATTGATTTTAAGCGTCTTTACACATCCAAAGACAAAGAAATCATTTTCAAACACAAGTTCTTCACAACTAACCTACGTTAGTTGAAACATAAATCATGCAACACATACACATTGACTTAGATCAAACCAAATCATTCCATAACTCAATTCCCTAAAATTCAAGAAATTCCACCTAAGTAGGTACTACCGCCCACCATAGGCTGGTACTACCGCTCACTGCAACTGGATCTCTCTAGAAATAGCAGCTGGTAAGTAAACCGCGGTACTACTGGTCTGCAATATGGCTGACGTCATACCAGCAGTATGACTGATTTGTCTGGAAAATTCTACAACCGATCTATATAAAATGCAATCTTTGCAATATTAAATATCCACATCACAAAACTTACGGTGGTTCAGCACAACACTATCTGGATCTTCTCACATTGTACTTTAAGTGATTTATCATCTTTTTTTTAAACACAGGACACGTCAAAATGCTATCACTTATCACGCAGTGCCAAATAACTGAAAAGGCAGTAGAAACTGTGTAGAAATAAATTCTAACAGTTCATTGCAAGGAAAAAAAGGTTGACTGATTGCTAGCCTTTTCTGTAATGATGAATTATAAGAAATCTATTTAGACATTTCTACCTACACCAGTAGGAAGCTTTTTATAACCCAAAAGTGGTTGGAAAGATTCATCATTCATGGCAACTGGAACAGAGGTTAAATTTTGCTACACAAAAACATCTAGAGCAAATAGTTCCTTAGTAGCTTATGTTTAGTTTAGGCCAGGTCTTTGGTCTTCTGTACAGTTTTTTCTTAATTTCTTTTGTATTGTTTTCCTCTACTATCAATGAAATGAAGATCGATCCTTCCATTCAAAGTGGAACGAAAAAAAGGATATAACCCATAGCCTATACAACAGCTGTGTCAAATTCTTTGGGAAAAAACACCTTGGATAGCTACAGTAATTGTGCAAAGAATTGAACAAGTCTTCGTGTTTTTTTCAGGGGAAAAAATTGACGGGGACCTTTAGAAATGGGAATGCACGTTCCAAAAGTTGGCAGAGGGAGGCATGTGACTTACCAATCAAAAGGGTGCCATTAATGACAATTATATATATTCTGAGAGGAGATAGAATAGGTTTATTGCACTAGCACCTTTCAAGTTCATTGCACCAGCATCTTTCATGTGTGAGGTGGCTTAATCATCATGCATAACTCATAAAGCCACTAGTCTAGAGCTAGAACACCTAGAGTTTGAGGAGAGTCGGGAGACTTACAGCCGCCGATGAACGCCATGAGCGAAGACCCGTGCCTGCGTGATGCAGGCGTGAGGTAGAGTCGGTGAAGACCGCAGTGTTGCCGGTGTACGGGGTGTCGCCGGCGGAGTCCTGCAGAGGCGGCGGTGACGGCCTTCCCGTTGCTAGCAGCGCGCAATAGATCGGGTATCACTTAGGGTTTGTTCGGGGTGTTGAACTCTCACGGGAACGACGTCTTCAAGAGAGGCCGGAACCCAAAACCTTATATATAGCGCTGTTGCAACGGGGGACCGTAACCAATATGGTAAGCTCCCCCGATCAGGGCGCGTGGACGTGGGTATCACCCCACGTCTCCCTCTCCTGGCCATTTGGCCTAGATCAATATCCAACATTCTCCCCCTTGATCGTAAGGCTAAACGTCATAAGCCCTCTCTCAATAAAACTTCACACCAAAGTAATGCGTCATAATAGTCAATTAAATACCGCTGGACATCAGTACTTATAGTGCTTCATTCTATATCGATCGGATAACATAATTCTTCATGGGAGTTGGTTACTTTATATGGTCCTCTTATTCCAGGATCACAGGCTCTCCAATAAACCCATGCCGGCAACATGATCACGAAAAATATTGGGTGGTAAGCCTTTTGTGAGCGGATCCGCAAGCATAAATTTAGTTCCAATATGCTCAACCTTAATTGTTTGATCCTGGACTCTATCTTTCACAACATGATACTTTATGTCAATGTGCTTGGCAGCTGCACTCGACTTGTTGTTACTCGAATAGAAAACTGCGGGTTGATTATCGCAGTATAAGATGAGTGGTCTAGAAATGCTGTCTACCACTCTCAATCCCGGGATAAAGTTCTTAAGCCATACAGCCTGCCCGGTAGCCTCATAACATGCCACAAATTCAGCCTGCATTGTCGACGATGCAGTAAGTGTTTGCTTTACACTTTTCCATGATATTGCTGCTCCTGCGAGGGTGAAAATATAACCTGATGTGGACTTCTTAGTGTCTTTACACCCCGCAAAATCAACATCAGAATAACCGACAACCTCAAGTTTATTGCTTTTTCTATATGTAAGCATGTGACCTTTAGTGCCTTGCATATAGCGCAGGACTTTTTAACGGCTTTCCAGTGGTCCGGTCCTGGATTTGATTGATATCTGCCAAGCATCCCGGTAACAAAAGCCAAATTAGGGCGTGTACATACTTGAGCATACATAATACTTCCGACAGCAGAAGCGTAAGGTATAGCCTTCATCTGATCAGATTCATAGTCATTCTTTGGGCATTGAAATTTCCCAAACTTATCGCCCTTAACAATAGGAGCAGGCGAGGCAGAGCATTTATGCATATTGTATCTCTTTAGTACTCTGTCAATGTATGCCTTTTGTGATAAACCTAATGTTCCTTTGGACCTATCTCGGTGAATTTCAATACCAAGAACATAAGATGCTTCACCGAGATCCTTCATGTCAAAGTTGGACGAGAGAAATCTTTTAGTTTCCCGCAGCATGTCCACACTGCTGCTGGCCAATAATATATCGTCCACATAAAGAATTAAGAAGGTGTAATTACTCCCCCTGAACTTAACATATGTACAATTATCAACATCATTCTCCTTAAATCCAAATTTCCTTATGACTTCATCAAACTTAAGGTACCATTGCCTAGAAGCTTGCTTCAGGCCATATATGGATTTCTTTAACTTGCATCCCAAATGTTCCTCGCCTTCCACAACAAAACCTTCCGGTTGTGTCATGTAAACGTCCTCATACAAGTCTCCATTCAGGAATGCAGTCTTAACGTCCATTTGGTGCAACTCTAAATCAAAATGTGCTGTGAGCGCCATTATGATTCTAAACGAATCTTTAGATGAGACAGGAGAAAAGGTTTCATTATAATCAATGTCTTCTCTTTGTGTAAACCCTTTCGCTACAAGTCTTGCTTTAAACCTTTCGATATTCCCTTTGGAGTCACGTTTGGTCTTGTAGACCCATTTGCAGCCTACTGTTTTGGCTCCATTAGGAATTTTCACTAAGTCCCATACACCATTATCGCCCATAGACTTAATTTCATCTTTCATGGCATCTAGCCACTTGGATGAATCCTTACTCTTCATAGCTTCCTTATAAGAGCTAGGATCATCCACCTTTCCAAGATCATCTTCATTCAAGTAAACCTCATAATCACTTGGGATAGCAGATCTCCTCACTCGTTCTGATCTCCTGACAGGTTCATTAGCAGGCTCATTAGGCTGTTCATTAATTGTCACAGAGGGCTGTGAAAGCTCAACATTAGGTATTGCACTTGTATTTTCAGAGCCCTCAACAGAAGGAGTAGCCACAGAATTAACTGGAGACGCAACAGGAGTTGCAACTACAGGATCAACTGTGGGCACAACCAGTTGGGGCATAGGAAAATCAATCTGTCGGATTAGCGGTGAAGCAACATAAATCCGCTTCTCCTCAAGATCAATTTTCCTAGGCTCCAAGTCGCCACTGATGCCATCATTTTCCAAGAACACAGCGTGCCTTGTTTCTACAAATTTTGTGGTATGATCTGGACAATAGAATCGGTACCCTTTAGACCTGTCAGGGTAGCCAATAAAATGGCAACTCACAGTCTTGGGATCTAATTTCCCAATTTGTGGGTTAAATACTTTAGCTTCAGCTGCACAACCCCACACATGGAGGTAGTTCAAACTTGGTTTTCTCCCAGTCCATAATTCATAAGGTGTTTTAGGCACTGATTTACTGGGAACCCGATTGAGTATATGTGCAGCGGTCTTTAATGCTTCCATCCATAACTTTACTGGCAAAGTGGAGTAACTCAACATACTTCGAACCATGTCCATAAGTGTGCGATTTCTTCTTTCCGCTACTCCATTTTGCTGGGGATCACCAGGCATTGAGTACTGGGCGACTATACCATTTTCTTGTCGGAACCTGGCAAAAGGACCAGGAATCTGCCCATAAGTTGCGTGTCGCCCATAATACTCTCCCCCACGATCCGAGCACACTACTTTAATCTTTAGATTGTGTTGATTTCAACTTCAGCCTTAAATATCTTAAATTTATCAAGTGCCTCCGATCTTTCTTTAATAGGATAGATATAACCATAACGTGAGTAATCATCAGTGAACGTAATAAAAGAATCATAACCATCCACTGATGTCACAGGGAAAGGACCACATATGTCGGTATGAATTAATTCCAAAATCCCTGTGCTTCGAGTAGCATCTTTCTTTATTTGCTTTACATACTTGCCTTTGATACAATCGAGGCAATGATCATCCGAATCATTAAAGTCTAAAGGGTGGATAATTTCTTCTTTAATGAGACGTTCAATTCTCCCCCTCGAAATGTGGCCTAAACGACAGTGCCACAATTTCGACGAAGTCTCATCAATTCGCTTGCGCTTTTTATTCACATCACATACATTCATGGATATAGGAGAATCTTGCAGGGATAACATATAAAGCTTGTCGTGTCGGATGGCACGACCAACATTATCATTATTAAAGTAAATCAAACACATTCCGTGTCCAAAATTACAAGAATATCCATCATTATCTAATAATGAAATGGAAATCAAGTTTCTTCTCATCGAGGGAACATAAAGAACATCATTAAGTTTCATTACAAAGTCATTATTCAAAACTAAAGAAACTGATCCAATAGCTTGAATTTCGGCTTCCATCCCATTAGCCACTCTTAGCCTTTTTTCCCCTCTGAGACTTCTCAACATATGGAATCCCTTTCTTGGCGAGCCATTTCAGCCATTCAGGACAATCATCTTTGAAGTGGTCCTTTGAATGACAAAAGTAGCACTCATCATTTCTCTTCTATCCATTTGAGCTCCCAAAACCTAAAGCGTTTTTAGGCGCCTTAGGATGCTGTGGGTGCTGTGGCTTCTGATAAGGGGAGTAGGCTTGCTCCTTCCTTCCCTTTCCTTTATAGCCACCTCTATTTCTAGAGAGACCAGTTTTATTTGAGGAGCTGACTTGATTCACAAAATCAGTAGCCCCCTCAGCCTTGAGCCTCTCTTCCTCCTGAGAAACATTAGTGATCAACTCACTCATTGTCCACTTGTCCTTAATGGTGTTGTAGTTCACCTTGAAAGCTTCAAATTGCTTAGAAAGAGACATCATAATGTAATGGACAGCGAAACCATCAGAAATTGTCATGTCCATCGTCTTAAGTCTGACAGCAATATTGATTATGGTCATAATGTGCTCACGGACATTTCCAGTACCATTGTACTTAGTGTTCATGAGCCTGTGCATCAGTGTGGTAGCATAAACCTTAGAGGACCCCTTAAAATGATCCTCGATGGAGGACAAATAGGCCTTCACCCTTTCCTTTTTAGGGATTGCTCCCCTTATGGCTTCACTGATGGAGTTCTTCATTACAGCAAGTGAAACGCGGTTAGACCGCTCCCACTTCTCAGCATTAGTTTTGTACTCCTTCATTTTGTCATCAACATTGTCCTCCCCTTCCTTAGGAACGACAGGCTCATCGAACCTGAACGCATAGTCCAGATCTAAGAGCTGAAAAGTCGTCATAAGCGTAAACTTCCATTTCTGGAAGTTACTACCATTAAGTGGCTCAATTGCATTAACTTGAGCAGAAACAGAAGCAGCTGAAAAAATTTAAAATTTACATTAGGAAAACGCATAATTAATTTGCATGAATGTTAACCTTACGTTGGTATGATTAACAACATGCTCATAAGAATTTTTCGCATCACCGTTGGGCAGAAACGAAAGATTTAACATAATTTATCGCATGCAATTACAATTAACGTTGGTCAAAGGGTAATAGCATGGCGAAAATTAAACATAAAAGTAAACATAATTGATTACATGCAATTACAATTAACGCTGGTCAAAGAGTAATAGCATAAAAAATAATAACAAACATAATTGATAACATGCAATTACAATTAACGTTGGTCCAAAAGTAATAGCATGTAAAATTAAACATAATTCTCTAATTGAATTTCCCGTTGGTTCCATTCAAGTAGAGACATAACATCACGCAGCGGAAAAAGGGCATAATATTTTTCAGCAGCTTAGCAACATTATCCAGTAATTATTTCATGTGAGACATCAAATAATCATTAATCATGCATGAGATAAAACATAAATACATGAAATATATACTGAAAATAAAAGCCCAACAGTCTGAAAAATACATCATAAATTTCATGTATATATATATATATACAGTAATGCATAAAGATTATGGTTGCTGTGCCTAAAAAAAACCCAACAGCCCTTTCCCCTTTGCGGCTCCACTGGCCCATCAAACAGCCGGCTCCACCGGCCCCATCAAGCAGCCCGTACCCCCAATCAGGCCATCATCCGCCGGCCCAGCCCGCAGCACCCGCCCCGCCTTCATCAGGGCCGTCCGCCGGATCAGACGGCTCGGAGCGCCTGGTGCCCGAACAAAAAACCGCAACCCCCAAAAAAACCCCTAATCACTTCCCCTCCCGAAAAAACGGATCGGGCGACGGCGTGCCCAGGCAGGAGGCGGAGCGGCGTCGGCGCGTACGGCGCGCTCGGGCAGCGAGGCGGCGTCGGCCCATAAGGAGGTGGAGGGGCGGCTGCCATGCGCTGGCGGCCGGGAGCGGAGCGGGGCGGGAGGTGCGGCAGAGGCACGCGCGGAGGGAAGCGGCGGCGGCCCGCTCGGGTGGAACGCCGCGGCGCGCGCTCGGCCGGAGGCGGCCCCGAGCGGAGGCGCGCCGGCCACGGCGGCGCGACGGTGGGTAAGACCCCTTCCCTTTTTTTTGGTTCTTGTTCATTTGCCGCAGATCCAAAAGGGGTTCAATTTGGGGATTCCATTAGGGTTTTCATGATTTGGGGGTTCTAGGGTTCGGGATCCATCAAGATTTGTGGGGAAAAGCCTTAGGATTCGCATACGATCTTCGATTCCCCTCCTTCTAACATTCTACCCGAGCCCAAGAACAACCTAATCCGAAACTCAAACCTGCACTAGGGTTCTAGGAAAGACTAGTTCGGCTCTGATACCAAATGTGAGGTGGCTTAATCATCATGCATAACTCATAAAGCCACTAGTCTAGAGCTAGAACACCTAGAGTTTGAGGAGAGTCGGGAGACTTACAGCCGCCGATGAACGCCATGAGCGAAGACCCGTGCCTGCGTGATGCAGGCGTGAGGTAGAGTCGGTGAAGACCGCAGTGTTGCCGGTGTACGGGGTGTCGCCGGCGGAGTCCTGCAGAGGCGGCGGTGACGGCCTTCCCGTTGCTAGCAGCGCGCAATAGATCGGGTATCACTTAGGGTTTGTTCGGGGTGTTGAACTCTCACGGGAACGACGTCTTATATATAGCGCTGTTGCAACGGGGGACCGTAACCAATATGGTAAGCTCCCCCGATCAGGGCGCGTGGACGTGGGTGTCACCCCACGTCTCCCTCTCCTGGTCGTTTGGCCTAGATCAATATCCAACATCATGTTCTTAAGTCGCATCAAGTATTAGCAAATGTATTCTTTGTTACCATGCCTTCCAGATCCAAAATGTATTCTTTGTTACCATGCCTTCCAGCCATTGGTGTGAAAAACTGAAAATCGAAGCCTTAATGGATTATAAGTCAGTTCTTCCATCTGAACAACATATCAACGGATGCAGGCTGCCATCATGCAGAATACAATTCCAGCTCTCCGAAGATGACACAAGAGCAACACAAGGTAGCAGCAATGGGAAAATAAGCTTGCCGGTTGGTCCATCAAAACATCACACACAACACACACAAAAAGGAAATATACACAATAACAGCAATCAGCAATCCTAAGTGCCCCTTTTTCCCTTAGAAAGCATACACTGTGTCAGCTGTGTTGACTGACTATATAACATGACTTGGGCCCTATATGTCGTCAGAAAGAATCACAAATAATTCGGCGATGAACGGCAAGATAGGGGTTGAACTTGGCGTCAGGAAAAACAAGAGAAAAAACTGGTACAACAGATGGAGCTGGAGAGTTTTGATCATCTGATGAAGGCGTGTCTTCTTGCCCCTCTTTGGTCCACGTGAAGCTGTGGCGACTTCGGCCTGGTCACATGCTTCGTCGATCTGCGAAAACAGCAATTGCAAGTTTGTGAGATCAACTTCAGGAAGCTGCGCGCTGGAGATGGCAAATTCCGGTTGTTTCTGCTCACCTCTGTGGACGGAATGGTCTGTCGAACTTTGGGAGAGGCCGTGCGTGTGGCACCATGGTCCGCCTCAGCTGCTTCAATGCCTTCTCTTCCTCGATCTTCAAACACAGATTACAGCGATTGGTCGCCAGAGCAGATAAAAAACGCATGCACTATGGGAAACATTTGAGGAACAGGTAAGATACGGTACCTTCTGTGCGAATTCGTTCTCCTCTCTCAACCTCTTGTAACTGATCTCTTTTTCTTTCACCTGCGTCGCAACAAAACGCTCTGTAAAACCTCCTAAATTTGGCAAGCTCCCATCATTGAACAAGCAGAGTCGAATTTACTAACCATGTTATCGAATTCTGATCTTTGAACCGCCCTTTCATCAACATGCAACGCAAACTGTTGGACTTCAGTGAGAGGCTTCCGCTCCTTCTCTGGAAGAGGAATAGGATCCCTGCAACAAAATTAAAAGGCTATTATCTATGTATCTTCCTCGTATAGAAATCAAGAATTCTAAGAACACACTGTATGTGCTACTTACTCTTTGAGTATAGGATGTGCCTTGACAATTCTCCTCTGAGCCTCTTCCCTCTCCATCCTCTCTCTTTCTTCCATCATCCTTTGCTGCTCCACTTCATGTCTCACCAAACTCTCCAGCTGAAAACCTTCCGACCTCGTGCATGGCTTCGGTTCGGGCTTTGGTGGCACCTGAACAGAAAATGTTAGGCAAGAAGAATTAAGAGCTGGCCTGCAACCAGGTGAAGTTGAGAAAGGTGTAAGGCTTTTGCACGTACCACTGGATAGTCTGTGGTGTAAGGATATGGGTTAGCCTTGGGAATCCTGGCCTTGTCTTCCTCTACTTGCTTCTGTAAAAGTTGTGCAGCTAGTTGCCTCTCTTTTTCATGCCCTCTTTCCTGTACCATGGATACAGTATTACTTGCTTGCAACAAAGATCGTGAGAAATGATATGAACATTGTGAAGTAATTTGCATTTCCCGCACATCTGTACGTAGATTGAAAGGGTTTGGTATCTTGAGTCTAGGCACATCCTTCTTGTCATGATATGAAGAAGATTCAGAGTGAAGAGAAAGCTGCAAAATAGACAACAAATAAAGAAAGGTGAAAAGTTATGACAATAAAACTGGGTTGGTTCATTAGTTATATGACGGGATCCTTTATATGACCTCCCACCTTATCAAATAGATCCGCAACTGCAGGAGGACCCAAGCGATCATCAGTAGAAAAGTGGAACTCCTTGGGCGCTGTTGTCTGAGGCTTTGGATGGGCAAACACACCAATATCGCCCTTGCTCTCAATAATCTGCATGAAATGAAGTTCAGAGTGATGCTCTGAATCATAATGTCATCTAATATATTGGCTTTAAGTGAGATAAGAAGACCTTTTTGTTCAGTGGCTTGGCCTTGAACTTGGGGGCCTTCTCCAATTCCTCCAGTTCCAATTCTTGAGAACTTTTCACCCTGTTGAAAAATGACGTTAGAATCGATGATAAAGATAAAATGGCTATTTGTTTCTCAATGAGTGAGTGTCAAAGGCAAACCTTGGTGGCCTAGCTCGCATTGCTGTCTCAAGTTGTGGAGGTTTTGGTTCTGCCAGTTTCAGTGGCTTACTACTCTGATTCTGCAAGATTGAAGCATTTAACTTTCAGTAATGTTATGGATTGACACCTAACGTGGCAACCAGGTATAAGTATGCTCACCCGGATAATTCCCACAGAAGAAGCTTCCGAACAGGTGTCCGCATGTCGAGACGCTCTTTCCATCGTTCTAAGATGAAACTCCTGTAGTCATTGCAAACACATAACTGAATTATAGTCAACGAAAAGGGTGACCACTCGTGAATTTTTCATGATAATAGAATTCATACATTGAATTCAGGAAGCTGTGGAGCTTTCCTAGGAAGAGGAGGAAATGAAGGAGCTTCAGCAATCTAAAAGCAGAAGCAAGCAATTAGTTAGGCTTCGGCTACTGAAGTCTGCCATTAGTTAAACAAAAGTACAGTAAATTCATTCTCACCTTTTTGTTAAATGGCCGTGCTCTGAACTTTGGAATCTTGGATAGCATCTCCTCCTCTAGCTCTGCAGAGCTCTTCACTTTTACTGCTCGGATCCTGTGGGCAGTCTGAAGCTCAGGCTCCTTTGGCCTTGTTAGCATAAGCCTAGGTCTTCTCTGTAATGCAGTTGCCGCATGGCCCGCATCCTCCTGCATTGTGCATACAAATTGAAAAATGATCAAAAACCTCTTCGTCAATCGCCAAACCGTTTTCATCATCAAGTATGCATATGTAATAAATGTATGGATTTTTTTTTCAAACTTCGGACTAGCAGGTGGGGATATCATGCACCAAGGGAAAAAAAACATTCACTGACAAGATAGTGAAGATTAGCAGTCACCATATGCAGTCTTTTTTTTTCTTTTGCATTGTTAAGTAACCATCCTAATGTTAAATTATACAAGCATGGGCAATATTTTGTTGATAATTAACGGATTTCCACATCATCCTCTTTACTTTAAGGCAATCAACTTCAATACAGATTCAACTGCCCAAATAAGAAAGTGAAAGCAATCTACATTGCTTCATGGCTAACAACAGAAATGGGGAAGGAATACTAACATGAGAAAGTGATCTGTTGTGGGGGATACCCAACTTTCTAGTCCCTGACTCGAACTTCTTAACCATTTCTGCTGCCGAAATATATGGGGTCACTTCCTGAAAAATGGCACAAAATTGCTATAAGTACCAAATTAAAAAAACACACATTGCATTTGCATTTCATCTCTTCCCACAAAACATAAAATGAAATGTATCATTAGAGTCAGAAGAGGATTTTGGCATCTACCTTCAGAGAGTGTGCAACGTCATGGTGCTTCCTCATGGAAGACAGGGTCATCTCAGTGCTTCCTGCTAAACCACCTCTTCCCTTGTGAGGCAGCACCCGGGTCTTCACATTCAGTATCTGACCACAACAGCAGCACAGCATTCCTCTCGTCAATCTTACAACTTCACAATAACATGAATTATGGGTTCCATCATTAGTCTCATTCCAGTACCTGTCTTGTCCTTCCGTCGTCTAGCTTCTGCCTCTTTACAGCCTGATTTTCTTGCGTAATGTCATTGGCAGCAATAGCTGCCTTTCCGGCCACCACATCACGAGTCCCCCTATAAAACCAACAACTCAGACATCATAAAGAAAACCATCTCAAGATTGGACAACAATTTGTATGGGTGAGTGTATGTTTCTCTTACTTGATCATACTCCTCTTGACACTCATCGAGGACTGCTTCAGAGAAGACGGTTGCACGATCTTTGATCCAGTCACAGCGGCAAGACCTCCCTTGGACGCGTTCACGTGCACCTTCGGAGTGCACGCTTCGGTCTTCACTATCGACTTGGCACAGGTAGGCACCGCAGTGATAGCTTCCACAGGAGGAGGAGGCCTCTGCATCTTGGGCGTGCTAGACCCACCATCTGCTGCTGAAGCCACGGCAATGTCAGAATTCATAAATCAAAATTCCCCACCGGTATTATCGAAGAAAGTAGTCAGCAACCCACATATTGTAACCGAGTCTTTCGACGGGGGGAACTCGAAAGACTTTGGTGATTCCTTCTCCTCTTCTTCCGCCCGCGGCGACTCTGACATTGACTCAGGACATGCACCCGCACTGGCCAAACACAACCAAGGCAGTCATTCATATGCCAAACACGGAGCAAGAAATAGAATGAAATGAAGCAACATATTGGGGTCCAAAGAGGCAACCTTTCTTCGTGCTGCTGGTTACCGTCATCGGCGCAATTCCCACTGGGATTATTGGCTTCAGGGACCTGAAGGATTCAGAATGTGAGCTCCAAAACTAAACCCAATAATTGAGGAGAGAGCACGGGAGATCAGCGAACAATCACATACATATCCGAATGAACTGTCTTTCTTCTCCTGCGCATTCCTGAACAACCAGAAGTGAGCACACAAAGGAAAAAAAATTAACTTCCAATCACAACGAATGGTGGATAAAATTTTAGAAAGAGAAGTCTCCAGCGCTTACCCATCAACACCCTCCGCGTGATTAGCGACGCCCCCCGCTGCCTCCTCCTGTTCGTCACAAATTCACGGATCGCCGGATAGTTAGAACGGGGGGGAAAGGAACCAAAATCAAGGCAGATTCCGAGCAATTCCCTTGCTTTTCTTCTTACCTTCGGGGCCGTCTCCGCGTCCGCGAAGTCGCAGAGGATGCCGATCTTGGCCTCCGTCCTCGACTCCTTGATCTTCGGCGCAAACGCTGCAGGCAGGAACATAAAAAAATTCATTTCAGGGCGAATTTCCGGAGAGAAGCCACGGGTTGGCGCGGGGAGGAGGGGGGGGCACGATCGAGCGGGGGCGGCTTGCGTACGCGAGGGGGCGTGGCTGACGGCGGCCTCGAACCAGCGCTCGGCGGCGCGGACCTCGCACTCCGTCTCGTCGTTGACGAAGTCGAAGTACTTGGGCGCGCGGAACTCGTACGCCTCGTCCACCTGGAACTGCGCCGCCGCCGCCGCCGGGCCTGAGGAGGGGTTCGTGTCCGGTGGCGCCATGGACACGGGGAATTCTAGGGCTTGCGCGCGAGTGATCTCCTAGGGTTTCACCCTCACCTCTCTCTCTCTCTCTCACTCTGGATGTCGCAGCGACTAATGTATGCCTCGATGGCAAGGGAAATGTGAAGAAGAATAAGACGACGACGAAGAAAGGTGTTGGTAATGGGGAGGGTGGGAGGAGGAGAAGAACGTTGGGAGAGGGGAGAGGAGTCTCTAACGGTCGGGAGATTCGAACTGCGTGCCAAAGGGAGCAGGGCTTCAGAGAGGCTGGGTGGAGGCGCGCGGGGGTGCGAGTGAGCATGCGCGCAACGGCTATTTTTGCGGGGCCCGGCCGGACTAGTAGTGTGGGGAATAATAAAGAATAGATGAATGTTTGTTCATTGTTACGGGGAAAAAAATCATATAAGTCAGCACCAATCCGATACTAACGGGTCTGGTTTGTGCTACGTTCCCGGCCCCACCGCAGCATCTTCTTAAGCTTCACCCTAGACTCCGATGCTGAGTTTACTTACATCATGTTTCAGCCAGATATCGGCATTGTCGTGTCATCTACAATTAAATTGGATCATGTTAAGACTAATAGGGGTGGTCTCACTCGATAGTGATAAATAAACATCAATGTCTTTTGCAACATTATTTGTTGGTGATGACTGAAAAGTAGAGAGATGTAAAGGGATGACGGAGATCCATATAAAAGAAATTTGTAGAGGCAAAAAGTTTTAGTAGATAATTTGTTTGTTATAAAGTGAATTTTTTTGTTGGAAAATTTTTAAACTTTATTGGGATTTTATCGAGAATTTTATACTCACAAACAAGATCTTAAAGTGGAAGAGGATGTGAGGAGGTTGGAGAATTTTTAAACCTTATTGGGATTTTATCGAGAATTTTATACTCACAAACAAGATCTTAAAGTGGAAGAGGATGTGAGGAGGTGAGAGAAGATACACTCACCAGTACTCTTTTTTAAGTAGCAGACATTTAATGGAACGAAGAGGTCTTAGAGCATCTCCAACAGTATGAGCTAGTTACTAGCTCTAAGACAACTTCTCCAATAGTTACTAACTTTTAGCACATAGCTCATAACATAAATAACCTCACATGACACTCTCACATAATCTTGGAATGTGTGTATGAGACTAGCTCTTGATCAAAAGATAGATTTTCTCTCTCTTTCATTAAAATATGAAATAATATGCTTAAAGCTAGCTCATAAGTCACTGTTGAAGATACTCATACGGCAGGTGAAATCTAGCCGCTGCGACACAAGTGTAGCTCGTGTCGTAGCAGCGCGATCAGCTGTCTCGGAACACGTTGGTTGGCTGGCTGGCTGCTAGGCTTGTCGAACGATGTAAGTCGCTGCATGATGGGACACACTGGAAAAGAAGAGATCGTTGACGGCGATGGCCTGGAGCACATTTGCTACCATCATCGTTGCTAGCAGCGATGATCCATGGTACAAATTACCGATGCGAATTTACCATTTATCAACCAAAGAAACATTGTTTAGGATAACAGGTGATGCGAATTTACCTTGCTAGTCTGCTTTCTGCGTGCGTACGGAGTTGGGGAGAAGTCTACAGCAACTGGCGGATTATACACCTCCTGTTACACACAAACAAGTGACTACCGCTTGACAACCGACGAGAGCGCAATTACAGAGTTGCTCTCCCCCTCTCGTATTTTTCTCACTTTAAAGGGAGGATATCACCTCATACATTCCCAACTAAGTTCCCATTTAAAATGCACAAAAAATTTCTGGATTCTTGCAGGAATTGAAATGATTCTGATTCTTGTGAAAATCCTTTGAAATTTCTGTAAAATTCCTATGTTCCAAACAGGACCTAAATATTCTCGTGAAAGAAAAGATTTTACTCATTTTGCGCCTCCAAAATCAACATATCTCGGGCCAAATAATTAGCACATTTTCAAGAATATTAGTAACCGACAAGATTTGGATATGTTATAACTGTTCCTCAGATGTTATACAGGCACGAAGGTAGCAGTTACATTAGAAAATGGGCAGGAAAGGTGTTATTCACGATGAACACAACAAATGAAACAAAGAGAGAGATGCTGATGAGAACATCTAGCAAAAAAGAGAGTTCTAAAGATAGCGTTATGTACACTTAAAATTAATTATACGCTGAATCAAGATGAAATACTATGTTGTATTGGCTGGATCAAACGGAGTTAAGATCTTGGGAAACTTGGTTTTGCCACCTGCACCAATGACAGCAACTATTACCTCATTCTATGTTTTGGGTATATGGCAAGGTGCGAAAATAATGCCTGATGCCTCTAGACCAACCTTGTAAGAAGGAACCTCGCCAGAGGGCTTACGGTAGGAGCAGCCAAGGATGGCGTATTAGCTAGTTTCTTGTTGCTGGCAGGTTCTGAGGGAAGTTCAGGTTTCTTTGAGAAAATTGACATAGCCGTCTCCTGAAGACTTTGCAACGAGGAATCCTTCGAGCTGCAGGAGAGGTATCATGAATCACAATGAGCCAAGCACATCCACAAAAGCAAGCAAGCAACACGCGCATGCGGGTGCACACACACACGGAGAGCATAGTGAAGGCCGCACCTCCCTAGCCGATGTAGCAATCTACCAACCAGGACCTCACAGGATCCAGGTAGTTCATGTTCTAGATCCATCAACGAATCGAGGACTGCATGAACAGAAGGTCCTTCAAACTTGCCGCCAGTAGCCTGCAACAGGATAGCAAGACATTCCAAAGTTGGGAAACATTTCTGGAGGGATGCAAAGATTGATATTGGCATATCATAGTGATGCCACAACTAAACCATTCTTGAGATTTGATTATCGTAATATTCAGTTCATTTTTTAATAAAAAAGTGAAGAGTTAGTTGAATGAAGTAGATAGATGCACATTGGTCTTCACAAGATTTTAATTAGTAGAATTCAATGTAACAAAAACACTTTGATTGAAAGAATGGACGTGCCTAACATACTTTACCTCTTTCAGAGAGGGAATTATCAAAGATGAGAGTGCAGGCGAAGCAACAGAACTAGAATTTCGTGGAGCTGATTGCCCATCAGCTAACTGCCGTGATTTGCGACTTTTTTGCATGTCAACATTCTCACTAGGGTAAAAAACATACTTTTATTAAGGAATGATACAAAGTACAAACAACAGACAGCTAAGTAAAAACAGTGCTAAAACTAAACTTGAAATACCTTGGAACCTCATGACTATTTACCCCAGAAAATCTAGGTTCATGTGATTCCTTTTCATGCTTCTTGATAACTGGTCTTTCTCGAGCATTGCCCTTTCTTAACCCAGCCTGTAGAGCAGCCTTTGCCTGCATGTATTGCTCAAGTACATAAATAACTATGCATCCACCATTAACCACACGCAAGAAATTGACAACAAAAAAACTGTTCACGTTCATCACCTCTGCAAGGTTAGTAGCACTATCCTCAAGTGAAGCACTTGATGCTTTTTCTTGAATCCCCAGCCTTGACCTTGAAGATCGTGGAGTTTCTGGTTCTTCACTTTGATTACGAACAACTGTCCCAGTGAAAGGCATGTCTTCATACGAGGAGAATCTGCTGGGAGGCTAATAAGTAAGATGTATTAGATGCTGCTGCCTACTTCTATTCATGTCTTGTTTTAAGGGAAAAGTTGGACCGTCAATATTAAAAATAAAAAAGACCTTTATGTACCTTGGAACTGTGATTAGTAGCTGCTGAGTACACCTGAGATGCTCTTGGAGAGCATAACACAACAGTTCCCGACCCACTTACAGATTGATCATTCTGGCAAAGAACCCACAGTTAGAAACAGCATTAACCATTAACGGAGATGCATGCCATCTGATGAAGATCTTACCTCTTCTGTGGAACATTCTAGTCTCCCATGTTCACTCTGTGCTTCTCTCTGAGACAAGTTTGCTGAGAGCAATTCTTCAGATCCAGTCCATGATGTTCTCCACTCATTTTCTCGATCAGCTGTATGTTTTGGTGTATTTGGACTATGAGGCATATCAAATCTACCATCCTTGGTTGAGGTGATTTGTGGCGGTCTTAAACCAACTCGAACAGTTCCTGTGCCCTCCGATTTATCAGGAAAATCCCAGCCAGTAGCTTTTCGAACCGTTCCTCGACTATAATAGAACAAAAATAATCAGGCGCATGAAGACAAAAGCAAAGTTTACCAACTGTTTTATTAAACCTACCTGGAAGGAGATGCTTCTTTTGTATCCCTCTTCACCTTGACGGTACCTGTACCACCATCATCTTCTTCAATATGTGTTTGGCCATTTTGTGTGGCATCAATGCTATCTTTTACTGAAAATTTTGGCCGCTCTCTGCCAATATCAGCAATAGAGGCACAATAGGAGAATGAGATAGATATTGATACACTTCAATTATCAGTAAAAACAAACGGTGTGTTTTACTCAAATTTTTTGTTGAGAAGTGAAGTACACTGCATACCTTATTCTCTCTAGAAGCTTTGGGGTTTTTCTGGCATTTTTTATGAACCGATGCTTAAGAAGCTCCTTAGCACTAGGCCTCTGAGAAAATTTTAAAGGAAAAGCATTAAGCAAAATGTGCCAGACTATAAAATGCACCATCTTTCCAGCCTAGACATGACATTAACTTGTTAATAATTCTCAAACAAGATTGACCTAGAGATTCACACCAAGAAAGTTTTGCCCAAAATTTAATATAGCAACTAAATTGGCAAAACATCTATGTAAAATTATGTACAAAATTTACAGTATAGCAACAAAATATCCACAAAACTGCTGTATTGCCCCTGCTTCTCTATATGACATCCTCAGATGCCATTTCATTCCCCCTTCTCTAGTTAAATTTACAATTATATCTGGCAGGATCGGAGCACTTCATGGCATATCATAATCTTAGTTACATCTGGTGGGACTCCCAAACCAATGAGCGGTACAAAACTAGTGATATTGCAAAGAATAACAGGAAATTATAAAGAGAAGATTGACACAGCATATGTTCAAAAGAACAAAGCAAAGTGAGAACAGTTCTCAGCAACATTGTTTTTATAAATCTGAAACTTCTCCAACAAACAAGTGCAGAGGAAGTGATTCCTAGCGGAATAAGAATTTCACCTCTGCTGGATTCTTCCTTAAACATAGTGACACAAACTCTTTCATCGGTTTAGAGAAATGCTCATCAAGCTGCATGTTAAAAATATACCGCTTATCTTCTCACGAAGAAATGCATAGCAGATGCTTGGATAAATTACAATGAAGCACTTGATAATAGTCATTATAAATTAGTCATGTGACCTGAGGAGGATTTTCACGAGGTATCATGAAAAGAACTCTCATGGGATGAATATCTGCCAAAGGGGGTTCACCTTTTGCCATTTCTATAGCAGTTATACCTAAAGACCAGATATCCGCCTGCATTGAGACACAAATTTATCTAAGAAAGCTCAATAAGAAGCAAAATGTTTAACAAGTGCACTAGTACCTTTTCATTGTACCCTTCAGAATTTTGAATAACCTCGGGTGCCATCCAAAAGGGAGTTCCAACGAATGTCTGAACAATTCAAAGCCATTAGCAACAGTACCCAGGTATATTCTGACTAAATCTATGTGAATATGCAAAACAAATATTTCCCAGTACAGAATTCCAACAGAAGGAAGTAAGCTCGTTGTCAAGCTAAAATGCACCACATGTTCACATCAACATGACAGACAAGGGGACTTCCATCTAGTGCACATTCAGTTGATACAAACAAGCACATGGTTGCACAAATAAAAAAACCTCACTTGAGACACTTTGGTTATCGAGTTCTTTCCATGAACCATCCACTCCGTCCGTCCCTCCCCCACACACTCTCTCCCTTACCTGCAAAACCTACCTCAATATGATGCCCAAGAATCATCAAGGCTGTTTTTCCCTACCACCCAGATCAACAATGAATACCACATGGCCCACATCACCCACTCTGGCACTCACCAGATGGTAGCAGTAGTATACGACAGCATTCTCCCAATTGAGTTCCAAAATAACAAGTAATCAATCATGATTGTAAATGGAAAATGAAGAGCAACACAACATGCATTATAATGGAGTACCATATATAACCTCAGGCCGCATGCAAGTTTCCTTACTCCAGTGAAGTTGTACATGCCAATGTATGCAGCAATCACAAATTTGGGGCAGTTTGGGAACCACATATTTGGGCATTTTGCTACATGATAGACCATTTAATGAATTATACACAATGATTCAACCAAGTCGTATGTAGACACGATATTCAAACAGTGTTTAGGAAGGAAAAAAGAATAGACACAGTATTCAAACAGTGTTTAGAAAGGGAAAAAGAACATGTATATAACTTGTTAGTACCAAATTTCATTGCAAACCAGTCATTATTAGTTGGCTCCTCGTGAACTGCCAGTTACCAGCTTACTGAAAACAGTATTTTGCACAACTTGACTAGTTACCACCTGGAAGGCTGGAACCACTACCAACAACCAAGGTATCCAAATTTAGAAACCTTGCCTAAATGTCTTCTGCAATTAAAAGCCAGCCCACATGCACCCAACGAAGGACAAACTACTAACGATGTCAACGGAGGTCCATTAACTAGATTGGAGAAGGTATATTTTACACTAAAAGACATAATGTTAAAAACTTCTGTGGCGATAGACATGCTACATTCATTCAAGCTGAAAAGGATTGCTTCTGAATATTTAACAGCATAGGATGCATATGGCAAACACGGCAAGTTTTGCCATAAATAGAAGCTGACAGTTTACCCATGTGAAAACAACAGCTATTTAGGTGAGTGCAACTACAATAAATGACAAGCAAGGCTAATTCTACTTCTATTCCAAAGCTTCCATTTATGAGTAGAACCACTACATCACAGCCCAATCAATAAAAGCTGCAGTTAAGAAGAGTTTGATAGATTCCTGATGTGTATGCAGTAACATTGAGTACCCTGAGTACATGACATTACAGAAGCATGGTTAAGATGGTACCTTTCTCCTAGACATTGTTTTAGTCAGCTGTGCAGAAACACCGAAGTCTGCAACCTATGAAAACACATACTAACATTAGAAAGACATTATATGCTAAGAATTAATATCCTTATTGTCAACAAAACATAGAATCATCCACAGGTCCTAGAAAAGTTATACCTTCACATCTCCGCTTTCAGTCAGGAGGATATTTGCCGCTGCAAAACATCATATGATGTTGTCCATTACAATGTGTGTTATACTTGGTAATAAATAAAGCAAGATACAAGAATATATGCACTGAAGACAACATCAACAGATTAATCAGTCCTTAGTCCTTAAACAGTAGATCATTTGTTATGTATGCAATCGATGCTACATTCAACTAGCATAAAATGTATAACCAATGGTCCGGATTGGCAACCCATACAACTGCATGCTAAGTTGCTAACTCTCCCTTATCTTTACACACACAACTATTTGACCATAATTCTGCACAGCATTGTCCTGTGGCGCGGCATTGCAAACTGTCCAGAGCTAAACATAGGCCTATTACTCTCCTTCCACATCCACCAGCTGACCAGCACTTCTAAAATTTTCAATCCTCCAGCCTCATGCAACTCTAACAGTGAATGGAAATAAATTTCACCCACCCTTCCGCATCTTAATTACTTAATCTACCCAATGTGAATTTAATAACAAATAAAATCTGACTTTTTGTGCATATCTGGTGACTCCCAAGTTAATTAAAAAAGTAACTTTATTGTATCAATAAAACGAGTAAGTGTAAAGTAACTCAATATAAAATATAAGATGTAATTTATGTACACCAGAGTGGGGTGGGAGGGGGCAGGTTGCCTCTTGACCCACACCCTACCTGCCCTACCCAATTAGGGTGGTTCAGATGGAGTGGATAGAGATCCAGAATAATATATGTAATGAAAGAGAAATACCAAGAGAGTAGAGGCCACTAACAAGATATCTTTGATCTTTCTCATGGAAGCATGCTTTGACCTGAACAACAATGTGCAAGTGCTATTGGCCTACTAGTTCTTACAGGACAGAGGAACACCGTCCCTATCAGGAGAGCCTCTTTTAAGGGACTTGTGCTTAGTGGACAGGAGAGCATAGACAGGTAAATCTAGCCCACTCTAACTAACTTGACCAAGCTATTAAAGGTACAATACCCCCACATCTCTGTATCTACACTTGTCGCTAAATTAATTGACCAAGTATTCTTTCCAACTAGCTAACTTACTTCCATAGCAGCAAAGGTTAATGTACATACTAAGTAGCAAGGGATGGCCAACTAGAAAGAGATATCTAATACACTAAGCAACAAGGAATCCTATATCCTGTGGGTAACAAGATAAATCAATCTGGACAAAATGACAAATTATCCATGACTACCTGAAGTAAACACAGCCCAATGGTAGGATCAATTCCAGTTTACCTCCTCAGAATATTGATGCAGCTTGGGGAGTCCTATGGGTTATTAGGTTGGTCTTTTCTCCAAGCAGTTGTTGATATTTTCGAGAACAATCCAGATAAAAAAGGAAAGGACGAGAAGTAATCAAGACCTTTAATGTCACGGTGAATCTTTCCTTCAGAATGTAGATATTCAATTGCATGTAACAAGTCCCTTAGAATGCATGCAATAGACATTTCGTCCAGAGGAGGGCCAGCTTGGAGCTACATATGGAAACAGAAGTCGGAGCAACATCAAAATTTGAACCAAGTAGTTTACAACATGGTATTAAGCATTATTCTGAGTAATCAAGATATAAAATATATAGAACATACTAGGTCAGCAACAGAGCCACCAGCCATGTATTCCATTACTATCCACAATTTGGTTTCATGAAGATAAGAGCCGTAATAGTCAGTTATATATGGACACCGGCATTGTGACAAAACGGATATCTCCTGCAAAATGAAACAAGTCCTTTTAGGAATAGAACTTTTCACATCAACTGCATGATAAGTTGATCCCATGATAACCTAGCATTCAATACAGTGCATAAGGCGAAAGTACAACCTTTTGGATATCTTCAATGTCATCCTCGCTGCATAGAATAGGTTGAAAAGACATATTAATAACTTGGATGAAATTCTCAGAGGTGAAATAATATCAAAAGAACCAGACGGCATCAACTAGTTACTATTATTGTCCTAACACAGTTAGTTACTAATATGACATAAGGTAACCCTGCTGTCTCTATATTTCTACATTATATATACAAATCTGCATTTTCATGATAATGAGTTACTTCACAACAAAATGAATTGATCGTATAGTTATACGCTAGATTTACAGCATTAATTGGAGGAAATGTAATGTATAATTGTATACGATCATCAGGGTAGAGTCAATAGACCAAGGGATGCAATTTCGCAGCAAAAGTGGACGTTTCCCATTCAAACAAATTGTGTAGAGTTCAGGTTAACAGATATATTAGCATCAGTACACTACTACACTTTATCCTTTTCCCATACTTACACAAATGGATATCATCGTTGTAAATAGCAGGATATGATGCAATTAGCAATAGGTGGATTTATAGTGTAAAACTAAAAGCACATAATTAATATGTTAATTTAAAAAATAAGGAGTCAAAGTGAAATTCAGGCTAGGGACTCACGCTTCTTCCAGATCAATCACTTTTATTGCAACCTCCTTATTCAGTTCCTTGTCAAACCTATGAATAAATAACACAATAAAATATTCAGCAGGCATTAAAATTATCACCCCAAAGGGGGGGGAGAAAAGGATTAGAAGTACAACTCATGGGGAAAATGTATTCAAGCACATGTCTACAGATGTGTGAGAAAATACACAATAGCTTACAAAGCGGATACAGAAAGTAGGGTACATCTTATGCCATCCTCCATGGAAATAACATGTCAGCCTCTATGTGCATAATATGCAAAAAGGAATGACAGAAGTACACAGCAATATATTCATTTCTCATACTGTACACTAGATTGCATAGCAAACTCTGATAAACCAGCCATATTATCACCTACACAAGTTTCTCACAGTGACACTCTTTGACAAGTTACTGATAGCACAAGAAGAAGCATTTCCTACATCAAGGGTTTCTCTCATACCAAATGTATGCACTTCAATTCAGTGCAGATAAAGCCTAGGGTGTCTTAGCTCTAGCATAATTCAAATAACTAATCATTTGAGAACAATCCATATGAGATTTGACACCTAAATGAGTAACAAACATCATGAAAGTTCGAAAACAACGCTTATAAACCTAGTTGGTTCATACTCGAGTGCAATTACCACCGGATTGGTTTATTGAACAGGGGATGGTGAAAACAATGAAATCGTCACTTATAGGCTATAGCCATTTCCAAAAACCTTTGGTTGGCGTTGTTGTTTCTACTTCAATAGTCCAATACCAGACAAATCAGTGTACAATGTCCAGTGAGAGAGAGACAGGCACTGACTATAACAAATATGTGTCTCAACGAATCACAAGAAATTTCATTCTACCATTTCACTATAAATGGTCAGTAACTCTGCATTGAATGGTGGAGTCTTGAGTTTTGTAAGTCCAAAGGGAACAATCAAACTACACAAGTTGCCAGAGCTCCTCACTACTAGCACATTATGAACAAGTTTCACCAACATAAAAGTACACATCTTCTCCATGAATAAAAGAGATTCAGCTTCAGTCAAGTATCTGGAACCAGCAAGCATATTCGTAATGCGGATAGCTTAAAACGTCACAAACTGCACTCGATTAGCTCAATCCCGCCGCCCAACACCCAAATTCCCTCTGAGCTGTACATCATCTCGAGCCCCAACACACGAATCCCCAATGCCGCTCGACCGAAAGCGAAACAAACGGCTCCACAGGGCCGCCGCCGCCGCCGCCGCCGCACATCAGCTCAAAAATCCGCGTGCGCGGAAAAGAGATTAAAAAAGAAATCCGGGCGCGAGAGGGAGGATCCGCGAACCAACCCTTTGAAGACGTCGCCGAAGGAGCCGCGGCCGATGAGGTCGCGGTTGCTGAACCGCGACTCGATGGCCGCCGCCATTGACGCCGAGTCCGGCATCCCCTCCTCCCCTCGCTCCCGCTGCCTAAGATCTGGCCGCCGCCGCCGCCCGGCTAGGGTTTAGCGGGGGAGGAGATCGCTGGATCCGTCGTCCTCCTCCTCCGGTGCTAGGGTTAGGATTTGGGGGCCGACTTCGCGTCGCGCTACTCTCTCCTCGTCGCCTCGCTGCTGCTTCCGGCTTTGCCCATTTCTACGTGTCGCGAGATTTGGTGCCGGTGTATGGTTTGTTCATCTGGGAGCGTTGGAGTGGACGCCCAGGTGGTGGGGCCGTGTGGGAGAAGAACTGGAAGGTGGTGTACGGAAAAATTCTAATATGCAACAGTGATACAAATGAGTTGGTGCAATAAACCAATAAGACGGTGACATGTGGCAATATGTACTATAGCAGTCATTAAAAATAATATTTCCGTACAGCTATAGTGGCAAAAATATTGTACCAGCCATTAAAAATAATATTTCCATACATCTACAGCACTGCTATAGTGTTTTTGCCCACATGGCGGCCTCAGATTGGCTTATGACACAAAGCCGGCTGTGCAACCGTGACACAGTAAAATCTCTCGTGGTGCAGGGGTCAAGGGCAGAGAGAGAGACGGGGGTGTGGGGAAGGCCTGATGCCACCCAATCAACTGCACTTGCTTCCGTGGGAAGCCATGGAACGCATCGAATTTTTATTTTTAAATTTTTTATATTATTTATAAAAATATAATAGTGTTTTTTATTTTTTATTTATTTTTTAATTAAATACCTTTAAAAAGACTAACAGACTTTGTAGTGTCATTTTAATTAAAAATCATAGTATTTTTGAACAAGGCCTTAACCTCTTCAAACCATGACGTGTGGCTACGCTAGTCTTGGGCACCTTCTTTTTAACTTCTAAAGTTATTTTTCGGTTTTTCTACATTAACTAATTTTCAAATGGGATCTTTTTAAGGTAGGGTCCACAAGTTGATTATAGTACACACTGTAGCAATTTCATTTGTATCAGCCAAAACCGCACGTGAGTTTGTTACTCTGTATTCTCTCTTATAAACAACTTTAAAGATATAAGCTGTAACTAAAAACTATAAGCCGAAACTAAAAGAAACATACGATATAGAATAGCAAAGAACACAACTTTACAAATCACATAGATCTATGTGTGAAGAAATTATTTTAGGTGTCGTTCGGTTGGGTTGAAATAAGCTAGCTTATGGCTGAAATTGCACTGTAGCTGGCTGAAATTATACTGTAGCTGATGGTGGCTTATTTGGCATAACTAAATTTAAAAAAATTAAAAACAGGTTAATCCATCACAAACAATGCAAACGAATACGGGAAAAAAGAACCGGCAAAAAACCTAAAAAAGCCAAAAAGATAGAAAAGGACGAAATTTAAGAATAGTGAAAAATAAATCAAAAGTCAGAAGTTTAAATCGAAATAAGCGGGGCCTGACATTCGCCATGGCTCCAGTAGGGAATTTGATTGCTGCTTGAGCAATGAAAATTAGCGGCTCTAGGAATATTAAAAATCCCCGATGGACTGCAATGGCATCCAAGGTCTGAACTTAGATGGCTTCCATGGCAAGAAGCAATAGCTCTGCAGAGCTTCTATGCAGATTCAGATCAACTAGAGCACGGCAACTCATCGAAAATCCACTTTATTTTTGTTTTGTAAACACGTGGTATGATTTATTTAGGATCAGCTAGCTACTTAGAAAAGAGTATATGCTTATTCTTGCTATGCTTTAAGTATATATGTTTAGCTATTTGGAGCAAGAAGTGAAAATAACTTGAGTTGTACATATGTTATACTAGCAGAGTGCCCATACTTTTCTCTTGTTTACCTTTTAGTTTCCAATATCTTTCTTCTTTCCATTGTGGGGGTCATATTTCCAATTTCCTACCAAACCGAGCTATATTTACAATCTAAGTTTAAGAGGAGCTATATTTACAATTAGGGGAAGTAAATAACACTGGAAGTGGTTCTTTTGCAAGAAAAGGTGAAGAATATATTCCGCTGCAATGCGTGGGCAAAGCCATTAGATCTGGATCCAATGATCAAAACATTTTTTCCCAATGGCCAAAACTTTTTTGACTAATTTCTTAAAAATAGTCCAGTGATAGGTAGACACACCCTTATATATTTAGATGATATTTTGATATTTTATACTAATATCTCTCAATAAATAAATTAACTTCAATACAAATTACGATATTGGGTCACAACAAAGATCGACAAGACGTGGTGGTGGAGTCAAGGGTGTAGTGTAGGCCGAGCATAGTAGTAGGGTATGATGCCAATTGGATCAGAAATCGGCTAAGCAGGGTGTGAAGCAAGCCAAACTTGAAGACCCCTGAGTAATGTTGTATTTTTTTTATTCGTAGCATGGTACGGTCACTATGCTAGTTTGAAGTAACGCAAAATTTACCGTGCGACTAGGTGCGCGTTAGTCTTGCAGCGCGTCTAGTCACCGCGTCGCCCGTTTAGCTTTCCCCGATCGAGAGACATCCTCCTCCTCGTGGCATGCATCCAACGCCAAAGAATAATGAGCTTGTACTAATTAAGTAGTAGACCATTAGATCCCCTCCTCCGGATTCAAGTATGGGTAACGCCACCCCGCCCTCCCGTCCACGCCTAAAGATAATAGGTATAGATGAAATTATTTTTTAAAAAAAAGTACAAACAAAAGCTTATGCGTTTGGGGAATTTTTTTTCAAGAAAAATCATGATTTTACCACTGAAAAATTACACTATTCAGAATATGCCATTCATTCCATAGAAATTCTACAACGTGCCTAGACATGCATTTGTCTTACCAAGCACCTAGCTTCGTTGTCATCAGATAGGTCACATGGGGGATGGACAGGTGCAAATAACACAGGCACAACAAACTTGTTTTCGTGGATTGAGGTGATGTCTTTTTTGGAGCCGTCCATGTGCGTGGCGTACACAAAAATGAATACTTGTGTCACGACAGGTGGGGCCAACTAATGTAGGCCTAATTCGTAGACGCAAAGGGCAATAATGTGTGTGAGATTGATGAGTTCAAAATGATTGATTGTGTATACACAATTCCTTCGTGCGCACATTTTTCTTTTTCTAGGATTCGACTGATTTGTACGGCCAATCACATAGGAGGTCCATTGATTAGTCACATTAGGATCGATCATAGGGTAATATAATGCAAGAAAACTATGCAGAGGGGTTTGATAAATTATTAAAAATATGTAGATGGTAACTTAGAGTATAACTAATGGTAATTTTTAAATTGTTTTTAAATTAAAAATAATGACAATTTCTGAACTTATGGTGGTAGCTTGTTAAAATTGTAAGTGATAACTTAGAATCAAACTGATGGTAAGTTTTGAAGATTTGGGTAAAAGCAATGGCATCATAAAATGATGAGAAAATTAGAAATTAGGACGATAATTTATTAAAAATGCAGATGATAACTTAAGGTGCAGCTGATTGTAAGTTTTAAAATATTTCAGACTTAAATGATGGTAATTTCGAATTTAGAGTGATAATTTTTAAAAACTATAATGATAACTTAGGGTTCGAATGATAACTTAGACCAAATATTTCAGTTATTCTATGGAAAAAGAAAATTGTGAGTACTCTATAAGACTAAAGAGCACCTAGGTGCTCTATAGTCAATCCCACGAAGTGAAGGTGTACATGGACATTGTTCCTTTTGCGTTGTCTTTTTTTAGGAATGTGTTTTACGAATATTTGGAGATGTTATTTTTAGATGAATATTTGGAGAGATGCTTCTTGTGTTCTCCATTCTTTTCCATTTTGATTGGCCGGTATCAACGAATCAAGCAACCCTAGGTGCTCGGCGTGGACCCCAATACCAAACTGCAATGCCGACGTAAATAACTAGTTCTTGTAAGTAGCTGGAGAAGTAGTGCTCCATCTTAGCCATCTACATCCCAGTATCAATGCTGTAAATCATAGGCTCATAGCAGTTCAAAGAATAAACCGGCGATACATATTGTTGTAGGGGTGGTCCCCACCTAAGCCGCCTGTTAGAGGAATGTAAGGCCCAGAATGAGACATGTGTAATGACATAAGTGCCCTTGTAGGGAATACTTGGATGTAAGGGTATAATTGTAAAAGCACTCCTCATGTGGATATATATATACAGCACAGGCCATAGGGGGGAAAACCCTAAGCCATTACTCACCTAACTCTCCACTACCATACTCTCTCTCTTTGTTTGGTCTGTAACCACAACAGTTGGCGCCGTCCGTGGGGACGACAAGGATAAGCCTCCAGATCTGAAGGAGGATGGCACCAAAAAAAGCTTCATCGACGGCGGCAAAAAGGAAGGCGGACGCGGCGAAGCATCGCGTCGTTACCCGGGCTTCGGCATCGGTAGTTGCAGGCATGGATGGCGACGCGAGTGTGGCGGCCGACGGCACCGGCGTTCATGGCACGACGACCGACCCCACCACCATCGCCGCGACGGCCGACCCCGTCACCGTCGCCGCGACGACCGACCCCGCCACCATCGCCGCGTCAACTAACCCTGCCACCATCGCCGCGACGACCGTCGAAACCGCCACACGCGTCGCAGGTACCGCGGCGGCCGCCGGCAGGGCCGCTCAGGCGTTCGGAGCTGGTAATGCCGGCGCTCACGCCGGCGCGGCGCCTGCCCTCCCACCTAGTACAGGAACGGCAAGCGGCTCCGGTGGTAACATGGGCTTCGTCACCGGTTCCGGAGCCCTTCATGCCAGCGCGGCGGGTAATCCGGGAACGCGGGACGTGGTTGCCACCGCTCCGACTGTACCGCCAGGAGTGCCGGCAGTCCCACCCGCATCCGCAGCGGAAAACGCCCTGCTGGCGGCCCTCAACGCGTTCCAGCGGGAGCTAACGGATCTCCGCGGGGCCGTGCGGGACATGCAGGAGGCTCGAAGCCAATAGACCCCGCCAGTGGTCGCGTTGGAGCCCACACCGAAGAGGGTGGACAGCCGTGACGCCCCCACATCCAGCCATGTCCCGCTACGACGTGTGGATCCGGAGTCCCCACTCTCCGCGGGCCTACAGCAGGCGGCGTGGCCGGATGACTTCAAGTTCCCCAGCGCTATCGAATCGTACAAGGGTGACACGGACCCGCGAGAATTCGTGCGCGTGTACGAAACTGCCAACAAAGCCGCTGGCGGAGACGACACCACGAAGGCAAAGGGACTCCCCCTCGCGTTGCAAGGCGTGGCGCTTTCTTGGTTTTTCACCATAGAGCCAAACTCCATCTACGCGTGGGAGCAGATCCGCGACCGCCTCTATAACAACTTCGAGGGGAACTATGTCGAGCGAGTCGACGCAGATCAGCTCTTCGCAGTGAAGCAAAAACCTTCAGAGAAGCTTCAGGATTACTTCAAATGCTTCGCGAAGGTACGCTGCCAGGTCAAGGACATTAACGAAACAACCATTATCAATGCAGCCATACAGGGCCTTCGCCCCGGCCCGATGGCCGAATACAACGCGCGAAAGCCAATCAAGACAGTGGCGAAGCTCTTCGATAAAATGGAGGAATACGCCAGGGCAGAAGAGGACGCGCGTCGAAGACAAGGTGACTGCTCCGACACCAATCAGGAAGGCCTGGCCAAGAGCGAAGACCCGTTGAAAGATAGCTCCTCGAAAGGCAAACGCAAGCAGGAGCAGTCGAAGGACGCCTCCGAACGCAAAGATACCCAGCACAAAGACTCGTCAGGCGACAGGCCCAAGCGCGACCAACGCAAGTCTAGAAAACCTCGTTTCGTCTTTGACATCGAGGGCGGCTCCGAAGATAACGCCTTCGCAGGACGTGGAGGCAGAGGGCGCCGTGGCCGGGGGTGGGGGCGTGGGTGGGGTCGCGACGACAGAACCCGCGAAGAGTACAACGACCAACATCACGGGCAGTGGTGCGAAGTCCACGGCCGGGGCAACCACGACACGCGTGCTTGCGCCACTATCGCAGCGCTCCGGCAGAGCGTCGCCAGGGACAAAAACCCGGAGGCACGCGCGCCTGTCGTGACCCACGTCCAACATCCCCAAGACCAAGGATTGCAGCCCCAGGAAGGCCTCCTACGAATCCAGGCCCATGTGCAGCAACCTCGAGAGGGCCTCCTGCAGTTACCAGCCCCGGAATGAGCCCAGCGCAGGGTCATAAACGTCATTTCCGGAGGCTCCTCGTTGGAGTTCGCCTCGGCGCGACAACAGAAGGCCTACGCGAGGAGGCTGCACCACGTCGCGGCATACCCAGCACAAGCGCCGCCGGAGTGGGCACAACACGAAATCACGTTCACGCCCGCTGATGCGGGAGGCGTGGAGTTCCCCCACCAAGATCCCCTGGTCGTCCGGGTCCTCGTTGCAGGATGCGAGGTCAGACGCGTCCTGGTTGATGGAGGAAGCTCCGCGAACATCCTGTTCGCCGCGGCCTTCGACCAGATGGGAATCCCTCGGAGTCGATTGGCCCTTCAGGCATCCCGTTGCAAGGCTTTGGAGGGCAACCTTTGCGGGCATTGGGCCAGATATGCCTCCAAGTCTCCTTCGGCCAAAGCGACAACGTGAGCAGTGCGGACGCCATCTTCGACGTTGTCGACATTGATACCCCTACAACGCCATATTGGGGCGGCCGCTCCTAAACTCTCTCGGGGCAGTTCCGCACCACGGCTTCCTATGTATGAAACTTTCCGGACCGCGGGCCACCATCATCGTCCATGGCAACCAGGACATGGCTCGGCGCATAGAGCTCGGCACCAGGGGTCCATGCCGTGAGGCCCGCCAAGGCACCTAGGTCGGGTATGCAGATGCGGAGACCCCGGGCGACCCCGGAGAGCGTCCCGCGCTCCCAGTGCACGAGTTGTCCCAGCAGCAGAGGCTCGTCAACGGTCGCCCCCGTCTTTAAGCGGTCAGTGGTCGATATCTCCCCTTTTGTAACCGCTCACCCGCGCAAATGGGAATTTAATAAAGTTCACCGTTTGCACAAAATTTCTTCTTTCCCGCAACAAAGACACGCGTTCGCGCGCGCACTCTCTGTGAAAAACACGGGCATGAGTATAAACAAAGACACGTGTTCGCGCGCGCACTCTCTGTGAAAAACACGGGCATGAGTATAAACAAAGACATGTGTTCGCGCGCGCACTCTGTGAAAAACGCGGGCATGAGTATAAACAAAGACATGTGTTCGCGCGCGCACTCTGTGAAAAACGCGGGCATGAGTATAAACAAAGACACGCGTTCGCGCGCGCACTCTTTGTGAAAAACACGGGCATGAGTATAAACAAAAACGCGTGGGGGGACGCCTCCGCGTGCACTCCATGGAGTATATATAAGACGTAGCGTCGAGGTTCGCCTCCGCACGCAATTTCACCGCCCGCAACGCGCGGAGGCTCGCCTCCACGCGCAGTCTCCGGACTCTAAATAAGACGTAGCGTCGAGGTCCGCCTCCGCACGCACTCAACGGAGTATAAATAAGACGTAGCGTCGAGGTTAGCCTCCGCACGCAATTTCACCGACCGCAACGCGCGGAGGCTCGTCTCCACGCGCAGTCTCTGGACTCTAAATAAGACGTAGCGTCGAGGTCTGCCTCCGCACGCACTCCACGGAGTATAAATAAGACGCAGCGTCGGGGTTCGCCTCCGCACGCAATTTCACCGCCCGCAACGCGCGGAGGCTCACCTCCACGCGTAGTCTCCGGACTCTAAATAAGACGTAACGTCGAGGTCCACCTCCTCACGCACTCTACGGAGTATAAATAAGACGTAGCGTCGAGGTTCGCCTCTGCACGCAATTTCACCGCCCGCAACGCGTGGAGGCTCGCCTCCACGCGCAGTCTCCGAACTCTAAATAAGACGTAGCGTCGAGGTCGGCCTCCGCACGCACTTCACGGAGTATAAATAAGACGTAGCATCGGGGTTCGCCTCCACACGCAATTTCACCGCCCGCAACGTGTGACGTAGCATCGAGATCCGCCTCCGCACGCACTCTACGGAGTATAAATAAGACGTAGCGTCGAGGTTCGCCTCCGCACGCAATTTCACCGCCTGCAACACGCGGAGGCTTGCCTCCACGCGCAGTCTACGGACTCTAAATAAGACGTAGCACGAGGTCCGCCTCCGCACGCACTCCACAGAGTATAAACAAGACGCAGCGGAGGGACACCTCCGCGCGCACTCTACGGAGTATAAATAAGACGCGGATGTTGTCCCTGCGCACTCTGCGGAGTATAAACAAGACGCGAACCTCGCACACGCATGGGCATTTCTCTAGTGCGCACTCTACGGAGTATAAATAAGACGCGGATGTTGTCCCTGCGCACTCTGCGGAGTATAAACAAGACGCGAACCCCGCGCACGCATGGGCGTTGCTCCAGCGTGTACTCTTCAGAGTATAAATAAGACGTGGATGTCGATCCCACGCACTCTCCGGAGTGTAAAAAAGACGCGGAGGCTGTCCCTGCGCACTTTGCGGAGTATAAACAAGACGCGAACCCCGCACGCACACGGGCGTACTTGTGCGTGCTCTTCGGAGTATAGATGAGATGTGGGTGTTGATCACACACAGTCTGCGGACCTCAGTACGGCGTAGCGCCAAGGTTCTCCTCCGCACGTACCCTGCGGGACATAAGCACGGCGCACCGCGGGGGCCCACTCCTATGTGCACCACGCGAAGTACCAAGGCGACGCACCAGAGGCTAGCTCCCGCGCGAGCGCACGCGCGGGCGAATGGCACCAGAGGCTGTCCCCGCACAACCCGAAGAGACGGAGCGCTCGCGCGTCTACCTCGACTAAGGCGCCAGCTCCACTGCCGCCACTTCGAAGGGTAGGGGACGGAGTGCTCGTGCATCCACCGTGTCTAAGGCGCCAGCTCCGCTGCCGCCACTTCGAAGGGTAGGGGACAGAGCGCCCGCGCGTCTACCTCGACTAAGGCGCCAGCTCCGCTCCCACCACTTCGAAGGGTAGGGGACGGAGCGCTCGCACGTCTACCTCTACTAAGGCGCCAGCTCTGCTGCCACCACTTCGAAGGGTAGGGGAAGGAGCGCTCGCGCGTCTACCTCGATTAAGGCGCCAGCTCCGCTGCCATCACTTCGAAGGGTAGGGAACGGAGCGCTCGCGTGTCTACCTCGACTAAGGCGCCAGCTCCGCTGCCGCCACTTCGAAGGGTAGGGGACGGAGCGCTCGCGCGTCTACCTCGACTAAGGCACCAGCTCCGCTGCCGCCACTTCGAAGGGTAGGAGACGGAGCGCTCGCGCATCCACCGCGTCTAAGGCGCCAGCTCCACTGCCGTCACTTCGAAGGGTAGGGGATGGAGCGCTCGCGCGTCTACCTCGACCAATGCGCCAGCTCCGCTGCCACCACTTTGAAGGGTAGGGGACGGAGCGCTCGTGCGTCTACCTCGACTAAGGTGCCAGCTCCGCTGCCGCCACTTCGAAGGGCAGGGGACGGAACGCTCGCGCATCTACCTAGTCTAAGGCGCCAGCTCCGCTCCCACCACTTCGAAGGGTAGGGGACGGAGTGCCCGTGCGTTTACCTCGACTAAGGCGCCAGCTTCGCTGCCACCACTTCGAAGGGTAGGGGACGGAACGCTCGCGCGTTTACCTCGACTAAGGTGCCAGCTTCGCTGCCGCCACTTCGAAGGGTAGGGGACGGAGCGCTCGCGCGTCCACCTCGACTAAGGCACCAGCTCCACTGCCACCACTTCGAAGGGTAGGGGACGGAGCGCTCGCGCGTCCACCTCGACTAAGGCTCGGAGATTGTGAGACCGACGGCTCGGAGATTGCTCAAGATCTTGTGGAAACGCGCAAAGCACTCATCAAGGGACTCGCCAGCGAGCATTGCAAACTTGTTGTAATCTCGCTTGAACTGGTCCTGTCTCACCGTCTTAATCTGGGTGGTGCCCTTATGGTATGCATCGAGGGTCTCCCAGATATCGAAGGCGGACGAAAGATGAGAGATGCGGTCAAACTCGCTACGACTCAAACCCTGGATGATGATGTTCCTTGCCTTTGCATTCGCCTCAACATTAGCCATGTTTCCGGTATTGATGTTCCCATAGCTCCCCGCAGCTCTCCTTCGGCGGCCTGCAGCCTGCCCCGTAGCGCTCCTTGCTCGCGAGTGTGAGCCGCTTGCAGGGCCTGGGCCAACACGAGTGTCTGCGCAGCGGAGGGGTTAGCAAGCGCTAAACGGCTGTGAGTGGGCCAAAGGACAGACGCTTACCCTCACTCCCGACACTTCCAATGCGTCCCCAAGGCGCCCTGACCCATAGGTCTGCAATGCCTGCTGGCCAATGCTGGCGGCCGCGTCATCCGCAATCCCACGCCACGTCCTCAGCGCCTCCGATGGAGGAACGAAGTCTGTTGGGCTCGGGCGCGCAGTGGCCGCGCCGCCAGCATCGAGGCCCCCGTGTCCCGAGGGCTGCCCGTCCTCCGGGATAAGTATCGCTGCAAGAAAAGATACCGGTCTAAGTCTGTTGGACCGAAATGGCGACAGAGGGGGGGGGGGGTGAATGTTGATCTTTAAAAATCGCCCCCAACAAGTATCCTCACTTAAGCTTCTTCTCCAATAGCTATGGGAGCTATGAAGATAGAAAATAAGCCCTCACTGGAAATCACAGAGACAAGGATAAACCAGATCCAGAAAGAAGCAATCAAGAAAAGCAAATTCAGCGCAAATTTGACTGCAAGCGGTAGTACCGCTGAGACGAGCGGTAGTACCGCTATGCCGAGCGGTAGTACCTCTTGCCGGAGACGTTCAGACCGTCCGAACGTTTCATCGCTGCCGATCGGACTGGTCCGAACATGGGCGGTAGTACCGCTGAGCCGAGCTGTAGTACCTCTCTAGGAGCGGTAGTTCCGCACGAAGAATTTCAGCAAACATGATTTTCAGAAATCTGAGAAATTTACAAGTATTCTTGGATTCTTGGCTTGGGAAGCTTTGAGAATACCTAGGGAACACTCCCAGAAGAATAAGCCAGAGCCAAAAACAAGAATCCACTAGAAAATGAAAAGGATTTCAGATTCACGCCCAAAACCAAAATATTCAGAGAGTTGCGCAAAAACTCAAATTCCCGTTTCATCTTTGATCA